>JAZGTH010000017.1:2180000-4605000 GCA_036877525.1 Chromobotia macracanthus
GCAGTAAAGAAGTTTTTATGGAGCAGCGTTGAAGCTGGAACTCAACAGCACTTCCTGTCATGAGCAATCACACCATCAGCAGAAAACAAAGAGCTGCACCACACATACGCCGCAGTTTACACGTTTATAGAAGTCAAGGGGTTTGTTCGGTTTGACGTTTCAGAGTCTACAGAGGGGGAAATTGGTCTCCTTTGGATCAATTTAACTGAGCAATAGAGGATGTGTGAACAATTTATGAGCTCTAATATGAGTGACAACACTATTGTTCTTCAGCCGCAGGATGGGTGCGGGTGGAGATTTTAATAACGCTGTTTCGGACATTTAAGACACGTTTTGTTGTTTTACAGTTTAACCCTATCCTGTGTTTTCCCTCTCACTTTATTCTCCTCTTTTCCGCCATCATCCATCATCCATGTCGCTGGAGGTCACAAACTGTCCATCAGTCTCTCAGCCTAAACATTAGTCCTTCCTCTCTGCTGAGTCCTGAATCAGTTTGTTTGACTCGACTCAAAACTACAATGATGACTTATAAAACCAATGATTCATTCATTTAAATACATTTCTAAGAGATAATTTAACAACTATGTTGTTTATTTGCATGTAATCGTGTGCTTAGTCCAGTGAAGTAACTCAGAAAATGTATTTTGATACTGCTAGTCTGTACGCAAACAAAACACTCACAAGCCCTACTGTTGAAACAGAAAAGTTGAGGAAGCTCAAAAGATCATGACAACATGATGCAGGAGATATCTGATGAACTTTTGTAGACTGAAAGTATTAGAACATGTAGAGTTGTGACAACATCAGTGTAACCAATCAGACATTTGCTCCTCCTGAGGGGCGGTCTGTGTAACAGTGAGTCTCTGTGTGAAAATAATTCAAATTTAAAAACAATTTAAAGGTAAGAACATATAATTTCACATCTGGTTTATAATTTGATGTGCAATCATGTAAACAAGGTGTAAAATGACAGAACCTGTATCATCTGAACCAGCAGGTTCTGTTCATTCATTTGCTTGTTTAACATCCACACAAGCTTCTCATAGATTCAGTCTGAGAAGAACTGTCATGACTGAGCAGATGGAGGACTGTAACACTGTTATGGGATGGTGATGGGGAAGATTTTCTAAATTATTTTAGTACATTAGATAACCACATTATATTTGTGTGCTCAAATGTGTTTTCTCTTCTTAGTATGCAAAAACTGAACTTTTTGTATCTGCCAATATCTGAGCATATTTTTAAATTACATTTTGTAGAAAACAATATAGAAAAATATATGTATTTATATAAAAGGTTAATCTGCAGTACCATGATAATAAAACAAACAAACAAAAGAAAAACATTCAGAAACATCCCTAATCTCATCTAGATCACACTAAAATGTTTCACATTGCAGTATAAAAATTAAGACTTGACAAAAGTTTAAAATATTGAAGCAATATGTTGCATGATGTTTTTGAGCTCTCTTGACAATTGTCCTCAATGATTTTGTGTTGCCAGCAGATGTGTATGTTCACTAAACGCTAAATGTTTCCTTTAGCTAAATCTTGTACAGTTATAATTAGGAAAACTTTGACATTATGACATTATGCTTAAAAACATCATGCCCCACCAAAAAGTGCTATTTATTTTTAAATAAGACAAGCACTGACCCTCAATCAACTATAAAAGAGGTCTGATCTCTGAACATCAGCACATGACAGAAACGAGCAAGTCCAAGTCTCGTATTGTAGTCAGTGATATCATGTGGCTCTAACTCCACAATATTTACACAGTGTAATTACGCACAATTAATCAGAGCAACAACATAGACAAAACCAGACTTTCTGTACACACCATAGAAATGCTGCAGGCCCGACCACAATGTTTACAAAGCGAGAGCAAGTCCTTCTTTTTATATGATCCATTTAGTGTATATTTACCAAAATAATAATAAAGACTAAATGGAACATACTGTACAATACTAACACTGTACAGCTAATAGAAAGTCAAAGTGTTTTGGTGCCACCAAGTGGATATGAAAAGCAGCTGTCTGGGTCTGAACTGGGTAGCCACCTTTGCCCCCATGGAGCCAATGAGAGTGAGATGGAGCCCCACGGTCCCCTTACAGATCCTCTGAAGAAATAATAATAAACTCAAGTCTGTGTCTCAGCCTTGGAAGTAAAGTCCGTCTTTTACTAAAGTTTTACAATGAAACTCAAGCTCAGCCAAACTCCAACCAGTGCCTGGGGACGAAAATTAAAACCACATGAGAGAGAGAGAGAGAGAGAGAGAGAGAGAGAGAGAAAAGAGGAGATGTCTGTTTATATGTTCATACTGATTGCAGTCTGGTCATCATTAGCAACAGAGAAATTGAGGAATGATAATAAGGTCTAATTTGGGAGGAATTTAAATCTCATCAAAGCACTTGAGAACGTTTGTAAGGTTATGCGCCATTGTCAGAACATATTTGTAAGTCGCAGCATTATTTGCATAAAAAGTGAGGTGTAATTTCTTCAAAATCAGAAATTAAATGTTTACTTATGAAGGAAGAGGCATGTTTGTGATAGTCCCATATAATATATACATAGCACCATATAAAAATGGATTTAAAGAGCAGTTTAACCAAAATGAAGATCTTAAACTCAACCTAATGTCATTTCAAAGCTGCGTGATGTTCCTTCCTGTCAGTCTTTTCCATACAATGAAACTGAACAGGGTCGGACACTGACATCCCTCAGAAATGTCCAAGAAAGTTTATAAGAGACATGATGTTCCATGAGTTCTGTTCCTAACAAAAAAACTATTGTATGACCTCTGACGACTTGGCTTCAAAAATGTGGTACACAATTTTGACTAGTATATTGTCCACTTTTAGTTTAATTTTTTGTTCTTCCTGAAGATTGGCGGCCGCAGGTCACTGCATGCTTTTGATATGTGGAGAGAAAAAACAATCTGAAAATAACTTCAAAACATCTCCTTTTATGTTCCACAGAAGAAAGAAAATCGTACAAGTTTTGAAAAATGTGATAAATGATGACAGCATTTTCATTTTCACTTACTTCACTGGTAGCTGAAAGCATTACAAACCATATCAAATGATTCACGAATGACGGCCATTTAGAGTTCTGTGGAAATCTGCAGGAACAGATTCAGTTACTGTTTTCAGAAGAAATTACACACACCCTCCTCAGTGTGTGTGTGTGTGTGTGTGTGTGTTCTGCTGTCACTGTGACATCATTTGTCACCATGGTTACTGGCCCTCCTGTTCTTTATTCCTAGCAATTATATTCCTTACATTTACTGTGTAAATAGGACTGTTCAGTTTTTTGGGTAAAATCCTGCATGCTTTTCCTTCTGGAGTAATTCTGTTTAGTTTAAGTTTAAGTTTAAGATCGTAATCTGTATCTTTGACTTCCCCTTTTGAAGTTCTCTGGTGTGTTTGGAATACACCAGCCATGAATATTGAATGAATTCATTGATTAATGTGACGGAATTGCATGTTTTACCTTGAAGCTTTAATTGCGCACAGGGGTGCTAATCAAGTTCTGGAATATGGATTGTTGCATCCGTGCATCACATTGGATGTGTGATCTATTCGGAGAATATATTTATTAATACTGTCAGTCTGTGTTTTTCCAGATAAATCCAGTGCTTACATCATCCAGAAGATCTTATCCAAAAATCTCAGCTCGTCCAACCCGAGAAATATGATGGATCCCTAGACCATTGTATCATTTTAATACAATGCAAAGTTAATTTTAGCAGAGCTGCAGTTGAGCTCTTCAGCATTGACAGCATGTTGCACCTGTTTGAGTTACAGGCTCATATCTGATTAGGTGTCTGATCTCTGTGAGGGTACATATATAAAGTTAATTTCAGCTGCATCTAGCTCATTTCATTGAATTCTAATGCACTCCTCAAATACAATCTGGCAAACATCATAAATATTTCTGTTTCCTGCTGATAATCTGTCTGAAGAAACTTTCTGAAGATACCTGATTGTTATTTTGATATTTTGTCATGATAAACATTACGTTACAATATCTGATTATGAATAAAAAGTGATTGGATTATGATCGAATATGACTATTTCTGTTATATGTGCACGTAAACCATGATTACAAAACATGATGAAGTACATGAAGGATGTGGGTTTAAAATGGATTTGTACAAATTGGTCATAAAATCTGATCAGAGTCTGTTTAAACAAACAAACACACATACGGTGATATGTTTTGTGTCTTTATTGAACACATCTTGTTTACATTCACAGTGCAGAGTGAAAGAGTATGTGAATCAGGCTAATGACTCCAAAAGAAAACTGAAATCAGGAGTCAGCGAACCTGGAGTCAGATATACCAGACTGGCCTATAAAACTCTGAGTTTGCTGTTAACAAGAAACGCTGCCTAAACAAAAGAGATCAAAGAGCATCTAAGATTAAGAATTGTTCCCCTGCATAAACCTGGAAAGGGTTATGCAAGTATTTCTAACAGCATTGTTTAAATGAAGAAATATTTGTGAGAAAACGACTAGAAAAATGTTCTACAAAGATACCTGCAAGAGCAAACTGCAACAATGTTAAGAATCCCACAGGTCAGATAAGGACATACAGAAATATCTTTAAATGCTCAAATATCTGTTGACTTGTCTATGATTCAACAGTGAGGCCACAACAGGAAGTCACTGCTGCCCCAAAATCATTGCTGCTCGTTCACATTGCAAAAGAGCACCTGGATGTTTTACAGAACTATTGGCCAAAAATTATATGGCCAGATGAAATGTGAAAAAACGTGTTCAAAAAACACAATGCAACACACCAACATCAAAACCTCATTCCTTGCTTTGCTGCCTCAGGGCTTGCACAGCAACCTCAAAAATGAATTCCTGAGTTTATCAGGACCGTTTACAGGAAAAAGTGTTTGCCAACTTAAGCTCAACAGACGTTTGCTGATGCAACAGGACGACGACCCAAAGCGCAGTGTAAATCAACAACAGAATGTCTTCAGCAGAGAAAGATGTCTTCTGAAGTGGTCTCCAGTCAGAGTCACGGACACCATGAGGGAAACCATCTCTGCCCTGCAGGCAACTGCTTGTTGAAACAGCCAGGATGGGTCATCATCAATCACATGAGCTCCTGTCAGGTCAGATGCTCTTTACTCCAATGATTTGCACCATAACTGCACAGATCATCCAGCTCCAACACATGCTGAAAAAGACCTGGACCTTCCAAAGGTTTAGCCAAAGGAGAAAATGCAATTCCACAACCTATCACTAAAGGTCACTGTTAGCTCATTATTGATCATCTGTGTCTATAACCTGCACAACTGATAACTAATGATTATACTCTGTATATATAAACTCCTCTCATCACAGCTTCACTGAAATGCTTAGAAGTTTGAAAATGAAATCTATGATATATATATATATATATATATATATGAAATATATACATCTATGACATTTTGATTTGTTTTGTTCATTAACAAAACGTTTCTATGTAGTTTTAAGTCTATATTATATTATTAGGTGTGGGGGCGGGCTTTACGGATAAACACCAATCAGGTAGCAGACTCCCCAGTGTATGAACCAATCAGAGCAGGGAGTCGTAATACGCCGCACCACACTGGGAATGAGTCTTGAACTGGATCATGACATCTGAAGAAAACACTAAACTTAAAGTATTCATCTTGTACTACTGACACACCAAACAAAGCCCGGATTATATTAAAGCTGAAATCTATGGTTTAAGTTATAGTAAAGCATTATCAATCATTACATTAATCAATCATTTACGTGTATTCATCACTCATGCAATTCTGTGTTTCACCACCAGATGTCGTCCACGTAAAGTTATACAACAAGTTCACATTCATGGAAACTTTAAACTTCGAGTGATTTTGATCCAATATGTAATTTTATATAAACGTTATAATGCTGCATCTATTTATATATAGTGTATTAAGCAAAATAAATGTACACGTGACTATAACCATAAAATACTCCCATATGAATCACGTGCACGTTCATTAAAATGAACTTAATGGTACATTATTGTATAAAGTTTGGGAGGATGTGTGGACACTGTGGTATTGGGTTGTGAAGTCAGTGTCAGTGTGAGTGTGTGTGTGTGTGTGTGTGTGTGTGTGAGAGAGAGAGAGAGAGAGAGAGTGAGTGAGTGAGTGTGTGTTAGTGTGTGAGTGTGTGTGTGTGTGAGTGAGTGAGTGAGTGAGTGAGTGAGTGAGTGAGAGTGTGTGAGTGAGTGTTAGTGTGTGTGTTAGTGTGAGTGTGTGAGTGTGTATGTATATGTGTGTGTGTGTGTGTGTGTGTGTGTGAGTGTGTGAGTGAGTGTGTGTGTGTGTGTGTGTGAGTGTGTGTGTGTGTGTGTGTGTGTGTATAAGTGAAGGGGAGGATGAATTGAGGGACTCTCTCCTTCATCTCTCCGTCGGGCGGTTTGCGGGACGCTTTCACTCACTCACTCCAGGAGAAGCTCCGGCAGATCGGCCGCGGTTTCCGCTCCACTCGGGCGGCAGCAGCAGAAGCGCTGGTGGTGTTTATTATTTTAGCGCGGAAACCAGGAAATACTTTACAAACGTGTACACAAACGAAGTAAGTCTTTTTAAAATACTTATTATTATTATTATTATTATTATTATTATGACTGTAATAAAAAGAAAGCAGGCAGACTTGGATTACATTAAAGTAAACAGAGACTTTGGCTATTACAGTGAGAGACACGTGGCATTATTCGTACTCCCGTTATTGAGTCTTTCAGCTTTTATTTCAGCTTTTATTTCAGCTTCCTTTTATTTCACGTTTCTTCTTTTAAATGCGATTAAACAGCCTCGTTTTGTGTTTATTAACGCGTTTTATTGCGCCGGTATATTCAGCGGGCGGCGCGTTTTATCGCGCAGATATCGCGCAGATATCGCGCGTCACTGGCGGGAAACGGTTCGTTTCATTCACACACATCGAGGAAATAAGCGGAGAAAATCCACAGGACATCACATCAGGGGACATCTCTGTCCTCAAAAGTGCAGGCGGAAGGGCTGGCACACAGCGCCGGTCACCATTTCCCCGCCGAGCCCCGACACTCATGCGCCCGAAGAGTCGATCCGGAAGATCCGATTAATCAGTCGGTAATCGGGAAAGAGGATGTGATCGCCTGTACAAATCTTATTCTTTACATGCAAATGTTTAGTTTGGGCCTGTAGCGTCGTTTAGGCACGATTTTACCTTCTTGGTGAGAGTTTTTGACTTTGTCTTCCAGAAAGCAAAGGGATATTGGACTGGGTTTCAAGAGCATGGGGTGGTTCAGCTAACATCTGACCTGAAAACTAATGCTTTCATTTCTCTTCACCTTCACATTTGTTTTCATGGTCCCATCATTGACACAGGTGTGCAAGGAGAGGAACTCTTGTGTGTAGATCCTAACAGCAACACAATACAGACAATAGTACAATGTACCCAGAATTACACAATACACACCGTGAAACAACAACCCTAAACCCTGACAATTGTGCCAAGAAAAGAGTCAGACACGTGTGAACGCTGAATTTCTGGACATGTTGAAACAAACATTAAAAACTTGATGTATGACCTTTTCATAAAGCGTTTTACGCCTATCAGTGCAAATATATTAAGAAAGGTGTGTGCCTTTATATAAGCACATACTGTGGATGTGAACTCTTCCGTGTGAATGAAACGGCTCACAGCGTGGCACTGCAAATAGTTACTTTATAAACTGAAATGTGCTTCTTGCACCTACGTGGGAAGAGTCTCGCAGTAAATGCGTCGTGTTTTTACATATACACGGTAGTATGCACACCCAAAACCACCTTTATTTACACCGTAAACAATCACACACGTGCCACTGGCCATGCTTAACGTCCTTTCCAAAACAAATTTGCATTCCTTCGAACACATAAATTTACATTTCTGCATTTAACAGCCGTTTTATCCAAAGTGACTCGGACGGTTTATCCGTTCTTCCTTCCAAGGGAATCAAACCCATGATTTTGCCAGTGCCACACTCTGCCCATTGATCTTCAGGGTCTCTTCACTGATATTAAATGAAAATGCTTTCTTTCATTCAGTCATAGGGCGGCACGAGGAAATGAAAAATAATAAAAGCACGTGTGCGATGAGGCCGGGTGAGTTACAAAAGAAATTCTCCTGTAAGCCAGGCTGTTGAGGACAAAGTCATCTAGTGATCCATGTCTAATAGTGTTAAGCGCAACACATTGAATCGGTTTCCTGCTGAGAACCCCAGCAGTTTCCTCTCATTGGGTTCTGCCTTCACCTTTGTGTTGTCTGCGGACCCTCACTTTTACATCTCTTTGTGTATTTGTATGTGTACGCATGGGGTGCTTTGGTTAACTAATGACCAGTTATAATGACCAGTTTCTCAGTCATGTCATGGTATAAGTTGACCCAGTTTACAAACACAAACTTAGACCTTTTTGTAGAAGTCAAGGTTGTGTTATCACTAAATTCAGGAACACACATTTGTTTTATCATTTAGTCATTTTTTGTCTAACCCTAACACAGACTCTGCTTTACTAAGATGGCAAGTAAAGAGTTCTGACGTGCTTGTGTAATCTAAGGAATTGCATGTGTGCTATGTAGGTGTGATGTGGATGATTTACTATAAATACATTTGCAAATAGCTTATGGAAATGGGTTGGACACACCCATTATCAAGCTAATGTATGTTAATTGTACCCAATGTATGTTAATTGTACCCAGTGTTGGCCTGTTGAGGTTCTCAGTGGTTGTATAAAAAAGTTTTATAACTTCATGTGTAGTCTAAATGTTCACATATGAATGTTGTTCACAGATATGTGTTAAATTTTCACATGTGAACGTTGCTGAACTGCATATAAATTAAAAATATAACACTGTCCTGTGTACATATTCATGATGGAAACCCATAAAACCATCTCTGTAGATCACATTAGGAGATCAGCTTTGTAATGTTTGTGTAACATTTTTATCTTTGGCGCTTGCTAAGACAACTATGACTGTTATAGCTCGTACCCTGGCACCTGCATAATGTTGTCTTGGCAACCACCAACAACCCCTTGGTTGAGAAAATGTTGACATGCATACACACCCAAAACATTTCTCAAAACATTTGGCCAGTGTTGGTTTATTAGATGTTAGTAATTTGAGTGTTTTCTCTCTGTTTGGTAGGGAGATGGCTCCCTCGCTCGAGCAGGCGTTCAGGAGGCGCTGGTGGATGGCGGCCACAGCAGTGCTGGAAAATTTGCTGTGTTCAGCTGTGCTGTTGGGCTGGGGGTCTCTTCTCATCATGCTCAAACAAGAGGGCTTTTACTCTCACCTGTGCACAGGTAATTACACACACGTTGTCATGGAAATATTTCAGAGCAGCAGAAACGGAGCAGTCAAGCAGATTAGCTAATAAAAACACATTAAACCGACTTTGACCCCCTCAAGTGTGTGCACACTAACTAGAGCAAAAGAAAACCGAGACGGAGATGCTGGGAAACCTAAGCCGCGGGTAGCCTTTAAAACTTAATGTCTCTTGCTTTCATTCTCCCTCTTTCACTGTAGAGAATAAGACTGAGATTGTGAATGGAAGCGCACATGAGGAGTGGCCGAGCTGTGTGGAGCAGGAAGAGATGTTGAATCTGGGCTTCACCATCGGCTCTTTTCTGCTCAGTGCCACCACGCTTCCTCTGGGCATTCTCATGGACCGCTTCGGCCCCAGACCACTGCGCCTCGGTGGGAGGTGAACACGCTCATACACACTCATAATCTGCTTGGTTACTGCTTTACAAGGTTTTACAAAGCCAATACTCTAAAAGGTTTCCATTTCTCCCTGGTAAGTGTGATAACAGAGGAGGTCATGGACTTGAGGACCCCATGAATAGGGTAGCTGTTTTTGTAATATGCGTGAGTTGTATTTGTAATAGTATAAGCATAAGCCAGCAGGCTAATCGACTAGCAGTACGCTGTGCAGTTAGTACACCAAAAACAAATCAAATAAAACACAAGGAATGAGACATGCCTATTATCAGAATTTATGGGGTGCAAAACCTTTCTTTTGTAATGTGTACCGACATGTAAACAATTCAGTTTAGTTTGTTCAAGGTATATGTTTTTATCAGTATGTGTTCCATGGGGATCAAACCCAAAACCTTTGTGCTGCTAATGCAGTGCGCTACCAACTGAGCTACAGAAACACTATTCAGGTCATTTCTCATTTACGCATTTCATCTGTATCTGTGTTACATTACATCCCATTGGTTTGCTTTTCTTTAGTTAACCATCATTCATGTCATTTCTTTGTCAGTGCTTGTTTTGCGCTGTCTTGTGCGATGATGTCTATGTCAGCTTATCAACCTGAAGGTGAGAATGAAACAATAAATGCATTACAGATAAACAAAAATGACTTTCCACATCATACAGCATATTAAAAAAAAGTTGACTGTTGATAAAAGATCTCATCATTACTCGCCCTCATACCAGTTAGCATTTATAGCAAGAAATAATGTTTTTGTTGTACTCTTGACAGTCATTGTACATTGTTGTATACAGCAGACATTAAATATGATGCGTTGTGACAGTTTGAAGAGTTGTCTCAATGTGTGATGATGGTTTCTGTCTTTTGTTCTAGTTCTCTCAGCGCTAATTTTTCTGGCTCTGTCACTTAACGGCTTCGGCGGGATCTGTCTGACCTTCACATCTCTCACGGTAAGAAAAACGAATGGAAAGAGATTATACGGGGAGAGAGAGCACGTAAGGTTGCGCACACACCTGCGGTGACCTGCCGCTTCTGTTGAGCAGCTGTCATGCCTGTTTTATGTCGTCATGACAGGTGTGTGTGTGTGTGTGCATATATTTTTATTTGTTTGGACCAGTCAGGGGTCCATGCACATGACCTGCAAAGACATTCCGGCCTTTACAGCATTGACCAATCAGAAAGCTGAAATGCCCACACGCCTTCACCGACACCCCCTTACCTCCCATCAACCTTTAGCTGTACAGACAAGGACACAAACATTTTAACGACACTCACCAGCACAACAGAGTGTGACCTTCCATTGGGTTTGGTGATGTCATACCTGGTGTGGGAAAGAATGACTATATATATATATATCAGCTGCCCTCAGATACCCCACCACAGACTCTCTCTCTCACACACTCTCTTTCCATCCTGCACACACACAATCCTCTGCTAGAGCCCCTCAGGTATGCATGCACGCTGCCCTACATGTGACATCAAACACAGCACTTCATAAATGACACCCTGATGTGCCCTACTAAGAAAAGCCAATCAGGAAGTCGCCTTTTTCCTTGTGACTTTCCTCTAATGTGACTTACGAGCAGTGTAGGGACAATAAGTGTGTGTTCTGATATTAAACTGATGACTCTGCTTACCTGTGTCAGTTATGCTATACTGCAGTCTGAAAAATAACCACATGTTGCCTATTTAGGCCTGATTTATGAGGGCTGATGTTTTAATATACAGTGAAGCAACGTGGTTAAAAGGCTCATAAATTGGGCAAATTGTTTTTAATGTACAATCTAACAGTGTTTCATGAGGATTTGGTTTAGGGTATGGACAATAACCTGGTATGAAAACAATGACAGTCTTTATGTTGTATCAGTTTATGATGTTCTCATAAAGGGAAACAAACTTTGTGTGTGTCTGTGTGTGTCTGTGTGTGTCTGTGTGTGTCTGTGTGTGTCTGTGTGTGTCTGTGTGTGTCTGTGTGTGTCTGTGTGTGTCTGTGTGTGTCTGTGTGTGTCTGTGTAACGCATTCCTGTAGGTTGTTGTACGACTTCATTTGTGTGTGAAAGGCAGGAGGGCACGATAATGTACATTTCACACCAATGTGTGTTTAAAATGTTTTCAATATGAGTCTGGGAACACAGTACTGTTTCATATTGAATATAAGTGTAAAATATATCATATCCACATCATATAGACTGAGAATATGACAGAGAGATGTGGCCCCTTTTAACTTGGGGCACAGTCCTGGCAACCATCCACAACACACTAGCAACCACACAGACCATCCCTGGCAATTATCCACAACACCCCGGCATCATGGCAGCAGGTTTCTGTTCAGGGTTATGTTTCTGTCTGTTGTTTGTTCAGCTACATTGTGTCACAATTGTTCTGCATTGAAATTGACAGTGTACTTTTCCTCTCTCCCTGCGACAGCTGCCGAACATGTTCGGGAGTCTGAGCTCCACCGTGCTGTCACTGATGATCGGTTCGTACGCATCATCGGCCGTCACCTTCCCTGCAGTCAAGGTATTTTCCTGATGTAAATAAAGGTTAAACCAGTTGGGTGTGTATCACATGCCTGAATCAGAGCTGCTGATGAAAGGTTGCAGATTGAACTTGAGTGTCTGGATCAGATGTCAGGAGCTCATCACATTGTCCTAATGTTGCACGAAAAGAATCTGAGAATCATCTTTATACGGCTGATTTAAAGCTGCTTTGTGTCTGCTCAGAATGGTATATAATGAAGTAGTGCACAAACCCACCTCAGCCCAAACTAACAGTTCTGATACCGTTTTCAACAGTAAACAGTACTGTTGCGTATAAATCAACTCTGAGCAGCATTAGACATCAGACAACGCCTGGCACAAGTGAGACATGAAATGAAAGTGGACCTCCATCACTTTCTTAATACATGATCTCTGATCTTACAATGGCTTAAGAATCTTTCATCGTCCTGTAATAACTTAATCCGTCTCTGAAACGACGTTTCTTCAGGCGTAAATATGACCTCATCAGAGGGAGGCTTAACCTACTGGTATCCAATCAAATCCAGAGGGATTAAATGTAGTCCCGTCTTATTTTGCACTGAATGTTCCGTTTCATTTAGAAATGCATTTGCTTGTGGACATTTAAATGCAATGTCTGTGCTGTTTAATGTTGTCTTTTAAAAGTCATTTCTTTCTGTTTTGCTTTAAACAATAAATAATATTTTGCTATTGTGATGCTTCAATACTCAATCTCTTGACTGTTCCATTCAAACATGTTGTAGAAGTGAAATAACTCATGAATTACACATCTCCTCTTTGTGTCTCTCTCCAGCTGATATATGATGCCGGGGTGTCGTTTAGGGTGATCATGTGGATGTGGGCGGGGCTTGCAGGTCTGGTCTTCCTCAACTGTTTCCTGAACTGGCCAGCAGAGGGGTTTGCCACTCCTGAAGAAATTGAAATGTTAGTACAATCTTTCTGCAACGTTATTCAGTCTCTTTTTGTTAACCTACATAAACTTCCAAGATTGGTCTGAAACATCCACACAGTACCACTAGAAAATCTGTTAGCCTTTAATCTTTGAGATTTCTGAAGTGGATATTTCCAAAATGTTAAGGAAGAAGATGCGTTCAGCTGAAAACCACCGATTGACTCCAACTGAAGAAGCCTCAGCAGAACTAAAAGACTCCACTGAGAAACGGCCTGCAGTTGCTGAGGATACACAATGTGAGACACACAAACAGTAACTCTGCCACAGCAATGCATTTTCCAATGATTGGTACTCTATTGTGGAACCTTTAAAGTAGACATTCCTACAAAGTAACAGTTGATTAATGTTGTATTGTTTTGTCACTATCGTAACAATTCAGATGTGAAACACTGAAAATGTCTTTGAAAAATTTTAAATAGGGCAAAATGTTTTTTGAAATCAGGTCATGAAATTTTGAAGGTCTCTTACAGTAGGAGATTTTGAATGGACTGCACAGTCTGTTCCTCATCTATTGTGAAAGATCTGAAGATCCTAAAGGTTGATATTACTGATCAACTCACTTTATGATTTACAAAGCTCTGTGATTTTCATCCTCAGCGTCTGTTCCGTTCCGCCGCTCCGTCTTCTCGCCCATCTTCCTGTGGAGTCTTATCACTATGGGAATGACTCAGCTGAGAATCATCTTCTTTATGGGAGCCATGAACAAGATGCTGGAGTTCCTGGTCACCCATGGAGAGCAGAACCGTAAGTCAAGAAACAAAACTCTGATGCTTTATCACCATCAGCAAACAATCACTGAATTGAATTAAACTTGACATGTTTCTTTGTCTTGTTTAGCCTCAGAAGAACTAGAGCAAGAGGCAGAGCAGAAGGGTAAGAGACTTCAAAAGTGTGTGTGTGTGTGTGTGTGTGTGTGTGTGTGTGTGTGTGTGTGTGTGTGTGTGTTAGTTAACCAAATTTGGGGGCACATTTGTACCCAAAAGTCAATAAACCTGACAAATTTCAGCAAAACCATGAACCTTATGTAAAAACGCTATTAAAATACAATATGTAAAGTTTTATAATGGATAACATGCATTTGTGTTTTTATAACCACTAAATGTGTTTATCTTGCAGTGAGTTCCTACTCGTCCATCTTCGGCACGCTGCAGCTCCTGTGTCTGATCACCTGCCCTCTGATTGGCTACATCATGGACTGGAAGATGAAGGAGTGTGAGGTGGATCAGAACACAGATGATGGAGGAAAAGAGTAAGAAACCTCCCATCTTGCATTTGGTTTTATTGTATAATTAAGATGAGAGAAGAGGTGTTCTGTGAAAGATGATGACCCTTTTGTCTCCTCTCAGAACTGTTGCTGTACCAAAGCGTGACCGAAAGATCCAGAAACTGACCAATGCCATGAGAGCCTTCATCTTTACCAATGCGCTGCTCATTTTATTTGGAATCATCTCGCTTATAGACAACCTACCAGTACAGGTGTGACAGATGAGTTTTTAAAAGTACAAATATTTCAGGTATTCACATTAATTAACATATGCTGCATGTTTTACAGTATCACATGTCCAGTATTGTTTTGACTAGGTTGTGAGTGACTGGTCACCTAGGAAGTGTTTTTAACATCTTGCAACTCTTTCTTTCTCTTTGTCCAGATTCTGACATTTATTTTGCACACTATGGTACGAGGTTTCATTCACTCTTGTTGTGGAGGCCTGTATGCAGCTGTGTAAGTACACACACACAGTTTTCCACCTCTACAATTCTTGCTTAAGCTCGTTTGGCAAGTATAGACTTATCTCCATCACAGCCTTGTATTTTATAAGATCAGATAATAGTAAGATGAGTTAACAGCTTTAAAGATCAGGTTTATCCTGATTGTGAAACAGGGAGTTAATTCTATTACAGATTATGTGGTTAAATCAATTCCAGTGTCCCCCAACCCGCCCACAACAAATTATTAATAACAGAACATACATGTTCCTTTTGTCATTTAAACTGTGCCACAGTGCTTCATTACAAGCACAAAACAAAGAAACCTCCTAATGACTAATCTCTCTCACTCTCTCTCTTTGTCTTACTCACTCACTCACTCACTCACTCTCACAGGTACCCGTCTAATCACTTTGGCACTCTGACTGGTCTGCAGTCTATGATCAGTGCTGTGGTGGCTCTTCTGCAGCAGCCTCTATTCATGCTTATGGTGGGACATCTCAATGGAGACCCGTATTGGGTAAGAAACAGTTCCTGTCACATTACATTGCAATTTGCCAATTTTTATATATGTAAATATATATTATGCCATGAAGCTGTTTTCCAAAACAGTTGGCGGCACATGATGCTGCTTTAGCCAATGCTGGCTTAAAATTTTGCCAAAACAAGGTATCTTAGAACTTTGCTGGGAAGTCAGACCCAGAATGCATTGCAGTTTCCAATTTAATTACGATGCTACCTACAGAGTGAGTGTTGTTGGTGTTTTTAATAAATGTCATGTAGATAATGAGCTTGTTTCATTATCTTATCAGATCAACGTGGGGCTTCTGATCTTCTCATTTGCTGGTTTTCTGTTGCCGGGATACCTGTACTACCACCGTAAACAGCTTCTGCAGGAGAAGGCAAGAAGAAAAGCAAATGGCCACACTGCTGTTGAGAATCCAGCTTTAAACCAGCTTCTGGCCAACGGACACAGCAATGGTCACGTCCTCCAAGAAGCTTAATCTAATAATGTAGTGTCACAAGATTTCAAAGGGAACGCAGCATTAGATGTAGTATTTATAAACAACGACACCTCCGGCACGTCCGACATCCTCACTATCCGAGCAACATTTTAATTTGTTGTGGTTCGAGACATTTGACAGTTGCAAAGGCTGGTATTTTATCAGTATTGCCTTGTTTAACACTCAATCTCTGTTTGTAATGAAAATCTCAAAATCTGCCTGTAAAAGTATAAAATGTTTTTTAGATTGAATGTTTTTAAAAGAAATATTTATTGAACTCCCCTCAGCTGATGAGCTACCTCAGCTAACCGCTGGACTCAGACTTGTGGATTACTCTGTCTGGTCAGTGTCTGTCTGTTTCACCAAAGAGAACAAGTGTTCTGTTATATCGTCTTTCTCTGCCTTCTCGGCTTACAATTGAAAACTTGAGACACATTCAGCATTATTTTAGCTAATACCAAAGATACGGATGACAGAGGTGGGGTTTTTTTTTTATTGTTTTTAAGTGTATCACTTTATTCTCATCGGGTGTAGTTTCAGCTCTCACTGCAGCATTACAGAGGAAGTGTTACCCTCCCAAAGCTGAAATATAACAGGCAGATTTAAAAGGACTTTAACAACCAACTTAAAGAAATCTTTGTGTGCATTATGTAGTTTCTCATGTATTCCTTTTCTATGCATTTTAATCTCACTAAAAGGAAATATATATATTTTTTGTATTTGCTTTGCTGATATGAATATCTTTGTGTAAGTTTTAAACTAGTACTCTGTAAATAATGTCTTTTTGTTTGCAGAAAATGAATGCATATGTTAAGGGTGTTTTTTTTTAAGGGGTTGGGTGCTGTCAATGCGAAGTGTTGACAAATGCTTGGACTGTTTGTTTTGTTACGCTTTTTGTTTGTGTGAAACTAGTGCCTTCAGTTGTGAACTGAATGTCACATGATTTCAAATAATTCTGGAAAACCAAAGCCAGCCGACCCTGTTGGACATGAATGCAGTAAAATTAGGATTGTTAATGTGAAAGTGTGTCCCATGTACCAGTACAAGAATGTCATTTGTGAGATTGCAAAACAATAAAAGGTGCATATACATTTTAAATGTGTATTGATTTCAGTGAAGATCACTTCTACAGCTAGTGTTCCTAGTTTTGGCACTAGCAACACCAAGTTCATGAGTTTGATTACCAAGGAACACAAACTGATAAAAAATGACCACTCTATAAGTTGATTTGGATAAAAATACAACAGAGCACTCATTTTAATTAAATAATCCTAATCCATCTAGCAAATGGATCCCATACAAAACTCAAACTACATAAATAGCTGAAATAAGTTTATTTTCTTCTTCAAAAACCAGCCAGACAGACCACGTAATATTTCGGTGATGCCATTGATATATATGCCATTGATAAATAGATTTTAGATGAGTTCAGTTTCAACACAGACAGTAGTAAACAGCACACACTCGTGTGCAGGTATTTGTTGTGGCTACGTCAACATGACGATTATTCTGTAGTCTGTAGCTTTTATTACCTGCTCTGTGAGTTCCAAGTATGTCTACATGATTCACACTACAGGAAATGACACAGGTTAACTAATAAGTCCTACGCACCTAGATGACTAGTTTGACAGTTTACTCAACCCTGATGTCGTTCTGAACCAGAATGACTTGCTCCTGTTTCATCCATTGAAACTGAAAGGCTGCTGGGGCTAGCAGACACGAATCTGGCACATAACTCCTGAAAGAGTCAACTAGGTTTTGACATGAGTACATGAATGCATTTTTACATACTATTTCTTTTGAGCAATCACTTTCTTTATTCAACAGTTTACTTGCTGAACACTGCCACCTTCAGCCTAATTTAATTTACCACTTCAATTACTTATTTAAATACTTTTCTTCTGACTATCATTAAGGGTTTGTAATTTTGTCACAGGACATTGTCCTACCTCACCTTTAGCATGCAGAGAAAATGACGACTAAACGGTTGTAATTTCTTTGACAAGTATAAGCACCGTGGCTCTATCAAAGCATTGCTTTGTTTATCTGAGCATTGGTTCAACAGTTGGGTAATGCCATTGTGTCAGTCATTAGAACAATACAGAGAATAACAAAAGTTTGTTTTCCTTTATGAGCAGAAAACAAAACTTGAATAAATCTTCAATAATCAGTCTGTGTAAACATCAATCTCAAACACAATGGTTCATATCAAAGTCATGCACACACACACACACAATTATTTTATCTCAGGCTGCTGCTGTTGGGCTGAGAGCCAGTCAGGCCAGGATGATCAGGACTATGTCGATTCTGAGGACAAAAAAAAAAAAAAAAAAGAGTATGCTAAATTATTGTTTCACAGCCAAAAATACAGGAAGGTAAATGAGGATTAACGTTACAGTTAATTTTTAAATGATTAGACCTCTAAGCATGTTTAAATGACTATTGAATGACTATTAAATGACATAAAATAGTATGCTATTTTGACATAAAAATATAAGGCATAATCAGCAGACAAATAACAAATTAAATTGAAAAAAGCTATTAAACATTAATAGTGATCTATCTTTTCACTGATTTAGAATTAGTAAAATTGAGATACAATTAATGTTGGTGTTATTTGAAATGATGTGACGCTGTCCTATGAACTGTGAGCCTAAAATTAGGCATCCCCTCAGCGGAGTCACTCACTTTTTTTTTCTTCTTGTCTTTCTTTTTCTTCTTACGATCAGGGTCGTCATCCCTCTTTTTCTTCTTCTTCTTTGGGTCAGAATCTGAGGGGGTCTCTGCACAGAAAAAACAGTTACATTTACATTTATGTGTTGCATGTGTGTAGAGATTACCAGAATGCCAAAGACCCTGTAGATGCACCAAATCAACTATTCACACAATGCGACAATTTTCACAAGTTAAGAGGTGACTACATGAGGTTCTGTGTACATGTTACCTGGTGGTAACGGATCCTGAGGGCGATGATTCCTGTGTTTGTGTTTGCTCTTCTTCTTTGGTGGTTGTATGTGCATTAGTCTGTATTGCTCTGGAAGCTGTAATACACACAAATAATATAAACAACACTCAAAAAAGTTCAAAATGTAAAAACCATTTTAGACTATACACCGACTGTATCTCGAAACCCGGGGAGTTGTCTACCTTGACAGGGCACACTGCCCTGAAATGGTCTAGGTAGACAGCCCACTAGGTTTTGAGACACAGCAGCTGCTTGAGGTTATGTGCATCAGTTTACCGGTCCAGTGTGTAGTCTAAATCCAGTGAGCAGAGCTCCCGTCAGTGGACTGAAAGAGTTCCCACAGACTGGAGGTTTCTCTATGAGAGAGCGCAGAGAGCTTCCATCCTGAACCCCGGGACAGTCTATCATACCTGCAAGAGAAGAAACAGCAAAACCTTCAGCTGCTACAGCCCATCTCCATCAACAGGCAACAAATACACAGATCCGCTTATTCCGATTCTTCACCACACACACCTGCACAGAAGACATCACAAAGCTTCAAACTGTCCATCTACCACCACATCCATCATTTGTATTCAGCATTTGAACTGTGTGATTTCTGTCTGCACTACAGGTGAGTAACTGCAGCACAACAGCGCTTTTCTAATTACCTGCACACACACCCTGCCTGATCTCTGATCAGGTCTATTCTGTCCCTTTAGTTTACTGCACTAGTAGTATGTATGTACTGGTTCTGAAGTCTGTACTGTTATATTAATGTAATTCAGTGGCTTTACCTGGTAACTCAGGTAAGAAGTTGCTGAGCTTCTCCTTCACCTTCTTGCCGCAGAACTTATTAAACGCGTGCTCCAGATTGTAATGCGTGATGAGGTTCGAGTTTCCGGTCAGATCGTTCCCAACTGGACCAGCACAAACACACACAAAACTCTCACATGCGGTTTACTATGACAGAACCCATGTACCCACTTTAAGTTGTTCTCTCAAACACTTTCATTTACCGGGCAGCTCTCGCAGTAAATAGAAGGGCTCGTTCATAGCACCGGGTTTTCGCAGTGTAGGCCCGTCATCCCCGAGCTGTCCTGGAATCTGAGCCGCCACAGGCGCTTGGTTTGGCGGCATAGCGGGGGGAGGTTTTCCGGACCCAAACCCCATCGCAGTCTGACCCGTGGGTGGCTGTGCATCATTTTGTGCAAACAAAGTTGAAAATATTTCAGTCATAATTGCTTAAACAAACTATACACGTATAAAATATACAACTCAAATCCCAACAGGAACCGGTAACGCGCTGTTTGTATTGTTTTAGCGTCTGTCGCTTACGTCACATTATCAACAGTACCGTAATGAAGCGATAATAAGCGCACTTGAGTTAATACCATAAAGCTCCTAGACGTCTCACCCAGCAGTTTGAAACATGAATTCATGAATTCATGTCATTTTACTAAAGGAAACTACACTTTCACCTGTTGTAATCGTGGTAGTTTCCACCAGTAGTTACTACAACACACTGTTACATCAGTAACTACTGATTTTATTTAAATTTAGGTCCAACACATGAACACATACATAGTTTCACGGGTCCTGTTATTACATTCAGACAGAATGCAGTGATAAGATGAACATTTGATGGTCCTGCACCTTCCACAGAAGAGATATTAATATAAAAATATATTTAGACCGCTTTACTTGGTGATTTCTGTTATAATGTGGAGAAACTTTCCACCAGCATAACCAGCAAAAAACTCTTTCATTCTGCATTCCTGCTGTCAGTCATACTGTGATATAACTTTTTATAACAGATATATTAAACTTTGTTGACTGATAGTTCTTAATTCTCATTACAGGTTGAAGGTAAACCTCCAGCCCCTCTGCAAGCAGTTGCCCTCCTTACTGCTGCTGCAGGGTGAACTCATGCGTCGCCCCCAGGTGGTCAAGAAGAGAGGTGCCATTGCATGGAGTTTCACAAGTTTCAAAATGAATCCTAACCAAAGTTATAAAGCACTTGCCTGAGTGTATGTGTTCAGGAAAATATAATTAGAGAAGACAACCTAAACGAGATATTCCAAAATATTAGAAATCTAACAAAGGGGGAGAAAATGAAGGAACCAAAGGCACTTCTGCAGGAGGTTCTGATGGAGGTGAACCAGAGAGCAGAAAAGACAAATGAGAAATAAGATGTGATAGCCAATGAAATTTAGCATTGTCATAAAAATATCCTGCATTTTCAAACCCACATGTCTTATGTGTAAAAACATTAACATAATTTTTAGTTTAATATTTGAGCAATGCTATTTATTTGTTGTTTGTTATTGTTGTGTTAGGACTCTCCGTTTTTGAATATCGTGTGTATGTGGATCTGTGAACGGGTGCTGTCAATGTCAGCAGGCATTAGGTCACCTAAGAATCAAAATTCTGTCATCATCTGCATGTTAAGTGCCATGTGACATTGGAACACAAAGGTTTTTGATTGTAATGTCTTGGCTGTGAATGAGTGACTGTGAATTTATGTACAATGGCAAGAAGGTTAGAGCTATGTGTTTAATCACATGTACATAAGAGTCTAAAGAACCTGTACAAGAAAAACAAAACAGAAAGACTCACAGGACACAAGAATATAAGAATTAAATCAGCACGTGTGGGTTCATGACGTGAACAGCTAATGCAGAATCCTCCTTTAGCAGACTGACAGACAGAGCTGAAGGTCTATCATTAGTATGTGATAAACTACAAGACAAACTCAACAACCTTTGACAATATTAATTTAAAATTAATTTAGCGGGGTTCTTATAGCTGGTGACATACTGGTTTCACAGTCTAGCCTTCAGTACTTATAAAAGGCTTCTTTTCTATCCTGTATCATGGAATAGTTTAACCTTCAGCCTCATTAGTGATATTGGCATGTGATGAAATGTCTGGTCCTGGGTTTCATGTGCAAGTGAATATCTTTACTGTGTCACTGAGTCTCTTGATCATCACACCTGATCAGCTAAAACAGATGCAACTGAAGAGAAGCATAAGATACAGAGATTTAAAACAAAACACTGTGTATAGTGTCTTAACACAGCAGGCTATCAGTCTGATCCCATCTCTATTTGTCTCTGTGACAACACACCGATATTTGTCCGTCTCTCTCAGCTGACATCTGTCTGAGGTTTGGTGAGGCGTTTTATTTGCACTGCTGCTGTTTGCCTCTGATGCTGTGGGACAGGAGCCTGGAATATGTCTTCTCCATTACTGTAGCATTACAGCATACTGACAGACAGTGTGCTGGCACAGATGAAGATACAGAGACAGACTGAGGCTGACACAGCAGACCTCTTGGCAAATGTCTGGCACTGCCTGCTGGGCAGCTCAGAGTATGTTTCTGTGATGCTTGACTGGAGGCCGGGGTGGGGCAGGGGGTGCTGCTGGAAGTTAAGTGGACCTGGACAGACAGCGGAAAATATTTCCTAGTTTTACACAAAATGACGCAATATTCCATATGTTATGTAAGAAAAGCTAAAGGAAATAGGAGCGTTTATGTAAATTGTTTCCTTCCAATAGGACATAGAGCTGTTTATTGTGTGCCATTTCTGAGCCATGAATTTGCAAGCAAAGTTTCCAATAAATGAAAATCATTACATCATCACAGGACAAACCCAATTCTACGAGTGTTAAATAACCTTATATGTTTTCTCAGGGATATTTCTAGGAAATATTTTAATGACTTTCAGTCCGTTGGTCTTATATGTATCATATCATAGATGGTAATGTCTTTAACAAAACATTCTTTAACATTTCAGTAAAATATCAAACAGCAATAGATTTGTAAGATGAAAAAATTCTTCTGGGTCTAGGTTCATCTTGTTCCAAATTTTAGTTAAGGTAGGTTCTTTATATTTTCATTCATTTTGTTTTCTGTTTGTGGTATCATGAAACTGTCTGTTGTTCTAAAGCCATATTACAGACAATAATAAGTCTTCAATTAAGATCTGACAAGTTCCTTCATCCCAGTGAAAATGGTTGCCAATGGTTGTCAAGGTGGCTAAACAAATGAGAGAATCTGAGCGTTAGAGTTTGCATGTGTAAACATACAGCTTGTGGGCATGATTGTGCTTAATTTCATAATAACAATTTTACACCCTTTAAATTAATCTATACATCCATTCAGAAACACAGTAATTAAAAGTAAAGGAAACTGGTTTCTGTCCTGTTTTCCTCCCTGTAACCATCACATTGACTGAAAGATCTGTGTCTCATACACAGGGTGATTTCATATGAAGGTCAGGATCAGACCTGGTGTGTGATTCAGTTTTACCTGCTTTAGTTTGTGCACTGTCAGCCAACATCACATCAGCTGTAGCCTGAAGTCTTCCTGTCATTTTTTTCAGCCGTTGCAGCAGGAAGAGAGCCACAGATGAATCTCAATAATGAGCATGTGCTTTGAACAGCAGGATTCCCGTACAGTCTCCTGTTCAAGCTGGGACTGTGAGTATGCTGCTTATTCTGCCACCCAAACAAGGCAACAGGGGGCTTAAAGTGCCCTGGTGCTATTTTATAGGAAAAATATTTCAGTATCTGAATATTTAAAAAGCAGGAAACAATTAAGCATTCTTAAATCAGCTCTGCATTCATTAAGCTTGTTGCAGCCATGGCCAGCTAGCAAATTTACGTTGTAGGAACATTTTCCTAATGTCTCCTTTTAAGTAACAAAAACATTGAACATGTTATTTGACAGTTCTAAACATCCAGTTTCTTAGATGTTATATTAACGCTATTGTTTGGTTAATTTTTGAATGTTATTCAAAAATTATCTCATACATTAAAAAAACAATAAGATTTGTCCTTGTGAAAGCTCAAGTTTGTAACTAAGGATCCTTGGGAAGATCTTGTAAAACGGCAGGTCCGTAACACTTGACTCTGAGGATCTGTCTTCTGAATGAGTTTTTTAGTAATACATTTTTATAATAAATTGAATATTGTCTGTATGGCAGCTCTCTGAAGCTGCCTGACTCACGTTGTCTAATTCTAGAAACAGCTCTGTGGAGGAGCTGGGAAAGAAGCATTAGGATTATCAGTGTTTGTATGAAATGCTGAGAAATGATTAGCTTTTGGATCTCAGCATGGCTGTCAGATTGATATAAACGCTCTTTGCGTGAAAAATGTAGATTTCATCCTTTGCTTGTGGTGTAAAAATACTAGCAGGTCCAGGATTTACGATGGTTGTGTTTGGCGCCATCTGTTGGTTAGTGATGGGCAACATAAACACATTCCACAAATGCAATGTGGACATGCCACAGAATGTCAATTCATTCTCATTTCACTTTTTATTTTCAGCCTTTCTGTGTGCTGTAGGTCAGCAGTGAATATACAGTCCTGTATTCCTGCCCATGACAGGCACTGAAACAGAGAACAATTACATTAAAATGTTTTACAGCTTGGACCTTTTGTTCCTTAAAGCTCTAGAACCTTCCAGAACCTTCTAGAACCATTAATGTTAATCAGAACCACGAGAGATTTTATTCCAGCTCTGAATGTAAAGTTTTGTCTTGTTGCATGTTTGCATTATTCTATAACGAATGATTACATGAAATAAATATAAATCTTTGATTTGTGAGAGATTATGTATGATTATGTAAGATCACATTGTGCCCTTGTAATACCGCAGGTGTGTTTTCAGCACTGTGGGCTCATGTAAATATTGAAATATTGATATTTGATGAACATTTATTTGTGTATAAATGTATATCACATATACATTACAACGAGTATGTGTTGCTTCTGTTAACCCCGCCCCTTGTCGTGCCTGTGGGAGGGGCCATAAACAAACGTCGACAAATCAGAATTGAGAACAGCCGAGCTCTGTGTGAGTACTGCCCAATAAGGTGATCCTATGTTTGGATACGGGCTTCCTCGGACTATATAAGATGAACGAGACGCGAGCGTCGCCGCCTGACGCCGAGGGTCGGGGTGTGCAGGCGGACGCGAAACTTGCTTTAAACCAACATACTTCTGTAACTTTTTATTTGTGTAACTTCATGTTGTATTTAGTTTCAGAAGCCTGAAGTTCATATATTATCGTTTTAAAAGATCAGACGTACAGTAAGGTAAGTTACATGTTGTTAACAGTGTTGTTAAAATGTTTCGGGTTTGAAGTTAAAAGTGTGCACTTGTTATATTATGATGTGTTTTCGGCTTCTAGGCTTTTCTTTTGAACTGTTCAGGCTTTTATTTATTTGGGCCCGTTCGTTTCTCCGCCGGCTTAAATCAACAGACCTCGCAGCGTTCGCTGGGTTCGTATGATGACTCGGAAATACGTGCATTAGAAGAACACGTAAATGTGTGTTAAAACATGTTTAAGTGGAGAAAGTTAAATCGACAAATGTTCATTTAAACGCGTTGAAATGCTCGTGCGCTGCTCGGAGGACATGCCCCGGCATGACCCGCGGGCACGCGCACTGACGCACGACGGGACGGAGCGTCGATCGGTTTCACGTCCCGTTAAACAGGCGTGAAACCGGTTCCGACTCGAAGTTTGGGTTCAGTTTGGTTGAGTTTGGTTTGGGTTCGTGATCTGATGGACATACTGAAGTGTTTTGTAAACGGGACAAGCCCGGGCATACAGCCTCCTTATATACACGACGACCGTAACTTTACTATGGTAACCATAGGCTTACACTACTACCATAGTAACACGTATAACGGTGATTAGGCTATGCAATAAAGTTTATTTATTTTAATTTAGTTTAGATTATTGGTATGGTCTGCACAAACTTGCCATATTTAATAAATACGTATTTAAACAAACCCTAACTTTGTCGGAAAGTCTGGTTACCAGTGGTATATTTGGTATTTTTTTTACACGATTACATAATAATTAAATGATCATAGTGGTCCAACTTTTATGTTCCCTTCAAAACGATCATGGTACGAGATATTGCGTAGTGTAATATTCAGAGTGTTTTTCTTCCCATCACCTTCATTCATGTGCTGTTGTTTCTTGTCATTCTTTCAGATGATTGATCAGGTCATGGGAACCGAGGCGTTGCCCTTTGCGGTCCAGCTCAAAGCTCTTTTAGACCAGGAGTCGAGAAATCAGCCCAAACTCAGTGGACTGCGGGTCATTGAGTCTGCTCAGGACAACGGTCTGAGAATGACCGTCAAATTGAGAGATTTCGAAGTGAGGGATCTTCTCTCCTTGACCCGGTTCTTTGGTTTCAGTGCAGAGACGTTCTCGCTTGCTGTCAATCTTCTGGATCGATTCCTGTCAGTGATGAAGGTGTGAACATCATCTAAAGTCACGATTATACTTTCTGAGATTATAATTTTGGTAAAAGCTGTAATAGTTTGCATATGTAGTGTTTCTAAACTGATGCGTGCTGAATGGTTTTCTCAGATTCAGCCCAAGCACCTGTCCTGTGTTGGTCTGTGCTGCTTCTACATTGCTGTGAAGAGCTCAGAAGAAGAAAAGAATGTTCCTCTGGCCAATGACCTCATCAGAATCAGTCAGAACCGCTTCACAGTTCATGACATGATAAGGATGGAGAAGATCATTTTGGAAAAGCTTTACTGGAAGGTCAAAGCTCCAACTGCTCTTCACTTCCTCAGATTCTTTCACTCTCGAATTCAAGAGCAGATGGACACAGAAAGGTTAGCTGAACTTGGTGTTTGTTCTTGGAAATGGTTTAACGTTAACTTTTGTTTGTTTGAACACGGGTTTAAAGCTAGTTTAATCTTTCTTTTTCAGGAAGAGTATTCTGAACATTGAGAGGCTTGAGGCGCAGCTGAAGGCTTGCCACTGCTCCTTTACTTTCACTAAAATTAAGGTAAGCCTTCCAGACCCTTCTGCAGATCTAGATGTTGAGAATGGTGAAGAGGCTGAAGTTGCAGTTTCACTGAACTGATGTCCAGAGTTTAAGTAATTGGACTATAAATCTGTCTCAACAGCCTTCCCTGCTTGCTTTGTCACTGTTGGCTCTGGAGATCCAGGACCAGCAGGAGTGTCATGAAGTTCCTGCTCTAAAAGAGGCGCTGGATGGTCTGCAGCAGAGTTTGAGTGTGCGTTTGTTGTTTTCAGAAGGTTTATTGACCTGCAAATTGCTGGCACTTAATTTTTACTTGGTAAACGGGGTGGAGATGGATTGTAGGGGTATTGTGCAACTAGTTACAGGAGTTTACAGAATGTTCTAGACATAATCAATACTTGCGTGGGCCTAGAGTGTTGCTACTGTTTGAATTTAAAATGGGCCACTAAAAGCACCAAGTTAAATTCAAAATATTTAGATCAATTGTCATTTATTGTTGATTTGCTTTCTAGGTTAAAGATGGAGACCTGGTTTGTGTGAGAGAACTTGTTGCTAAGTGCCTGGTTGAATATGCCACCACCAAATGCTTGAAACCAAATGGCCAGAGACTGCGATGGATGATTTCGGGTAGAACTGCCCGACAACTGAAACACAGTTACTACAAGATCGCTCATCTACCCACAATTCCTGAATACGCTTGTTAAGGTGATTAGGGCTGGGTGCCTACAGTTCTTTACAGGGCTTTTTTCATTTCTTACCCTTACAGCTAACTTTGTTCCATCCCTCCCCAGTCTTTATTCTTTATAACACCTGCCATGATTTTGACAAACACTGACTCCAATTAGTGATTTGTTAGTCAAGGTTGGGTTTCAGCAGGTTGATCAGATGGGTCACACTGGTTAAGCTTGCATGTCTACAGTATGTTCATTTGAATCGGCACAAAAGTGCTGGTTGTTTAAAGCAATGAAGTATAGAACCGCCTAGGTCCTCAGTCCACTGTGTGGAAGAGGAGGGAGAAGGGTTTTGTGATTCGAGACAACAACGGAACCAAGAGATCAGGCCCAAAACCCTTAACTCCCACCCTAGGTTGTCAACTGTCGTAATGCACACTCCTGCCCAAGGTGATTTAAAGTTTTTCTTTATGGTGTTCTGTATTCTAATATGGTGTGATGAAAACAGGATGCATTAGATTTTAACATTTATTACTTTAAGGAAAAAACAGATGTTTGCTAACCAGGCTTAAGTTCATTTTACACTTGGTTAATTATTGCAGTTGCTTGTAACTTTGACCATTTGTTTAAACCTGGTGTAAATTGTCAAACTAACCAAATGATTGGTGAAATAAAATTTGAAAGTGAATGCACATGCTAAAGAAGTGCAGAGCTGCACCCTTCAAAATTCTGCAGCTGAACCTTTCAATAAAAATATTGAAATGTCAAACTTGCACTGAGTGTTATTTAGAAAACAGTTAAAGCTGTAATGTCATTTTAACTCCACTAGCTGCACCAAACAGAACTGCAGAGATTATTCTGGAACGTTCCACCGGTTGTCATGATGGTAAACTCATGATAGTAAACCATTGATTAAGCTAATGCTGCTGTGTTGGACCAGTTAAAACTCCACAAAACAAAGCACCGTGATAAAGTGAGTGTCACACATGATTCTGTAATTCTAAGTGCTTTAATAGTGTTTAAAGAAATAAACAGGACAGTTGACTTCTAAAACAACTGTAGTTACAATTACTAAAAGAACTTGGCATTTGTAAACTTTAAACCACCTTAGCAAGACTTGACCTGACTCAAAGGCTGCTTGTGATCGATTATGGCTTTATATCAACAGCCTGATGTCATCGTATGCGTTTGATATTTTGCAAGCAAAAAAATACTGGTGCAGTGACTCGAAACAATGTCAATACAGAATATGAAACTGTCCATTTTTATTTTTGCAAACTGGAGAAATCTGGTCCACCACCATGAAAGTTCCCAGAAATCTCAGCACCGCTGAAGTCAAATCCAGGGTTCTGTTTGAAGTGGTAAAAGAAAAACATAGAAAAATTGGTTATGTTCTCCAGTCCACAAAATAAAATGTAGATATTTTGATACTGGCTGATTCATGGATGTACCTCTCTCTGGAACCTTTCCAGTGTGAGTTTCCTCTGCATCTGATCCTGAACCCACGGGTCAGCTGTGTACTCGCCCTCTAAAAGAGACTGCCAGCAGTTTCCAGCCTCTCGATTCGTTTTCATCAGGATGATCCGGATCAGCTTCTTGTCCTCTAAAAGGCACAATAAAGCACTCATGAAGGTTTCCAGGGATTAGTTGTGAAGATATGTGCGCTATTTACTCTTGACTTTCATTTGTAAATGGCTTACCTAACGTCCATGTAGCTTCATCACTAACAGTGGATCCAAAAAGCTTCCCCTATTAAACAAAAAACATTTGAGTAGCTAAATTTAAATGCAGAAGTTGCTCACAGCCTCTATCAGCATCACCATGTAAATATTACAGCATGCCTTAAACCCAGAAGCAGCACATGACTGTAAGTACACTAACACCACTGGATAATAAGATGGTAATAATGTAGTGTTGACAAGAAGTCACGTGACCACAAATGATTTCTTCCAGTCATGTTTACAAGTAGCTATAAAAGACCCTCCTGGGTATTTGACTGTAACATTACAATTATAATGGTCACATACAGACACTTGTCATGTAGTATGTAGAACAACCCTCTGCTTCAACAGTTATGTTGAATTACACACTTATTATTTATATACGTAACTAATCAGTCGCAGACGATGGCCTGGTGACACGGTTAACTAGTACACGCTATAAAGCAGCACAACTTTCAAGCTGTCAGGGTTCACACTGCTCGTTACCTTCAATATCTGTTGGTTTTTAACATGTAGCTCGATGTGTTTGCTGCTGATGCTGCATTTGATCTCTTTGGCTGAAGTACCAGGAGGGACACTGACTTCTACGAACACCTCCTCCATGGTCTGATACCACGAACCCCACGGTGTTTTACACGGAATCACACCGCTCCTCTCCTCAAAATGCGCTGACATACTGCCGTCCCCACAGCTTCAGGGGTCCTCACATGAAAAAGGGCACAAGCGTTCATCAATCGCTATGAAAGCTGTTGCTCAGACCTCTCCAGCGCCGCGGATGGCCAGCGTTCATTCTGCGGGTGTCTTCTTCTCCTGCTCCCGATTCTGCGCGCGCTCGTGTGGTGCGCCACCCAGCGCACCGGAGAGCAGCTGCGCCACAAAACGTATATATAAATTATAGTAACAATTTACATTTACAGAATCCATTTCTGTGCTTATTAATATTCAAACAATCCATTAAAGAGGGACAGTATCGAAAGTTGACGCCCAACTCTTTCCAAGAGAAAGCAAGCGATTTTCCTAAGCTCTTATTTTGTTTGTTTTCAATGCATTTCACGTCTTTTAGTTCAACTTTATCTCGTTCGGTATATTGCCTCTGCCCTGTGAATTATAACTGTTGACAGTAGAAATTAGCTTTATTTATAGCCATTTTATGCTTCATAAGGAAAGCTAATGGACCTGAGAAGCTGAACCTACATACTTCGACGTGATTGTTTAATCTTATTGAAGTTAAAATCTAATTTCATTGAGATGATTAGTCAATATGGCGCTTTTTTCTGTGTATTGGTGCAAATGGCACAGAAAAGCAAAAGATAAAGTCAGAACATACACAATATACATATCACAATATAGACATTTGTAACAACTGTAGATAGATTTTATATTATCGCTGGTTATATTATTGGTTTTCTGTGTATTAATTTCACTGAGGTAAAAACAGACATATTTGTCAGGTTTGGGCACAGTGGCTGGCATTAAGATGGTAAGAAATACAGCACCCAGAATCTCTCTTAGTTGCCTGCAGATTTGTTTGTTAGCAAATTATTTACTGTCATTTTGTTGTTTTATTCATGTACGATTTTCAGATCACTGGAAAAACTTAATTATAGCACATCCTGCCTTGTGGGTAAAGTGCCTTCTGAGCAGATAATCAGCTAAAGTTTTCTTTCTGCCTCATGGTGCAAATATCTGTTCACATTACCGCTGGTATGTCAAGCTTCTCGCACAATATGTTTTAAAGCGTTTAAATTATGCTTTCATATTGGTTGGAAGCACAGATTTAGGATATTAAAAATAGACGTTTTCCATCAAAAGTGGAATGACGGGGGGTTGGCGTTTCAGGGTTCAGTCGAAATCCTGCGTTTGGTCAGGAACAACCGTATGGTTGACAAGATCTGGACACCTGACACGTTTTCACGTTCCACTAACAAGCTGTTCCGCGTCATGTAAAATGAGAGACATTTGTGTTTTACACCATGAGATAAATTAATAAAAGAGGTACATCAACATTCAGAAAAACCCTGGACAGAAAACTCTTAAGCATCTCAATTCATTCTCATGATCAATATGATCCATAAACAGGAAATGCCTGTTAGTTTCCTGAACATTTAAAATCCTGTAATATCAGATATGTTGTGTAACCCTAAATTTCTAATGTTCTCTATTTCAGGCTGTCTGTGTGGTCACATTGCCCGACGCAGCTGATGGATGGACATGCATGTGCTCTTCATGCATGTGTGGAAGCTGTAAGATCTGTCTAGCCATTTAACCTTTCACGTTTCAGTTTTCTGTTTGTAATTTATTTCTACTTTCTCCTTTGTTTGCTTACTTCAATTGTGAAATTGTCCAAGGGGGGCGGGTCTATAGAAGTGCTGCTTCTGAGGGTCTATAGAGTCCCCTGGCTTGTTCCAGTACAATGTTGTATGGGTTCAGCACAGGTAGGTTGTTTCCCCAATTCATTATAAGATTAAAGATCAGCCCGTAAATGTCTTGTACTATAAATTCAGTGAATGACTTATTTAATTGTGTGTTAAGAAGTAACAGTCAGGCTGATTCCCGGCCAGCTTCCCCTCTGAGAGGCTGATGAGGCCTAATTTATGCTGCCTGCCTTTAAAAATAGCTGCAATGCATTAAGCCTGTTCCAAGATCTGATCGTGTACTGTGGATGACCAGGGGCTTGGTAAAGACAAATTTAAAGGCAGGCAAAAAAGCAGTGGCCACCTGCTGTGGACTCATCAGATCTGTGCGAAGTGGATCAGGCACAAGCCCAAAAGAAAAGACTGTGGCCCAGTTAACGAGTTTAAGCCTGTCTCTCTCCATTCTCTTCTGATTTACCTCTTTATTCTCATTAGGGACACAGATTGAGATGCAAGAGCCAAAATTCCCTCAAAATGGTTTGAAACAGGGTCATTTAAATCTGAGCACTCGATCAGAGCATAATTTGGATGTTTACAGATTCTTTGCTCTGAATTCTCTCTGGTTTGCTTGACCTTTCCTCTTCACTTTTCCCATGACGGGTCTATATTCTGTCCAGGTTGTCCATTTCTATCTTCAGAGGAAGCTTGGCTTCCATCTAATCCAGACGTACATCCCACTGATCATGGTGATTGTTTTGTCCCAAGTTGTATTCTGGATCAGCAGAGTCTGTTCCTGTTCATACAGTGGCTGGTATGAATCTGGTGTTCTCACAGCAACTCATGTTGCTGTTGAATGTATTTTTAAATAATATGGATTACCCACATCACAAATATCATTGCTTGTTCATAGTTTTCTAAATCCCTAACCTCAAGTATTACACTTGTAATTTGTTCCACACTGTTTGCGCTATAGACACAAAGGTAGATTGTTTTTAGCTTTGTTTATCGCCATGATAACTTGCGCTACATGGCTAGCCTGCAGATTTGGGGCTGTTGGTTTCCAACAACATCCGAAACAAATTTTTATTTACTGTTAAATTTGTGGTTCTTAAACCTTTTGACTCCAATGCCCCTCTGCCCACAACAATATTCACAGGCCTAGATAGTATATTCCAGGTCTCTGTGGACAGATTTTTCCAGAAAGTGTGAATCCTTTTTTTATATAAAAATGGGTTAAGGGATTATAAATCTGCAATCTGCAATTGTCACTTATTTTGTCTTGTAACAACAAATCAAAAGTCATCTTTTGACCCCCCCCTGGAAGTTTGCTGAGGCCCTTAGTGGCTCCGGGCCCCCTGGATGCCTGCTTCATGTTTGTGGCTTTGACTCTTGTGGAGTTTGCGATCATGGGATCAGGGAGAAATGCAGTCTCTCCGTTCTGAAGTCTATAGCCCAGTGCAGCGACAACAAGCCACAGACGTAACTCATGTGAGCGTCATTAACAGAGAACTCTGGTCAAAAGGTACAGCTGACGCAGCTTCTGGTGATGTGATATGCACAACACGAGCGCAGCGCTCTTCACAAGCCAGTGAACTGTGTAACTGTTATTGTGATGCCAAATAAAGCATCACTGCAGCTGCTTATATGAGCTTCCACATCAGCGATCATAGCTCACGGTTTAACCTTTGATGTGGTCATGACTGGAATTACACAGCCCACAGGGAAGTTTACAGCTCAGAGGTTTCTCTCTCAGAGCTCAGCAGGCTTTATTGAGTTCTCAGCTCTGTCTCATTTAAAAGCAGAGTAGGCAATTTTTTTCCAGATACATTTTTATGCTGGTTGAAAGTCTGTTCACATTCTGATAGCAGTCACTAAGTGGTAAACATATTTAAAAAAATGTATTTTCTGTGGAAGGCATAGGACCGTGAAATGTCCAATCATTGTATTCAGTCTGAATTTTAGCTTATTAGCTTGTTATTGCTAGACTCTTCGAAATTGCCTTCCCTACCCTGTAGATCTCAGGTTTGTCTCAGATGTTTCTCTTACAGATCATTAGGAGAAATGTGGACACATTATAAAATTAAATGTGAGACAGCATAGAATATATAATATATTTATGGCATAATGATGAGAAATGCTTGATTCCATGTGGAGATGTTTATAATGGGGGTTCCATTTGCTCCTTCCCTCACTGTTATAGTTTTCTAGTGTTATTTTTATGTCTAATGAGAGAGCACTGCTGTGTCAAGAGCAGCTTTTCTGTGTTAATTCATTGTTCAGGTGTCCATCACGAGAAATTTCACCTGCTCTCTGCAGCTGTCTGCCACTGAAGCCATGTGCGAACTGTACCTCATATCTGCTGTGCTGAGTGACGTATGCTAATTCTACAGGCGTGTAGCATCTCTCAGGACCGCGCTCACGCGGTGAGCTCATGGTGGGTGTTTTAAAAATAGCCCCCTGTATTACAACAGCAAGCCATGGCTCTTATAATCTCTCACCTGTTCTGTAGAGCCTCCGATTCCTCCTCCGATTCTGTGTCTCTCATTGGCTCAGAGACTGGATGGTGAAAGAAATATCAAATTCATGTGTTAATAATCTAGTTAATTGGTGCTGCTGGTGGCACAGAAATTCTACACTGCAGTATCCTGAAAGCAGGTTCTGTCTTGTGTGTTTTATATCTTCATGATTTCTCTTGTTTTATCATAGCCTCCATCTGACACCAGTGGCTTTAGCTGAAGGAGAAGGACAAACTCTGTGTCAGAAACACCCAGGACTTGCTATCCCATCTTCCTTCAGGGCTCAGACGTCCCATCCAACATGATGCTGGCAGGCACCAGTACCACAGACACGCACACCAGCATACGGTTTCCTTTGGCTTTCAGAATCTTCAATCCCGCCTACTGGTAAATCTGCCTCACCAAAGACGCAATGGAAAAGCCCAGGTCTGTGCACCTGTTACTCACATAAATGAACGTCTCTGTAAGACAGACTTGGTAAAATACATTTCTAAAGTATTTGGGTTAATTTGATTATGATTTCAGCTATTAACAAGAGTGCAGTATTTGCAGCTCATTTAGCAGCAGATAATTTCATTGATTTTCACTGAAAATTACTGCAGGAAGAGATTCTGGGCCTGCGTCAATATCTGGCAAACATAAACAGTGAAAATTTGACCCGTCATGGAAAATATATATGCAAAATCTTTATGTGAAATAAAATAAGTTACTGTGTTAGTGTTGAAACAATAGTTTATTCTTTGATCTGTAAAAAATGTTAAACATTTTATTCATCTGGTTATTGGGGGGGTTTGATCTGATACAAGGGGATTCAGCAGTAACCTTTTTAATTTGAAAAAATTAAAAAAAACTTAAAGCATAAATGAGAGTGACATTATTTAGGAATGATTCAGGGCCAGCAAGCTCTTAGACCTCAATTTAGCTTTACTTCTATTATTTCTATAGTATTTATTTTTATTAAATATATATGTGTATATGTGTGTGTGTGTGTGTGTGTGTGTGTGTTGTCAGCTTAATTTTCATCCCAGGTTCCCAGAATTCTGTAGATGTGGTTAAATTTTCAGGAGACCCATGAAGGAAACACAGGTTTGCACTGGAACTGTTATCCAGGCTGTAAATGCATCAATAATTTCTGAAGCTAAAACAGCCGCAGGACTCAAACAGGGAGAAACAGCAGAGATGATGTTCCTTCCTGGGTGACTGTGTTGTTTCTGATCTGTTGAGGTTACAGCCCCATCCAAGATTTATCACTTCAGGCCAACGCTTTAAAAAAAGATCATCTGCTGTTTCTTCTCTCTTCTGAATGCTTAATTCATCTGATTTGTTCTGCAGGATCATGAAGCAAATGTCACGTTTAATCCTAAATTTCCTTCCATGCCGAAGGCGTGAGATTTACCAAATCAAGAAAATCAACAAATTCTCTCAAAATAGAGTCACTTATCAAATTCAGAACCTGAAGTTCTGTTATTAGTTTACCCAAGGGGTGCAGAAGGCAGTCAGTTGAGGCTGAGTTTGTAATGTACCGCTCAGAATAAAAGAAATGCAATAATGTATGACTTAAAAATGGCACAGAACCATCGCTCTGCACATTAGCACCCTGATTTCACAGGGAAAAATGATTTTCATCAAACATTAATCATTGACGTCAGAATTACAGGAGATGAAAGCTGGCGAGTGGCTGTGAATGCTTTTATGGCCCGTTTTTATCTTGGCTGATCTTGTATTTGTCTTTCGTCATGTTTTATCTCTACAGGGAGATCGAGTGAATTTCTCCTGAGAAACTCAAAACATGTTCAGCGGTGAGATTCTGTACTCGGCTACAGAGAACTTGGTGTGCTCTCCTTGGACCTCTCTCTCTCTCTCTCTCTTTCTGTTTCTCACTTTTGTCATCTGCCAACTTCATCCCTGATAGAGCACAATCTTGTCTGCCACTGTCTGACAAGCATTTGATCTCGTTCCTTTCCCATTTTATCACCTGTATATACTTTCCACTCCATTTGCCTTCACATTCACAGCCGTGAGCCACGTCTTTATACTGACCCTGGTACATCTTGAGCTCTGCTCTGGTTGTGCTCTAGTTCGCACTTCTGTGTGCATGTGTAGCGCGCCAAGGAGTCGATGACATAATCTGCAGCTTTGCGCGGTGATGCAACATTGAACCAACGCTTTTATTGGGCTGCCCTCTACAGAGACACGCTTCGCACTGCACTAGATCAAAAGCGGCGGGTTTATACTGACAGCTTCAAAGATTTCACGTTCACAATAAAGGTGTATCCTCAGAACTGAACTTCCACTAACATCACTTCCAGCCCATCCACATGCATGCATGCACAGCGACTGAAACAAAGGGACAAAGTGTATCTGAGAGTCGGTGGATGTGTTTAAGTGTTCTGGGATGTTTCTATCTATGCATGTAAATAGTTCTCAGTTCCTTCAACAGGGAGATTCTGCACAGAAACATACAACGTGTCTCAGCTCTGCTGCTAATGTGAATTCAAGAAGTTCATTAAACAAATACACTCATAAATTACATTTAAAACCCACTTGGAGGAGACAGTGTGGCACTGAAGAGCAAACACGCAGGTACTACTATGCAATTTCTGGAAACATATTTGCTTTACATAACTATATGCATTGACATTCTTCCTAATTAGTATTTTTTTCTGTGCGTGTTTATTTGTATGATGGTCCGGTTACTTTCAGATTGTTTTCAGATACTTTTCTTGTAAGTTCATGCAATGCACCCAACAAAAACATGTTTTCAAAGACTCCATGAAATCAGAATAGTTGTTTCATTGGCTTTTAATCCATATCTGTTATGTTTGATTAATCTATACCAGTCTGTCTGCTATCGTACAGACTGAAGGTAAACATTATTGTCTTTTCTCAGGTAAACACATTTAACATTTGTTAGTCTTTTACTTATTGATGTCTCATCTCGCATTAAATGTCTGTTCAATGAAAGGTGTTCTCTAGCCAATAGCGAAGGGTCTAGACTGTTTTTTTTGTAGCCTATCAGCCAATCAGTGATGTCATAATGCAATTTTCCTGCAGCTCCAGAGTGATCAGTCACATGGCTTTTACAACTGAGTGCTCACGAGCAAAGATGACAGAGTTCAAATCGCATATTTCCAGGGGTAATGCGTGCAGTTGTCATCGAGATGACTGGAAATGCTGATGAATTGCTTTCTCAAGTATTTTACATTTATATTTATTCATTTGGCAGGCGTTTCATCCGAAAGCTTTAATGCATTCTTGCTGGGTTTCCCTTAATTCACAAACAAAGAGAAATCCCTCTTGGTAGCTCTTTATTTTTGGTCCTTTCCTTACACATTATGATATAAAGTAGATTTTAAAATGTATCTTAAACATGCTGCTGTTTGAAGGTATCTGAAGTTCTGTCACTATGACAACCCTGATGTCACCATCAGGACCCTCCACTCACCTGTCATGTTGCTTCAGGACTGTAAATGCTGCAGAAACATCACCTGATGTCGTATTTTCTCCACTTGGTTTATTCACTCGTCCCTTTAATTTTTCCCCCGCAATGGAAACGGCTCATCAGGAGATGCTCTTTGATCTGGAGCTGGCGTCTGCGCATGCGCAGCTCATTGCCTTCGCTGCACTGGCTTCAGTAAGTTGGATGTGCGCGGTGTCTTCATCATCACATGCGAAAGCCCATCAAAACTGTTGCGATGGAGAGCATCGCCAAAACCCCGCATATCTTCTTACTATGTCCGCTAATCGTGGCTGTGGCGTGCGCGCAAAGGTATGCTTATATTTTTGCAATGCTTTGGAAAGGAGACCGTGTTCTTTATGTAAGAAGAATTGAATAATATCTCTTGATGTTTCTCCAGCATCAGAGACCCGAGCAATATGCCAGTGGTCAAAGACACCGTGGACAGACTCATGAAGGGGTACGATATACGACTGAGGCCGGATTTCGGAGGTAATGCATGGCTAAAATTCACGTAATTGTTGCATTTGGGATGTCACGCGGACTAACATGTCCAATTACTCATGCAAACCTTGTGCATTCGTCCTGGTGTCGGATCAGGCGTGCATGTCAATGCATGAAAGAAATCAATACGTGCTTTTTAATGCTGCTTTGGCATTTTATCAAAGCCGAGCAGAGGGACGCGAACTTGAGGATCAATCCAATTTCGGTGCAACTTTTGTTGCATCACGACAGCAAAAAAACCCATGACGCTTTAAAAAGCTCCATGAGAGACTCAAGCTTATAGGACTGACAGTGTGAACCCGTTCATGTGCTGGTCGTGCAGTTGTGCGTTCACCTTCAGTGGCTGTAACAAGCAACAATTTCATGCGCAATGCCACGTGAATGTGGGGTGTTGCTCTTTTATATATTTATATATATAATAATAATAATAATAATAATAATTAGGTGGTGTCACTGGGAACAGTCTCAGCCCGCACATTAAAGTGCGGCCATTTACATGCATGCGCATGCAGTCCCGTTACCTTTTTTAATCAATTGGTTTCTCTCCACCAGGAGCTCCGGTGGCGGTCGGGATGAACATAGACATCGCCAGCATAGACATGGTGTCGGAGGTGAACATGGTACGTTGCATGTCTCGGTTCTGCAAACGTGTGAAAACGAAGCCCCCAGAAGTTCATCTGCATGCTGCGGGTCCCCGTTCCGCATTTGCATTCAAAACACACACACGCGCACCCGCGGCGCGCGTTTGTAAGGCCCGCAGTGTGCGTGCGGCACGGACGCGGGCACGTTCACGCAAAGCGCCCCGCTGTCTGTGTTTTGCCCCAAATGTAGTTCAAGGTGAGTGTTGCCCTCTCAAGGAGAAAGACGACACGCGTCGTGTGCGCGCACGGGGGGCATCTGGTGAGGCGCGCACCCAAACGCTGCCCCTTCAACAGCTTTGTGGGCGCGTTTTGTCTTTGCAAACGTCAACCCTGAAATTGCGATTTAAAGCAACATAATGTTGATGCCGCCTCCGAAAAGTTTATTGCGCGCAACAGCGCCCTCTTTTGGAGGCTGTGCGCAGAGCAGCTGTAATCGCACAGGAATATGTATGGCTGAAATTAAAGATTTATGGGTCGTACTCATTGCAGCTTTATCATTTCAGTGGGAGTGATGGACTGTTTTTGCTTTATTTTACACCCGCTCCTTCTAACTATGAGGAGAAAGGTCCTGTGCTAAGAGCTTTGCATTTTCTTCATGCACCGATTAAAATGAAAAATGCTTTCTTGACACGTATGTGTATATATATATATATATATATATATTTTTTTAAAGCACTGTAAATGATGCATACATACAACTTATCGGGTTAATAGTGAAAGCTTTTTGGTAATATTGTTAAAGTATTGCTTTTAATTTGAAGCTGCTTTCTGATCGTGTGGTTATATTATATGATTGTATTTCTGGACAGGGTTGGAACCACTATTGAAATTAAAAGACCCCCATCCCCATATTCAGATTGGTGGCTGATCAAAATAGATTTTCCAGAGCCAGTTTTAATAACTTTAGCATGTTAATTACATCTCTGATCCTGCATATGTCGCCTGAACTGTGATTTGAATATTGACAAATACGTGTGAGCATCCTTCACTGTATCATACCCATGAGACAGTTTTAAGAGCCTCTGGACGTACATGCTTCATACTGTGTAGCCTGTGCTTACAAATTGCCTTTCTAGATCTGTCATGTTTGTTGCTTGTCACAGCTGAGCTCCGGAATCCCTCATAGTTGGAGCGAAAAGATGAAAACCTTTGTTTCTGCAGCTCCAGCAAAATTGGATTTTCCCTGAGCTGGAGCTTACAGGATCCTGGACTATCCAAAACGTTGACATGGTTGATCTCATAGATTTGCAGTCATTAGGATCCGATATTTTCATTCAGGGCCGTCACCCAATGCACCACGTTTTTTTCATATGCTTGTCTCTTACGTGCCTCATATCCATTTCGTATCTCATTAGTGCGGTGCAATGCCTTAGTTTTTTACAGAAGTATGACCCCTCCATTAAGAGCAATACAGAAGCCCCAGGTGCCTGTTTGTCCTTAGTGCTCTTCCTGCGCTTTGTTTTAAAATGAAGGGCCCCCACCTCCCCGTATCTTTCTCTGCCTGCCATTTCACACTGATGTAAACACGAGTCACTGTGGTTTAAATGTGGCCAAGGTAGCCCAGACCAAAGGTCACCCATGTTGTTCGGCAATGCAGATCTTTAGGCCAGTCCATGTACTTTGTGTCTTCATTGCTTGACATTAAAATTCAGGCTATTTTTGGAGAAGGGCCGTAAGAAGTGGCAAACACGGGCCGCGCTTCCCGGCTGAGGCACTTTCGGATGACTCATTTGAGTTTGGAGGAAGCGCTATGGAATTGTGATAATGTGATTTTATAATCGATCTGTTTTGTGGCAGACGAGCGGTAACCTCGGGTTTGTTCGGTGCACACATGAATTATGGAAGAAGTAGCCAGTGTGCTGAAGAAATAGGCCTTGTTTTCAGCTGGGACAGAGGATATGTTGAACGAGATTCTCTGAAAACGTAATAGTCACTTCAAAGCGAAAGATTCGGGCAGAGTTGCGCTAGCTCATGGGCTAAATAATTACCGGGGTGGAAACTTTGCCCTTATATGTATCATTATCCTGACAAGCATTAATTGCTTACATGAATAAGAGGCAGGGCCCTGCAATGATAGCCTACTGAAATAACGAATGCATGAAACGACAAATGTAGACTAAATTAGACTGGTTGACTTAATTAGTACTAGTGTTTGTAATTGTTGATAATTTTTGGATCGTCAGTTAGTGTCTGTTTAATCCCGTTTTATTTAATTCCAAGCTGATAAATAGTGTGTTATTTTCGTGTTATTTTTACTTTTTGTTGCTATGACAACACCTCTCCTCTCAAAAAGTGCGGGGTTAATGTGGGCTCGTCTCTGTTTCGATTTTTAGATCATGGTTTAAGGGAAGACTGCAGATACGTTTTTTTAAAATCCTTTCTTACTTAACGTTTTATGACGTTGGGTAAACGTATGATTTAGTTACAGCTGTAAATAGAAAGCTAACGACGTAGTCACATGGTTTTCTTCTAGAAATCAACAAATTGTTTTATATTATAATTTCATACATGATGAGATCTCTCCGCATCTCACTCGACAGAGAATCTTATTAGTGCTTGAAAAGACAGTCATTCTTCTTCTCTTTTTACAAATTTCAGCAGTTAATTTGGTTTGTAATTTCAGGGTTTTTTGTGTGTTTTGTAAATCTGATCCTTTTTACGAAATTTAAAGGAACTGTTCACCCCAAAATGAAAGCTCTAAATGAAACACAAAAGGAGTTTAGCAGAATTTCCCGCTGCTCTTTTCCATGCCATGACAGTGAATAGTGACTAAACGTGCACCTATGTACGTATTATAATATGCAACTTGTGTGCTTTATTCCAAGGTAACTGAAGCAATGTAATGACTTTACGTGAGGAACAGATTAAATTTAAATCATTATGTCATATCTTCTTAAATCTCATTTGCAGTTGTTTATATTTTTTCTGTCGCATTAAGATGTGTAACCAATCATGACTTGCCAAATCTGAATATGCATATATTTAAATAGCCCAATGTGAGAGCTATGGGGAAGAGATTCAGTAGATACATTTCAGTGTGTGTTCCTCACACAGAGATATCGCTTGAGTTTAAATGTACGTTGGGTATGTTATGTATGTGTGTACATTTCCTGTATTTCCCAGGAAACACATTTTCGTAAAATGTGTAATTTGAATGTACTGAAAATAGCTTTGAATAGAGCCATCTGCCAAATGCATAAATAATAAAATAAAAAATAAAAGTAAATATGAATGTATGTGTTAATTCTCATACACGACTGACAGGAAACAAATTTTGTCCACTGCTTGTCATGACAATGGCAAAGTGACCCTAATGTGGCTTTTAATGTATGTAAAACATCAAAATGAAACATTATTCTTTTTTGTTGTCTGACAAGCACTGGTATTTCCTTCAGGTTAAACAAATCTGGTGGATTGATTTATCCACAATACCTGATTTTCATTGGTGAGTCAAGAGATTTGGTGGTTAAATATTTCAATATATTGACTTCTAAACTATATTTTTGACCGGTGCCCCTAACATCCGATTTTTTACACAGATGTGCTAATTTAATGTTTCTTTTCTCTCGCATTAATAAAAAACTCAAATTAATAGTTCATGTCAATTTATTTATTTTTCAAGTTAATAAGCTGGATAATATTATGCATCTGGAGTCCTGAGTTTATTTCCTGATCATCGTCAGACTGTATTTTATCCCTTTGGTAAATGTAAAAAAATCCCCCACAAAATGTTTTCAAAACCGAGTTTAATCAAATAACATTAAACTCCTCTTTTTCGAGCTAATTTTTCAAACAGGCGCTCAGTTGTAGATTAATTCGAAACACCTGGCGTTTGGAGCCGTTCTGACATTGCAATAAACTTTGCCACTTAATCACTTCTTCGACATCAGACGTTTATCTCCAAACATGTCATCAGCATCCTCTTCACGCCGCTCGCAGTTAGGAGTTCAGATGAAGTGAAGTTAATGCGACAGATTTCACTCGTGTAATCTCTTAATATATCATCTTGTGATGCTTGTTATGCTGTTCTGGGTTTAAGTAGCTGTAAAATAAGCCACCCCGTTTGGATGGAAGGCTAATCGGGGCAGTCATGCCTTCAGTACCCCTGGGTATGACCACTGGATCTTAAGACCATTTTCCCTACAACCTCCAGTATGTTGAGGCATGTAGTTAACCAGTCACTCGGATGGCTTCCTTGTCATGACAGATTAATGAAGGGGCCCGAGTCTGCAGCAGCTGGTGGGGAGACACGGAAACGATGACCGTAGTGACTCGAATAAATGCCTTGTTATCAACATTTTCCATCACAAGCTCCTCACACCCTCATTTGTTTTATTGGCTGGAATCACGGGTTTGGAAAGAGTAAATAATGACTTTGTGATTCTGCTTTTGAGGGTCAGATTTTAAATGGGTTTTGTGCAGTGCAGGCCAATGTCTTTGGAGTGTGATGAGTGTGGATTTGGATTGTGACAGGTTTAATGGAGATCTCCCAGCAGCCACTGCGTCAGTGTCAGCCCTCTGTGGGTAAGACTCGACAAATTACGTTGTGTCACACTGTCACAATCTCAATATGATCTATTGATCTGGATATCTATCTGAAGAGCTGCACACTTCGCTTTATCTTACACGAGGTCGTTTCGCAGATTCGACTCTGCCCTGCTGTAGATAATGCTCCAGGATTTAAATGTCGACCTGTGCAAGCCAATGTGAGGACGTTGGTCAGCTGCATTGAGAGCAAAACTACAGATGGACTGAAGATAGATTCTGTTTCAAAGACTGTTCAGCTAACAATTTAGTTGTAAAAAAAGTTGTAAGAACATTTTCCTAACGTTTCCATTAGTAACATAAACATTAAAAATGTTATTTTGAAAGTTCTAGGAATGTTCTTAGTTTTTTGGTTGTTGTATTAACATTATTTCTTGGTTTTAAAAAGTTTTTACATTTTAACATGTTGTTTAATATTTTGTTAATTCTGTAATGTTCTAAAACGTTCCACTAACAATTTAAGAAAATGCATTTGATATCTGATATATAGCGTTAAAAAGTTCTACTAATGTTACTGAAAGAACATTTTTTGAACTTGGAGAGAACATTTAGAGAACATTAGCCAGCATTCTGAGAACGTTTCCTGTTAGCTGGGTGCACTGATGGAAAAAATTATATTAAACTTAAAATGATTAAACAGGGTTATGAATATGTATCTTTAAAGGAAAAGTGAATATCTTGGGAGAAACAAAAGGTTAAATCACTGTTTTACAGCAGTGTCTCTACATTTTGCCAACACTAACATACTTATGAATACATTTAGAAGTCAAACAATAAAGTCAGTCATGTCTCACCTGCTGTGAGTCACACAGGCTGTGGTGAGATTTTGAGTTTTTTAGTTTATAATTGTTTTATATTTTCATTTTAATCTGATGGTGGTGAGAGTTCAGTAGATTTAGCTGTAAGTCAGTTTGAAACATAATTTCAAATCATACTTTGTATGAATGTTTGATTTGTGGCATAGATTCTGTTTAATCTGATGGTGCTGACCCATATTAAGTAATGGGGAAAACACACTTTATGTGAGAAACAGGAGGTTGCACCAAAATATATATATATTTATATAACCTGTGAATGTTTAACAGATGAATCCAAAATAATTCCTCTGTACATAAACCATTATTTTTCAGTTAGGTAGCTTATTTTGTCTCAGGAGAAGTGTTTGGTACAGTTTTGTTATGTGTCAGACTTTTCTTGTTGAATATATTTCAAGTCACATAAAAGATTCATAACCAATGCTCTCCTAATCAGTGCATTTATGCTGCAGATTTAGCGACGTCCTTGATTAAATTAATTTGCATTCGCAATTTCAGCTCTGTTAACGATGATTAAACAGCACAACCTAACAGAGGCTTTTTTCTGCTTCAGCTTGCAAAATGCTTTAATTAAACCAGATCTTAAACGACCGTGTCCCAAAAATCCAGTACGTATCGCTGTATAACCGCGCTACACCTCTCTCACCACGCATAATTGCGACGGTAGTGAGGCATCGAGGGGGAAAATGATAAATCCGTTCGGTTGCGATGTGAGCTCGCAGAAGCTGCATGTTTGCTTCTCTGTTTGAGATCTACTGATGTCAAAGAAGAGTAAACAGAGCCCGAAGAGGCATCTGCTACCATCTGTGACCGTAGTAATTATGCTCACATTTGGCACTGAGGCCGAGAGGAAAGTTCCAGGTCCAGGTGTTCCACATTCTGTAGGCTGACATCAGCATTCCGCATGGAAAACGTATATTTAACCTCTTTTCCAAAATGTTAATCTGCTGATTTTTTTTATTTTTTCTACTCATACTCATTTCTCAGTAATTTATGACCCTAGTTAGACTGTCAAAATAACTTCACCAAATTGATAAAGAAAACAGTAATGGCAAATGTCATTAGTGATTAGTTCTTTTTGTTGTAACATTGATATTTTAACACATTTACATTTTTATAGTCTTTAACTGGGGCATTGTTTTAAGGTGAACATTGGGCAAGATAGCATATTTTTAAATTCAGTGCCGGAAATCATTGATTTTATTATTCAACTACTTTAACCAAACTAAAAGATGAATTGATTATTGGGCATGTTTATATTATTTTTATATTATCAGCTCTGTAAACACAAATGTACAGTATGGAACTTGTTCCCAGCTGTTTGCAGAAGGAAATGTTGTGAGTCAGGTTTCATGAGGAGTTTGAGGAGGCTGAAGTCACTCGCCTGAGGCATCGGCTGTTTTCCTGAGGGTAACCTGCAGCATAGACGCTCTGCAGTGTCCTTAACCTGCAGTACATGCAGAGATGGGCTGCGACACTGAGTGATTGCCTCATGCCTTAAATATAATAATACTTCTACATAATCATTTTGTATGTAATATCTGTATATATGTGTTTGTTTATATGGGGATTTGTGTTATCAAATCGTTCTTATTCTCAATAGTTTAGGAGCGTTCTTTAGAGGATTATAAAAAATGGATTACTATTTGTTTAGTTTGGTTTATTGCTGTTTCATACACAGATATATATATATAGTGAATTGTTTTATGAGTTACTAATACTACAAGCAGTTATATACTACAAGTTAACTAGTAAAGTTAATAGTAGTTCTAATATTAACAACAGTAAAAGGAGTAATAATAATTTGTGGTGCTTATTAAGTGCTTGCATTTGAACTAACCCCATACGCTAAGTGTTAAGCTTAGCTGCTTATCCTTTAATATTAATTTTCCTTTTTGTCCTTTTTTTATTTGAGTCAAACATAATAAATAAATGTGTGTGTGTGTGCAGGTGTGTGTAGTGTTCGTGTGTGTGTGTCTGTGTCTGTTTAGTGTGTGTGTGTGTGTCTGTTAGTGTGTGTGTGTGTGTCTGTTCAGTGTGTGTGTGTGTGTGTGCAGATGTGTGTATTGTTCAGTGTGTGTGTGTCTGTTCAGTGTGTTTGTGTCTGTTCAGTGTGTGTGTGTGTGCAGATGTGTGTATTGTTCAGTGTGTTTGTGTCTGTTCAGTGTGTGTGTGTGTGTGCAGATGTGTGTATTGTTCAGTGTGTGTGTGTAGTGTTCATTGTTTGCTTGGTCATGCTGAAGCTGCTGTTTGTATATGCACATGAAGGACTGTGTGGGGGGCAGCTGGTTGTTCCCGTTGTTTTTGACTCAGAGGGGTTTTGTGTCTGAGAGTAATTTTATTGTGCGTGCCGGGATATTTTGGGCTAAAGACGATTGCTGGTTTTAAGAGTTCCCTCTCAGGTCACTGCTGGAGAAGCACAGTAAGATAAATATGGGTCTGAAACTGCCTGGCACCAATAAAGCTCCACACTGCCCCCTCATTCTCAAACACTCTAATAACCAAACCCAAGATAAAATCATGCGCTTTGAAGATGAAGTGCAAAAATAATGCCTTTTCTGACGGGGATCCCAAATGCTTCACCATTTTGGACAGACAAATAAATATTCCTGCACCCAAACTCACGCCATTGGTTGAGCCAATGCTGCTGTCATGGGCTGGTTGGGATGCTTAAACAAACAGAGCATTGGTTTAAAAATGCATTTTGAAAATATTGCAACTGGACAAAGTGACACTTCATCTTTACGCTGTGATTATATCTCTAAGTCGAATGTTTCCAGTATTCCTTTTTTATAACTTTGCCAATGTTCTCTTCATTTTTAGGACTACACCCTGACCATGTATTTCCAACAAGCGTGGCGAGACAAGCGCTTGTCGTACTCTGAGATCCCCCTAAACCTGACCCTGGATAACCGTGTGGCCGACCAGCTGTGGGTACCTGACACTTACTTCCTCAATGATAAGAAATCGTTCGTTCACGGCGTCACGGTGAAGAATCGAATGATACGACTGCACCCTGATGGCACAGTTCTGTACGGACTGAGGTATGTCCTTTTGAAGTCGTTGCTGACTTTTAACCAAACACTGACCTGTAATCACCATCAGCAGAGACTTGGTAACTAGTCTTATGATTCTGTCGGTTCACTGCTGTTGTTTGCAGTCCACCCACATAACGCATTCACGACGTGTTGTTAAGAGCTGCTTTTATTATCTCTCGCTGCTGATGCATTATGCCGGTGTTAATGACTCAACATCGGTGTCTATGTTTAGAAAGGATGAAATTGTTGTTGCTAATTCCAAGGCGCATATTGTGCATTCTGTTCTTCAGCCTGACAGCAGTTTTCTCCTCAGAAGAGTGTTTAAAAATCAAAAAATCTGCACTGCAACAGATCATTCACTGTTGTTAAGTTACGAAAAATCAATAAATATCATTTATAGTGCTTTATTATGTAAGTGCACCCGATTACGTAAGCAAAGACATATTTTTACGTAACAGAAAAGAGATGCTAAACACACAAGAAACGTGAATGGAAAGAGAGAGTTTGTTGACCTAATCTACAGAACAGTTTTTAGGTTTAGAGTTGGGTCAGAATTGGGTTATAGTGTTTATAACTAGCTATGTATAAAAACAATAGATGTCTATGTAATGTTCCCATTTAGATAGATAAGTAAACATGTGTGTGTCTGTGTCTGTGTGTGTGTGAGAGAGAGAGCGAGAGAGTGTGTTGTATGTGTGTGAGAGAGCAAAAGAGTGTGTGTGTGTGTATGTATGTGTGTGTGAGTGATGGTGTGTGAGAGACAGAGAGCGAGAGTGTGTGTGTGTGTGTATGTGTGAGTGAGTAAGTGTGTGTGTTTGTGTGAGAGACAGAGAGCGAGAGTGTGTGTGTGTGTGTGAGTGCGAGAGTGTGTGTGTGTGTGTGTGAGTGAATGTGTGTGTGTGTGTATGTGTGAGTGAGTGTGTGTGTGAGAGACAGAGAGAGAGAGTGAGTGTGTGTGTGTGAGAGAGAGAGTGTGTGTGTGTGTGTGTGAGTGTGTGTGAGTAAGTGTGTGTGTTAGAGACAGAGATAAAGAGTGTGTGTGTGTGTATGTATGTGTGAGTGTGTGTGTGCGAGAGACAGAGAGCGAGAGTGTGTGTGTATGTGTGAGTGAATGAGTGTGTTTGTGTGAGAGACAGAGAGAGAGAGTGTGTGTGTGTGTGTGTGTATGTGTGAGTGAGTGTGTGTGTGTGTGTGTGTGAGTGTGTGTGAGTGAGTGTGTGTGTGAGAGACAGAGAGAGAGAGTGTGTGTTGTGTGTGTGTGTGAGAGAGAGAGTGTGTGTGTGTGTGTGTGTGTGTGTGAGTGTGTGTGAGTGAGTGTGTGTGTGAGAGACAGAGAGAGAGAGTGTGTGTTGTGTGTGTGAGAGAGAGAGTGTGTGTAGCAGGTGAATTGGTCTTGTCCATGTTTCTCTGGTGTCTTGCTCTGCTAAACCTGCCACAGGAAGTTCCTCAATTACCAGGAGAAGAAGCAAATAACAGAGCAATAACTGTCAGTAATAAGTGTCTGTGAGAGCCCAGAGTCTGAGTACTGAGCCCAGGGAGGCAGATCTGATTATTCTGCTCCTGAAAGACTTAAACCAATAACATGGACACCACCCAGGAGATGAGAGCAAACAGGTTTAATGCCACTGCTGGGTCATAACACAACTATTAAGTCCTGTTACAGCTTATTGGTCTGTGTTGCACTTGTTTAATCAGACTAACATGATAACTTTCTAATATTGTTTTATCTGTTATGTAATATTGGTCATTTTGTTTCATATTCAAATTTAGATTGTATTTTATTGTGTGGACCATTTAAAAGAGACTTTCTTCAGTGCGCAGAACAGTGGACAGTGTTGATTTAAGTCTGTTACTCGTTGGATCTTGTACCGACCATAACCTGCCCATTTAGAAGAAACATCTGACTAACATGTAGATAACCAAACAGAGCTGAAACAGAACTGAAACTGATAAAAAACTGTCCTTCCCAGCTCACAGGGAACATTCTCAGAACATTGGCTGACATTGGAAAATTGATTCCCTAAAAGTTGTCAAAGTTATTAAAAAACTTGCAGTAACTTTTGTAGAACTTTTATACTTTTATATATCATGTATATCAAAATGGTTATTGTTTCGGGTTAGAGCTTAACCTGATCGAGAAAGTTCTTTCTGGTTTTGAGCGCAGTTTGCATCACGCAAACGGACTGTGGGCGGCCAGTAGACGTTCTGTCTGAAGCCGAGACTTGTTTCAAATGGACTCCCATTGATTTATATGTTCACAAAATGACTTCTGTAGCAATAAAGCTAACATTACAAGTACAAGTTTTAGCAGTAATTAAGTTATTGTGTTGTCACGTGACACATTTACAGCATTTTAATGCACAACATAACTCAATAAACACACGTTAGTGCAGGAAGTCTGTGTACTGGGTCCAATTAAGAAACGTTTGAGTGCAGTAAATGTTACTTCAGTCTAAATGCAGTGGACTCATTTAAAAGATAATAGATTTAAGCAAATCTAAATGACCTCACGTGCTGACTGAGAAAAGACGAGGTGTTTTCATTTACAGTGCGTAATCAACACAGTTAACGAAGAATCGGTTATGAATTCTCATTTGGAGATCGTTTGACTGTATTACATGCTGATGGCTGCTGGGGTTTTGTCAATGTCTAAAGACAGGGGAGCTTTGGTGTGAACCAGTTTCTTATTATAGCTAGCATTCATTTATTTGTGTTAGCACACATTGCTGTATCTTTCTGGGTAAATGTGGGTAAAACCATCTTAGATTGGACAGACATCACTGGAAGAAATCACTGAATTAGATGTAAAACTAAAAGTTAAACTTTGATTCTGTCAGTAATGACCTAGCAGGATCACTGGCAAACTTAAAACCAGCCCTGAAGTCCAGCCCTACATTTTAATTCTTGTTTAATATACTGTTTCCCTTGTATGTCACGTCATTGAGGTGAAACGGGTTGAGAATTTGGTTTTCTATTGATTTTAAAGCTACTAGTTTGATGTCTCTTTAAAGTTTGTCAGGGATTTTGAAAGCTACCTCATATTTTATTCTCCACATGGTGTGCTGCACTTTGAAAATCATGTACTGCTAGTTTAATGTAGGAAATCCCTGATGCGATACAGAAGTGAGATAAAGAGTCTCTCTGCAACATTTTTAATGCATTCTCCTGCTATCCCTCATAACATACTGCAGTCGGAACCCCTGCATGGTGTGTTGCAGCACAAGCCTCAGTAAACAAGGTCATTCAGTATAAAGGTACATGTTGTGCCTTGGGGTTTTTACCCAGCCCTAACACAAACCTGTCCAATGCACGGGAAAACCGCAGCTTTATAGCCAGGCTCTAACAGATGGAAAAAATGTGTTTTTTTTGGGGTTTTATGCACAAAAAAGTTACCACAGGGATAACTGGCTCGTGGTGGTCAACCGTTCATAATGCCGTCACTTTTTGGTCCTTCGATGTTGGCTCTTTCTGTGAATTGTCAAGCAGAATTCCCCAACCACTGGATTGTTTACCTAGTAATAGGAAACATGAGCTTGTATTAGTTTTACCTTACTGATGAAGTCTAGTGTGTTTATAAAAAAAAGTTAGTGAATTTTGGAAATATTTCAAGTTGGAATTTATGGGAATTAATTGGAAATTGTGTAGTTTTTGCAAACTGTATCATACACAAAGAAATATAAACCTATTCAGTTCCTCAGCATATGACTTGTCTTCATCCGTGTGTTATAATTCCCATACATTTCTGTAAATTCCTGTTAATCTTCCAGAATTCCCACAATTATGCAACCCTGATTGGAACAGAGGCCGTGATGTTGGGGAGGTCAGTTTAGGGGAGCAGCAGTCTAACAGAGCTGGCGAGTAAACATCTCTGATTTTTATTCCTCAGCCCCATTTCAAGCTGATACAAGCTGCCAGAGGCGTTAAGCGCACCGAAGCGGTGAGGGTCAGGGCCAGCTTCCGTTTGCTCTTAATATATTGAGCCGAGCCCTCTTCAAACAGATACAAATCAACCAGTAAGCAGCAGGTCGCTGGGAGAGCGAGAGCAGGGACCCAAATTAGAGGCACAAAGTGAGAGAGAAGGATAAAAATGCTGGAGCGGTTAGGAGTGTTAAAATAGACATTTTTGATAAAACGCTGTACAGCTCTTGCCTCGCAATAGTTCCCAGTGGAAAAAACATCAAAAAGCATCTTTAAAGTAGTCCATGCGACCTGCACTGCAGTGTATTCCTACAGTATATTTGTATATTCATAAAGCTGTACTATAGCTTTGTGAAACGAACAGACCAAATTTAATCTATTATTCACCTGCAGTGTTGCCCTTCCCCAAAGCTGGTGTTTAGTCTGTATTTGTGCTTGGAATTTAAAAATGTTGCTTTGCGTTCTGTTGCTGCACATGCAAGAACGAACGTTGTTTTGTTGTAAGTCATGTTAATGCACTATTTTTGAAACTGTACACACTAATGCACAAATCCAAAGGACCACTTTCATGTTAATTTTATCTGTTGTCTGTTTTGGAGTTTGAGATACAGGAATAGAAGTTAAAACCGTGAGGCCAGTCATCTTAAGAGCCGCTGAAGCCCTGTAGCACTCTTCACTCTTGAACTTTTCTAACAGCTTTCCAACAACATGTTTCCAGAGACACCAATGCTCATCATCCAGAGAGGCCAAGAGCTTCCTCATCTATCCATCTCTTAGACACCAGAACGCACTGAGACGTTTGCTGATGAGGTAGCGACCTATAAATAGCTGGTTATTTTTACCTCTGCCATCTTGGCCTAATTTCCTGATTTCCCAGAGCTCCCAGTACTTCCAGAACTTCCTGTGGAATTATGACTGTGGGATGGTGAACAAGAAGTCTCAGGAGTATCAGTGTTTTCAGCATGCTGATTTATGACTAAAGGTTCACATGAAAACAGAAATAGGCTTGTTCGCTTTATTTTGAGCCTCTACACTGTAAAACACGTCAAAACATTAAAGCTGCAATCTGTAACTACTTTCTACTGCCATCTCTGTTTGAAACATAAAATTGCAGGTTATTTTAAGTATTTGTCTGTATGTTGAAGTCAGATGAAGCCAAACTGGCATTTCCAGAGAAACTGGATCCGAAAACTTTAATTATAAATCATTATTCTAAACTTACTATTGTGAATCAGGGTAAGGTAATGAGATTGTGTTGAACACTGATCTGTCATATACTTTATATAACTAATTTTTATACATTTTTAAACAAAAGTTACAGATTGCAGCTTTAAGTTTAACAAACTGAAATGTAAATGTATTTGCCTTAAATTTGACAGAAATGATTGTGATGAGAAATGTACAGAAACAAATGCATTCTTATAACATGATGTTGAAAATGTTTTACAGTGTAATTCTGGGTACAGTTTTGTAATTTTATATATGAGTGCAAATTTTAAAATCACACTCCAGTTGTTAGCTTGAGAGTTTGAGTAAAAGGATTTCAAATTGAGTTGTGACTTAAATTATTGAAGATAAGCAGTCCTCCAGTCGACGTTTTAACTACCCACATGAACTTCAGGGATGTCTGTTACAATTAAGACTCCAGCCTTCATTTTTAATTTTCTATGAAAATGCCACTGGTGCTGAACTTGGGTCACCCTCACCTAAGAGATTGTTTTCTCTCACTTAATGAGTTCTTCGTCGACCACTCAAGATGATGTCATTCTGAAGTTAAAACAGTAAAACTTTTCACCCATGCAAACATCATGCTATCCCGCTAGTCGATTGTTTAGTTGCTTATTTAATGTCATCGCTGGAGACTTGGAGGAAGTCGGTGGACACAGCCACGCCTTCTCCGGTGAGCTTCACATTGATTTGCACAGTGCTGATGTGACAGGAAATAACAGAGAAATGTCAGATGCAGTCGTTTAGTCTGTCACCTGGCTCCATTCATAATCTGTGACTGTGACAGACCTCTTCACACGTGAGGGTGAGAATTCATTGACAACAGCCTGGTAGAGTGACTTCCAGACCAAAAGCAGGCTGTTCTTGTTACTCATCTAACACTGAGTTGGATGGAGCATAATCTTATATTCCAGGGGTCTCCAATGAGGTCCACAGAGCTCCAACCCTAATAAAACACAACTGAAGCAGTTAAGCAAGATCTTTGGGACTGCTAGAAACAAAACTCTGCAGGTCTGTGGACCTCCAGGAACATGGATTGGAGACCCCTGATATAAAAAATACGACCTCCAGTTTATCATAACGTCTAAAAAGGGAAGCCCCCATAGATGTTTGTGTTATTTTCCCCATCCTTTGGCATGTTTAGGCAGATCTGAGCTTCAGATCTGAGACGGGTGTGATTATATAGATGGAGGCAACAGGAGGAGGAGGAGGGGAGCCCAAGCTCTGCCTCGTCCCTGTTGTCCTTGAGAAGCCTCAGTAATCCCCACAGTCTCTTGTCTCTGCTTTGCATGCAGGATCACCACCACGGCTGCCTGTATGATGGACCTGAGGCGATACCCGCTGGACGAGCAGAACTGCACGCTGGAGATCGAGAGCTGTAAGTGTTGCTGTTAACGTCCCGGATCCTTGGTCATGAGTCTTTCAAGATCATCTTACAATAAACAATCTATCAGTCGCGTTGGTTTGATTTTAGAGTGTTAGCTGAGGATCTGGTTTCTGAACCGTGCCTGACAGCAGTGGTAAATTATGCATTTACAGCCATAACAAAAGCTCATCATCTCCTCCTTTATCAAGATAAATGGGCTTTCTATTTGTCCATTATTGCCCGTAATAGTGTGTAACGCAATTTCTTTTGTAATAAAAAATGAAATACATAGGAGAAGAATGAGAGGTTTTCTAAGTGTTCTCTCTGCGTCCCTGGAGTCACGGATTACAGCGCTGTGATGTGATGCTGGAGCACACACTGCCTCCGTTTGATCATTAAGTTGCCAGAAGCATTAAGCAGCACAAAAACAGTGCGGGTCAGGCCTGGCTTCTTTTCTGCTCTTAATACATTGCGCAGTGCTGTTTTTCTTTTTGCTCTTTCTTTCATTCTGGCCATTTAGCATCTTTCTTTCATTCTTTCATTCATTCACTCATTCATTCATTCGTTGGGACAAATTTAGATGTTGAAGATATAATATGATCTCTTAAGAAGCATGATTTGCTGCTTGTCATTGTTAGTCTGAGGCAGGAAATATTAGGGGCAGGCGATATCAGGCCCTCTCTTTGTAGGAGCCATTTGATTGGCTAAAAATCTGTACTGACGTCCATATTTTTGGTCTGTATGGTCAGAGGTCACATGAGAAATGAATTCATTAGTCCACCATATGTTTCTTTACAAAACATTAATGATGATTAATTTGACTAATTTAGCATTCCTTATACTTTATTTAGAATATTACTTTTGTGATTAATTCAAAGACATTGTTTTCAGTGAAATTTATTAAGCGAAATGCTGTCGAATGTAAATCTGTCGATTTTATAATGTATAGTAAAATTAGAGCATTCTGGGAAATGAAGTCCATCAGATTAGTTTAATTCATTGAAATACGTATAATTTGTTTAAAAACAAATGTCTACAGTATATTTACACATAAGTGAAATTACCCAGTATATGGATCTTTTTCCAGTAAATGTACTGTTCGTATCTGTGTATCTCATCAGAAAGCAGAGGGCTGACATGTAACACCCTGAAAACAGAAATTCCTTGTGTCTGTGTGCCGTTTCACGCGGGCTAATGAGACACAAGCTTAAGCCCACTTCCCCTGATAAACTTGAGTCCTGATCCATTTTTAATGGCCACGATTCAGAAACAGATTTCACAGCTGGCACAGAAGAATCTCTCCAGTCAGTCACCTCTGATGTGGAATCCAGTTCGCTTTTATTTCTTGTCCTTTTCTCTCGTTTTCTTTCAAGGCCTCAAGGGAAGAATGGAGAAGTAGCACTAACCTCTCAGAGCAAAGTGATCTGTTGACAGTAATCAGACAGTCAATTGACAGAATCAGACGTGCTGCGGCACACATAATAGATTTAATGGAAAGTGAAACACCAGTTTTACCCAGTGCAGCAGCAGTTTTCTCTCCAGCCCTTGTGTCTCTCTCACTCGTGTGTTTCATTTTTTTATCTGCTCTTCATTTAAAAGCCTTTTTCAGTGGGGTGAACACGACACAACCTTATGCGGTTACGATCTTCAAACACTCCCACGCTAAGAAAGCGGATCTGATGATTGTCACGTCTGATGATTTTCTGCAGTTGTCATATTTATATCATGTTTCTCTCTGCCTCATTAAATGGCTTATTTATTATCTGTGTTGCTGGGCAGTGTGTTAAAGGGACAGTTCAACCAAAAATAAATTCCACACTCTCATGTTTTTTTATTTTTTCTATGGGGGAAAATTTTGAAGACTGTGTTGGTCACTCTTTTTATATGCAGTTACAATGAATTGAGACTGAAGCTTTCAAGGTTTACAAAGCACCATAAATGATCATAAAGTTGCTGCATATGCCATATACACTAGATTCTACACCACATCAAGTCTTCTAAAGCTATATAATGGATTGTTCCAGAATCAGTCTGAATGATTCATCTGAATGCACTGATTCAGTCGAAGAGGTTCTTGAGTTAATAACTCACTGGAGGAGATAAACAACAGCAGTAAACAACAACTACAAATTCGGTTTGATCTTCACACAAATCATCACATGGAGTTGGAATATAGAGGCCATGACATAGACTCCAACACTTACCATATATTTTGTAAATTAACCATGGTTTTACTACAAATTAAACCAAAACAGCCATGGGTACTAAAGTTAAACCATGGTAACCATAAATTAACGGTGGTTTTGCTACAGCAACCGTAGTTTAACTATGGAATTTGTAGCAAAACATTTGTGGTTATACAAATGATAATCAATCCACCAAAAATGGTTAGTACAGTTTTACTATAAATATAGTTTTACTATAAAGAAAGTCTCTAAAAAAAGAGATTTTTATTGCCGTTTTCAGGCTAAGCAGTTTCAGTCCTGATTCATTGCAAGTCCATGAAAAAAATCTGTATATTCATATTCATGAAAATTCCTCCTTTCACATTTGAAACACTATGAGGGTGAGGAAATGATGACAGATTTTTCATTTTTGAGTGAACAGTTGTTTTACTGCTTATGAAGGGGCACAGCTCTGTTGGCTTTTCAGGGCTGCACCTGCTTGTTAAGACATGCAGAGAAAACTCACTTGAAAATGAAGGAATCAGGAGCTGATCTTTAATTATTTACTACACTAAATAGGTCACTGGTTCTCATTATAAGTTGCACAAACTGGTACAGACATACAGGGAAGCTTCAGGAAAGATGGAGAATAAGCAAACACACTCCTCAGATTCCTGCACAGATGTGTATCCGTGTCAGTTTTATAACCGAAAGTCCTCTACATAATTTAATGATTACTTGTTTTGAAATCTAAGAGTTGTTGTCAATATTTATAAAGCCTGACTACAGAAAGATGCAGCAATGCAAGATTCATTCTGTCTTCATCCGCAGCATCTTCTGCTGTTGTTCTTCTGTTGTTAAGATGCTCTCAGATGTTTGGAGATGTTCCCTCAGTTTGCTGTAACAGTGTGTTTGGGATCCTCCAGATGGCTACACTACAGACGACATTGAGTTTTACTGGCGAGGGGGTGATGGAGCTGTTTCTGGAGTGGAGAGGATAGAACTTCCTCAGTTCTCCATCGTGGACTACAAACTCATCTCTAAGAACGTGGTCTTCTCTACAGGTTGAGTTTTTCTTTATTGTGTATGCCTTTTGTATGGCTGGGATTATTAGTACGATTTGGGTGAGAGTACTAAAATCCATATCCCAATATGAATAATTGTACATCACAGTAATGAAACTGTATAAAAAAATAGGTGTTTTTGTGATTTTTGTTTTTCTTGAACTTAATGGAAACCAAAATATAACATTTAATAAGACATTAATGATAAGTCTTGCATTTACAGCATTTACAAAACAGCTTCACATTGTAAAATAGAAACAAAGCAACCATGAACAACAAAGCTCCATTTTCCAAGTTCTCCAGTGTCCTTCCCATGTTTGGGATGTGACCTACTCTGTGTTTTTACGTAACACAGTACTGCCCACTAATAGCCGTGCAAAATATGTACTGCGGTACAAACGCTGTAGCCCTACGCTGGCCTGTATACTGTACCCTGGTGCTGTATCTCTACAGTTTAGCCACAAAATCTTTACAAGCTGAAATGCTGCCGATGTTATTACACAAATTGTTACAGTGTCCTTTCACTGAAGCTGGAGGCGGTCGGTGCGCGATGAGTAACTATGTGAGTAAGTGCACATAATTTGTGTTTTTCTCCACTCTTATTATCATCACTGGTCTGTCCCTCAGGCACAGATGAACTCATGCAGTCTGCCTGTCTCACTCTACCCTATGTCTGTCTGTCTGTCTGTCTATCTATCTGTCTATCTAGTTATATAGCTATCTAGTTATATAGCTATCTAGATATATAGCTATTAGATAGATAGATAGATAGATAGATAGATAGATAGATAGATAGATAGATATACTGATATACTGATATATACTGATCTTTTTTTGTGACTGATGAGTTTTCTATTCAATCTGAGAAGTGCCAATATATAATAATCTCTATGACATTTGTCATATAAGAATTGTTTTATTATTTTACTTTCACTGTCTGTCTTGTAATGTAGCTATAATACATCACACTGACAGGTTCACTTCAGTAATTCCCAATGGAAACAACTAGATATTACTACAACAAATATTACAACAGAAATGGCTTTTGTACCTTTTTTTAGGAGTGTCTTTAAAAAAGCACAAAGCATAATCTACAAGAATAAACTGAAAAGCAGAGTGTAATTCAAAAGCTAAGAAGGACTCTGACTGGTAAATCACAGTAATAATAAATTCCACATTCAGAATCACAATTGGTGTCAGTTTTTGTTAAAATCAGAAATGTCCACATTGATGGATCGCAGAGTTTCACATCTGAGCGTGAATGAAACTGTCCTTCTGTTTGAATTTCCTGTTGTTTTCTGGCCCAGGTTCTTATCCGCGTCTGTCTCTCAGTTTCAAACTGAAGAGGAACATCGGTTACTTCATCCTGCAGACCTACATGCCCTCCATCCTGATCACCATCTTGTCCTGGGTCTCCTTCTGGATCAACTACGACGCTTCTGCCGCCCGTGTGGCTTTAGGTGAGACCCTCTTTATTCTCCGGTAGTTTACAGAGGAGGATGCTGTGGGATTGCTGGGCTTATGGCCATAGATCACCTGTGGTGGTTCTTTTGATTTCCTGATTTTTGTTTATTCCTCTTAGTTCAGTTGGGCAATATTTCAGTGACCGTGGAACTGAGGATGGATTCTCAGTTATGTTTTAAGTATCAGCTTTGTTTCGTCTGTTTCTGTAAGAGTTTTTAGGAGATAATTGTTGCCTCACCTTAAGATTGTACATGTATTGTGGTTAGTTAGGAGTTTGCATGTCATGATCCCTGTCATTTTGATACAAAACGTTCCGTACCTGCCAGTGCTCCAAAAGAACAATGTGACGCTCAAATTTCATTCCATTTCAGAAAGGAGAAGCTCGGTGATGATTTGAAATTGCACATGCAGTTGTATGATGCTTGAACTGGAGTGCGTTTTAAATCCGCCTCACTCAGTCCCAGTGCTCCCCTGCCGTCTGCTCAGAACTCTATTAGCAGAGCTCTGTAGCCTCTGCTGATCTGCTCTGATGTATTACTGCTGATTACACTGACAAATCTTTCCTCCGGACCGTCTTCACTGACGTGTTGTACGTTCAGGACTGTGTTCCTGCCAGTTTGACAAAATGGCTTCTCCTGCCACTGACACTAGAGGGGAAGACGGAGAGAATAGATCACTGGTGATGGAAGGCAGGCTTTTTATGTTTGGGTGAGCGTGTCAGAATGAATCTGTCTGCGGTGAGAGGCATGTGACAATAGAACACGTCTCAACCTTGTTGTATTGTTTAAACAGAAACACAGCAGCTCTATTAGAAGTTACAGACTCGACATTGCTCTCTCATTTCTCTCTGTGTGGCTTGGAAAATAATAGCAGGGGATTTCTCCAGTGAGCGTGTTTGCTAAAGCCTAATAATACAAGTGAATTTTGTAAAAAACGCAGGTGAATTATGACTAATATAGAAAGAGCTTAAGAATTTGCTAGTGACATTTTCACACGTTTTTAAAGTTACAGCCACAATGCTAAAATGTTGTGGGTGGTTTTAAGCACCTTGTTATTCCGTTGCTATGGTGTTCTTTGTGGTTGCTAGGTGGTGACTTGCTCAGAGGAGCCCATCCCCAAATCTCTGATATTCAGGTGTTTAGATAAGACCTGAGTCCCTGTTCAATGCAGATCTGTGGGATTTTTTTGCCTGTTACCACCGGGAGAGCTACATATGATAGATTAGTCAGGTAACAGCACACCTCTCTTCGACGCACGGTTTGAGAAATCAGTCCAGCTGTGTGAGATAAGTTAAGTGTAATACTTTAGGATGGTTTGGGTTCGTTCTAATCTCTAATTCTAAGTATAATCACAAACATCACTAAATACATCTACTGTGTATATTAATCTTTCTGACTGGAAGAGCTGCCGAGTAGCTTGTAGGATGACAGTTTTTTGCATTAGCATCAGTGCATTGTGTTCAAGTTTATTGTTGTCGAAGTTTTTTTATTGTTGTCGAACGGTTTCAAGTTTTTTAACACATGCTTGAAGATGACACATGAAAAACCTCTTTAATTGCTTAGTTGGCAGTTCCTACTGTTCTTTGAATTGCATAATTATGTCTCACGTTTTTTCTTTGTCATGTATATAAAACTGAACAGACTTTAGTTACCCTGTAATGTGTTCAGTTACCCTGTAATGTGTTCAGTTACCCTGTAATGTGTTCAGTTACCCTTAAACACTGTCTTTGAACTCCAGGTATCACCACCGTGCTGACCATGACCACCATAAACACTCACCTGCGAGAGACTCTTCCCAAGATTCCCTACGTCAAAGCCATAGACATGTACCTGATGGGCTGCTTTGTCTTCGTGTTCCTGGCCCTGCTGGAATACGCTTTCGTCAACTACATCTTCTTTGGGAGAGGACCACAGCGTCAGAAGAAGGCGGCGGAAAAAGCCGCCACTGCCAACAATGAGAAACTCAGGCCAGACCCCAACAAGGTACTGCCGGGCTGCACACACACACACTGCCTCATTAGAGCTTGTTAACCAAAGCCTCTGGTCAGTAGGTGGTCGGTTTCTTTGAGGTAATATGTTGTGACTTCTATCAGTGTCCTTTGAGGGTCACCGGGCTTTGGGGATTGTTAAAGCTTGTTCACCAACCACGACCTAATGGGCTCTTACCCTCAGAAACATGTTTGTGTGATGAAAAATCTGGGAGATCGGTGCAGACTTTTGTTAGCAGTAAACAACGGGCTCGCTCCTGCCAGGGCGGGTCGTGTCCGAGCGAGCTCGCAGCCCACGGCGCCTCTAGGGTTTTCCTTCTAATCTGAGTTCTTTCCCTCTCTGACGGCTGCATACCTCTGTAACAGTGCTGATTTTGTATGCTTGCAGTGGATGGTGGGAAGTGTAGTTCAGAGAGATGATGCTCTCTATGCCAGAATGAAACAGAGGGAAATTGACGGGTATGACTCGATGTGGGATCCGATCTTTGCGGAGGATGCAGCATTAGGACTAGGCGATCAAAGACTTAAGGTACTGAATATCTGACCTGAAGTCAGTGAATGCAATGGCTCTGCATCGATAAGCAATCAGAAGTCAATACACTCAAGCTCTTTCTTTTTCTTCTTTTGGATGAGTTTCTGTTATTCCTGTAGAATAGTGATGGTAGCCATCATCATTTCCACCATTACGTTCTTCTGCCCTTTTTTTGAGTTACCTTTGCCCCCGAGACTTTTCCCAGTCGAACATTCCTGTTTGATCACAGACTGCTGAACTTGATACTTTGGGGAATTTTTAACATACAATAAATTTGATCAAATCATTATGGTTTCAGTGCTAACCTCTGTAGAATTTCAAGAGTAGTCAGGCCATATGGATTTTAAAAAACATTTAAAACAACAAAAAAATTAAAATTAATCTATATTTGTATACTCTGTATCATATACTGTCGTTTAATTTAAAACTGTTATACGTAACTTTTGCCTCTTTATCACCATCTCTGTCTGAAGCATAAAATTGCAGGTTACTTAACATACTTTTCTTTACATAAGTTTATGAATTCTTCACGGATTGCAGTGGAAACTTTCTTTACACAAAATTTGCAAAAATATGTATCAGAGATAGTTTAAAACAGATAGTTTGCATTATTCTTTGACAGGGTTTGTATGTTTCTAAAGGGAGAAGTAACTTCATTAATGGTGATAATCTTAAAAACATCTAATATACATCGAATATCAACTGATTGATCTTGCTAGACGATATATCGGTCTTGCACTAGTTTAGGGTAATGTTTGCTGCTTTGCTAGCATTTATCAGACAGAATTAGCAGTAGTGTTGTAGTCATTTTTTAATGTTTATGTTTGAAAAGAATTTAGTTGGATAATTTTAACGAATAGTGAGCAACTGAAGCTATAATAATGCTTAAATATCTATTTAAAGAAACAGTGCAGCATTTCAAGATCGAGTTTCGTGGACACATGCCGCTCTCCTTCTGTCCTGACCTTTCCCTTCCTCCATCTCTGCAGCCTGATTCCTCACCGTCGATCTTGACTTTTGCTTTCATGTTTTTGCTTTTTGATTTGCATTTATTTGGCTGATTTATATGCAGATAGAATTTTAACCATGCCATGGTTGAAATTCGGAAATAATTACAGATATTTGTGGCCTGAAAGCTTCACTCCACAGCTTCACTATGAGTGCAGTGGAACTCTCACTGATGATTCATTTACTCTTTTGTATTTCGGCCAACTGCAGTTGTGCTGCATTCATCACAGTTTTAAAGAGACAGTCCACTTTTTTTCAACATGTAGTTCATGAGATCCATCACTGTACCCATTTTAATATATGGAAAAACAGCATTAGCCTGCGGTCTGTGATTCAAGTGAGTAAAGGTGGCTTCAAATTGCGTCTTTAAACGTCTGCAGTCTTTGTTTTCTTCCCACAGATCTCAGAAAAATGCTGGTTTTACAGATATAATGTTAGAACATCAACTTCATAAGACTCGTTAACATGACTTTAATCCTGGTGTTGCCAACACAATTATGAGACATAAACAGACCTGATACTGTAATGTTTATTGTCGACACAGATGACACCAGACGACATCCGGCTGACCACAGTGGAGATGAAGAATGAAATGGGGCCATCTGATCTGTCCAGGGGCCTGGGCGACCCACGGAGCACCATGCTAGCTTACGACAGCTCCACCCTGCAGTACCGCCGAGCGGCCATGGCTCGGCAGAACTACGGGCCCAGCGCTCTGGAGCGCCATGCCACCCAGAAGAAAAGCAGGCTGAGGAGACGGGCTTCCCAGCTCAAGGTGAACATACCTGACCTGTCTGATGTCAACTCCATCGACAAGTGGTCGAGGATGATCTTCCCCACCGTATTTTCCTTCTTCAATGTCGTTTACTGGCTTTACTATGTCCATTAAAGCAGCGGAGGAGAGGAACGGACCAAAATCAACACCAACACGAGAATTAAAAAAGAGCATTAAACAGTTCACCGATTCTGCTGATTTCTTTCAAATATAGAGGAAAGGACAGATTGTTTCAAGGGCAAAAAAAATTCAGGATGGAGTCTTTTTTTTGTTCTGAAAACATGAACCTTGAGGAACATCAGAAGAACCTGAAGAAAAAGACATACAGTACAAGAGCTTGTTCCAGCCATTCAGTATATCACTTCTATTTGTCATATGTAGATTACTCTGTGGATCAAATATTTATGCTTGTATTTGCATATATTTTAAGGATTTGTTTTTCGGTTAGTATATGTTTACTTCGTAGCCAACTGCATCCCAGAAAGCTTTACAAATGATTTTAAAAGGAGTCTGATTTTAAAAGAAGAAAGTCTATTTTCCTATAGTTAAGCTGTATATCAGATATCTGTTAAAAGCATGCTTGGGTTTGTTTGTTTGTTTCATTTATCTCTTACAGGGAGCTGCGGCACAACGCATTTTAAGTTGAGAATTTACAGCTGCTTCTGTTCTTTAAAAGGAGTTTGCAGAACACAATGCAGAGACACTGTCAGCAAGCCATACAGGGTATTTTCGAACACACGTCCTTTTAATATTGCTGTTTTTCTTTTTTTTTGTTTGTTTTTGGGCCAATAAGGAAACTCTTCCTATTTAGGTTTTATCTGATGCAGGGAATTACACTGGAATTTTAGACTGAGCCATGACAAAGGACTTACATGGAAAAGACGGAATTTTGTGCACCATTGTTACCCCGGTGGCTGGACAGACCGTGAGCTGCTGGGAGGAAACTGTTTATCATCTCTGGAGAGTTTTTGACATGTAGGTGCAATGGATGAGATGGGTGGGTCAACCTCAGCCGTGAAAAACACAATATACCTGTAATCCATTAACACTATTGATAGATATAAGTTGAAAACTAGTAGCTGATATTACATCATGGTAAAAAAAGAAACGTTTCTGATTCAATAGTTATAATATCAGATGTTAATGTTATGGTTCATTATTTAAACGTATTTTTTGGTGTATTAGATTTCTTAATGTTGAAGACTTTGGTTAAAAAAAAGAATCTTGCTTCTAAAAAATGGGTCAAAAATGATCTGAATCTTTTTAAAAAGCCTCAAAGTGCACCAGTTGAATTTAAGCAAGAAGTGAATCATTGTTATGCTAAAATTTACAGTAACTCACTTCAGTTCACTAACAATCTGTGAAGGATCTGGATCATACAATCAAGACGTCCGTCAGGCAATTTTGTATAAAATTCTGTAAATGATAATATTTCATAATGACTTGTAAATATATATATTGTGTAATGACTGTCAACAATAATGAAAATGTATCTAAATTAAATTATTAAAGCTTAATGAAGCTTATATCTCTTACAAGATTATCATATTGAATTTTCCTTATAGTTTTGCTTTTTAAAACTGTCGATCTCAGTCAGACAGGCTTCATCAGGTATAGTTTATTCTCTACAACACTACAGTATTCTCTAGTTTACTACAGTATGTTGCCATATTTTTTTTTAAAGCTGCAATCTGCAATTTTTTGGGTTAAAAATCAGTTATTAAGCAAGTACATGACAGATCGGTGTTCAAAATCGTGTCCTTACCCTGATTAACAACTGTATGTTTATAATAAAGATTTATAATTTGAGCTGTCAAGTCATTTTGGCATCATTTGACCTCAACATATGTAAAGAAAAGTATGTAAAGTAACCTGCAATTTTATGTGTTAAACAGAGATGGTGAAAGTTACGGATTGCAGCTTCAAATCGTGACAGTGGACAGTATGCAACAGTAATATTTCTTACTGTAGTATACTCTGTTGTTGTCACGTGATCTCAACATGTTGCATGTCAGGTCCAGTTATCAACTTAAAAATTCACATTTCAAGTTCACATTTGAGGAAAGTGACTGTTTATGTAGCCAACTTTTGTGATTGATAGTATTAAATGAACAAGTTTCTCTCAAACTTTATGAAAAATGGCTACTTTGCATTTTTAATTCAATTTTGTGCAAAGATTGTATAACTTTTGGCAGCCAGATCAAAAGATGAGCCAAAGAAGATGTTGAAATCACTGTTGTAATTACTTCAGGTTCATTTGTCACACTGGAAGCAGAACACCAAGTTGAGTGCATTGCATTGTGGGATACGTCACTCCATGCTCTGTTGTATACATCGCATTTTGGCAATGGTAAAAGTTAACCTGAGTATTGTGGGCATGCAGGTAATTAGTATACCATGCGCCGTATACTGCAGAGAATGCAAAAGTAATAAGTCTTCCAAACATAGCCACTCATTAGATTTGGCAGAAAAACAGCATTAGATTTGTACAGTCATGTTCTGTGTTTAATCCCATTGTCGACCAGTTGGGACATGTACCTGATTATATTGCTCACAGTTCATTATCTCTTACTTGTTTGGAGTTTGTATTCTGCCAACAAAGCAGAACTAATATCTTTATGGTTCTTTAAAAACGATGAGCACTTTAATACCTTTGGAATATTTTCAATAGCTTTTCAAATGTGGATTGACATGTTGTGCTTAAATTACCATCATGCGGGCTCCACGCAGAGAAGAGGAGGAGATTAAAATGATGCTGCTCGCACCAGGTGATTGAGAGGTCTGGGGAAATACGGGTGTGTGTGTTTCCAGGAGTTCTGATTAGAGTGGGGCGTCGCGGTGGCTCAGAATGCATAATGGAGGAAAAGGCAACACTTCCGCTCCTCTGATAGACAGAAAAGGGGGAAAAGCAGTTCTGATGCGTGGTGGAGTCTGCCACAGGGGACATTAAAGCAAAAAGGCATGAACATTCCAGTGCACTATGAACTATGCAAAAGAATGGCCCTGCAGGCCGAGGGAGCAGCTAAATGAAAGCTGGGCGGAAATACAGATCAGTTTTATACCTCAACAGCCTCTTAGTGACTCACACACAAACACGCTCGTCCGATTCACTTCACAGTTAATACCCGCGTGCACATGGGAAACCTATAAAATAATAAACGAAACCTGGTAAAGGTAGAAGAAAAGTCAAAGTGAATATACATTTTCTGATCGGTACTAAATTGTTTAATTTAAAAAAAATCAGTTTTAAAAATGATTAAGTCTAAAATTATTTTTAGCCATCCTTGTTCCCCCTTTTTTGTATGTCTTTCCGGCAAAAACAATGTAAACATTAAAACTACGTTTATTTTAGAAACAAAAAATGCATGAAATTTTAATACTTGTTTACAGAAAGTGTATTTTGTTTTTGTTCATATATTATTATGTTATTCTTTTAGATTTTAGATTTCATTTATTTAATTATAGATATGTGATTTATGTTTAGTTATAAGTGTTCGTATTTCATGCCTTTTGCTTCTGTTAATTATGTTTAGGTATTTCTTTTACTAAAAAACAAAAAACTTAAAATATTTTTATTTTATTGCAGTGTTTACAGTAATGATAAAAGTCTGTAAGCACAAAGAAAAGGCATGGCAATTCTTGTCAAAAACTCACTACCTGTTTGGTACATGGTGCTTATTGGTCATTTTGTTTATTAGTAAAACACAAATTACTTTGAAAGGCAAAAATGTTTCCATCGGAGGTAAAAATGTATTCTGTATTCCAGAGTCTTTTGTAGTTTGTTCTATAACTACAGAGAGCTAAATTCCTCTCATCATTAATGGCCCTGAAGCTAACTGTGTTAAAACTCCACCTGCACAGAGCCGAGCTGTTATATTCAATGTCAAGTGTAGTTGCCATGGAGATTTCTCTGCCAGGAAGTGAAAGAACAAGCTGGCTGTCTTAAAGACAGGCTTGTGTGTTCAGGCCTGGAGTTGGCAGTCAGTGTGACGGACTCTGCGGTAATTAAATAGTAAAAGTCTGCAGACTGGCCAGTGAGAGGCTCGGCTGTCACGACTGTGGCTGGCACAGAACCATTACACAATGTGTTGAAAAAACAACCTTCTCAAACCGCAGGTGTGACTGTATCTTAGTGACTGTCCCTCTAGAGAAGCAGACTTCTGTGGCACGCTCCTTTAAATGAGATCTCTTTAATATCTCAATTGTTTCTCCTAGACTGCAAGAAGACTTTTGCTGTTTCTGAAACCTTTACTGTACATCACTGGTTGTCTCATTTGTGTCTGTTTTGGTTCCTCCTAAAGAAGGGGCAAAAAAAAGAGAGATCACCTCTAAATGACAACCTCCATGACGTCTCCTGGGCAGAGTTGGACAATAAAAAGTTCCTCTGAGAAGATAACAGGGAAAAATGACCCATAAGCAGACGTCAATAAACACGAAAGAGACAGACCCCCATCCTCCCACTACACTACACTGTAATCGTCCCTCCTCTCGCCTCCTTGTTCATTCTCTTTGTCTCCGTTTCTCTCTGAAATGGCCCTGGTGGTAAGATGTGAGAGGTTTACAAAGAGAAAAAGGGAGAAAAGGAGAATAACCGCATGCTTTCCGCTCTTTAATGCTTCTCTGCCACTGGAGGAATTAAGGACTCAGATCTTTGTCCTATTTGTCAGGCAGTGGAGGAGTAGGGGAGGAAGGAAACGCAGACAGAGAGAGGGGTGGAGGAGGGGTGATGCTCTACTATAACAGCTGTGGCACTGCGCTGCATGAAACGAGAGGGCCAGCCATCCTGGGACGAAGCAGCCGTATCCTCCTCTACTGAACCTCTGCTTTTATCCAGCTTACACAACACATGGTGCGCTGCAGGGTCGTGTCAGCCTGTGACAGCTGCAGAACGGGCACTGTGTGTGTGCTGCTATATTACAACACTGAGACGGATATATCAGCTCATTGCTTTTAATCACTTTACTGTATATATCAGATATATTACTCATTTTTTAATCGAATACAGTGGCTCTAGCTGTGATCATTGTTTTGCAGAGGTTGTTGCAATCACATGATGTGGCAAAGACCTAAAAACACGTTTAGAAGAGTTTTGCAGCTGCATAGCAACACCCCACAACATCATAGCATGATGGTGGTGAGCTCTGCTCTTTATTCAGAAAATGAAGCGTCTTAAAGTTAACTATCTGGTTTTGTAATCGCCTCTTATTTCCAGTAAAATGACATGTTGGACTTATTCAGTGCTGATAAATCCTTAACACTAACTACCAGTCACAAGTTTGGAATAATATTTTAGAAACAGAAGTCATTAAAACTTAAACTTGAAGTAACAAAAATGATGCTTTTGTACTCTTTGATTCTTTATATTCCGAGTCCCCAGTCAATCCGAGCTGTTATTCAGGTCCGGTTTCTTTGGCATGCGGTTTCCTGACAGCATTCCTTCACCATAAACAGGTGTTTGTGATCAGGGAAGTTTGACAGGTGTAGCCTCAACCCACCTTCTCTCTCTCTTTCTCTCTCTCTCGCTCATCCTCTCATTCTTTTATCTGCCCTTCTCTTTTAGTCTCACTCGTACAGGTGACTGCAAGTATGCATGAATGAACCTGTGTTTAGAAGACCCCCGGAACTGCTGGATTTATATTAAAACAGTAGATCTATTTGTCACGCAGGATTTATTTGTATCTGTATTCACAGATCCTCTCACCCTCATTTGGTTGGGCAGGGCTGGGCGAGACACACAGATAGAGAGAGACCCATCAGGACTGTGGTTTCCAACTTGCCGTTTGAAGATCTGAAGAAGAGAGACCAGCCCAACCACCAGTATGAGGGAAACGCAAACAGAACCAACAAATACAGATTCTGGTCTTTTATTCCCATGAACGCATTCCAGCAGTTTCACCACATGATCAACATTTACTTTGTGGGCCTGGCCATCCTGAATTTCATGTTGATGGTGAACGTGATCCAGCCGGAGGTGGCTCTCACTCCCATCTGTGTTATTCTGGCACTGACTGCTGTTAAAGACGGCTGGGCAAACTTCCGGAGGTACCAGACTGACCAACAGCTCAACAATATGTGCTACAGATTTAGCAGGTAAACAAACACAACTTTCTCCATCACGAGCTGCAGTTTAAGTATCTGGAATAAATAAACCTTTAAAAATTAACCAGACTTTTCCTATGGTAAATGTGAAGTAACCATCATAGGTGGATTGATTATCATGTATATAAGCACAGTTTTACTATAAATACCATTGCTAAACTATGCTTGCTGTAGCGTGCTGTAGGTTTAACTATACTAACCATGTTTTAGGGGTTTATTTGTAGTAAAACCATGGTAATTCTTATAAGGGAAGTGGCAGTTTACATAAGAAATGGTTTTATGAGTTCAAAAGCATCTATTACAGAACGCAGCTTTCTTAAGAAGAATTTTAAAAGCAGTCTGAGCAAATAGATGCGGTGCAGGTGTAAAACACTAAGAAATGTGTGAAGGTATTAATAACCTGCATATGTTATGTTATAGGTGACTATACAATGAGTAAGTCATCTCTCTTTTTTCTCTCTGCACTCTTTCCTGCTTCTCTACCTCCCTCGTTCACTCACTCTCTCTCTCTCTCCCCCATCTCTCCGCTAGCGTCTCTGTCGTGGTGCAGGCTCGCATGAATTTGCGTTTCACTTCATCTGTGTTTCGAAACCCCATGGGAATTTTTGACCTAGAAATAAAATTTGTGTGGGAGATTTTTCCTTCGTTTTTGAAGAGCTGCACAATATCTTGCACCAACGCATTGTGTGGATTTTGACAAGATCTTCATCATGGTGTTGCATCAGAGGGTAGACAGACAGATAGACAGACAGGTAGATGTCGTTTAGATCTATTCTCGAATTACTGAATAGCTGGTGGGAAAAAAATGAGTAATTCGCCACACTTGAGAGATGTTAAGAGAGAGAGAGAGAGAGAGAGAGAGAGAGAGAGAGAGATTTCTCAGCAGTCACAGGTACACTCGAAGATATATTTTTATTTCCAAAAGAGATTCCAACCCATCACTTATTGCCATGGTTACTTGGTCTCTTACATTTATTTTCAGCTAAGCTGCTGCTCCATTTTGTTCTTCCCGGAGTGTTTCCAAACAGGGGAGTCCAGGTGGGCCAGCAGCACAGGGGTGAGAGATCTGTTCAGGTCGGTCCAGAAACAGATCCAGGGCTTGACTTCTGCTGCTCTGTCGCGTCTGTCAAGCCCTCAGGGGAAGTTACAGAAACATGCCCTTTACCGTTTTTATTATTCAGAGTCTGTGTTTTTATTAGAACCATGTCTCCGTTTTGGACAGCTCTTGAATGTAATGCATTAACTTTCAGAATACTAAGTTTCATAATGCAGCAAACCGCAGCCTTAGCTTAAAGTCAAGGCTATCATTTTCTTCTTGAATATAATTTAGTCAGGAATGTATCATATTACAAAAGTGACATACTGTGTCATTTTCATTCAGCACATAATCTCAAGAAAATCAGTGTTCAACCATCAGATCTGCTGGGCGATCGAAGATCAGGGTGGATCACCTGGAAGTGTTGTCTTGGACCCTGTGATAGGAGGGCTTTCTTCAGGTCTTCTGTGGTGTAGACTGCTGTAGAGTAGCCCAGCCAGACAAATTTGATCTCCAACCCAATTTTAATGTTGGCCCTGGTTATGAGCTTTAATATACAACCATTTTGTTTCATTTCGTTCCTTTACAAGGGCTGTTTTCTCTTTATAACAGTTTTATCATGGTATATTTTTACACTCAGCAATAAGTTATTGGATTCCAAATGATTCCCAGCAGTCTCACACCTCTTTCTGCTGGTTTCATAAGGGGATCTTCTGTCTAAAGGTAACAACATTATCACACTAATCTAATACTTCACACGTTTTTACACTGTACAGTATTGCTAATGCTGTTAATGGACATATGTTTCCCTCCCATATTTGAAATGAATGAACCGCGGTGCTTTACTCCAGCCGTTATGATTGATTAGTTCCCATTCTATCCCAGAGGGAAACAGTTTTATAATACTGTTCACACACACAGTCAACCTCCGTTCATTAAAAGTGCTCAGGGCAGAAAAATGCTGATTATTCCATGTTGGCTGTTTAATTCCTTCCTGCTGAGAATTTTCTCTGCTGTGGAAAATTTGAGAAAACAAGTAGGTAGTTTTCAAGTTCACACTAGATTCATGCTTGTCTCTGCAAAACTTCTCACCGCGATGTTAGTGTGTTTGCCAGGTAGTTGCTATGTGGTTGCTAAGGTGTTTTAAGTGTGTGTTTTTAAACCACATCACTATGCAGTTGGTTAATTTTTTGGGTTATTGTTAGGTGGTTGTGTTCTGATCCCCCCTTACAAAAATGAGCCATTTACTTCAAATAAAGCAAACAAAACATTAATCACAAATAAACCATGGTGTTGCTACTGTACAGTAACCCTAGTTTAACCGTATTTGTATTGTATTTGATTAATCGTATCTGAAATAGAACCATGGTTATACAAAGTGTAAATAATACATCAAAATCTATGGTAACTAGACTTTACTATAAAAACAGGGTTAATTAGATCACATAAACCAGTCACCAAATTCCTATGATATAATGATCCTTTGCTCATATTGAGATATTGCTCATGTTCATCCTTCAGTAATATGTGTAAGGAATATTTTTGCCTGTTTTATCATCCTCCAGGTGAAAGTTATACATTTGTGCAGTGTGCAAAGCTGTGGGATGACGTGCAACAAAGTTTCATACTTACGGTTTACTCAAATCCCTGATCCTAAATACAGCGTGAGAGATAAGAAGAGTGATACTTACTGAGAAGATGCTGGATAAGAACACCATAGAAAACTGCAGACAGGTCTGACTTACCATCTCTAATGGAGGAGACGTGTGTAGAGAGAAAGGGGGCAGTTGGTGTGGAGGAGGGAAGCAGGAAGGATTGTCAGAAGAGCGCAGTGAGAAGTTATTTATAGATCTTTATCCCTGTGATGGAACAAGCTGCCCCCCAACTTTCATTAGGAAATACATCTGTCACAAACAATGTTGTCATTTAGTGACAAGTGAAAGTGATCTTTTGTGAGTCCCCCACAAGTTCTGATCATCGGGTGGGGAAAAATTTCCCATGAGTATTAAGAGGGGGCCGTGAGTGGGTGATTGATGTGGCCCCTTGTCCAGGGCCCTAGAATCGTCTCAACCTTTGATCCCATTACGAGGCCCCTGCTGATGCAAAGTCCATCAGCATCACAAAACTCTGGGTAGGATGTAACCGATGCCTCACTTCTGCTGTTGAGTCACTCTGATCTTACATGAACGGTTCAACTTCAGCACTGTACATGCACACATCTTCCAAAGCAGACATGACATAATCGACTGTATACAGTGTTACTCAACTGTTTGCTGACAGCTGTAATTTAAAATGGGAGGAATTTGGCTCTGTCTTCTGTCATTTAAGAGGAATGCTGCTGTTTTATGAAATAAACATGAAAGATGCTGTGAAGTTCTCACAAAAGCTTTAAGATGCTCCTTCTGCTTTAGCGCTCCTTTCTAGTTAAAACGTGGTGTGGACATCAAACGAAAAACACTTTAAAACAGCCAGAGGGAAGTTCAGTTGCTCAGAGGCTGTTCATGCATGTGTCAAGAGACCTAAAAGGGTTTTGCTCGTAGTTTTATTGAAATAGACACAAATGAGACAATTGTTAGAGTATCAAGCTGTATGTGGATAGAATAGCTCAGAAAAATTTGATATTGAAATCTATGAAATCTCTCAAAGTGTTAATTCATTACTGATTTTTTGTTGGTAAATGTGAGACATTAAGATCATTTCTGAAACCGTAAATGAGACACATGTAAGACTAGAGTCTGAGAAGAGAACTGAGAAGCAGGAGATTAAATTCCATTTGCTCTGTCTTTGCTCTCATTGCTGTCTAGGAGAAACAAATGAGATATTAAGGAGATTCGTGATTTTGTCATTTATGATTTGTCTTTATTGCTGGTATTTAGACAGTGGCAGATTATGAATGATTCGAATGAATTGTAATGCCAGATTGCTCGCCGTTCATGCTGATATTTATGCAAGTGAATACAGCTCTCACTTTGAAGAAGCCGCGTGGACATCACAGGAGGAGTCTGATTCAGTGTGCAGTCATATGCTGTGAGATGGTGAGAGATGGTGAGAGCAGGTGTTTGTCTCACACATCATCATGTTTTCACACTCACACATTTTGACTGGCAGTTAAATATCAGAAATAGACGTCCTGCTAATCACAGACTGCAAACAGTCGAGTCCTTCTGCAGCAGATTTATCACACCGTATCTGAAACAGACACGCTCCATTCACAGAAACGCTCACTTGGCAGAAAACTGCCTTCTTTTGTCTGAACTCATAATCATTTGTCAGCCATTTCAATACTGAAAACATTAAATCTTGGTTAATTGTCTTCACTCAGTGGTATCTAGGAAATTATTGTTGGTTTTGTGTATTGATAAAGAACACACTTATGAATTTTTCTTAGTTGATAATAAGCGGTAATTTAGTCAATTATGAATATAACTTGAGATTTGCAGGGGTGAAACCTCCAGATTTCACCCTGTGTAGTTACATGATGATATTTATTCTAATTATAATTATTTATACATTGTATTGATTGTATATTATTCTGGTTTAAGAAGTCATTACATTACATTTGGCAAAATAAAGTCCCAAAACAAATTTGTACGCTCTTTATTGACAGCCAACATTAAACATACCAGAGCCTAAAGATTACAAAACAGCTCTTACGACACAAACTGTACATTTCAACACTGTACATTGTTTAAAACCTGCACATCTAGATTTCACGCAAAATGAATTAAACGGTTATTTGAATTCATTTCTGTTTATTTATTGATGAGAATGTGTCCACACACACATTGGTATATGTGGTTTATGAGGACTCTCTATAGACGTAATGGTTTTTATATGGAGCAAACTGTATATTCTATCCCCTAACCACAAACTGAACCCCTTACAGGAAACTTCTGGCACTTTTTAATTAACAAAAAATCACCACCTGTTGTTTTAAATATTTTAGGTTATGAGGACACAGTAAATGTCCCCATAAACCATGTTTACGTTGTTATACACATTATACATGTTATTATGCACATTTATTTCTTTGTACATTAAAAAAATTCGAACCCACACACACATACTGTATATATTCAAATTAGACGTATGTGCATTTCTTCTCATCTTACCACTTAATTCATTTCTCATATACACGCTGTTCACATCTGTGTATTCCTGCATGTGTCCATGTGTGCCTGTGCATTTAAATGCAGAGTACCAGACAGAGAAACCCCACGATGCATCAGATGAGTGCCGTGTGAGGCATTCACTCACACCTCCTCTCAGGAAACAGATGTGTTTTGTGGAGAGGACATGGAAGGAAGTTTGTGTGGGAGAGTTTGTGAGCGTTTTTTCCAACGAGATCATCCCAGCTGACATCCTGCAGCTGCACACGTCTGACTCCAATGCAGCGCGCCGCATGGAAACAGCCAATCTGGAAGCAGAGACCAGCCTGAAACAGAGGAAGGTGGTGCTGGGCTTCTCTGCTCTGGGAAGAGTGTGATCTGTTTGCGCTGATGGCAAAGAAAAACCTTGTTGTGAAAATGTTCCTGTAGATCATGATGCTAAAATCATGAGTGTGACCATCAGGCAACTGAAATATAAAACTTCAATGCACTGTACAGTAAGTCGCTCTGGAGAAAGCATACTGTACTGTATGTACTGTACTGTACATACATGCATACTGTACACTGTGATTGTGTCTTAGCGATCTTACAACTACAGTGGCACCAGAATAGACACTAAAGACTCATCTAGAAATATTGTTTAACAAAAATATAGCAAAAATATAAAAACAGTATAAATAGCACAAGCACACATTAAACCAAAACATTTACTAGATTTCAAAATATAAACCAATAGATAGATATCAGTAAACATGACATAAGACATTTTGGACAGTTTCTTGTTGTAAGTGACTTCATACATCCAGTGAAAACTCAGCAGCCGGTGAAAAGTAATTACAAAAGAAAAGAGAAGAGAAGTGAGTCTGGCAAAAGCATTCGTTTGCAAATGCCACTTTGATGCAATAAAAACGTTTCTTCAGCTTGGCTATTAAATGGGCCAATAAATCTGAAAAACAATAGATTTATACAGTAGATTAAGTTCACTTGTTTTGGATGTCAAAAACATTACATTAGAAAATAAGTTACAGTGATACAGTGCGAGCTGTGTTTCTTATTTGTTCATATGTTTCATGTCTTCATTTCTGTTAGATTCTAAAGTTTCTCTTTACTGTTCTGCTCATTCAGGTCTTACCGACCCTCTTCATTACGTGTTAAGTGATGTTTATTTAATTAATAACTATTAACTAACCATTCAAGCTAACACACAAAACACAAACTATTACTATGTACAGGTAAGATGTTTATTTTTATTTTACTCGTATGTTCATGGCTTATCAGTTTGCAGCATGTATTTCACTGCTAAACAAAAGCGCCTTTGGACCTCATGTGCAAATCTGTCCATAATTAAGAAAAAATAAGGTTATGAGTAACTAAAAATGACTGACCTCTTCCCTTGTTGTTTGTGTTTCAGCCTCAAACTCTGGACAGTACTGTAGTGTTCACGCCACAACAGCAACTTCAATAACTTGTTCAAAGACTCTTTGTGAGTATTTGAGACCCCGAACGCTAAATTTCAACAATCTTGTGCCTTCATCCGCTGACTTTTTTGTCAGATCCATAACTATAAACAGAATTTGTTTGCTTGCCACATTTCTCATCCCCTAACAAGGGAAACTGGTTTAAATCACTGTCACAAATTTCCACCACACTTCCAGAGCATGAAAAGGCAGAGAAACAGATTTAGCTCCATTTTTGTCCTGTCGCAGGCTTATTAACTAGGTTATCACACTGCTGAGAGATGATTCTGATGTTCCCGAGCATTTTAAAGCTCTCATCCACTCTTCCTTTCAAAGCTGAGTCTGTAACTCACGTGACATGCTGAGGTAATTAGTCTGTGTGAGTAATGAAGACGCTGTTTGATGTCACAGGGAGAGACTTGATAAAAGAAGAACAGACTTCAGTATAGATCGTTTTCTGCTGCGCCATACAGTACTTTACAGTGATCGTGTTACTGTGTATGTACATGGGAAAGTAGACTCTTAAAAATAAAGCTGCTAAAAATCATTCCTCACAGTGATGCCATAGAAGACTGTTTTTGAGACACAGAACTGTTTTTGGTTCTCCAAACAACCTTTCATGCAAAAAGAACCAATAAAAAGAACCAGTTCTCTCTGTTTATAGAATTGTTTATATAAGTGTTGTTTCCAATGCTGGGTGTCCCATCTGCATCGTTTTTACTTTTTGTACTTGTAACTGCAACCAAAACTGCTTTTCAGCAATTGATTTAAGTAGATGAATGAGAATGAACAAAATTCAAGTGTCCATTTATAAAAATGCTTTCAACACAAGCACATCCATTTATATGCTTCAAGCTGATTTATTTAAATTACAACACAACCGTGTTTCTCTTTTTCAAGTTCCAGAGTTCAAATACACAGCGTAACGGGAATGAACCCACTGTCTTTGTCCTGGATAAATTACACACGTGACATGGCTTATAAATGCTCTTTTCTGTTGTACAGATGTTGTTGCTTTTAAACCATCATTTATTCATTGCAGGACATGAGACCAAATCCATGTTGAACAACAGCGGCCCGAGGTACAAACGGAGGAAGATGGAGAGGAAGATGAACACAGATGTTTTCTTCTGCGTCCTATTTCTATTTTTCATGTGTCTCATAGCAGCTGTAGGTACGGTGAGGAGAACATCTCCCACATGAATTCACACGCCGAGCAGAAAGGATATTACTGTACATCATCGTACAGTACAAGCTCCAGTATGACACTTTCACTCCATGCGCACAAAAAAATGAAGCTTCGGTCTCTTTCTATTACTTTGTGCTTCTTTGGTATACGGGCTGATCTCACAGCAGTCTACAGAGGTAAAGAATAAGTGCCGTTACGACCTCACACAATTCTCTAGCTCCCTTTTCAGTCTGTAAGACATGAGCCAGAGAAGGACACACTACAGATACCCAAAACAGCAGCTCACTCCAGTCTCTTACGAAGGCAATGATTAATGTCCCTCTATCTCTCTGGTTCAGGCTCAATGAAGCTTTGTTGTAATATCTGTATTAAAATATAGTACTGCCAACAGCAAGGTCATTTATGAGTTTAACTGTGGAAATAATGAAATATGACTCTCTCTTTCTCAGGTCTGGTTGGAAACTTCTAGCACCGTGTCCCCGTACATCACCTCTGACAGTAATGGCAGTCACACTTCATCAGTACTGTCTGGATTTTACATGTTCTTCATTATGATTATTTTACTGGAGGTACATGATCTCTGTAAACTCTGTCAGCTGCATTTATCATGTAATTTGTAATAATGGACTGATTATTTTTTCCAATGCAAAATGTTTTTAAAATTGTAACAGACAAAAACTATAATCATTTGAAGAATTTTTTCATTTGACGTTTATTGCAAAAAAATTCTCACAAATGAAAATATTTGGAGTATGAGTATTTAGAAACGTTTTGGTAAATGGTTTGCAAAAACTACAAACCTCATATCAAATAAAAAAAAACAGCACAAATAACATGTATTCAATGTTTTCTGAAGGTTAAGATGCTTTCACTGAGCATTTGCTGAAACTGAAAGAAAAAGACTTCAGGTCATTTTAATCTTTGTCTTTAACCATTGTTCATATTTAGGGCTAAGAATTGAACAGACTTTGAGTTTTAAACTAACTAATAACTCATCTGTTTATTCTATAGATGTGAAAAATACCTGAAACTGTGCAGTTTGTTGTAGTCAGGTGTTCCTTAAGTCAACAGAGCTGTGACTTTCGCCTAGTGGATGACAAATCAGGCAAAAACTCCCATAGACTTACAATGAAGGAGAGACCTGAGCAATATACATTGAAGAGATGGTGGAGTGGGTCTTGTTATTTAGGCCAGGAGGCAACCACCTAGCAATCACTCTGAAGTGCCCTAGCAACCACACTGAATACCCTAGCAACTACAAAGTTCTGCACAGCAATGGCCAGACAACCACTCTCAACAATCTAGCATTATGTGAGTGAGCAAGAGCAACTCACTAAAAAAAATAAAAATAAAACAATAAAAATTGTTTTTTATATATTTAATAACTGTACATTTTCCTACTTTTTTGTTTTTTTGTAATATTGTGTACTTTTTTATGCTTTTATTCATTTAATTTTATTTGAATTATTTGTAGTTTTGAATTGTATTTTTTTAAATGTTTTGCTCCGTTTGCTTTTAATCGCTGTAGTTAACTTCAGGAATAACAAGGAAAGCTTTTGTTTTTTATTTTCTTCAGCTGCACACTTGGCAGTCGTCAACAGAGCGAACGAAGAGGAGGAGGTCACCATTCACCAGCAAACAAACGTCCTCCACTCTTCCCACACAAGACAAAAATCTCACCAACACACAAGTCACAGCTGCCAGCCGGTGCCGATCGAAACCCTCAGCAGGTGCTCAAGGTGAAATGGCCTTCAGCAGTCCTGTGGTGAGCTATATATCAGAAGATGATTATATCTGTGTTTCACGCTGAAAATGTTTTAATTCAAGATGACTTATTCAGAATGAGATCTTTTTCTAAGCTCTCTTAACATTCATTGAACATAATGGCAGTGTTGAGGATAAATGAGAGACCCTTTTAGGAGCTCTGTTCATCAGACTTTCCTCGTCAGTCTCTCTGGTAGCTGATCGATAAAATAAAATGAGTAGAAAATTATTAGAAATGATAATGTGGGGGAGACCAAAGGTTCAATCCACACAGATATTCATGGAAGGACCTGATGGGTTAAAATTGAATGAATCATATTGCAAAAAAACATCCAGTTAATGTGGGTGATACGTCACACAATGTGTGTCTAAATAATAAAAGGGACTGAAATTCATTTCAGAGTTGTTCGATCTTTAATGAAACATTACGAAGACAAACAGTATGTTGTTTGGAGTAATATGGACCAATGAATTGTGCCCAATGAGACCAGCAACATGTGTCAGGAAAGGAAATAGGTTCAGTTTTGATGTCATGTTGACTTTATGGTTGCAGTAAAATGGTATCGACTGTCGATGTCTCGTCCCTGCATCTATTCATGACCCATCTTACTTCCATTCTCCTGCATGCTCTCGGCCTGCCCTGCAGATGGTCGAGCAGTTTGGTGTCAGTTATGAGCACAGCAGTGTTGGCTCTGATCTGCTCTGTTTCGATCTGTTGACATATGGGCCTGCTGGGGTGCATTAAACATGGACTACTGATACTGTACAGATTGTCTCGCCTCCTGCTGCGTCTTCATGTGATGTTGCACCTTTGGCTGTTGTATGATCTTATCATTTTCCACCTATGGAAATATACCGCATGGTCTTGTTGTGGATGATGTCATCAGACACAGTTTCAGCTGTGCCATACTGTCGTGCCTGACTATTTATGTATTCTAAAACAGGAAACAGTGGCGGTTCCAGACAGGAAGTTGATGCTGGAAGTGGACCGTCAGATGGCAAGCATCCAGACTGGGTCCTACCTGGACTTTTTCTGTCCCTGGCCATCTGCAACACAGTGGTGGTTTCCACGGTAACATCCCAAAGGCAAAGGTTAAGAGAACACGACCCCAGCTAATGATTTTAACATTTCCATTAAGTAACAAAAACATTAAAAATGTTATTTTGAAGAATAACGTTTTTGACATAGTTTATATGATATATAACATTAAAAAAGTTCTACTATTATTACTGCAAGCATGTTTTCTTTTAATAACTTTGAGAACATTTAGAGATGGTTAGCCAACATTATGAGAATGTTCACTGTTAGCTGGGATGGCCCTGACCTGCTTGAGTCAAGAGTGCTCTGTTCTGACCCACGGCACAAAAACCGCCATCATGTCAAAGTATTAAAAATAATAGCCCCCCACATACCAACGTACCTGTGGCTCCAGCCACGTTGCCCCGAGATATTTTATTTCTGCCCCTGCATGACTAATTCTTCATTGGCTTGTGGTTAGCAGCCCAGTGGTATGTTTTATAATTACTACATTTTAATTCTTCAGCAAGCACCAATGGCTCACTCGGTCCAGGCAATTAGATTTTCCATCAGTTAGATGAACGATCTTCCCTGCGTCCGCCCCACACGGCCATAATGAGTGGAGTCTCAGAGAAGTTTAGTGTAGCCGAGTATCCTTCAGTGCCGGTCACTGCTAATTTTCCAAATTGCACTTGAGGACCTCGAGCGAAGCACTTCGTCCGGGGTGAAGATTATATTTGGCCTCCGACCTGTAGCGCTGAGACGTTCAAAGACATCGGGTCAACATTAATTAAGTTGATTACCAACGGAGCATGATTGTATCACCCTGAGTCCATCGAAATTTGAGAGGCAGTCACAATGTATGCTGAAGAAGAAGATTATTCGAATGTCAGCGCAATATGCAGGAGCAGGCCCTGATTCAATATTTGTTCCTTGTGAATCTGTGACAGTCTGTGTACTGTAACTGATTCATTTCAGAAATCAGTTATTCCAATTGATATAAAGTCCATAAAAAATGATCAACATAGCACATTTACCTAAAACTTTAAACACGGTTTCATTTGCTTTGCAGGTGTATTAAGAACAAATTTAATACATTCAAAACATATGCCACTATTTAATTACACTATTTAGTACACTATTTAACCACTTCTCCAGTATAGTGTGTGTATACACTTTGCTGCATAGAATTCCAGTTGACCAAAATGTGCTTATGTGACAAAAATGTAGCATACCACAATTCTTGTGGAAGTGTTTCTCACTTCAGCGAAACGCATGGCTAATATCTACTTTTGCTTGTTTCTACTGTTTGTGCTGCCCAAAATATGATGTCACTTCCTAGCAGATGAGTCAATATATTAGTAAATATGGAGGAACTAGTTACATACATATTAGTAAAGACTACAATGTGTTTAAATAAATTGTCAGTTTTAATGTTAGAACAATCACCCGCCCAAAGAAATTATTTAAACTTTATTTCCTGTTTGTTTAATTGTGATATTGTAATTAACCAATATGACATCATTTTAAATGTGTTTGTTTATTATTTTATCTAATATATTGAGACATATGATGGGGAGAGGAAAACGTACTGCATAACATACTTAAAAGCATAACATACATAGAAGCAAAACCTCAGTATTTCCCACTGTTTTCCACAGATATGTTGGAAGGTGAAAAACAAATGGCTGCAGAAACCCAGAAAGACCTTAACATGCTTGAGATGGATTGCGAACACTGTGTTTTGCCAAAAAGGTAACCGTTCCAGAGCGGCGAGGGCTCCGGTTTTAATGTATTACTTTGTCTCACTAAGTCCATTTCCAAGCTGTCTCGCTTATGACAAGATCTTTCTTCTCTGAAGGTTATCAGTGAAGAGGAGTGCAAGCTCTGTTCTCCTGTCAGAGCGGAGACACTTTCAGCCATTGAGAAGAAAAAAGCATCTTATGGACAGAGCAAACCACACTGAAACAACTTCACCCTGCTGGGTAAAATCTGTGTTTTCTTCCTGTTACCGTTAACGACAGTCATTTTTTATCTCAGCCAATAAGGAATTCCCATAATAACATTATATAATAAGACCAGAAACATACTCTGCACTAGTGTGCAAGCGCCCACAAACGTCCTGCTGTACATAAATCTCTGCACTCAGGAGGGTGTTACCACAGTTCTGTGCTGTGAAACTGGACGGGTTATTAGAAAGTGGTAAAAAATGTTCCTGTAGCTCAACTGCTAGAGCATTGCATTTGCCACACAGAAAAGTTGTGGGTTCGATTCCAAGGGAACACACATACTGAACACACACTGCGTATTTCACTGTTCTTTCCTATGTGGTTTGTTTAGGTTTTATAACATGTAAACCACACAAAAGGGATAATGGCTAATTGGATTATCAGGAGAGGCTTTACAAGAAGAAAGTTTTATTGCTCTGTTTCTTTTCATACCTCAGGAAATGTATCGGAGTTCTCAGTTATGCTTCATTTTAGTAGCTCACATAATTAGACTGTGGATAAACTTGATGAGAATTGTTTGAGGTCACATCATAATCTCAGCTTTTCGATCGCGGATGTTTTTAAACTACAAATGTCAATGTTGAGGTCTTATTTGAAACTCTCAGTGAGACACACACAGTATGAGTGTTTTTATAGGAGAAACATGAGAAAAAGGAATCGTGTGTTTGCTTTCCTTTCCTGGAGAAATAAATGAGTTGTGGAGGAGATCTCATTTGGGATTCAGTTTTAACACATTTTTATCCCCTCAAGACTGAACGTCTGCATCCTGTATTCAAACACATAAGTGCATTTGCAGTGATTTGTCAGATCTGGTGTTTTTTATTTGATGTCTGCTTGTGTCTGTGTTTAAGAGAGCTGAGAAAACAAGTGCTTTCACCGTTCTGAATGGCTCATATTGCTCCACTGTAATCCCATTTCCACACTTCTGAGGAGGGCAGGAAAACGTTCTAGTTTCATTTCGACATTAAATCTATTCCAGAAGTCTTTCTTATATTGTTTTACTCACATTTTGTGAAATTGCTCTTCTTAAATCATGCATCTAAAACCTCACACTTTCTGTTGGTGTATAAGTTTTTCATAAAATACAGGATTATTTATCATCATCTTTCAAATCGTTTTTGTTCCCTAAACAGAAATCTGTTTGGAAATAAGAAGAGCTGTAACATAAGCCTTTTATGTAACATAGTGAAATGGGCAACAACTGAAATGTAATTTTGACATCACCCACATCTATTCACAAAACATGTAAAGACATTGAAACGGGGCAGCAGAACAAATATTCAAGTGGAGGCGGGGTTGTGACATCATGAGGAAATGTGTTGGCTCATGAACATTTACTAGGTCATACTGTCGTTGCTAGGTAACCTTAATGAACTGTCAATTCACCTTACCTAATTAATATTTATGAGCCAAACATTCTTAATAATTGGATTCTTAATAAGCATGTCTTGTACAGTTTAAGAATTTTCCCTGGCTTGTTGATGCAGATACATTTAAAGTCAGTAAGAGCTCCATCTTTGGGCCCCTCAGTGTTGGGGCTCCTAATTTACTTTTCTGATGCTTTTTGTAGGTTTGTAGCCTACAAGATCCCTGTTTCATTGCAGTCGGTGTGTTAAATGCGATTAGAAGACTGGAAGAGGTGCGGCGCAGCACCCTGTCAGCTGGAATGGATTCGCAGTTCAGGGGTCGTAACTCCACATTTACCGGGCTGACGATGGAGCCCAGCATCAGGCTGGTGATTGATGGGCTGACCCTGAGCATGGCAATGTCAGACGAACTGGTGGACCAGTTTGTGGAGCTCTGCAGACACTGTCGGGCAGTGCTTTGCCGCAGAGTGACGCCTCTACAGAAGAGCAGTGGGGTTAAACTCATACACCACAAACGGAGGGTCATGACCCGCACCGTAGGTAATGAAAGCTCTGATTGAGGTGGAGGGGTTTGTGAAATTGTGTAACGTTTCTCCTCTGCTGGTTTGTAAAGCATTACCTTGGAGATTTCTGGGGCGTAATGTGATATATAATGATTTGTGGTGATTCAGGTGATGGTGCCAATTATGTGAACATGATTCAGGTTGCAGATGCCGGCACTGGAGTTTCTGGAGATGCAGGTCAGTATTTGGATCTATGGAATTTCTTTCCCTCTGAAATCAGATGAATTCCACATGGGTTGGAATTACCCAGCAGAGATAAAGCACTGAAACTATCCATCAGTAAATGAGATCGTCATGTTATGGGCTGGATCAGGTGTGTTAACTGCTGTGTTTATGTTTTGTAGGCAGTCATGGCGAGTGATTTCATCACCCCATGCTTTAAACACCTACAGAGACTGCTGCTGGTCCACTGACACTGGTGCTACTCCAGACTGGCCAATATGGTCATCTATTTCTTCTACAAGAATGTGGTAATTATTGCCTTGGCAACCAATTTTGTCATGTTTAATGACAGTTTTTAGAACAGTAATTGGTGGCACTTGCTAAGGCGAACATCAAGGTTATGGATTCAAACAGTTCCCTAATCCTAAGTGTTAAACTTGTCCTGCACTGTTTGACCTATGAATAAAATTAACTGTTGCCATCTCTTGACGCAGACGTCCTGTTTCTTTTTTAGACCTAGGCTTGGGAAACCACTTAGAAACACCTTAACAACCACTCAGAACCCTTTGGAAATGGCATAGTAATGCACCAAAAGCCACTCAGATCACCTTAGCAACTGTATAGCAACACCCCAGCAACCACCCACAACATCTTTGCATTGTAGCAGGGAGTCTGTTATGTGTAAATACCACTTGCACCTACTGTTGACTGTAATATTTACTTGTAGATTAATCAACTTGTGACCACCCTGTCAAGAAATATCTTGCATTATAATAGTACATTACAAACTGTCATTATTTGACTTCTTTAAAGGAATTTAAATTACATTCATTTATATTCAGTTTCATCATTAAGTTCTAACCTCATTAACTTTGACTTTAAGAGGAAATATGCATAATTATCACGGATGTGCAGTAACATTGTGTTTGGTGTCCCTCAGGCATATGTGAACCTTCTGTTCTGCTAGTCGGTTATCTCTTCTTCACCTCCGCCCGCCTGTTATGTTTGGGATCATGGACAAAGAGGTGTCAGACTCCACCTTACTGAGTCTATCTGAGCTATACAGGAGAGGACAGCACACAGAGGTGAAAAGTCTGACGGCCCCTTATGAAAATCTAGCATTGAAAATGTACAGTATTGTTTTACTATAGTTACTTGCTCTGTAGTAATGATCATATTTTGACAAAACATGTTTTAGGTTCATACTAAATAATCTGAGTGAAGGAACCCGTTTCATATTCATTACACCCACGACTGGTTATTGTTTCTAAATGTGTATACTTTATTTTCAGAACAAATAGCACAGTTTGCTTTATAGAAACCATGGTTACTTTAATTAAATCATTGTATTACAGAGTCATCCATTGAAACCATAGAAATGTGGTTACTACAAATACTGCAGTTAAACGGTTATGGTTGCTGTGCTGGAGGTATGGTATGAGTGATTTCCACTTAGCTGAAAGCAAAACCTCTGACCAATGAGATTCTTTGAATATGTTCAGATGTTTTATTATGGAGATACAAGCGTTCTGTGTTTTGATTGGCTGTTCTGGATGCTTTTATAAGGGTTTGGTTTGCTTTTTTATTTCATACTGGGTAAGAAGACGTTTGCCTCTTGCTTCCCAGCTAACGATTTTAGGTTGTAAGAATGTTTCCATTTCCATTAAGTTGCAAAAACATTATTTTGAAAGTTTTAGGAACATTCAAAACATCCAGTTTTTTAGTTGTGGTATTTACGTTATTGTCTGGTTTTAAAAATGTTATTCAAACATTTTTTAATTCTGTAACATTTTTAAAACGTCCCGCTAACTACTTAACCTTTTTTATATATAATGTTAGAAAAATGTTCCACTAACATTACGGCAAGAATATTTTTGATAACTTTGAGAACTTTCTGGGAACGTTCCCTGTTAGCTGGGCTGCTTTTGTTATCTGAGCACTGCTTGTACTCTCTGAAGACATGCAGTGGTTCAGACATCTGAAGAACTCCTGTGAACACAGTTTTTCTCCTCAACATCATCCTGCGACTGGCCATTGAGAATAAGAGCTGGTGAGTTTCCACTGCATTTATCATCTGAAATGCATAATTCATAACATTGACTTTATAGTAGTGCTACTTTTGTCTCTGCTTCTACACACAGCATTAACATTATATTCTTGAGGTCACTGTGCATGATAAAACACCAACACTGTACTTAAAGAAACAGTTCACTTAAAAATGAATATTCTGTCATTACTTATCCTAATGTATACACCAAAAGCAGGCGGTCTTGGGTTAATGTATTCATCTTTATGAGGTCACAACCAATAAGATTTGTAAACAAAACATTTTTGTAGTTTGAGTGGTTTAGGAACGTCATGTTTTACGTTCTATTTTGTTTTATTTTAAAAGCTTCAGGAATTGTCTCCTGTGATAGTGATTCACTATTGTTGTGACCATTTTGTCAGTGTTGTAGGTGTGTTTGTTTGGCTGACAGACAGCTGTTCACTGAGTGATCGGGATACGCAGTGTGGTGGTTTACTTCACTGTGACTCTGGTCTACAGCATCATCTGCATCAGCTGCAGCTCTCCATCTGACCCCTCCTGCATCACGCACAAACAAACGTTTGTGTTCTTCCTCGTCTACATTTTAATGACTGTTGCTGCTTTGCTGGCAAGGTATTTAAAATCAAGCATTTTAAAGGCCTGTTTTTTTTTACCACTGTCTTCTCATTTTTGGTCTTTTCCAGGTACACCTTGCATGTCCTAAGGGAAGTGCTGGCCCCTTCTTTCAACCTCCACGCAGCAGCTAGAGTGCCTCCCCCCTCCTGTCGGGAGCAGAGGAGCAGAGAGTGGCGTGGTCTCTGAGACACGTGCACCTCTCCTTCACACGGATCCCAGAGACACAGCTCCTCTCCGTGCCCCAGCGCGTGAACTACACACTGCCATCCCGCACACCACACTTCCTGCTGTGCCCGTCGAATCACAGAACATGTCAACATGACAAAGCTTGAAATTTTAAGTGTAGAAGTCTGCCAATGGGGCAAAAGTGACACTGATATGTATGTTTTGCACACACGGGTGCACCGCAGAGAGAGTGTCGGAGCAGCAGCTGAAGCCAGGTTCTGCTGCACTCGTGTTGGTTCAGCCCAGCCGAAGAATAATTTGAATGCCTCCAAGCTGTGCATTTCAATTTTGAATGCGCTCTTTCCGGCACTCTCTGCTCTAACAAACCATCTGCATAAACATCACACGTTGCCTGCTGTTTCTGAGGTTCAGATGCAGCGCTCCTGAACTCACGTTTGCAGTCCACACTTCATCAGTACATTTGAATCACTTCTGAGTTTAATCTGTTCTCTGCATGCAGCTGAGCTTTGCATTCGTCCTGAGGAACCTCCTTCCCGTGTTTGTGTGGACCACATTTGTATGCACTTGCGCTTTGAGCTACGATCATGTAATAATTGAGGTTTGCAGATGTTACATAACATATTGGTTCATACTCAGAGCTTGTTGTGCATGCTGAGAGAGATACAGGCAGCACAGAGAGGCTGAATCTTCTTGCCCTTGCTGGTAAATCTAAAGAAATGTATTGTATTGCATTGGCTGTTATGTTAGATCAAGTGCGTCCTCATGTGTGTGCGTAACATGCGTGACATTTCAATATTTAATTGCGCCACTGACGTGCGTATGACGTGCTTCACCCACGATGGGGGGGCAGTGATGACGTCACAGACAGACAGACAGACAGATCATGTCTGTATCCTTGTAGCATGTGTGTGACATAAACTGCAGCCAAAGCTCAGTATATATTTATATATTAAGCGTCCGACGCCGATTGTGTTTGCAGGCGTTTTTACGTAATGATGTCAGCGCTGGTTTTGACGCGTCGCTACCGCCATCTAGTGGCGCTCCGGCGAACTGCACTCTGACCTTCCATAGAGACACTTACATCCCAGTGTTTTCACATACATACACACGAACTGAAGGATTTACTTCAGCCTTCACTGAATCGGATGCAATTCTTCCCCTTGAGCAACAATATGCAAAAAGAGATTGTATTAAAACATGCAAAGTTTAAATCTTGCAAAGATAGAGAGGCAGAAAATACAAAACACATTTTTTAACACAACATTTACAATATGATTTATGATCACAATGTGAAGAAATGGTACTTGAAGAAACTGGCTTTGAAAGATGCTAATTTCATATAGACGAGTGTGATGTTAACTATTCAAGAATAAAGGAATTCTCTTGGCTGATTGTGGCATTATTGTTTTATTTATTTTGTTTGCAAACTTTTGCAAAGAGTTTTTTGACTTTTGCGGAAAGTCAAAATGATTAAATCTATTCAGAAATGATCACTTATGTCTGTAAGACCCCCCCTCAATCAGTGAGGTCAGCCTAAATATTGAAAGATAATCAAAAATTACAACTGAAATCAAGAGACTTGGATTCTAATATTTCTATATTATTATTTATATATAATATTACAGTCAACATACTTCCCAACAACACCTTGTATTTATACATTAAAGGTAGCTGAAGCTTATTAATAGTTATAATATGTTTAATATGTGAGTCTAAAATTTGTTTGCTGTTTCCAAACTCTTGAATCATTTACTGCACACAGAATATGAGATTCTTAAAAACTGTATACTTGAAGTGTCTAAATTCTTATTCAAACAGAACATTTGTTCTGTATATATTATATATAATATATAAAGCTCTGAATTTATTTTCAGTAACCAGGACAAAACTGCTTTAGCTGTTAAACATCATACTGAAATAGAGTTTCATTAATTCATTTATTAAACATGAAACGTAAAATAAAAATACAACAGTTCTTTAAGCAAAGTGAGACTTAAAAACATAATACATTTTGGTGAAATATATTATTATCTTCCTTTCTTCAGATACAAATGAATCACTTTTATTTAGGCTTATTTATTGCAGTAGAAAGGTCAGGCCATAAAACACAAGCAGCCTAACAAACCCCAGAGGGCAATAATCATGTGAGAACAAGCTGCACAAAACTGCATGTGTTTGCATGTGTACACTCGTGTGTGGAATTATAAACACCCTTCATTAACATCCCATCTCATCTGAGATTCAATCACACATCATGTTTCTACCACTGCAGCTTACAGCAGTTTTACACCTTATGATTTTACAGATGTGTAGTCAGATGTTTGTTCCCCATGATGTGTTTTAATTACCCGATTCTGTTTAATGGCCAGCATGCCTGCCAAATGCAGACAGCTGTCTGAATATTAAGTACACTAGAGTAGATATCTACATATTTTAAGGACAAGCATATTTCTGTAAATACATATACACTGTTTGCACTTTCATGTTTGGACATGGAAAGTTTGCTGAGCTACCATGTGGGCATCATATCCGGGAACCAAATACGGCCCAGATGTTTCAAGACCTCACTGTGGATTTGTTTAATGTTGTATGTGTTGTCAGGGATCAGCACTTCCTCCATAATGGAGAGCTGACTCAACCGCCCACCACACATCTTCACATACTCCATGAATCCGCTGCAGGTGACCTCACACTCGCCCAGACCAATGGGAGTGAGGCTCTTGCAGCATTCCACGATACGGATCAGCTCTTCGTCCATCAGCTCCAGTCCGTTTGCACACACCACAAGCTCCACGAGACGTGGGTAGTTCAGCCCGATGCTGCCCAACATGTCTTTGCTGACTGCCCGATCGAAATACATGTGTGTAACAGGTGTCTCCTCGCGGAAGAAGGGTTCGAACTCCTCGTACAGGAAAAAGTGCATGACAATGTTGACCTGGGGCGAATGTAATAATAAATAAATATCTTATAACCAAGTGATAATATTAATACAATGTCTGGACATTTTGAACATTTTATTCAGAATAACATTTTAATGTTTTTGGTACTTGATAGAAATGTTATAGAATTCCTACAACCTAAAATTGTCAGCTGAGGACAGGAAACAGTTCTGGTCAAGTTTAACAAATATCAACAAACATTGCTTATGTGATATCAGCCAAAAAGATAAATTAATTTTATAGATAAAGCATAACATTCGATTCTGATGAATGATTGTGGAAAGACATTTTTTCTTTGGAATAACCTGCTCAGATAAATGATGCACAATAAAATCAGAGAAGTGTTTTGAGAAATAATTTGTGTCAGTTTGGATGTTGCCTGTAAACTGAGTTCACGTTCTCTCTACATCTTAATCTGTTAAATCTGTCCATGGCTCATAGCTCATGGTACTGACCTGCAGGAGATACGTGTGGACAGCTGCTCATCTTCAGCAGCTTGAGTGTGTTGCTGTTGTTGGTGACCAGCACCTTCAGGGAGGGGTCATCAACGGGTGTGTCATCAATTTATATGGAGGACAGAGACTTTGAGTTCACAAACACCACCGTCAGTGCCAACACAAAGTGTGACTGAGAACAGAGCAGACAAAACAGGCCGCGTCAGAGCCGCGGGCTTCTCGTACCCTTTACCAACATCATATCAGGAAGGTCACCCTGTTGTCTGCGCTGCGAGGGGCGCTAGTTTTATTTCACAAATCATTTTAAGGTTCATTTTTGGTTCACATGAAACACATGAACTGATCACCTGATTCATTATCAAATACATGTTCATTTGCCCATGTAACAAATTTAATGCCATTATCTCGATTCATATGTTTAGCACCACTCTGAAAGACAGTCAGTCCATGACATAATGTTCATAAGTAACAAACGTTTACCGTGCAGGGACTCATTAGAAATGGAACATTCTCCAAACCACATCCAGAGTTCACAGGGAACTGAACCCATGATGTTAGCATTTCTAGGGCCATGCTCTACCAACTGAGCAAACAGAAACAAAACAACCCTTCAGCTGAGGAGACTGACACATCCAGATCCTCCAGGATGTTGTTTAGTGTGAGGACATTAAATAGAGACACCAACAACATTATGCAACTAAAGCTGTAAATTACACTGTAAGATACACTTAAATAAAGGATGACACTTTTTTGGCTTTAGATATTTTATGTTGTCTCTTATTTTTATTAAGAGACAACAAGCTTTAACTTGTCACCTACAATACGGGTTATGCTACAGAGCTTCAAGAGACAGGATTTTCCAAAAGGCAATATCTCATACTTAGTACTGACGCTTCACAGTCTTGAGTTTATATTATTGACCTACAGTAGCAATACATTTTTAAAACAGATCTACTGTAGATGTTCAGATGTTTAACCAGTTGATATTAAGTTCTACCTCAGTCGTGCTGTGGAGATCAGACCCAGAGTCTTAATGGTGCAGTTCACCAGCTGAGAGAGAATGTTGCAGGCAGATTCTGCAGATTCTGTGCAGCTGTCAACCTGCAAAATTGAAATATTTTATCTTCTTTATTCTACAAACATGTATTCTTAGAAACCAAGATAGATTGCTTTTTTCATATGCTTAAGCTATTTAGAAACGTATAAGCATTTGCATCAATGGTGAAATTGATGCTCACTATCCTCATCAATGCTTTCAGAGACTTTTGCATGATTGTGCATAGAAGTGAACACACACATTACTCATCTCTACATATCTTTTCAATCTATGATGTGATTTTTGGAACCTACTTTGAAGCTGACATATTGCAGGTGCTGCGCGTGTCTTTTGATGATCTGCTGAATGAGATCTGGATGTGTGGTCCTCAGGTAAGATGTTATTTGACATTCAAGTGAAATAATTCTGAATGATCATTGCATGAATAATTCTCCAGAAAATACTTACTGCTCATCTGGATAATGTTTCCTAAATGATGCTAGACCTTTATCTCTGAACTAACATCATTTTTCTGAACACTTTTGTGATTACGTTTAACTCAGGGTGGTTGTACTAAGTTATTCTCACCAAGGTCATACTAATGTCCAAGCAGAGTAACCACAAGTCTATTGTAGTACATCCCATTTATTATATAGGCATGTTCCACAATGATATTATCCAAATACTTTTGTCTTAATTTTGAACACACACACATACTCTTCTCAAATACATGCCGTTTAAGTGTCATACAATCCAAGCCTTTGATCAGAAGCCTTTTTTTTTTAAATTATATTTTATAAATGTGCCCAAAACATTATTGGGTCACTGGAAAGGATGTGATATGCAACATGCACCTTGCTTGTATTTTATTTTATTTACAGACATGATTAACATTACATATGTGTAATACTATGAGTTTTCTAAAAATTGATCTGAGTAAGTTAATTAACTGCAGTGGGGCGTTTCACACACCCACACGTGAGCTCAGAGAAAGTAGGTCAGTGTGTCAAAGAGAAGCATCACACTGGTTAAGCTTCTCACAAGCTTAGAATAATAATAAGAACCAGATGATAATATAATAATATATAATAATAATAATAAATAAAGCATCACACTCTCTCTGTGTTGTCGTACAACGTGTTTTCATGGTTTGTTGACCTACAGATGACAGAAACTATTTTGTTGGCAGTACATATGTTTCTAATAATCCCCAGAGCACACATCTACTGCCTTAAGGTGGCCACAAAGTGTCTAGCCAGGTAAATGTAGACATGGTTTGAGCAAACTCTTGGTGAATTGGTTTTCATCAGTTCATTGCCATAGTAACGCATCAGGGCTAACTATTCTGAGCAAGTGACCCTTCTGTGACCCTTACCGCTTGTGTTTTTTTTAACCCTTAAAAATATTTTTTTTTTTTTTTTTTTAAAAACCATTTTTTTTTTAAAAAAAAAAATAAAGTTTTTTTTTTTTTTTTTAAATTTTTTTTAAAAAAAAAAAATTTTTTTGATGAGCCTTCAGGCTGGCTGTTTTATGTACTTTATATTTTTCACAATGATTTTCACAATGAGAAATGAATCACACCGATTGCCTGGGTGTTATTGTTTGGTTGTTATGCAGTGATTGTTATCTTGGTATGGTGTATTGGGTGGTTGCTAGGCACTTGCCCAAGTTAAAAGAGCCCAGCCTTGATAAACTATTCTGGTCACTAGATACGATTTGAGTTTTAAGTTTCTTACTGCTGTGTGTGATAGAGCAGAAATCATGATACCTCTTACAATCAAATCTATAATGTTAGCTATTCTATAGGAATTCAACATGCATTAAGAGTAGAGATATTAAACACGTATGTGGTATTAATGCTTTTAAATCATGTGGTGTAGATTCACATGGGAAAAGCATGAAGAAATGAAGAAGATGTGTCTGTAACGATGCAGTATATTGAATACAATCCTCATTGAGATACTTTTGTGTGTGAAATTACTTTAATTACTTATAATAAGGCAGCTGTACACTTTTCAAACCCAAACCTTGCACATTAAAATGAAACTGAACTTTTGCCTCCAAATATGTAAATAAATACGAATGGGTGTAAAGAAGGTCACGCATCCAAATGACATTGCTTTTCAATGCATCCTGTAATAGTTTACATTTAGTCTGTGAGCTTCATATTTTATTCGGTGCTTTTGTTGTTCTTGATATCAAGTGTCAGCAGTGTGCGGATTTATGTTTTAGGCACACGACTGCTCACGGGTTACGCATCACTGACGTCACTGAATCTGCCACGACGTCGTTCACTGCGCATTCCGGAGCGCCGCTTGACGTGCTCGAACACTCCGGAGGACGCGGTGGCTTGTGATCCGAGCGGAAGACCGACACTCCGCATGGATTTATCAATCTGTGGCGTGAGTTTTGTGAGGACACAATCCCCTGTTGTGTGTAGAAACCACACACGCTTGTGTTACAGTCGATGTGGCCCGAGTTTTCTCAAGTGAGACCATAAAACACACCAGAAACGGTGAGAAAGTCGAATTAGCCAGCTAACCCTGCCGCGGCGACTACAACAAAACAAGCTGCGAGGCTTAAACCCTGCGAGTCGTGAAGCTGGATCAACACATCGCATGAAAGGTGAAGAAAAACATGCCCGTGTGCTGCTCTGGATCTTCTGTAAACACTTCATACGTGTGTGGTTGTGTTGTTCACCACGATTTTGAGGTCGGATTTGATCGAGATGAGTATTGAACTCTTCAGGCTGTCAGCTGCCTGCGTCAGTAAACGTTCATAATGGCACTTTGTCAACTTATTCATTATTATGATGACGACTGAGCAGTGACCTTTATTAATCATTGTGGCTCTGTTTGGAGAGTAAAACAGGCTTTGGGTTTAAACGTGTAAATATTGATTTCTCCCAGCCTACGTTGCCGTAGTCACGTCTTGTTGTTTGGTTTAACTCCAGCAAAAAGTAGGGCTTTACTCACTTTAAAGCACCGTGCAAACTTTATGTAAACTCAGTTTCGTTATATAAATGTATATAACAACATGCACACACACACATATACCACTGTATTACCATTTAATACCATCACTGGAGTTTTGCTGTATGGGAAAACTATTGAGTGCTCTCACAGCATGTCACAAAAGCTTGCATGGCTTGTATGACTACTTGCTTATCAGCTGAAATCTTTTGCAGAATTTTCCTTTTGCCTTTTAAAGCAACACGAGTCAAGCACCTGTTTAACGCTGGCCTAAAGATAATACAACGTATTCATGTTTTCACACGCCGTCTGTGTTCCTGGATCTTCCAGAGCAGGTATGGAGCTGAACACTAACCTGTGTGCGGTTACTCTGGGGGTTGAGGGTATGACCTGTGGATCTTGTGTCCAGTCCATCGAGGGACGGATTGGGGGTCTGTTAGGCGTCATTCACGTACAGGTGAGTGTGTTAAGTTAGTATAAATAACTAGAGTCAGCTGTTTGGTTCATTTGTTTCGATATGCGATTTTCTTATATACTGATACATTTATATATATCCTTATATTAATATATATCTCTATGTAGGGCTTTATAGTATATCTGTGTTCGGTCATGTGTTGTGGTTTATTATTAACACATTTGTTGTGTACTGTTCAAGTTTATGGGGTCGTCAATATACATTTTTGCTTCTATTCCTAAACAAATATAAACCCAGCTGGACCACAGATTAAATTTCCAGGTGTCCTTTTTCCATGATTCATTGTATGACACTAAACACCAGGGCTGTTTGGGTGGCTGAGAAAGCAATATAAACTAGTAATAACATTAACCAGAGCTTCCCCTCCAGCGACTGTCACAACTGAAGAAAGACACTCGCATGTTAAACTTAAAAACGCAGCCTAATTGTTTCTAATTCATCCTGCCCTTTCCCGTAAAAACACAATCGCCCTGCAGACACAGGTCAAATGGGCAGATAATTTAATCATTTGTTTGTATAAGATGTTGTTTTAACCTTTAAAAAAGCAGGAGCTGGTGATGTTACTATTGACCAGTGCAGTCAAATACCAAAAAAACGATAAATGTCTTTGCTGAATGCGGAAACAAACAGTATGTCTTTGTCTAGGAGCGCAGTCGATTCACTGAGCGAGAAAGACAATTCAGTCCAGAATTGTGCTTATTGTGAGGAAACAGACTTCCTGCTGTCTCTGTATGTGGAAGTCAGGGTTTAAGGTCACATGATAATACGAGTGACTCTCCAGCGTGAGCTGCCAGAGGAATCATGTTGGGTTCACCATCAGACAGATTCATTTTCTTTGAGGCACAAATGCACAAATGTTGCTCTGTATGATGATGTCATTAAGCAATAGTGTACCGGGGCCATTGCTAGCTTTATCTGTGTCTATATTTACACTATAGCATGACCCTGAGTGCTGTAAGAGGCTTTACAGGGTCCATTTAGTCTGAAACAGAGTGTGATTCACACAAAACGTTAGTAATGTGAAATCGGTCACACAGGCCGAAGTACAGAACCCAAAACTACCTTTAGGAGGTGGTCTGAGATTGCTCTGAAAAAGTGGCATGAATCACATACTCGGGGCCGAAATTGTTTAGAAAACTATCTGCTTTATAATGAGCCACGTATTATGCAAGCATAAGTATGCACGTAAGCCATTTCCAGTTTCGACTGTTCTTTAAGGAACCTTGTGCCTTTTTATTGGGCAATTTAACTCAGTGTGCTGCATTAGAAGCCAGAGATCAGCACATTTTGATGTTTTTTTTTATATGACAGGTGTCACTGGAGCTGAACAATGCAACTGTGATATATGACCAAACTCGCCACAGTCCAGAATCCTTAGCTGAAGCCATTGATGACATGGGCTTTGAGTCCAGCCTGACAAACGGCACTTCAGTACCAGTTGCAACAGAAACCACAGTGTTCACCAAAGCAGGCTGCAGCCAGAACTCTGTCCAGCAGGCCCTGAACGCACTGGACCAGATGAAAGGGGTGGTTGGGACTCAGGAGAGCACTGATAATCTGGCTGTTACATTTGTCCCGTCTGTGGTCAGTGTGGAACAGCTCAGGGAGGTGATGAGCTGTCTGGCTCCAGATCCAGTTCGGGGCCCAGGGGGCAGTCCACAGGAAGTGGCCACCTCTCGCAGGGTGGAGCAGGTGAAACTGCGAATTGAAGGAATGGTGTGTCTCTCCTGCACCACAACCATCGAGGGCAAGATTGGGAAGTTGAAAGGGGTCGAGAAGATTAAAGGTATCATGTTTTGTTGCAGCTAGTGACATTTGCCTTTCTTTGAGTTAAACTCCAGTTTTGTCATTTTTCTGGTAAATTATATTTTGCATTGTGAAGTTTATATTATTACTCATTGACCTGTGCTGCCAGTAACCTATGAGATAAGAGATCTTACACAATCTAAATGTCTTGTCACACGATCATGTTGACCTTCCTGTTTCTGTCATTCTGCTCAAGGAATAGTTCTTGGTCACCCTCATGTTGTTCCAAACCTGTATTGCTTTTGTAAACAATGGAAGTGAGGTTCTCTCAAGCCCCAGATACATGCCAGCATGTCAAGTCTCAAGTGAGCTCTGATTTAAATATATTTATATTTACATTTAAACAAAATGCTAACGAATTGGAAGACACTTTTATCTAAAGTTGCCTATACATAACTTTTAAATACAACTTACAAATGTTACATAAATCAACAATTTAAATATATTTTATTTACATTGGAATTGCAACCTTTTATCTAAAGTGACTTACAGTTCATTCAACATAAACATGTTGTCAGTATGTGTGTTCCCTGGTAACCGAACCCACAACCTTTGCGATGCTAATGCAGTGCTCTACCGGTTAAGCCACAGGAATTGTATGGAGAGGGGAGGATTTCCACAAATGATGACTTGTCAATTTTCCGTGTCTTTTGACTTAATTTTTTATGAGGAGCCGTCATTACAGACGTTCTGTCTGACATCTCATTTTAAGTTCCAATAAACATTGAAACTCATTCAGGTTTGGGATGACATGAAGTTGAGAAAACAATAGTATTTTTATTTTTAGTATCTTTCTTTGATATTACAACCATAAGCTGTTTAAAAGAACATGCACTGATTATCAATTAATAGTTGTTTTGTTTCTGCATTCACAGTATCTCTAGACTCCCAGGAGGCCACTGTGTTTTATCTGCCTCACATCATCTCAGTGGAGGAGATTATAAACCAGATTGAGGTGGCTGGTTTCAAGGCTACTGTTAGGTCAAAACCTCGTCAATTAAAGCTTTCTGCTAGTGAAGTGGAGCGCTTGCTCAACGCTCCCAAACCGACTGTCTCCTCCCTGGAGGAGAAGGTTTCTGAGCTGTCTGCCGACTCCACGGTCCTAGCGCTGTTTCAGGTTACAGGAATGCACTGCAACTCCTGTGTGGTAAATATTCAGGACAATATATCCAAACTGCCAGGAGTGAGTTCGGTCGTTGTGTCCTTGGAGAACAAACAAGCTTCGATTCAGCATAACCCAAAACAAGTGTCGACAGTGGAGCTGCAGAAAGCTATTGAAGCTCTGCCTCCAGGGAAATTTAAGGTTCAGTTAGGCACTCCACAGAACACTCTGTCTTCTCCAGAGCCGAGCTTCCTCCAGCCACTGGTGTCACTGGCTGAGATTCACATCGAGGGCATGACCTGTGGCTCCTGTGTACAGTCCATCGAGGGCATGATCTCCCAGAAGGAAGGAGTAAGATCAGCCCGAGTGTCGCTGGCCAATCATCAGGGAGTCTTTGAGTACGACCCGTTAGTGACCACACCTGAGGAGCTGAGGGCGGCCGTACAAGACATGGGCTTTGATGCTTATCTGCCTGGTGAGTGTTTCATTCCACATCCTGTGAGTCAATATCTGCCCTGCTGTACCAGCAGTCAAAGGTTTGAACATGCTTGATTGAACCTGTTTCTCATTACCATTAAAACCTTTTGTTTTAAAGGTTTGTGCTTAAAAATTAAACTTGTGTTTAAAAGTACAGTGGTTTCCTAACAAGAGTAATAATGTCATTGCTATGGACTAACTTTTTAAATAATACATTTTTTGTAATGAGTGAGTTGGATTTTTTGTACTTTGGTCCCAAATATGCCTGTCACATATAAATTGGTTAAATAATAATATTTTCTAATAAGCTTAATTATTTATGTCATGATTGTTTTCATTGATGTCATGAACTCAGAAGGTCAGCACTTATAAAACGTTTGTCTAATGTCCGGTCTAAAGTCCGATCAACTAAAACTAGACACCAGATACCTCTGTGCCCTGTTACACATCCAGAGACGAATTCATTGGTGCATTCAGTGGTGAAGAGCCCATCGCAGACAGCTGCGTCTGTCCGTAGCTCATCGTTATCTCCCGTCTGCTCTGCTGTGAAAGAGAAGGAACTGGAGAGCGATACTGAACCGTCAACTAGCACACATTCCAAATGTTTCATCCAGGTGGGAGGAATGACCTGTGCCTCCTGCGTGGCTAACATTGAGAGGAACCTGAAGAGCGAGCGAGGTAACCTCAGATCTTCTCAAAACAAAACCAATAAATATGACAAATTTGGGCTATAGATTGTGTTAAATCATGACGATAGTGTCTGAATTTGGATCAAAAGAAACAATAGTTCTGTTACAAAATCTAGTGAGCTGTTACTCTGCCTACTGTATACAAAGGCCGCTTCCTTCTAAAACAGCTTTTTGTAATAGAACCTCATAAGTGACTTCCAGGGCAGCAGTTTGTTAATGGTCAATGGATGATCAAAGCTCACAAGGATTGCAGTAGAGTATACTGACAAGCTAATGGCCATATACATGCAAAAACCACAGAACACATTTTTATTAGATAAATAAAATAATTTCTTTCAATTTAAGTAAAATTTAAACGTTTTCGTTTGGCTAGAGAGCAGGTTGTGAAAACATTTCTTTATATAAGATTTATTTTGGCATCATTGCTCTTTCTTTCTCAGGGATTCACTCAGTTTTGGTAGCGCTGATGGCCAGTAAAGCTGAGGTTCGATACAGTCCCTCCCTCACTGATCCTCAGAAAATAGCAGAGTGTATCAGAGAGCTCGGCTTCACTGCCACAGTCATGGAGAATTACGATGGCTGTGATGGATCTCTGGAGCTTGTGGTCAGTATGTCAGCAGGTTGAGTTTTGACCCATTTGTGTGTCAGTGAAGGTCTGTAATAGCGTGACAGCGTGTCTGTCTTTCACTAGGTCAGAGGGATGACGTGTGCTTCCTGTGTCCTCAAAATTGAGTCCAGTTTGATGAAACAGAAAGGTGTCGTCTATGCTTCTGTTGCCCTGGCAACTAATAAAGCCCACGTCAAGTATGACCCGGAAGTGACTGGACCCAGAGATGTGATCAGATGGATTGAGGTAAATTCACTTCTTATTAGCTCTGATCCAAACCTAGTAAGCTGCCTACCTAGAAAGCACAGAGCAGGAAGTGGAACAGAGTTTTAGATTGTATTATAGTATCTACATCCCTAGATGGACAGGGAACCTAAAAACTAGATGACTGTACTATAGTGTGTGTTCTTACATTGAGTTTATGAAACTCAATGTTTCATAACATTTTGTTATGATTTATAGAATTTGGGATTTGAGGCCTCTCTGGTGAAGAAGGATCGCCCAGGAAGTCACTTGGATCACAGTCAAGAGATTCAACAGTAAGTACATCAGTACAGAAGTGCGATAATATGTGGACGTTTGTAACACTTTACAAAAGGGTTTCATTTGTTAACATGTAGTTAGTTAATAATTATAGTCATTATATAACTATATATAACTATATTATATAATTATATAACTACCTTTAAAAATAAAAAGTAGCATCTGTTAATGTTAGTTAATGCCCAATGAACTAACATTAACATGTAACAAAGATTAATAAATGCAGTGCAATAAATATATTGCTCATTGTTAGTTCATGTTAGATAATGCGTGAACCAGTGTTAATGAAAGAAACCTTACCGTGAAGTGTAACTTGTGAGTTTGTGAAACGGGATTAGCTAGCAGAAGAATGCTACCTCACTGTCTACTGCTTATATAGACATCAAAGTTCAAGATTTGGAGAAAAAGAGTTTGTCTTTATTTTAAGGTCTGTACAGAAACAGTCTCTGCTTTCTTCTCGCAGGTGGAAAAGATCGTTCCTCATCAGTCTGTTTTTCTGTGTGCCTGTCATGGGCATGATGATGTACATGATTATAGTGGATCACACAATCGAGATGTCCCACCATCATAATGCCACAGTCGAGGACAGAATGAAGTACCACTCTAGCATGTTCCTGGAGAAACAGATCCTGCCGGGTCTCTCCATCATGAATCTCGTCTCCTTTCTCTTCTGCATCCCTGTGCAGGTTCGTTTCACTCTTGTCTAATCCATTGTGTGAAGAAACTTCTCTTCCTATGTTTAAGTATCTTGTAATATGCAAATACATTTTTTATATGAATGATTCCTTTTCAGTTAGTGATCATGGTATTTTCTTCACTGCAGTTTATTGGTGGGCGATACTTCTATTGTCAAGCCTACAAAGCTGTCAAACACAAGACAGCCAATATGGATGTGCTCATTGTTTTGGCCACCACGATTGCATTCACGTACTCCGTGGTGATTCTTCTGGTTGCCATGGTAGAGAAGGCAAAGGTGAATCCTATCACCTTCTTCGATACGCCGCCCATGCTGTTCGTGTTCATCTCGCTGGGCAGATGGCTGGAGCAGATTGCTAAGGTACATCTAACATCTCCATGAGCACCATAAACAAGCATTTCCAGTGAAACGAGTTCTGCATGATCTGCATGCTTGTAATTTAAGATCAGTTTCCCTTATGGCTCTGCGCTACTGATGCGGTTTTGTCTCGTCTGTCTTTATTTACAGAGTAAGACGTCTGAGGCTCTGTCCAAGCTGATGTCTTTACAGGCGACAGAGGCCGCGGTCGTCACACTGAATGCTGATATGTCTGTGTTGAGGTTTGAATTTGTTTTTCCTTTCATCTAATAACAGTGCTTGCAAAATTTGTACTTCTTCAAACATGCTTTTATCCTCCTCCACAAATTTTCTCACGGCCTTACTTTGAATTCGCGAAATTTAAGATTGTAGTCTCAAAATCTTCTGTTAACTATCAACAGTAATGATGTTATTGCACAATTTGCATACTGAATTCTGATTGGTCCTTTTCTTGCACCTCTTCGTCCATCTATAGTTGGCTTTACTCTGCAAAGACACGTTATGTGTTAATTCTCATTCTCGACAGAAAACAAAATGTCTGCTGATTGTCATGACAACAGTAAAGCAGTTCTGTTTTCTTGTACATGAAACCAAAACCACAACACTGTAACACTGTTCATCTGCTGCTTTGCATGCACTGGTGTTTTCTTGTAGAAATGCAAATCTATTCTTTAGTTTGTGTTTCTTTTAAATAGAAAGCACAACATGCGTATGTCTCTCCCCCTCTCTCTCTCTTTCAGTGAGGAACAGGTGGATGTGGAGCTGGTGCAGAGGGGAGATATTGTGAAGGTTGTGCCTGGAGGGAAATTTCCAGTGGATGGCCGAGTGATTGAAGGACACTCCATGGCAGACGAGTCTCTTATTACTGGTCAGTGGAGGCGGCTGGATAATTGTTGCTGGATAATTCATTTCATGATTGTGCACTTTATTAGTGTTGATATGGCAACCATAACTATTGCTTATCGTTAGAGATTCGAACAAATCACTAACCATAAATCGTAATCTTTGTGGTTATAACTCATCATACACATCAGTCGCAAGCTGTTGGGATTATCTGTCTCTCGTGTGGTGTAGGTGAAGCCATGCCGGTGACTAAGAAGCCGGGGAGCACCGTTATTGCAGGCTCTATAAATCAGAACGGCTCTCTGCTGATCAAAGCCACACATGTGGGCATGGACACCACCCTCTCTCAAATCGTCAGACTCGTGGAGGAGGCGCAGACCTCAAAGGTGTCCGTCAGATCAACATCTTAACATGTCTCATCTGATGTCATTTCATTTCACCATAAGAGCTGCAGATTGTAATGAAATCAGATCAAAGTTTAAAACATTTCTGACAGTTAATTCTAAATATTATGTTTATAACAAAATAATACATATCACAAAATAAATAATAATTGCTATAAAGGGTTTTACCCACTATATATTTTTATCCAGAACACAAGATCAGCACATGTGACCAAACCTCTGACCTTTATTGACCTTTCCAAACTCAGGCTCCTATTCAGCAGTTTGCAGATAAGATCAGCGGATACTTTGTTCCCTTCATTGTGGGAATCTCTGTGCTGACTCTGGTGGCCTGGATTCTAATTGGCTTTGTGAACTTTCCACTGGTGGAGAAATATTTCCCGGTGAGTGCAGCTTCTCTCTGTACTGGAATGCTTTATTGTATTTGTTTGTTTTTGTAGCAGTTTTTCCACTTATAATGTTAGTTACATTGTTAATTACAATGTTAATGTTCACACGTGTCTCTGCAGGGTTATGATAAAAGCATCTCTGAGGCCGAGGCCGTCATCCGCTTTGCCTTCCAGGCCTCCATCACTGTGTTGTGCATCGCCTGCCCCTGCTCACTGGGTCTGGCCACGCCCACAGCGGTGATGGTGGGAACTGGAGTGGGAGCCCAGAATGGAATCCTCATCAAGGGTGGAGAACCCTTAGAGATGGCCCACAAGGTCAGGAGTCTACTCACACGTGCTGGTTTTGATTTTCCTGCAGGAGAAACGGCTTCATTTGCTGGTTATTTAAAGCTGCAGTCTGTAACTTTTGCCTCTTCGTTGCCATCTGTGTTTAAAACATGAAATTGTTAAAGTCAAATGAAGCCTAACTGACATTTCTTGGGAAATTGGACCCCACAGCTCAAATTCAGTTGTATGATGTCATACAGACGAAGAGCATTTTGTACATTTGTCTGTTTCAGATTCAGTCTGTGGTGTTTGATAAAACCGGCACCATCACATATGGAGCGCCCAGGGTGGTCCAGGCGAAGATGCTGGTGGAAGGGAACCGGATGCCACGCTCCAAACTGCTGGCCATCATTGGCACAGCTGAGAACAACAGTGAACATCCGCTGGGTGCTGCCATCACCAAATTCTGCAAACAGGTCTGCCTGACTTTAGTGTGTTATTACCTCATTCACAAAAAATGTATTAAATATTTTATACTAAACCTTATCTTACATTAAAACAAATGAAATGTATCTTGATAGAAAGCAGCACTAGATAACATTATAGAAACATCTATGAAACATTTACAGCTCTGTCTGCAGTTCTTTCAGTGCAGCCTGTTTTTATGGATATTTCGAGGAGTTTTAAACAGCAGTGGTCTGTATCAGTATTCTGTGTGCAGCTCTGATTTGCATGACAGACTGTATTTGGCATTTGGATTCACAATGGCTCGTCTGTGTTCAGGAGTTGGGTACAGACTCTCTGGGCACCTGTACAGATTTTCAAGCAGTGCCAGGCTGTGGGATCAGGTGTCTGGTCAGTAACACAGAGAACTTGCTGAGGAGAGAGGACAGCGACAGTGAAGAGAACCAGCACAATGCTGTCCTGGTCCAGATCAGTGATACCAGAACCCACACCAATGAGCACCCACTCATCATGGACCCACAGCCACTCAGTAAGAGTCACATGACTGCATCTTCAGAGTTTGATTGGCTGCAGTTAAACAGAAAGCCGTGTACATATTTCCTTAGCATTAGCTTGAAAAAAAGTTACATTTTTGTATAAATGTAAACTGCTACATTTAAAATGAAGTAGTAATTCTGATAGCAGTTTTAAAGAGTGAGACAGGTCTGGTAAACTGTAGCTGGTGTGTTTAAGCTGTGGTACAGACGGCCTCATACACGGTGCTGATCGGAAACAGAGAGTGGATGAGGAGGAACGCACTGCAGGTGCGAGCAGATGTAGATGAAGCTATGACGGAGCATGAGAAAAGAGGACGCACTGCCGTGCTGGTGGCTGTGGACGGTGAGTGCTGAGAAACTTTAATTTCTGCCACACAATTCCTACTGGCAAATGAGTAAAAAAAACAATAATTAAACACCAAATATGCCACCTTCACTTCATAAGTTCATAAACCAGCACGTTCATTTCTGTGCACATGCCGTTCTGTCTGATTCTCAGGTGAGCTGTGTGCGATGGTGGCCATCGCTGACACAGTGAAGCCTGAAGCTGAGCTGGCCGTCCACACACTGAACACAATGGGGCTGGAGGTCGTGCTGATGACTGGGGACAACAGCAAAACAGCCCGAGCTATCGCTGCCCAGGTAAGTGTCCATTAATGTCCTTTCAGATACTGTTGATCGTCACTGCAGCAGTGCACTGAAACATCTGCGGTTGTGCTGTGGTGTTTTGTGCAGGTGGGCATCAGGAAGGTGTTCGCGGAAGTCTTGCCGTCTCACAAGGTGGCGAAAGTTGAGCAGCTCCAGCAGGCCGGGAAACGGGTGGCGATGGTGGGCGACGGTGTAAATGACTCTCCTGCGCTGGCCATGGCAGATGTGGGCATTGCCATCGGCACAGGCACAGATGTGGCTATAGAGGCGGCTGACGTGGTGCTTATCAGGGTATGAACACTAACGTTAGATATGTTGAATAAAGTTGAATAAATAAAGTAGTTAAACCTTATCATAGACTGGCAAACAGGGTACTGTACAAAAGTTTGAAGCCATCTAAGATAATTGTTTTTAAATAATCTAATAATGTTTAATGCTTTATTGCTTAAAAAATACATCAGTATCTTGTGTGTGCATGAGATTGTGTATTTTTTTTATATATACACATTTTATTTATATTTTATATACATTATATTTATTATAATATATATATATATATATATATATATGTTACATATTTATGTGTGTGTGTGTATTTTAATATTACTAATATTAACCAATGCATTGTCAAACTCACAGAATGATCTTCTGGATGTTGTCGGGAGTATCGACCTGTCTAAGAAAACAGTCAAAAGAATCAGAATCAACTTTGTATTTGCACTAATCTACAATCTTGTGGGAATCCCCATTGCTGCAGGTGAGAGCAGCTAATCCGGAGCAGGCTAGCAGACAGTACAGAGTCCATTCAGTTCAGTGTCTGATGGCTTGAGATGGTGTTACTGTATGTGCAGGTGTGTTTATGCCGGTGGGTTTGGTGCTGCAGCCCTGGATGGGCTCTGCCGCTATGGCTGCCTCCTCAGTCTCTGTGGTTCTCTCCTCCCTCATGCTCAAATGGTAAATGTCACAGATGTTTCTACCTTACAGTATTAAAGATGTAGAGATAAAGGTTCAACTTAAATGTGCATTAATGGCAGGTGTCGATTATTTTGACACGTTTTGTCTAGGCTGTACTTCAATTTGACACTCATTTCCTGTTTCTGCAGTTACACTAAACCCAGCGCTGAGAAACTAGAAAGGCGATTGGGTGAGGTAAAACGACAAGGCAGCCTATCGGATGTCAGCGTTCACATTGGCATGGGAGAGCTGCGCCGGCCCTCACCCAAACTCAGCCTGCTCGACCGCTTCATCAACTACAGCCGGGCATCCATCAACTCTCTCCGCTCAGACAAACACTCTGTCAACAGCCTGGTCCTCAGTGAGCCTGACAAACACTCTCTGCTGGTGGGGGACGCCAACTGTGAGGAGGAAATGATCTAGAGTGCTGGGCCTTCACTTTACCTCAGTGCCTGTAGGGGAGCGGACGTGTCAAAGTCCAAATTCAATTGTCTCATGGTGTCTAAAGATCATAAACTACAGTAGCCTTTTTACTACAACGCTGCTTAGCTTGAGCAGTTTTGACTGTCCTTCCGATGGCCGTTTCCATCACTATAAAAGAGGCTTTCTGACTGACATTTCTGTTTACCTTTAGAGTTCGACACATTTGGTGGCCAATTTGAGATGACAATCTAGAAAAGGAAAATCAACTATATTGTGAAACAGTTTTATTTTTGTGAAAATGACAATTGGACAAGTGATTTGTTGTGTTTTATCATAATTATTAGCTAAATATTTATTACATCATTTATTTATATTGTATTACACACTTTGTGACACATGAAGGATTGTGAAGATTTATTATATCACAAAAGATCTCTACTTTTCTAAGGCCGTTATGGCTTTTCATGTTTTTTTGTCTGAGTACTGGAACACAGTACAGTCCAAAGAAAACGGCTTGCTTGATGTCTCAGAGGACATTTGTGGTCCTCATAGTCTATAATGATGGGGCCACAAAGTTAGTTACCAAGGAAACAAGACTCTAAACCATTGTAAGTCACATACGGTGTTCAGAATATTCATTATTCGTTGTTAAACTGAACGTTTTGTACTCTTAAGCTGCCTTTGCTGTGTTTAAATGTGCACTTCAATTTACCTTTTAAATGTATTCATTTGTTTTGTTAAAAACAGTGACACTGAGATTGTACTGACAGTTTCTGAGAGACACGTTTGTTTCAGCTGTATGTTTGTGTATTAATGTCCTTAACAGATAAATAAGTATTCAAAACCTGACAGCCTGAACAAGGTTGCTGAAATGGACTGCTGGAGTAAATATCAGAGTTTGTAAGCAAGTTTTGTTGCTGTATTACTGAAGGTCACTAAAGAGAGGCAGTCGTCCAACAAAACAAGTGCTTTCATTTGTACGTAGTGATTTGTTCACATCATCAATGATTTGACCACTTTTTCTATATTTATTGCTCCGTTTGCCAGATATATTAAAATTTGAGAAAACGTGCACGTCCTAAAAATGTGATTTGTAAGATTGTGTGAAAAGCGCCATACAAAACAGTAAACAGTTCAGTGTTGTTGAATCACAATGATAACCAGCCAGCTAACAGATTGATCAAACGAATCGCTTTGGTTTTATTTATTAGCAATTATTTATTATTCTCCGGGACGCACCGAAACGATTGCAAAGACTTTTCTTCATCAACCAGAAGATGGCGCAACAATTGTGAACTTAATTGTGCGACAGTAAACAGGTTCGTCGTTTAAATAACCATATAATCGGACACATAAGCTTAATAAACGCTGTGGGGTATTCATTTATTTATTTTTTGTCTTTTTACAAATTGTACCACGGCAAGTACAGTAAGCACTAAAGTGTCGAGGTTACTAATTATTACGGGTTGTTTTTTTTTATCTTTGCACAATAACAAATGCGTTTATGCCACAAAGGCAGGCCACCGGTTTGACGCTTATAGTTATTGAATAAACATAATAATAATAATAATACATGAAGGATGCAGCCCGCGCGCGAACGCGCACCGCATCCTCGGCCGTTCATTGCACGCGCGCGCGCGCCGGTTCGAGGGCGCTACGCGGATTTGGGAGGACAACCGGAAGCGGCAGGTTGTCACGGAAACGTCCTCCACGTCCCGGTCTCACACATCGAGATCATGGCTTTGACTCAGGAGGACATCCTCACATTTCTGCTGGAGCGCGGCGGAAAAGTGAGAAACGCGGAGCTGGTGAACGAGTTCAAAGCGCGCATCAGCTCCAGCGACCCCGCGGAGAAGACTGGAAACAGAGACCTGTTCAAGCGACTGGTCAACCGCGTCGCCGTGGTGCACCACACCGACGACGTGAAGTTTGTGGTTGTGAAGAAGAAGTACCGGAGGTCCGGTGGGACTCCGCATGCGGATATTATAAATAACAACTTTTATTATAGTTCCCCCCAAACTGGGAGTCTGAAATGTTCTTCTCATGAACGTGATCGTTCAGAAAAGGCTGGAGGACCATCTGACTGTAATGTTGGAGAATCTCTGACAGCCAGAGTGTTTACTGTGACGGGTGATGCCAGAGGTGGCCAGACGGGGTCTGTTTTTGCCCTAGTGGCCATAAAATCTCCACCAAAACATGATCTGCAAGGTGATGAAACTGCAAACGTACTTGGAGAAGCACTAAGAGGAGATTCTGTACAGCAGAAGCGGCTGGAGATGCAGGCACCTCAAGCGATAGCTGAAAGAACCACGAAACGCAAGGAAACCGCATATCAGAGAAACCCTTTTCTGTACAGTTCTACGAGAAGCAAACGAAAGGAACTAGAAGCACAGGGTTCCCCGCAATTGCGAAGGTGTAACAAAATAACCAGGCCAGGTAATGAAGCTAAAGAGGCAGATGTATTTCCCTTAAGACCTGTGGAACATGTGTGGCTTGTGAAATCAGCAGATGGATGCTGGAGTCAGATCCACAATCTCCTGATACGAGATCCTCATCTGGCAGAGAAGAGGAATTTCATGTCTGGCTTTACAGTTCTGCACTGGGCTGCTAAAAGCGGAAACAGTGAAACAGTATGTAAAGTCATCAATGTTTCACGACAGAGGGGAGATGGAATCAATGTTAACGTCAAGTCTTATGATGGCTACACCCCTCTTCACATCGCTGCCATTCACAGCCACGGGTGTGTGTTATCACTGCTGGTGTGTGAATACGGCGCTGACACTAACATAAGAGATAACAGTGGTAAAAAACCATACCATTATCTGAGTGAAGATGTGTCGTCTGAAATCAGAAGGTTGCTCGGAGATCCTCGTGTCCTTCAGCGGAACGCTCAGTGTGGTTTAGGGGATGATCAGAGCTTTCCTAAAGGGTTGAACACTTTGAGTAAACTATTTCAACCCCACATCACTGGACATAAAAAGAAATCCAGACATCGGCTGAGCTTCCATTTCATCAACGATGGCCATTAACACCCTGGAAAAAATGCACTTAAACTTTTCAGTGGAACTAAGAAATATCTCAGTTGCTAAAAAAGCACTCTAACAGACACTTATGTAACTTGTTAAATGTTTAATGTAATGTGTTGTTAATTTAATTGGTAATTGTAGAGGTGAAAGCCATGCTCATTTTGTCTACTGATAATTATGTGTTTGTCAATAAGCTTTATATGTTACAACGAAATACATTCAGAGGGTTACTGTAAAACAGCTAAAAAGGTCAAACTCACAAGAAACGTGTCCAGGTCAAATTTGATCACAATCAAAAAAAATAAACTCTTCTTAAAAGATAATGAAACCCACATTTAAGATCATTAATATTTTTTAAAATTCAATTATTAGTTTGACAATTTAAGTACATTGTGAGCACAACAAACCACAAACTTTCTTGTCACTGTTTTTGCATATTGTCATTATTGTAAAAAAAACAATTGCTACATATTTATACATCCCAGTATGTTGTTCTGCTTTTATGCTGGTTTTAATTTGAAACTCCTTAAACAATTTTAGCTGATTTTGGATGAAATGTGACCTGAACATGTTTTCACAGATTTTCTCCTAAACTGTTTTTTATTGGTAACTCTTAAAGCACTAAATCACAATATATAATATATAAATAACATTTGACAAAGGAAATATTATTGCATATAAATATCTACTATATCATTTAAGAAAGACATTTTTGTACTTCTGTCAAATTAGCCACTTGTCTGAATGTTCAAATACAGTTAAATTTGAACATCTAAATTAGTGACAACAGTATTGTGTCCCCTCAGTGGATGTTAAGTCAGAATGTCATCTCTGTGGTGGAGCTGAAGCATTTGTCTCGGTAGAAAGTGTTCTGTGCTTGTTCTCTGACAGCAGCTCTGTCATCGTTCTTATCTGATTTCTGTCCTCTGTGTAATGGCCAGAAGAATCACTCATGTCAGTGAATCACTGTGTGGGCTTTTGGCATGTTGTCCTTGAACTCATTTTCCGGTTGTTATGTGCTGAGGACAGCAAGAGCAGCTGAGGTTTTGGTTTTTGGATAGGCCATGATAAAACTTTACAGTTAACCTGTATAACCATAACAAAATAAATAACCATAATATACCATATAACACAAAATACATATTACTGATATAATGTGTGAGAATAAAACCACTTAAACAGTTTCAATCTGGAATTTCTGAATGTTAGAAGCGGCCTGGAAATATAATGACCTCTTTGTCACAGTGAGGCGGTGATTCAGGCGTGATTTCATGGGCGCTGAAGCTTAGCATAACTTCATTCAAAGCCTTTTGACTGGTGTGCAGTGATCTGTAATGATGGAAGCACCCCTGCCTCTCAGTTTGAGCGGCTCTTGTTCAGCTGTGGGGTGAAGGTCGTTTCAGAAACTGTCCTTTGGTTCAGAGTGGTTCTCTATTTGACATGATTCTGAGCCAAATCTGAGCACTTTTACTGAGTACTTCGAATAAAAGCAGCCCGTCCTAAAACACGATAAAATACTGTTGAAAATCTACAAAGTTGGATCTGTTTGATGGTGATATGTTTTAAGTTTGAGGTGAATTAGTGTGCCTTAGAGCGGCTTTACTTCAAGTTCTCCAGATATTATGTTCTCAGCATTAAATTGTCACGTGTGTAAGCTGTTAGTGGCTCTGTGAGAAAGCCAAACAATAGTTCTTTGTTATTCTACCGCATAATTTAGGGGGTCATTATTTGAGCCCCACCGAGCTTTTCTTTATCATTTCAGGCATTGTGCAGGACGCCTCGTTCACTCTCAACATTAAACCACCTCAAGTGAGCAGCAGAAAATGTGATTGATCAGAAAGTTCATGAACACACACTGCCCTTGATAATAAGAACATACATTTCTCCTGTGGGTGCAAAACAAGGAGAAACAAGAACAAATGCACTTATGTCATTCACTTTATAAACATGCATTAACTCTTTAATCAATAAACTGTAACATGATTAATACTTTGATATGAGTGTGATTATTATGGGATATGGATGAGAATGAGCATTGTTCACTGCAGTTTAATGTGAAGGGGCAGCACATTTGCGATGTTTAAAGGTTGCATGATGGTTGTCTGTATGTTCTCCGGCGCGTGTGCAGGAGCGCGGCTGATTGCGCGCACCTGTGTGCAGGTGAGCGCGGCGGATGTGCCCGGAGACGCGCCCGGTCCTTCTCCTGAACTGGCGGGCGGTGTTTATTATGGCGGCGACGCTTTTGCGGGACATTTTAACTACATTCATTATTGTTCTTACGGCTGCAGTCCTGCCCTTCACATCGTGTTATAACTCGGAGGACGCAGCGCTGGAGCCCGACCTCTCCTCTCTTCATCATGGGAACATCCTGAACCCGCTGCTGAAGGCTTTATCGGAACAAACCCCGTGGCCGGACTTCGGGCCGCGATCCAGACCCGACTCCAGATACGTGCGGTACATGAAGAGGCTGTACAGACTGTCATCCAGAGCCGAGCGGAACCATGAGGCCTCTCACCCCTACAACACAGCCCGCCTGATCACACCCCGAGAGGAGTGTGTCGCACAACACACGGGTCTCAGCACCTTATTATTCATGTTCACTTCTCTTATTATTTCTGATAGGTGATGATGTTGTGATGTTGTCATACTGGTAAATGATGGTTATTTTAAGATGTTTAAATTACTGGTTATCAGGCTTAGCAGAAGAATACTGTGATATAGGGAATAGCATACTAACATACTGTTTCTGCAGTGTACCCTATATGGGGCTTTCTGCAGTGCACCCTATATGGGGCTTTCTGCAGTGCACCCTATATGGGGCTTTCTGCAGCGTACCCTATATGGGGCTTTCTGCAGCGTACCCTATATGGGGCTTTCTGCAGCTACCCTATATGGGGCTTTCTCAGTGTACCCTATATGGGGCTTTCTGCAGCGTACCCTATATGGGGCTTTCTGCAGCGTACCCTATATGGGGCTTTCTCAACCCTATATGGGGCTTTCTGCACGTACCCTATATGGGGCTTTCTGCAGTACCCTATATGGGGCTTTCTGCAGTGTACCCTATATGGGGCTTTCTGCAGCGTACCCTATATGGGGCTTTCTGCAGCGTACCCTATATGGGGCTTTCTGCAGCGTACCCTATATGGGGCTTTCTGCAGCGTACCCTATATGGGGCTTTCTGCAGTGTACCCTATATGGGGCTTTCTGCAGCGTACCTATATGGGGCTTTCTGCAGTGTACCCTATATGGGCTTTCTGCAGTGTACCCTATATGGGGCTTTCTGCAGTGTACCCTATATGGGGCTTTCTGCACGACCCTTATGGGGCTTTCTGCACGTACGCTATATGGGGCTTTCTGCAGCGTACGCTATATGGGGCTTTCTGCAGCGTACGCTATATGGGGCTTTCTGCAGCGTACGCTATATGGGGCTTTCTGCAGCGTACGCTATATGGGGCTTTCTGCAGCGTACGCTATATGGGGTTTCCGCACGCTATATGGGGCTTTCTGCAGCGTACCCTATATGGGGCTTTCTGCAGCGTACGCTATATGGGGCTTTCTGCAGCGTACGCTATATGGGGCTTTCTGCAGCGTACACTATATGGGGAGGCCGTTGCTAGCATGTTTTTCTCCAGTGGATAGTCCTAAGTCCAGAGTAGGCAATCTTTTCCAGAAACATTTAATGCTGGTTGAAAGTCTCTTCACAACACCAATAATAATTTATCTTCTGTGGAAGGCGCAGAACCATAAAATGTTTGCCCAATCATTGCATTTGGTCCAAATGCGATGATAGGGTGCCCAAACTTTGTATTTGCATACACGTGCACTATTGGAGGAGGCGTGGCTTTGAAGAGAACTCTGATAGGAGGGTTGGATCATGCATTTAAAGCTAGGTTGCTGTTGCTAGCCTCTCTGAAATTGCATACTGTTAAAGTCCTAGCTGCAAAAGCTGTAAAACATTTCTGCTTGCCCAGGGGTATTTAAAGTACTGCCCCAATATAAATGTGACAGCGTGCTCTGACCTGACATTTATGAAAAACTCTTGTCTTGATAGCACAGTTCAAATCTGTGTTCATAATTTATGTAGTATTTGACATATACCTTAATGTTTCCCAGTTTAGTTTTTAAATTATGACAGTCTGGAGGGCAGATTTTCCAGTTAATACAGTTTACAGCCAGGTGTTTGAAACCAACATGTAAAAACCACCAAGAGAGAAAATATAGTGTATTGAATACTGCAATGCATCATGTACCCAACCCTCCATTTCTAGTGTGAAGAAGAAAGCAGAGTTATATTTGGTGTTTTTGCAAAACAATAGCTCTACAAAGCCAGATGTTTTTCATATATCCAAGACTATAACTCGACGGCTCTTGCAGAATGAATCAGACATGATGAGGTCATGTGAGAACAGTGTAGAATATTACAGTTTAAAATATTACTGCTGTCAACATCTCACTCGCATACATAAATAAATGCAAAAGTCTACATTAAATGCCATTATCCTGTAAGAAAAACATGTGGTTCTCAGTGGTTTGTGTTCTCTCTGCAGAATTCATGCAGGATGTCTCCTACAGTCTACATCGAGTGAGGTCTCAGGAACAGTTGCTGAAGTCTGTCCTGCTGTACTCCTTTGATCATAACCACATCGCCCCCTTCACGTCACTCTGCTACCTCGTCGTGAAGGAACAAGAACCCTTGAAAGATCACATGTGTTCTGAGCATCTCAGATCACAGCACGCTGTCCCCCTGCTTAGCTTCCGCGTCCACACAGAGAGAAGAGTCCGGCGCCGATGGGTGGAGGTTGACGTGACTTCCTTCCTCCATCCCCTCATTCAGGCCCATAAGAAAGACATCCACCTGCTTATCAACTTGACCTGTGTTGAAGATATGATCCCCAGGCCTGGAGGCCAGATCTACAAGAGCCCAGTGGAGTTAACTCACAGGTCTCCATCTCTTCTTCTGTATCTTAATGATACCAGTGAGGTTGCCTATCAGAGAAGGGCTACACGGAGCAGGATGGTAGACCTTACATCAAACCACTGGGATGAAAAGTCCAGATCCTGGAGGCCAGCTTCACGAATGAGGCGTGGCACTCTGAAGAGCACCAGTGCCCCCAAGGCAAGTCCAGAAACAGGCATGCCAGATCTTCTCCCGATGTATGCCTTTCCTACAGATGACTGTGATCTCTATGACTTTAGAGTGAGCTTCAATCAGCTCAAATTGGATCACTGGATTATAGCACCACACAAATACAATCCAAGGTACTGTAAAGGAACTTGTCCGAGGGCTGTGGGGTATATCTACGGGTCACCTGTACACACAATGGTTCAGAACATCATTTACGAGAAGCTTGACTCATCTGTACCCAGGCCTTCATGTGTACCCTCAGAATATAACCCCTTAAGTGTGCTCACCATTGAGAATGATGGCTCCATTGCCTACAAGGAGTATGAGGAGATGATTGCTACTAAGTGCACCTGTCGCTAAAGATTAACACAACGATGAATCTTTTTGAATTTTCTTTTTTTGTGATGCATTGCTTTGTAAAACACTGACCCATTTTTTGCACTGGCCATTCTTATTATTAAGATTAACAATGACTTGACATATATCAGATAATTAATGTGTTGTTCAGCATTATCTTCTTTTCTGATTGAGTAATGTTTTGAATATTGAAATAGTTGTTTTTGTTTAGATACTTTCTGTATGATAGTTATATAACAGTATTTGATTGACTTAAAGGATACTTTTTTGTTTGATGACCCATTATGTTGTTTTAAGTTATTTTCATTATTTTGGGGGTCTCATCTTGCACTTGAAATTCTTTACCATGAATGGCAAATTTTTTAAACGTTAGTTCTGGACCGAATATGAAAAGTGTAGTTCTGTTCTTATCAGAACACTTTTACATTGTTTTTTAAAACCTGAGAATTGCAGAAGGTTGTCTTATGGGCAACCTCTCTCTTCTTAATGTCCAGAAAATAAGTTGCCTTCAATTGTGGGCAACTTGATATGTGTGTATTAACTGCTTGAGAACGAAAGATTGTGTGTCACATATCTATTTATGTATTTATTGGTCAGGTTGGCTTTTGTTTCACAAAAAACGTATACAAGAGAAAATTCACACATGACAGTATGAAATAAAAATACAGCAGACAAACTTGATTCTGTTTTTATCAGACATCACAGGCTTTGTTTTGATGGAACCCTTCAGTTTTGATGGAGCTACATCATTTTGTGAAATGAAGTAAAGAAAACAGTTGGTATGGTGATAAACTGTAGTCAGACTATAGAGATGCAGAATTTGTCACCATATGCAAATACATTCAATTGTACTGATACATCTGGTGTATACCAAACAACACTGTAATATTTGCCTAATGCAAAAATGAAATGTAAAACACTTCTGATAGCAAGATTGTTTATGAGTTCAAGTTCAAAATAAGCTAAAAATAATTAAAATAGCCACTTTACATAAATGTACAAAACCATTTTAATCATTTTTGGCATTTTATATCTCTGAAGTATAAAAACGGTAACCTGTTCAACTTGGAATAAAAAACTATTAAAGCTATTTTAATATTCAAACCCTTCATTCAAATTTTACAAGCATTGCAAGCGATACTCTCGTGGATTGGGTAAATGAATTAATAAATGACAAAAACAGTTTTGCAAATGGAAGATATCACACGGTTTAGAAACCCTGACATCATATTTTACTTTTAGAAGAGGCAGTTTTGGGGCTTTTATTTTGAAACACCATACTTCAGGTTTAGTTAGGAGTTGAAGTAAATGAACTGTTTAGGTAAGGAAATAACATTTGTTATCTCTGTATTGTAAACAAAAGAACAAGTCATTTTGCAAGGTTTTACACAGCGACTTTTAATGCTAATATTATTAGTATTAATACTAATTCTAATAACTTGTCTCTCTGTCTGTTTGATAAACTAGTTTGATAATTACTCAATTGCACTCACAGTTGAAACCTCTCATATGAACTCATAAACACTGAATTTTGTGTTCTGTCTGGACGCCTGCAGTTCCCTGTTGTTTAGTTTACTAGATTTTCTTTATTTTTACATGTTATTGAGAATAATCTAACGACTGCATTATTTGAAGGTACAAGAAGACATTCAAGCTCAAGTCCAGTTGGAGAGTGAGTGTTTTCTCATAGATTCAGAGATGTGTCTCTCATGCTTCACTGTGCTCCATTACAGACAGTGGGGAACATGCAGAACGACACACACATGTAGAAATATCAGTCAGGTTGAACCTCTGATCTTTGTCACCTGCTGTGACATTGTAAACCAGAGATAGTTGTCATGACAGCAGGGCTGTACTCCATCACACAGATAAACATTCACATATATGTAAAGTTTTATGACCACATTAAGTAAGTGACTGCTTGGAGTATTTGTAGCTTTAGATATTTTGTTTCTATAGGACTGAAATAAATGTCAATCAAAGGTAATGCTAAATGAAAAACAATGTTTGTTGAAATAACTACCTGTTTGTCAACTACCCATTTCAGAAATTAAATGTTTTTTTATTTAATTTAAAGGAATAGTTTATCCAAAATTACAATTCTGTCATTATGTTGTTCCAAACCCACTTTCTTTATTCTGTTTGGCAGAATGTAAGACTGGCAGCATCAGTCACAGTTTTTTTATTGTATGGGAAAACAATCCTTTTTTCCAGAACATTTCCCTTTGTGTTTCATGAAATAAACAGTCACACAGGTATGCAATTGTTATCCAGATTGTTTCTCAACTATCCCTTTAAGCCTTTTCATGAATCTGTATATGTAGCCACTTACATGCTTCACTCCCACTCTGGATTCAATCATCAAAGCGTTTCTGAGATTGAAGAGCACACAGAAGCTGCTTGGAGTGACAATCTCCAAAGAACTGTGGCTCTTCAATGGGCTACATTCAGACTGCATTCAGCAGTGCTCTCCGCCAGCCCTCACCCGACCAAGAGCCCTGAAGGGTCAACAGATGCTGAGAGACATCAGTGCAACAGCCTGGAAAAAAAAAAAAAAAAAACATTGGACTGAAGGAGACAGAACTGAAACATTGGGCGGTCACAGATAAAAGACCCTAAAAATAGCAATCATATGCATATATTTTATTTCATAAGAATATGGTTTATTGGGTGTTTTATAGTTTGACAGATACTTCAGATGAAACATTAAACGTGAATGAAGCTGACATTACAGGTGATACAGGTAGTACTGTGTGTGTGGAGGTCATGAGAGGTGTTACTGGCGCGGATCACCCTGTGGTCGGATATGTGGCCCTTAGAACATGGACTCTTCAGACCAAGCATATATTTTATTTCATAAGAATATGGTTTATTGGGTGTTTTAAAATTTAAAAAAAAATTAAAAAAAAAAAAAAAAAAAATAAAAAAGAAAAAAAAAATAGGTAAAAGGAAAAGGAGGCCCCCCCCCGGCGGGTGGTTTCCGCCCCCCCAAAAAGGGTTAGTGATTAAAAGATCATCTTGTAATCGCTCTGAAAAACAAACAGAGATGTTAACACGTCAAACTTAAAACACATAAACAAAGTGTTTAATAAAAATATTTACATTCATACAAGCTGAAGAATGAATGAACCCTGTACTGTACCATAATACACAGACCCTGTTGAAAAGCCATACATTTCCTGATCGCTGATTGGTTCGCGATAGCGGTCTGGTCGCTGATTGGTTCGCGATAGACTTGCCCCGCCTTTCAGCACCAGGTTTCCATCTGTTTTGTTATCGTCGAGCACTACCAACACATAATCCACTTCACACACACCATTCACATTTAGGTGAAGCTCATATTAACCATTTTTGTTTTACAATAAATCTATAAAAATATGTCATTCAGTGCTGTCAGAAAAAGAAAGTTTGTAAGACGCGTCCTATTGGTTAATCCAGGAGCGTCAGGGGTGGATATGCAAATATCCAACATGGCGGCTCCCATAGATGACATGTTTTCTCTCTGCGCGGATCCTGCCAAAACTAATAATTGTGTGGAAGTCCGATTTATCGATAATATCAAGGTAGGCATCGATATGTCTTCATAGAGACTGTCGTTTTCATACAGTGTAATGCAGTCCGTTTTTATCACGGTTAGTTGGTTTGAATACCCCCATACATCAGCCGGTTTATTCTCATTGCATGACAGGATTTGCTCATAAAACATGCAGATAATCTAAAATATCAATTTTGTGACAAAGTTATCATGTTTATGTCTTTCAGCGTGGTGCCATGTATGAAATGGCTTTGTTTCAGACAATATCAGTTAACTATTTCAGGACATGTATATGGGATATGGAGATTTAGATTTAGAAACATAAGTTATTGGCCATCATTAATGAAATGGTTATGTTTTCACAGGGGAAAGGTTTATTCGCTAAAAGAGCGTTTAAAAAGGGTGATGCCATTTTTATTGAGCAGCCTCTTGTGTCAGCGCAGTTCTTGTGGAATGCCTTGTACAAATACAGAGGTGAGTGTGAGATCCACATATGCTAGATCTCAAGACCTCAAGATGTGATGTGTTTTATAATGCTTCACTGACCTCTTCCCCTTGTGTTGTCTGTATCTGCTGTGCTTCTTCTCTTCTGCAGCATGTGAATACTGTCTCCGTGCTCTGGAGACAGCAGAAGAGAACGGCCGCAGGTTGAGTGGTATGCCCGCTCTCAGCCTCCCTCATACTGAGTTGTGTAAGGTGCGACCTGACCGGCACCAGGCCTGCCCACAGTGTCAGGTGCCCTCACATCAACACATCATCTTCAGCTGTGAACAGAAGCAGTAATATTGATTGTAATGTGTTGCTTCATAATCTGGTTATAGGCAAGAAGACAGTTCATGTAAGAAATCTAAATGTTGTGAGATGCACTTATTTTTTCAAGGCTTCAAAAAGCTTCTCTTTGAGCAAAGAAAATCTTAATTGTTATTTTTATGTCTCAAATTGCCAAGTGGACCAAGAGACTTTCTCTGTATATTTTTGTAAAGCAGCTTCTGTTACTCATTTTATAAATGTAGTTGATATGTCGCCCCCTTCAGGTGATGTACTGTAGTGCTGAGTGCCGACAAGCTGCATATGAGCAGTACCATAAAATCCTGTGCCTTGGCCCCTCCCACAGTGACCCGAAACATCCAATCAACAAGCTGCAGGAGGCATGGAGGTGAGGTGCCTAGATTTCCTCTTACTTACTGAAAGACTGAAAGCTTTATACAGAATGTAGAAATAAAATCTTGCATGTCTTTGCTTTGTCAGTAATTGATTGCTTTGCTCTGAAGGCCGTCTGTTGAAAAGCATTCTTCAGCATACAAACCTTAAATTTGACTCTCTTGTACCAAATCCTTTAACTGTGTTTTTTCATATTATTCAGGAGTGTGCATTATCCTCCAGAAACCTCCAGTATTATGCTAATGGCCAAGATGGTGGCGATTGTCAAGCAGGTCTTATTTTTCATTTTATGAATTGTAATTAGTGTGAATTATTAAGTCTACCAATGCTAACAATTGTTGTTATTCTTCCTCTTCCAGGCTAAAGATAAAGGACGCTGGCAGAGGCTTTTCTCGAACTTCTGCAGCCGTACAGCAAACGAGCAAGAGGAAATAGTTCATAAACTGTTGGGAGAGCAGTTCCAGGTAAAGAGAGAGTCCGTTATTTTTAAGCATCAGTGTTTTCAGCCGCTTCATTTGTATGCACATTTTTAAGGTGTCTCAATGTCACACTGCGCTCTGCCTCATCAGCTTCTAGCATGAACCACGTCTTGTTTTTACATATGGACTGTAGAAATGAGCCGTAATTTACATACTGGTGGAAAATTAGCGATTTAATGATGTGAATCAATATGCTGAGTTGTAGACATCGTTCATTTAAAATGCCAGAAAACACAGTGTTTTGTGTTTTCAGGGACAGCTGGCCTTGCTGCATAATCTGTTTACCACGGCTCTACATGACGACTGCCTCACTCAGGTCAGTTGTGAAGGTTTAAAATTCACTTATAAATATTTGAAAACAGGAAATTTGGCACTGGGGGAGTTAACAAGCACTGTTATGGGACGAGGGTGATATTAAAATGGCCCAATAATGAGATTTCATTTGCCTGGCTGTTATATAGAGCGCTCAGTGCAGTTTATCCATTGTAATTCCTGAGGGGTGTAACAGAACTATGAAGGCACTGACTGAAGTAAAATAAGCAGATGATTGAGGTGAATTTCTTCTGTGTTGTAGTGGTTCACTCCAGAGGGATTCCGCTCTCTGTTCTCACTTATTGGGACCAATGGGCAGGGCATTGGTACCAGGTAATATCCATTACAGTTGCATGATCACTTTATTTGACCTGTTTCTTAAAGATGTATACTGCAAAGATCCAACATCTTCCCTTCTTCACAGTCTTTCAATTGAGTTTATCCAAAAATGAACATTTTTCCAACATTTACCCTCATATCATTCCAATCCGATGTTTTTATGTGGAACACAAAATAAAATATTTTGAGAAATGTCTCGGGGGTTTTTGGGTCCATGCAATGGAAGTCGATGGGTGCCTCTGTTGTTTGGTTTGTTGTGTGTGTGGGGACATATATATATTTCCATTCTTATCATGCTGTGTAACATATAATCAAAGCTTTATGCAAGGCTGACCTGCCTCCTATGTTTCTGTTAAGAAATGATAAACAAGTCATGTTCTTGAACAAGTCTGTTCATTCATGATCTAACATTTGGTTACCAGCATACTTCAAAATATGTCCTTTTGTGTTCCTCAGAAGCAAAAAATTTGGAATGACATGAGGGTGAGTAAATGATGGAAGAATTTTCATTTTGGGGGTGAACTATCCCTTAAACAAGTGTATGTGTTGAAATGCAAACACTGGTATGTCTTTCAGTAAATGCACCTGTAGTTTTCCTGCAGTGGTTTTGATTTGTGTCTGCAGTTCTCTCAGTCAGTGGGTTCATTCATGTGATGCACTGGAGCTTCCCAGCCAGCAGAGGGCGCAACTAGATGCTTTTATTGACCAGCTGTACAAGGACATTGACAAAGGTTATTTTTGTCCTAAACTTCCTTCTGTTTATAGAATTCACACTCACACACACTTGTCTGTACACTTGAAAAGATTTAATCCATCTGTACTTCTGACACCCTCTTCGTCAGCTGCACCAGAGACAGAGATGTACATTTCTCCACTTAGACAGCCATCGATCTGTGTCAAATATTATTGTTTTGTGCAGAAGTGTGAAATAAATCCAAGTGATGAAGGGTTTCTGAAGAGCATGTTATTCTCTTGTACAGAAACTGGCGATTTCCTCAACTGTGATGGTTCTGGCCTCTTCCTGCTGCAAAGCTCTTGTGAGAATTGTCTTTATTCATGTTGACATATTTGTAGTTTATACAGCTGAGATATTTTTATCTTAACAAACAATGACTGTCTGCTTGCTCTGCAAAACGAAAAGGTAAGGACCCCATGTAGTGCCTTAACAACCACAGTTTTCTTTCTCGTGCTTATAACCAATAGCCTTTAGTTAATAACAGCCATGAATCACAACTTAATACTTGCTAGATAGCTGCAGATATCATTTAGGTGTGAGGCATTCTCTCACAGAGGATTTGATTGGACAAAAACCTATGTAGTGCAGGATGAGTTATCATCTGTATGGAGTGCATATGCAGAGTCATGAGTATTTTTTGTCTGAATAGAAAGAATGCATGTTTTCAATTTGTATATCATAAAAATTTTACTAAAAAAATGCCATCGATGTCAACGATGTTTATTTTTTTCAATCTTTGTCACGTTCGTTGTTGTCAAGGTAACCACAGCTGCATTCCCAATTCAGAGGCATCTTTTCCTGACAACAACTTTCTCCTGCATCTCACCGCTTTACGTGACATCAGCCCTGGAGAGGTCAGTGCCGATGCTGGGTAACAGAAGCTCAGCGGATGCTCTGAGGGAGGGCCATAATAGTCTAAAGCTCCAAGTGTTTTATTGTCAGTAGGAATTACAGTATAGACTCTGAGGACAGAAGCAGTTTTGGCAGCTTGTCAGATAGTTTCAAAAGGCCTGCATGTGCCTGTCTTCCTGCTGGAGAGGTAAAGCACTGCTTTTCACATCACACAGATTTATTCATTTTATAGGTGAGATTTGTTTATCTGAATCCTACTGGCCAGCAGATGCCAGTTTATTATGAATTTGAAATAGCTTTTGTGTGTACTTCACATTGTAGTCAACAAAGAGAACTCTTTGAATTGTTATGTATTTATGTAATGCCAACTCAGTTTTAGGGTTCCATCGTACAGTACTGTATTTTAACAACATTGGTTTTATTGTTTCCTGCAGTGCTCCTGCCCTCCAGCAAAACTCACAACAAACTGATTGGAATAAGAAATAAATTTGGTGCAGGTTACACAGAACTTTTGAAGAATATACAAGAGTAATTTGAAGTTCCTGTAGCTCAATTGGTAGGGCATTGCATTAGCAGTATAATGGTTGTGGGTTCAATTTCCAGGCAACACAGGTACTGATTAAAAAAAGTAATCCTGAATGCAATAAGTTACTAAGGTAAAGCATGTTAAATACAGCCCAGGTGAGAAACGTCTTGAATAAACATTGAATTTAACTAAATTATGAATATTACAGCAAAACTTCATAACACAAATTTATTTTACTCACTGGTTAGAAAGTTTTTTTTTATTAAATGCATACATACTTTTTATTGATATGTTGAAGGAACACTCCAGGTTCAGAATGAGTTCTTTTAACAAAGCTGTGACATGACATGTCACCACAATAATTCTGAATGCTTGTCCCAGTTTCAAAAAAAGTTTTTCTTTTTTGTGTATATAGTATTATACATTACTATAAATTAATTTACTTGCTTTTGCAAATGGAGGAACGAGCTAACATTATTGCCTCTAGTAATCAACAGCGTGTCACAAATGATGTTGATAAAGAATACCTGAAATCCTTTTAAGATTTCTGAAATTTAGACAGATTTAACCAACACAATGATCGCTGTAAGACTCGTCAAGTGCTTTCAAGCTTCCTGTCAAATTCTGTGTCCTCTTCACGGAAAACCATTCAAAGTCTGTTCTGACCATTTCTACAGAGACTTGATGTATCGCTTAATTCCTCGTCATTTTTTAAATGCAGACAAATTAGCAGCTGAGATCCTGCACAGTTGATCGTATTCTCTCTCATGGTTCCATCTTGCTCTTCCTGCAGGAGATTTGTATCAGCTACCTGGACTGCTGCCAGCGAGAAAGGAGTCGTCATAGCCGGCACAAGATCTTGAGGTAAACGAATGCAATCCCTTGTTTTACCATTCTGTGTGAAACTGCCCAGCTGGGTCTACCTCCAGAGAGAATCAATAGCCTTGGTCCCTGGCAGCAGCTCATGGCCTGGAGAGCTACAGGGGTTACTGCTGGGCCCCTGCTCTGTTATTGATCACTTACCTGTCAATCGGCAGCTGCTGTGCTGCCTGGATAGCCAAGGAGGGTTTGTTTGGAAATCCCACTTGATCTATATTCACTTTATTCCTGTGAAAAGTCTGACTTCACTCTGAAAAGAACCACTGACCTTCTTGACTATCAAGTCAAGATCAAAAACAGACCCCCCTTGGATCTGTTGGTTATTGCTTATCTTCATTTGTTATGGAATAAAAGTAGATTTGAAGAGAATATGACAGATCTTTATTTTTAAGTGTATTCTGGAAATGTGGTCTAAACATTGAAAGATTAATGAAGCTGTTAATATTCAGGGTTAAATGTGTTTTTGAGGATTTCGGTTTGTCTTTCAGTTTAACTGTTTGTTGCTTTTATTTGTGATTTTTGAAAACAGTTATTTTGAGTGTTTGTTGTTGCAGTATAATTTTATTCTCTCGTTATGCAGCACAGTTTGGGTTCAAGTTTTATTCATCAGATTTACAGAACAGCTGCAGTACTTGGGGACAATGAATTGTGCTATAAATGTGGCATGTCTGCTACATTTAGCAGTAAATTGTGACTATCATCAGCATGGCGTCTCTGGGGCATTTATGATTCAGCAGCATGAACTGGATCTGCTCAGATCTTGTGTCGGACGGGCTGCACTGGAGAACTGGATGCTGGATTTGCCAAAGCTTGTAAAGTTCATGGCATAGAGTCTTTGAGATGACTCCAGTTTCATTTGTGTTGTCTTTACAATGTGGCACAGAAACAGCTGCACCATTATTTGCTGAAACCACTTTGCTGGACTCAGATTTATTATTGTGATGTTGAGGATTTCTAATACCTGCCCCTAAAAGTCATGTTTTTAGTTCTTGCCTCCCTCCTGTCTAACTGGCTGGTTCTTAATACACTGGTAGTTTTTCGAAGACTAACTCAGTTAGATAATTCAACAGGGAATGAAAATATAAAATCATTCAGACAAAGTCCATCATTTCTATTGCAGTGCACAACTGTAGCTTTTTTTTTTTTACTGGTAGTTCAATTTTACTGGTAGTTTTTATTAGTAAGAGTATTTTTATTTATATTTTTAAAGTTAGATAATTGTTATATAATTATTTGTATATATTAATAATCAATCATTTATGAATGTATTAATATAAGTATTTTATTATTTAGTAATGTTTTATATAATTAAGTTTTGATCTGAATACAGTTTTATTTATTTTTTGGCTCTTCAGGGAAAATTACTTATTCACCTGCTCCTGTCAGAAGTGCATGTCTCAGGCTGATGATGCGGATATGACATCAGAGGATGAAGAGGAAGTGGAGGGAGAGGGTGAGACAGAGGGAGACGACATGGAGGATGAAATGACCGATGTGTGATGCTGCTCGGGTTATTAGACCACTCGTCTCAGCTCGTCTCAGCTGTTTCTGTGTGGATACCTCCAGCTCTAAGATCAATACCGTCATTTTGCTGCGTACAACAGTAGAGAAACCAACATCACAGTCACGGTAGCACTTCAGTTGTTTGGCTGTTATAACAGTAATATGAAAGCCTATGCAATTTAAGTGCAGCATTTTTGTCAAGCCCTTGAGTTACATTGTCTTGAAACAGCAGTTCTCTACAGAATTCACTTCATAATTGAGTAAAACCTTTTGAAATCACAATGAAATCATTGTGGTTGCTAAGGGTGAAAGTAAGAAAAAAGCAAAAAGCTTTACTCACACAAACGTTGACATATGTGGTTTCTATAGACGTAATGGTTTTTATACAGAGCATATTGTGTATTCTATCTCCTAACCCCAAACTGAACCCTCACTTTTGGCATTTTTTAATGAACAAAAATTCACTATTTAATATGTTTCTAAAATCATTTTGTTTGCGAGGCATATAGTGATGTGTTGTTATACACATCACTATACACACTTGTGAATTGTAAAGCTTGTAAACCACATATACCAGTACACACACACACACACACATATCTGTCACCAAGCATGAAACTTCATCTGTCCCTGTATTTTATGATGACCTTCCAGAAGAAGGTGAACTTTGCGTTTGATCACATCAGAGAAACGCTGTCATCTGATACAGAGGCTGAGGGCACCAGCTTTATGTTGGTTACAGTTTCAAAGTCGGCTTGAAATGAAAACCCTCGACCCCATGTATGTTTTGTACCACAATAAGAGCCCTTCAGTCCTGGCTGTACTCTTGGTATGAAACACTCACTTTTTACAATCCAATCACTGCCTGACAGATAAAATCAATTCGTCCATTGAAAATTCTGTTTCCTTTGGTTACATCATATTACGAACATTAATTAGCTGCAAAATGCCATTTCATGTTGATTTCAAAGTACTCCAGATGAACTTGGTAATCTGATGGTAACATCTTCTGCATGATTAGGTGAAATCAGGTACTGTTGGGTTTGCCATCATGCAATCATCTCTGATTTCCTGCAGTCGATACACCTGCAGTTTGTCACTGTAGAGATTGTATGAAAGCTTTCCGCAGTCTGGAGCTCTCGGCTAATCTCACTGATGGCGGATCTGTCGTGAGCTCGGGCGTCTTGACTGCCAAGCTGATGCGTTTTTGCCCCACGTTTCTCTTTTTGATGTCTGGTGAGGACAATCTGCCATGTTTCAGAAGGTATGAAAATCCCTGCAATCCCATTTTATACCTCTTGTCATAATCCTCCAGTTTTTAATACTCTTATACTCTGTTTATGAAATTCCTCTCACCACACTTGCTCGCGTTCTTCCTTTCACGGATGATGTTATTGACAATTTCTCTGTTTCTTTCCCCCATCAGTCACATCTGCCAAATTAATTAATCATTTAGTGGAGCAGACGCTAAATAAAGCATTACCAGCAAGCAAAACGAAACATAATGACAGATCAGGAGTCTTGCTTTGAAGATCTGAAGCGTTTTAAATGTGAACTCTTGCAGTACGTTTAGTTGCTAAGGTGGGCTTCACTGTAGCTGTTGCTCATGCTTTGAGTTTTGAGATGTCTAAATAAACCTCTAACCCTTGAACTTGTGCGAACTGTGTGCTGTTACTTTCCTAAGCGACCAGACCTACAGAATATTTTGCCTGGCAAAATATTAAATAAAATATTTATATTGAAGAAGGTGCCCAAGATATATCTAGGGGGCAGAATATACCTAGCGATGGGCTCTTTTGATTTGGGTTAGTAAGGAACTAACCTAACATCACATAGCAATGCACTATAAACCTCCCGGAAGACCTTAGCAACTGCATAACAACACGTTGGCAGCCATCCACAACACCTTAGCATTGTGGAGGCATGTTTTGCGTAGGCTAGCACCTCCTAAATTGTTTTCTGAAAATGTAATTTTCTAGTTTGTAATCTGGTTATAATCTTGCTTTGGCATCAAATTAGTTTTATATTACTGGGCTAATGATTATTTTTGCATGTACTGTTGGCACATTTTTTCTCTCCCCACCCTTTTATATGTTAATAAGTTTCTTTATTTTTATTTCTTTATTTCTTTTAACTAGTGAATGCATTTTTATTTGTGAAGATTTGAGACATTTAAATAGTTCTCTCTCTGTTCAGCCAGATCGAGCCAAAAACAGAGTGAAAACCAGTTGCATCTGCAAACGATCTCTGTTTGCCTGTCTATTTTGAACCCGTATCTTCTCTGGATGTTGTTTCGTTGAACTGGGCTATAATACAAGTTGGACATCCTGTGCGGATGAAAGAGAGGGAATTACAGGGCAGAAAGGGAAGGACACCTGGGGTTTTGCCTGGAAGGAATAACCACTGGATGCAGCTGGCAGCACAAAGCCAGCTGGGGCCCGAATGCTCAGTCCGGCAGCGCTGCAGGAGCGTGTGCGAATCCGCTCTGAAATATTCTTTCAGAATGACCCACTGTGAGTAATGCCACACATCAAGTGAAGCTGCTCCTTCACAGAACAAGAGAGGTCAGAGAGCGTAGCCCTGGAGGATACTGAAGGGGGGCGGGGCTAAACTTAAATGAAAGACAATTATGACGGCAGAGAGAAAGGAGTCTTTATTCTTACAAATTGTGGGCCAAAAGGGCAGAATTTACATTTTAAAAGTGGATTTGAAGGGAATGGAATAGCAGACACTTTTATGACTATTTCAAAGCACTCACAGTGACTAAAATAACACCATTTACATCAAGATTAAAATAATCAGATCTTGCGTATTAAAAACACTCCCAGGCCAGGGGCTTATCTGTGTTTGTAAAGTCGGTAACTAATGAATATACATTGTTTACACTTCAAGATAATGCTAATGAGTGCTCCCTTTTTAGTGCATAATTGACTGCATACGGCAAACTCTTATTTGCACACATTTGTTACACTTCAGTGCATTTACACAAATCCCTCTGCTTGTGTCTCCTTGAATAAAAATATGTGAGTTTGTGTCTTTTATCGGCAGTGTCATGTTTGCGGTTCACGGAAGATAGGAGAGTTTGTTACTCTGGGGATTCTTGAAAAGAAGTAAAAATTGTGTGGGTGCCATGTTTGGTTGCATCTGCTACGTAGTTTGAATCATAAAATCTTGCTGTACTTTCTCAAGATTTTTCATTGTATTAAGAACTTTTATGCTGTTTTTAGTCGGCTAAATATTCTGTTAATGTTCAGTGGAAGATTGTTAAACTGCTAAAGTGTATCAACTCACGCTTTATATGCTGAGTTTTCTGAAGCCATATGGTAGCTTTGTGCTGACTGAAATTTAGGTAATCTCTCGCTTATTATCTTCACCTCTGCTAAATCTCGTCTAAACCTGATCTGCATCTGGATTTAAAAACTGAATTTGTTTGTATTACGTATTTTGGGTAGTGTTGTAGTCAAGGCCACCTAAACCGAGTCCAAGACAGGACCAAGAGCTGAGGGGCTAAGACTGAGACAAGACCGAGACCAAATGCAGTAGAGACCTGAGAAATGGTCTTAAGATTGGTCTTGAGTACTACAACACTGATTTGATTTTTGTGAATTTAATTTTTGATATATTTCACACATGACACTGTCATATAGCTTTAGAAGTTTGGGAATAAAATGAAAAAGTCTGTTAGACTGTTAGATAAAGCCCAAGGCTGAATATTTGGAGAACTATCAATACACGGCAGCCTCGCAAGTGCCGTAAATATCAGCATCTGTGTCTTTAACCTTTGTGTTCCCAGCCACTTGGTGAGAAGAGCTTAGCATGCATAACAGTAGAGCTCTTTACATATGTACACGATTATGCGACACTGCACAATGAAAAACTAATTAGGGAGACGCTTTGTTTGGGCCTGTTTCTCAAGTTGAAGTATGAAGCACATGGAAACCATCAGCAGTGAGCTGTCCAAATCTGTTAGCGCTGTGAAAGCCATAAGCACCCAGGAGGGGACTGTAAAGCAGAGTGACTGACTGCTCCTGTCCTGCAGAGCTGATGGAAAGCTCATTTGCACAACTACCCAGACTCCCTAGATATAAACACCCAGACTGGCGCAGTAGAATTGGTCTGTGAATGTCTTGCGACTGAGACACTCTTTCACGTTCATTCCGAATGGCTTAATTTTCTTGAAAGTTCAACAGACCATTTTTGAGGTGTTCTTACAATAGCAGACATTTCTCAGAAGTCCCAGGTGGGAGATCAATCTTTGACTTTTTGCTTTTCACGTTTCACAGAAGGTACATGTTTTTTCAGTATAAAAACATTTCAACAATTCAAGCAAATTCATATCCTAGCTAATGGATGTAGACATCATACTGTTTGTACCTTTCTCTTTCCATCTCAATAGAGACCCATGGAGGTTAGGAGGCGATTGCGTTGCATTTCCAGCATGTTGGTACGCAGCGAGGGTTTTTTTAGCTCTGTAAATGCATTGTTAGTTTCTCATTCGTTATTCAGTTCTCTCAACAGCGGCTTGAGACCTTTCGGGATATGTGACATTTGCGGAAGTTGTCCAACCCTATCCAATTTTCAGTCCCAGACAATCAAAATAAAGCAGAGTTTTTCGCAAAGAACTGGAGTGTGGCCACACTGATGGTTTCATCCGCACACGCCGGTCCATAACTGTCCCTCTGAGACAGAGATGCGGTTTGACTCATGAGGTCTAACAAGGCGTTAGAGACGCCACGGTCATTCTGCGCTCCATCTTCTTATCTGCCTTTCCGATTCATTACAACACGTTCCTTGTTAAATGAAACCGATCTTTCTTCCTGCTTGGCATTTTAAAGTCGGGTGATGTAAAAGGGGAAACAGTGAACAATTATGTTTAACTGATTCGGGGAGTCTATTTAGTAGGTCTGCGAGATATTTCACAAAGATAAGATATAGCTCTCTCCTTGTCCTCGGGCGAGACATTTGCGGGATTTTATGTTGCACAAAAGGTCATTCATGAAGCAGTCATTTCAGAAATGTTTGGCCCACCACAGAATTAACACGGAGCTCCAGCGCGACACTTCTCTGGTTCCATCTGATATCCACTTCCTGTTCAGGCGACCTGAATGAACTGAGAGACGTGACACGAGCAGTTCAGTAGATGTCACTCTTGACTGACGAACAATAAGCTGATGTTAAGGACTTTATGAATTCAACACTCCCTCGTTTATCCAGTGCTAGTAGCAAATCTCGGTTGGGGAATAAACTCGATTTGTAACAGGTTTTGTGAGTGGTTGTCAGTTGGTTACTTGTGTACCCTATGATATATGATATTCTGGGGTATATATGTGTGTGTGTGTGTGTGTGTATGTATGTATGTATGTATACATACATATGTGAATATCAAAACCTGCTTGAGCTTGTTAGCAGGAAGAAAGAGCACTTTATTAATTAAAGACTTCAGGCTAGACTCATAATAACAGAAAAAAGGATGCTTTTCTTATAAACGGACATCTCTGGATGCTGTGCCTAGTTTCCGCTGATTAATTACTCTTACATGATCTGAGCTCACTTCAGTTAAATGCAGTGACACTTTCCTACAAAAGTCACCTTAATTAGTGACGCTCTGAGCTCACTGGCATCCTGTGGCTAGAGCTAACGGCAAGAAAAAGAGAGCACACCCGATAAAGTACTATCAGTTAAATGACTGCATTACAAGGGTTGATATTTTTAGAAGCTTTGGGATTTTATTATTCGTCGAGCTCAAGGCACACTCATTACCGGCCTGCCTCTGGAAAACATGTTCTTCTGGTTAACACTGAATATTGATTGATGTGGGAGTCAGTTATGGACAGAGCTGTAGCTGTGTTTTCTACAGCTGTTGCAGCAGTCAATAACTGTGAATACTCTGGAGTGATATTGATTACAGGATTACACAAAGTGCCAGAATCAGTTTTGGGTGCAGTATGTAGATTCAGTGTCTCTTATTCGGTTTATGAGGATGTGAACAGGAAACTGGATTGCAATGGAACTCAGGTTAAAACATTCTGGGAAATGAACTGTTCTGCCACCCTGTCTCATGAAATGAAGTTCATTTTAGTAAATATTAAAAAAGTTAGCATTAGTTAATAATATGATGTAAATGTCTATAAATAACCCTTCCGTTCTGTGCATGATAACAGCTTTGTGTAATTTATTATTAAAAACTACACCTACAGCAGCTATTTGAATTTCATGCCTCTTAATTATGCTTCTCTCAGTTTCAAGTCAGGAATTGTATTGGAACGAATGAATTCTCAGCTGAATTCTGATCAGGTCGGTGGTCTAGTGGAAACAGACATCAGTCAGACATGGTTCGATTTCACCAGAGCCTGAAATTTTATTCAGGACAACTTATGCATTTGAATTCTTAATGTGCACGAGGCTCTCCGTGCCTCAACCTCACTTGTGTACCATATTTCTTCACAGTGGGAATTTCATCTTCCTGTCTGACTAATGGACATTCCATGGGGAGGCCAGAGAGACTCTTGAGATGTGAAGATCAATGGTGAGATTCTGCTTGTATTTATTAGGAAGAGAAACAGATATCTCGTTAACATATTTCAGAGGGGGCTGGAGAGGCTCCGGCACAGATTGGCTGTGCCCTGCAGTTATACTCACCACATCATTACGTTCTCTGCTTTGAACTGCTTTTCCTCTTCATTTCAATTGATTACACATCAAAACAGGCCACGCAGCAGATCGGCTTTTACAAGCCGCCTGTTTCCCTGAAATATTTGTTGGTAAAAACTGCAAGTAACAGTTTTCTCTGACTGTGATTTGCAAAACAAATATGTTCGGGCTGTATACCAGTTTGAATTGATTGATATTTGGACTGTGTGGCTGGAAGCATGTTTTCATTATAAACAGTAAAGCAGTTGTCAGGAACACCTAGACTTTCAGATATTGTTCAGTTATGTATTCATCTTGATTTTGAGTCCAATAAGGGCCTGTCGAAAATGTTCAGTGTACTAAACACATACATTAAGAGAGCTGTCGGCTCGTATGTCAGACTGTTGCATCTTCATGCACACATACTCATGTGAAAGTATCATTTCTGTTTTCTTCCTTTACTTAAAAAACATGCAATCAGACAGACAATTATGCAGGTGACCTTTGGGAAAATGGAAGCTGGTTTTGATATTGTATTCATGTATTCATGATTTAATAATCAGGATCAAATCCCTGCGGATAACATTGATTGAATTAAAAGAGACGTAAATAGAGTTTCTTATTTCACTGAAAATTATTATCACTGTGTGTGCATTTAATGTTTGGTGGCGTTTGGTGACGTGCTATAGATCATACAGAAAGAATTCCAGCATTTACTTTATACAGAGTCCATCAAGTCATCACAGAAATTAAATTCATCAGTTCATTGTTTTGCGTTCACTTGTGGGAATATATGTTTAGTATGAACAGGATTTGTTCATACTAATTTGTTGTTTTCCAAATTCTTAGTGTATCTGTTATGACAGATTTTATAATGAGTGGGTCTGTATATAGAAATGAACGTGCCTAGTTGTCACACTTTTCACACTGGTGAAAGTTTCTCAGAGTAGTTTAATTCTTGAATGTGTAGACACCCTAATATCAGGTGATGATGTCACGATTAGTTAAAGATATATATAGTCCATGACTAATTGTGTCTCCATCAGTTGTGCCATCCAGCAGTCTGATATTCTTTAACAATCACATCCGGCATTAAGTGATGTTGGGCCATTAATTCAGGCCACTTTACTGAGGCTACTTAAATGTTTCATGTAATAAAATAAGAACTAATAAAGTATTTTATCTTAAATCAATATTTTGTGCCCAGTTACTTATTTATGTGGCAAGTAGCTTTGTAATTATGTAGAGTCAGCCAGTTTTACCAAGAAAACCCTTCAGGGTTACTTTTGCAATAATGACCTGCTGACCTGTATGTATAATATATATATATATATAATTTACCTTAATTCACCCTATGTATCTGATATAAAAACTGTGAAAAGCTTATAAGTATCGAAATCTAGACATTTAAGGGCATTTTAATCCCATATTCTTTTGATTCCACAATGTTAAAACAAAATATCTTCCTTGATGCTCCTAGGCACGTAGGATCTGCCAATACTCTCCTGGCACACCAGTGAATCTGTGTTTACCCCTCACATTTGAGATTTAATTTCGATTTACACTTCTCAACTCTCCCAGCACCTTCATTTAATACTTCCCCAAAAATCAACACACGATCTGTGGAGATGCTGGAATCTAACGGGAAGTTGGCAGGGACTGGAGGCTGATTAAAACTGCTGTCTGTGGTCACAGAGAGCAGTGCAAGAAATCCCACACAGCTCTCCTTAAACAGGCAAATACCTCAGGAAACATCCTGCGTTTATTTCTCATAAACCTGTTTAGTGTGACACTGGATAATACTGCTTAAGTGACAGATGCTTCTGTTTAATTCGGCAGAAGTTCTTGGACACTTTGTGGGTTGCTCAGGGCTGTTGGAAATCCTGCGTTTTGCTGCGACCCTGGCGACACTGACATTTTCTTCTCGTGAAATGCTTCCTCTTTCCCCAGAGAGCAGATATAAAATAAACCCTGTTACTTAGCAAGCCATGGTTCATGAGCAGCCGTATGCTCTGCTGACTGCGGAAATAGTCACTGGTTAGTTTCTGCTGGTTGAACAGCCCCTCGGGGACAAATGGGTCCTGTGCAGGTCACTTTCCCCAACCAACTGTTCAACTTTAGGACCATATGGACTCTCTAGATTGAGAACCTTATATTGGCCTTGTGTGACCTTTATGTACCGTTGACATTGGAGGTCAGTGCTGCTCTAGTAACTCCTGTCAGTTGTGTTCATCATTGCGGTGGACAAATAACAAAGGATTTAATTAAAGCTGCAATCTGTAACTTTTCAGGGTTAAAAATAAACAAAAATCAGTTATTAGGCAAGTACATGGCAGATCAGCGTTTTGATTTCAGTGTTTTGACTTTAACATATGTAACTAAAAGTCTGTATAGTAACCTGCATTTTTATGTTTGAGATGGCGACAGAGAGGTTGCAGCTTTAAAGAATAGTTCACCCAAAAATGGAAATTGTGTCCTCATTTCCTCATGACACTACTTACAGTCTGTTCATCACACAGACCTTTCAGATTGCTTCAGAATACTTGGAATGTAGTTAGCAGGTCATTAAAACTATTTTTATGGCCTTCTATAGTATTTTATGGAGCTTGACTGCCCCCATTCACTTGCATTGTATAGATAAAGAGCAGCATAAACATTCTGCACAATATTTCCTTTTGTTTTCCACAGGAAAAAGGGTGAAATGACACAGTCATGATTCAATGATGATCATTTTTTTGGGTGGTGAAATATTTGTCTTTAAAAGACAAAAATCTGCGTTGGCCTGATTTATACCTGATATGACCTGATTGGTTTATAATTCCATCTTCACCAGCCGGATTAAAAAAATGTTTTAGGCAGGGTTTGTTTTTCATTCAACCTGACCACTGAAGCGTTCCAGAGAAAAACAAACAGAGCCTAAAGTTGTGGGGCATCAGAATGTTTGAACGTCAAAGTCTAGAGATGTGGTGGGATGCAGGCCTGATCCAGCAGACCTTCAAAGCCACAGCTCTGTGGTGCGTGTTGGCAGAGTTGTATTTTGCACAGCTTGTGCCTCGTCTCAAGCTCACTGCAATGCAACCACTCTCAGGAAACCTCTGAATTATAGATGCAGAAACAGGAAATGTATTCCTCCCATAGCCACTGTCACTCAGACCTCTGACCTAATCAATTAGCCAGACTTAAGCGGATTCCTCAGTAGCAGAACAGTAAGACTGGATGAGCTTGTGGCGAAACAGGCAAAGTAATGGCTGACCACTGTGAGTAAAATGAAAAACAAGATACAAGCTAATTCAAATTGCCTGAGCTCCAAAAATGGAAGGCTTAGATCTGAATTCCTGTAATTTTGTCAACATGCATGTCGAACGTTGCATGTTAAACTGAGCATTTCACAAGCACAGCTGTATTAATGAATTAACAATTAATGTCATTTTGTGAGGCCTGCAGAGTGCATTAACAAATACAAACCCACTGATTTTTAAAACACGCATTTAATGGGAACACTGGAAGAATCAATAAGCTCCAAATTTCCTTTTTAAATTGTTTTCGTGTCACTATCAGAGATGCTGATTTTTGCTCTCCAGTTCAGCTCATTTAGGGAAATCGGGTCTCAAATGCAGCATTTTTTAAAAATCAACCCCTGTGGCGTAAAAGGGTCAAAGTTGAAGAAAAACGTATAGTGTAGAAAGAGGTCAAAACCCGAAGTGTTCTGTGAGCAGATGTGAATATCAGCCGTCTTTTCTCATCGGCGGGAGTTCTGCTCATGTTTTACAGGGAAATAATAAGACGTTTGTAAACCTTCTTCTGCTCTGCAGCTCTGTAAAGCTGGTCAAACACCAGCACAATTATTCTGCTGAATCAAAGCGCTGCGTTTACAGGAAAACCTCCCTGAAAAGTTAAAGGCGGAACAGAGGAACTGGTTTTCCATCTTTTGTGCAGGTTTTGTCTGAGTCCTTTATCTGTTCTGTGAATGCTGGACATAACAGATCAAAGCAGCTACTAATAAACCAGACGCATGTCAATGACACATAGAGGTTCACAGCACACAAAGAACATGAGAGATATTATGGGGCGTGTTACAGTGTTTATCGTTCAGGGTTTTTAATTTTGTGATTGGAGAGTATCTGGTAACTTTGATTCATCTTCATTACAACAGCACTTTAACCATTTGAATTGGCTGTGAATCTTAAAACCTTAAATATTTCAACATTTTATACCCATTTTTATAACCTTTTCTTATTTCCAGGGTTAAATTGAAGAGTTTCAGACTTGTACTGCACTGTATATCATTTTCCACCATAGAAATTATACTGTATATTATTACTGTATATCATTTTCCACCATAGAAATAGTTATTTAATAGCTTTTTTAAACATTCATGAACATTGGGGTGAGCAGGCTGGACGTTTTTACTTTTTCTGTGCGTACGTGTGAACCTGACACTTTCCGTTTAACTTCTTTTTAATTCGCCGCCATTATTCCGTTAAGACAGAGCAGATAATCAGGTTATGAAAGAAACTCATGACGTTCTAGACACTGATGTTCTCAGTTTCTAATTAAAGAGAGACAAACACCACAAGTAATAAAAAGCTCATGACTTACAATGTCTCTTAGCCAGCAGTGTGAAGATGTTCACCATTGAGGTTTCTGCAGGGCACGAGAGTTGAACTCAGCGCCCTGCTGCTTCTGTCTGCTGATATTGACTCACCTGCCCATATTGTCATTTAAGCTTTTTTTAACATCTATTTGCTCTCGCAAACCAAAACACCATTAACAAATTTTGTGGACACTGCTTGTTCCTCCTGAGCTTAAGAGGCTTCACTTAAACTCACATCCGTTCAGCGCTGGTCATCTATCTCCGCAGCCACACAGACATTTTAATGGCTGCCTTGATATTTAATGGGGCCAGTCACAGTCAGGATAAATATACGCATTTGGAATGATAAAACACATATTGGAGTGTAAAGGCTGCCTGTGAAATGCTCAGAATAATGCATTATTCAGGTATGATTCTCTCTGGCTTCAAGGTAGAGTAAACCCCTGGTGTTGTGAATCCATGTAAGTTATGCTAAATATTTGATGATGCGCTGTCTAAATGCATTTTGGATGCCTCTGAAATATGCTCGTGTGAATGTTTTGCATGTGTTTGGTCGCATCGACTGCGTCTCGTTTTGCTCCCTGGTTCCCTTTAATGTGTGAACATTGGGAATACAAACTCAGGCATTAGCAAAGGTCTGGATCTACTAAACGTTGGGGCACTGATGACTCGATTACCTGCTGCACGCTTACAATTCAAAGTGTAGCTGGTATTAAAAATCTATAACATGCTGTTGTGAGTCTTCTGTTGTAGATTTTAAATACAGTCCAGTTGATGCAACAGTAGTTACAGTAAGTGCATATAGTGAGCAGCGACGCTCACTGGTTTTTAAAGTGCATTCTGGGATATCCTACAGAGCAAACGTTTCAGTGAACCGAGCGATTTTGACAGTACAACTAAATGACTGACTCCCTGGGAAGTGTAGTTACTACTGAACTAGAGAGCAGACTGAGACGCACGGTTTGTCACACTGCAGGATGGTGGATTCATTATAGAATGCAAATGTTATCTTTCTTCTTAAACTAACATCAATAAACGGCTGTTTTGGCTGTTAAGTCTAGAGAGAAGAAAATATTTCTGTAAAGTCTGCAGGCATTACCATGAGGATTGTTCGGTTAAAAAGCAGAACTGAACACACAGGGGTATTTTGTTCATTTAAAAAAACACAGATCTCTACCAGCGGATTTTGCCATTTCACTTCACTCACAGAGAAAACAGATCTGTTTTATTTGTTCCCCTGTTTATTTTGCACCCTATAGGGTTTTCAGCAGTTTAGCCGTCACCTCACAACCTTTTGCCCCCTAATTAATGTAATTGAGTGCACACCATAGAACCCCCCCACTCCCCCACAGCTGTGACCCAGTGCAGCTCAGATCAGTCATTCCAAACGGAACCAGTGAGATGTCCCGCGGTCAGTCCTGTTCCAGGAAACAAGGAAACAGCACGAGGGATTTTACAACACAAGATGGGCTGTATAGCTGATCCTGTTCCCGCTGTTTTCCCACACAGTGTTGAAATACATCTGATAACTTATAGACTTTAAAATCTGTGCCTGTTGACTCAGGTGCCATCAGATTATTTTTGGCCACCTGGGGTGTTGGTGAGTTCCGTGATAAATGTTAGAAAGGAACCTTTTCACCCCCAGTGAAGAGCCAAAGAGACGTGGAGGGGCCCCATTATAAAACCAAACAATTTTATGAATGTAGCACCCAACACATGGATGGGAACCTGATCTGGCTGGAGTTTTAGCAGGACACCAAACTCCAGCCAGATCACTTATCTTTCATTACAGGGGTGATAATGGGGGGGACTTCAGGAGCTTTGGAGGATCCCACATAGTATTTAGATGCTTAAAAGAATAGTTCACCCAAAAATAACTAATTCTGTCATCATTTACACACAGTCATGTCCTTTCAGATCTGTATGATTGTATTTCATTTCTGGAACATAAACAGAAACATTTAGAAATGTAGTATATTATTACAGTGAATGGAAACTGGAGCCTTCAAAAAGCTTTTTAAAAGTACATAACAATACCCATATGTGTTATATTCTTATTTAATTGAAGCAATGTGAACGTTTTTATTGCAGAATCCAACTAAACTAATAATTAAGATAAATAGTTCAGAACCAGCCCAATATAAGAAAGCATGACAAAATCATTTGATTTATTAGGACGTAAGATTTTTAGTTAACATTACATAAATTTCTCCTTTTGTGTGTCCTTTAAGCCACACTTATAAATACATGCATGTTGTTGCATTGATTTGTTTAGTGGTTAAAAATTGTCCAATACTAAATTCACTATCAAGGTCACAATGCAACATTGTAGCTTAATTGGTAGAGCAATGTGTTTGCAGCACAAAAGTCAAAGGTTCGATTCCCAAACAGGGCAGATAATGATACATTGCAACTTGAATGCTTTGTAAGTCATTTTGGATAAACGCGTCTGCCAAATGTGATAAATGCAACGTTACACGGTGCGATGTGTGTTTTATCTGTATGTCAGATCTTTCCTTGTTGTTTTTTTGCCATTTGTTATCCTCACTGTTTTTTGTGGCACTTTTGAAATTGTAGTAATTTCAAAGTAATATACTGTATTTGTGTGTGTGTGTGTGTGTGTATGTGAGTGAGTGCATGTTTGTGTATATAAGAGTCAGTACAGGCTATATTTAAGGACAGACAGATCCAATGTGCCGTAACCTGTTCTGCCCACACAGTGGGTATGACATGCACCATCTGTTGTTGTGGGAAGAGAGAGGTCGATTGCGTATATGGCAATCCCACCTTGGAATCTCTTTGAATTGAAACAATTCTTGCTTGTGGCAGGTGTTTAATGCCCTCCTTGAACACATCTCAGCCACCTCAACTGTTAACATTCAGAAATAAATCTCACGGCTTTATAGCTAAAGTGGAGGATGAGGGTAACAATCGCTCAGATTTTTCCCTTAAAGCCACTTTTACAAGCCTGCTGATGGTGCTGCATGCCATGCGTCACATAAATGAAATTCATTTCTGGCACGTGATAAGAGTAACAAATACGATTGAGAAAAATTCATTTGTAGGGGAAAAAACTGAGGCCAAAAGGTTGTAGAAGTGAATGCTGATTACACCCACTCTGAGGGTCTCAAACAATCAGTGGCCCATTGCAGAGAGTTTCCACAAAAATGTGCTTCATATTTGCACAGAGCATGAGGGAGCGAGACTCCGGTGTGGGTGTAAATGACCCATTGCCATGACATCATAGCCAGCGGACAAAAAGAAAAGCTGCAGACATTTAAACAAGCCCACTGTGTGAACTCATGAGTGGTAATGAAACATATGTGTTCACACTTTTAATTATACAGGAAATCACTCTCTGCATGTGTTTTTGGTACACACAAAAACATACATGACAGGATCTTTAATTATATTCCCTTTATAATGTGTAAAGACAATACTCATTTTAATAGCTGTTCTGTGGGTCATTTGTTTTTTTGTCCACTAAAGATACCCTGAAATTACTTGACAAGCACAGTTTTCCTTCCTGCCTTGATGTAAAATAAATAAATAGGCCTAGAGTTACGTCACGAACCATGACTCGCTACTTGCTATTTGGTGATATTGGGGGAGGGACATTTTCATTCTGTCATTTGATTGGACACAATTCTGGGTAGTGCAAGATGAGTCATCAGAGTATTTGGTCAGTTTTCCCTGAGATAAAAAAGTGTAAATGCATATGAGCCATAAGTTCATTTTGTTGACATTTAGAAGTACACTAGCAGGTTAATGGCCTCAAAGCTAACAAACATGAGCTGAAAGCCACAAAACTGTGATACTGATTTAATCTTTAAACATAAAATACATTCATATGTAAGAAACATTTCCATCTGATACCACTTTCAGATGGAAATGAATGCTTGGTTGAATGAATGCAGTTGAGCCTTTTGAGATCTCAGGTATAGATATTAGGCAAATTACCTACAGTTTCGAAATGACTTTTTTAAAATGACCATTATCTGTACAATGTGCTAATGGTGTTGTGAAAGTGGCTTTTGTAAAAGGATTGCGTTTCGAATGATCCCGCTGAACAGCATCAGTTTTCTTGCAGCGTCCTTCAAGGGCACAAAAATGCCATTTGGAAATTACCCAATGTGTTGATATATAATGCAGGCTATCATCGTCACCTCTGGTATTTTATCACATTGTCCTTTACAAAACTCATGAAATCCTGCACTTTAAATTAGTTAGATAGTTGGAGCATTATATAACTCTCTCAGTTAGTTTCGAACCTACTTCATCACTCACACACATTCCATCGGCAGCAATAACCAGCCACCCTCAGAGCAAGGAAGAGGATTAACTATCTATCATAAACTAGTCAGCTTTCCAGACAGAGTGACTTGTATCAGGCCGTGTGATGCATGGCACGCTGTTCGTCTGTTTATTCTTTCTTTTGTGCCACCCTTAGTGGACGTGACAAGGGTCAGAGCTCAGAGAGAGACAGAGCACACCGCCTCACCTCTCACGAGCTCATGCTACTCGCTGCTAAATTAAACAGACCCTCCAAAATCCCATCTGCCTCAGAGGCAGATCTCTGCTCCCTGCAATGTTTAACTGTGCATTTTAATCATCACTTCATACAGTAGGGGCCAGATGTCTGAGACTGCTGGTGAAAATGCAACTTTTTGGCAGTTTTTTAAAGTTATGATTTTTTGTTGCATTTTACATAACACTTTAAATGAATTTAAAATGAACTTGAATTTCTTAGTATTTGGTATGTCCCCTTTTGCTTCAATAACAGCATGTACTCAAGCTGGAATGGACTTAATAAATTGGTTCAGAACCTGAACTGTGTTCCAGTATGATAACAGAATGCCTCAGAGAGGATCTTGTGTGGTTCAGTGGAGAATAAGGAAACGGGTTAACCTGGTAAATGTCAACAATTTATTTACATAGTGCAGGATCCAAATCTGTTTCTTCTCCATTTTACACCACTACAGTTCTTTGTTTCAAATCTTTTGTTTACAGATTTAAATTTGATTTTGAATCCCAGATTTTAAACGCGGACCCAGAACCCCATACATATTTACATAAATATATAATTATATGTTCTCCTATTGTTTGCTCATAAAATAAATTTTAGATTGTTCTCCAAACATATAGTAAAAGTCAGTACCACAGATCTACGTATTTTTTTGTTAAAGCAGACCTGTTTGCTTTGTGTACATTTCAGAGTTTGCATGTTTACCCTGTTTGCTCTGAATGCATTAAAATATTTGCATTAATTTTAAGGCTGCAGCCCTGAGACCGGCATTAAACCTGTTTTGGTGTCGCACACTCAGTTTAAACCAATTTTTTAAGTTGTATTTTCACTCCAATCACAAAGCATTAAAGTACACGCCACCGCGCCAGACCTTAAAACGTCTTTTAACAGACTGTCAAAGTCAATTGCTGACATTTTGTAGCTTTTCTTCTCTTCGCCGACACTGCATAGACATTTTTGCTTTCATGTTTCATTACTTTGAAATAATTTGTGCAGATTGGCAGTACTTTTGCACCACTTTCTGCTCTCTTTTGAAAAACACCTAACTCCATGCCCATCCGTGTCACCGATCCTGACCAATCCTGAAAGAGCTTCATTCTAAACAATAGACCATCCTCTCATTCCAGACTGGTGAGGCCTCACAGCTGGACTCAGATCTGTCATCAGCATGTGTGAATGGATGGACCGCAGTGAATGAGGCAGATGAATTGATTTTACAGCGCCCTTCTGACCAACGGACTGCTCTGTCACGTCTTTCTTAACCTTGTACCTCCATGGCTCCTCATAACAGGCAAACGCAGGACAGTTAATGAATCTGTTTTGTGCATATGCATATAAAACACAATTAAACCCAACACATCGACATGACACGGCCGGTCATTATGCAATACACAACTGTGATAATGAATCATAACAGCCCGTTTTAATGAGCTTGTCTGTGTTTATACTCGCACTTGCACGTATTCATCAACAATGGAGGCCTGGGCTAATGCCGTTGCACACATCTTTGGCGAGAAGGTTAGCTGTCCTCCAGACGTTCATTGCCAATATGATCTCAAAATACCTCTGTGGATGCAGAAGTCAGGTGTGAGATGTTTCACAGTGTGGATCAGTTCTCTCTGCTGGTTGTTGTCATGCACTGGTATTGTCCTCATAACACTCGCTGCCTTTTGCTTTCACCCAATTGCGGCGGTCAGCGTGTGGCACCCTGTGTTGCCTATCTAGTGGATTTACATGGAAAGCAAGAGAAAAAGAGAGTGTTTGTCACTCAGTCTATGTATTGTTGCTAACATTTCTCCTCTTGCATGATGAGATGCACAGTTCAGAGACATGATCAGAGAGCAGAGGCAGTCTGAAGCGCACAGGCTCAAAACCGAGCGAGCCGCCTACCTAGGCAGCACGTCTGGGCGTCGCGTTGCGCCGTGTTTACTAGGTAGACAGCTCGGTAGTTTTGAGACACAGCCGGCGTCTCTCTCTCTCTCTCTCTCTCTCTCTCTCAGAGTTTGATCCTCTCTCGCTCACTCGCAATGATGGAGCGGACGGAGAACTTTTGCTGAGCTTCATTCCGTGCGCGTTTGCCGTCACGTTTCCGCGCTTCTCCGGTGTCGTTTCACACGGTTTTAGCAGCTCATGATATGTGACCGGACAGCTTTCTTCTCCCGGTAACTCCACGATCACAGCACACATGGATCTTATGGGAATGTACCTGCTTCATCTCACCTTCGCCGGTAGGTTCGTGCTCTTCTTCCTCAGCGCTTCACTCTTCAGGGCTGTGTGGCTGTCTGCTGTCTTACTTTCGTCCGGTTTCGCATCATCAGTCATCTGATGACATCTTGTCATCATCAGTCATCTGATGACATCTTGTCATCATCAGTCATCTGATGACATGTTATCTGAGGCTGAACACAAAGTTTTAATCGCTTTATCTGCGTTTGTGCAGCAGGAAACATTGTGTTAGTTACTTAACATGTTTGGCAATGATGGGGTTAAAACAAACGAGCTAGTCTCAAAATGGTTATTTATTCCTTTATTCATTAATTAGTCCATTCATCAAGTCTATTAGTAGTAATTTTACTGCTAATTATAAATGTACGATGTAGTCTCTCTCTCTCTCTCTCTCTCTCTCTCTCTCTCTCTCTCTCTCTATATATATATATATATATTTATATATCTCTCTCTCTCTCTTTCTCTCTCTCTTCTCTCTCTCTCTCTCTCTCTCTCTCTCTCTCTCTCTCTATCTATATATATATATACATATATATACACACTCTCTCTCTCTCTCTCTCTCTCACTCACTCTCACACACACTCTTTGTGTCTCTTCTTCTCTCTCTCCCTCTCTCTCTCTTCTCTCTCTCTCTCTTTATCTCTCTCTCTCTCTCTCTCTCTCTCTCTCTCTCTCTCTTTACTCTTCTCTCTCTCTCTGTCTCTCTTTCTCTTTCTCTCTCTGTCTCTCTCTCTCTCTCTCTCTCTCTCTTTCTCTCTCTCTCTCTCTCTCTCTCTCTCTCTTTCTCTTTCTCTTCTCTCTCTCTCTCTCTCTCTCTCTCTTTATCTCTCTCTCTCTCTCTCTCTCTCTCTCTCTCTCTCTCTCTCTCTCTCTCTCTCTCTCTTTCTTTCTCTCTCTCTCTCTTTATCTCTTTCTCTCTCTCTCTCTCTCTCTCTTTATCTCTCTCTCTCTATATATCTCTCTCTGTCTCTCTCTCTTTCTCTCTCTCTCTTTATCTCTTTCTTTATCTCTTTCTCTCTCTCTCTCTCTTTATCTCTTTCTTTCTCTCTCTCTCTTTATATCTCTCTCTCTCTATATCTTTCTCTGTCTCTCTCTTTCTCTTTCTCTCTCTCTTTCTCTCTCTCTCTTTCTCTCTCTCTCCCTTTCTCTTTCTCTTTATCTCTGTCTCTCTCTCTTTCTCTCTCTCTCTCTCTCTCTCTCTCTCTCTCTCTCTCTCTCTCTCTCTATATATATATATATATCCATTGGCTTGAGGAGCTCTCCTGATGAACATGTTAGGTTGGGTATTCATTTACTCATTCAGTTAAATGCATTGACATTCATTGGATATATAAACTCTGTTTCTTGATACTGGATTCAGCGTGTCACTGACCTAAAATGTGTAACCTCAGCTGATTAAATGGCCTGTATGTTTTAGATGATTGGATCTGTGCAGAGGATGTCTCTGTGCTGCTGCTAATATAATGAGATTTTCAGGTAGTCTGTCGTTGTGTACGGATCGCAGGATGTATGTGTGGCATTATAATAAGTGCATTTGCATGTTCTGAAAAATGAATTTGCAGATGAAGGCTTTGAAATATGAATTCACAAATTAAACCACAAGAAACACAAACTGGCCTTGAAAAAAATTTCCTGACGTAGTTCTTACAAATGTTATTCGTACAATTAACTCCAATAACAATATTGTGGATTAATATGGCGGTAAAACGCTTTCCTCTCTGATCATGTAAATATGGAGGTGTTTCTGGCTGGACACAGAGCTATAAGCTTAATTACTCATCTTCTCATTTATTACACAATTTTAAAGGAAAGCAGATAGCATTTATTTATTCATTTCTCTCATGTTTCTCAGTATTATATCATTCCACATAGAGCATCTGTTTAATATTCGCCTCATACCTACAGATTGTCTATCCGTCTTTAAAATATAGCACTCAAATATTCTTCTCTAACAGGACAAAGTAAATCTCTAGAATATAAGAAACATGCCACGCTATTGTTAAATTATCCGAAAGGACAAGCAATAAAGTTAATGATCACCTTAATGGATTTCCAAAGAAACATTCAGGAGCATGTAAAAATCATTACACCAATCACAATAGTGCAGCTGCTTACCTCACTCGTTCCTACACTGGAGCGCAACAGTGACGGCCCATTTTTGGCCTTGATTTCCAAAGCATTTTTCTCTTTTTCTCTATGGGCATTTTAGAAACTTCTTCAATTAAGAATTCGAAGCTTTGAACGAAATGAATTAGCACTGAGATTAATCACAACATTATGCAGTAACATTTGACTCGAAGCAAAGAAGTATTTGAAAATCTTCAGGAAAGATTATTAAGGAAAAAGTTCCTTCCTTAATGAGAGAATGATTTAATCCCATTAGATCCCAAACAAACAATGTACAAGCACTGTAAAACTATTACCTGTACAACTATTAAGAATGTAGGTTTATTGCAGAATATTTCCAAAATTTATATGACTAGTTGTTTGAGAGAATTAGAGAACTGACGACTTGACTATGGCTCTTTACCCATGATTCTGTTTTCCATTGTAATAGTAACTTTTCTGATTGGTGGATCCTGTTTAAGAATTGTGGGTAGTGTAGTATGAGTTTTGAAAATGGGAAAGGTATGGTTTGGTTGATTTTATCCAACAGGAATTGAGGAGATTGTGAAACATGCTCTGTACGTGTACGGGTAGCTGAAGGGGAGGGGTTGAAAATTAATAACCTCGTCAATTAAAGAGGTGAAGCAAATTACATTTTGATGATTATGTAGACCATTGTTTTCTTTTGGATAAAGTGTGCCAATGAATAATGCACAAAAGTACTAGGAATATAAATTACAATAGGGTAAATATTAAAGCCAGCTTAAGGCTTATCTTCAGATGTGCAGTGTATGCATTACTGCTTAAAATGGAATGGAAAACTGTTGCACTCAATTTTGTTTTAGCATCCCTCCTCCACCCCAACAACCCCATGGTTAGTGTGTGTAACCACACACTAACCATGGTTTTTCTACAACCATAGTTTAACCATGGTATTTGTAGTAAAGCTGTGGTTACTTAAACGGTAATCAGTCGGGGAAAAACCATGGTTAGTACACTTTTACTGTAAGAAAACCATGATTAATTTTCATAAGGGTTGAGCTTAAGGAAAGTCTGATGTCTGATTTCCTTCTTTATGAACATCAAGCATACCCTTTTCACAGTTCACGTATATATTATCTGAACTGTGACTATAGGACTTAACTGTACAGTCGTTCCATTGGTAATTCTCTTGTCACTCACGGGAAGTGAGAAGCAGGCGCTTTGCCAGCGATTAGCTGAGGCAATTTGTGCTTATAGAGTTTGTAAGTGAAAAACTCTTTCCGTTTGCCATGACTGACATATGTTAATCCTGACCTTGTTGCTAACAGGAGAACAATATTGTCAGCATAAACATACCGCACATCTAACACCACATCAGTTGATTATTAATGGCTCAGGTTTTTAGAGCAGTTATGCTTTATATCTCAGGGTGCAGTTGACACACAATTCAAAGCCATTATCAAACTGATGCATTCAATGCAACCGCTTGATGATCAGTCATTTCACTGCAGCTTTCTAAATGGACTCAGTGTCTTTCACTAAACAGACTGATGTTGCCGGAAATCAACAACAGTAGGTCGAATTTAGTCTTATTTAAAATAAGTCTTTATTTCTGAGCTGCCCCCCAGTGGCCAGAGCTGGAACTATTATTGAACACAGGCACCTTTAAAGGTGCAGTAAGAGATTTCTGAGAAACACTGTTGAAAATGAAATCATTAACATCCAGCCATATAGCAAATCTGTTCTGTGTGTTTGTTGAAAAAAATATTGTTTGCACATAGTCCTGGCTGTGTAAATAGGAGGAAGAACAAAGTGAATCAGATCATCGCACCATAACACACTTGTAGCCAGTCAGCAATATGGGGCGAGTCTCTAAATCAGCTTTGAAAATGCAGTAGCTGGAAATCAAAAGGCATGTGACATAAAAGACACAAAGGGCAGATTTTCGGGGTAGTTCCAGCTTAGTCCACTGGAGGGCAGTTCAGAAATTCGGAAAGCAGAGGCCGATTTCCAGCAGCTGTTGGTGACTTGCAGTGAGATGATGATGCACAGAATAAAATGGACTCTCTTCCTGTCGTCTGAGTCTGAAGGGACACAGTCTCCTCTGAAAGAAATGCGATTTTTAACTCAGTCGCTTGCTCGCTTTCACTGAAAGTGTTATTTAACCATTTAACTAGTTATTCATTTTTCTTGAAATCTTTTCTTGTTTTTGCAGGTGTAAATCACAATTTTCTTTGTTTTCTTTAAATGCTCTCTATCCCACAGAAATGTATATACTGAGTAATAGTCAGAAATAAAGGAGTGTCTGGTTTCTTTTGTCATTCTATGGCCTTGTTTACATCTGCTGTTAAGATCGGTCTCAGGTGAACTGTTCACAAGCGGTTAGGCGAGACAGATCGCTGTTTACACCTTGTATTAACATGCGTCTCCTGTGACCGCTTGTGATTAGATTTCAAAGTGAAGGTCTCTGATTTTGTGATTACATCACCGGCTACATCAGCGTGTTACTATGCTGATAAAAAGCTAAAAAATAGACACGTTAGAATTTGAACTGAACACAATTCTCAGTCATTTCAGTCCAGTACCTGCTTTAATTTAGCATGCGTGTGCTTCTTTCTGCAATTTTTTCAATTGGAGGGATTTTCTAAATCACATGTCTCTGTGGATTGGCAGGTGAGTAGCCAGGTCTTCAGCGGTCGTCCGGGATCCGTCAGGACAGATTACCTGTTTCTGACCACCTCCAAATGTGGCGTGATCAGATCAAGACTGTTTTAGATGTTTACACCCGTATTTCAATCTGTCTTCTTCTGAATGGCTCTGAATGGATCTTAACACCAGGTGTAAATGTTGCATGTTGTTTGTGGGCATTTGTATGGAATAAAGTGAATTTATATGATGAAATAACCAGTGACATTTAGACTCAGAGTTTAACGATATTGTGAATTCTATTTAGAATTAGAATCCTAATATTATGTAAAAAGTTTAATACAATTAAGTCCTGTTATGAAAAGTTTGCATAAGATTAACCACCTATCCCAGATGAATCACGTCATTTTTACATTCGATTTGAATCAGACCTGAGGCTTATGGCTAGTCTGTGTAAGAGATGACAAAACAGGGCCACAGTGGAAATTGTTAATGACATTTTTGCTTCCAGAACTCCAGCGTTCTCTTGTGAAAGAACTATTTGAACTCAAAACGGGAAAGAAAATGAAAAACATGAGAAACAAAACCCCTTTATAGAACAGAATGCAGAGCAATTGTCATAGTATTGAAAAAGTAAACGGGTTATCAGCATTACCGCTAAGACGATTTCTGTTGCTCTGTGTTCTGCTGTTTTACCTCGTTGTAAATGTGTGCACTTCAGAATTAAATCAGTTTTACTGTTTGTTTGTTCATTTTTATGACAACCTGTAGACAAAGGGCCCCTTACTACAAAAACTTCACAACATCTAGCAACGACAGATGCTTAATCCATGGCATAAGAAAGTATCTATTTATTGCCCAGCCCAGTGTTGATACAGAGATATCAGTGACTGGTGTCCACCATATCCAGCTGTAATTCTCTGGCTGGTTGCAGTATTACAGCCTTAATGTGGAAAGTGTAATGGGATCAGATGCTAAAGCGGTTGTGCGCTAACTAAATTGCATAAGCAGTCACGGTGCAAATGCTGTGGAGAATTGCTATTGAGTTTATAATTTAGCAGCGCAAGCTTGAAGCGCAGGTATTTAGCACGTTTATTAGCATGTAAAACACTGAATCGTGCAGTTGGGGATGAAGGCTGTGCATTGGTACAGGATGTGATGAATCACAGGGCTGAATCCTGGATATTTTAGAGCTTCTTATTTGACTAATTCTGCATTTCCTTTGCAGGAAACTGAGGCTTATGGAATTACAGCCAGGAAATACAGTCTGTGTGCATTGACTGTGTGCATATGAAAAATGTGTAGGCCGCTTCAATGTGACAAAATTAAACAGTATAGAACTTCACAGAATCACAGTGCAGCTCCTGTGGGTTTTGACTATTGAACAACATTGCGTAGGAAATACTTTCGTTTATTTCATGGCTGTCTTAACAGTATGTGAAGCTGGTTCAAGTTTAGAAAATTTCTCTGAACAGTGAAGTTAAACAGGTGTAATGTAATCCCGTTATGAATTCATGGATAGATCAGAATGAAATGTGATGTTTTTAAAAGAGAATAATTAGTTCAAGGTTAAAGACTGAATGTGAATGTTCTGCACAGAACAGCTATTGTTATAACCAGTGCTGCCTGGCTACTAACCCTAACTATTAAACTTTCTAACGTCTCCAGCTCTGCCTTACTTTTTGTGCTACAAGCATGAATGAATGATAACTCAAATCATACAGCTAGCTGAGAAAAGGTTTGTTTTTATATTTTTAAACAATGAGACGTATTTCTGGATGATAAAAATCATATAGAGCTACATTGAAGAAGGAACCTGAGCCATATCTAGAAAGCAGAACATCTAATAGACTTGGGGTTAGGTTTTATAATCTGGGCCAGAACACTCTAGCAAAGCCTTGGACAATACCCAGGACACCCTAATGTTATGGTGTAAACTTCTGCAACCACTCATATTTTCTTCAGCAACTGTGAAAATCTACTTTATAACCTTTTAATTTGTCTGTATATAATCTGGATTTATGTTAAAATAATAAAAGTAACATCAGCAGTATCAATAATAATAAATGTCCCTTGTTAGATTTTTAATGGAATGGATGACACATGTTATTGGCTGCCCCGAGTAATAAGATTAGAGTCACATAATTCTTTATATGCTTACTGCTGTAAGAATAAACTGCACAACCCTGCTAATAAGAGCGTATTCACAAGGGTCAAAACCTGTGAACTTTAAATGCATAGAATCTATATAATCAACCTGATGATCTGAGCTTCTATTATGTATCTCATCTCATCACAATCGATCAGGCTGTTTTATTGTTAAGCTTTCTCCTCCTACATGCCGATGGCCAGCTAGCCAATTGATTGCGGTAATCACTGGACTTGATTGAAATAAATCGTTGGCTTTCATAATTCATTTGCTCTCCCAGCTAACAAGGAACGTTCTCAGAATGTTGGCTAATGTTGTCTAAACGTTTGATTCAATTCCTATTTACATGTATAGCGCTTTTCACAATACATATTGTTTCAAAGCTGCTTAACAGTGAAATGAAAGCTGAATATTGTCAGTTATGTTATAGATATATTGGCTAGTATTGTTGTCTTGGTCGTTGTCTTCTCTACACAGTGTTGGATGATCTGAAGTCATCCTAACATTCTGGATCCATACTGGAGCTGGTTGCTATCTCGGGATAGGTATCCTGAGCTATAAACGAGCCACAAATAATTAGCATAGCTGCGGTTCGTAAAATTACTAGCACAAGGTAATCATTAGCATTTTATCTGATGTAATTGGAATATTAAGTTTTGGGATGCATTATGTGAATGCTTGGCTAAAAAGAAACAGTGTCTTTAATCCAGATTTGAATTTGAAGAGAGTGTCTGAGCCCTGAACAGTGTCAGGAGGATATTTCAGAGTTTAGGAGCCAAATGCGAAAACACTTTACCTCCTTGAGTGGAAAAGTCCTCTCAAAGATATCAAAAGCGTTCTTGCAGAAACACTGGTATAACTTTCTTTAAGGTTAACTATCATATCAAAAATCAAAATATTAAAAAGTTGTTTGTTACTTAATGGAAACGTTCTTACAACCTAAATTGTTAGCTTGGCTTTTCAGTGCAAAAGTCTTTGGGCGGTGCTCAGATTTAACCGGCTGCCACAGGGTCATTTGCTCTGGCAGGCGGTCGTGTTAAAAGCCACAGAGACAAAATGGCTTGTAATGCGGGTACCTGCCCTGCCTCCTCTGTTCAGCTCTTATATTCAGAGTCTTTAAAACGGTTCTTATGTTTAATTATAGATGTTCTAGACCTGCAGTTAAGCGGTTCTCTGTCATCCGTCTGATGTCAGTCAGTTTGATGACTTTAACCTTTCCCGCTGACATTGTTCAATTTTTCACATTATCATCTGCCTACAATATTAAACTGTAATAGCTCCAAACAGCACATAATATAGGGAGTCGAGAGCCACAGTTGAGAACTATAAGGTTCCTCGGTTGGGATTAATCTTAGTGGCAGGTCATTTAAAATGGTTGCTGAGCAGTGGAATGGAAATTAGCCGGCAGCGCGAGACGCTGTGTGTAGCTGGATATTCGCTTGGAATAAAAGGTTAGATCGCTTTCCCCACCAGTCTTGTTAAGAAATGCAGGAGATGGCCTCAGGGTCAGATGACTACGGTGTCCTCTAAGGGCCAAACAGAAGCTCATTAGTTGAGTGATTGTTGACAGTTACGCTGGCATTGAGTGAGTGACAGATCGGGCGTTCTTCTGGCAAACGGTTATGGTGGCTGTGTATGCATGGAGGACAATTACTGAAAGTCCCCATTAAGACAATACACAGACAGGAAATTGACATGTAAACAGCATTGTCCAATTAGCTGAAGTTGAAGAAGGCCATCACGATATTTCAGGCTGCGATACTGAAGACGTGCAAACTGTGTGTGCAGACCTTGACTTTTTAAACTTTACAAATGTTTGAAAGCACAGGCTTTATCTGCTCTGATGTCAGTAATTGTGTGGGTAATGCTCTGTCAAAAGTAAATGAAAATGCAGAAAGTCATCAGGAAATGTCAAGCCAAAATCAAAAGAAAAAACAAGACATTTTATTTTGCATAAAGAAATGGAAATGAATAAGTTTGGCTTTGTGTTCATGAAAATTAAGCACATTTTCCCCTCACATCGATGACAATATGAATATTAACCGATTAACTGGAACTGAGGTAGACAAACAGCTCAGTTAGACAACTGGTTCATTTAGAAAAAAGGCCGACAGTGATGTTTTTAAAAAAATCTAAACGTTATCAAAAAATGTTCTGGCAGTAACGGCAGTAGAACTTTTTTAACATTATATATCATATATATCAAAAATATTATTCTAAAACTAAAAATGCAGAACAAAAAATCGCTTAAATAACGTTCTTATAACCAAGCGATAATGTTAATACAATGTCTAAAATACTGGATGTGTTGAATGTTTCTAGAACATTCAAAATAACATTTTTAATTTTTTTTTACAAATGAAATGTTAGGGAAATGTTCTTACAACCTAAAACTGTTAGCTGAGAAGATCATTCATGTAAACAGAGCCTGTTTATCTGAAACACTTCAAACAGATGTACAGCTTTAGCTGGTTGATGGTGTAAGCGTCACTTTCAGATGAACAAACAGCCGTAGCAGAAGTTTGTGCTGAAGGCAACAGGATGGTGAATACTGAAGGCTCCTGTATTTTCCTCAGTTCCCTCAGCGTGTTCTGTGGGTTCCACTGTGTTCCAGCTGCTGAGTCCAGGTGCGATGGTCTTTTGAAAGATTTGTATTGATTTTTATCAGTCTTTCGTGCACTCTTTATTTTTTTCTTTACGACGGTACCTCCTTCATGAGCTGCTCCTCAAAGAGTATAGAGCTTCTTTCTTTGCTTGGATCCTGGGGGAAATAATCTTTTAAATTAGACGTCAGGTCATTTTATCAAATGCCGGTCGATTTTTCAGTAAGGGGGCTCAGAGGCTGAAGGTCTTTCCTGCATGTTTTTCTGAATGTTTGGTTTGTGTGTGTGAGTTTGTGGGTGTTTGTCTGTCACAGTGGGTTAGATCTGTTCTTGCCTGTTAGTTTTGCTCATGAAAAGATGTTGACATGGGCTTTCCTGGAGACGTCGCCCTGCATCGACTGCACCATAATCTTCACTGCAATTCAATAGTTCAGGAACATGTGTTATGTATATATCTGTTATTTCAACTCATTGGAACAGATGAAGTGAACCAATGCCACTGTATGATATTTACAGATGCAAAGAAGGTTGAGAACATTCAGGAGTGAATTCACTAAACTGTTGCAGTATTTCAGCACAAAAACCGGCATCTCAGTCCCTAACCGGCAACAATCTAGTTCCAGCGGGCATTAACTGCGCTGAAATGGTGCTGCGCGTGCAGTTAAAATGAAGTCTTTGTCATTCAGCACAAAACGATGCTATCAGCAGGTACAATTCATTCTAATTTAATTTCCCCCTCAGTCTACAGCCATAGTACAAACTCAGAGAGAGAGAGAGAGAGTGAGAGAGAGAGAGAGAGTGAGAGTGAGGGAGAGAGAGAGAGTGAGGGAGATTAAGAGAGAGTGAGTGATATAGAGAGGGAGAGAGAGAGAGCTGGACTGTGGAGTATTATGAGGATGTTGGTGGTGGAACGGTGATGGATGTGGTTGTCTGATTTTATTGTATTTACAACACAAGGTTTATGACAGGCAGAATGAATGAGCTCCTCGTGTTGAACAGCTCTTGTATTCACACATTATACGTGTATTGTTTTTCATTTATACAATAGTTTGTTGAATCTAACTGGACAAGAGGCATTCAAAGAGTGCTGCCATAGGACTTGAGGCACTTTTTGTATCACTTCACCATAGTAAAGAATATTACAAAACAAGGTTACCAGTTACCATTATGTTGTGGTAGACACTCTCTCTCTCTCTTTCTCTTTCTCTCTCTCTCCCTCTCTCTCTCTCTCTCTCTCTCTCTCTCACTCACTCTCTCTTAATCTCCTTCACTCTCTCTCTCTCTCTCTCACACACACACACACAGGATGGGTTTTCATGTTTTGAGTTTTTATCTCCTGTCTCCCTGTTACTTTAGTAACTCCTCAGAAACAGCCCACGTTCTACCTGAAATGTGTTGCCAGTTCTAGCATGTTCTAGTGTAACATCTGTTGACCAGCAATGGCAGATCCTCAGTCTGTGGCGTAAGAAAGAGTTCTTGGGACACTCCTTGGTTTTTACATATTTATTTACATACATTCTGTTGTCTATTGAAGTGTTGTATTAAACAATATCACACAAGCAATCGTGCTGTTATGATCATATCAGTGTACAGATTTTGGCCTGTGTCTTGGCCTATGGTCGAATCACAGCCGTGCTGATATACAGCCATAACGCACTCTTGCTCATGTGATATAGCTTTATTAATCACTTACCGTCACGTGCATAAATTCTGCTTCAGTACCGATGGCATTTAATTACAACAGACTGCTCAGATGTTTACCCATATTTGTGGAGATGTAAATTACAAAACAGCAGCTTATCGGCAGGTGCAGGTATAATACAGCGTGCAGTTGCATGGCCTGTGGGGAGCCACGCAGAACAACAGCACATGATTTAGTTTCTAATGTTATATGAGGATTTTGGTGGTGGTTTGGGGCATTTTAATTAGGAAATGTAATTAAGTAATCAATCAAGGGTTGTTTGGTGCAGTTATCTGGACTGATAACCATAAATTATAGACTTAAACCTGTAAAACTATGAGTATGGATAGATCTAGTAACGAATTTAAAGATTCTGGTTTTGATTCCCTAATATTTTAGTATGTCTGATGAAGCTTAGCTAATTTTTTGCTCCATTTGTTAAATCCTCTTTACACTCCGAATGATTTTAGTATCAGTCTACGAGTCAGAAATGTTTGACAAAATGGTTTTGGTTTAATGTGTTGGTTAGTTGTTGATTCGAGAACTGGACTGATACAGTACCATTTGTAAACAAATCATTGAGTTTCACAAACCAGTTTAACAACACATTGAAAAAATGTGAATGATTAATCCACAAATTCACCAGTGTGCACTTGATATAGAAACAATAATCATAATGTACTCACCAGTTCACCACTGCGCATCATCAGAATCATTAGATTCAGTTCCCAGAGCTCTGCAGACACCAGCAGACTGTATATTTAACCCTGAATCTGCCTTCACTTTGACTTGGAGGTTTTTGGACACAGGGTCATAATGCTACATAAGAAAGAGACATTTGAAGCTAATCTCAGGTTCAATAGAAATGTCACAGTACCTCATACTGCAGGGATGATAAAGGTCCTATGAAGCGCGTGGGGGCTTATTTTCCAATGTTCCAGGAATGGAAACAAACTATTACTGGTGCAACAGACAGGAACAGGCTGGAGGGCACCTGCCTCAATGCCTCAATGCTGCTGGATTTACTGCAGCTGCTGTATTCAGGAAGGGCCGCCAACCCTGCTCTCCACGTTGTGATTAATGCGACATCCAGCTGTAAAAAACAACAGTGCTCGCTAACTCGATGTACACAACAATTCTGTTCGCTCGTTTTTATGATATAATACTTCGTTTTTTAAATCACACTTCACGTTAGCCAACTATTTCATTTTCTTGAAGTCTGAGAGAGTTTTAAGGTCACGGCACAGACGGTGGATTTCACATTTTGGAGGTTATTAAAATGATTCGATTTTCTCGACACAGCATTCGAGGGCTCCGTAATGGCAAACGCTGTCCTGTAGGCTGCGAGCTGTCGTGCCATATGAGTTTGTGAGATAAGGTTTTAATTCATTTAAAGTTATATATTCATGACACAGTCATGGTGACAGTCCTGGTGAGTTGTCACTGTGTTCTCCCTTTTCTGTCACAATATAACTGGTCTTGTGCATAATAGTTTAGTATCTGTCGTCATTCTGGATCCCTGCTTTACCAGGACTTGTTAGAGTTAAATTAGCTGGAGAAAAAGAATGTCACCAAGCATTTGACAGTTCTGTGAGGAAAGTGTTTAAGACTTGTGGCCCAGAGCCAAGCACCCGCCTCTAGAGAGAGTTTGCTCTCTATTAGACCTATTTACACACTCACTGTCAATGAGGATTCAAGTTAACTTTAAGTTAAGCAATCAAATTAAACCAGACCCACTGCGCTCGAACTGGAGAAACACTCAGAGGAAACATAATAAAACTTTTGAGCTATGAGTGAGTAATGTTTTCTCTTTTGAGTTTTCTACAGTGCACATTTATTCTAAGATAAGAGGTTTGTCTCTGTAATTTGTCATCAAAATGTTTATATATATTTATAATTATTTATGTATTTTCTTTATTTGCAACAACTTCTCTCTTCTGGTGATGTAACCAAGAGCATACAGGCGGAACAAATTATATGAACCAATAGTATCATAGCATCCTTTTATGATCCAATCAAAATCTGAAGCATAAAATCACGTCCCACACTGGATTACATCTCGCTGAATATTCTGTTTCATTTTGAAATATGTTGCATTATGGAAGTCAGACGAATTGAAAATCCAGTTTGATGTTGTCTTCAATGCTAATTGAGTTTTTCAGATTTGTGTGTTACTGACATCTTCAGTCGGAGCGGCAACAGAAGAAACCACATAACTACCTAAATATGCAAATGTTAACTAACTCCATTTTAATTAATTATTTACCATAAGCAATAAATAGAGAAATACGCATACAGATGCGTACATGTCACACCTATAATAAGCCTGAGAACTCGTCATGTTTGCTAATCCCTTGACATTCTTATCATGCGGCTTGGAGAGGGTGATGAGACTCATTGGTAGTCGACTTGGCAACCCCACGCTGAAAAATGCATATGAAATGCGTGAAAACTTTATCTCCAGCATAACACGTAGCTGCAGAGGAGCGATGCCAGTGCCATATGTTTCAAAGAGCTACAGAAACCTTTTGGAAAGCAGCATATGCAGCTGCTACCGCATGTTACCCGCTGTAGCGGAGAGATACAGATGTACTGTGGGCATCTGATGTGAAGTGTCAGAGGATCTGGGTGGATGTTCAGCTGGGGTGAGGAGTCAACATATGGTACATCACACCAGCTGAACACTGAGGAATCATTTTGTCTGCCTGGCTCTCCTCTGCAGGTCCACGAGTGAAATACGCCGTCTGTGGGCGTCAGTCTTTGAATCTCATGTGGAAGTTGGTGGGTAAATATGGAGGCAGTGAATCATACTTTATTGAGCCTGAGAAAAGGACATCAGATTTTAACATGCCTTTACATCCTCACTTTCTACAGCTGGTACTGTAGCGCTCCATCAAAATGAAGAGTTTTCCATGAACTGAAATGCAATAAAAATCAACATAATTGGAAAAACTGCATTTTATGACTCCAACTATATTTTTTGATAGTTTTTGGTAGCATATTAAAAATTTAAAGGCTTGACATAAAAATGAAACACAAAAATGCCACTAGTTGGTCCTGAGAAAATTACAGTAACACAGTTAAACAGATTTAAATGATTAATAAACGCATATACCTCAGCAACTTTATATTATAAAACTAAAATAACAGCTAAAAATACTGAAGAACTGACAGTACTAAAGTAAAAGGATCAACAAAAATGAAACAAATAAAACTAAATAAACTTTACACTTGATCATTCAGAGAGCTCATTTCAATTAGCATGTGTACATACATGTCACACAAAAGATGATCTGCGAGTACTGTGCATATGAGATGTGATGCTGTCATGACATTAACAGCTCAGCTGATTAATAAAAAAAGCTGGATGTGGGACATAAACAAATATGGCAGAATTCACATCTGGTTCCCTGACTGTCAAGGAATTGTTGCTCCTTTCATGCATTCATACAGGTATGTTCTGGAGTATCACTGATACTAGGCTGTTGTTTGACCACTGTGTGTCTAGAACTTTCAGCTTATTGTTCTCAACATTGATCAGTTCATTTCAGGTTTATTTGCTTTTCACGGTACAGATTGTTCTGAAGCAACTTTACAAAATAAGTACCTTAAAACCCCCAGTGAGAAAATCAAAGGCAGGGAAGCAAAAAAAACTTTTTGAGCTGGTTCGGCTGGATGAGGAACAAACCTCTAAAGGATCCAAAACTCAGCAGTAGGCCATCTTCATCTGACTGGCACATATTTTAGCTCATTAATACATTTAAACAAACACGTTTGTTATCCAATGAAATGTAATAAATTATTGTAGGAAATGAATTCTTTCTGAGGCAGTTGGAGGGATGCAGGTGCTGCATGACAAACACTGGTTATGGCCAATATTCCCTCTCATTTCTGTTCTTACTGAGCAAACGCAAATGTCTCTGGCAGGACATGTTTCTATTGGGCAAAGACTTCAGCCACCTGAGCAGAATCATGTACCAAAGCGTTCTGTGTTTACTGTCATTCTTCACAAAGAAGTTGTTTACAAACTATAACTTTTTATAGTTGCAGTATAACATTTTCTAACGAACACTTTGTAAAGTGGCCTAAACTGTATTTGACATAACATATATACATTTGTGTTTATTACTTGTAAGAGCTTTAATTAAATAGCTGTTTATAGAGAAACATGTTTTTCATCAGATGATGCAGTTATGGACTCTACCAGCAGGGGTTCACTGGACTGTAACTGTCTGAACTTTGACCTCTCTGCATATGGGTGATGATGGCTCCAGAGCGTTTCTGCCAGGGGCTGGTGAACCAAACAATGAGTCTCACAAGGCCAGGTCAGAGAAATGAAAACATTTGAAATAATGTTAGTCTTTCCAATGAAGACAGAGAAATGAGAGAAATAATGAAGAAGATGCAAAAACATTTGTCGTGATTCCCAGAGTGCCGGACTGGTGCCGTGAGATAAAAAGCAGACTATGGAAAATTAACTACATGCCTAGTTAAACAGATGAGTCTTCAGTCTAGACCTGAACAGAGAGAGTCTTCTTTCTCCCTGTGTACATTCGGCACAGCCAAAACAGCCCACAGATCTTTCACTGTTTTGGTTCACCAAAGACTGTCTCTGTTTTAAGGAGATATTTTACAAGCCTAACAATTTTTTACAGCAAACAATTTTTGGTTGTTAGAATATTCCCCAATGTTTTCATTATATAAGAAACATTTTTTAAATGTTATTTTGAATGTTCTAGGAAAGTTCCATTTTAAACAGTGTTTTAACGTTATTGCTTGGTTTTAAAAATGTTATGCTTTTTTAAAGTTTTTAAATTCTCTGACTTTGTAAAACGTTCCACTAACAACTTAAGAATAACGTTTTTGATATATGTGATATATGCCATTAAAAGAACTTTTTGATAACTTTGAGAGAATGTTCCCTGTGTGGTGGGTACCTGCTGGGGGCCATATCTTTTAACAATATACCTCCACAATGAACGGTCCTGTCCAGATAATGTACAGAGTGGGTCATGGCTCACTGATGGGAAGAGAATGGCATGACATTTTCACATATGCACGGCTTTCAGCAGATTTACACAGTCATAAGTGCCGCAAGGCCGAACGCCTCCTTCATCTGACATCATGAGAAAAATGAGATGGCCTTGAAGATCCTCATGACAGGACGCCATGAAATTACCTGTGCTTAAATCATTACAACAGCCATAAATTAAAGCCCAGCAGAGACAGATGAATAACAATAAAGTTATTTAACAATAGAATACAGTGTTGAGAAGGTCACTTTAAATTACAAGCAGCTTTTACAAACGGCTTTAAAGTAGTTGGTGGTACCATGGTACAGTGATGGAAATACCGTGTTGCTGTACATGGTACTGCTGCCCAAATGATCCATGATAATTTATCAGGCTCTTTATGTACCTGTGTTTTGTTTAACTCAAGACTGTCTATAGAATAATTTAAAATTAACATAGCACCCCCCCCCATCCCCCAGCTAACAGGGAACATTGTCAGAACGTTGGCAACAGAACATTATCTGAAAGTTCTCTCAAAATTATCAAAACACGTTCTTGCAGTAGCGTTTGTAGGATGTTGTTTTAACATTATATATTGTATATCAAAAATGTTTTTTTTTTAGTTATGTTTTTTTTTGTTCCACATTATTAGTGGAACATTTTAAAAATGTTACAAAGTTAAAATTGTTCTAAAAACTTTCCTAGCTCATTCAAATTCCATTTGTAATGTTTGTTATTTACTGGAAACATTAGGAAAATGTTCTTGCAACCTACAACTGTTAGCTGGGTTAACTTTTATCTACTATATATGTCTACACAATGAAGTTTTCTGTTCAGATAATGTAAAGCAGGTCATACTGTAACCATCATTATTTTATTGGGCTTGTAGCACCATTATATTTAGTTACTCCCCAAACTGCAGTAATACTTCTGTAGCCTTTTATTGATACTTAGAAAAATACTAACAATACTTTTCCCAAGAGGTTTCTGCACAAGTGAGCCAATTTGGATTTCCACTGAACCAAAATGACAACAGTACTGCTCAAAACAACTCAGAAAATTAATAGACACAGAGAACATAAATAGTTATGCTGTTCACATTTTCCGAACTCTCTGTTTAGAAAAGATGTAGATTAATCTTAACCGATTTGTCTCATCATGTAATAATCTGAAAATATCTGTCCAGCAGTGAGACGGATACATGCAAAGTGACCTGCAAATGACCTGAGTGCATCAGTTTGTGTGGATCAGACCAAGACAAGAAGATCCAGTAATGAGGGATCTCGCAAGTGCCCGCTGACAGACGGCTCACCGTTCATTTAGCTTGTCATATTTCTCAATGCCAACAAACCACGTTCTCACAGCGGCATGATGTTACTCTATAATTAACTTGAATGGCTGTTTTTGGATGGCTCACTACAACCTTCATGAAACACAACCAAAGTGCTTTGAATCTATTCATTTATCATAATTAAACTTTTTGAAATGTCATTACAGGCCCATTGAGGGTGAACATGGCTGAGTGCTTCAAATGTTCGCTCTGAAAGGAGCGCGGCCGATGCGAGGGTAATACTGGCCACATTCCTGAAATTAAAACTTGGCGTATGCATGCAAAAGTCAGTCACTTTTGAACGTAATGATGCGTCTATTTCCTGAGAAAAGTGGATGTATCAGCTCTTTTGATCAGTGCGTATTTATACAGACATGCCAAAACACAAACGGGAAGAATTTAAGGGAAAATTTATACAGACTTACTGATGGACTGTTTATTTTCTCATTTCCTTCAAATTATCCGATCTAATTCTACAGGAATGTTTTCATAATTGATGAATCTACGTTTTATGATTGAATTTAGACATGACGTCACTCTCGACATGTTTAACCATTCATTATAAAAGTTTTATCTTTATAAGCTTCATTTCACAGAACAACATTAGCTCACCGACTGTACATGGCGGGATGTGTTGTCATGCTATCTACCATGTTTATGCAAAAAATACATTCATAGCTATCGAAGCTGCTTTTTCTATTAGAAAATGTCTCTCAACACCCTCTGGGTCGACTGCAGTGTTTATATGTTAAAATGGCCCCTCGTTTCTTCCACAAACAAATTCTTTCCAGAAATCCAGTGAGAGAAAGCAAAAAGTTTCAACTTCTCTCCGTCTTTTTTTATTAACTTTAAAAGTAGGAAATTATTCTTTACTGTTATATTCCCTCGGGAAGCTGATTAAAAAGATGTTCCTGTTTTCTGACCAAGCATTGATTGTTGCATCCCCTCATTAATCTATTTATATTACAGTCTGCTACAATCACTGTTTTCAACTAGTGAAAATATATCTTGAGCTAGTAATTAAACGGATAAAAAAATAACTCAGCTTCAACTCAGCTAATATAACAGCTTCAATGCGGTTCCACTGCTCACTTCAGTGTGTTCCTGTCATCATTAAATATAGTTTTTGTGATGTCTGATGGCCGTTTGATCTTCTTGCACTGTAATGCAGCGTGTCATGATAAAACCTGAGAAATGCGTGTAATAGAACCCTTGTGGAACACCGTGCAATCTGAGAGGACTCGCGTGACAGATAATGCACTTTGAAACATCCCCATGCCCTCTACTGGATGACCTTATAGAGGCTGCGATTGGTTCACACTCGCTCCTGTTACTGCTCTGTTTATATCTGTAATTTGTTTCAATCTAGTTCTGCTGCAATTGGTTGTCGCCAAGAGCCGATTCGCAAGATTCTGTTATAGATCAGAGTAATAAGTAAATGAAATATGTATTTCCAACACATTATTGGCCAGAGGAGGAACGTCTTTCATAGAAACAAGAACAACTGCCAACTCAGATCAATGTTTATTACTGAATTAAAGAACGTGTTTTCTTTAAGGGCTTTGGAAAATTTCAACTAGTCCTGATCAGAATCAAAAACTAATGGAAACTCAATGTGGGATTAAAAATGTTGAAATAATACATACATTTTTTGTTACGCTATATTTATTAAAGTTTTCAGTTTTAAATAAAGTTTAATTAGAGAAGACCTGGGCTGGTGGTAAATCCCTTATCTCCTCCCACCCTCGCACACTCTTGACCCTATATTTGCAAAGCATTCTGGGATTGGCTTCTTTGTGATGATACATGTGATTCTTTCTTAGAGTTTGGCTAAAGAAGGCAAGATGATGAAGCTGTTCAAAACTAAGGGTTTTGAAGCATGACTGCAATGATAAAAGATGGTATTAAATTTTATACGTAAAGGTTTAATTATTTAAATTAGGCCTTTACATACAATTAACTTTAATGAGTCAAACACTCTGTATTTGATATAAAAGTAGAAAATACTTTTATATGGTTAAAATAAAATGCCCCACAAAGGTAAAAAGGGAAAATATTGCCCCACTATAAAACATTCTGACAGAATCTGTGAAACCTCTAAACTGGCAGTAAATGATGCTGCCTCTAATAAATTACCATAACATAATTATCTGCAAGCCAGTATTCAGGAGCTGATTTGTGATCTTTCTGTGCTGGTAATGGTTTGCGCAGGCTGCCGAACAGAGCGTAGAATGAGTGGGATCAATTTGTGACAGACCTCTAAGAGTCTCATTAGACAGGACGGTCATCGTTCATTCTGACGCAGAATTTGCCATGCACAGTCCTGCCCTCTCCTGCAACACTCACCCCAATAACAGAGAGCATGTGATGATGTCTGTTTACTAGTGCTGTCAGTCCCCAGCAGCTGCATGACCACACCTGTGACATCTCTGTCTATCTGAGATCTACTGAAGGGTCAAAACACATCTGCTACATTGTTTATATATGGAAATCTGGAAAAGGTGTGTGTTTAACACCCAAACAACACTGCGAGCGGTGTGACACGACGGGATGAAACTGCATTGTAAAACTAGCAGTTCAACAGAGGATTGTAATGTACGTTGTTTTGGTTGAACTATGTAAGTTATATATTTTGGTTCAGTTGCACTGGGTTACTTACTAACTTGTGTTAGTGCAAATGTAGCTGCTTTTCCACAGTAAACAATATGCATTATGTACAGATCTAAACATTTTACTCGCTGTGAGTCGTATGACATAGATGATCAAATAGTATGCTGGATCTAAATATAGATTCTGTCTCAGATTAAGTTCTGGTCATGCGTGTAAAAAGCTCATGAGTGTTTTTTATGAGCTCATGACGGTGTAAACAAACTGCCACTGGAATAATTAGACCGCTGACATTTTTTCAATAAATTAGACTGCAGGAAACAGCCTGTAAACTGCATTTTAATGACCTGGAAATTATCATAGCTGGAAAAATAATCTGATTAAGATTTCAGTTCTTCAGAATTCATAAAGTCAATCCTTAACACAGTTGAAAATGAATTACGTTGTTTTTGTTATTAGTTTTTGCAATTACTTACAAAATTCTTGGAAAATTAAAATGTTTCTTTCTTAACCTCAAGAGTTGCCAAGGTAGGCATCACTTTTACTGTAACACAAAGTTTGAGACTTGAACCAACCTCAAACTGTAACTCATTCACACCGTTTGTGCTACAGACATGAATAATCGCGTGGTGTGTGGAGCAGAGGAGTGCAATTATTTCTCATAAGCGATCTGACTTTTTGTCTGACGTTTTCATCTGCCCGGCTGATGAAATAGACAAAATAATCCCATATATTTCTGTTGAAGAAGTGCAGTGCCCTGAGACCAGAATATTTCAGAGTCTTGAAAGTACTCACCTCATAAAAGCCCAGAAACCACATAGCAACACCCTGGAAACCAGGGTTAGGTTGAGCAAGCACCACTTACCTTTACTTATACACTTAATACTCAATACACTTCAACATCTTGTGTATTGGAATATATTTATGTGGGTAATGAAAATAAAATTGTTGCAGCTCATGTGAAAATAGCCATTGACATTAACAATCTCATATACAAACAGTTTAATATAATCACTTCATTGTTCATTTGAAAATATTTAAAGCTGCAATCCATAACTTTTGCGTCTCTATCGCCATCTCTGTTTGTAAGATAAAAGTGCAGGTTACTTTATTTTTCTGTTATGTTAAAGTCAAATGAAACCCTTTTTTTTTCCCTGAAAATCAGACCCGACAGCTCAAATGATAAATTATTATTCTAAACTTACCGTTGCGAATCGAGGTAAGGTAAGGAGACAGTCCTGAATACTGGTCAGTTATGTATTTGCTCAATAACTGATTTTTGTTCATTTTTTAACACGTAAAAAGTTACGGATTGCAGCTGTAACGTGTATAATTTTGCCTAGTTAGTTTATATAAATGATTAAACTGGAACCTGTTTAAAGCAGAGTGCAGGTTACTCATGCACGTATTTGCATAATAAAGAGCCTAATTTCTGAGCTCATTCCTTACCCTGACAGTCATTCATTACAAGAGGCATTTTTAATGACATTAGTCTCTCCGCCACACGACAGCGGGGTAAATGAGATGAGTCACGCCCGGCGTCTGTCCCGCGCCGCTGAAGGACAATATGGCCGTAAGTTAATTGCTCCATTATCAGGCATCAGAGTCTGATGCTGCTGTGTCATCAGACTCCGCCTCAACACAAAACCCTTTTAGTCAGGGGCGTGTTGAGCTTCAACCTGACGAGGCATCAACGTACACGATGATGTCTACAGATTCTTTTAGCGAAACATTTTTTCATTAATGCTTGTTTTGTAAATCAGGAGAACGGCTCAAATTAAACACTTGTTCACTCAAACGCAGTCTCCTATGAATACAAATAGAAACACCCTTCACTTCGCGCTCTCTTGTGTTTATGTGTCCTGAGGGTACGAAAGGTTGTTTTGTCAGTCTAGTGAAATTGTAAAGAGGCAAGCGTACAGGTGGCAATTACAACGGAATGGATAAGTGTGCGATTCCAGCGTGTGTAACAGGATTTTATTTCATTATTCATTATGGTCACAGTTATGTTTGGTTTCTTTGTGTTGTTTTTCTTGGTTTTGTTTCTGTTTAACTCTAATTGCTTTCTGTTAGTTACTTTGGTTACACATTACTGTCACCTGCGTCTTACATTTACTCCTCGTATATTGTGTATATTGTATATCTATATAGTTCTTGTTCATCTGTCTATTCTCCAGAAAATGTTATTTTTTTAAAGAGTTTATTTGTGATCTGTTAAATGTGTTAGATGGAATACACGTGTGACAATTAACACTTTCGTTATCAATTTTGTCTTCTGAACGTATCGGTTTCTGGTGATAATTCACGGATAAAGTTGTTTATTTGCACATGCTGTGTTGTTTTGGGATTATGCAAATCGGGTAACAGCGCACACATCTGCAGAGTTAGTACTGAACAAACTTTCACAGAGCTGTTCCCATCTTGCGGGTCTGTTCTGAGCGCAGAGCTGTGGATAGCACAGCTGTATAACTTTACAGACACTGTTCACCTTTTAAGTGTGCTTGACTGCATCACATAACCTGCTGTAATGCTCATCCATATCGTGATAACGTGTGATCGACAGAACCAAAGAAAAGAGGCGTTTGTGCTGAAAAAATAATGATGACTTAATTTAAACACATTCGTCTCACAGTCTTTGTGTTTATGGAGAATAGTTCTCTATTCAAGCCACAAGGTGCCCTGGAAGTCTAGATGGAAATGTTTCATTAATGCCGCGTACTTCAGCGCAGCCCAGCATTAGCAGAGCAGTCTGGCGGTACGGACAAATCCATCAGGCTTTGTCCTTTCTCATTTCATCCCATTGTTATTCCTGAAATAGGGATAAATGCTTACTGTCAGAATCCCACCTCCCACCCGTTAGCTTGGCTAAATGGCAGGAACGTTGCTATTCACCTTCTGAAGTAGCCAGTTGTGTGTAACTAATTGCGATCTTTGTGTGTTCCTCCTACATGGGGCTGTTTTCTGGTTCTCCGTGGTCAGTGAAGAAGAATGCCTGACTGTTGTCCTGCAACATGTTCTTCTACCAGAGATTCTGGCAGGCAGCCCAGAACTGTTGCGCTGCAGTTGTCAGAAATGAACTTGAAATCCTGAATGTTAAACAGTCAATAACATGTAAATAACTCTCCAGCATGGCCAGTTTCAAGAGACTACGTTTCTTTGTTGTTGTTGTTTTGACAGCCATCCTCCATGCATTCCCAGCTAACAGGAAACGTTCTCAGATCGTTGGCTAACATTCTCTAAAAGTTCTCTCAAAGTTATCAGAAAGGTTATTGCAGTAATGTTAGCAGAATGTTGTTTTAATGTTATATATCAAATATCAAAAAGTTGCTAATTTTTAATGTTTTTGTTACTTAAAACGTTAGGGAAACATTCTTACAACCTAATATTGTTAGCTGGGGTGATGACATTAGGGCATCTCAGGGTTTAATTCAACTGTAACTTACAGCTGAATTTGACACTAAGTGTCTTATGACTCAGTGTGACGTTATTAATCTCATGGAGACGGTAACAATTTAGCATTTGTTGCTGGACATTTAATCTAAAATGTTTTATATAACCATAATCATGTAGTATTACCAAGATAAAATTATTTATAATAGAAGATAAGCCTGGCATCAGTGTTTAAACAGCTGCTTCACGACACAAGAGATTCAAAACAGTAATACATGATACTGTAAATCTGACTGGACAACACGCACTGGAAGCCGTCTACACTGGAAGTGGCCATATGCCACACATTTATAGAGCATTCTGCTCTGTGTTGCTTTTAGTAACTACACTGCAAATCCAATCATAAAATCCGTATAGCAGAATCAGTGTCACAGAATCTGCACTGCTTAATACATTTTTTATCATTACATGGTATTATCACGACTCTCTTCCTGTTTATTGTCCTGTCTTTTATTTTGACATTTTGTATTGTAGCTGTGTGCCATGTTGTTTTGTAGTTTTGTTCTTGTCTAGTTGTAGTCTTGTCCCCGTGACCCCGCTCTCACCTGTGTTGTTACCCTGATGTTTCTGGTTTGATATTTGCTCCTAGTTCTGATTCAATGTCTGTTGGATTCTGTTCGCTTATCTTGGATTAATAAACTCATTGCATTTGGATCCAGCCTCCCTAGACTTCCTCATCAGTACAGATATACACATTCTGCCCAGCTGAAGAGGCTTTGTGCTGAAAGACAACACATGCACACGTGGGCACTCATAAACATGCACTGACATTTCTTGAGCCAGGTGCAGTGAATCATATCAGATCTACACACTCTGTAAGAGTTTACGTACAGTAGCTGAGGAAATGGGAATTGTAGTTTGTTTTTGTAGATGCTTTTGTGGCTTTTTGTGAGAGTAACAAGTGTTGTGTGATGTCCGCAGATAAATCAACACTCAGTGTTGTGTTGAAGGACGTAGGCCTTGAGGAACAAACATGTACCGCAGGCAGAAGACATGATTAAAGCAAAGCCAACATGTTCAAGACAGGCTGATTAGCATTTGCTTTTCAGATTTGCTATCAACATTATATTTTAATGGCATTTATAAGACTCGGCTCTGTTTTATGTGGCTGTTGGAAGACATTAGGTAGACTTAATGTGTTTTCCATTCTGGTTGCTTCTGATGGGGTTTTCGCATTTTGGTGATAAAAAGCTATTTGCTACTCCGCTGTTACTCGAGAGAGTTTCTTTTCCCTTTGTAGTAAAACTTCAGAACAAAAAGGGTTTTTCATTGAATGAGACTTGATATGCAGCCCATTGTCATTCAGTGTTAAAGGCATATGGCTGACTGTGAATAATATTACACTCTTAATTATACATTTTCACAGATTAACATTTGTTATAAATTAGATAAGTGACATTGAAGATCACAGTTTTTTTTTAAGAGACACGTGCTGAACAAATCATCAGCGTTTAAGCAGGTACGGGGTGTCGAGGATGCTTGTTTGCTGATGTGTAGGAGGACGTGTGAAGAGGTTGGAGGAAAGTTATTAACTATGAAACTTTTTCACTCTATTGAACAGCAGATAAAACATCTCTTCTTTTTGCTCCTAAAGCCGAGTTGCAGAGGAAGATGGATTTCCCCTGGAACTGACTTTTGGAAATGACTTCTCTATCAAAACATTGTACGAGCAAATCTGTCTTTGCTCTGGGCTGTATCTCTGGTATACAAAAAATATGTTTGATGTGTTGCATACAGATCGTCGACTTGTGCTTCCGACAATTTTTAAACATCTTGAAATGTTTTGCTGTCTCAATTTTCTATAAGCAATTTATTTTCCTTTGATGTCAGTAAGTGGTTTTTGTGCCCAATTGAGTAATTGTGTCTGTGCTGGTTTCTGCTAACCCGTGGCGTCCTGTATTTTCGCTTGTTAATGTTTAAAGCCCTCAAACTTTTGATTGGATGCTTCAAGTGTAATATTTCATTTGGCTTTGTGTAAAATAAAACTTTCTGTGTGACGTAAAGATTAGCTTGTCTGTCATTGGCCGATACCTCAAATATGAATTCATCTCATTCAGAATTTATGCTGTCTTGAAGTCTGGCTGTCTTTGATGAATATTATTATAACGCTCAGGCCACATATGTTAAAGAGCTCAGTGCTGCCCACAGTCGCTCGTGTTTCACTGTCTTTATATGTTCTTTCATTTAGGGTTATTCCTGACAAAAGCTGTAAAATTTTCACATGAAATTTTAAAATACTACAAAGAAAAACAACGGAGATTGTAGCACACTCTAACACATGGCGACTTGGAAACCTAATCATTAATAAAACTCAAGAATAAGGAAAACCTTTAAAAAAAATAAACTTGACTTTGATTTATCGACTGATTGTTCATTACATTATATCGATTTGATGGGTAAAACATTTAATAGTGAAATATGAAATTAATGTGCCACTTATATATATATATATATATATATATATATATATATATATATATATATATATATATATATATATGAATGTTTTAATAATGAATGTTTTCAGACAGATTTCCCGAACACTCCCCCCCATCTGCCATTCATTGAATAAACCGATAGTCCCGCCCCCAGACTCACACCATTGGTTGAGAAGTGCCATAGAATTAACACTTTGTCGGGCAAATCAATCTACGAATGACTTGTAGTTTTCTCTGCAAATTAAACTGGGATAAAAAGTATTTTAACATCAGAATAACTAGACACATCAACTTTAACCCTTGTTAAACCAGTTCTCTCTGCCCGGTTATAATTAAACTGACATTCAGGTTTGTAAAACAACATCATTTTCTTTCCTCAATGGGAGCTTTATGTGAAGATATAAAGGGGTTTTGTTGGTGTCATTCTATTCAAGTCCATTAACTTTCGTTTCCACTCTCATCCTTTCTAAAGTGGGTCATTAGTTTGGTGCATCTGGGTAACTGATCGGCTAATCTGTCTTTGATTTATGTGTGAGGAGAAGTGAGGACTTAGCACAGGGATCTGAAGGAATTGATTACTGACGTGGTTAATTGGCTAAACCCACTGGCACACTGAGACAGGCTTATTGGAAATGTCAAATCAAGCACTTCATTTGCATTCATGATGAATGGTGTCTATTCTGGCTTCTGCCAATGCAGCATTAGCTGATACAGTTTGCTATGGAGAGAGGCTAAGCTCTCAAACTACCCTTCACTGTCATCTGTCCTAGAGGTTTCTTTATAGAGAAAGCAACATTTTAATCACTTCACCAGATTGTTTTACTAACGTTTATGGAGAGCTGATCATCTTGCTGGTTATTTTCTTCCTTAAAATATTAAGACATTTTGATCAAATATTTTTATAGACATCTCAAAGGTGTAATGCCTTTGCATTTAAACAATAATCAAACAGTGTTTGGAAAACCTGATCCCTGTCTGCTATTGGCTGAACAGACGGATAGCCCCGCCCCAAACACACTATTGGTTAATCCAGTGCTGATTTGTTGGGATTCTCAAACAAACGAATTGGCTTCCATGTAGTTGTCTCTGCATATTAAACTGGAACAGGATAAAACATTTAAACATTGAAAATGTTTGACTGTGCAAATGTGGCAAAATAGTGAATGTTTTATATCATCTTTGCATTAATTCATTTGTGGTAATCCTGAAACCAGACTTGATCAGTAGCTCGCTTGTTGTTTCGGATCAGATATTGGTCGGCATGTTTAAAATGAGTCCATGCTGATTTGGGACAGTAATCATCAAGATTGAAATGGACACACACGTAAGAACTGTTCCATTCATCTTTCAATCACAGGTCCATTTGGAGGAGCTCTTAGAAACAGGTTGTCATTTTTGGATCAATGGAACTCATGCTGAGCAATTTGGCTTCTCAGTTTCTTCAATGGACGAAGCACCAGCTGCCTCAAACACATTGTGTTTAGTGTGTGTGTGTGTGTGTGTGTGTGTAAACTCATAAGAAATAAAGCTGCCTGAATTGTAATGCTAGTTTTGAGTCCAGTCTACAGTATACACTTTGATGTTGGTGGTTGTGCAGCAAATGATGACTGTCAACTTAAAGAAAAGTGATTTTTCTAAGCAGTTAAGTCTTACCAGCATTACGTTTATTTGACTTCTGGGTACATGTGAGAGTTTTATTTCTGCAGTACTGGGTGTCTTTAACTTACAGTATGTTTAAGCATTTATATTGTGTAGTTAACATCGGCATGACATTATTATTTTTTTGCATATATTGTTTCAGTGTTAAAATGTTAACATGACTTACAGCACAGATCTGTAAGTGCAGGAAGTGGTTAAAAGCTGCATTCACACAAACTCCTCAATTACTGTGAGCAATTCACTTTACCATAGATACTGTAGAAAACCCAGCAGTCTTTTACATGATGAATAAAGTAACCATACAGTATTTGACTATAAATTCACCAAATAAAATTGATCATTTTTCACCCTCATGTAGTTTCAAACCCATCTGGAGATGTTTTTTAGAAAATGTGGGACCTCTTTACAGCAAAAGCATATTTACATTTATGCATTTGGCAGGTGCTTTTATCCAAAGCGACTTAAAGTGCACTCAAGTTATCAGTGTGTGTGTTCCTTGAGAATCGAACCCACAAGCTTTGCACTGCTAACACATTGCTCAACCAGTTCAGCTACAGGAATATATGGGAGCATATAGTGACCAGGGTGCTGCCACACTCCATAAGTACAAAAAAGTACAGTAAAGTCAAAAAGTGAATTAGTGACTAGGTTGTGTCTGCCAGTGCCTTTAGAAAATAATCTATTATGATTACAATTAGGATTAAGGAACAAACTTCCACCAACAAATCCTTCGAAAACTAAACTGTACACGATTTTTACGGATTAATCAACCAAGGTGAATGTGCAGAGAAAACTGAAACGGTTCTCTGGATGGATATTTTAAAATAAAAACACAGGGTGCATCAGTGTTCAGTCCAAATTTATGTGTTTCCTACTATGTGCTTTAAGGCATGTCACTTCTTTTTCAAGGATAAACTCACTATGATGGTTACGCTATGTCACATTCGCAACAAATATTGTTAGATTATTTTACGTCTTGGTTGCTAGCGTTACGTCTTCACCTTCACGCATCTTTCTCTGGTCGCCTACATAAGTGCACTGTCTTTCCTAACCGAGAGTCTGAAAGGAGAGGCTTAAATAGGCATTCACTGGAACCCGACGGTCACGCGCCTTCAGACCGTGAGAGTGTATTGGAAAACCGCAGCCTGCATGACTGCGGCTGTGTGAAGGACAGCTGCTGAGTGAAACACACCCTTTTATTCAATAACACGCACAACATATTAGCCTCTTCAGAAAAGATCTCTTTGGCTGAAAATTCATTCTACAGTATTCTCTCTCTTCTTTGTTCAGAACATATAGGGGCTTAACTCCAAGAACGTTTGGATTTAATCTGTATCAATATTATCTGTGGCAGTTTAAAACAGTTTAGAAGCAGAATTGTAAAGCTTGTCTTGTTTTTCATTGATGAAGATTGATTGTTAAATTTCCCCTTTAGAAATTTACAAGAAACCTTTACAGGGCCAGTGCATAAAATGCACATCTCAAACTGTGGTCTTGTCTAACCTCAGGTCTCTACAGTAAGTCTACAGTAATGGTTATACATTCACATTCTGGCTTCCATTCAGTGAAGAGTTTATTAAGTAAAGAATTCATCAGACTGTTTCAAACCGGTAACTCATTCAAATGTCTGAGCATCTTAATAGAGAGAGAATTTTTAGGGAATCAGACTACACTGGTTTACACTGTGCATTTCTTTTTGTACATAGCTTGTGAAGACAACTCAACGCAAAGATGTGTTTTCTTGTCGTTATTTTGTCCTACATAACCTTTTCATCTCCTCATTTACAATTTAGGATGCAAGCTGCTCCAAACTTGGATAAAATATGATTTATACTGCCGTGACACTGAAAATCCAGCAGTCTCATTTGGTTGTACAAGGGTTGTGTTTTTGTCATTTCTGTGAATGAGGGGGATCCCATCTCCTAACACCTGATTATGTGTCTGCAGACTAGAGTCTTTGTTTACAGAGATGGCCAAAAGAAAGAAAGAAAACAGATCTGACATTTTCTTTACCCACCAATTAAACTAAAAATCTAGCTAAAAGTGAGCACCGAGCAATTCCATCTGAGGCTGGAAGCGCTCTTTCACGACTTATGTCTCAGATCAAGTAAGAGCAGCTCTCACCTCCAGAATCTGGCAGTGATGGCAATAAAAGACCGTCCTCAAAAGCAACGGCACGAATGAAGTTAAAAACTGCTTCCTGATAGACGTCCATTGTGCTTTCCTGTAAGCAATTTTTCTTGTTGCAGTTGTCGAGAAACTCTGAACATTTCATTGAAAGTAAACGATGTAACTATTGTATGTTACTATTTTTTGTCCTTTTCGAATGGATTTTTTTCAAATACTATTATTTATGGCTTTTTGTTGTGGTTGTTATACAGTATAAAAGGTAAGAAAGTTGTTCAGATCACTGACTGACGTAAACTGCACACTGTAACTATAGTTACCAAACATGATCTGTGCAAGTGTCAGATTTTTGGGTAATGAGGAAAAAATATCACATTCATCACGGTGTGCTGTTCTAGTCATTAGAGCAGAAATGATAATCACACATTACAGGAGCCGGTCTCAGGGGCCGATTGTTCAGGGCTTAACAAACAAGCTCTCCCGCTCTCTCCCTTATGAATTTACTCGAACGCAGCTCCCCGCAGCTGCAATTTTCACTCATTAACGTAAATCTCGAATAAACAAAAGAAATTATACATGCAAAAGGAAGTTAAACAACGGCTCTCGTGAACATGTCTCTCTTAGTCTGGTGGAAGGAAGCGAGCGGGAAGGTGTAATTGAAATAATGAATTGTCTCATGCTGTTTGGATTGATCACAGTGTGGCCGGCTGTGAGTTTTAACTCACGCACTAATGTTGAACAATGCTCCAATAAGACATAGAAAGTCTCATTTTGTTTGCTGTCATTTGATTTATTTTCATGTCTGCACTTATGATACATCACCTTCCTGCCTCCACACAACCGTCTGCATACGGTTGCATCTGTCAGAGGGCTTTTGAATTCGCTGGGTATAAAATACCAGCCCACAGGTTCTGCTATTCCCGACCACGGCTGAGAAACATCACCGGCAGGCACACTGATGGATGAAAACCCATGTAAAGTCATGCAGTGACGCTTTCCAACAGCAAGCTTTTACTTTTTGGTCTGCTCCAGAAATGTGGTTGTGATTTGATCTTTTTATCGATGTTGTCATTAGTTTAAACACTAGCACATGCATTTGTTAGTTGTTGGAATAACACATATTCTCATGTTGTTTGAATTGAGTTCTGGGCTCGTTTCTCATGCAATTTATTCAGTGGATTAACAGATGGTGTGACAACCTGTAGTTTTTTTTAAATATCCGTCTCACATCTTGTGTTTTATGTGAAAACATTCATTCAGATGTGCAACGCGAGTTGACCTCAAAGTCATGTTCCCAATTAAGTCTATGATTCTTAAATGAACGCAAACATGTTTCCTTTTGTTGAATTTATCTGTGGTTATTGGTTGAAATATCTTTGCTTTCTGAATGAACAATTACAGTTTAAAATCTTGTGATGATTTGTGCCTCGTAAAGATGTGAGGCCAAAAGACTTTCCAAGATCACTTTTGCAGAAATACAGGCCGCTTGTTGCAAAGAGCACGACTTACGTTTGTGTAGAAGCGTTTCGATCACAGATTATCGTCCTCAGCGCATGAACTCCATTTATTGATTGTTTATAAACCTGATCAAGGGTTTTTCAGCCATTTTCCCAACTTCCCCCCCATTACGTCTCAGAGTGTCTCAAAGTCATCCCAAGTGCATCTAGAGATTCTCAAATGCCTTTTATTGACAGTCTGTCCTTTAAAAAAGACTGTAAGCACAGCAGAAAAACCTCAGTGCACCAAATACAAAAAAACACAAGGCCTACTGTTTATATTATGAGGGCTGAGACAAAACCATATAGATCAGCCAGCACCGGTAACAGACAATCCCGGACCAGCAGGCAGTGGTTAATAAAAATGAATAATTACATTTGAACAGCAGATGGGATGTGATCGTATCTAATGAAGTGCAGGTGTTTGAGAGTAGCCTGTGAGATCTAATGGAGATTTGATGCGAGTATATTGCCTGGAAAATGAGATGTTTGCGTCTGGTGGCCACTCTTTGTGCTACAGTACCACTTACCCACCTCCCAAACATCAGAACCAGCATAATGCCTGACCAGTTGTTTCCTAACCTGGAGATCAGAATGAAATACACCGCCCATATCAGCATTGAATTTCACCAAATCCACCAAAATTTGGTGAAATTCAGCAGTAAATTTCACCAAATCCTTTCTTTATTAAACCAGCCTGTGTCCTTTTAGCTCTGCAGGTGTTGCTGTCTGCTGGGAGAGACTGTCTTATAGCCGGAGACAGTTGTTCTAGTGATGAGACCTGCAGCCCGCGTCTCAGGACGCTGCGTCAGTGCGTGGCGGGAAATGGCAGCATGAAACTCGGACCTGGGGCACGCAGTCAGTGCGCGAACGCAGTGTCCGCCCTGCTGTCCAGCCCTCTGCACGGCTGCCAGTGCAGACGAGGTATGAAGAGGGAGAAGAACTGTCTGAGCATATACTGGAGTCTACACCAGTCTGGAATACACGGTGAGTATCACCAGTATCTCATTAGTGTCTCACTAGTGAATTACTGCTGAAAACACCCATGAACCCATGTTTCAGTTACAACTCTTCACACCATTTCTTATAAAACATAAATACGTTCAGATATTTTAATCGCTGAATATTTTTCCTGCTAAATATTTTGAAGGGTCACATCATGAAAAAGTTTCGAGGGAACACTGGGTGCAAACTGAGTCTCAGTTATGATGTCACAGATATTAATGTTCCAGTGTCCACATGTACATTTTAACAACTGTTTAGTATTCAGCAGTTTGTTTACTCTGATGAAGTGTGAGATATGGTGTTTAGTGGAGATTAGTGGAGGTTTTGTACTATGTAGTATACAGAAGTTTAAAAGGCATTGTAGTAAACAGCCTGTTTAATTAAATGGCACAGAGAGGGTGGAAAACAGTCATGTATGACAGTTTTTGTTGAAAGAAACTTTCACTAACAATCTGAGCAGACTTCAAGATCAGTCGTACAATATAAACCCTCATTCTGGCCAAACTGGTGTTTAGCTAGTTTAGCTGGTTGGCTAGCTGGTCAGGAAGTGCCTGAAACTTTCCCTCTGAAGCCATCAAAACAATCCAGCCTGGCCAGTGAAAACAAGGCTGTAAAAAAGCTTTTTTTTTTTAGCTTGGCAATGAAACAAGATAATGTTTGTTCTTGCAGGGCTGAATCTGGTTGAGAATTATCCATATGAAACAGTGGAGAAAGGTTTTGACTATGTACGTTTGGCCTCCATCACTGCAGGTAAGCTGGTCTGTTTAATGCAACTCACAAGCCCATAGGACTGCTGAATTTAAATAGAAAAGCTTTGTGAGAGCGCAAATCTGTTATAATGTTATTTTAGAGTTTTATATTGTATACACGTCACAAAAGAAAGTCTGTTTGTTTGGTGTGTTGCTGTAGCATGTGCCTGAGTATTTTATAACAATGTTTATTTATGACATTTCAATATAGAGTTTCTAGCTGCTCAGGGTTTTGAAATGGCTTTATTTTATGAAAATAAAGCCTCACACACTCAGGGTCCCTAACACAATAATCTTCATTCCCAATGTCACAATGTCCCAACATCTAATTATCGTTGCATTGAAGTGTCATGTGTCTCCACTGTGGGATGAATCTTGATATTGTGAATTATCTTTGTCTGGAGTGTATTAGTTTTGCTTTGAATGTTTCACTGTCATGTTCTTTAGTAACACCCTTGTTTTTGTTTAGTTGCCCCATGAAAATGAGTTCTAGATTCTCGGTTTGTCGGAGCTCTGTGTCTGAACAGGGTTTTTCATCAGCTCCTCAAGAATCAACAGAGATGTTTAGTAAATGATGTTTACAGACTTTGGCTGAATTCTGGGCTGTTCTGTTGTTTTTGAGCATTATGCATTGAGATAGAGATCGAGAAACAGGAAGAATGAGGCATGCTGGAGTTAAGATGCTTATTTTCGTCTTCCTCAGGTTTAACTGACCGTACATTTGTTATAAAGTGTACTTCACCATTAACCTCTCAGTGTGTTCTGATGGAGTCCAATTCAGCTGGATGATGTTGGATGGCTGAAATGATTTCTTGGAACTGAGTTGTTTTTTGTTCTTAACTAAGTTTTTCCCTTCGTGAGGTCTTTGCTGAGGTCATATTGAGGAAGTTTTCGGAACCTCACAGACGTTACCCCATATGTGACTTTATAGACCATCAAAACGTAAAAAGGAGCCTGAGTGGATTAATTCTTGGTTTATTCTTTGGTGTTTTAAATTGTGTGTATGCTTTAAATAGCAATATACATTTACAAGGTACCACATAGCAAAATGTAGATCCTTATACAAAGTATTTATAAATTGTTCTTTATAAGAAGCACCTATAGTGCTATATACATTTATACTATATATTATTTACATGGTACCACATAGCAAACTCTAGATCCCTATATTCAGTATTTTAGCATCGATTGTGCAGCAAAGAACCAATAAAAAACTTTTAGACTTTGTTCAAGTGGGCATCAGTTTATACACAGTATCTAAAGCAAGCAGTTGTTTAGTTGTATGTAGTCTGAACTGCAAAAACTGTGAAATTAGATTTTTGCAAATCCAAACCTCATCCTTATACCATGTTATACCATTGGACTCCAGTTAAAATCTGATATTTGTTAAAAATTAGTTTGGAAAACTTATTGAAACTGGTTTAACTCTGGACAGTCAGACTGACTTTCAGGTTATTCATTTTGCCATTCATACAGCAATAGTAATGTCTACAGCTGTGTCTGGATTCACTCATTTATAGTCACATGTGGTGTTCACTGTGTAATGAGCATACAAGACACACAAGACATAAGACACACATGCATGTGTAAATACAGTAATGACACTGATTCTTACCCTGTCTGATGAGCCACACATTTTCCATCTTGTCTGTTTCCACAATTCTGCTGCTCTGTTATTGTGTCTCATGGCATCCTGGAGACACTTAAGTCATCACTATGGCAACAGATGAAGATAGACGATAGAAGAATATTCTGGATATTGACTGTACTGTCAGTATTAAATAACAAATCAGAAATGGCTTCCATCTGAACAAAGAACTTTTCACTCCACAGATTCTGAGGTTGGTATGACAACAGTGAACCGTTGCCTGGATGCAGCCAAAGCTTGCAACATTGACGACGTGTGCCAGAAACTGCGCACCGAGTATGTGTCAACATGCATCAAGCCGTCCACCAAGTCGGGTCTGTGCAACCGGTCGCGGTGCAACAAGGCCCTCCGGCGGTTCTTTGACCGGGTTCCGGCAGAGTACACGCACGAGCTGCTGTTCTGCCCCTGCAGTGACATGGCCTGCTCGGAGAGACGTCGACAGACCATAGTCCCCAGCTGCTCATATGAGGGAGAGGAGAAACCCAGCTGCCTGTCTGAGATGAGGATCTGCAGGGCCGATTACGTGTGCAGGTCAGTGTCTGATGCCTTACTGCTCTGTGAGCCTGGATGACCATGCACCGCGTGGGTGGTGGGATTACACATCCGCTCACCTTGCGTTTTCATAACAAAAACCATGGCTTTTCAATGGCTTTCTGGAGAAAAGAGAGTGTTCTGCTTTTATACAGTAAGAAACAAACAGACCAACTGGATAAAGATATGAGACCCTGAAATGAGTCGAACTCGCAAAATCTTTCCATGATTTTGACAAATCATAATTGTGTATGATTATTTGTTATAATTATGTATTAGTTTGTATTATATTACAGTATTAATAAAATTGACATTTCTTGTATATTTAATCTGAGATAACTGCAAATCACTTTCACTTTGGTTCCAAAACTTCTGTGTCTGGTGATGTTTCTTCAGCACTCATTTTCTGGTGTCACTGTGAAAATAACTAAAACATAAAACAGGCACCTGTGCATCAGCCTGCGGAAAACTCATTTAAACTGGTTCCCTATGCTTATAAACTCTTTTAAAAGTCTGCGTCATTGCATTTATGGACTGAAACAGACATTTGTGATTAGTTACAGTCTTTAGCTAAAGCTAAACTGGTTATAATGAGGAATGGTAAAAACGGATTTTGAGACACCGTGTTTGGCTAACACAATATTTGGAATGCAATTGACAGATTAGTTAATATTTTTAGCTGTATCTATCTCAGTTATTTCTCTGATTAATTGTGCAGCCCTACATGATTCTGTTTTTAATATTGAGCAGTGTGAGTGAACATTAGATGATTCAGATTCAGTCCTCATTGAGGTCCTTTAACAAAATTATGAAACCAATCCTCCACTTCTGGTGTCATGCAAAGTATTCTGGGTCCTCAGATACAGCAGTGCCACATGTATTAACATTCAGTGTCACATCATAAATAACCCAGAGGAACCCATCTGCTGCTGAAAAAGGGGAATTATGGGCTTTATGAAACAGAAGCTAATCAGTTATGCTTCGAGAAAAGATCTGCTCGTGAAGTGGCTTTTAATGTGTGCTTAACCGAGTGAAGTCACACAATGCCTACGCTTTGACATGATCTGTCACAGGTGGTAAATATTACTATTCATGCAATGGTACATAATAGTGGATTGGTCAACAGAAAGCAAGAAAAATCAGTGCTAAATGTAAATAATATCTTGCTAACCATATAATTACAATGACAAAATGAATAGACCTATCAACTTTTAGCAGGCTTTTTGTTTCCTGTATGGTAAACTATTTTGGAACTGTAATAGGGGATTTGTGTCTCTAAATATTCAGCAAAAATTACCAACAGTTATATACCACAGTTTTGGAATTTGCCGTGTAAAATTCTGCTTGTCCTACAGGTCTCGACTGGCCCAGTTTCAGTATGACTGTCAGCCAGAGGAGCAGTCATCCACCGGCTGCAAACAGGGGAACTACGCAGCATGTCTCATGGCCTACACTGGACTGATAGGTAATTTATACAGTCAAATAAAGTGTCAGATGATTAATCTGCAAAACTGTATGGAAAAAGATGCGCGTCGAACAGACGCAGTAATGATTTTAGGAAGGGAACAGCGTATAAGGGCCCCACATGCCATTAAAGGAGAGTGAGTAGAATTCTCACTCTCTGAGATTGCAGCTGTTTCTTTCTTGTGCCCATTAAAACAGGTGCAGGGTGGATGTGATGCATTAGAAGAATGTTACCTCTTTATCCCCGTGCACAAATAAACACAGTATCTTCCAACCTGTGTGCCTGCGGTGAAAGACTGTTACACTTCTAAAGCACTTTCAAAGATCTGGAGAGAGTGATTTCACTTTCCGCCAGTAAAACCGAATGAAAGCAATACTTTCTATAAAACTTTTTTGTTAGAGTTATTTTATAATATGGCTTTGTTTACTATACAGTCTGTTGAGCAAACACGATCCCCTCTAAATAAACATCTTTTTAAGCAATATTTTTGTTACAAAATACTAAATAACAAATGACGTTTAAATATTTGATATATAAATATATAACTGAATTACATGGAAATGTAAAAAGGAGAAAATTAAAGACTCAGCTGTAGACACATAAGCCTTTTAACAAAGTAATGTTTAGATGAAAGGAATTAAATATATAGTATTTTTGTTTGATATAATATATTGATAATTATGTTATGGATAATCAACAGTAGTGGTTCTAGACCACAGTCAGGGACCACAAGTGCTTTTAGGGGACACATACTGCTCCATTTGCAATCTTGTGCTGGGGAGGCACTCAACTGTCAAATCACCCTGATAATCACAAATGTACACTTAACCTTTTCACCATTGCAGGCAGCCCCATCACCCCAAATTATGTGGATAACTCCACCTCCAGCGTGTCACCCTGGTGCTCCTGCTCAGCCAGCGGCAACATGAAAGATCAGTGCATAGAGTTCCTGGACTACTTCACAGACAACGTCTGCCTCCGTAAGTCAGTTCTGCTCTGTGTGAACTGATAGATCTGTGTAATAACCGTCTGATCGGTGTGTGTGTAGTCTGGCAGGAGACAGACACCTCTCAGGTTAGAGAACATTTAATAAAACATGGGTTCTGTTCTAAATCCTAGTGAGCTTCCTCGCTGTTTACTGTCTACAAAACGGAACCTTACAAGTGACCGATTCCAAATGCTTAACATTGTCAGCCTCTCCATTAACGCTCACGAAGACTTATCTTATGCTCACAGTTGATTCTAATAGAGACTGCTGTTAGTATGTTGCTATGTTAACCGCCTGATACTCTGAGTATTGAAAACAACACAAATATCAGGTGAAGTAATGGATTGTTTCTTTTTTGTTCAACATGATCATGTCTGTTAACTGCAGTTGGTAAAGAGGAGAAATGCATTCAAAGACCAGAGACTCTAAACACCCTGGAACTGGAATATAATTACATGTAATTGCCTGTACTACATGTAAAGCTCCCATAATTCTTTGCGGTATAAAGTTGCATTCAAGTTGAATGGCCTTCACAGTGGCACAGTGCAGTGTGTGCAGTCCGCTTCTGCTATTCACTGTGTCATTACTCATGCTTGCTCTGTAATACTGTGTGTCAGATCAACCTACAGTAGAGCACACACACAGAAAACAGTCAGCCTGCCGCTCTCAAATGAGAGAACTTTTCACAAATCTCCTCTTCTGTCCCATTTTTGTGTCATTTAAGCGGAAGCAGGATGGACTTCTTGAAAAGCATTTGAAGAGTGTCACATTTTTAAATTGTGTGAATAGAGAGAGATTCAGTCTGATAAATGCAATGTCTCTGTGCAGAACTGACTTCTCAACAGTTACATTTATATTAGTTACGTTATGTTATCAAAACATTCTTGCAGTAACATTAGCAGAACATTTTTAATGTTATATATGTCAAAAAGGTTATTCTGATGTTGTTAGTGGAACATTTTAAAAACATAACAGAATTAAAATGAAATGAAAAATGTTTGAATAATGTTTTTAGAACCAAGCAATAACGTTAATACAACATCTAAAAAACTGGATGCTTTGAACGTTCCTATAACTTTTAAAAGGATGTTTTTCAATGATTTTGTTACTTTATGGAAACATTGGGGAAATGTTTTTACAACTTCAAATTGTTAGCTGGTAGGCATACATCTTCAATCGGTTGTTAACATCATGACAAACAGTTAATCGTGTCCAAACTGTTGACTGGAATTGTGTGTATGGTATTATTACGGGCTCATCTGTTGCAGTGTGAATGGATGCTCTTGAATTCTGAAGTCGAGTATCTCTGTTCTGACCATTATTCATTACACACTTCAGAAAGTCTAAAGAGCTTTCTAAAGTACAGAGCACACAGTTGTTCCACTTTGTTTTGGGAGCATAAATGAATCTCTGTCGGCCACACTCCTCAAGGACCGTATGTATTATATATAGCGATTCATCAATCCGCTCAGCTCTTCTCGTTATTCTGCTCAGTCCTGTTCAAACAAGATCTCTCATGCGAAGTAACTCCTCAGACAGCCAAGTGGCATCTCTGTGAGCGAGGGACGCGAGCGGATGAGGCCAACGTTTGGCCAGAACACTCATCTGTGAGTTAATGAGAGGTTTCAGAGAGGCAGGTGCAGACTGCAGGCCTGAGACGAATGCTGAGTGCTCGCCGGCTCTATTCACATTCACATCCAAACAGCGCTTAGACCGGAATTCAAATCAGTGTTTTATAACAGAACCAGTTGCGAATGGAATTTGTCTCTTTAGCCATGTCTGAATGTCTTTGGTTAGAGCTCTGAGTCTGTTGTCTGGTACATGAATAGGGAACGCTCTTCTGACGTTTGGAAATGGAATGGATTTTGCACCTACTTCCACCCAGTCGGGGCGGCCGGGCCCTGTGACGGACAAAGAGCTACAGCGGACGACTCCTGCATTGATCACCATGGATACCGAACAGAACGTTCTGAGACAGGCCAAACCAACACAGGTGAGGGTTCGAGATGGGGAAATGTTTGATTATGAGTTTGTAACCACCTTGATGGTAGTGTGATTGCAAAGGAAGTGCCTTCTTTCAGTAATGGACCATTTCTATCTGGGCTGGCATAAAGAGGCTGTCATTTTGTGCACATTTCTAAAATTCTAAGCCTCTTTGAAATGGCAAATGGGAAACTCTTACAGAAAAGTACTGGCAGTAAATGGTAATACCGCGGTAATTTAATATGTTCCATGGTACTCCATGATTATACATATTCATATACAATACCATTTTACCGTGATATTAACATAAAACATGTTTCACCAGGATATCATTCAATAAACCATGTTAGCGCCATGGTATTTTTGTCAATTTGTTATTTCTTATTCTTTTTTTGCAAGACAAACACTTTACTAGTATTCCTCATATATTCTGGTCAACATTTGTTCTAAACCCTTAGCGCTTAGCAATGAATTCTGTCTGAACAGCTGAACATACACACTTTGTCTTTGTCTTCACACTTTGTTTTGTTGATGGTTTAGGCATGCTGTCAACTTCATATATCATCAATAATTTAAGATTAAAGTTTGAAAATCTCCCACTGACTGAACATTTAAAATGTAGCTGACAGCGTCTTGTTTTTCAGAAAACATTTATAAAGCTGTTGATTTCTCTGTTCTTTAGGACTCTGTAAAGGTGAAACTGTGGTCCGACTCCACTGCGTCTTTTGACACGCATCAGAACTCTGCCCACACGTCGGCTGTCGCGCTCCCATCAATTTGCATTTGTGTATTTCTCAACATCTTGCTCAGCTATGGTCAGTAAATGGGCTGAAAGGACTCTGGGACATCGATTCTGATGGGCCCGTGATTTTGGACCAACTGGAACATTTCTTTTCAGCTCCTGAGGTGAAGAAACTGGCCAAAATGGCCCCATTTCATTGTGTTATCTCTGTTTCTGTGGAACTGCCTATAAAACCTATGGAATTGGAATTTTGAAGGCACTTTTGTAGACATGAATGTGGTTATTAAAAGCAAAGGCCGGTGGAAAGTGTATTTGTATATATATGTACATAATGTCACACAGAGTCAATATGGACCTTTGCTGGTCATGAAGAGCTTCAGTGTAAAATCATATTTTTGTGGTTTGGGTGGAAATTCAAAAGACTGAATCTACCATGTTTCTGAAGTCCAAATCACCTCCTAGCACTCAAAATCAATTCCTGATGAAATGTGGGGAGGAGAGAAATGAATCTTTTCTTTTTCTCTTTTATAGTTCCTCATGCATCAGTTCAACCGTTCGGAGATCCCTTGAGCAAAACAGGGGTTTAATATCATTCTGTTCAACTTGAGTGAGGAAAAGACAAAGGCTATTTTTGATCAATAATGGAATGGTTATGCCTTTGGGTGGAAGTAAACAATATTCCCCCCAAAGCTCATACCAACAGTCCAAATGCAGAATGTGCTACTGCCCAGCAAACACGGATCATTCTTGGAACATTGGCTAATGTTTTCTTAAAGTTCTTTCAAGTTCTTTCAAAAAACATTCCTACAGTAATGTTAGTAGAACATTTAATGTTATATATCATATATCAAAAATGTTATTCTTAACTTGTTAGCGGAACGTTTTAAAAGCGTTACAGAATTAAAGTTTGAATAACGTTCTGGTACAGCAACGTTAATACAGTGTCTAAAAACATTTTGGACATTTTGAACGTTCCTACAACTTTCAAATTAAGGGTTTTTTTTACTTAATGGAAACGTTAGGGAAATGTTCTGACAACCAAAACTTGTTAGCTGGGTGGGACATGAGCTATCCCCCATGAGTTATTTCAACTAACCAAACATCAGATACGGACTTTTCTAGCAGTATTACAGCACAGACTCCCACCACATTGTCTTTATGTATAATATGTTGTCTGTATGAGCAGTCACAGTGAAGATGATGATGATGAAGATGTGGGTTGGATTGCAGATATACACTACATAAAGGAGTGAGCTGGGATAGACATATTGGCCGTTGGTGTTTCTAAAGGAAAGCTGTGAATCTCATTATGGAACATCATGTATGCCAAAAATAAAAAGATGCTGGATCATTTAAAGCCGTTTGCCGTTTCTCTGTGACTCCCAAATGTAAATCTGACTGGCGACAAACTGGTGCAAGATTGTGGAAAAAGTCAGTGAGGTGAAACTCCACATAGTGTGTGTGTCTTTGTCAAAAACATGCTTGGAGGCCAAACGTGTGGAGAAACGGTTATGCAGATTCCTCTGATCCGTCTCTGAGATAGTTTATGGTCAGTAAATCAACTGAACTCTGGCAGGTGGACTGTATGGATGTCCAGAAAGGAAGATTTCATCAGGGCTTGAGTGTGCTAAATCCATTTATTCCACACAGATAATTCATCAAAGTGTTTAACCTTGTGGTATTTATTTATTTGTCTGGAATGTTTTTATTTTTATTAATAATTGATATAAAATAAAGATGTTGTCCAATATTCAGGATCAAATATGGAAGTTTAGGAATACAGATTAATCCATAAAACCATATCTGTAACTTCTTTTGGTTACAAATTAACCAAAAAAGTTATTAAGCAAGTATATAACAATTCAATATTAAAAACATACTCCTTACTTACCCAAATTCGCAATTGTAAGCATAATAATAGTTTGCCTAGAATAGCTTAGAATAATTTATCATTGAGCTGTCAGGTCCGATTTCCTGGGAAATGTCTGTTTGGCTTCAATTGACTTTAACATGTAATGAAAAGTATGTAAAGTAACCTGCAATTTTATGTTTCAAACGATGATGGAGATGGTGATGAAGCGAAAGTTACAGATTTAGTTGCAGCTTTAACTGTTCAGCATAGACTGACTGACACCATAAAAAGGAAAACATTTGTTTGTTTTTTTTCCGTTATTATTACAATGTCAAATCACGCCTCTTTAGATTTGGTTTACTATATGTGACGAATGATAAGCAGAGGGATTTTTCTGAGGTAGATTGCGAGTGATATAACTCAGAGAGTCAGTCAGGCGCTCTCGTCACGGTCTGTTACCCGATAACTCAGGATATGAAGATCCTCAGGATGCACACGGGAAAATGCTGCTGCTTGTGTTGGCCCCATTCCCAGTTTCAATGCAGCTTCTCCATCCCAATCCATTTTAACAACATTTATTGATCAGATCCCCGACACAAATATGGATTTCCTAAATGAAAAGGGGGGAAAATGGTTTAAGGTTTATTGCTCTTCATTTCCTTTTTGTCTATCTCATTTTCTAAGTCGTTATTGTTTTTTAAAATATAGAACAAATATAGAATTAGGTATACTGTAAAAATGCTTCTGGTATGTTTTTAAAACAAGTCAAATTTGAATGAAAGGAAGGTATGAATAAGACCACAGTCTAAAAGGTAAAAGTGCTTTTAGTAACAATCTTTTTATTAATATAAGGAATAATTCTAGAAGTTATTAAAAACAAGTTGTACAACATGTAGATAAACATGGTATAATCTGCAGGTTTCTGTGGCTTGCTTTTTACTCAAGGCAGCACAATCACTCTGTTTTGGTTTGCTTTAGCTGACATTTAAAAACCCGCTGCAGCGTCGCAACAAGCTCGCCGTGTCGCATTTCGGACTGGCGGTAAAATATTTACACTAAGCCCCTATAATCACAGTGCAGGGTGAAAATCAATTAAATCTATTTGCTGAGCCATGTTAAAAAGAGTTCATTAAAAAAGGCCAGTGAGCATGTCCAGAAAGGGCACAGTGCTTATAACACAGCCGAGCTGATCTCCAGCCTTTATCTTTCCTTTCCACTTCCAGATCTTTCATTGACCTGTCTGATCTCATCATGCACTGATCTATCTCAATATGCCACTGACATCTTCATTCAAAGTCATTGCTGGTTACCTTCATCAGAATACACGTTGAAATAAATTATTCAGCCAGGTTCCAGGTGCGCATTGAATATAAGTGACCCAGTGACAGATCTGGCATTTTTTATTCTCAATAAACTTATTGTCTTAGTTGCACAGAGTAGCCTAATGCAGCCAGAGTGGCAACATTTTTGATGCTTTTTACAGCCTAAACTTGCTAAGAACCACCTACTTAAACATGAAATGTGTTGTCTAGGGGCGGGGTTTTAGAGATCTATTATACCACAATAAAAATATGGAAAACAATTAATGGAGAAATTCTCGTTGCAAAACAGTGTTGTGTAAAACAGTGGAAAACAGTCAAAAATATTTAGAGACAGTGTGACCTTACTTGCAAGTTGCATGCAGTCAGCCAATCAGATTAGTGCTTACTAGACTAAGAAAGTCATTTCTTAGTCTTTTCAAACTTTCAATAAGTGTGAACCATACTCATATTTATATATACATGCAGGACAGTGTTACCCTTTTATAGAAACAGGCTCAGCAGACACAGAAGGTTGACATGTTATGTGACTGAAGTTTTTCATTGCTATATCTTGCAAATCCTTGGAGATTTTATAGTTAAAATATACATAGTAATTTCACAGAGTGAAATGGGGTTACTTATGCAGAGTAGCTGCACCTGTTAAGTTCATTTCACAGGCAGAGTGACAGAATATCTGAGGTGTCCATATAAATGGCCGCCCAAGCTTAAATGTGTCACCTCTCTGATATCTCCTCTCTAAATTATGATCTGTAACCATTTCACAGTATTTAGGATTTCACCAAGGCAGACACACAAGCTGTAACGTGTCACCACACACAGCAGGGAGCAGTTTCAAAAACTGTGACCGGATCTTTAGCTTGGACATTAATGCATTAATTACTTATCTAAAGCACACACATTGTTCATTGTTCAAAACATTGTTTTGTCAGCAAAAACAATGTCTTTGAAAAAGAGATATAAAATTGCCCAACAAGTCGATTTTTTTTCCAAACACAATCTCTTGAACACACATCACATCATAAACAGGAACTGCCCTGAAGTCTTGACAGCAGCATTTCTATATGTTTGTAATTCACACGGCTTTACGTTTGACATTTCATTTTGATTGTGATGGGAAAAGAGAGACGCTGCTATAAGCATTTGGAGAGATTGTTCTGACGATCAACATATCGCAATATCCATAACATGACCGAAAATGTCAGCTTGGCTCTCAACATCCCATGTCTTTTTTTTTTCTAGGATCTACAACGTCAGTACTGGTGCATTGTGGGTAAAACACTAAGAGAACTCGAATCAGAGCTCGGTAATGGCGCATTCTCTGCGGCATCCTCATTTTTTCCAAACTTCATCCCAAACTATGATTATAAATCCCCACAAGATCAATAAAAACGATTGAGCAGTGCGCTGGCAGGGGTCTGAAACCTTTCACCATAACTTTCTAGTCCTGTCTGTGCAGTATATCCGTCTGTCTCCCGTGGATGTGTTCTGTCTTTTCCCAGTGGCACATTTGCATTCAGAGGAGCGACTCACATACACAACTTCCATTATTTCCAAATCCAGCAACGGTGAAGAAGGAATTATGATCGATTTTCTTCTCATTGCTGTAAACACAAAGTCATGCTGCATGTCAGCTTCATTTTCCCGGGTTTTGTTGTCTTTGAGGTAACAGTTTTTGCTCTAAAGCAGGACTGTGAAACCCAATACAACTGCATCATCAAATCTTTGGGCTATTGTAGAAATCATCAGGTGTTTTGTGTTTTTCAGAGCTGATAATTAAAACCCCGCAAATCTCGAATGCATTTAAAGGGCCACTGCTTTAAAACACAGCTAGAGAAAGACGGACCGCCGTGCGCAATTACATTCCACATTAATATTGATGGATATTTAAAAGGGCTCTGAGCAAATTCTGATTACTAGTTCTCATATAATGAGACCACATCTGAGTTTGCAGACTTATATTTTAGCAGCCCAGCAGAGTAAATAATCTGTTCTATTGGACATAGCATGGCCTACGAATATTAAAACCATTAGGTAAACAAGGCCAAGACAAACCATTGAAATGGATTACAAACAATTGCTCTGTTAATGTGTGTGGGGGGGGGCAGAACTGACTCAGAGTTATAGCCCCCCGGATATCTCCAAATTTAGGCAGGGTGGGGGTTTGACACCTCCATGCAACAGGTATTGATTTAAAATAAATTAAAACCAACAATAACTACAATTAAAACTACCTAATCAGTTACATGGGAATTTTGCCTGCCACAGTTAGCCAACAATGCATTGCTCATTGTAACTATGAGACAGATTCAAACGCTCTACTAATATATATATATATATATATATATATATATATATATATTATCATCAATGAACTGATGACACAATAGGGCTTTAGTAAAATACTATAGGAAAGAGGAACGTTTGAAGTTATGTTGTTGCTTTTTAAGACTCCTCTTCATGACTTTGGTGTATTGTAGAGTCTCATCATAAGTATAATTTGTAAAGCATCTGTACATGAATGAAAGCATTTTTGTTCCTTGTGTGTGCACTCTCATGTCTATGACTGGAGATGTTTGTTCAAACTTCCACTCTGCTGAACTCTGAACAGTACAGGAGATTCGCTGGAGCGTCTAGGCCTGTCTCTGTTGTCCTGTTGTTCTCCTGGGAGTCGTGTCCAGCTACACAGCAGCCCGTCCACCTGAGACCTCAGACACTTCTGGGTCAGACGCCCCTCTGCCAATCCACTGGAACACAAAACATTCTGACCCCATTTAACCCTCCTCTAAATCTGGAGAAGAAAACAGGTAAACTATGAACCTCAGATCATGAGTGTTCACTCCATGTGTTTTAAACTCACTAAAAGAAGCCAAGAAATAGTGGAGCTTTTTCAGTGAGACATCCTGCTGTTGGAAAAAAGCCCTTTGAAAGACATTTAAAGCATTTTCATGTACTGTATATGAGCCTGTAGGCCATTCATATGCTATTGCACATACAGTACAAGCGTTAACATGACATCATCAACATCAACCAATGGTGTATGTTTGGGGCGGGACTATATGTTTGTTCAACCAATGGAAAATGGGGAGTGTTTCAAAAGCCTCTTTGGTGCATAATGGTGCATAAATCCTCCACCAAATGTTTTGGAAGGACATTGGTTAAAGTCTTAGATTACTGTTGGTAGGAGTGTACATAGTGGGAGTACACATATATAATGTGATAATGATGACAGCAACTTTGGCTCGTGCTTGTTTAATGTATAAGTAACTTTTGTATTGATGTGGGAGGTGAATTGCGCAGCAGCAGGTTTTGTTTGCACAAGATGTTGTTTGAAATTAAAAACTTCAACACGGCCTCTTTAGCGCTCTCGGGAACTATATTTATTAGCTTGCTATTGCACCATATATGCCAGCTATGTCCTTCCGTTTTGCTGTAAAGGCAGTATTCTCAATGACTCTCATTACAACTGAGGTAAAAGCATTCTCTCTGGTGATAAAACACTCTCCTTCTTATCGTTAAGTAAATAGTTAGAGTCAGCCTGAAAAATTATTTGCCTTGATACCTTTTTGGTCCTGTATTGCTGAATAAAAGTGCTGAAAACATTCATAAGTGCCTCAGATGGACTGATTGTGCCGTAACTTATTCTGCTGCAATATGTTCACTCCGGTTTAGCAAAGCCCATGAAGGTCAGATGTGCCGTTGTGCTCAATAACTGCTGAAATGAGGTAACGTGGGTCAATACATGGAGCAAATGGAAACAGAGGGCGGACAAAGAATATCTGAGCTCAGAAACGGCACAGATGGCTCCCGCTCGCCTTTGAGAGAAGGGATGAGCGCCGTATTTCGTGACTGTGTTTAAGTGTCTCTCTGTCATTATATAACTGTTAATTGGAACGCACTCTGACTCCAACTCAGGCTGAAAAACAGGCGTGATAGATGTCAACAGCACTCAGTGAGTGGGTAAGTGAGAAAGGGCCATGTAGCCAGTAATCGCTGGAACCTTTGTGCCTTCAAGCCGACGGTGGATCGAGAGTCAAGATGAACGAAACTATTTAGATCGTTCACAGAAAATTGAAGCTCTTGTCTTAAGTTGAGTCAGGCAATTAACACGGGGACTCATTGTACAGATGGCACTCTGGTTTCTGAAATGATTTTGGCTGCTGTACGCTCTTTAATATGTCATGTTATGTGGCTAATTGATGCTAATGTGTCTAGAGCTCAGATTAGATTGTAGAGACAAGATTCAGGTGGAAACATAATACTTGGGAAAAAAAGTCTGGGCTTTCAAGGACAATTGAATGCAGTTTGACATCTGACATTTTTGCTCATGGCAATGACATTTTTTTTGGACCAATCACCTGATATCAACAATGACGTCATGACAATGCTGATTGGCTGAGGACGTTGCAAACCTTTCACTGACGACTGTCCTGAACTGTGATCTTAAAGTCAGCAGAGTACAATCGTTTTCATTCCTCCAATCGCACAATGGTGAAACATTTACTATACTATGCTATATAAACTGTATGCTGTGTTGATGTTGATTCTCTACAGAGCCAGACATTTGACCATAGGCATAAAGTCTGGTCCACTCTGCAGCCCACAGGCAGAGATTGTCTGAGAGAAATGTAAAACAACCAACCAAAGTTTGCTTTGTTTTGAATATCTGTCACATGGAAGTTCTCTTTATTTATTTAGAACTTTTTATAAATGTCTTTTTATTTGTTTCTGTTCTTCAGTTTTATTACTATGCTTTAGTCTTTGATCTCTGTTCTCTTATATTCGATCTAATTTCTTTTTATAGTTTATGTCTCTTTTTTTAAATGAATTACATAAACCGATGTGCTCCCATGACAACAGTAAATTAAATGTAAGTTTGAGCAATGCTTTATTTATTAATGTTGACAGTGTAACAAATTGCTGTTTTTTATAGCTGAGTGTATTTTGTCTTTTAAAACAAACAGCTAGTTTTTCATAAACAATAATATTGCGTGAAATATTGTACTTAAAGTTGCATCACTGTTTGTGGTTTAATTATTTTGTGTGTGACATAAAACATATTTCATTATGCTCCTGCATCCGTCGTACTGAAGTGTTGTGGGGCCCCATGCACCTGTGGGCCCCTGGAATTGCTCCCACCCTTCGCCCCATTAGCTACGGCTCTGCCTCCATGTCACGACACAAGTCCAGAATCTGTGTTCAGTGAAGTGAACAGGCTGGAGAGGATGTGCTGTAGATATCTCGTCTAGACTGCCATTCATTCCCAGAATCTCTGTTTCTTCCTCCTCATTTGATTTCTTTGACTCTGATTCTCTGTCTCTACTTTTATTTTGATCTGTCATCTTAGAAAACTCAGTCTCCCATCCTCTGCCTCTTTCTTCATCATTCACACTCATCATCCTCGCACGCATGCGGTCGGGCTGTATGTCTGTCAGCGGTTGTCTATCACAGGAGATCCAGTCACGCCAGGCCCCAGGCATACATTCAGAGAAGCCGGTGCTTCGCCTGATGGACTCAGAGCTCACGTCTCCCTCCAAACATTCTCTCAGCCCGCAGCACCTCTGTCGGGAGAATATAATGAGCAATGCAAACTCACTTGACCTTCCTGCAACAAAGCAGATAATTTTCTGCCAAAATATTTACAGTCACCAACAACTGGCCCGAGATTTGCATGGACAAACCGTAGCACGTGTCCCCTGTGATGCAGACGCCCGCGCAGTCGTTCTGCTTGCTTTTGTTGAATATTTCTGGTTGCTGGTGCTGATCTCATGGCCCTAAGATAAATATTTCAGCATCATTCTCCTAACAGATAGAACAGTGAACTTCTCGTGCACCTAACGCGGTGAGCTGCAATCAGATTTAAAGCAATCAGACAGGTGCTTCAGACTCAGTCGGGCAGAGATGTTAGCTATTAAAGTGCTAATAAGTATTCTTATAGATGTAGGTAAAAGTAATACATGCTGTTCTTCAGCTATCGCACTGCAATCTAAAATACTTTCAGTGCAATTACTTTCAGAAGGGCTGTGAAGCAATATTATTTCTAGGCTGTGCATATGTGTCAGTGTTTCTCGGTTAGACTGCACATGGTCCCGCATGTTAACGTTGTGGAGTTTGTTTCTATTTGTTCAATAAATAAACAAGGTGAAGACGATGAAGGCTGAGGCGTGTGTGGTACTCCTGATAATTCACTTAAATGGAAAGGAAGGAAAGTGAAGGAAAGTTGGCAGGAGTTAATCAGAAAACCATCAGTGCAGGATCCGGTTTTCAGTGGTTTAGTGTAGGCGCATCCAAGAATGTTTGTGTGCAGGATAACTAAGCAACTAGTTGCTTTACAAGCTGCTTCTGCCTTATTGAGATACTGCCCCCTGCTGGCTAATAGTAACGTTGCACTCTTCCTGTTCACAGTTGAGCATCTATTGATATTGCTCATACTTAGGTTTACAGATTTAAACAACCCTTAACCTGTATTAAACTTGTTTAGGACTTTCCCCTTAACTTGTGACAGTAAGCAGCCACCCTGTGCAAGCTGCACAGTGACATGTTATAAACAAGATTAAACTCAGAATACCTTAGCAACCATAGCAATGTCCTAGCAACCGGCCACAGCACCTGTCACAGTTTAATCAGAAGATGTAAAAATTTAGTTTACATTTATGATCGTACTGTAGGCTATAGATCTGAGGACTTTGTACGTCATATTTTAGCTCTAACTGATTATAGAGTCATAAAGCACTAGCCTTTCTGTACATTGATGACATGGTTTGATTAAATATTGGAAAATCATGCAGCGAGCTGACAGAACGCTTATGATTCTGCTGCATGTCAATACAACTCTCCTGTCGTTACTATTTCTGAGCTCAGTATGTGATTTATTTGCTTTGCTGCTATGGGTTGTGAGCTCTATACAGGTGTGTGTAGTGAGGAAGAGTGGTGCTACATGGTTTGATTGCACTACATGATTCAGTAGAAATCTGTGGCACTAAACATTTTGTTGGATTGGCCTTTTTATTTTTAAAGGCTTAATGTTGCCAGTTAATAATGTCAAACTAAGTCTCAGCATGCATAAATCATAAATTAAAGTCTGTTTTGTCACTTATGTTAACTCATGTTGAATTAAAACATATTATTATACCAGATTATTCACAATCAATATGTTCGTGCAATGAAAAATATTAGTAACTGTGATTCTGTAACAACTGTCTTCATTGGCTAAACTGACTAAACTGGCATGAGCTTGGGTGGATACACACACAGCTCAGAATCCTCGTGTACTCTGCACCAACATCTTCACAGCTAACAATTTAAGGTTATATGAATTTCCCTAATATTTCAATTAAGTAACAAAAATGTTCAAAATGTTATTTTGTATGCTCTAGAAACATATAAAACGTTCAGTTTATTAGAAGTTGTATTAACATTATTGGTTGGTTTTAAGAACATTATTTTAAACATTTTTTTAATCCTGTGACGTTTAAAACATTCCGCTAAAAAATTAAGAATAACGTTTTTGATGTATTACATTAAAAACGCTCTACTAATATTACTGCAAGAATGTTTTTGATAACTTTGAAAGAATGTTAACTAACGTTCTGAGAACATTCCCTTATGTTCAGAAACATTGTCTGTAAGCCGGGTCATCATCTTTAACTGGCTCTTTCAGTGACGCACAGGTCTGGTGCAGTGAATGGACAGACGCATGCTGGATCTCCTCCTGTGTCACTCATGAGGTCAACAGCAGGAGAACGTTTCTGCTCACAAACACTCTGATCGTGAGTGTTTTTCCATACGCATCATCCAACCGAACCAACCGAACGATAGCCAGAGTGACTTTAGTCCTCTGTGACAAACTCTCTGTCCAAGCAGACAGATATTTTGCTCTAAAAATATCAAAATAGTTTTTTTCATCTTAGTACATGTTGACCCACCATGTGTGATACAAAGCATCAGTAAAGACCCTCACTTTGGTGTACGTCATTGCTTTTAATGATAATTTGACAATCTTTTCAAATTCCAGCCTTTTGTAATTAATAGCACACATTCCATCCACAAGCTCTGAAACAGCAAAAAAAAAAAAACTAAACAAAACATTTCTCTCCAAATTTCTGACTCATATGACACTTTGGATGCAGGATTGATGGATTTGTATGGTTACTCAAAGTTTCCTCATCTTGAGTGAGGTCAGGTTGACATTTTAAATTGTTCATGAGAATTATTCAGGGTAGGAAGGCCTCTTGTGGTAGGTCAAAGCCTAGAACAGTACAGTTTGTACTGCAGCAGGTCAAGACTGACAAGAGTCGACTGACAGGACTGGAAAACTCTGTTTTCTAAAAATTGGAACGTCTGAATGTTTGAAGTAAACTTCTCTGCAATGTGTCCCAAATGCTGATGCATGTTCTCACAACAAAGTGATGCTAGCAAGTTTTCAGTAAATGTATTGCTTTGTTTATGAAATGTAAATAATTAAAATGAAAAATCATTTCAGGTCAGTGAAAAGCTGTTTGGTTTGTTATAATCAGGGGTTTGGTACTGGTGGGTGAGCGTAAAAGTTTTAGCAGTGACACAAAACAATAACAGGCTGTTCATTGTTATATTCATCATATTTATAAAATACTTTACACATCATAAATCTTATGAATTGTTACAATATTACATTACATCTTTATTTTGTCTTCACCCTCACAAATCCTGTGGTGTGAGTAAAAACAAGGGCTGTCTCAGGACAAAGATTAATCGGAGTGGGTTGATGGTGTGTTAGTGTGCTTTACTGGTAATGTTGATTTCCTGGAACAAAGCTTTATTGTGGGAAGACAAATGAGCTGACAGTTGAACAGATATTTTATTTGCCTGGTAATAAAGTTACTTAGAAAAGAGCCACACAAACCCAGTAAAAGTGTGTTTCACAGACTCTGAAGAGACAGGTTGTGTTCTGTTGTACCTGCAGTGACTTTTCAAAGTCGCTTGTTCCAACAGAAATCAGATGGATCAAAAACTTTGTCAGGTTCACTAATACGTTTCCAGTAGCTGGTTTAATATTCGTTTCTGTGGGTTTCATAACTTCTCCTACACATTGTGAAGGTTTGATAGTGAGTCAGTGTAGTGAAGCAGCGACTGATGGTGTTGAACAGTGTCAGGAATGAAACACAGTCAGGTAATCTCCCTTCTCGAGCTGACAACGTGAAACAGCATCTATTTATACAGCCGTGACCTTTCTCGAAAGTCTGCGTGACTGGGTGATTGCTTTCTCTTTTGTGAAGCTATTTGCCGTGAAATGACAAGCTCAGCATATGACGTAAAGCAAAAACAATTAGATTTTCACCATTTGCATAAGACATCACGTTTACGTAATCTGTTAGCATGCAATGAATTGAACAAAGTGAGAGTGGACTGAAAAATAAAGAGGCGGATCATGTCTCAGGGGGGATTACATTCTCATATCATCTGATAGTCTGGATCACAGACATGTAGAGGGAGATAAATGACCTCTTGGGTTTCAGCTTTTCAATTTCCTTCCTGTGCAACTGTTGACCACACATTTCTATCTGGATAGAGGCCACGGGCAGTTAGAAGAGAGAAATGCTGCTCATCGCTGCAGGATGTCTTCTGAATGATGAGATTTTTCAACGCTCTTTTCATTTTTTATCACAGATAGATACACACAGATATTTGAAGTTATTTGGATTTTTAGAAAGCCGTCTGTTCAGCTGTAATAATCAATAATGCTTACATTCATTAGACAACCCAGCTAACAATTTTAGGTTGTACGAATGTTGCCCTAATGTTTCCATTAAAGTAACAAAAACGTTAAAAATATTATTTTGAAAGTTCTGGTTTTTAGGTAAAAAGACAAAACAGTAAAAACAGTGCTTTGAAAAAAAAGGTAAAACAGTGCTTTGATTTTTTTTGCTTCTGTCTCATGAAATTGCTTTCGTCAGACAGCGCATATTAATTGTCTTTCACAGTTGTGTTACTGTGTAAAAGTGTGCAGCTATAGCTTCAGCCTATATACTCTATATACCATATATCTTTGTTTAACATGACCTGAAATGCAACCACACAGACTCTGCTGTACACACACAGCAGCATCATTGCTTTGAAATTTCTGTAAACATCACTTTCAGATCCCAATGGCAGCAAATTAAAGTGTGTTTGCATGGATAACATTAAACCAACCTGCTCTCAGCTCATCTCTAATCCTGTTAATTCTCTTTCACAGGATCACAGACCTTCTGTTCAGTGTTTTATAGGTGCACAGATCAGGAGAGGGTGGAATTTAACTCATTTGAAAAGACATGGGGGTATTTGGCACATTCTGTTACTACTGAGCACCATGACAATAGATCCATGCTGTAGATACCCATATTATAAACATTAAAACCGAACAAAATGACCACATAATGCATTTGATTTTCCACTAGCGGTAAATATACCCAGTGTGCGCAGCTGCTCCCCAGCAAATGATTTTAGGCGGTAAGAACGTTTCCCTAACATTTCCATTTGGTAACAAAAACATTAAAAATGTTATTTTGCCTGTTCTATGAGCATTCAAAATGTACAGTTTTTTAGACATTGAATTAATGTTATTTTGTGTTATAAAAATATTTTTTAAAATGTTTTAACTGTAACATTTTAAAACGTTGCACTCACTACTTCAGATTAATTCTTTATATATATGATATATAATGTTGAAAAGGTTCTGCTAACGTTACTTCAAGAACATTTTTGTTAACTCTAAGAGAACGTTTAGAGCATTCTAAGATTGTTCCCTTTCAGCTGGGTCAGTCACACTTGTGTATGGAGGGGCTGTCAGTATCACTGACTGACAGTTCTAGGAACAGTGCGAATCAGCTTGTGCAGAGAGTGACTGTCCAGCAGATCAGACTAATCAACACCTCAGCTAAACATAGAGCTTCAGACTGGAATCTGTGCAGAGACTCGGGCCGTGATCCTTCCACCACACCAACGTCTGATTAGTTTATGAGGTGCATTCAAGATCATGTGCTTAATTAAAATGGCATGTAGCCAAAAAGTTAAGCTTTGTCTGGCTGGCATGGTTCAGCAAGCATCTACCCAGCTAACAGGGAACAAACACTGAGAACATTGGTGATGTTCTCTTAAAGTTCTCTGAACGTTATAAAAATGTTCTTGCAGTAATGTTAGTAAAACATTTTTTAATGTTATTCTTAAGTTGTTAGTGAAACGTTTCGAATAACGTTCTTATAACCAAGCAATGTCTATACAACGTCTAAAAAATGGATGTTTTAAATGTTCCTGAAACTTTCAAAATAGCATTTTTAACATTTTTTGCAACCTAATGGAAATTTTAGGGAATATTCTTACCTAAAATTGTTAGCTGGGTGCACAGCTGGTTTTCAGTGCATTAGTTAGCCAGTACATGCCACAACTACAGCTAACAGGACAAGAAGCGTCTTTTTAATGAAAGCCATTCAAAAGCAGTTGTGTGTGTGATGACATATCAATTGCCAAAATGATTATTAATTATATTCCAGCATTTATTTCCTTTTGGCAGGCTGCTTACAGGGTAAATGTGCAAAAATGTGTAAAGGACTTGCAACTGCTGTAGAGGTAAATGAATGCTATGGGTAGCTGTCTCCAGGTATTACAGGCATTTTGGGTTGCACATATGGTTTGTTTTTCTTTGGTTGGTTTATGGGCTGGAGTGACCGTTGAGTTTGTCTAATGGGAAATGAAGGAAGTGATCACTGGGTAATGGCCGTGGGCACTTCTCTAACTCAAACAGCATTGACAGCGCTGGTTTAATTGCTTTCACCAGCCGGGCTGCTGCATGCACACAGAAGTATGGCTTGTAAAGTCATTTGGTCATGAAGTGTGTTGGGGGAGGCTGATGGATTGACTAGCTGGATTCTTGTTGTATTTAGCTGGTCCTTAATCTTATTTTTTTAAGCTTATTTTTCTTCGTCCTTTTGGTCTGCTTGTTTCACTCGCCCCGTGTAATGTAACATGCAATATTTATATTATTAGGTTTGAATGCTATTCAGCAGCGATGGCATCGCATTTGTCTTTTATTTACGTCTTTTTATTAACCAGGCTTTAATTTACACTTGATCATGTCAGTCTAAAGGGGTGACGAGACTTGATAAAATACACACTATAGTAACAGTTATGATGGGAAACAGCTGTCCTTCAGTTACTGTGCGTATCACTGAACAAAATCTTTATTAACATATGAGGAACATGTGTTTGACATGTATGTTTTGATATTACATTGTTTTCTACATCCATAGCCATAACTATGTTCATCACGTTATCATTGCCTTTTGTTATACTGCGTGATTATTGTGGAACTTCATTTGTCATATCTCATTTATTGGTTCCAGCACATTAAAGGACAGCAGGATGGCCATCTCCTGACAGGTCTCACTTTGGCTGGAAGCAAGCTTGAGATGTGGCCCTCTTCCTGTGAAGACTTCTCCTTCCCAAACCCTGGTGTTACTGAGGAGAAGATCTGCTCTCCGCTCTCCTTGCACACACACTCTTCTGGCCCCTGGGACACGCACACGAAATCTCACCCAGGTCAGTGGCTCCAGCAGCCCTGTGCGAGGTTCAAACAGCACACTGCCCCTCTGCCAGGCTTTGTATGTGCATGGGAATGGTGGGCACTTAATAGGTGAGCTGTTTTTTAGGACATAATCACACAGCAAGCTGAATTCCTGCTTAGAGGAAGTCTTCCCATAGAGGCCGAGCTTGTAGATTCCAGACTCAGGCAGGGCAATGCTCATAGTGACTTTATTTCCATTGTAGGTAAAGAAAACATGATTTGAAAGAACATTTTCTGCTTTCTGGTTGCACTGTTCTTTACTTAAAATGCTGTGGAGATCCAGATCTTGATGGTTCTGGAAAGTGATGTTACACTTTCCCTGCTGTGTGTAAATAAGAGCATCTGAATGGCTGAACCTTGAGAGGCCAGACCCCAGGGTCCTTGTTCCAGGACCACAGGAGCTGCTGAGACCACATGGAAAAAGCTCATTGAAGTTTACTGGAGCACCTGTGCAGTGAAGAAGAAAGTTGCCTCCATTCTGGAAGATGTCTGCTGCGTTCCCCCAGTCCTTCACAAACACAGACAGCCGGTAGTAACCGAGGTAAGGGCAGAGGATATTACATGTGAGTTGATCTGGCTCAGTCTGAATGGCCAGGCATTTCTTAGCTAAAGTCTCCTCCAGATCCTTATGGCTCAGTTCACACAACATCAGGAGTGATCTGGTAGTCTTTAAAAGCAATTTAAAGGATCCAGACTCCACCAAAATAGTGTTGTTCCCATATTCACAAGGTTTGAGTCCTAAACCCATAGCATCTTGCTGCAGACCCCAGGACAGGTAGGGGTTCTGAGGCAGCTCTTCTGAGATCTTGGGGGCTGGACATTCCAGCTGGAAGGAACAAACGCAGGTGAAGGTTCTGAAAGTGTTTCCAGGCCGAGCAAAAACCATGACATCGTATGTGCCGGAGTTTGGGGGAATCAAACGTAAAGTCATGCTGCTCTGTGTGGTCGTGAGGAGACCGATGGAGCTGCTCATCTGTTGCGGTTTATCACTGTTATGCTGGCAAATCTGATAGGTGAAGTCCACAGACTGAGGGAAGTTCATCAATATTGTCGCCTCGCCATTCTCTGTGAACATATACATTAAGATGAAGTTCTCTCAGCTAATGTCAATGCATAAATTCTGCTGTTATTGGTTTATTTATACATTTAAAGCTGCAGTTTGTAACTTTTGCCTCTCTGTCGCCATCTCTGTTTAAAACATATAATTGCAGGTTACTTGACGTACTTTTCTTTATGTATGTTGAAGTCAAATGAAGCCAAACATTTCCTGACATTTCCTCGGAAGTTGGACCTGACATCTCAAATTATAAATCATTATTTTTAACTTATCATTGTGAATCTGGGTAAGGTAAGGAGACCGCTTTAAACACTGATCTGTTAGGTTACTTGCTCAATAACTAAGATTTATTTTTAATCAAAAAAGTTACATGTTGCAGCTTTAAAAAACAAAATTACAGAATACAAAAAACAAAATACAAAACGAAGAAGGATGTTTTACCTGTTACCATCAGGAAGTGTTTTGGGTGAATGAGGGTTAAGTTTAATTTGTAGAACTCAGATGTTCTCATGACGTTCTTCTCAAACTCCTCCAGCTGAACTGGGTTCTCCAGCAACTGCCACTGCTGCTCATCTGGAAAGTGAGAGCTGATGAAGCTCTCCGGGTCAGACAGGAAATAAAATTCTTCGTATCTGGAAGAACCGAATTAGTAGAGGTAAAGCAGTGATCAATTTTATTTGCATTGGATCAATAAAATATAGATTTGCACTATGTGATTATTCATGATCATTGCTGCATATATGGGAACATCTAAGATAATGCTGCATGCAAATTATAGGTCAGCAATTTTTGTCAGCAAGTTTAATGCTACGCTTGTGTTTTTGAAGGATCTGTTCTATGGTAAAACTTCAGTCTCACTTCTTTATGAAGGCCGCATTCTCCAGATCCAGTCTCCCAGCACCCCAGCAGGCATCTAACAGGTACCAGTGTCCTTCTAAACACACTGCATTCCACATGTGGCTGGATTTAGTATTCTGGTAGCTCTGGCCCTGCCGGTAACCGATGCCTTTGCCATGACCCGACACCTCTCTGCACTCAATACCTGCTTCCCTGAATAGAGACCGTGATTAGCCATGGTGTCTAATGGCACTTCAGTCTGCGTTGTACAAAGTCAATATTGTATTTATGTGTATTAGAATAAAACCAGTAGTTCTGGTATAGACATAACCAAACATTTATCTAGTCATCTATTTCTATAGTGGTTAAAAAATGTATATGAATGCTTAAGCCACACATAACCACACATAATAACACTAACCTTTGACAACCAGACATGTCCAAATATTTTTTGCATTATTTTGAAGTGCATGTATATTTTTATTTTATTGTATCAATTAAAACCTAGAAAACCTTGTGAGATGTGTTTTTTTGGTAGCTCGCAGCTTTGCTAATGTTGGATCTTTTATCTAATGCTGTGAGATATATACACACATTTCAATATCATCAGACCAATATCATGCTTTGCTGTCATTACCTGCACATCTGTAAACAGACACTGGAATAACCACAGCACACGCCTCGTCCAGTCACAATGACCTGCTCGGGAGAGCAGATCTTCTCAGCGAGGCCCAGATATCCCATCACATCATACTCTAACAGGTAATAGACAAAACCATTAGTTATCAGCACTAACTGCTGCCGTCAATACTTTTTAACTAGTTGCACAAGCTCACCTGCCTATTATATTATAACGAATGTAATGGTAAACAAGTTTGGTTTGCTGTCTTTGAAGATGGGGTTCGATCCCGAGACTCAGCTCCAGCTTCAAGGTAACCCAAGTTCACAGTGACTCATGATTCAGCTGCAGTTGATTATTAAGGGACAAAGCTAATTGCTGCCCAGAATATATAATTGGATCTGTTGGAACAGCTATGTGAGAGGAGGTCATGCAGTGCATGCCTGATATGAAATCCAGTCAGGGCCCAATAATGAATGAAATTCTGCTAATTCAGTACTGCAGCATCATTCAGGTAACAGAGTTATATCACAGAAAGTGAAGGATTGATTAGTCAGAGAAAAGGGAGATAGCTGTGTAAAACAAACTTCATTGTTGGTGTCAAAGATACGTTTTCATTTGTGCTTGTGTGTGTGTGAAAGAGACAGAAACTGACCAATGTTGTGGCAGATCCAGGTCCAGATGGCACGCAGTTTCTCTAAATCACTGCTTGTTCCCTTTGTGATAGCCTGAGTGATGGCTCGCACTGAGAAGACCTTTTTGCTTCTCAGCTGCAAAATTCAAATCCAGATAAAAATGTAACAAACCACAGGCCCGTCCAAGAACATAGACATATGTAGGACATCTGATCTCTCTCACCTCTCTTCCAGCATTAATTGCATGTGTGTCCACCTTGCAGAAAACCTCAGGATTGGGGATGAGGTTCTCCTGAAGCTTTCTTCTGGGCTTGGCCACATGTGATGTGCTCTGATTGCTGCCTCTTAGTTTGCCAGATTGATTAGAGCTGATCCTCAAATCTTTCCCTTGCAATGGCTCTTCAATTTCCCTCATGTAGGTCTTCTTCATCCCTCTCACAGAACAGCTTTTCTTGCTCTCCTCAGGCATCTGGCATTTGGCCAATGTCCTCTGCTGATCTCCATCCATCATTTCCCACTTTTCAAACCCAGAACTCCTGGTTGTCTCTTTTGGATCGATTGATTGAGGTTTTGCTCCTGTTTTACCTCTTTTGCCATCAGTGATGGATGATCCACCGACCTTTAGCGTATATTCTTTGTTCAGGACTACCCTGACTGTGTCGTCTCTCGGGACTACTCCAGCCTGTCCTTGCTCGGATCGAGAGGTTGTCTTTTCAGCTTCCTCGCATTGGTGTTTGCTTTGTTGCTTGTAGCCCAGGGTCGTCTGTGAGGTCAGAGCGTAAACACAAGATTCCCTGGACACCTCTGAATGGCTGCTGTTCATTCTGTAACAGTGGAGGGCAACAGTGTGTGTGTGTGGGAAGGCGATTAAAGCCCTTCAGCACATGACAGCTGTTTAGTTTGCCAGTCACTTCTTTAGCTCTAATGTGGTTTTGTGGGAGAACACACCTGCAGAAACCAAATGATGTTAGAATCTCAGGTCTCAATAATGATAATACAACTGATATGTTTTCAATGGGTGAAACCAGACACATATCAAGGGGCCAGCATATTATAATCATTAAATCAGATGGGAAAGCAGGCTTTTGACTGGGCCAGTAAGTAACCCGGCAACTGTCTGAACATCCTAGCAACCACATTACAATGCACTGGTGGTGAGGTTTGCACACAATCGCTCACATTGTTCTCCTAACTGGGAACATATTTTAGTTATTTTTTTTGGTTGACAACCAAGTAATCTGACTGGTTCAACACAGGTGAATTATTTTGCAGTATAATTACCAAAAAGCCTCAGCACTCTATAAAAGAAAAGTGATTAAATCTCAAAGAACATTAAAATGTTACAACCCACGTCCTCCTCTACACACACACACACACACACACACACACACACACACACACACACACACACACACACACACACACACACACAGGTACTGATCAGGAATGTGTGCATGTGTCATTATTCTCCTGTTATGAGAAGCTTTTCATAACATCACTTTGTTAATTCTCTCTGACTCAGAGCTAAATGAATAAATGCACTTTGCACAGGTGGAGTGATTGCTGGGCAAAGATAAAGATCATGCTGGAGCATACATGATTAGCATATGGTGTGTTTTTGGAAGCTAAAGTAATTTAGCCACAATAGGAAAAAATGTCAAAAAAGAACACATTTCTGGAAATACATTAAAAATTACTCAGAATTGTTGTTTCCAAGAAGACCTGGACATCTAAAGCAGATGAAATTTATGAACAAGCGGGATCAAAAGCATAAAAATCTGTGCCGTATTAAAGATACAGGCCAGACCAGCAGATATTTTGCAAGCCAGGTTTATTTTTGAAAGTCAGTTTTTGTATAGACGCATACAAGCTTGATTTCAGTTTTAATTTCAATCTTAGTTTGGAGTTTTGAATTTACAGAGGTTTCGATTTAAATGTTGTACTTTGGTTTGTGTTTGAAGCCAACAGAGAAAACAAGCACTTATGCAAGTAGAGTTTTAACTTGATTAAAACTTACAGTTACTGAGGTGAAGCCAATATGTGTGACAACTAGACCCAGTGTCTCTGATATGCTGCTTGTCAGAAGCACAATTTTGTATTGCAACATTAAAATATTATGATAAATTGCTTGTACATAAATGTAAAGCATTCGTTAAACATACCTTGTGTCCAGTGAATTTCAGTCTGCTTAGTGCTTTATGGCTTTATGTAGTTTTCTCATCTATTCATCTCCTTAGGTGCTGGACTGATATATGGGGCTGGGACTGTGGGCTGAGATGTGTAGTACTGGCAGTGAGAGGGGAGGACAGACCTAAAAATACTACACAGCAGCTGATGTAGAACAGTGCAGGGCGTCAGAGAATAGTGGGTGTTAAAAATTGATATGTGCAAAACTTTCAATTTATAAGCATAATTTTATATATATATTATATATAAATAAATTTGTAGCTTTGAAATGAAAGAAATTAATATGTTGACCTAATTATAAATTATTGGTTCCTAAAAAACAGCGTTTATGCATATGTCTTCATATCGTGTAGTTTTTAAGATCATGAGAATCTTACTCAGTATTTAACTGTGGTGTTTGTGTGCAACCTAATTGTGGAGGAATTGTAACTATATAATAATGAATAATGTCTGTGGTCAATTCATATGCTCAAAATTTGTAATTCCTGCCCAAAACTACATCCAGCATGTTCTTCTGTATCTATAGCTGTTAGTACCCCAGCAATTTTGTACCAATGTGTATTTAAAGTATTCAAAACTGCAGACACAGGCCTGTAAAAGTGTAATCAAACTTTTTTAAAGATCTGAGACACAAATGATGTTCACCTCTTGCAGCAGTAGAGGGCACTGTTGACATGCCATAAAACAGCTGGATATTGTCCAGAAGCAGAAATCCCATAATCGTGTGCTTTAAGTTTACATACAATTTAAACATTCACTTGCTTATATATTACAATTCTTTCATCAGGTTAACAGATGTTCAACATCTGTTGTTCATTACAAACGACATCATTTTACATTTGAGACTTTATTAGAGGAGAAGTAGAAATGTCGTGCATTGTGCTTCAGTGACAGCCTGGGCTGGAGCTGGCTTGGCCTTCACTATTTTTGCAATATCTCAGCATGATGTGAGTTTCAGTCTTTTCAGTAAAGAAAATCTGACCTTCTGTTCAACTGTTGACATGCACAGTATCACACATTTGCTTAGTTGATTTGTGCAGCCCAGTTATTTAATGACGTGATTTAGTCCTAATGCTTGTTGTCGGTATTAAAATGAGGAGATGTTGAGGAAAGCTGAGATTTCCTCCATCACATTACAGTCTCTCAACACAATGGATGTTCCTGACGCCCCCTAGCGGCAGCCAGAGGCACAGCTCAGCGTGTCGCTTGTTGAGCGCCTCGGGTCTGTACCATAATTAATATGCCCACCAACATCTTTTACTACCACGTTTCTCTGGCATTATTTTAACACATTGTGCTTCGGAATCGCTAAAATAAACATTTAACAGATCGCCGGAGGTGTCAGCGCCTCTTTGATGTAGGTTTAGATGTGAAAATAAAGGTTTACAAGGCATGTAACCTCTACAAAAATAATTAGCAGGTATGTCTCAGATGATTACATTATTCTAAAGGAATTCCACAGAAAACACCCATGAAGGCATGAAAGGCAGGAGAACGCCGCGATTATGATATTTATTTCTTTGGTTAAGAAAACGAAGGAATATGTTTCAAGGCGCAGATATGAAAGACTTTAGATTTAACTTATTGATTTAGAATAGACAGCCGGGAAATCAAAACCTTGAAAGAATTCAATAAGCCAGTGAAGTTTCTGTCCTTGACTTGAAATAGGAGCTCAGTCAAAACAACACGATAGTTTGTTATCTGCTGATGTCAGATCTTAATTCTTGTTGATGAACTGGTAGGTCTGTTCCATAGCAAGAAACTGCCAGTATTTTCATTATGAAATCATTACTTATCATTAATCATTTACTCTATTTATTATCCTAAATCCTAATCTTATTATTGTGAGTCTTATTCTCACTCTGCGATCATTGGTTCTGACTCTGAATGTTTTACAGGTTATGTTCCTCTCTTATTCAAGAGGTGCTTTGTGTAAATTGGCCAAATGGAGCAGATTAGAGTTATTACTGATTTGATGCTGCTTAATTTCTCAGCGGACGGCTTGCTTGAACTTAACAGCAAATTTTAATTATCTGTCTACTTTGCCACCACTTACCCTTAATATGAATATTAATTCATATTCACATCAGCTCTGAAATGTACGTCTTCTCGGTGGAAAGAATAAATGTTTAATGCATGAAATTCTGTTTCGAATATTCTTCAGGCAGCCAAAATGATCATAATCCTAAAGTGTTTTAGAGATTTTGCATTAGGAAGATTTTTGTCTTGTAATTCCTCTCTGTAGTAAATCTGATAGCAATGTGTTATGCACTATAAAAACACAACACAAAACTATTCAAGCACTTCAGGACAAGGATAAACGGGAACCAGTATCTCACTGGGTCAGTTTTGTGTGGTTTGATGTTGGTGAGTGGCACAGGGACCCAGAGGCAAAGCAGCCTGCCCCTTTCATATGACTGAAGTTAGTATAGACTGAGCTTAAGTTCATGCACATGAAGGTAGAGTTGTGAAACAGACTCTTATTGAAACCATGATGGGTTGATCCAGTTGGGATAAACACCTAAAAGCATTAAAAAATGATGGACAGCAAAGAAGTGCTTCATTTTGTACCAGGAGGTAAGTTCAGCTGTTTGGGGCTTCTATCAGCTCTGAAGCTTTGCAGACCTGTATGAATGCTTGGCATATGTGCACTCATCATACTCATGCTCTTCAGTATCTCACTGGCATTGGAGAAGATTCTGATTCATTTATTTGTCTTGTTTTCTTAAATTGCATTCAAACCAGCATGCACATGCATAAAGATTGTAAGGTTCTTTAGGCAGTAGGTACCACAAAGAACCTTTAACATTTGTAGAGCCTTTCAGTTGCAGAAATGTTTTTTTGTAGTGTGAGAAGGTTCTACAGACTATAAAAAGGTAAGGGAGAAATGGTTCTTCCAAGAACCTTTGGCTGAAAGGCTCTTTGATGTGTTGCTTCAAGAACCCTTTTCAGCACCTTTTTTTAAAGAGTGTATTTGCACTGTAGAGCTCATAGTTGCAAATGAGATCATGTTGTATTTAAAAAAGAAATGAGCATTTAGAGTTATGCTGAAGTGGTTTGTTGTCATCCATCACTGGCAGGTACACTGTAGGTCTTCATCTAATATCTTCACCTTTTCCCATAAGTTGTCATTTCATTGGAAGAGATGTTTGCAGCTGTCACACTTTAATGGGCGCGCTGCCTCAGCAGGACATTTCATGGTATTCTTAAGATATATGTTTGATAGAGGAGCGCCACTGTTTCATTTCTGCCCTAAACTGTGTAAGTGAACAGAGATGGTTGGTCTCTTATGAGTTTGTTTATTAGTGTCCTCATGAGGTTGGTTTATTGCTTCACTGGTTCCGGCTGAAGTTGCTTGAGCTTCAAGATGAGCAGGCAAGAGAAATGTTTCTCTCTGTGTGATCTTGCAGTTGTAGGGATTTTACACTTTTATTGTACATTTGTTATTATGTGATGATTAAGACAAATTGTACAACAGCATAAGTTCCCTTTCAGAAAAGAAAAAAGCTTCTACTGGGATTTTTGTGATATTGGTTCATTGCAAGGTAATCCTTAAATAATTGAAAAAATCTTCAAATTATTTTTTTCTGTAAGAGGATTATGCCATATTAACGCTCAGTTTTCCTGTCAGAACTCGTATTATGGATAATATTCAGTTCATAGCGGTGTAAAATTAATACACTAAAGGTGTTTACCAGACTTTGGTCTTGCATTTAGAAAAACAGTACTAAAACAATCTACCTTGTTTTGAGGTTTAAAGCATCGAGGTATTTTCATTATTATATTTATGAAGCGGTAAAACTCAGTTTTTGACAGCACCAGTATCATCAGTGTGTTGAAGCAAATGTTTTGAGGTTTTTGTTCACACTGTGTTGCCCTTTAAGCTGGAGTCAGGCATGTAAAAGTGCGCACACATTGAACGTGTTATCACCCATCAGAGTAGCACAAACAGTAATGAAATAAAGATGCATGTTTTTTGAAAACATCAAATCGGTTGATCCGGTCTGTGTTAGATAAACATCATTATATTGAAATCACTGAAAACATGCTGAAGGAATTGCATATAAAGAGTCAGATTGTGAGAGTGGCCTGTCGTTACATCAAACTTCAGTGTCCCCTGATGACTGCAAGCAAAACAAATGACCCTTGAGGACTCTAGAAATGACAGACAGGGAAAGGGAGCACATTTTTAAAGGATGAATTTTAGGTTTCTTTGTCTTGTGTGGCTTTTCTTTTGCAATACAATTCTCAAAGTTACTTTTTAATTATAATGTGATGTGATACATACTGTATATTCAACTTTTTTGATGTCTATATATTCGACTTATTAGTGTGTCTTTATTAAAAATTGTACATTAATGTCAGCAGCGACACTATTTGGGTCCGTTTTATTTGCCGTGACACTTAGATTTTCATGGAACTGTTACTCCTGTCAGCACCACAGGACAGCGCAGTCAGCAACAGGAAGTCAGTACGTCTGCTAACAGGAAGTCTGGTAAGCAGTGGAGAAAAGATCACAACAAGTTTGTCTTTTGGGAGTGAACAATTGTAGCATCATCAGCAAAACCTGCATTACGTGAGGGCAGTGGGAACATTTTCAGATTCAGAGACTGCTTCACATTAACATTTCATGTTTGTGCAATGTAAGTTGTAGGCATGTTATGTGTGTATAGGTTCATTTGTAGGTTTATTTGTAGTAATAACATTAATACAGCATTTTGAACATTCCTGAAACATTCAGTATAACAAAATGTTTTTATTACTTAATAGAAGCATTAAGGAAACGTTTTTTCAACCGTTTTTATTGTTAGCTGGGTTGATGGGCCTTTAAACTGAGAAACTCTTTGCTCTAATCTCAGGTGACATGAGCAGATTTTGGATCAGATCCATTCAGCAGGGAAGAATTTCTTTAACTCATTCTCAGACACGCTCACACTGCCAATCTCAAAAGACAAGGCCTAGATTCCCACTACTTTGCAGTTGCCCTGATTATTTATTTAATAGTTAGCAAACGTTCAGCAGCAACAAGTTGCAGTTTGAACTGAATCACCGGGTCCAGGCCAGCCAGGTTCTGCCTGCAGGCTTCTGAGATCTCAGTTATAGCTGAGCAGATCGTCTACTAAATTAAAGATGGTGGGGATGACGGTGGAGTCGAGGACATTGGAAATAGCAGCACAATGTGCTGAGAATATCTTACAGCTCATGATAAGATTTTTTTTGTGCAGAAAATTACCTTTTTATCCCATCCACCCTGAAGAATATACGTGGCCTCAAGCCGTCCATGCGTGACTCTATGAGGGCCCGTGTAAATTGGATACATTTCAAAGATGAGAAATTTCCATTAATGCCCAGTGGCTTTGATGGCATGAAATAAGTATGTGCGGCTACAGCTGGAGTGAGACTCAAAATACATAATAGTAAGTATATAATAGTAAGTGAAGATTTACAGGATCGTGTCTCCACTCTGCTACCTCTCTGGAGGTCATAATGAGGTTCTGTTTGTCTTTGATTATGTTCTTACAGTACTGAAATGTTTTTCATGAGCTTAAAAAGCTCAAAGTTTTGAGGACAAAAATATAATTGTGAAAACATTGTTTTTTTTTCTGAAATGGCTGATTGAATAATGGGGATAAGCAGCCAATAAGAGCGCAGCATGGATAGAAACTTGAATACTGTTTAAAAACAATTTCAAGGTAATATCTCTTGAAGCTTGGTGATACGCACGATAAAAGTTCTTAAAAGGTTCTTCACAGCAATGCCATAAAAGAACTATTTTAGTTCCCTGGCGAACAATATAGTCAAAGGTTCAAGCATCTCTTACCTTTTAATAATCTAAAGAACCTTTTGTGAAACAGAAACGTTCTTTGGATGTTCTTGATGGTTGCATACAACCAAAAAAGTGTAGTACATGTTCAAAATACAACTTGGCAATTTGGTGCCTGTTTTTAGGGAAATGTGTTGTAATTTTCACTCACAGCTCAAAATATAAGTGAAAATTACTAATTCCTAAAGAGTTGCTAAGTTCCAAAACGCACTCAATGTTTTCCTCCACAGCTGTTTCATCATCTGGGCAGACAGAAAATGGTTACATCTTTCAAGGGATGGGTGAGAACAAACTGTATCTGTTTCATCTTTTTAAGACACGTTTTCAGATTTTCAATGTAACACCTTCAGTTTGCAAGCTTTCTGTTAACCGCAAGACAAACTAAACAGGTTGAGGAGGTCCCATGTTGGCAAAATGAGTCACAATGAGCAAATTTCCAAAATGAGTTTTCACATTCTCCATTAAAACAATCTTAGAAATGATGTATGATTTATGGGACAAAAAGTGAATGAGCTACACCTGTCTGAAGCACCAGTCGTGGAGAAGAAAGCAGAAAAAACTGCACGTTTTCATGGATTATTAAAATAAAGGATTTGGGAAGGTTCACTTCTCAGAAAACATACAAATAAATATGATTTTACATGTTGAACTGCTATTTGGAGCATTGGGATTGCTAGATGAAAACTTCATAAACTTGTTTTGTGAAAACCTCAGATTAGACCAGACTTGAAATTTTTCAAATTTTTCAAAATTGTTTTGCCTGCAGCTTGTAATTAGCTGTGCTCATTCTGATTCATTTTGCCAGCACGGGTCACAACTGAAGTGGTGAGAACTTGTTAAATACTGTAAGAGGAAACATATTAAGTATGATTTTTATATATTGTAGTGTAGCTCACCATATCACATTGAGTAAATAACACCATATCCTCGACAACAGGTAAACAACAGACTTCACAGCATATCAGCCGAGCTATAAACCAAACACCTGCAGCCCGGACAAGGTCTCCGTTTATTCCACAGAATATCATGTAGTTTACCTCATGTCATGATTATACTCCTCCATGCACCGAAAGAATTTATTGGGCGGCTATAGTTATATTGCTGTGTGTGTTTGTCTTGTTCTGGGCAGGATTTTATTAGGGTGTGGGTGCATTCTGTATCTTTAACAGATGGTGGGTATATTTTTGAGAGGGATGGATCTGCATTCACATACCATAAATAGTGTTAAATATCTTTAGGGCTGAATAAAAAAGAGCAGGATTCACTGAACAGGAAGTTGTCACTGAACTCCTCACTGGCTCTATGCAAACCCATTGTGCTGTATTTCATCCACAAGCTGTTAAAGGTCACGTCAGACTGAGTTAGGCAGTGAAACGAGATTATAATAATCATTTTAAGGCAGAGAAAGATCTACACAAGCTGCTCTATTGTGACATTTTGTTGCTTCAGAGCTGCAAGATGGTGAGACGGAGGACGGCAGAGACGGGAAGGAACGAGACAGACTGACGATTGTGACAGACTGCAGACACAATGAGACGCCCATCATCTCAGGTCAGTGCGTGAGATGAATCAGATCACGTCTAAGTGTCAGAATTATACTTAAAAAGTTGAACTATTTAGCCTAAATAGACCTGAGTGTAAGTGTTCCACATGTTCGTGTACATAAAGCAGCACTTCCTGGTTTATTTTGCGCCGGCTGATGTGGCAGCTGTGATGGACTCATACTGTCACCTAGTGGCATGGAAGCAGCATTGTGCAAAAAAGTTTTCAGTTAGTGAGTTATAGTGTTAGTGAGTTCAGCTAATGAGTTCTAGTGATGCATTACTCACAGACAGCCATGAATGTATTCTGTGTGAAAATGTCCAATAAGTGAAACTAGATCTGCTTTTACACTCAGTAAATTATACAATATACTGCAATATTGTAAACTGAAATGTAAGAAGTTATAAAGTATTTTTTTTATTTAAACTGAGAGTACAGGTATTCAGTTTCAATGATACTCCAGAAAAGTACAAATTCCCAAAAATATTACTTAAGTCCTGTGATGAAGTACAATTACTCAAGCACTTTACACCCCCGGTGAGAGTGTGTGGCCGTGCAGCTCATATCTGATGGATTTGTGTGTATGTGGGTGGTTCAGATGAGATGCTCTTTGAGACGACTTCAAAATCTCAAAAAATCATTGTGATTGTAGCCTGTAGGTGTGTGCGGATCCCAGAAGTGCATCAGCCGACAGCAGCAGCTCTGTCTTCTCTGTGCTATGAACGCCTATCAGAAATTCTCTGTGTTCGCATTCGGCCTTAGAAACAATCAGTATTGTTTCATATTTCAGCTGATGTGTTTACTGCACGGGGGAAACAGAGTGTGCAGGTCTTCCTCAGAAGTGACTGTGGTGGCAGGGTTCAGGGACCACAGCACACGTTTGATGTGTCTGTACGTGCTGCAGACTCTAAGACTCTTTGACTATTTATAACCGGAGAGACATAATACAGAGAGCTCAGGGCTTTAGATAATGAAGAAAACACATCTTTTGGGAGTCTTAGTTCAGTGGTCCGTCCTTCAAACTCACATATCTGTGTAACAGCACAAGGGTTTTAACAATTTATCCCTACTCTCTCTCTCTCTTTTTCTTTCTCTCTCTTTCTCTCTCTCTCTCTCTCTCTCTCTCTCTCTCTCTCTACCTCTCCTGCCTGACTATTAACAGACACTGATGCCACAGGATTTGGTCTGCTAAATACATCCAGAAGAGTGAGTCTTTCTTCCCAAAGCTGTCATTTGTAATCTGTAATGTGATTCATATTTTTAAGATCTCATTAAAAATCTTTATTTTAAGAAACAACTGGCCAGAAATATTCAGGACTCACCTAAAATGCTGTGCTGTTTAGCATTAACAGAGTCTCGTCCCCAAGTAGCAAATTATGATTTATGGCAGTGACACAAAATAAAGGCTAATGAACATCCAGTTTTGGAGAGGTTGTATTAACATTATTGCTTGGTTGTAAGAATGTTTTTCAGTGTTCAGTGTAATATGTTATTTATTTTCTTTTCAATTCTGTAACTTTTTAAAACGTTCCACTAACAACTTCAAAACGTTTTTGATATATATGATATATAACATTAAAAAAGTTATATTAATGTTACTGCAAGAACGTTTTTTGATAACTTTGTGAAAACTTTGAGAGAACATTAGCTGATGTTTTGAGAACGGTCCCTGTTAGGTGGGGAGCTCATGAATCGGGCATCACTGTCATACGAAACACTTTGAAAAAAACTTATTTTTTCCAGTATGTGAAGCTGATGAATTTCCAGGAGGAGGTGAGAGCTCACAGGGATCTGGATGGGTTCTTGGCCCAGGCCAGCATTCTGCTGGATGAGAAGGCTGCATCTCTGGATGAAGTGCTTCGCAGAATGCTGGACCACGTGGCTAACGATGGGCAGGACACCTGCAATGCTGAAGAGGTCATGAGCGCTCTGTTCACAGACGCTGGAGGTCAGGATGCCAACGGTGAGCAGCGGGCCGCCCACCCGAGTGCTGAGAGTCAGAAATCCAGGGCAGACCCTCTGAGAATCAAGTTTATGGTAGACAACACAGTCTTTAAAACAAGGAAAGCATTTAATAGTTTACTCTCTGTCTCTGTTGAAGTTCACCTGCTTACTGAGATCATTCAGGGCGTGACAGCGACGGCCACTGGAGTACGATACCAGCAGTCCTGGCTCTGTGTGCTGTATGTAGAGAATTCATTTATAGTTTTAAATGTAAGCTCGGGTCCAAAGGTTTAAGACCACAAGTGAAACTTCTTATATTATATTTTTTCATGTTATCAGAAACAACTGCAATAAGCAATAAGTCAGATTGAATCTAGATATATTTGTGCAAAACCTGATGATCCATGTTATCTCAGCATGATAAGAGAGTGTTTCAAAGAGCGTCTTGTGTGCTTTAATGGAAGCAAGAAAAACTGACCTTTTGTACAAAGAAGTGACATGGTCCATGGCACAAATTATATTTGCTTGTTTGATTAGTTGTCCAGAAATTGTTGGAAATCTGAAATATTGCCTAGTTAAAACAAATAGTTATTTAGTTATATAAATAGCTATTTCTTAGTTTTAATCTAAAAGTTCTCAAGCGTTGGTAACATTTAGCTTTAAATTAGATGTTCAGTATGATGCCAGAGTGTTAATACTGTTAAAACTTTATAATATTTGTGTCTTAACCATAACTAGTAGCAATATGTTTTTTCAGTGGCTAATGCTCAGTCAAACTAGAAAGCTTGATGAATGATGTAATTTGTGCCAATATATTTATGATACAGATAAATACTGAAATTTCTGATACAGTTTAATGATAACAAATATCAACACAAATTACACAAAAATATTCAGTTCTTTTTGTGCATTATCCAGTTTTAAGACCCAGTAAATAATACTGTTGGTATCTAGTTGATGTTGATAACTTTAAAAGATTCAATCTATTAATCACAAATTATTAACACTAGCTTGCAAAACAGTGATCAGTACACACTGCTTGCTGACAGACAGTATGTATCAATACTGTAAAGCACTGATCGTGTGTCCTTTCATACACAGCTGTAACGTGAAGAGTCTCCACAGACGTTGTGTTTGTATCGCCCGTCTGGAGCGTCCACAGAATTGGGGTATTAACTGCTGTGAGGTCCGTTATGTTATCCTCATCCTCGCGCCACCCAGAACGGTAAGCCTGTACTTTCACCCACCAGTCATCACCTACAGAACACAGGTCTCGTGTGATATGCAGTGTAAGTTTCTTCAATACGCCTCGTTTTTTTTGGCTTTTTTTCCTGTTTCGTACTACGCAGAAAAGCACAAAGACAGCCATAGAGCTCGGCCGCACCTTTGCCACCTTGTTCTCAGATATCTCGTTCAGACAGAAACTTCTGGAAACTAAGACCCAGGAGGAATTCAAGCAGGAGCTTGTAATTCAAAGGCAGCGGCTCTCCACCATCATCCAGAAGCCCTCGGTGGAGGAGGAGACCGACCCACACAGCAACAAACCACTCAAGGTCTGAAGCAGAGAGAGAGAGAGAGAGACTCGGGGCATGTTAATGCTTCGCAAACCAATTATCTGCACAGTCTGCCTGTTAACTCCCTGCTCATTTCCCTGTGGGTTACGAACACACTCTCTGCACGTACAGAACACCCTCACATTACATTCGTACAACACCTCCAAATAAAGAACTTAACCACGCAGATGTGTGTGTATGTACTTGTCCACCACTGGCCATCGGCCATCTCTGCTTCATTAAAAACATATTAAGACTCAGACAAAAGTGTTAACCTTCACATACACCTAGAGTTGCCATTAACTCAGAATAAAACCTAAGGCAAAGACGTCATTTTGCTGTTTGCATAGCGAATTGTGATTCACCTTCCTTCCATTTCATTGACACATCACCTGTACAATACCTGTAGACACTGGTATTCGCTTTTGGTAATGCAAAGCTGGTTATGTGTTACTCTACAGTACAAACAATACGACAGTACAGTTTATGTGGAGAAAGCGGCTCTGCTGTTTGTATTCTATGTGCTCTCCTCTCAAAGATCATTCAAATGTTTTTGTAAACTTCATTATTTCAGGAGGGTAAAAGGTTCAAGAATGGATTTTACTTTTCAGTCCTTTTCCTACTGTGCAATAAAAGACATAATATTTCAAGTACAGTTGTTTTTACGATGTCACAAACACATTGAAGGGTTTTATAGTAACATTTCATCCTGTGATAATCACCATAATATTCTGTACAAGATGCTTGTAAATCACACAGGCATTGTGCATTTATGTACTTTTATGATTTTATGGGCTTTTTAATGGTTTAATGCATTAAAAGAACAGAAAACAGCAACAATCACCATATGTTTTAAGCACCCTATCTGCTTTCGTACACAGGTAAAAGATTTCCTTCGAGCTGGTCGTGGCATTTATGAAGACCTGTGCCGCAGGCTTCCGTTCTACCTATCTGACTTCACAGATGGCGAGTTTCTGTTTACCCCAAAGCCCCACTTGACTTCACTTGTGCTAAAAATAACAGACTTCTCTCAGTTGCTCAGTTGCTGAGGTGTTTTTTCTGTATGGTTTCCTTCGTAGGTATTCTGGGCACTAACAAATCTCTGCTGAAGTACACCACCACGGCCATCTTCCTCTACATCGCGATCCTTCTGCCTGCTCTCGCGTTTGGCTCTCTGAACGATGAGAGCACACGAGGAGAGATAGGTCTGTGGTTTACATAACGGCTTGACTGTGCATACATTGTTTTGCTTGTGTCAGTAGAAGTTCTTATAATTCAGCTAAGACCAGTCTCTGATGGGAGCTGGTTTTACATGCTGGTCTTATTCTCAACCTCTGATGACACGCCTACGGCCCGCCTCCCAGTCTCTTCTCTGAATGACTGATGAATTTTCCACACTGAAATGTCAAGCACTTTCTCACTCTGCAGTTTGTGTCAGTGTTTTCTCTACAGCCCATTGTGGATGAAATAAGCAACTATTTGAGTTTATCTGTTATTGTGGTATAAACCAGTTTGGTTAAACCAGTTCCTAAACAGCACAAAATTAACAAGCTAAATACATTTCTGTTGAAACAGTTTCTTGTCTAAGTGGGCGAATAAGGTGGACCAGACTTTATGCCTAATGTCCAAGATCCGGCATTGCTAAACCAAGTTGGTCTACCCAGCTAATATAAAACATTCTCAGAACAATGACTAACATTCTCTAAAAGTTCCTTCGAAGTTATCAGAAGCGTTTTAGATATCATATATCAGAAAAGTTATTCTTAAGTTGTTAATGGAGTGTTTTAAAAACATGTTTGAATGACGTTCTTCTAACAAAACAATAATGTTAATACAATGTCTAAAAACTGGACGTTTTGTACATTTGTACAACCTAAAATTGCTGACTAAGTAGGTGGTTGGTCAGCTGAACTATTACTGTAGCTGGTGGTTAACCTGTTGGACCAGCAACAAACAAGCTACCATGTTTAATGCGTCTGTCCAAACTGGATTGATTTGTTTTTTGTTAATGTGTGACTGACCGGCTCAGTGCTAACGGATCTATCTGATGATGTTTTTGACTCTCTGCAGATGTCCAGAAGACCATTATTGGTCAGAGCATTGGAGGAGTGATCTACTCTTTGTTTGCTGGGTCTCCTATGGTTATTCCTCTGACCACAGCACCTCTGGCCATCTTCATCAGTGGTACTGTATCTGCTGTACCTCTCTTATACTGTAAGTGCGGTTCAGTGTCTTGGAGCGCTGTACAGTTGTGATGGAGTTTTCTGGCTTGTGTTTGTGTGCTGCAGTGATCAGAGGCGTCTGTGATGATTATGATCTTGATTTTCCTGCGTTCTACGCCTGTATTGGTCTCTGGAACAGTTTGTTCCTCATTCTCGGGGGAATCTTCAATCTCAGCCTGTTCATGAAGCTCTTTAAACGGTCAGTGGAGCAGCATGTATAGATGTATATTAAAGAAAAAGTAGGAGAGTATATTATTAATATAAATAAAATAAAATGTTTATGAAAAAAATGATGTATATTAAAATAAATATTTTTAGTTTTAGTTTTTAGTTTCTTTTTATGGCAAATATTTGAAATTTGAAAAAGTTTTAAAGCTGCAAACTGGAACTTTTGCCTCTCTATTGCCATCTCTGTTTGAAACATGAAATTGCAGGGTATTTTCTTGACAGATTTAGAAGTTTAAATGCCAAACAACTGCTGTAAGAACAAGCTACACACGCTGCATCATCTGCATTACCCGCACATGTGATGTAGTAGAAAGCAGAAGATGCGGAGGATGCCGCATCTTCTGCTTTCTGAACGTTTCCCACTATATCAGACCCGACCACTCAAATTGTAAATTATTATATAATTTACGAATCAGGGTGAGACGGGGAGATCTGTCATGTACTTGCTCAGTAACTGATTTTTGTTCATTTTTAACCAAACCAAATTACAGATTGCAGCTTTAAACTAAACATTTTTATTTGGAAAATATATTTCTTTCAACTTTCATCCATGCTGTTTACAACATACATTTGAAATGTTGACATTTTTTCAAAAGGTTTTGGCAAACAAAAATATATATTTCTCTCTTTTTCTGTGTATTTCCTATTTTGCTGTTTGTGTCTTTATGAATCAGACACCACATCCTGATATAACTCATCGGTATCTGCTGTGGCCTCTCTCTCTGTACCCTAAACATCCATCACAGATCTGTGTTGTCTTGTCTTTTGTGCAGTAATCTCTGTTCGCCTTGAGTTTGTTGTTATGTCTCGGCCTGTGCTTGCTCGTTTTGATAAAGGGAAGATCAGTGTCTCACTGTGTCCTACATGTCCTCTCAGCTCTACAGAGGAAGTGATTGCTTTGTTCATCTCCATCGCCTTTGTGGGTGATGCCGTGAAAGGCACCATAAACAGTAAGTCCACAGCTCTCATATGTTAAAGGGCCACGGGCTTCACCGAATCACTGCTTAAACAACTAGAGCAATGGCATGCCTTAGAAATAAATCAGTAATGAGGATTTAACTGAGAGGAGAGGGTAAGTGAGACAGGGATGGAGAGAGAATAAAAATGTGTTGGTTGACTGTAGTTGTAGTAGTGTTTTCCTTTTTGGGCAAGTTTGGACAAGCACATACATAACAGGCCAACATTTAATGTGATCTTCCTACTTGCCCCGATTTGCAACAGTAAATTTATAATAATAGTTTATAATTTGAGCTGGCAAGTCTGATTTCATGGGAAATGTCAACTGTGGTTACATCACAACGCTAAGATTGTTCTCACAGCAGTTCTTTAGAATATAGTCACGGTAAGCAAGTAACTTGCATTTGTATGTTTCGAACAGAAATGGCGATAGAGAGACGAAAATTATTCATTGCAGCTTTAAACAAAATACAGCACAGAACAGTTAAGTTGCTCCTTTTCAAACAGTGAAAGTGGATGGAGAGTGAGGGCATCAGGCCCCTCTTTACAAAGCACGACAGAAGTGGTGTAAACGTATGTCACGTAACTTCAGTTTCAGCTTACATTTTTTATTGTTTCATTAGAATTAGTAATGGACAACTTTGGTGGTGCTGTTTTGTCATTTTTGGGGCTCAGCAGCATCGGTCCCTATTCACTGTCATTATATTTGAAAAAAGAAAGAAAAAGACACACAGGTTTGGAACTGTATGAGTGTGTGCAAATGACAGAATATTTTATTTTTGAGTCGACTGTTCTTTTCATGTCAATATAAAAGGAATACATTGATATGAGTCATTTATGATTCTGTTTCACCATTTGTCACCTCCGCACCTCTCTTTGCTCCTAGTTTTCCATAAGTATTATCATGGTCCTATACTAGTCAATGGAAGCACAGGGGAATGCCATCAGCTGGATCAAATACTTCATCAGACGGTGGTCGGAAAACAGAACAGGGGTGTCTCATTGCCCGCCACCATCGTTCTGTGTAGCAGGGAGCGCCCGATTCTCTGCCTACTGCTGATGTTGGGAACGTTATGGCTGGGTTACGCTCTCTTCCTCATCAAGAGAAGGTAATTACAGGATAGTTAATTGCAAGCTTCATTAGCTGTGTGTGCTGTGTCACTTGTTCTTATCCACTTTAGTTAAACTACATTGCTTTCAGGTAATAGGGAATGGCTGTAAGGTCGTATAATCTAAGGTAAAGGGTAATGAGGAATCATTTCTGAAAATGGGGACTGAATTTAAAACATATAGAATTGTTCACTGTATGCTACTGTTTCTGCATTATATTTGCATTATATTCTGTTATTATAATGCAGAAAATAATTGTTCTATTATACCTTGCATTCTATTCTGCATTATGTTGGTTTCTTGTATCCTAACAGCCCGTTCCTGCATGCTAAAGTCAGAGAAGTGGTGTCGGACTGCGCGCTGCCGATCTCCGTGGTCATCTTCTCCTTTGTGGGCTCCTACGTTTTCATTGACATTCAGCGTGAGCACGAGCGCCATCAAAATCAAACAATCACAATCTCTGTTGTTTTCAACATCATTACAGCTGCAGTGAAAATGATGTTGCTTATACCATGATTACAGGAACACACGCTGGTTGAGGGATCATTTCAACCTGTAATATAACTGAATTCAGAAATAAACGGAGCTTAAAGGCACAGTCCCCCCACCACCCAATAAAAAATCATTATTTACTCACTGTCATGTTGTTTCAAACCCAAATGACTTTCGCTCTGCAATGAAACACAAAGAACGGTCATGCTGTTTTTTAAATGTAATTTCAAACTGGCTCTGTCAGGCCACATCAAATGAGACGAAAACAGGTGTATTTTCAGTGGGGTGTAAATGAACAGTTTTCAATCAGAAAATGAAAATGTATGACTGCATTAACAACATGAACCTTTACAATAAATAATACTACAGCTGAATCAGTAACATGTTGATGAACACTAGAAATAATATTTTTATCTTGAGGTGTGGACTTGGCCAGATCTGATTCATGTAGCACAAATGGGATTTGATGACAGAATTGTTCATTTGGTTTTATTATTTTCTAATATGTTGTTTCACAGTTCCAGTATTCAACTACCAGAATGGAACCATATTCAAAGTGGCACCATTTCACCAGCTGACGGGGCTGAACATAATAAGCGCGTGTGGTCTTGGCTTTCTCCTCGCTCTGCTCATCTTCATTGATCAGAATATTGTCGTGTCCCTCACCAATGCCCCGGAGAACAGGTAGGCCTGTACATTTAGAAAACCACGCCGTCCTTTTGAAAATCCAAGAGAGAAACCATTTTCAGCTGTATTATGTTATGATAAGACACCGTGCAATCGTCTGCGGAGACATCCTGAATCCATCGGCTGATTGAACATTTGTTTTCCGTCTGTTGTGTCATACCATCTCTGTGTGCTAACATTGTATTGGCTTTGCTTTTCCTGAGATCACTCAGCCGTCAGTTTGCACTGTCAGTGTGGTGCAGACAGTCGTGGGAGCTGGTGAGAGTCGGCGTGTGATCTCTTTGTGTGTGCTTCAGACTGCTCAAGGGAACGGCGTACCACTGGGACCTGATGCTCTCTGGGTTTATCAACATCCTGATGTCAGTGCTGGGGTTACCATGGATGCATGCAGCCTTCCCTCACTCCACACTGCATGTGCGTCAGCTGGCGCGGGTGGAGCAGCGAGTCGAGGGGGGGCACCTCTATGAAACGTGAGAGCAGCCACCTACATACATCTTTTAGAGAACATGACACTTGCATTTGTATACATTTATCAGTGTTTTTTATCCAAAGCAGTGTATTAAAGGTATACATATATTAGTTTGTTTTATTCAGTGGAAATCAAACCCATGACCTTGGTGTTGCTGGCGTCAGGCTCTGCCTTTTGAGCTACAGGACCTTGAGTTCACTAGTAACACATCAAATGTGACTAAAGGAACGTTAAACACATTTTCTTATGTTTAATGCAGGATAGTTAGTGTGAAGGAGACACGACTCACAACGCTGGCTGCAAACATTCTGATTGGCTTATCTCTGTTTTTGCTGCCGGTGCCCCTGCAGTGGGTACCGAAGCCTGTTCTTTACGGCCTCTTCCTGTACATCGCTCTTACATCTATAGATGGAAACCAGATGTGTGATCGGATGGCCCTTCTGCTTAAAGAACAAGTGAGAGATTAGATTAGTGAACCAGTAATAACCCATATGCCTTCATTTGTGTTTTAGTGCTCATGTAGCCCATGTGTTTCTGATGTTATAGTACGAGGTCAACATGCAAATTTGCAACCAATTAAGCATATAGTAATATATGTTACCTATGTTACATATGTTACACTTATATGTTACACACATATTTTGGAGTACAGCTGAACATTCAATGAAGAAAAAATACCTGGTGGGATTTTATCTGTTGGGAATTAAAAGGGAGCTTCTAAAAGGGGAGGGGTTTAATAAGAGGGACCGATGATGTCAGCTGAAGGGGAAAGATGTTTAGGGGTGGAGCCTTTTTCTTTCAGTGCTGAAAACTTTTAGTCTGGTACCTACAGTTGTTAGGGCACAGAGTGTTTATTGGGAATGTCAGTATGTTGACTTTAAAATATTTTAAATCTCAAACCTAAAGCGACACAACAAATGTGTCATATATAAATCGTACATTAATCTAAAATCTCCGTCCTCAGACATCATACCCACCCACTCACTACATCCGCAGAGTGCCGCAGAGAAAGGTGCACTACTTCACAGGCCTGCAGATGGTACAGCTGATCATCCTCTGTGCTTTCGGCATGTATCCTCTGCCGTATATGAAGATGATTTTCCCTTTACTCATGATCGTGCTCATTCCAGTACGGTAAGATATTAGAGAGATTTAAAAGATCCTAATTATATTTACAATGTTTGGCAACTGCTGGAAGCAGGATGGGATTCAGAACTGGCAGCGATTCTGTTGTTTACTACATCTGTGTGTGATGGCTGGTACGGCACACACATGATGATAATTAGCTTTATTTTTCTCTTTATGTAAGCCCTGCTGCCAATATCAGTTTACACCAGCAATCCTGATGAATTCCTTTGCTGGTCCAGGCCGGTTTATGTTGCTTACCAGCAAAACTTACCTGGCACAGCTGGTTTTTGTGGAAATGCTGGTTGACCAAGAAAGCTTTGCTGGTTAATCTAGTTAAGAAGCAGCACAGGACAGGACTGTGTACGGCTGTGGATGTTTCAGCAGAAACACGCGATGTATTTGCAATGACATTCTGTTAGTGACTTATTGACTTTTTTGCAGGAACTATTTGCTGCCAATGATCATTGAGGCAAAATACCTGGACATCATGGATTCCCAACACATGTAAAGATGTAAAACAAAACATGCTTTAAAAAGCAACAGATGTGTGTATCTTTGTGAAAATGAATGGTTGAATAAGCAAATCTTTGAGAGAGAAGTGTACCCAGGTGCAGAGACACCCTGTATCTGGTTTTGATATTTTCTTTATATATCTGCAATGCATCATCTCAGTCAATGTTTTTTATGTGCTGGAATTAAAACCTCTTATTGTCTTTTCTGCGATTCTCTAAAATGCGTCTTTCATTTGTATCTGGCTTTTGTACACAGTGGGCAATATTATTATTGTGTTATTTTGTTATCTGAAAGTGCACACAGAATTATTCGATCACACAATACAGAAGATCAAAAGATCTCAGCACGGTTTATTTCAGAGCTTTCTATTCACTCCTCATCATTACCGTCCCACAAAAGTTTCACCGTGTCAGTTTTATAAATTGCTTTTCAGATGTGTGATGTGTGCTATCTAGGGGACAAATCTCAAAAGGACATTTTAACCATGTAGGGTCATTACACCTAAACCAGCATGGGCAATTACCCACAATTCCACATGACGTCCCTTTCGTATGTTTTAGCAGGACGATATAAATTCACCCCAGCTGAAGAAAGCTGTAAACTAATGCGCCAGGAACATCGGTGACGTTCACAGACATCTTCTGTCGCAAAGAGAAACAGCTCACCTCTCACGAAATAAATCATTTTGCAAAAAACAAACATGAGAACGATGCATCTGGGTCAGTGTGTCAATGCCTCCCCCGGCCGATAGATGTCGCTGTGCGCCATACTTGTGCCACTTGCACAGAGGTGGCGCGTAACGGGACTGCGGCAAACCAAAGGTGTGAAGTTTAAACCTGTGTGTCCTATGAAGTACAGGCGTGTGCTGTGAGGTTTACATGTATAAACGCAGCTGATGTAAAACAACTTTATAAAGCGTTTCTTTCGGGAATGGCACGACGCTTCGCGTCCATCTGACGCGCGGTTTCCTAGCAACTGTGCGCGTCACACCGGAGGGTCGAGCGGCCTGTTTACGCGATCTTAACCGATCTGAAGACACAAACGAGCACCGGATCGCCGTGTTGAAGACACTTTCATCTGCTTTTCGTGTCGTGAAGCGACCGGACTCATCACGTCTTACAGGTATATCGTTTATGAAGCGTTAGGCCTGGCGCGGTATGATCGCGGTATCACCGCGGTATCACGACGATGCGATCGGTTCACATGTTGTTCATGTTGTGTTTTCCGCGCTGGGGCAATGAATCGCACTCAAAATGTGAGCATAGAAAGACGGAAAGAAAGAGAGTTTGTGACCATTGTTACTCTTAAGGCCAAATTGTGCGATAGCTCCACCCATTATCACGGTATCGATAATCACAGTTATTGTCGCTACCGGTATATCGTGACACCCCGATTGCAGAGACTGCTGAAAGAGTTTTTCCACCCACAATCAAGTCATATCGTCGGTCCAGGCTGATGACTTTGACCAATGCGATCAGACACATCCGATGTCCTCTTTTCATCCAGTCTCTCTCACTTGTGTTTCAGGGGCAGTCCACCCGAGCTCCTCCTGATGTGTGACAGCTCCTAAAGGTCCGGCAGGCAATCTCTGAGGGGCTAGCAATAGCAAGCTAGCTTTGAAAGCATCTCCCTTCTCTCCAAAGCCACGCCTCCTCCAACACCTGAACGCATACATAGTTTGACACACAAGCGGGACATCCTGTCATTGCATTCGGACTGAATGCAATGATTGGGCGAGCATTTTATGGTCCTGCGCCTTCCACAGAAGACTATATTGATGTAAATACATTTAGATAACTTTCAACCAGCCATGCAAAAAATGTTTCTGGGAAAGATTGCCAACCCTGCCTTAAATTCATAATTCCTGCTGTCTGCAGATGTACTGTCACTCTGTCTTAATGTTGCTCCTGATTTAGCAACTGTGTAAATATTTGAATTGTATTGAGTTTCCACTCATTAATGCTGCTTATGCAAATGGAGGCATTTGTGTTATGTTGTGAAGTATCTGTTCTGTTACCCCTGCTGAGTTTGATTGCTCATCTCTGTCTTCTGTACAGACATAGCTGAGCGGATGAGAGGCTAGAATGAGCAGAACAGAAACATACCGTTCAATACTAACAGAATTACTCGAATAGTCAATGAAGATACATCTGGTGAAAGTGGTCCTGGCTGAAATGAAAACTTCTGTCATTAGTTAATCGCTCTCATGTCAGTCCAAACTGGTTTTACTTTCGTTCTTCCATAAAACCCAACAGAAGCTGTTTAGCAAAATGTTCAAGCTGTTTTTTATACAGTGACATTAAACGGTGACAGCTAGCTGTCAAACGTACATAAAAGTGATGTAAAATGATTTGTGCATCATATTCTGAGTGCTATATACTAACATTAAAGTTGTAATTTACTGCACTATCGCTCTCGAATCTCATACAAGCTTGTGCACTTTTAACACATGCAAGATACACAAGCTATGAAACAAAATATTGAATTTCAAGCTCGCCTTTTCCTCCTAATTGCCCCTGATTTGGTGTTAATTTATTTCATATTTGCCATTAATCTGTTTTTGACAGATTGTTGATACTGGTTCTTATTTGATTTTTCAGCCTTAAAACATCTCATAAGCTAAATCAACACATAAAATGACTCGAATTCTTCTTCATTCCCTTCAAATTAACGAAGAAGTGTGAAACAGCCCCAGTTTTCATTGTTCTCATCATGGCTGCTTGGGGCCAATCAATAATCTCAGAAAATGTTTGTTGGTCTCATTCAGTCGTTGATGAGACGTGCACATAATTTTGTCTAAGATGATAAATGGCCGCAGCTGTGTGAATTCTGCCGGAGTTGTGCTTCGTGTATCACAATATTTCCCTCTCCAACTGCAGTATATTTTAGTGTAGTATTGTATTTCTACAGCACAGTCACCATTAAGATCCACTAAGTGATTTAGGGCTGTCTGTCATGAATAGATGACACAAAATAGAACGAAATGAGCATGACCCAGATTTGAAACAAGCTGTGTGTTATTGCGTTCCTTAAGAATGCAGCTTTTTTCAATTTCCTCCTTATTTGAAGAACACAAATAGGCAGGATTCTGAAACAAGCTTTTCTCTGGTCATTTTCTTTGTGGCTCTTGTGCTGTTGTCAAGCATGGCAAATTCAAGAGTGTTCATACTGTATTGTCAGTGGTTGTGTTCACATAATTTTCATCACTACTTTGCAGGGAGAAGAAAACGTGTCATCAACAAACACCCCCAATCTCACTGTCCCTTCTCTGTATGGAAATGAGCACCTTAATCTTCCCCTTTGACATTCAACAGATAAGGTAATCAATGAAGCATGCTGTCTGTTGTCTCTTTCAAAGCAAACTGTGTGTGTGTGCTCTAAAACTAAAAGTGCCCAAGTCCTTGATGAATGTATTCATCTTATGATTTTGTGAAATACTGCACACAGTAGATCTTTGGACAGCCTAATTTTAGGTGTAAATATAAAGATGTGGCCATGTGACCTCTGCATTTAACCCTTTCTGTGAGTAGTGAACACACACACACGTGGAGCAGTGGGCAGTAATCACTGAGCAACGAGGGGAAAGTTGCTCATGGGCGCCTCAGTCATTTCCTGCCGGCTGTGGGAATCGAACCTGTGACCTTTGGGTTTAAAGATGTTGCATGATAGGGCATTTGATCTGTGTTATCATAGAGTTTTTCTGAAAGTGCTGAAGTGAATAGGTCATGCAGACACTCATATACAATGTTAAAATGTCATTTTTTTTTAAACAGGGAAAGCAAAGCTGGAGTTTGGCTGACTTATTATTCTAAGACAAAACAAACTGGCCATTTATTAGTCTGCATGACTAATAAACCTGCATGTTGTTGAACCTGTTAAATATCATGGCACAGAACCTTTTTAATGTTTCAGACAAAGATGCGACAGAGAAGCATCCAACGTTATGGATTGTGGCTTTAAAGGTCATGTAATAAAAAGCCTCTTTATCTTGACCTAAATGCCATATATTCATATTCTGTGCAGAATTGTCCTCCTTGTACAACACATTGTATTCCGTCAGTTTTAAAGGTTTATATTGTACATTCTAAACCACTGGAGTGACACTGGAGTGACACTGGAGTGACACTGGAGTGACACTGGAGTGACACTGGTTTCTGTTCTACATCCACACCAGATCATTTGATGCTGTCTCCAGTGCTTCTCCTACCACTGCTGTGCCAACATCACTCCGTATGTCAGATGCTCAGCTTTGTCTGTTAATATGTGGCGTCTGCCTGGTCCTGCTGCTTCCTAATCAACAACATATGGAAATTTGGGCCTTTCCTGAACCCCCTTCTTTATGTTCAGATACTAATTATCTCTCTTTTTATGTAGTGGTTAATCTTCTTCATGTTCTGGTAGAAGGAATGAATCTAAGTGACATTAGCTGTTTATTTTCACTCCTCAGGCTGATGGTTCTGATCTTCTGCATGATCTGCATCTCACTGTTTACACCTGCTGTTAAGATCTGTGATTACTAGAGGTTACCCAGAGGTTTTATTGTTTAGACATTGCTCTTTCATAACCTTGGAGATCTGATGAAATTCTCAGTTGTGTTTCATTTAAGTATGAACTTTGTCTCTGATGTTTCTCCTAAAATTGCTCAGAAGAAATAAAAATAAACAATTCTTAAAATACATTAATGAGTATGGAGCTGTAACATTAATGTAGACTGTACCTTAAATAATCTGGATTTGGGTAAATGTGATGAGAAATGTTTAAGTTCATATTGAAATCTTCAGTAATGTTGACTTTTGATCGCAGACTTGCGAATCTGAGCTCAGTTTGTGACATTGTTGAGATCTCTTCTGAAATAGAGACATTCATGAGATTTCTGGGTCTTTCTCAGGAGAAATATCCGAGACGTAGAAGACTTGAGCAAAAGTTTCTGTTTGCTCTAGATTTAATCTCATTGCTGTTGAGGAGGAATAAAGCTATTAAAGAGATCTCATCTGTGATTTTTCTTTCCCATGGGTGGGTGAGATAACAGATTTGCACTGTGAATATTACATTATGACCAACATGTCCAAATAGAAAACTCTGTTTTCCGTGAAACGGCCCTTAGATTTCAAGGTATTTAAGTATTTAAGGATATAATTATAGGTGGATATTTTGGGTGTAACTGTTGTTTAAAGGTTGTAGTGTTTAAAACCTAAACAATTTTGTTGGGAAATATTGTCCTTCAGAACAGGAGCTGCAAATAAAATCAGGGTTGTGACGAGTTTAATCACAAAAGAATTTATTACACCCAGATTATTGAAAATTGCTTCATTGTCTGTATTTCACATCCCAGATCCAAAGTGATGCTTCATCTGGAGTTTCACATATATTAATCTGCTTCAGTTCTTTCTTTGCCTTCCTGTAGCTGTTACAGTCAGATTAAAGACACATACTCAGCCCTGTAAAGCAGTCGGCGGTCTGACCTATTACATATCAGCACTGATCAAATCATACACTCCAGAACAAAGCCCAGCAGTTTTACAGAATCACCATTGTAGAATACAATCTAGACTTAACGCTAATGTTAATTACACTGTTGACAAAAGAAAATAACAGGGATTATGGCCCCGCTGATTAATAAAAGCATAATTAATAAAACATTTCTCCTACAAATACAATTTCTTTGTTCCAAACAAGTCTAAATTATTTTCTGTGGTAATTGACAGCATGTCATGGGTACGGTTGTCGGGAATTAAGTAGCATTTAACCCGGAATGTTCCTTTAATTAAAACAGTTATTGAGAATGGTCCCAGTCTTGCTTGGTTACTATTAAGCAAGTGTTTTTGTAACCAAAGGAGCTGATTATACACCAATCACACCGAAAACCTCTGCAGCAAAATGTTTTCTTCAAAGACACAGTTGCGGTAGGCTACAGTGAGTTACTGTAGTACATCTACATCCGTATCTGGATCAAAATGATTTGGGACTGAACTTGGGACTGCACTCTGTCTAGTTAATGTTCTGTATAGCGATCAGGAATGATTGTTATCTCAGTAACTTCCAGTGTCACCTTAGCTGAACCTTTGTTTGTCAGGCAGATTGGAAATTATTAGCCACTGCCTCTGTCATTTTTATTTGATGTTGCTTTTGCAGCCAGAGCGTCCTAATGAAATCATTAGCCATCTTTCTATCAGTTTGAATTTATGGATTTGTCCCTGTTATGTGTTATGTGACCAGAGAGAAGGGACTATGAGGCTGTCTGAGGCCACAGTAATTAAAAGTTCAGTAAAATGCACTGCCAGGATTGTAAACATGATTTGGCTGATTCAGACTTCAGGGCCATTTAGAGAGTTTTAAAGTAGGAATTATGTACTTAGTCCATGTTTTTTCTCACATCCGTGCACAAAAATGTGTGTTTTTGTTTGTATTTGGAAAGAACCATGTTGTGTGTAGAGAGTATTTGATAGCTGTGGCTGGATTTATGTAAACGTATAAGGATATTTCTTTAGTCTAAGCTAAATAACACAGTTAATGGTGATTATTTACTGATATCCTGATTAATCTTTGTGTAGAAAATCAGACTCTGTTACTTTGAATCTCTCTGTAAGGAAATTTGGATTTAACAATGAAAGGATAAAGCATTTGGAAAAGCCCCAAGACGCTGATCGGGTAATGAAATCACACTTCAAAGATGTGAACATATGCTAAACATTTTGATGAATCTGGTCCCAGATTAATTTGTTGTCCCGCACCAGCCTGATTGCTCTCTTTCCAATAATTCTGTCACCATCTGCGCTCATTACTGGTTCCAAAATGTTTTATACATTTTTTGTTTATTCATTTTTGTAATGTTACTATATAATTGTTTGTTTTAGAACTTGAGCAATTGTTAACAACCGGCAATTAAAACTCTTGTGACTGTGTTGAAGAGGAGCAGGCAGCTCCAGTCAATATTTTTTTTAATTTTAAGCATAAATTGTAATACAACTGGCATGTAAATGGCATTACTGATGGCAGCTTTGTATGTTAAAGAAGAATATGTACCCGGGTGGATAAATCTGTGTTACTGTGATATTAACAGTGCAGTTAAGTGTGAAATATTTTGTTTACTAGCAGGATATGCTGGATTATTTCTTCCACAGGGCTGATTGGGCTGACTTTCACTGGTAACGGAAATTCAGTGAATAGATGTATTTTCAATTTATTTTGAACTGATGAGTAATGTGCAACATTATACATTAGTTGCGCATAACAATATATTTTGACTTTAACCAGACAGTAGCAGCCAGAACAAATTGAGGAAATTGTATTCCGGGAGCAGAAGAGTTTTGGAATGTGAATCTGAAGCAGCTTGAGATGGATGGATTCATCTGACGTTGAGGCTTTGCAGAAGATAAATGCTATGGGAGCCTTTGTTTTCTTCCCCCTCAGGGCTGTTTCTTCATCAAGGATTTTAGATGGGCTTATTCCTGTATCAGCGTTCTGTCATTCACTTGTAAAAACTCTCATCTGTGTTTTTGAAGTATCTATTGATTCGTTTGTACTGGAGGGCTTGGTTAGAACTGACCCCAACAAAATTTGTTTTCAACAGCCAGAGGCCGCATTCATAGACATCATTACAAAAAAAAACAATCGCCCGCATTTTGGGACTGCTTTATGTGATTTTGTGGACCTTTTGTGGATGCAAGCATTGTTTTCATCAGAAAATACCATTGACCCTTGAGGCAAATGGGGAAATGAGAAAATATGGAGATTGGAACAGATACCACCCTCAGCAGTCACTTCTCGCTGTGTGGGCTTGTCCATCAAAAGAACTTCATGGTCTATCACGGTCGTGTTCAGAGATGCACCCTGAGTGTTTAGCTTGCATGTGAGGGTACTTGACTTCCAAGGCTTGATTCTTGCTGCGAGCGATTTATCTGGCCAGGGACAGCGGAGGTCTCAATCAATAGATGCTGGATGTGATCTGTGCACTCATTTTTTTCTCAAACGTTTGTTCTTCATAAGGGTTGAAAGCAACTCATTTGCCTTTATGGCTGCCTGGTGAGTGAGTGAGAACACATGTAGTGGCTCACACCCCATTATCTAAACCTTGAGCTGAACTCTCTAATTGGCCTCCTACTGTTTATTGCAGGGCATCATCGCTGCACTGCGGGCTGATCGCCGGTCCGCCGCACTCAGTGGCTAAAATATTCAGGTATGCGGACATAATGAATGCAATTGAATTATTTCTGATTGCAATGAGTAGACTGTCTCACTGCAGTACACCAATCAGATAGCCATGCACAGAACTCAAATCAAGCAACAGTGAAAGCTTCCAATTATAGTCAAATTACAATGTGACGTGTAGTAATTAATACTAAATCTATTAATACATCATTGCCATTAATAATGTTGTTTCATGCCAAGTTTAAAATCTGTTACATGAAGCTAATTAGCTTGCCAGCTAATATGTGTGTTATGAAAATGTTGGGTTTAGTTTTAATACAGGGTGGGTAAAAAGTAACTAGGCATTACAAATTGGTAATAAAGTTCATGTTTCTAATACAAATGTATTGAAACAAATTGTACATGTACTTTATTACATAGGAAAATGAAAGCAAATTTTACATTTCAACATAAGCACCGTTGACATCAACCAGTTTCCTCGAGTTCCTCTTCTGAAAAAAGTCAGTTTGGGATATTGCTGAGAACCTCTCGCAGCTGATGCTTGTACTATTGACGTGGGAAATATGAAATCCTATTTACTATCATCTGTTTAGACACTGTTTTCATCATGACTCCAGTGATACTACAAGTTCTGTAGCCAATTTTAATGCCTGGTTACTTTTCACCCACTCTGTAGATGATGTTTTGTGTACTGTCATTTGTAATGTGAAACATTTTGTTAAAAAACTTCCCCGTGCCAGTTCTCATTAAAAGTAATTCCACTCTGACATCAGCTCAAAAAATGTAATATTTTGAGAGAAAGGTGGAACGTGAAGCATCTTAATTCTCTGGAGAGTTGTTTACAGGCCTGCTTATACTCTTTAACTAGTTTCTCTATTGGGTGTAACGAGTGGGTGCATTTATAAATATCATTTTAACGTTATATGTTGTCAGTTTAATGATACATCAGTCTCTGGAGACCCGAGCTGTTGTCTGTGAGAACTGAATAACACAATCCAGCAAGCATAAAATACTGAGGTTAATCAATCTTAAACGTATTACACATACTACTAGTCAAGCACCTCCAGAACTCTGTCCCTGTGTCTCAACTTAAACCCTGTTGTTGTAAAAGTGTAGCGTCATTTTCATCCGTTTCACGCGGTCCTTTGTTTGATTACTTTGCTGAAAGTATTTTCTCTGTGACCTGGAATGTTCTTCTTGAAATAAACACGGATTTGCAGATGAATCTTCATATCGTTCTTCACGCATTTTGCTTTGCTAAATTAAACTGTAAACAATCACAGTCGTTCTGCCTGCTAAAGACTGATCAAAGTTCTCAGTGAGGACCACGATGACATCCTTTCCTGTTGTCTTATGTTGGATATTGGCTTTGAAAATGAAAACCAGATTGATCAGAAGGCTGTTCTGACCTCCCACAAACATGAACCCTGGTAATTCTTACAAAACGGCACATCAAAATCATCATGCTTATTTATTGGTCAATAAATGAATAAATGATTTGTAATGCTCGGACACTTTGATGAATAATAACAGACTTTCTCTCTGTGGCCTGTACAACAGCCAGCAGTTCATCTTGAGATTACCAAGCAAAACTCCCCTTTAATGGCTGCATAACACCAAAGGATTTTAATTTCCTTCATTATCACAGTTCACAACGACGATTTCCCAATTACAGCTCTGATTTTCACTGTGAGCCCTCCCACCACTTTGAAAAACCCTTTTCATCTTTCTGTGACTGAGGATTCTGTAATCGTTTACCAGCATTTACAGTGTTGACATGCTGTTCATCTAAAAAAATATAAAACATGAATGTACAGTGGCATCTGTCTAGGGAAGCTGATATGTAAAGCATCTTTTTGTGATATTTTTGCTCTTTTGCCATTTGTTACACGACCAGTATAGTCCTCAAACTCATGCCATTGGCTGAGCAAATGTTGTCGGTTTGGGCTGGTTGAGAAAGTAATCAACACTACAAAAATAAAACCAACAAATATAGCGAAATATAAGATTGAATAATGTGAAAGCATCCACTGCCCAACTGTCACACCAACATATAATGCTCAAATTCATTCTAGATATAGAGAGGAAATGTTCATAATGCAAACACTACATTTCACGATTGACATTTAATGAGACAAAAGTAAACACGAGAGTGCAAATCTTGAAGTATCTCTGTATGATGTCAATCTACTTCAACAGTATTTGAGGACAAACATCTAGAGGCCGTGTTCTGTGGATTTATGTTCAGCGATCTGTTTTCTCGTTTTGAACAGGAACTTCTGTCTGTGCACGAGTGGATCACAGCAGCCGTTATAATACTAAAGTGAACACACTATTTATTGCACACAATGTGCCTCAAAGGAAGAAATCTGCCAGAAGAAAAGAGAAGCGGCTTTAGGAGGGATTGTCAGCCATCGTGATGGAGTGTGAGTTTCGAAACGGGTTTCAGGGGGAGTTCAGTTCTGTTTTTCATTCTGTTTTTAATGTCTTGCCGTGGGCTCTCAGTATTCTTCTCTTATGTAGGATTACAGTTATTAAATATGTTCAGATTAGTCACAACACTTTAGCCACAGGGCTAAAGATGCTAATGCCCCTTTTTGTTCCAAATAAGGACAAACAGGATTAGCATCTCTACTAAGGTAATTGATTAAACAAATACACACACAGCGCTGAAGGGGGTGCTGGAGAGGAGATTTGAACCCGGGTCGCCGGTGTTTAGCAATGAGAAGCCAACCATGGCACCATGGGAGACTTGAGTTACTTTGAGTTAAGGTATGTAAATACATTACAAGCAGTGTAGCTGTGTGACCGCTATTATAAGTACACGCTAAAATAAGCACCACAAAGTAAATAATATTTTGCTAAATTACTAATTTACTATTTATTTATATTTTAGTAAATAATTATTTGTAAGCTTCAGGTCTGAATTGAACGTCATGACTTAAAGTAAAAAAACAGTGCAGTTACGATGACTTAACATGATTCATGTATGACCCACAGGTTGTAATTGCAACAGCTTCCACATTAACACTGTCCTATAAAACAATTGAGCAAACAAACCATAATAATTGAATGTTTTAATTCAGTATTTTAAGGATCAGAAATCATATTTTGCGAGCTTGCAGCATCTATCCATAGACTAAATATTTTTGTATGTGCATGTGATAAGATTAACAGCAAACCATGGTGCAGAATAATGCAGCATTCCTCAAGCAGATTTTAATTTTAGCGTTATTGTAGTACAGATGCTTCTGCCCATGCCATCAGAGTCATGATTTGATATTTGTAAGGATGTGAATGTGAAATGCCATGTTCAGTTAGCCCACCAAACTTCAGTCTGAGCTGCTGGTCATTGCAGTTCATTTGGCAGCACCAAACTACAGTAACATGCTGTGCTTAAAGGCCAGAAATGGAATGCTTGAGATGAACTGCCAATGCTCTTCAAAGCACTATTGATTCTCATTACTGCTAATAGTTTGGCTGTCACATTTAGCCCTGAGTCTTGTCAGGCGAGTGCATGAAGAGGCTAATATAAGGCAGATAACCCTCACCTACACTCCGTTCCGGGTGCATGTCCTTGTAACTGGCCGCAAAGCAACATGCTAGCTTTTTTTGAAGATTGACTTTAGAAAGACAAGATCCTTTTTTATAATAATGAAGGCCGTGGCTGATTTTGTAGAGCAGCCGAGAGCAGTGTGTAGTGTTGTGTGTTGTGTTATCTACAGAGAAACCAACAAAGCCTTTGGAAGCATTTTTGAAATGACTTCAGAAACTTTAGGGCCAAGACTGTTGTGTTCATTTTCAGTTGCATTGAAGGAAATCACTTCTCTCATCAGCAGTAATGTGAATTAGTACACCACAGTTTTGTTTTTTACAAATAGCTGTAGAAATAGGCAACGAGGCGTCTGCTTCAGAGAGACTTCTATGGACTCCAGCTGACAAGAATTTCAGAGAAGAATTTGCAGGTGTGATTTTCTATGCCTGTTTTTTGTGTTACTTTAAATCTAGTTGCTTTTAGAGAGGCGTGGTCTGTTCTGAAGAGCGACTGTGTATTTTGTCTTTCCTAAATGATAATGGATGGAAGGGATTACTCAGACCTTAATTGATTGTCTAATTATATCCTAAATCAAATCCATTATAAATTCATTGATGCATTAGTTAAACAGTTCGGTGTTGGTGAGGGTATGGGTCATGTGTGTGCCTGTGAAAAACGTTGGTTTAATGTTGCAAAGCTAACACAACAACCTCAGAGCTGAAAATAGTGATTGGAAACTCAGTATCTTTCTACTGTTGAAAATACTCAGTTGCTCAGCTAACAGGTAACAGTCTGAAAATGTTGGCTAATGTTCTTTCAAAACATTAGCCAACATTTTGCTGAAAGTTTTCAAAAAAACGTTATTCTTAAGTAGTTAGTAAAAAGTTTTAAAAATGTTAAAATAAGGTTCCTATCACCAAGCAATAAAGTGCAACATCTAAAAATCTGGATGTTTTGAACGTTTCTAAAACATTCCTAGAAATATTATTTTTAACGTTTTTGTTACTTAATAGAAGTATTAGGGTAACATTCTTTCAACCTAAAATTGCTAGCTGGGTTGTTCACAAGGTTACATATTTCAGATGTCTCCGAGAAAAAGTTTTAAAGCAAAATTCATTAGCAAATAGCACATTTGATAACATATAAGTGAATTCAGTCTTTACAAAACATTTTTTATGATATAAATGTTTTAAGAGTCATTGAGCCTTTAATAAGGTCATCTTTTTTTTGGTTTTGGAAAAAGTCATCTGCTTAAAAACACGCCCATATTGAAGCTCCAGACAAGCCGATCCAACGCTTGAGGTTCGTGGCATCCTTGCTCGGATTACCAGTTTTTCCAAACTCACCCCTCAGGAAAAGATTGGCAAAAACAGGACCAAAAGTCTCTTTCCACTAGAGCAGTTTTTCCATTTTGTAGTTGCCACTGGGAACTGTCTGTTTCTTTAAAACTGAAAAGAACAGAAGTGCAGTTTATCCAATAACAAAACCTCTTTTACTCTGTGTTTTTGGCTGGTAAATTATAATTAAAATCTCTCTTGAGCCATATTGAAGCAACAGGCTTCTGGTTTTCATATGGAGTCAATTAGTTATAATAAGCTTGCTAATTATTGGGTTAAAGATCATTTAACATCACTAACTTGTATCCTTCAGGATCCGCGGAGCCCGGACGTCAGACCTGGACAAATATGGCTCATTTTAAAGTACCAGTGAAAACAGAGTTCCAGAGCCATTTAGAGCAGTTCAAGATGAGCATGAAAATACAGTAACAATACATGTCTTTAATAATGATTCTAAGATTTATATTAAAGCCAAGCCAGGTGCTTTAGCATCAGTGTCATTGTTCAAAATGCTTTTTAATGAGGGAGTATAAATAGACGATAAATATTTGCTCCTGCTAATTATAGACTCATAATCCGCTCTGTTCTGTTGCATATTGTAAACAAAAGTTCTGCTCTTCAGCTAAAATGGCCCTCTGACCTCTGTGGAAATTCTTCTTGAATGTACGCCCGTTATTCGGGATGCCGGTTGCTAAGAGATGCATAAAAATACTAAAGACTGACGACACAAGCTGTACACTCGTGTGTCATATTTCTGAAAAATGTCTCTCCAGCCGCATATCAATGGACAGCAGAAGCAATCATGTCACGGGGGTTTGAGCAAGTAAAATATTGCTCTTGTGAGGGCCGTTTCTGTGCTCCAGTTTGTTGTGTCAGACAGTTTGTTCGACATGTTTTACTGCATGAGCGTTGCATTACAACACTGTGTTATGTAAAAATATGCAAGCGAATCCATCATCATTTTCTTTTGTTTTTCTGTGTGTCACGTGAACAGTTCTTGTTATTTATTATGCCAAAAAGATCTGTAGTTTAAGTGTTTTTTTTTGTCAGTCATATGCCTCTATAAACAGTTATCTGTCATCTAGCGTTTTCTTTTGTTGTTTTTTTATATACCAATAAGGTTCACACCCTCTTCAAACTAAGATTAAATTGAACCTCTGTCAAATACTGCAGTGTCTTGAAGTGTTTACCGAGCTCAGACAGAGGATTTGAAACAGACCTGGAAGTGTTGAAGGTAAAGATACAGGCCTTCCTGTCAGCTATGAAACTGATATGATCTACATATTTTTGCAATTGGCTAGATGGCTTGTCAGTTTGGAGGAAGGCCTGTATCATTAAGATTGAATTGATCCAGGGATTGCGTGACCCAGATCAGAAGTTTTTCTCACGGGGGGTTCACACAGGACTCATTTTTACTGTATGTTAAGATGGAATGGAATTTAAAGACCAAAAATGTTGAAGATGGTTTAACATCAAACTTATTGTTGTTGTCAGTTTGAAACAAAAATGTTAAATGTTTGTGCTAACTCCCTTAATTAATTAATGTTTAAAACAGCACTGTGCGTTTTCTTGGTAATAGCCGTAGTTAATTGCCTGATATGGTTTAAGTAAACTGCTCCCCGGCTGATGATATTCCGTATGTTCCAGCATATTAAATGGGTCCAACTTTGATTAAGTGAACAAAGTGGGCCATTCAGATTTAGCCCTGAGACTCTGCCATGGTTGCACACAGTACAGCAGGACTCACATATCAGTGCCAGTCTGCAGATCCATGAGGTTTATCTGGCTGACATTGAGCAAACTGAAGCCAATATATGCTCAGTGGCCAATTAATATGGTTTGCGGCTCAGTTCTTGCTCACTCTGACTGTTTCTGAAGAATGCAAGAGGGCTGTGATTGAAAAGATATTCCAGTGATATTCAGTATCAGCCTCCTTTATTTGCTCTGAACTATGACCGTGTAGCCTTGGCCATGAATTTCTTATGACCTACTGACAGATCATTTTAAACCTGCACTGCTGGTTCCCTGGAGAGAATTTCAGCCAGACATCAAAACAGGTCTGAAATTTAACGGGGTCCACCCAAAAATGAAAGTTGCATCATTATTTACAAACCCTCATGTGTTTTTTTCAAAACCTGCTATTTTTTTCTTCTGCAGAACAAAAAGGTAGAATTTTTGAGAATCATTTATATATACTGTATATAGGAATATTTTATAGTACCACATCTGTCAGAGACTAAAAAGGTAAAAAAAAACATAAAAGCACTTAAATAATAATAAAAATAATCTATATGCTTTTTTCAGCTCTTCTGAAGCCTTTGAGATACAGACAGAAGTTTTGGCATTATTCACTGATTATTGTCTCTTTGCTGAAGTTCTTTGCATTTGGATCGAGTCTACGTCACATTAAGTTTGATGTCATTGATGCTGTAACAGTAACAGTTTGAATATGCCATTTTTTTCAGATTTTTAAGTCTGTTTTACACTCAGAGCTTTAGTATGACCTCGGAAGTCTTTAAATATACAGCACAAGTTTCTGGATTAATATTGTAATGATTCTTTTATGTTTTTGGAGCCGGACAGTCTTGGTCAGTATTTTGCATTTAGTCTGAGTCTGCTTTTGTGTTACATTGGAAAAATGACAGCATAGAGATTTGAAATGACATGAGGGTGGCTAAATAATGACAGAATTCACTTCTCGTGTAGAGGGTGTGTGTGGAATGAATGTAAATTCTGGTTTGTGAATGCACTTAAAATGATGCATGTAAAAGAAGTGATCCATTTGTGCAGTGGCGTTGGATTGACTTTTGAAAAATTAAATTGAAGAACTTTTTAAACTGCATGTTGCAGAGGAAAAAGTTCTCTCAGTCTCTGTAAGTAGCTGATGATGTGAAACACACTGAGACTGAACTGATACTGAAAAAATCTCACATCCATCCATCTCTGCTTCTGTAAAACGCTCCTGACCGAACGCTACCCGTGCTGTGAGAGCAGCCTACACAGAAGCAGTGCTAACAGAGAGATGTTTATCTGCAGAAGTTCTTACTCCATCATCCTGCCAGTGAAGGCAGCACAGAAGATGATTCTTCATGACTTTAAAGAAAAGAAATAAGAAAAAAAATCAAGCAAGAATTTCATGAATCTATCAGACCTATATCTGTAATGCATTTTAAAATGGTTAGGTTGTTTTAGGTTGTTTTTAGGTTGATCTGTGTAGGTGAAATGACATGAAAGCCCAAACATCTCAAAGAGGCAGCGATGATAAACATATTTTTGGAATATATAGAAGAACTGAGACCTTAATCACACTTATCTGCAGCATGGCATTGCTCGCGCGTTTTGGATTGACGGTGAGTTCAGTGTTAACCCATCCGTGACAGCTCTCCTGAGACTCGGGGCTTAAGGATATATCTGAAGCAGTCGGTCTCTCATAAATAAACGTTTTATTGGAATCTGAAGGAATGTGGCCAAGAATATTATGATGGTTTCCTAAACTATGAGGGTGCTTGAGTTTCATATCCTCTCTCTGTCGTTCTTATCGAACTGTTCAATCGTTCAGTTGCTTTCAGACTGATAGATGGATTCCTGATGCGTGGTGAGCATGTTTTGTTTGTATCAAGCATCTAGGCAGGAAATGAAATGGCTCATACAATGCTCAAATTGTTTGATCGGAAGTGCCGTGAGGAATTCTAAACAAACATCACAGCAGGAAGATCACCGAACCAAAAACCTTGCCATTTCTTATTCTTTACCAATCTGCCGTCACATCTACTGAGAAGTGAAGTCATTGGATTACAGTATTAAAACCCAGAGCACAAGCAGTCCAAATAGGTTTTTGTTCCTCAAAGCATTGCTCAATTTCGCCAGCAGGCCTCTATATTTTTGGCCAAAACAACAGTGGAACAAATGAAAGCTTGCCTAGCTGGTTTAATTTACTCAGTTGTTTGTGTTGGTTTGAGAAATGATGAGCATAATCTCACAATATTGAAACAATTATGAGAGTCAATGCTTGATCCAGTTGCATCACTCCAGAACCATCAGAGCTTTTTCACTTCAGCAGGAAAGTTCACCCAAAAATGAAAATTCTTCCATCATTTACTCATGTATCCCAAACCTGTATGACGTTTTGCTTCAGAGGAACACAAAATTCAAAGATATTTTGAAGTACTCTGGTAATCAAACATCAGTGGCACACATTGACTTCCATTGTATGAACACAAAACTGAAACATTTCTCAAAACATCATCTTTTTGGTTCCAGAGAAATAAAGTCATTTAGGTTTGGAAAGACATGAGGATAAGTAAATGATGGAAGCATTTTTGAACTATCCCTTCAATGGCACTGGGTGATATAGGGCATTGAAACCCAACAGCTGATTGGTCCAAAGTTGATTTGGCTAGTAAGCAGCCATTTGCAGTAGCATCGCTATGGCAACACCCACACCCCCTTAACAACAACCGAGTGTACCAACCACCCAAACACTGTAGCTCAGTTTGTGTCTTAAGGTTATTGTTTATGATCTCTACAGTATCTCAGCCTGTGTGTTGATCTTGTTTGCCTTCACTTACTGAAGTTCTGTCTGAAAACCGGAGAGGTCTGCATCGCTGCCATTTGTCCTCATTACATCAAAGTGTGTGTACGTGTGTGTACTTTAACACTCCAGAAACATCTGCTGTGCATGTAATTGCAAAATCGAGAAGTTAATGTGGATAAAGAGCTTGCACTGAGAGCGTGTAAAATCTATTCTATTTTCATTTTTCCTGTGGATATTTATGTGCTGAATGTATGTGCTGTTTCAAAAGAAGCATTCTTAAGCTCTCGTCTGTTGTTCTTGTTAATGATTTGTTTCTCTTGGCCGCAGAGATAGAAACAGAAACGTTGGGAACATTCAGGACGAGTGTCGCACACACTTTGTGTTTGGCAAATGTCACGCGTGTCATTCCTCAGTAGTGAAGGAGATACGAAGATTCATCTTCATCTGTGATAACTGACTTTAAGCCAAAACCACACGTTGTGTCTCATTGGGAAAATGCTGTGTGGGATCGTGTGAAATGCCCTTATGTTATTGTTACTGTATGGAGGTGTGAGGAGATATAACAGCGAATTCCAGCCAAGACATCCAGTGACTCAGTATACACGACACTTCAACAGTGGTGGTGGGTTGTAAACTGACTGTATGAAGAACTGATGCCAGTATTATCAACAGAGCCACTCTTGAGAGAATTGCCTAGAAAATCCAGCCAATCATCAGATCAGTTCTGGCTGCTTCACAGTCCCACCTGGTATTATGAGGAGGTACAAACATAAAAAGGCAAATACTGTAGTCATATATCATCATATGGTGTTTCAAGTGTTCTGCCTAAACGTATGCTTATACAAAAACAATAATAAATACGAAAATGCTGTTCTTATTAGCAATTCGCATCATCATTTTGGTTCTCATACATACAATTTTGATATGGTTCTCACCATACAATTAAACATTTTGCCTGCAAGTTTTGACCTATATGAATATTGAATAAGGTAAGCATTGAGGCAGTTTACGCCGGGTTGTCTATTGTTTATTAGCATTCTACAGGATTCCCATGATTATGGAAAACCTACAAACATCAGCAAAATTTGCAAACACATTACCCTAGTTTATCTTGGCTATAAACATTTCATTTACAAATTGTTCATTTTGATTAGGATCACTATAAAATGATTTTTAAATAAATCTTAATCAATAGGAAAGGTCATGTAAATTCATTGTTTCACCGTAATCAGAGGTTAGTCTTTTAAAATGATTCATGCCAGAGGATTAGCAGTGATGTTTGACCTCTTTTAAAATGGCGAGTGTGAACGCGGCTTAACCCAGGGTTAAATAGAGCGAAAGGATCTTAGAAGGTAAAAGACAGGCTTTTATATAAAAGTAGACATTTTGAGGCTAGTTCACATTGTCCTAACAAGTATCCAACAGCTGTTGAGATGTTTAGGGTCAGTCTCATAACTCTGTTGGCAACTGTTGGGGCAGTATGAGCCAGGCATGTAATATTATCTTGTTAAACACTAGACTTTTTAAGGTCCATCAGCTGGTGCATTTGGCTTCCTTATTCACTTTGGTTTATGTGGTTTTACATCAAGAAATTTTAGTTGTTCTTAGTTATTATATGATTAACAAGTTTCTATTTCATCATTGCGATTAAATATATGAATACTTAGAATAACACAATGATAAACAGATTTTCTTTAACCGATGATGAGATTTGATTTAGCACTGATTTGATCCAGTCTCTTCTCTCTGGCAGGCCATTGTGCTCTTACTGAATCGAAGGGAAATTATTTTTCATGTGGTGAAATTTGTCGGCCATGAATGTTGCCAGGATCTCAACCTGCCAAGTTCCTCTTCTGGACCATTAGAGACAGCTGTGAATGATTCCTTCAGACCTGCAGCATGGCCATGGACACAAAACAAACACATGCTTATAGCTGTTAAACACAGGCATGCTGGCTTCTTGCCCAGACCTTCATTAAACATCGCTTGAAGTGCTTTCACAGGACTGCCGTTGGAGGACATGGCACATTTTGGAGGGCTTTGTATCTTTTGGGGCACTGAGACCTGCTCCAAATCCTAGTTTATTGAAGCGCCAAGAAAACAACATGGGAAGAATGGATTTCTCATTTCCTTATCAGTCTACCTATTCTATTCTGTTCTTTCCTGAGCATGTATTTTCCAAACCCACAATGACTGTGAGAGCAATCCGACCGGTCCCATTTCTGTCTCCGGTGGCTCTATCTGCAGCAGCACTGCTGATAAATTGGTGTAGAAAAAGCTCCTTAAATTCCACCAAATGAATCCCTCATTGTGTTCAGCCCTTTGTTCTCATGCAAGATATTAAGAATTAGGGCTGTAGAGGTTAATTATTTAAAATGCAAACAAACAAAGTGTTTGTGAGAGTTTTTCTTTGCAAAGCTTCAAGCAGCGGTCATTAAAGGGGTCATGTCATACATTTTTTCATTTAATTTTAACCCCACTTACAATAGCCTGTTAGTTAGGTTTTTGTATCAAATACTGTCATCATTTAATATAATTAAACATCCGAACCATTAGAAATAAATGGGCAATTTTTTGCTTCTGTGATGTTAGTGTAAATGCTCTGCATGTGAAATGAGCTATGGCGATTTACTGCGAGCGGCCGGTTTTGCTACCAAATATAGATTTTAATTGGCCCATCTTTCGAAGCTGCCTCTTTGCAAAGTGTAACAGTCACAAAATAATCTGTGCTAAAATAATGTGCTTTTACAGGATGAAGTAAATAACTCTTATCTTCTAAAGATTAAGGAAAATTAGATTTTTGTGGAAACCATGCACCATATGATTCATTGCACACAAAAGGTTTCCAAAATTACAGATTCCAATCTGAATGGAAGGGAATCAGGTCAGGCCCATGAGTTTATATCAAACCTGTGTGACTTTATCTGTGGAACACGAAACGACAAAAAAGCATGTGTTTGGAAAGACATGAGCATACGTTCACTTTGATTTTGCTGTATAACAACACCTGATATTTTAATTTGGCGTTGAATTTATGGTGTTGGAACACAACTTGTGTTCATGCTTCACATGCAGACACTAACAGACCTGCATGAGGTTGTGTGCTTTTAAAGACCACGTGTCATAAACATCCAGTGTCCCCATATGCACCAAAACCAGCGACACAAACACGTCATCTGATCCTGAACATTAAACTCATCAACATCAGACTGACATGAACAAAGCTAACTGAGAGACTGAGGGAACATGAGGGCTATATATACACAAGGACTAAAACAATGAACCAATGAGAATGTGACACATGAGACAAAACAACCAATCAGAACTTGACACTTTAGCGAACAAGGAAATAACGAGACAAATATGAGTATGATACACTTCAAAATAAAAGACATGAAAACACAAACAAGAAACAAACATAAAACAGATGAGAAAGTGAATGAGAAGATGATCTAACTCTGCATGACACACTGTAACTGACACGGAGAATATGTGTTAATGTTGACCGCTGAGACAGCAGGTAAGCAGTGAAATATCTTTACATCGATGAGAGCAAAATAAGCTTTGTGCTTTGTGTACTCGTTTTGTATCCTTTTTGTAGCTATATTCTATTACAGGAATCATCCTCAAACTCTTCAAATGAAACACTACCATTATTATTTTGCTGTTGTTCCTCTAAACCTAAAGTGAATTGTGGTTATTTATGTTATGTTAGCCAGATGGCCAGAATAAGCAGCAGTATTTAGACTTCATCCTGATAATCCATTCACAGCTCACAATCCAGTTTTTATGTTGTATTGTGTTATTTATATATATTATATGTATTATGTTTAAAATGATCTACTAACAACTAATGTTTTGGAAAAATATATCACGATAAACAACGTTCTACTAACGTTACTGAAAGTTTTTTGATAACTTTGAGGAGCTTTCAGAGAACATTAGCCAGCGTTCTGAGAACGTTTCCTGTTAGTTGGGATGTCTGGCTTTTCAGACCTAATGTGTGATAAAATATCTTTCTACTGGCAACCTTTAAGATATCATTGATCCAAATCAGTATCAGCCATGAGTTTAACTGTCAAAACATTGTTTCTGCAGACTGTCTCCAGATCAGCAGCAGTGACGCTTCACACTGTGATGAAAGAGTCTGAGTCTGATGACTGCATTTGTGGCAACACAAATATGAACTATTAAACAAACTGAACACACAAATGACTAGTGCTCACATTATCCAATATGTGCAGGAGGTCTTCGTGGTGTTCTGTGTAGACGCGAGCTCTGTTGTGTGCAGCGCAGCTGTCAGTAGCGTGTTGATCCTGCTGTGTCATGAAGCTCACGGCTGCATCATGTCAGTGGAGACCAATTAGAAAAGAGGAGCAGGACTGTTTGTGCAAGACAGGTTAGAGTGTTAAACTGTTAACGGTACAAAACAGCACATTATTAAAACACAAATGTCTGCATCTTAAAAACAATGTGTTGCTGTGTTGTTTAGTGCAGTGATCCTTCACTTCTGATGGTGATGGTTTGACGTGGCAATATGGCTAATAACTCGTATCTGTTGTACAGTAGTTCGTTTCATATGTTACGCTTGTTTATCACACTTCCATTGTTTATGCAATTACAAAGCTGTCAATTTTAATATTCGGCGTATTTCATGTTTATAATTTTGCACTATGCAGTTTATAGTTTTATTCAAATTGCAAGTAGCGTATAAATATATGCACCTACAATGAATCCGGTATGAAGAATTGCATGTATCATTTATCTGGTAAGAGGACTTAAACATCTGAACTAAATCCATTTGACTTCAGATTGAAGGCATTAATCAGCAATGCTTTCCTAGTTTTCAGCTTTTTGATTGTTGCAGATTTATCATCAGGACAATTTTCCCACTGAAATTGCTATAATTTCCTGCCACTTTGAAAACGCTTTTTGTGCCCCGACTGTTTGTCTTCAATTTGAGCTCAATTTAAGAGAGATTGTTGTGCTCCAGAAACGTGTTGGAGCTGCCTGAATCAGCAGTGGAGGTCAGTCCAGCTTTATCTCAGAGATGTGTGCTGATTGGACGGTGAGGCCCCAGGTGAGCGATATCACAACCATAACTGAATGATTCTGTTAAATTGAATCATCAGGACCTCAGACACCCAAAGGAATCCGGGTGGCTGAATTGGCAACAGTACGAGGCCGCATAAGGGCTGATGATGGTGTTTATTGCTACAGAAAAAGGTCAGATAATCCCTCAACACAGATTCATTCTGTCCTGCCTGCAGCCAATAATTATATGAGAACAAATGATATAAAAACGGAGATTGTTGTTGGGAAAGGTTTATTTAAAGGTGGAATTTACAACATTACAATTATTTTTCCCATTCCATCTTAATGTGGATAGACAACTTTAAGTACTCTTACAGAAAAGACAGGAATGTCACATGCACAAACACGTCATCGCACATGAAAAACATGTCATGACATTTCACATGGGATTCCCATTGGAATTTGCATGGGATTCACAGGAAAATATTACAAAACCCCACATTTGTTTCTCAAGTCCACATACAACTTCACATACAAAAACGCGTGATCAGATATGAAATGTGGTTTTGGAACATTTTCATGTGAATCCACGTAACTTTCCACAAGAAAACTATGAAATTGCATGTGAAATTCATGTCTTTCCTGTAAGGATAAGCCATTGATTTTCACAAAAAACTGTGCAGCGTGGTATAGTTTGTTCAGGGATCAAGGTTTAGCTTATAAGGTTTATCCATTTAAAAGTAGCCATGTGTTGAAATAAAATATTGTGCAAGCAACATACTTAGCAAACTGATGTAGCTGGTGCTATGAAGAAAATGTTTGTTCATCAACATTCCTGTTCAGTCTAAGTATAGACAGCTTACTGCTAATTATAGACTGTGACGTGCACCTGTTCTCAGTGCAGTTGTGATGTAGTTACTTGAGTACTCTGGACTCTTGTAGTTCATTACTCACTGACACCGATGCATTTATGATGTTACTGGACTGATAACTCTAGACCCACACTGCATCTGTCACGATCAATTTATCCTCTGTCTCTGTGCCGAACGCACTCACATTTTTATTTTTGCAGGTACTGTCCACAGTTTCCCACGTACAATGAACTGCTTTTCAATTCCCAACTCTCAAAACGCTCTATTGTCTGGACTTATTGATTGACCCTGTTAGATCATGTGTCTCCTCAGACTCTAGCCAAGTGAAGTTCTGCTGCAGTTCACGCGCTTTTAACTTGAGCTTTTTATCAAGACAAATTTGTGTGTTAAGCTTAGGAATCTTAGGAATTCAAGGCCATTTTTTAGTCAGTTTTGTTTAGTGAAGGTACATGAGCGCTTTTGACGTGTTATAATCTGTCTTTCGTCTTAAAGGGACAGGAGTCGCCCAACAAAGACAATCGACCGTGTTGTGCTTCAGGTGAGCGAGGGCTGAGATAGGATTTCAAATTTCAGTGTTTTTACTAAAAGCAGTAATAGTGCTGTCTGTGCCATTCAGGCTTAACAGTTTTATGGAGAAACTACAGTATCTGAAAATCTGTGGTAGACAGCTTAAGAACACACACACAAAATCTTACTGGGTCTTTTGTGTAACAGTGTTTCAAGGTTATATGTGACAGTTCACTCACAATCTATAACCGCGATCAGTTTTCGACCAAGGCTTTATAAAGAGTGGCCAGCTTCCAGATAATAAGCAGCTGTTTTTAAAGCCCGAATAGTTTGAAGCTTTGGCCTTGAAATGAAGCCGGTAACTCTGGCACAACATCCTGTCTCATAATGTCTTCGTAACCGGATTTTAAAGTCTCGCTCTTCTATCTCTGCCAGTGTTGGAGATGGCTTATCATCGTATCAGAATGATTTAGGCTGTTAAAATCATTGTCAAGAAAACTAACGTTTTACACACTTTAGATTCAGCGGTTTGCTGTGGGCAATCATGATGATTGCTAATTACTGCATGTCTTAAAAATTATGAGTGATTGCTGTTGTTTACCAAATCATCATCATTATTGCTGAAAAATTTAATGTATTCAAAGATTGAGCAGAACACTTGAAACCCTTAGATTGGAGATTTATTGCATTTAGTTTCCATTTAAGGTTTAACCCCTTAAATGGTCTCAAGGGTAAAGCTCACCCCAAAATAAAAATTCTGTCATCCAAAAAGTGAAATGCAAAGTGAATTAAGAACCAGTGTGTACAAGAACCAAAGTAACAACATGGAGAAATAAAAACTATTATTTTGGAAAACAAAATAATAAAAAATAAAATATTGATTCATAATGTATGTGATGTTACAGGCAGAACAAATGGATTATTGAGATGAATGAGATTTAAATGCAAGCATTTAAGCCAGGCAATAGTTTTCATAAGTGTTTGCAAATTAGCTACATTAGGAATATAATAACTCTGTTTCTCCTTATCAGCATTGTACAGTATTAGTCTCTCTGTTTGCTAACAAGAGGAGTATGTCTCCTAATAAACAGAGAATGTAGAGAAGAGAAACGCTCAGATTCCAAAAAAACTCACACAGAGCACGATTCGCACCCCCGCTGAGTCCTGCTCACAGGAAATCACCAACCGCATCAGTTCAGTCACCCATCTGAGTTTCGCCTGTCTCCTCACTTGCATGAGCTGGATTAATTGGAGATTTAGTTAATTGGAATAAATTGTAATCTTTCGTGTTTCTAAGTGCGTTTGCCAGACAGACAGAGCAGTGAGGAATATATAGGTTACACATTAGCATTGCCTCAGCCTAGAAACACACACTGTTGTCAAAGACAAAATGATAAAACAGAACCTATTTTATACATGTTTTAGTGGAAAACAGACCATTAAATATCTGTTGGGAATGTCTGTATTCACCTCCTTCCAAAAACTTTTGCTACTATTAAGATACAAAGATCTTAATTCGTCTGATGAGACCATCAACATTATATGCTGTATGCATACGCTGTGTATCTCTTTCGGCCTTGCATCATATATTTGCATCATATATTTTCATCACATAGTTTCAAAATATCAGATTTATGCAGCACTTACGTGGTGACACACAACATATATTTGTCTGCAAATTCACTTCTTTCTTGCTTCATTTATTTGTGTTGGAGCAGAATTTATTAGTGTGACATTTTTAGAAATTCCCAGGATTTGTTTAGTGACATCTCAATGTGCTAATAATGACAGTGAATGTAGTCAGAAACGGTGAGAGGAAAACATGAAAAATGAAAAAACATGCAGCTGATGAATTTGAGGTGTTATTCAGTTGACATGCAGTAGACCATCCGATCGTGCTGCTGTCCAATCATTAAATAAAAAATTGTAAATACATTTTAAAAAACTGAACTGGTTTGACAACATGCGCAAGAAAGTACAAATACTTGCTTTGTTTAAGCAGTGTATTTTCTTTTGATAAAATATATTGCTCCCATAAGAGTGCTTAAGCTATTTTTCTTTCAATAAAATAAACAGCACTTGGTTTGATGGCTCATGCATTGACATTCATAGCATGGAGGAGGACATAGACTAAAGCCTCCTGCTTTATTTGGCCTGCTGCAGATAAAGGAGAGATGCCCCAGCTTTCTGAATCATAAATCTGATCCGGTGTTATATGGCTGAGAAAAGTGCTTTGTCAATCTAAGCATTACATTATACATCACTGCATGCCGTGTCAGTGGTGATCTGTGGGGTGCGGCCTGTAGATCCCCTCAGACTGCTTCCTCACAGTGGCACCCATTCAACAGCCTTTGAGGAGAAATCTCAGCTGATCTGTACACAACAGCAGCACCGTCTGTCAGACAGAATTGGTTTTATCTCTGATCACTGGAGATGTTATTATCAGTGTTGCTCCATTGAGTCTAACATGTTACAGGCAAACGCTCAGTTGTATTAACATAGAAGCTGCCAAGTTCATTGTGTGGTTTTGAATAAGGTTCGTGCCGGAGAGCCGTGCATTTGTTCTCATTTTCAACACGGATCTCCCTGTAGTTTGTCAATGAGTTCTGCTTGCATGAGTGTCCTGCTTTCAGCTAACAGTTTTTCCACAAACATTCTGTTTGCTGGCAGTAGTGCTGCAGACATGACACACTGCACCATAAAAATATTCATTTCTTTAGGGACAAAACTAAGAAATGCTTGAAATGATGTACATTTATATGAAATGAAAACTTCAGTCATATCAGTGGCCTACAAAAAGAGCTTTGTATAGGGATGGTCACGCCTCATGGGGGCTGCCATGTTGACATCAGATGATCCATGAAATGTTACATGTGCACACCTCGGTTACATGGTTTACACACTATTATATATATAATTAATAAAATATGCATACTATTTAAAAAACGACTTAAATCAGAGAGCACTGATTCAAGAACTTGTTTGTCTTCCATTGTCCTGGCTGTGTCCTGTGTTAAAACCTGTCGGAGGTCTGATAATGAGGGTGTAGGGGGAGGAAAGAGAGATGCTGATGTTATCTGTGATTTCGATCTGGACTTTATCTCAGTAAAAGTCCTTTACATGACAAAGACGCTGAGTCCTGTGTGAGCTCTTCACCATTACAAGAGCTGAGAAAACAACTCTTCCTCTATTTATGATCACATATTACAGTTCTGTATGTAAACTAGTGCAGTGGATTACAGCACATAAGTTTAAATCTACCAAAATCCAACCCTAAAATCTGCCCATCAGGAATGTTGTTTTAGGAGTTAAGGGTGTAAACTCAGGAACATGTGGAAATCAGGTTGCTCACATAATGACGTTTTTCCAACGTTTCCATTAAGCAAAAAAATGTAAAGCGTTTATTTGAAAGTTTTAGAAATCTTCTAGGAATGTTCTGATAATAACATTGACAAAAACATTCTACTAAAGTTGTACTAAAGTGTGTTCCTGTAACTCAATTTGTAGAGCATTGTGTCAGCAGTGCAAAGGTTGTGGGCTGGAATCCACATGGAAAGCATATACTGATCAATTGTGTACCTTGAATGCACTGTAAGTCACTTGGGATAACATTATCTTTCAAATGCATAAATGTGGGAGAGCATTCTGAAAACATTTCCTGTTAGCTGGGGTTACTAGTCTTCAATGCATCTGCTTTGTTTTCTTAGTGTAGGAGAATTTTAATATTGGCTGTTGTGATTGCACGCTGTGAGTCAACACTGGTAGTCCTTTCAGTCCTTTGTGGGTATTTGTCTGCTTTGTACTCCAGTAGCAAACTGTGTAAGAACGTCAGGGCTCGGCTGAAGGGTCATTGTTAGTAAGCAAGCAGTGGAAGTTCATGCAGTGACCTGTGACGGTTCCAGAGCTCTGTGTCACTGCTCTGGAGAACAGTGCTGTCACAGAGGTGAGGCACAACACTGAGGTCACGCCCTGCTGTTTGCATTAAAAACTCCCCTGAGTGGGGGGGAAATTTTCCCAGCATTCACCCTTTCAGTTGTTTAGCTCAATATTATCCTTTAGCATTATCTGTTATCTTAATGGCAGTTGATTGGCTGGTGCAGGGTTTGAATAACGTGGAAGAGTAAATGAAGGAAACCGTTTTAAGCACGTCTTTGGTAAATGGCTTAACGTCTACAGTAAATTCTACAGTAAATGGCCTGTAGTCAAAGCTAACAGGCATGGGCTAAACTTGTGTTTTAATATTGGTGGATGCAGAAGTACTTAAGCTCTATTGATGTTTAGAATAGTGTTAAACAAATACATTTATTCATGTTTTTATGGCATATTTAAAAAGAGGAAGGGGCTCTGCAAAGAACGGCAGAGAAACATGAACTGAATCCACAAAGAGATCCATTTACATCTGCGTGAAGATCATTTCCCACAAGATCATGTTAAGCAGCCCTGCAGGTTCTGTTTGTACTCAGACACTGATGTGAACAATTGATTGAGCTTTACAAATCCAGCGAAACATGCTGAATGTGCATTTTTCATTAACTGTGTATTTGCCATATAATGATCATTTCTGGTGTTTGCAGCATGATATATTCATCTGTTCTGCTGGTCTTCGGCAACAAAATGTGTTTAATGACTCTCTGAGGAAGGAAGCTGATGCGGGAATGTGGATTAAAACTCATCCATACAGAATTATGTTGCTTTATTACAACACTGAGGCCGATGGGCCCATTTTGCTGTATTTATTAGTAATTCTGCAGAAATGGATGTGCAGTGTGATAATATTAATGACCAACTACAAGCTCCGGTCATTTCAGTAATATCTGCAAAAAATATTGTTAGTAGAATGCTGCGATCTGTTCAGTTTCCTTTACGCATTACCCTGTCAGGCAAACGAGGGCTGTAATTGGTCTTCCCAGGCCAGAAGGGCCTAAAACAACAAAAGCAAATAGATTTTACATTTTCCAAAGAAAATGTGGCACGTAGACCTGAGAAACCCACAGTGTCAATGCTAGAATATTCTGGTTAGTTGCCAGGGCATTGTTGTGTGTCATTTTTATAACCCACCAGATAACAATCATAAGTCTGAACACTTCAGAAGAATCATGAAAAATAATATACCACACAGTAGCAGTGTGATACATGCTGAAATGTAATATAAGTGTGAGCTGTGTTGTTAATGAGGCTTGTGTAAGCCCTGTGACCAAATGGTTTTATTAGTTTAAGATCACAGTTTTTAATTCTCCTGTCTACATTTACTGCACGAACAATGCGACAAACCTTATATATTTAGATGCTCGTACACTCATTTGCTTTGATACATGATTTGGCATTTATTTCTCTTTCAAAAATCACGCTTGACATGCTTTGATCACAAACTTTTCACACATCTGACACTTTCAGCAGAGATCTGTGGGCCACTTTCCCACATTTATGCTTCACACCCTGAACACTTACAGCCTGTCTACAGCGAAAACTGCAACACTCTCATTTTAATCAACAAAGCTGCTGAACTCCGCCAGTGTCTGTGATGTTACCGGGTGGACGTGGTGTTAAAGAGACGTGCTGTTGTACACATGCTGAAGGAAAGCTGGTGAAACTCGCTCCAGGCTGTACTGATCAATAAATGTTATACAAACGAGAAAAAGTAATATTCCAAAACAGAAAATTGTTTTAGTCACACTTTTTTTAGAATATTCATCTGGAATGGAGGAAACGGTTCTACCTGCAGCGCTAATTGTAAATGTAATTGAAAAGTACTTTTGCAGGAGGCAGATGGAGGGTAATTGGTTGTTGAGACGAGAGGGCACAACTTTTGAAATCTTTGAAGTCCTCAATAAATCTTTAATTGAATTTTCCTTCACTTTTAATTTGTACCATAAAGAGGTCAACTTCAGCAACACGACTGACTCCAGGCACTCATTTATATCCAACATATCCTCACATGTTCCTGACGCCCAGTTTCTGCCCCACATTTAGCAGCTTTAAGCTGAGGATGTGATTTACAAAGGATTTATTGACTTCAGTTTGTTGAGATGTGCTAAGAGCTCTTCACAGCAGTCTTGGAATCTCTGACATATCATCCATCTTTAAAACCATCTGCCACTGGGGCAGCTTTTCCAAATTAGCACCAGCAGTACCTGATTTTAATAAGTGGAGATGCAGAATAAAAACCTGAATTTCAGACAATCGCCTGAATGCATTCTTTGTCACATTGGATACATCTGTCAGACTGTATCATTGTGAATAGTACTGAACGTTTGAGTTTAGATTATAAATGTGTTTTCTGTACTTGATTCGTCCTAAATTATTATGTGGTTTGTTTGTAAATTGATGTGGGCATTATTGCTTTTCTGAATGAAGCCCTGCTGTGGAACTCTTGCTGGCTCATGATTCTCCAGCAGTCAGAGATCTGGGACAGGAAGCAGAGCGATTAGCTGTTATTGCCGCTGCTCTTTTTTTTCAGCCTTATGCTCTGGAGTGAATTTCAGCAGCCCTGGACTGATGACCGCAGAATTGGAGGTCGAAACCCTCCAGTCGCTTTCTGAATAATGCTGTCATCCTATATGAGGCTCCTGCGCAAACGAGCGCAATGCATGCTGGGGGTTCCTGTCTTTCTGTCAGGGCTTTGCCGTGCATTGTCACTGACCTGCACTGAGCCGCCACCTCACTGTGGCTGTCACGCCGAGCATTATAATGAGCTCCTGCCCTTCCTCTGTGCTGTCATTTCCACCTCCTTCCCTTCACACTCCCTCACACCACCTGAAAGAAATCAAACAGACACAGTCACCAAAACTCTTCTGGGATGGCAAGCATCGGCTCTCTCAAATCCGAATTCAGCCCTTTGTTTTCTCCCTGTTGCTGTTTTAGCTAGCTGATTATATGCAGATGTCACCTGCGCTGATGATTTTATGTGTTTGTCTGCATTTGTGACTCTTTTGCAGTCATTGTATTGTAACCCATCCTCTCAGTAATGCACACACGCATTCCTCGGTCTCTACAGACCAGGCGTCACGAACCTCAGCCCACAGACTGTTTATTATCAGCTTACCTGGAAGCAAAGTCGTGTTTATAAGGTATTGGTTTGAAACAACTTCTGAGAATGTAATAATAAAGTTTGCCAGCTTAGTGGCGTCATATCTTTGTGGGATTCAGAGCTTTGTTTAGGGATCTTGGTTGGGAAGTAAACCAAAAGTCCTTGAGCAGAACTCTATGATGCAATTTGTTGTCAGATTTTTATGTGTTCAACCTTTGCTTATCCTTTTTGTGCAGTTAAAACTCTGGATCATGAAGGTCTATATATATATTTGTTTTACAGTTTTTTTAGATTATACAGCGGCTTGTAGAAACTGGCATTCTATTATTAAGATCAAGTTTTCTTTGCTGCGGTTTATTTTTCTATATAATTGAATTCAGATAAACCCCACCCTAAATGTCTGTCTATGCAAGACTGTTCACTAGACTTGCTTATCAGTTAGTCATGGTTGATGGTTAAATGTGATCCCATCTCCTCAGTCAACCGTTTAACTAATTAAAGTGTCAGACATTATTGACAGCTGAACGCTGAACACCTATGTTTAGAGTAAATTACCTTTCAGGGGCAAACTCTCCAGCATTCATTGAAGTGGAAAACTGCCACAAATGTAAATAAATCTAGAGGTATTTACAGGCGAAAAAATCATTTAGACCAAAATGTCAACGTCTAATCAAAATTGGCCCCGTTTACTTTCTTATGCATGTTTCTCATTACTGTGAAGGACTCATTCCTTTTTGTCTATTTAAAAGCTGATATCGTGCTCTTCTGCTAATATGACCTCTTCGTTGATGTATGCAAGGTCACACGGCAGTTAAGCCAATAGCTGAGTGGCAGTATGTGTTAACCCCGCCCCTTCTGCCACCTGGCATATAATAAGAACATAAGGTGCACACAGTGTGTGTGAAGCTCCAGTGTAATTACAACAGCAGGCTGTTCATGTGCTTTCAAACGGACATCGTTTTTGCTGCTTAACCGTGCTGCAGCTAATCAAAAAGTATTTTTAGGTCTGTATTGAGTAATTATTTTGGTAACTATAAAATTGTTATATGGGTATATGGAGTTTGCCATTGAGAATTATTACAATTATTGTACAAGTGTAGGTATAAACTTCTTCATTTGTCTGGATTGAGTCAGATTTATTCAATATAAAATGTGTGTCCCTGCCTGCATGACTCAAATTAATCCTGATGCCTTTTTTCAAACAATAAATGAGTTGTTCAATCTATTATTTCATTTCTCCATAAAAGTCTTTGTTACAAAGGACTGACCGCATTACTAGATTTGGATGTTCATGTTTGTGCTGAAGCTGTACTGTTGCTGCTGCTTCTGTTATACATGTTGTCTTATGCCTTACTGTATTTCATACTGTATTTCATACTGTATGCCTTACTCTAGCAGACAGACACAAGAAGTGGTAAATCAGCATATAACAGCAAACTGATATACTTTATATTTTATACCAAATGTAATTTTTTTTTCTCCTTGAAATGCTCGGTACACATCCTAACATATTGACCGAATTTTACATATCTGCAATTTTGCAACAAATTCCGCAGTTTGCAGAATACATTTGATCATATAGCAGTATATTGATCAGTGAAACGTATTGGTTCAGACATACATTTAATAAACCCATACGGGGTTATGCATGTGTCCATCAGCGGTTTCCCACCTGAACCGTTGCAGTGTTTGAAGTCTGTAGTGGTTAATTCAAGCAGCCCTACTAGTGACACCCTTTACTAGTCTCTCTTAACTTTCTGTCATGTGCTGTCAGAGGTTTCATGTCTGCTACAGGCCTCCATGTGTAGAGAAATGGCTAAATGTAATTAGACTTCACCAGCCGCTTGAGCTGAATTCAAGCTTTAAAAGCATTGATTCCACTTTGGGCTTTTGAAGACGATGTACGCAGTAATATTCAGATTATTTTACAGTTTAGCAATTTGGTGGCTAGTTCATATGAATTACAGTCTCATTTCTTCATTTTCATGTGATCAGCTTTTGCCCAATGACAGTTAGGTTTAGAAATGAACCTTCATTCATGATTTTTTTCCAATAATCATATGTTTTTGTACAATTCACATCATACGCATTCATACGAAAACGCAACCCCGTGAAATAGTTACGTTTCCCTGTGAGGTTGGTATGTCATGAAGTTCCATTCTGATTGGTCAGAAGGAGTCAGAGTAGGTGCATATCACAGTGGTGTGACTTTCTGTAATTAAAACAGTAAATAAACTCCCTTCACACACACCTGAAGTCATGCAGGCAAGTTCATTGGTAACAGAAAATAATACAAAGAAGGTCACACTGTTGTAGCAAAAAATCCAATATTTATTGAAAAAGCAGTGTCTTCATCGGTCAGGCCTGGCGAACGTGTTTCAATAAATATTGGATTTTTTGCAAGCTCTGGCTTAGTGTGAGATTTTCGTCTTCTTTCTTTGTATTATAGTGAGGTGGCTCACAATGATTTGTGTTATTACAACTTTACAAACTTCAGTCATAAATCTGTTGAATTTGGGGAAAAGGTGAGACCGTGAGCTGTAACATTGTCAATAAAGATCCACACAATCCTTTTAAGCCTGCGTTGTGCGCCAAGAGCCGAAAGTACATTTTTACTTTAAAGACTGTTAATTTTTTTTGCTGCATCTACAGCGGCTCAATGTGTTTGAATCCTTAATCTTAAAGTCACATTTTTAAACGCATGGAGGACATTGCAATCATTGCTTCACTTTCATCATATTTACTGGAGACAGGCAGCAGATTTACAACCATCTTTCTCATGATTTTAAGAACTAACAAATTTCAGGTTGTGAAACATTTTGCCAGAAATGCGTGACACTTATTACAATCGTGACTACACGCTTGACTATTGTTACAATCTAACAATTGTACATTTTTAAATATACTCCTAGCCAACAGGGAACGTTCTCAAAATGTTGGCTTCTATTTTCTAAAAGTTCTCTCAAAGATATCCAAAACATTCTTGCAGTAACGTTCGTAGAACCTTTTTTTTTTAAATATTATGCTTGAGTTGTTGTGTTTTTAAAACCTAGCAATAATGTTAATATGACATCTAAAAAAACTGGACATTTTGAACAATTCAACATTCAAAAACATTTTTAACATTTCTGTTACTTAATGGAAGCATTATGGAAACATCTTGCGTTTGTCCAAATGCCCTACAAACCACTCAAATCATTAATAAATATAAAAATTCACCAGACATTGTCTATTACTCGCTAGCTGTCGACCCTGGACACAGACATTAATTGTATTGTAATTCAATAAGGTTTATAAAAGGCAGAATGACTCGTGTGGGTTTTGTGCTCGTTTGAAATGATTCCTGCTGATGTGATTATGAGCCACGTGTGATTCTGTGGACAGATAAGGCTGGAGGTTACTGTGATACTGACATGTCCTCAGTGCAGCTCACCTCTCCTGCTTTATAATTGGCTGCTCCTGATAAGATCCTGGTGGCAACAGCAGCACCCAGACTGCGATAATGCCAGTTTGAGAACATGAGTCGAAAGATTAAGCTACACGGTCTGTAGCCAGATTTCTCTTCAGTGCATGCCGGCATTCTGTTGTACTGCTCTAAATCAATCAATCTGAGTCTTTCCAAATTACTGACATTTAAAACATGCCAAAGTGGGCAGAACCACCACCTGTTGTAGTGTATGAAAAATAAACAGTTCTCATTACTCCAAATCATAACTCTGCTCTTGTCTGAGACAGGGTGAGTGAAGAGTACAAAACTTTTTGTTTTTCCTTTTATTGTTATATATTCTGGCCTTTTTTGTGCCTCTTTAGATCACGACTGAAACGAGAAACTAACAAGCTTGATTTGTTTGTGGCATTTGTTTGCACCAGTATCACACGTTGACATTGGAATCGTTGCTGAGCATCCAGAAAAAAACGTGACTTCCTGTTACACAGTGACTGCTGACACGCTTGGCTTCAAAGAGGGAGAATAGATTAAAGAGAATCAGATTTTTCTTTTTATTAAGAAGGTTGTCAAGATTTTTGGGAGCAGCACTTACACACCCTCCCCTCCTGTTTAATGAGATATCTCTGTGTTTTAAATGTTAAATGCATCTCCTCCCTGTCACTTTGTCACACCTGCTTGTCTAACACCTGCTGTTTGATAGACATTACACATAGATTTCAATTTCACAGAGGAAGCTAGCCAGACACGGATTCTTGCTCAACTTTCTGACAGCTGCATTGCTCATTTTTATTTTTTCCAAAGACTCGGTTCCAAAAGGAAAAAAAGACTTAAAGAATAGAAAAACATGATATTGATGTGGAAAGAGGCATTTCAGAGCCTGTCATACACACTACAGCCCTGTGAGAGAACAAAGCCATGGGTAGAAAAAAACACATCACTAGGGACCAAGTGGTAGCACCACTCTTAAAATGATTCCCTTCCAAGAGAACTGTCAGGGACATCTGAGCTGCTTCTGAAAAACATTCACTTAAACTGAATGAGAGAATGAAATGTTGCTCCCGTGTTGATCCCATCTGCACGGAATGGTCTGTGCATACATCTCCAGTGTGCCGTGCCTCACGCGTGTCTTGTCTTAAGGAGATCAGCTCGCATTTGGCATACAGTTTTGGATCAAGTACCTGTTTTACCATATCAGACTTAATAATAGATTGACAGTTCCAGCTGGGTTGTTTGTGTAGTAAAGCATAGTTTTGATTGTATGAAAGCTTACTTTACACAAATTATGTTAAGGGATCAACACTACGTAACAAGGCCTGGTTAGTAAGAAGTGTAGAAGAGTTTTTATGATGTTCTCTGTTCAAGCAAATTGCTATGTTGCTTGGCAACAGCCTTTGGTTAACACCATGAGCTGTATTGCTTAGGAAAATTATTTATTCTGAAAATTATAAATAAAATGGAGAGCTAAGCATTTGGTAGCTTTCTGCCTTACATTTACTTAGGAACACCTACCTGTGACACAACCACTGTAACACTCAGTCTCTCGTAATTTATTACTTTATGTTGTCATTTTTTATCCAGGAAGCAGTAAGATAATGTGAGGAACAAACAACAGGACTAGCTGACTCAATCAGGGCATCATGGCTGCAGGATAGCAGGAGAATCTCAGAAACTCATCCGCTCATTGGTCATCAATGAGCAGGAATCAATAACAGCTTTTGTGTCAACATCCCAAATTCATAAAGGGGAATCATGGCAAACAGGAAATTCTCTGCTCCTTTAAAACAAGCTAGTTCAGTTTGTGAACTACCTCAATGTTCATGGTTGACTTAGATTTTAATGACTCCTGAAAAACTGTCCACAAGCACATTAGCTTGTGACCACCAACATTTATATATCAGCACCTGTTTAGTGTTCAGCAACTCAGCGTTGTGTTAATCATTTCAGTTCAGACACCCACACACAGTAGTGATGAGGAAGCAAAGCATTGGTTAACAGGTTAACATCAGGCGAGCAGCAGGGGCATTAATAATGTTAAGGTAAGAATCTTGACATTTTGCTGAGGTTATTTCTGCTGTGCTCTTTAAAATCAGATGATTTCTAGCATTTCCAGTCAAAACATGGATGCAGCCATAACATTTGAGATTAAAAATTTGATACTGGACTGAATGAACCTCAGTGAAGGTATTCTTGTTCTTACACACAGCGCCACAATTGAGTGTAAGTGAATAATCATTTTAGCATTGTGCCTCAGAAACACTTCCACAGCATCTCATCACGGCAGAATTTTCTTCTGTTGCATATTTAATAATATGCTGTGATTACATCCTCCTGACTTCTGTTTTTACCTCGTTCTGCTCTGAATGGTTAATTCTCAGGTGTAATCAGCCAGGTTTAATCAATCTGCTAGTTATTTTACATGCAAATTGACAATGGGTTAAATAATGGACATTGAGAGTCTCAGAACGTCTGATCATGTGTTAACTTGTGAACAGGCTAATGGGTGATGGTTGGGTGAGTAATAATGCCTCTGTATTGATGCTGGTCAGTATTAAACTCATAAGATCTCAGAGTGATAAAGGTGCTTCTCCAGCAGTTCTGTCACACTCCGTTTCTTCTGCTGTCTCTCTCTGAAACAGCTCAGATGAAGCTCAAAGCCCTGACGCTCACATCCCCAATCCTGCGTCTGTGGATGAATGAGGAACAGGAAGTGAAATGTGAAGTGCCACCGCTGAGCTGAAACCCAAAACTAATTATTGCCTTAATCCGGCCAGAAGAGAGAAGAGAAAAAAATCATTTGTGTAAACACGCAGATAACGAATCACGGAGCTAGTCGCATTGAAAGAGCTTGTTAATATTGCGTTTTGGATTGCCCATCTGGAATGTGAGAAGAGGTTTCAAAGGAATTAGTTTATCCCATAGAGAAAAAACAGGGATTTACGATTGAGCACTTAGTTCTTGATTTGGTACATTTGTTCATTTTGAAACATTTTTTGAGAAGAAAGGATTAGATTTGAGAACTTGTCCATCTGAAATAATATTCATAAAAGAATTCTTGAATTTTTTTTTCCTGTGCTCCTGTCAGATGAATCTGCTTTTTGATATGAAATCGGATGATTAGGTGAAGTGTTTTCAAGCAGCTGTTAATTAAAACTGTCCTGAGACTCTCAGATAGACTATTTATGAAAGGTGATAGAAAAACTGTTAGTCAGAAGATGATTTATTATAAGTGTGCATGCACCAGTCCATATGATAGTGAGAACACACATTTAAATGTGATTTCCTGCCATCTGGAGATTGAGTTGCAGGAAAAAAACTGCAGGCATTATATATTTTTCACACAATATGATTCATCATTGAAAATTTAAGTGATTCATAAGGTATAGCATAGGGTAGGTCTTATATTTGTGTGAATATTATGTAGATAAAAATGTTTTGCATGCTTATATTTACTTTTAATGCTACTAAAATGTATTGTATATCAATAAATTACACAAGTGTGTTAACGTTGCCCACAGCCTGATCTAAAATCAGCTTTTCCTTTTCACAAGTAGGATTTTTGTTAGCAAGGTTTGCATTTGGGGAAGGGAAACTGATCTCAGAGCAGCTTTATCCTGGAGCTACAGTTGAAAGATGCTAGAACTGCCTAGCGCAGGCATCTGTATTCATACATACACACAAGCTGTCCCAGCCCTACACACGCTGCGCTCGTGGATATGAAATTGTAATGAGGCACGACACACATTTCCCACCTTTGAAATTGTGGAGCTGGGACAAGATACTTGAGGGTCTTTGTTGACGTGTATCTCAACTTAAACGCCATAGTGCTGAGCTGAAGAAAATCCACATTGGCTTTCTTGTGTTATTTGTCTGTTGTTGTAAACAAGCTAGTCAGGATTCTGTAGTTTTGGTTGGTCATCTTTGGGTCTGTTTGCCATGTTGGTTTTGACAGTTCTTTGTTGTTTTATTAAAACTCCATCCAGATAAAGTCTATACAGTACAACATATGTTCACCAGTCTCAGGGCGACTTCAGATGTTCTAATATTTCACATTTTGTGCAGTTGTTACAAAGATACAACTATACCGAAGATTTGTATGATAGTCTTTATGACACTGTACGAATTTGTGACCTGTGCTGGCAAAATGAATGGGAATGAGCACGGGCTAATTACAAACTACAGGCAAAACAAGTGAAAAATGTTCATGTTGTTCTCATTTGAGGTTTTCACAAAACAGAGTTTATTAGGTCCTCGTAAAGCTCCAACTAGCAGTTAAACATGTAGAATGATCTTTATTTGTTTGTTTTCTGAGAAGTGAACATTCCCAAACCTTTCCTTTGTTTTAATAATCCATGAGAAATTGCAATTTTTTCCTGCTCTCTTCTCGACTGCTGGTGCTTCAGACAGGTGTGGCTCATTGAGTTCTTTGTCTGATTCCAACAACTCATACATCATTTTTTAGTTTTTTTTAATGGATAATATGAGAATAACCAGAACTCATTTTTGATCATTTGCTCATTCTCACTCATTTTGCAGCACAGGTCACATATTGTAGTGATACTGAAAGGCTGCAGGTATGAAGATATTTTCTCTGAGGTAAATTATGCTTGCAGAGGTGGACATTGAATATCAAATGAGACTAAAGCGGTATCGCTCCTCTCATAGCTGCTTGATTTATGACCACCTTAGCAACTCTGTACATCATGTACGATGTGTAAATATGTGCATTTTTCATTGGTGCTGTGAGTAATTGGCTGGTGATAGGAACACATTTACGACTGTGTGTTTATAATGCAGTCTGTTCATTATTATTCAAGCTGGGCTCACTGAGACGCTCTTATTGTTTGTGTATCGGAGCGCCTGAAAGCTGAATGTGAACTGAGATGATGATAGAACAGTGATGAGTCCTTCTAAATAGATGGAGATGAAATCTCAGCTTGATAAAGCCACAGACTGGGCGGTTGTGTACAAATTGCCTCACTGACTTAATTTTAGGCTCTTGATATCACATCTACTCAATCTGTTTGAATATTACTATTCAGGATATTTTGCTTATACAAAAACAAAAGATTCTTAACTCTTCTATGTTGGGATCATTAAAGGTGATGGTTCGACCCACTACAAACATGTCCAATCACAGCTCAAGATTACTAACATATCACCAATAATCAACCTGTTACTAATTTCTAACTGTTTCTAACTGTTAGTATTTTGATTGTCATGAGTCTAAACATAGAAGTTTAAATGTCCTACCACAATGTTATTTATTCTTTTAGAGAAACTGGGCCTGACAAATCCAGGAACTCCAGCGATCACAGCTGATATGACCTCAGTCTTGTGTAGCTGGATCTTCAGACTGACGGCAGAAGATCTGGACTTCATAGCAGCTTTACATGGCCTGAAACCATTCAAGAGACTGTCTGACTGACATGTAAAGCAACCAATCACAGTTTGTTTTGTTCAGCGTTATGTTTCCAGGTGGATCTTTAAAGAATGTCTCCTGGAAATCCTGTGACATTCAACCAATCAGATGCTGACTTTAAAACTCCTGAAGTGTTTCCAGCATCAGACATTCAGCTAGTGGTGGACGTGTTTTTGAGGCTGAGGCTAGTATGACCCAAATGATCAGTTACTGGCTTTTACAGGCCTTAGGAATCACAGCTTATCATAACAAAACATATTAACACATTAAATCTGTTAATGTGATTACCTCTGAGCTTGAAATTGCCACACAACAGAATTTACAGCCAATATAATACTAATTTGTTTGTATTTGCATGTTGCCTTCTGCTGTTGGACATCAAATTAATCCTGCTGCCACCCATGACAGAACACTTTCTGTTAACTACAGACTCATTAGCATAAGCAGTATTTAATTCCATAAATGAAATGAACTGGCCGTTGGTGTGAGAGTTTAACTTAGTCTAAGAGCTTTACGGGCGAGAGGTTTTCAGAAGCACAGCAGTGAGAAACGCTGGGCTTTAGTTTGGGTTGGGTGCTTGTATCTTTAGCTTGTGGACTAGTTACTGTTATCTGTACCACTAACTGAAGATCAGTAGAACATTTGACTATGTTTTAAGCTCAGTGAATTTAAATTGATCTTAATTTAGAGTCAAAACAGACTTACTTTTGGCTCTAAAGCCTCAGGGTTTGTGTTTACTGGCATGTTGCATCTTATAGAAAATCAGCAGTTTTCAGTGGGAGATCTTGGTTGAGCAGTTGCACGTCTCTGGCATCATGCAGGAAATGTCCATCTAGAAACTGTCATGAGACTCACTTTGTAGACTCTGTAGAACTTTTGACTGATGGCTGGAGGAAACTTAAGACGATGATTGTTGCGCAAGCAGAGGATCCTCGGTTAGCCTCCATATGTCCATGTGTGGACAAGGTCATGCACACAGGATGGCTGCATCCCATTTCAGAGATGTGTCATGATTATCTGATGCAATAAACCTGCTCTTAACTGGACCAATGGTCCAACAGGGAGCAGATAATCTGCTTTTAAGAGTTCTGAGTCATTTCCAACTCACTTTCAGCTGGACTCTTATGTCAGGGCACCTTTGGGCAGGATGAATTTTCTAGGCAAATGGAGCAGTGAATGTGTTGTGCAGATTTCTCTGGCAGCTGCAGGAGTGCTTGTTGTTTTTTCGCCCCTTAAAGTTGCAGCGATGCAAATGGAAGTCATTCATCACATAAACAGAAACTGGCCTTTCTCTAACGAGACACTTTAATATTTAACCAGAAAAACAATTTTGCTCTGGAAACCTTTTCTGTGAATGTGCAGAAGTAAATATGCACATTAGCAGAACTTTCAATCGATCGCGCTTCTGAAGAACAGACCACAAGAGAGATTTCAGTAGAGACGTTTTCCCCCTGTGTGTCCACCAACGGTTTTGTTCCTGTTACCTTCTCAGCTAACAGGAAACATTCTCAAAATGTTTCTTAATGTTCTTTGTTTTTTTTTTTTAAGTTATCTAAAACTATTCTTGCAGTAACATTAGTAGAACATTTTTTAACATTATGTAACATTATGTATCATCAAAAATGTTATTCTTAAGTTGTTAGTGGAACATTTTAAAAATGTTACAGTAAAAAAATGTTTGAGCAATGTTCTTGTAACCAAGCAATAACGTTAATACAACAAGTTTTTGTTACTTAATGGAAATGTTAGGAAAATGTTCCTACAACCTAAAATTCTTAGCTGGGTTAGTAGGGGATGTGGCACCTCCCACCCTTAACAAAACAAGCTCCTTTATTCCTACACTGTGGTGAGAGATTCAGGCGAGCAGCCAGATTAGAGATTTTCAGAGTTTGCCATGAAGAGCCAATATATCTGAAACTCATGAATTCATTCAACATATCGTGGTGTGCTAAAAAAAAATGTAGTCAAGGTTCTCAATAGCAACAGTATGTTTGGAATATTATCAGAACAGTATAGACAGAACCGATTGAGAAAATGTCGAGAAAACAACGTTTTTTTAAGAAACTGTTGCTGGTAAGATGCTAGTCTGGTCAAAGCTCAACATGGCTGTTGGTTTTCAAATCACATACCGTCAGACTAAAAAAATAAAGTGTTTCATAAACAATTCATGTAGTTACCATATCTATATTTACGCCTATCAACTTTCTTTCACATATGTACGTATATCATCTGACTGTAGACAGAATTCGTTTCAAATGCAGAAGAGTGCGTTCTCAGCAGTATGCCAACATTCTGGTTGCGAATCAGAGCCCGTGTATTGTTTAATGAAATGAGATGAGTTTGCTCCTCTGTCTCTCTCTCTCTCTCTTGCCCAGGGCTCTGAATGTTTCAGCTCTGTGTTTTCAGCACATATGTCATGTTACACTTTCATTTGTATTTGTCTTCCTTCTTTTCCTGTTTATTCTTCTGCCTGTAAGATCTGTGTACTGCAGGAATCATAACATTTGTAGCAGCGTCGTGATGAGTTTGCAGAGCTTCATCTGTGATGACAGAACTGCGTGATGCGTGTTTGAGATGCATGAATTCTTGTGTGGAGGAGCTGCAGCAGCATGCGGTCTGGAGCTCACTGTCCTCAATGCTGTCTGTTGGTCATAAGTATGCAGGAATGTAAGATGATTTGAGAAGGTCTTTCCTGCAGAAAGTACTCTCGTACTTCAGTTAATGTTTGCTTGATCAGCATACATTGTAGAGAAGACTGGGGCTAGTTGTCACACATTTTACTATGAATATTTCAGAGAGTAGGTTTCTGTATAGGAACTGTTCTTTTCTTGGCTATAAAAAGCTTTTAATTGTTTTCACCATTATTGTTTAAAGGATACAGTAGCTTCAACATTGATCTTGTAACAACATGCCCCACCAGGAAGGGATATTCACATTTATTCATTTGTTTTATAGTGACTTATGGTAAGTTATAGTGATGTATAGTAAGTTAAAAGTGACTTATAAAAAGTATACATTTTATCAGTATGTGTGTTCCTGGGAATCGAACCCATGACCTTGGCGTTGCTAACTCGGGGCTCTATAAGTTGAGCTAGAGGAACACTGGCGTAATGTCATGCTGCTATATATGGAGTTAGTCACGATGAACTCATTGTGTGAGGTAGCCGTGGCGCTCTTACAGTTAAGGTGAAACTCTGGCTGACTTTGGACAGTTGACCTGTAAAGAGACTGAGGTATTGTGTCATGTAAAATATGCAACTCAGCAGGAGAAGGGTCAGAGGAGACGGTCATTACCTGAGAGAGTAAGTGTCCTTCAGCTTCTGTGTGCTGAACAGTGACCCTATCAAAGGCTGTGCCAGAGGAGACTGTTGAAAGAGCCCCGGCACATCTGTAACCACAGGTTAGCCTGTCCTTAAAGGGACAGTTCACCCAAAAATGGACATTCATCCCAAACCTGTATGACTTTATTGCTTCAGAGGAACACAAAAGATATTTTTAAGTATGTTGATAACCAAACAACTGTGGCACCCATTGTATGAACACAAAAACACAGAAACAGAGATATCCTCTTTTGTGCTGCACAAAAAATTCAGGTTTGGAATGACATGAGGGTGAGTAAATGATTTTCATTTTTGGGTGAACTATCCCTTTAAATGTACAGTCATGACAATGACTAAATCGCAGAACAATCCATACAGAAGTAAGCTGTATAACTATACTTGATTATACTTACTTGCGCAGTAATTTATTATTCTAATATAACACAATCGTTTAACTCCCACTGATGCTGCCATTTTAATGGACTATTAAACGTCCTAAGGCCACAGATATTAATATATCTCAAGAAATGCTCATGTTGCAACTCCAGTATGTTTCTACATTAGTCTCCAGCAATGGATTCAAGTCTTTGTTGTTATTAGGTTTGCTGTTGCCATAGCCCTGCATTGTTATCAGAGGAATCACTGTGAGATATTTATCTCCATCACGTCTCATTACATGCTGAAACATACAGTGTGGCTTAGAATAAACCTCTGGCATGTTGATGGAAATGACAAGTTCATGTATTTGGCCTTGTGTGAACTGGCTTAGAGCAAACAACTGAACTGAGGCTATATGAATGATGCAGGTAGCATAGAATGAGCATGCAGGCTCATTGGCCGACAGATTACACATTAAGAGCATGATGCAAGGTGATTGGCTGACAGACTACACGTAGAGGAGCATGTGAAGTGATTGGCTGGTAGATTACGTATGATGAGCCTATCGGCTTGTGCCATATTCCAGCTAAAAGGGAATGTTCTCAGAACGGTGGCTAATATTCTCTCAATGTTATTAAAACTGATCTTGTAGTAATGTTAGTATAATGTTTTTTAACAATATGTCATTATCAGAAATGTTATGTTGTTAGTAGAACATTTTAAAAACGTTACAGAATGTTTGAATCACATTCTTATTTCCAAGCAATAACGTAAATACCATGTCTGGATATTTTGAACATTCCCAGAGCTATCAAAATAACATTTTTAACGGTTTTGTTACTAAATGGAAATTGTTAGCTGGGACAGAATATCCTGACTGAACTTCAGATAATATTTTCAGTGACTGAAGGACATGCTGAGTTACATAATCAAAGAGTGAAAGAGTCACATAAAGAAGAACAGGGGAAAGAACATCACACTGGTTTCTGTGTCAGACTGAGAGCTGATGTAGATTTTATATGATACCTTCAGACTGCAAACAGCTGGAGAGCCAATAGGGAGTTTTTGGCTCTCAGCTGGAAGTCTACATTGTCACATCATGTTTATTGCTTTCTAAAATACACAAATATGACATTTGAGGAACTGCTCATCAGCTTTTGAATGAAATCTTCCCTGCTGTCAGTGTTTTTATTATTTGTGCCACGAATGTTAGTAATTATACAAGGCACATAACAATTATAACAGACTGTCTGTCATCACCAAATCAAAGTTCGGCAAGATAACACAGGAGATGATGGAAAAGTTTTTTTGGGAATGACTCTGAAAGGTTGTTTTTGATGCATCCTGCACTAGGACATTATCTCAGATGCAGAACCTTGCATTTATATACTTGACAGCTGCTAACTTACCAAAGTAAGTTTGATGGTAATGTTATTGCAGAGTGGTATATACTTGAGTTTAGTCCACAATTCATATATTCACATCAGGATTCACATCAGGCTGGCATTATAGAGTAGTGCTTTTAAAAACACAGCAACAATGCACATAAAAGGAATAAAATTACCTTATTTTAAAAGTATTCAATTGTTAAAATTTAAACCTACATTTAAAAATACTTGAATGTTGTAGTCATGGGTAGTTAAATGTTGTAGTTACATGGGTCTAATAAGTACTGAAAAATTGTATTTATGTCTAAAAGTCAAATTATCTATCCTACCATAGTTCAGTATAATTTACTTAATTTCACTTTTACAATTATAAAACTTTCGTGAAGTATTTGCAAGTTAAAAGCACATGTTTTGTCTTAGCTGTTGGCTGATGAAATCAGGAGACAGTGGAGTTTTTCTCATTAAAGTCACCTTTATGCACAAACTGTGCAAAATAACCTATTTAATCACATTTTGTGTCGTGACATTGTGAGGACACACCAGATGTTACAGTGAGACCTGCAACATTAAACTGTTCAGATATTGACACCTGAGCCAAATCTGTCCGAGAAACAGATATAGCTAATAAAATACCTTTTTACCTTTTTAAACGCTCTGCGAGTGTTCGCGTTTCACATTCATTGAGACAGACTTGTTGACAGAGACATATTGACATGGATTTACATTGTAATTGATTAAAAGTACAAATTCACCAAACTAATACTTAAGTATTATACTGGCCTTGTATAATTAAAACACTGAACATTCAGTGTGCCCTCCCTTTGTCCAGCCCAATCATTCTTATAATAGTGTATGAAATCATATGAGAGAGCACAAAGAGAAGAATTATTTCTCCTAGATAAATCTCTGCTCAGCCTTTGAGGATTTTTGGTCTTTAGGTTGACATTACACTGGTATTCAGTGGCGTTTATATCCATAGACCTGGATGACCACAGCACATGCTTGATCCACAGGGTCAGAGGACATATTTTTGTGTGGATTTGGAGATCTGCCATGGATCACCTCTTGGCCTTGGATCACCTCTTTTGGTTTTTCTGAAAGAACCAGAGAAAGACGGTGTTTGACCTAAATCTTCAGATATTTCTGTCTGTGATGACAATTATCTTTACACGATTTTCATCACCTTTTATAGTTTCACAGTTCCAATTAGATGCTTCACACTAACATTTTGTCACACTGACTCTTTTTTCTTATGCTTTAATGAAAAAGTTGATTTTTCACCATAAACTTTCAGAGATGTCTTTCAAAAGTTTGCTGGTGTGACGACATCTAATTGCAGTTTTTGGGTCCTGATGTTGCCAAACAATTTTTGGAGAATCTTTGGAAAATGGAAAGCTGATATTTTCTAAGCAGATGAATCTCAAATCTCAGTTTAAAATGTATTTGAAATAGCTGCTCTAATTTTGGCGGTGTGTTTTCAGTCTAATTTTGTTGTCTGATTTATGATGTTGAATAATGTGTTTATGAAGGTTAACTACACAGATGAGACTGATAAAGCCTTAGGTGAGTGATGAAACATTTACCTTCAAAACAACCACCAAACAGTCATACGACTACCAGACTAAACAGACGCCCAGTGAGTGCCTGTCTCATGTTATTTGTGTAATCTCTCATCTTTCTCGTGCTGATGGGTGACTAATGGTTTTTTGCTTGCGTGTCAGCTCATATTTATAATTCCTGAAATCATGGAGCATGAATTTCAACAGGGTTCGAAAGCAGAAATGTGAATGGATGTGCTGTTCATGAGTCTGTCAAAGCAAATTTTATAAATGTTAATAGAAACACTTATTTGTTGTTTGTTTGTCTGTGATACTTATTATTTAAATATAACCATAGAGAGATGCAGTTCCTCTTATATTTTCATATTTGCATATTTTTTGTTGCTTTTTTGCTCATCTTTCCTAAGAATTCTGAAGGATACTGTATATACTGTATATAGTGTTTCAGTTTGTAGTTTCATGCCTGGAAGAGAAACATCATTTTCAACTAATGGCTTCCCTCAGGAAATCTGAATGGATTTTAGAATAGCATTTGTCGATTTATGAGTAGCTAACATAAGCTCTGTGGATACCATTACTTAAAGAGACGTATATGCTTTGTTCTATAAAATAAACTAGCCCAAAAGTGAAGTTTAAAACGTAGGGTGCTTTAGTTGTAGTCCTCATGTACTAACTTGTTAGCAGTTTATGTTTGTAAAGCACACAGCAACAGTTTTAAAATTCACTTTCGAGTTATATCTGTGTAATTTATGTTGTAGAACTTAACCACAGACCTTATTTTGCTCATAAATCAAAAATTGCTATTCTAAATCACCATTGGAAACTCCAGAGGGATTCAATGGTCAATTATCCTGCGGTACAAGTCTAAAACTGACGTCATGACTAAAGAGCTCTATTATATGTGGTTTACCTTCAGTTTTCTGTCTGCTGAAGATAAGTAGCAATTCACCATTTTCATTATGGAGACCTGCTGTTTCGAAAGACAAATGAGATTTGAGAGAGAGAAAATAAGAATCCAAGAATAGATAATATTAAATGTTTTCTTTTTTTTTAGAGTCTCATATCTCTTTCAATCTGGTCTGGTTTGCTGGTTTTAGAGAGTTTTTGGTCTCCTGTCAGCACATCTGGCTGGAAGAGCAGTCTTAAAGGTATCTTTCACCAATAATTTTGTCATCTTTTACCCTACTCTTGTTTCAAACTCATATGACTTTATTCCTTCCTCAGAACATAAAATGTGTTTTTCTGGGGCTGCTTTTTTGGTCATTGTTGAGGTCGACAGCGTCAGTCTCCATTTACTTTAATTATATATTAGTGAGTGACCCAAATATTACTTTTAATGTTCAAAAACAAGTAGGCAAGTAAATGATGATAAAATTTTAATTTTCAGGTGAACCAGCTGTTTTTCATTAATTATTTAGAAAGGATCTCATAAAGAATATGAATGATCCAGTGGCTGGTCCAGTTGCCTCCATTGCCATTCGAGCGAGTGACACATGCTGCCAATCACAGCACCTGAAAATGACCTTTATTTTCAGAGCTGTGTGACTTCGTATCTGCGTCTAATAGCTCTGTGTACCAAGAAGCAATGTCGTGTTAGCTCGCATCAAACGTACTCTGGATGTAGACCTCCAATGTCTCTGCCTCAATTTTGACTGCACCTCTATTGTCTTTCATCCTCACTCGTACAAGCTTTTACTGCTGGGGGAAAGCACATCTCTGCTCAAACACCACAGAGAGGCTGCAGGCTTTTTTGTAAGTCTTTCTGTGGGTTCTCCATCCCTTAGAGACATCAAAGACTATTGGATGTGTGAGAGCAGACTGTAGCTCTATAATTATCAAAAATGGACTGAAAAATCACTGATCGCACAGGCCGGTGGGAGAAAAAGCAGCTTTAGCGGCTTATGATCACTGCAGGCTTCAGAGCTTTCCTGTGAGACTCCATCCTGGATTCCTCTTTCAAGAGGGACAATGGGCAGCAGGTAGGCAGAGGAAGAGATGAGTGAAGAGAAGACAGCTTGACTTTATCTGCCGTTTCTGTCTGCTGTTAGAAAATGAGTGATGCATAAGGTGCGATGTCTCTATCTCTCTCGGGTGTATGCGTATGTATGCACAAACTGGTACACAAGCCCAGAGAGAGACTGTTTCCTCTCTGCCTGTTATGCAGCTATGAGTGGCTGGTACCTTTCTGAGTGCATCAGTGTGGTTTCATTCAAACTTGGTTGCTTGGTTATAAGAATGTTTTTTTTAAACTATTAATGCTGTAATGTTTTTAAAACATTCCATTGACACTTTAGATTAATGTTTTTGGTATATATGATATATAACATTAAAAACGTTTTACTTGCATTACTGCAAAGGCGTTTTTTGATAACTGAGAGAACTTTAGAGATGGTTAATCAATGTTCTGAGGACGTTCCCTTTTAGCTGTGCAGTGATGTTTGTCATTAATGATGTCAACACTACATCACAATAACGCATGAGTCCTCTTGAATACTTTCATGCTGTTTTGTGGTTCTTTCAGAGCTCGTCAGAGGCAAAGCTGCAAGTAACTGTTTTTAGCACTTATTTTTAAGAGTGTAGGTAGAGTTGTACTGCTGCCTTTGAGTTTTGAGGGCTTTCATGTTATGATCTTTCTGTTTGCCACCTCTTGACCTCATTGAAGTTATTCTCCTCAGTATGATCTCTGCGCAAGGCCAAAATGTGAGAATTAAAAGATATAAAGAAATACAGAAGATGTGTTACGAGGATGTTTGCTGAGAGAAAACTGATGAGAGTTAAAGCTCTGTTTACTCAGGGATGTAATAAGATTAGTTCCTGAAGATTGGAAAAGATTTGAAGGTAATTTATGTTTGATAAAAGGTGACATGTCTGAATCTCAGATAATCTCAGGTGTCATCATCATCTGATCAGCTACAATAACAGGTGTTGTGTGAACAGTTAGTGTGATGATGGTGATGATGGATGCAGAATGTTATAGGACAGCTGTGAGGTCTATAGACAACATACAGTTATTTACACACTGGCTCACAGCCAGACTGTCACTTCTCTGTCTGTGAGTGTCTAATCTGTAATAAACTCCTGTTTACTTAGAGAATGTGTTCCAGCTGTTGCATGTGGGTTAGTCTAGTTTAACCCAGGCAGGTTAAGTTTTGTTAGTGATGCACTGAACACAAGGCATCAGGTAAACATGAATCAAAATCCTAATAAAAAATGTAAATATCACATCAGACCACAGTATAATTTTTATGTAGAGTTAGAGTTATAGAAGAAGTTAGGTTGTAGTATTACATTTGTGCTCTTATGGAAAATGGTCATTATTCAGAAATATTTACCACTAAATGTCTTTGATAAAGTATGTCTGACATTTGATTGTAGACTTTGGTATCCTGGGAAATAAGTTTGAGACATTGTTGAGATCTCTTCTGAATCTTTGAAGGATACTTTTAAGATTACTAATGTCTACATCTAAGATACTTTTATTTAAAAGTTTTAATTTACTCTCCAGTTAATCTCATTCAAGTATAGGAGAAACTACTGAGATATTAAGAGATATTATTTGTTCTTGTTTGTTTTTTTACAATGGATCTCACCGTTGGGGCCGTAGGTTTGAAATCCTGACTAGAACCTCTTCATTTATGTCTTCATTTGGTCCTGGATAACAGATCTTAATAAACTCTGTCCTGCCTGATACTTAATAAATGTGGAAAGAAGGTTTATGTGTATATATAAAAGGAATATATAGAGTCATTTGATGGAAATCAATGCAGAGACAAATTAAGGTAATAAAACTCGGAGCTGTTTTACAAAAGAAGAAAATAAATCGGCAGATCTCTAGTCACATGACCTCCCTGCTTCTCTTATCTCAGCTTCCCATTGACGAATGTCAGCTCGCATCTTAAATCAGTCTTTGTATGTAAATAGAGGGACGTACATCACAGCCACAAAAGCAAATTTAAAGAGCCGGCGCTCTAAAATTTTCTTTGTATTATGTATACTTCTGTGAGTGTTACTCTCTCAGTTGAGATGGGAGAGATCGGAGCAGCCGCTCATATATCATGTGTCCTCGTGACGGAGCTCTGCAGCCCCTTCCATAAATAATGCCACTCATTTCTAACGTAAAACACATCGTATCAAATATTTAGCACCGTCTGGGGGCCATAAAGCAGAAATGGAGACAGTAAACTCCAACTCCCTCTCTGTCCTCCATTGGCACGGTCAGTTCCTCACACGCTGCTTCTTCACACCTGGTGCATTATATAATGAGGTGCTGAGTGTCTGCGTTCCGTGGTTGTTTTGTTTGTTTTGCCTCCGTGCACATTTCCTGAAGTGTTTAAGGGAGACTGATGCTGTTTTGCCTGTGTCTCTTGACTCCTGCTGTGTGTAAATGTGTCTCTTTGGATATGAGATTCAGTTAAAGAACGCACCATCTGTTTCTCAGTGATCTCTCAGTGCTGGTGTTTCTGTTGAGAGCGAGCAGAGAGATTGTTGCTTTGTTCAGATAGTGATGTTAAACACAGCAGTATCCAGGGAGCTGCAGAAATCTTTGTCACATGTCTATTTTTAAACGATTCTTTACAAAGGGTTCAAAGATGCCTCAGTATTCACAGTTTTCTACAAGACAACACAACTGGCCAGGTAGACACTTATAAATATACATATTTACACATATACATATGCACATATACATACACATACATATATACATATTAAAAGTATATACAGTGTACATATAAATAATTATGTAAATGTATAGTGATTCTTTACTGGTAATGGTTCTATATAAAAATTTCTGTAGTACTTCTGAGGTACCCCACTGGATACTAGGGGGGTTTATTAGTAAGCAAGGAAGTAAAAAGTATTACATTTATTGGGCATTTTGTATGATATTCAAATTTCATATGATATTTATATGATATTTCTGCTTTTAAACCCTCTGGTTCGATTGACTATAGACCAGCATTGTAAGTGTGTTCATCTCAACATGTTTGTTTTTGTTTTTTAAGTCTAGGAGACAAATCCCAGATGCTGCAGATCTTAAGTTGCGCGTAACCCTGAATTTTCCTTTAAATGAATCAAAATCTCTCGGCAGCTCTAATCTGAGGGCTGGTCTGAACAACGTGCTGGAGAGCTTTTCACAATGAAATGGAGGATGTCAGATACTGTCCGATCAAATTAGCTTTGTTGAGTGCAACACTTTACCTCTGTTGGGTTAAAGGCAGATAAATCCTGGCTGACACTCCTGGTTGTAAGAATGTTTCTGTAATATTTTCATTAAGTAACACAAATGTCAAAAATGTTTCTGTTTTAGGATTAATGATTTTAAAATGTTCCCATAACTACTTAAGAATTACATTTTGATATATATGATATATAACATTAAAATATATATTACGCTCTACTAATGTTACTGCCAGAAGGTTTTTTTTTTTAATTTTGAGAGAACTTCTAGAGAAAGTTAGCCAATGTTCTGAGAATGTTATCTGTTAGCTTGGTTGCTGGCTCATTTAAGAAAGTCTGTCACATGATGTGTCCTGTGGGCCTGACATCACAGACAGAAGCAGAATCTTTCTAGGTTTGTGTTTTCCTTACATATTCACGTTTCTGTAGATCTTCTTTGTAAAGGATTTTCAATGCCACAAGCCTCTGTGTCCTTTCTGTACCACCAAAGTCAAAACCGAAGAATTTTAGCGATATTTGTAGGTGGCTTTAAAGCAGTTTTTATTTCTTTGCTGCTGGCCCAGCTGAATATTTTCATATCGGTGCACTTTTAAAACCACAAGGAATAAATGAGAAATGATTTTACTGTTATGCATGGAGCTCCACAACTCACTGAACTTCTAGTCAGGTTCTGCAGTAGCCTCGGGTATCTCAGTGCCCAACTTTTCATTACGTTCTGCTTGAAGGATTTAGTTGTTAGCTGATTGAAAATATTTTCTTCTAATAACAAGACTGTGCACAGTTGGACTCCTCTTAAATATTTAACTTCCCTCCTGTTCTAGCTCCGCTTTGACAACTTCAGATTTCCTGAGGCCATGTCCATCACTCTGACATGGATGGAGTGTGGTGAACAGTATCTTTGTAATACCAACTATCTTTCTTCTATAATTTGGTCCTCCAGCCTCCATAACTACAAGCTCATGAATGGAAATGTGGGAAACAATTAAGAAAGTCAGTCTTACAGGTTTTGTAAGGTTTTGTAAGGTTTCTTAAAGGTTTTTGTAAATGCAGGGCTGCATTTCTTACTCTTTGTGAGTTTAACGGTTTAACGTAAATAATAAACAGGATGATGTAACAAGGTTACATTTGAATACATCAACTGTGTTATAATGATTTCATTAATATATTAAAACTCATTTTCCCTTGTAAAAATGATTTATAGTATACAATGAAGGTGTATAGACATCTGTCCTTTATACTGTGGGTTAGGGTTAGGGTCCCTAACCCTAACCCACCCTAACCCTAACCCTACTGTAAACAGTTTTTGGCTGCTTTTGTGGTCCGTTGGTTCCTCATACTTCCTGGCTGTCATTTAGAAACTTGATGAAATTAAATGAAAGATCCAACGTGTGTGTAACAGTCTGGGGTGTATTAACCTCTCTGAAGCCACGCCTCCTCCAATCCATATGAATGGAAGGCTGTCTGTTGAGCAGGGTGCGTGGACATAGTTTGACAGGCAAGTAGGACATCCTATCAATGTATTTCGCCCCAATGCAATTATTGGACAAACATTTCATGGTCCTGCACCTTCAACAGAAGATATATATATATATCTTGTATAAATATATTTAGACCACTTTGGTTAGTGATTGCTATCAGGATGTGAACGACTTTCCACCAGCGTAACAAAAAATATCTCAAGAAAAAATGCCTCCCCTGCCTTTAAAGTTGATTATCTTTTTCCTGTGGCAAATGGAATTACAAAAATAGTGTTTGTTTTTAAAACATTTCAGCCGCCCCTTCTCCTCCGCCCATTGCCCGCCTTTGCTTGGCTGAACCGCAACTGTTTCTCAGTAAATTCTAAACTGCTGCCCACTTTAATACCTCCTCTTAATACTGCATGTGTTCCTCAGTGTCTGAATTATTCATAGCGGTGGGAACAGTTTTAGAACTGTGGACCTGTCATAATAATAAGTGCGAACAGGTTAGCCACTATCAGTAATCACTTCAGATGAAGTGCAGCGTTTAATGCTGTCAGGAAGAGAGAGTTATCAGGTGCAGGCAGGAAAAACTGCTCAGCGGTTACACTGCGTCATTTCCCTCACTAGATTGTTGAAGAAGATCGTTTCTCTCCGAGATTCACTTGTTGTTAACCAGCTCTGGGTTCATTCATCATACACCAATGCTCCCCGTTGCTCTCCTTCAGTCCTCAGTTTCTCATTATAGGTGTGTCTACACAGCCCTCGGCCGACCTGCGGTGCTTCTGCTGGTTTCTGTGATTGATAAACAGCTGCTAGATCTTTTACCAGTAATGGAGAGAATCAGAGGTGGTCCATCTTTTCAGCCTTATACACCCAGATGCTGGAGAATCAGAGGCTGTAGGTGTGTACACCCACATCTCTCAGTGGGTGGGTGACAGGTCCCTGCTGAGTTCCTGCTCTCGGTCGCTGCGATGGGATTCGGTGAGCAAGCAAGCTCAGTGACCAATCAGCTTCCTCTCTCACCGAAGAATTATGAAGCCACTGTCCCAGCTAACAATTTTAGGTTGTAAGAACGTTTCCCTGATGTTTCCACTAAGTAACAAAAACTTTAAAAACATTATTTTTAAAGTTCTAGGAACATTCATTTCTTGAATCAACTATTATTATTGCATTAACTTTTCTGATAACTACAAGAGAACTTTTAGAGAACGTTAGCCAATGTTAGCAATGTCACCCGGCTTTCATTTTTAATCATAGTGTGTGACAGACCTTCGACAGTAGAGGGCAGATTTCAGCTGGTTTAACAGCTGGTAGGTGTGACACCCCCAACCAAAATCGAGGTGAAGCCTATTTTGAGGCGAGGAAGAAAGAGTTATCAACAGATCCTCAGCGTAAACAAAACACGTTTTGTTCACATTTATATTAGCATGTAACGTGTCACAGTATTTGTCACAACAATTTTTGTGATTATTATATCCGGCAGGAGGTTATATACCGATGGGAATTGATAATTACAGTGGTGCATCATAAAAATAGTTCATTGATGAACGTCTCACATGAAGGAGTTATTGTAGCTGCACTACAGCATGTTGTGTGACCCAACTGATCATTATGTTTTCTTACAAAGCCAGGAGACTTTCTTCAGCTGTGTCCATCACCCAAAAATCTGATTTCTATTTATAGCCACATTGTTTCACCTGTACACGAATGTCACAACAAGACGCGAGATCCCGGCGGGAAGCACTCGCCAATATTGTCAGCAAACAACATGAACATACATGTTTAAAAGTTTGTTTCTCTACCTGTCAGATCTGAGCCCATGTGAGCTTTGTCAAATTGAGAAGATGTCACGTTTCCCTCGGGCACGAAGATACCACCTGCCAGTTACAGCTAGCGTGAGAAATGTAAAAAAATACACACGTTGTTTTGTCCCATTCTTTGTCACACAGCAAATTATCCTGAAGGACGAACACAGAATTTTCCTGGGAAGAGAGATTGAGACACAAGCGTGGATTTATTTTAATCTGTTTAATCTGATGGATAAAGAGAGGATCATAAATCAGGGATTTATCTCCCACAATCACCCGTTTCATGTCACATCTGTAGCGTCTCTGTGTATGTTTCGTCATGTGGATGCTTGACAAGAGATTAATGGCTTTATTACTCAAAACGATGTGTTCTTGCATCATCTTGCATTTATCTCATGAAACAAGACAGTAATCTTTCATTCAGATCTGTCATGAACATGGACAGGACATATGTCGAAAGAGTCCATTTCTGCAATCTGTTTATGAGTGTAATCTGTTCTTACCTGCAAATACACAGGCTTCAACACACACACACACACACACACGCTGCATAGCTTACAAATATGATTAAATGACATTTCACTGTGTTACTGTATACACATCAATGGATGTTATCTGTCTATTATGTGTCTTAGCTTTCTCTCTCTCTCTCTCTCTCTCTCTCTCTCTCTCTCTCTCTTCTCTCCCTCTCCACACCTGCAAGGAGGGCAACCCCCCACTCTTTCCCACCAGCAGGTGATCGATATCCCCCATCAAAATTAAAGGATGCTGGAGTCACCATCGATCTTGCATCCCTGCACCTTAGACAGGCTCTGTTGATTCCCTGAGGCGTATTAAGAGCCCTGTGAGGAACAGGAAGTATGTATGTGATCTGTAAAGGAATGTCAGTGTGACTCTTTCCTTTGGATGTAAATGGATACTGATACTCCAGAGGTCATTGGAGATGATCCCACAATGTCTGTTAATGTAAAATCATGTAAAGCCTGCATTAGCAGCATGTCATAGAAGCCCATCTCCTGTCTCAGGAGCTAAATTATTACCCTCCCAACTCCCCCTTCTGGCTTTTAGAGCTGATGTTACTGAGAGTTTTCCGGATTACGTAAAGCAGGAACACTACAGCTCATGGTTAATGGAGCGTCATCAATTTCCAGCCCTGCCAGTTTCTTCTTTGTATTTATGCAGTTTTCATGCTCTTAGGGAATGTAGTGTACCAAATCTCCATGTGTGGCATCCATGCTAACCTTTGTCTGAAGTTACAGAAAGCTTCTATTTACATGATTTCTATTTACAAAAAAAGATGTTTTATCACCCTTTTGTTACTCATTGACAAAGTTAACCTGGTACTCAGAACTCTAGTGGTATGAATGAAATATAAGTTACTTCTATACAGGTAGTTGAGTTAGTTACTGCAGTTACTCTCTAACATTAATGCTCATCCTGAGTGAACTCAGAGTGGTTGAGATAATCTGAACAGACTGTGACAGAGTTTTCCCCTTTCAAAAACTATTACCTGATCTGTCTCCCAGATGTAGTCAAACATTTGATTTACCCTTTTAATTCCGAGCGGCATGTTTCTCGAGGGTTTCTCTAATGAGCTGGTTTGAGCGAGACATCAGCTCTAATCCATATTAAACAGAGGAACATGCTGAGGCTGTCATTCAAGAACACACGTCTAATTAGACTTCAACTCCAACTTTTGATTTTGGTATTTAGAGTGTGTGAACAGGAATGAAGGTAAGAGGTTTGGGTGGTAATTAAATGTGGAAGATACATTAGAGAGCGCAGACGGTCTGTGAAGAGGGCCGGAAGATGATTTTGCTCTTGAAATAGCTTCCGTCTGACTGTGAGATTATTTGGCAGGGTTGTGCGCTGAATTCTTTCAGGTGACAGTGAGTGGTTAGGTTAGAAGAATGATTTAAGGAGATTTTACTCTGGATTCGTAACCTCGCTGTATTTTCTAACTCATTGTGTTGTACTGGACTTAAAATAGGGGGACGGGGACGCGGCAACTGGCAGTGACGATTTTTCTTTGTTACTGTCAGGCTACCAAAAATCAACTTTGCATTTTTTCTAGAAGGTCCTGTGATTATGTGTAGTTACATTTACATTTACTCGATGCATTCAAAAATTACTTTATCCAAAGCAACTTACAGGCCATTCCATGTATACACTGTTAGCGGTCTGTGTGCTTCCTGGGAATGAAACAGATCTACAGGAGCACCAATGCCTCAGCGTGATATTACAGTGTGGATCAAACAGAAAATGCACCACCAGCATCTGGTTAACACTCCCTCACAGTAGGTGGCGCTATTGCACCCGTTTAACATTTTGTCACAATGGTTGCAAACGCTCTCTGACTACCTACACTCGTATTCTAAATGTGATTCATTCAGGAGAAAACACTACATAAACTAAATTAAAGATGAACTGATAGCAGTATTGTTTTTCTTTCTAAAAAAATTTAATAGATTCTGCGATAATACTGTTACCGTGAATTCTTTTGCCCATGATAACTGTGTGGTAAGAATCTGATATTGTGAGAGCCCTAGTCTGAAACTGTATATTTTTATAGTATAATGAACCTTTTCTAATGAAACTCATGAACTGCAGGGAGAGATTAAGAACAAAGTATTTCATTAAAAACATCCACGTTCTGTCCATATTGATCATATTGAGTGAAAGTATTTAACAAAGTCTAGACAGATACATTGACAGTGTGAGCATTTGTTTATACTGGCTGCATAAAAGGATCAAACCAGGAGAAGATTAATGTAAATTGCTCATTGCAACACTTTCTCAGGTAGAGGGAACACAACTGAGTGTTTGAATATGTGCCTGTGTTTTTTAGACTTGAATTAATAAGTTATCTATGTGTCAGTTTTGACAATTTGACACAATCCTGAGTCCTCCATCAAAGCTCATCTCGTTGTCAAAGCAGGTTTATTGAATGTAAACAGGATTAGATCATAACTGAATTTGAGAAATTCTGGCGCACATCATCTCACTTCTGTTCATATATACAAAGAACCGGCCCAGAACAGTTCTCCAAAAGTTGATGAGCACCATCGGTGAACTTGTGAACTTGTGAACCTGTGTGTCATGCACATAGACGAATGTTCTGATGTATATTTCAAGCAAATGTTCACCTTATATTCCAAAATATACTGACCGTGAGCTTTTGCTCTGAAGAGAGCACATATTAAATAATGCAGTAGTTTTGTTTTGGGGGGCTAACCCTGTTTAAATAAAAATCGCAGCTCACCCTGTACCTACTAATCTCTGTATTAAACTTTTCCTAGTGCTCATCATTTCTGTGCTCTCTCACCTCCCTGAGCTAAAAACATTTAATTAACAGCTGAAAAGGTTGTTGAAGATTAGAGCGATGAGATCCAGTTATACTGTATTAGGCAGACATGTCGTGTCTGTTACAGGCTCAGAACCCCACTGCAGGTAGCAATAGAAAAGTAATGATGTCTACAGAAAGGCAAATAACCAAAGACTCTTTATGCTCTGGCATAAATTACCTATACAGTAGCACGATTTAAAGTGGTTACTCCAACGCTTTATATTAAATCCACATTAGTTCAAAACGGAGGGGAAACTAAATGCTGAGCAAAGGGATGGTTCACATTTAGCAGCAAATTAGTCCAAGTCTGTTTCAAATTAGACGAAATCTGTTTCCACTGAGTAACGGCTAATTAATGAATGCATATGACATTTTCTGGTGGTTTGTGTTGTTTCAGTCTAAAAGTGTTTACTTTAATTAGCATGTGTTTTAAGCGTTTTGACTGAGCAGATGTTTCACTGTTCTGGTTTATTTAAAGGTAGCCACAGTAGACGGAGACCTTATTTGAAGTGTAAACACCATCACATTCAGAACTCCTGGGCTCTGTGTTTATTCATAGTCACGCTGCTTACTGGGGCTTCTACATCCTTTTCACTGGGGCTTCTAGCTTTCCAAATATTGACATAATTGTGACATTCATTAAAATTTTATGCACGTTATCTCCAAGGAATGTTAATGGGGAGGAGCATTTTCATTCTAGAGAGCATTTGATTGGACAAAATTCTGCAGTGCAAGATGAGTCATCAGTATCTCCTCCCCTGTGTTATTTTCATCCATTAAGATGAACAGTAAGAATTTGTGGCATAAATTGATGTAGAAATTAAGTAATTGTTTTAATTCTCATATGCTGAATGCCTGTTGTTTTTCCTCAGATTCATTTCTGTTTGCTTCAGTTCTTCAGTGATTTTGCGGTACATGTGATTCTCCATCTGGTTATTAAGTTCTGTGTTCAGATCTGGAGCAGGTGAGTAAATGAGGGGTGCTGTTCATTCAGGGTCTGTTGTTTTCAGTCTCACCGCAGCTGTGCGGGTACCTCAGGTGAACTCCGAGTTCTTTCTGCTGCTGCTAGCAGGACGGTTACCCGCAGGGTAATATCAAGATTCAGCTAGTTCAGCTTCTGTGCCCATTGGTGAGACACCTGAGGGCTGTTCCTGCATAGCAGGGACTTGATATTGTCTAAAGTGTTTCAGTCTGTTTTTTGGCTCTTTATATGTATGAGCAGATGAAAATTAATCATTGCCAGTTTTTACTGCAGGCAATTTCAGCTGATATTTTGGACTCATTGGACACTTTGCGGACACTTGTCAAGAACAATTCTGTTTGTAACATGGGTTTAATGTTTTGCTTTGTCATACTGGCAAAAATATAAAGTGTAGTGTTGTGCTGTCAGTAACTCTGGGGATTTGGGGGTCGCTCATCTTAAGAACTGAAGTTTTTGCCTTTTTGTTAATGACTAATAAGCATGACAGATATCAGAGTACTGAGGTCAACAGAGCTGCACATATTCAGATGGTGTTGAGCTTCTTATAATTGATCACTTGCAGCAAGTAAAATTCTTACAAAATTATTATGCTGTAGCTGTGCTTTATTTCTTTGTTTTATGATTGAAGGAAATCTTTAATGACCTCTGTCTAAACCTCACTTTCAAAAGCTTTGTATGCGTGAGCTCTCATGGTTCTGTCTAAAGCCACAGGAAAGAGCCACGTTTCATGGTGTTATTGGTAGTTCTTTGAGGAACCGTGGATCCTTCCTGTTGGTTCAGCATGGCCTCTCTGAGGCACAGAGGCAATATGATGGTAATTATCCAGCGTTATGAGAAGTCCACGTGTCATCCTAACAGGAGGTGCAATGAAATTAGCTAGATGAAATAATCGGCTGTTTTTCTGCAAATAGATAATTCAGGTTTAAACCAGTCCACGGCAGGTAGTTCTCAGAAACTCTGGTCTGCACCTACTGTAGCAACCACCCTACAGCTTAGCAACCACATAGCAACGCCCTGGCAACCATCCATAACACTCGTAAGCAGCACTTACCTTTTATCTAAAAAGATGAAAATGCAATTGATTTCGTTTCTTTTATTCAGAAAGATATATTTAATTTACAGCCCAGTACATTTCTATCAGTATTCAGTGCCTTTAAAACCATAACATGACTCTCTTATAAGGTTTCAGAAACATCTAGTTTTATTTTGACCCCTGCCCTTGCATTTAATAAAAAGGCAGTTTATAGTGAAGGACTCTCTATTTTAGTTTAAGCTTTGAAAAAAATAAAGTCTGTCGTGGACCTCACTCAATGTTTTGCTTCGTAAATAGCAGAGCCCATGAGGGAGCGATTTGACTCAAGGCATCAAATCTAAGAGCCGGCAGATGATTCGATCAAGGTTTAAAGGTGTCATTCTGTTTTATAATCCCATAACCCCCACGCTCTCCTGAAAGCGGTGATGCATAGCTGAGTTTAAGTCTCTTGTTCAGCTAGTTTAGGGTTCTTCTGATCATCACAGAAGTGCCATTACAAGCTGCTTGGCACTGAACCCGCTCTGCAGTTGCATAGCAGAGAGGAGTTTAAAATCACCTCTGCAGCTTGTCAGTGCCTGTTTTTGGCACGCTGGGATTGCAAGCACACTGTCAGTCCCTGCCTACTTCAAACGTTAAGTGAAGCACAGCTTGCCCTCCCTGACCATGTCTTCCTCCACACAATCTTAGCAGAAATATCACAGATTCTGACACAGAGCAGCAGACATCTTCTCACTTAACAATTGTAAGAATGTTTTAAGACCGTAATAACGATTCCCTAACATTTCCATTAAGTAACAAAAATGTAAAAACATTTTCAGACTGTTAATGACCCATAACATGTAGCATTATGACATTACTGCAAGAACATTTTCGATGACTTTTCTATTCTTTTAAACTAAAATTCCATGAAATAGATTAAGTTTGTTAATTGCAGATTCCCATTGTGACAGCTTATCCAATGTAGAGTAGTGTGACAACATGCCCCGCTGTTGGAGGTGTCTAGATGTTAGGGTGTCTAAACTGAAAATAGCATAAACAGATAAACCTTCCCTGAGAAATATTCATTTCTACTAGCCCACAGTCTCCTTATTTAAGAGAAAGCCATATTTCAGTAACAGGCATAATATTTCACACTTGTCTGGGAGAAGTGCATTCTGGGTAAAAAGGTGGATTGGGCTTGTTAGTAGCTCGCTCACAAGCAACGCCGCTTAGTACACTTGCATTGTCAACCCTGTTCTCTTTCCAGAGCTGATCGGGGGTAATGGCCAAAAGAAAGAGCTCTGGAAATAGGCACAATGCATGTGTGAATAGAGGCTGATTTCTCTGCTGTCGGCACTCACAGTTCTCGCTGCCGCAGGCTGCCATGCGAGCTGGAAGACGCTGACACTTTATTGAGACGGCCGCTTGATGAGGTGAATAGATCAATAAACACTCCGCTCTCTCTGTTTTTCCTGCTGTCTTTCATTTTTGTCTCTCTCTGTCTCTTATTTGGTCCCGGGTTGAACTGTCCATCTGTCCGCACACAAATACAAACAGACTTTCAGTCCCTCCAGGATTCCCAGCCAACGCTGCGTTATTTGCGACAGCTTGTAATTGTGTCTTATTTCCGCAATATTTCTGTGAAAAAAGTCAATTTCAGGGAAAGCAATATGGGGATCCCAGACCAATCAAACTGACCTGTCGCGCTGCTGTCTTGCTAGGAATTCTATTTAAAAGTGAGAATCAGTGTGGTTTACTCAGTCTGGAGGGTGGAAAACTTGATTTGAGTTCTCTGAAGAGCATTACTGGCTTGTATAAGTGCGTTTGGTACATCCAGTCCAGGGGTTTGAAATCACAGGTAACGCTGTGCAGACTGGAAGCAAACAACATGACGCAACAAGTCTGAATTTTGTGTCCATCTACACTTGTTACGATGTTCACTCACAACTAAGATGTGATCAGAATAATATTTCTTAGTACTTTATGTCATTTATAATTCAGTCTCAGGTGCCTTTTAATTCAGGTGGTGTGATTAAATGAAAAAGTGTCATTTGCTTTTTACTGGCATTCAGAAACAATCTTCTCATAAAGCTTAGTGTTATAACACATTCATTATTTGATCCTCACTGAGTTGTCTGGAGTGACTGGAGCGAGGTTTGATCTGTGCAGCACACATCAACCGTGAGCACAATCAAACCTTTCTCTTCCTGTGTGTGTTTCACATTCATTGACTGGCTCTCTGCAGCTGTGATTTGCTGTGATTCACTCGTTCTTTAAAGTGTATCAGTCTTCACTCCTGATACACATACAGTATGTTCCTCTTATTTGTCAAAGAATCACGTACAGGCCCTGATTTCTGGAGGCTCAGGTTCACTCACTATCAGACATATCTAGCTTTCATCCTTCTTTGTTGTTGTCTTGTTCGGTCTGTGAATCTCTCATAGATTTTGTTTTTCTATTTCCTGTCCCTCACTAAAGGCCCCGGTATTCTCACAGTGACGGTCTTATTTGTTCTTTGCTCTGGAGTACAAAGGAGTTTGAAGCAGTGGTATACTGTCAGTGAATATCTGAATGCTGCTGTGGGCAATGGTATTTTAGAGTAACATTTTACCTGCCAGTCCAGATTTATTAACATTGATTAATGAATTTGGTGTACAGGAGAGACTTAAGCTCTGAACTAACCCTCTTGTGTTTTTGTTAAGCACTTATGGTTTCGTGGGATCTTCTTTTAACTCCTTGAAAATATGATATATATATTCTCAATCATCATGAACAAAGGTATTTCCACTGCCATCACTCTTCCAGGACAATCTGACTGTGACCTTCATATAACCAAAAAAGATTAAAACATGAATATACTGCAACATCAGCTTGTACATTCTGCTAAAGACAGTCTTATGTAGAGCAACGTAAGACTGAGTAACTGAACTGTAGTTATATTTTTTGATGAATTTACAATTTATATTAGAGAAAGACTCGGAGAGACAAGCTTAGTCACTTCCTGTATGTCAGATGATGGTAAGTTGTGTTTCGTGTGTTTCTGTAATGGATATCACAGTTTTTCATTGCACAGCATTCTGTCCTGTAATTTTGCAGGAAAAACGTTGTGATTTGATCATTTTGATTTGTGCGTTCACTTGAAAAACACATTTCTGGCTCAGTTTTGTGTTGCTTGCATTGTAGAGGACTCTTTCTCTTGTGCAGTCAAGTTTTTTGTCTGTCTATTTTCCAGCTGGGCTGCACTCGCTGACTCTGCACCCTGCCAAGGTGCTTCTCAGGTTTATTTCTGTCAGTGGACAAACAGACTGCCGCAGTGTGTCATTTTATGCCCAGATAGAATTACACTGTTTCCCTCACTAAATTGTGTCCAATCTGAATATTTTGCATTAATCTACAAGCAACATCTCAAGATATTTCCCTCATGACTCTCCTGCTGTGTTTATGAACCCAACATTTACACTTACATTAAAGGAACGATGTTACTAATATGTTTGGACATAACATAATGTTTGTAACTTAAAGCTGCAATCTGCAATGTTCGCCTCTCTTTCCCCATCTCTGTTTGAAACATAAAATTGCAGGTTACTTCATTATGTATGTTGATTAAATTATAAATCATTTTATAATGATTTTACAGAACTTACAGTTATGTATCAGGGTAAGAAAAGCGATTGTGTTGAACACGATCTGTCATGTACTTCATGTACTCAATAAGATTTTTGCTCATTTTTTACCCCAAAAAGATACAGATTGCAGCTTTACTATGTTTTGTTTTGTTTTTGAAGATGAATGCTAATACCCTGGTTTTGTAGACATACATGTACAGAATTCTTTGAGGTTTTCTTGAAACATCATGTAAATACCATGATATGAATATGGTAATCAAATAAAAATCGGAACCATGGTATACAGTATATTAAAGTGTCATGTATTACCATCTAATATCATCACAGTATCATCACACCATTCCCACACTTTCTTGTAAAGAGAGGAAAATGACTATTTTTGGATTACTCATCTGCGTCAACAGCAAGCATCAGAGACGTGCAGTGTGTGATCCGCGTGACAGTCCACAGTCTATTTTAATGGTTCGCATATGAGTGACCGCATACTAACAGTCACTGCTCAGACAGAGACATCTCTGTTTCCTGTTCAGCTCCAGATTAATGAAGCATTTAAACAGAGATCTAACAGCCGCTTGGCGTCATTGAACACGGAATGGGAGAAACACACTGTGGCATTTCTGCAGGCACACGATATCTGTGTCTACCAAACCCATTTGGGAGCATGTGCTCCTCCAGTCAATTACTATGTGAAATTCACTCGTCATTAGTGTAAGAACAGAAGGCTTTTCTGCGAACGTACACGGGAAGCCTTAGATTAAATCCTGTCAGTTCTGATTTGCGTGCAATATTTTAATTTGGGGCACTGGAGCTATTTTTGCAGCTTCAAGGTGCGAGTACAGATTGTTTACTGTTTCAACCACTTACCCTGTTTACAACTGAACCAGAGTGATAAAATTAGCCTTGTGCTTGTTCACACACACATTTACACTTACCCCAGGATGTCTAAATGGGGGCTTAACTAGTTTTTCATTGTTTAATGTAAATGCATTTCACTGTATTTATAAACCAGTTTTTAAAGACATCCTCATGATTTGTCACATTTAGCCATGTTCAGTAAAGTATTACTGCTTTAGACACACACACACTAACCATCACACAAACCTTTCTGCATTTTTACATTTTCAAAAAAAGCATAATTTAATGTTTCATAATACATTTCCCAAGTGGGGACCTAGTGTAGGTGTGTGTGTCTTTTACCATCCTTGTGAGGATGTTTAGTCCCCACAATGATAAATAAACAAGAACACACACACAGAGATGGCTGGTGCCATGACTGTCATAACTAATTGACCTTAAATAACACGTCTGTGACATGCAGTGGCACAATGAAGTCGCTGCCCCAGAACAGTTTTTTAGATACAAATAATGTATTAAAACAGGCTCATTCAGGATTTTGCACTTCAGTATAACAGTGATAATGTGAAAGTGCCACATAACTGAAAAAACAAGCCAAGATACAAAACTGTACATGATGATCCAAAAGCACATGAGACTGATCTGAGAATAATTGTTAAAAATGTATTAACGCATATCATCTCTGGTGAAGAAATGAGGACATGATTTGAGGATCACACATTGTCTAAATGACAGAAGCACTTTGTTTCTGGCACCAGGGTCATCCTCATTACTCAGAAGAGCTGCGAACTCTTTGATGATATGTTAAACCTGTGATGAAGATTGCGGCTCTCAGCTGCAGCTCTCTTCTGATACGTTTGCTGATGACAGGGATATGAAGTGATGCTAATTAAAGACAAAACAATGTAAATGCAACTGTACAGATAGTAGAAAACACTTTTCACATATTTCCACATATTTCGCTGTTGCTCTAAGTGAGACCTGTGTGTATTTGATAGAAATACATCTGTCACTTTGGTTAAGTTGTGTGACATCCCCTCATCTTCAAAAACCATAAAAAATAACAACTCAGGCTGTATTAAAATAGTTTAAATTGCCAGGAGGATAAACATAGTACCAAACACAAAGAGTTTCATGCATTGAATTATTGGACTTAAACAAACATTATAATTCATAAATAATTCAGTGTGTGAATGTAAGGAAACATTCTTGTTTACTTACAATAAACAAATTTTGTACATCTACTACGATGGTGGAAAGCCCCTGCAGCTCTGCGTGTGATTGACAGAACACAGTTCTTTTTGAAAAGAAACACTAGACACAAAAAGTCTAGATTATAAGCACAAAATCTAGACCAGAGGTCTGATCTAGAGCCACAGAGCTGCAGAGTTTAGCTCCATCCCTAATGAATCACCTGAAGCAGCTAATTAAGGTCTCTGGAACTGCTAGAAACATCCAGGCAGGTGGAGCTAAAATCTGCAGGTCTGTAGACAGTCATGGATTGACCCCTGATCTAGACGTTCTTGTGGGAACATTATAAGGCACATGGCATTTGGTGACTGTCTCAGGTGTATTGAACCAGTGCTAGTGTGAAACACTGTTTCTTCAACAGCCTGCACAGACAGAATGTTCTCCTGTGATACATGGTGAGCGGGAGTCAGTTCTCACTGCTGAATCACTCTTATATGTGTGTATATATATATGATGCTGTTTCACCGTGGCATTTTCACCCGCTGCTTCCAGCGGGTTTAACTCGAGACCTGTTTGTGTGGCTCTGTGTGATTTATTCATGAGCAACATGGCATAAATGCAGGCAGAAATGTTACATATCAAATGTGTGGGTGACTGCAATAGCTCACGGCCTTTTAGAAGATCTGCACGTACTGTACAAGCCCATTTTTGCTTATACAAACAAGGTTGGCGCACATAAGGCAACGTTTTGATATAAAGGTTAAATAACAGCACTCCAGGCATCGAGTCGATTGTATTTGTCTGTTCCTCTTTCATGGCCGCTTGTGTAAGTAAAAACGGCGTGTCTGACAGACTTTTAAAGGCTTTTAAATATAAACATTTCACATTGTGTCACATTGTATCCCCTAGCTGCTAATGAAACACTCATATGATCTTACACCAAAGATGCTTAATGAGCTGACGTTTAGGTCATGTGATCACCTTCCATGGAACAAAGAAGAAAATCTCCCTCTCTCTCTCTCTCTCTCTCTCTCTCTTCTTCCTTTCCAACCAGTTACAATAAATGATGATTTCAAGCTTCTCAGCCGCCTATACGGCAACTTTCACCTTATATTCCAAGTCGTCAACTAAAATTTCAGTGTGTTTGGGTCATTTGATCAGCACACAGCAATTTGTGCCCATTTCCCTGGTATCACTTTTCATGTAAATGTCTATCAGGCTGTTCAACTTACACACCTGTTTACTTTGACATTGCAATCGTTGCATCTATACCCCCAAAATGTTTTTTTTTTGAGTATTTTTGCAGGTTAAAAGCTTTTTGTTTACATGTTTACACGTTCACTGTAGTGAAAAGCCTCTGCTGGTTCTGTTCAAATGCAGATTTTCTCTGTGCATTCACCTTGTTAAATGAATGGCTGTTCTATCTACTGTATGCTGTGGTAATACAAACATCCACAGGCTTCATCTGTTTGCTGTTTGATAATAAAACTGCCTGTGTTTGCATGACTTCATCTTAACATTTGAAAAGATTAGAAGTTGCTAATGTTTGTAATAATAATTTGTAAGGTGCTAATATCCCATTACGAGGTGACTGTATGTGGCAACAGTGCAGCAGTTAATTTTTAATGCAAATATTAAATGTCTTTGTTATACGTCATCGTCCACTTTTAAATGTCACAGGTGACTTCAATACAAGTGATGGCTGAGCAGTCGGGTTCTGTAGTGAATACATGTGATTTTCTTAAGCTGAACATAAGTGACTGGTGATATTTTACTCAACCTTATGTTATTCCAAATCTGTAACTTTCATTTGTCATGGAGCGCAGCAAGAGATGTTTATGTCCACTCTTTCCACAGATGTCCTGCCCACTCTTTTTCACAATTTTCCTGTACAGTCTTTCCAGAAATGTCCTGCCCACTGTTTTCCATATAATAAAAATGAATGTCAACAAGGGTTGTTGAACTTCAGATACAGAATGAAAAGTAGCCAAAGTTTTCTGGAGTCAAATAGCTGGACTGTTATTTGGAGAATATTCTCTCAATATCTCTCCAATTTCATTCACATCTGTGAATAGTTTACACAAATAATGATTTAATTTTCAGGGTGCTCGTCACACAGAGCTATTGTAAGGCTTCAGATGATTTGGAATATAAAGCATGAGTCATTTGGAGGAATTTTATGGACATTTTGTGACTGTTATTATGAGCTTTCTGCATCTGCCGCAATCAGCCTCAGATTCCTGATCTCAAATGCATCTTGGAGGGCATTCACACTCTGTTTTTTTTGTTTTGGGTCAGTAGAAATGCATTAGATAATCACCAAGAACATAAAGTAATGTTTCAAAAAACACTGTATGTGTAAGATGCATGTTTTTCTCAGAGTTCCTGTGAGAACTACAAATGTGTAGCTGTGTGAGAGAGAAATCTCTCAGAGGACCTCAGCAGAGGAGCGCAGGAACTCAAATCCTCAGAGTTTTAAAGACAGAGCTGAAATCTTCTTCTAACTTCGCCTGTGATGCTCTTACCCTGAGGGAATGTTTCCTGTCAGCATTGGGGGATGAGGTGTGCTTTCCGAACACAGAGTGCTCTGATTAAACTTCCTCTGTTCACATCTCTGTGTTTGCTGTGTCTGATGAGAGGTCAGATGTTCGGTGTCTGTGAGGTCACAGAGAGTTAATGAGGCCGAGCTGCTGAAGGCGTCCCAGGATTTCACAGAATCTGATATTCACTACACTAATTAAAATTCAATTACTTCAGATTGACTTGCCGTGCATGAGGAACAGTAATAAAAACAATACTGGGGGTTCAATATGAGAGAGCACATTTGTTTTATTTTAAAGGTTTGTGATTTGTGATTCAGTACAACTTAAGCTCTATCGACCGCCTCTGTGACATGCTGTCCATTATGACAGAAAATAATTTCTCATCTAAACTCACCCCTCAAACTAAATTGCATGTACTGTACAAAAATTCACTAACGTGAAAGTCAATAGGGCAAGGCATTGCTCTGGAATAAACGTTAAAACATGCTGTTTTGATAAGACTAAAGTGATGAAATTTACAAACCTTGTTCATTTGCAAAGTTAAATCTTGTCCCGACTTTTGTCATGACCATGTACATATAGCTGGTGAAAACTCACACAATTGGTGTTAAAAAAGTCATTTCCCACTTGCTTATAACTGTCAGCTTCTGAGAGACACTTGATTCGTTTGAGCAGGAGTTTCAGCTTATAGGTGGAACACACTAAATGAACACAGAGCGTCTCAGGCATCCACAGCTCGTGGGCTTTATAACATGCTTTGTGATTTCAAAGCACTGTTCACTTTATTTTCAATGTCACTTCATTCCTGTCACGTCAACCAGTCAGGGAAAAACCTACAGCGCTTCACATGGAGCAAACTTCACCTGCAGGAATTATTCCTCAGTAAAGCATAACTATCTTCAGCAGTATTCCTAATGATAAAGGAAACATCTGCACAACACTGTGGCATTATAGAATAACATTTTCTTAAAAGCGATTTCACAAAAATACTAGCTGCATATTTCTGCTTTTAACTGTGTAGTGCTTTTTGCCCCATTGAATCCCACTGCACGAAAATGACTTTACAGCTGACCACAGATGATGTAGACAGAGCATAATTCGTGTTGAACCTGTATCATCTGTTTAAAGCTGGAATGTGAAAACTTGCTTCTCTATCACCATCTCTGTTTGAAACATCACATTGCGGGTTACTTTACATACTTTTCATTACGTATTCCTACAACAAACCTCTGTCAGTTCACCACCAGTCACCAGTGCTGCCTTCAGCTCTTATTCAGGAGAACCAACGACTGTGTTGCTCAGGGGATGATCCCCAATGAATGAGGGAAAAGCTGTCAAGTTCTCTTCAGGCATTTGTTTAATTGGATAAAAACGATTTAAATTCCACAGCAAATGATGCAAGCACTAATTTTGATGGCTTTATTCGAAATTTTAAATAGACAAGTTTGATGAGCGTTTAATAGCTACTTTGGAAGCATGAAGCAAGTTGTCTGATATAAAGCAAATTTATTACATCATTTAATTATTTTGAACTTCATGGCTGGTTGATGACTGATAATTTTCTGGAGAGAAATATTGAAATGTGATGGCTTTTATCTGATTGGCACAGTAGAGTTTATCTTGATGCAGCCGATCCGAACCAAAAGTGAGGGGGGGGGTCTCGTGCCACGACAGTTATATTAACACGAGCAAAGAAATCAATTTACACCTGCCGTTTCTCCTGTTTACCTCTTGTTCCTGTGTAGAAACATGCTGGTACATTAATGGTAGCTGTTCTTCCTCTTGGGTTCTCAGAATTACGCAACATGGCCAGCATGTTTTCATTTTCCCTGCTTTTCACGTGCTGCTTTTGGAGGTTCGCCTTCCAAAGAGACATTTTCCTGGTCATTTTTAGTAAAAGGCCAGAGTTCAAAACTATTCTCCATTTTAACAAACAAAACAGCATGCATTGTTTTGGTCTACTCAAACAAAGCAGCAGGGAAGCACATCAAATTATTGTCTATCGTCCCATTTTCTGCATAGACGTGAATATCAATATTTGGTGTCATATTGAATTGACTTTGTGTTCGGTGGAGTTGTGCACATTTACAAAATAGATGGTTTAGTTGAATGAGCCGTGCTTGAAGCCATCGTAAAGATAAACGCACAGCTGCATAACACCTTCTGAATTAATGTTTTACGTTTCAGTCCACAGTTTGGGAACTACAGTATTTTGTCTGACAAAGAACGCTTATTTCAATTATAGTATTAAATTACAGTTTCAGTTAATATTTCAATAATAAGACCCAATTAATTGTTTAATGTTCACTGTACACAGTTTATTGTCTTTCCAAAAGTCTATTGTCCACTTTAGATATCAAAGTCTATATCAAAACTATTAAAATATGTGAAAATAAATTTTTATTTGTCCTCAAGATCCTCTTAGCTGTGATAAAATCACTGTAACAGTCTCTCGTGACTAGCATGCATGTGTGATTTAAATATTTCAGCGCGGCACTGAAGGTGTGATTTATCACACCCGCGCATCTCATTTGTTAAATGACTGTACTTGTAAATGGGCAGGAAAGATGCCAATGGAAGTGATGAAGGTGCACAACACTGCCAACACGTCTTACCCTTCTGCCCTTCCTCGTGCTCTCTTTCAGCATTTCTGGCTTCTGCATTCTGTCTCTTTATTTCTGTCATTTTCTCTTTGGTTATCTTTCACCTGTCTCACACTGCAAGCTCTCTGCAGTACACCATGACTACTGTAACGGTTTCCTAAGAAGCATCTAATCAGTAACATCCAACCTTTCGAGCGTGCTTTTCTGAACCTGTATGTTAAAGCATTGTGCAAATGAACACGTTTGTGAGCACACTCGTCCTACGTCCACCCACACAGCTTCTGTCTACTCACTGAGAGCAGCTAGAAAACAAACAGCTGGTCATTATCCTTCAATACTATAAATGTAGCATACATGTCTAAAAAATCAGTCATGTTTTTTCATAGAATGTTATCATGTACACAATGAACAGAAAAGAACAGAATATTTTGTATAACTGACCATAAGACGATAAAATGGGTCTTACAATTAAATAACAAAACTGCTGATCAATGGCTTTATTACTCATTATGTTGAGTCACATGTGATGAATATGTACTTTGGGCTGTGGAGCTCTCAGAAAGGAAATGTTCGACATGAAAAGTGGAACTGAGCTCCTGCAGTCTTCTTACAGCAGCTGATGTGGTGTCCTCCAGCCTGGACCCAGCTAACAATTTTAGGCTGTAAGAAAATTTTCCCAGTGTTTTCATTAAGTAACAAAAATATTCAAAATGTTGTTTTGAATGTTCTAGGAATGTTCAAAGCACCCAGGTTTTTTAGATGTATTAACAGTATGGCTTGGTAATAAGGAACATTCTTCAAACATTTTGTTAATTCTGTAGTGTTTTTTAAATGTTCCAGTAATAACTTAAGACCGGTTTTGATATATATGCTAAATCACTTGAAAATTTATGATTTATGAATTCATTTAGCAAAGGATTAATCTTGAGATTTTAAGAATCAATATTGGATTTATATTCAGATTCCAATTAATTAAAAAAAATCAATATTTTAGTCAGACCGAGAGTGTCAGGGGATTAGAGTCTAACATGAATGTCTTTATGTAATCAAACATAAGATTATAAAAAAGAAACAATTTGTTTTCTCCATTTTCCACAGCTCTCTGACTCTGTGTTGTTGTACAGATGTTGTTAATTGTTTTGGCAGAACATGCAATTTTAAAACTAATAACTCGTCTTTTTCATCAGAGTTAGTGATATCTCTGTTTATCTGATTGTATCAGGGTGTAGTTTGTCACCACCACACAATCATTAAAATTACTTTATGGTGTCAAGCAACAGGAATCTAGAAACCAGGGCATGTCCTCTTTTGATCTATCCAGACGTCAGAGTTTTTCCCAGAGGTAGAGAACGAACATCCTCAAGGTGAGTCTTCGTGTGAGCGCTCTGTGATTAATTCCTTTCATTTATTTTGTTCTAAGTTCATCAGGTCTTCAGGTTTCTCTTTGAAGAAGTGCCACTGCTACACTGTGTGTTGCTTCTTTCAGGGTGATTGGACTGGGCGCTGGCGGATGTGTCGTCCATCACTCTGATCTCTGATGAAGTGAAATCATCGTGTGCCACCTGACCTGGTTAGGTAACCAATGGCCTAGTCTCACGTGCTTCTCTTAAGAAGGATTCAGACAGCCAGTGCACACATGGTTTTTCTCTGTTTCTCTGTTATTTTTACAGTTTGATTAATTATGAACTACATCTGCCCCTGATCACAGCACATGCCCACCAACGCATGGAACCATTAGCTGCACACACACAAAGAGTTACTGAGAGATGTTTGGTATCTAAACAACTAACATTACTCCATCAAATATATGAGCTTCCTGTTTGCCAGGGGGCCTCTGGTGAAAACACAATATTTTCCCCATGATAACACACACACACACGTGTGTGTTTACTTATCTATCTAAATGGGGAAATTCTATAGACTTCTATTGTTTTTATAAACAGCTAGTTATAAACAATAAAACCTAACCCACACTCTAACACCAACAACAACCTTCTGCATTTTTACTGCATTTCATCTGCATTTAAAAATACTTTCAGTTTGCACACCTCTGATGATACAAGTTAGTTTGAGGAGTTCTGTTGTTGTGTTTAAACAGTCCAGCGTCTCCGTGTGATATTGTTTTTGGACATGCATGACCGATGAGGATAATTGTTTGCATAAAATTCCTTGAGTTAGAATAATTTTTATTCCTTTGTTTTCTTTATTTCTTTATTCCGTTCCGCACCATCCATCTCTAGCTCTGTGTTTTTTGTACCATAAATCTGAAAGGAGATCCTGTACGGAAAAAAATTAAATCATAATATTTAGCAATTCTGATAAAGAAAATATGGACACATAATACTATTATTTTTATCATCACATTTTTTATTATTGTTACCATTGATGTGGCAACTGTAAGCAAGGAGAGTATTAAAGCATTTTAAATTACAAGCTTATGACCAGGAATAAAACTGTGGGATTTATGGACTCTCTCCCAGTAGCCACAGGAATAAGGAACACTGGAGAGCAATAAATCACTGGTGTTGTGATCTGTTCGGGGCTTGTTGGCCTCATGGTCTCTGCTCTATTTCAGAGCTACATTAGATTCACTGTGTTTTTGGTTTTGAAAACTTCATGATGATTAATTACAGACTGCATAGGCTACCAGTCTTTCCCTGTATTAACTGTGTGTGTGTGTGTGTACCATATATTGGGGACAAATTTGTACCCATAAGTCAGCAAAATCTGACAAATCTAAACAAAACCTCCTTTTGGAGACATCCTCATTTGTAAAAACGCAAATTAAGTAAATCAAGTTTTTTTAAATTGGTAACTGGATTTTTTGTGTTAGGGTTAGAGTGTGGGTTAGGTTATATCATTTATAACTAGCTGTGTATATACAATACACAATAGGAGTCTATGAAATGTCCCTATTTAGATAAGTGTGTATGAATGTGTGTGTGTTTGCCTTGGATTAAAGTGTTGAATGGCACCATCAACAATCAAAACATGCTCATAACTGAGAGCTTGGTTGATCAGTCTGGGACACTGACTCTTTGTTCAATGAGACACAGTGGTTGTAATGGTTTACATGCGCCAGTTGTCACAATAAGGCCATAAGTACCCATAAAGTGAGAGAGGATGCGTCTCATTACCATGCTTAGACCCATGTAGACTGAGAAAGTGTGTGCTATACCATACTAATCGATAGACAGAGAGACTGAAGTATAATCAAGCTATACACTGTTAATACACGCGCTCTCTGAGATTCGAACCCACGACCTGTTGCGCTGCTAACGCAATGCGTTACCAGTTGAGCCAGAGGAGAAACCTTTGTGAGGTTATCATGTGACCGTGAAGAAACGCAGCACCTGATCTAGAAACATGAAACATCTGAACCCTGTAGATGAAACATCACATCTAAACCCTGTAGATGAAACATCTAAACCCTGTAGATGAAACATCTGAACCCTGTAGATGAAACATCACATCTAAACCCTGTAGATGAAACATCACATCTAAACCCTGTAGATGAAACATCACATCTAAACCCTGTAGATGAAACATCACATCTAAACCCTGTAGATGAAACATCTAAACCCTGTAGATGAAACATCACATCTAAACCCTGTAGATGAAACATCACATCTAAACCCTGTAGATGAAACATCACATCTAAACCCTGTAGATGAAACATCACATCTAAACCCTGTAGATGAAACATCACATCTAAACCCTGTAGATGAAACATCACATCTAAACCCTGTAGATGAAACATCACATCTAAACCCTGTAGATGAAACATCACATCTAAACCCTGTAGATGAAACATCACATCTAAACCCTGTAGATGAAACATCACATCTAAACCCTGTAGATGAAACATCTAAACCCTGTAGATGAAACATCAGAACCCTGTAGATGAAACATCTAAACCCTGTAGATGAAACATCTAAACCCTGTAGATGAAACATCACATCTAAACCCTGTAGATGAAACATCACATCTAAACCCTGTAGATGAAACATCACATCTAAACCCTGTAGATGAAACATCACATCTAAACCCTGTAGATGAAACATCACATCTAAACCCTGTAGATGAAACATCACATCTAAACCCTGTAGATGAAACATCTAAACCCTGTAGATGAACACTAAACCCTGTAGATGAAACATCACATCTAAACCCTGTAGATGAAACATCACATCTAAACCCTGTAGATGAAAACATCTAAACCCTGTAGATGAATAACCCTGTAGATGAAACATCTAAACCCTGTAGATGAAACATCACATCTAAACCCTGTAGATGAAACATCACATTTAAACCCTGTAGATGAAACATCACATCTAAACCCTGTAGATGAAAAAACCCTGTAGATGAAACATCACATCTAAACCCTGTAGATGAAACATCTAAACCCTGTAGATGAAACATCTAAACCCTGTAGATGAAACATCACATCTAAACCCTGTAGATGAAACATCACATCTAAACCCTGTAGATGAAACATCTAAACCCTGTAGATGAAACATCTAAACCCTGTAGATGAAACATCTAAACCCTGTAGATGAAACATCACATCTAAACCCTGTAGATGAAACATCACATCTAAACCCTGTAGATGAAACATCACATCTAAACCCTGTAGATGAAACATCACATCTAAACCCTGTAGATGAAACATCACATCTAAACCCTGTAGATGAAACATCTAAACCCTGTAGATGAAACATCACATCTAAACCCTGTAGATGAAACATCACATCTAAACCCTGTAGATGAAACATCACATCTAAACCCTGTAGATGAAACATCTAAACCCTGTAGATGAAACATCTAAACCCTGTAGATGAAACATCTAAACCCTGTAGATGAAACATCTGAACCCTGTAGATGAAACATCTAAACCCTGTAGATGAAACATCACATCTAAACCCTGTAGATGAAACATCTAAACCCTGTAGATGAAACATCACATCTAAACCCTGTAGATGAAACATCTAAACCCTGTAGATGAAACATCTAAACCCTGTAGATGAAACATCTAAACCCTGTAGATGAAACATCTAAACCCTGTAGATGAAACATCACATCTAAACCCTGTAGATGAAACATCACATCTAAACCCTGTAGATGAAACATCTAAGCCCTGTAGATGTCGCTGTGGGCTACCCCTCGTGGATACAGCACGTTGCCCCTCCAGGTTCCCATAATGCCTAGTGTTTACCTCCGCTTTGACAGCGCCGCTGCTGCACACTGGCTCTCTACCCACCGACCGGAGTTCAGTTTGTATCCAGCGCTGAAGCTCCGGCATACATTTACGGGACTCGGTCCGCTTCATCGGACAGAATCGGACAGAATCGGCAGCCTTCGACCGTGCTGACGTCGGCGCGCGGCGCTCGGACACTTCCTCGTTCTCAGGCGGAGGTGGGCACGCATGTGAAGTTGTGCGGAGGTGCAGGAGCCGCAGGTTCGAGGCTTTGTGTAGCCCGATAGCTCGCGTTTAGACCGGGTCGATGAAGGCTCGGTCCCGGGACCGCGGAGAATCGCTCCGCGGCGTGACGAGTCTCGCGTCGGTCTGATGTTTGAAAGCGCGCGCGCCGCTTCACCTGCCGCACCGTCGCGTCGCGTCGCGAAATATGAATAATGTTCTTAAATGTAATAAAACGATCATAATAAAACGAGCATGAGCCGTGCAGCTCTCACAGACGAGACGTGACAGCCTTTAACTTTAATGTGGGTCATTCCGGTCAGAGGTCAGTTCTGTTGTAACCAACGAGCACGTACTACAATCACTGTAGTTACTGACTAAAATAAGCTGTTTTTAAGGTGTATTTTAAGGTGTTTTTAAGGTGTTTTAAGGTGTATTTTAGGTGTATTTAAGGTGTACTTTAAGGTGTTTTAAGATGTATTTCAGGTGTATTTAGCTGCAATCATGTAGGTGTTTTTAAGCTGACTAAATTTTTTTAAGGTTTTTTAAGCTGTTTTTAAGGTGTTTTTTAAGGTGTATTTTAGGTGTATTTAAGGTGTACTTTAAGGTGTTTTAAGATGTATTTGAGGTGTATTTTAAGGTGTTTTAAGGTGTATTTAAGATGTATTTTAAGGTGTTTTTAAGGTGTTTTTTAAGGTGTATTTAGGTTATTTAGGTGTATTTTAAAGGTGTTTTTAAGTGTATTTTAGGGTTGTATTTTAAGGTGTATTTTAAGTGTTTTTAAGGTGTTTTTAAGGTGTTTTTTTTTAAGGTGTATTTTAAGGTGTATTTTAAGGTGTATTTTAAGGTGTATTTAAGGTGTATTTAAGGTGTATTTTAAGGTGTATTTAAGGTGTATTTAAGGTGTATTTTAAGGTGTTTTTAAGGTGTATTTAAGATGTATTTTAAGGTGTTTTTAAGGTGTATTTTAAGGTGTATTTTAAGGTGTATTTTAAGGTGTATTTAAGGTGTATTTTAAGGTGTATTTTAAGGTGTATTTTAAGGTGTATTTTAAGGTGTATTTTAAGGTGTATTTTAAGGTGTATTTTAAGGTGTATTTAGGGTGTATTTAGGGTGTATTTAAGGTGTATTTAAGGTGTATTTTAAGGTGTATTTAAGGTGTATTTTAAGGTGTATTTTAAGGTGTATTTAAGGTGTATTTTAGGGTGTATTTTAAGGTGTATTTTAAGGTGTATTTTAAGGTGTATTTTAAGGCGTATTTTAAGGTGTATTTTAAGGCGTATTTAAGGTGTATTTTAAGGTGTATTTAAGGTGTATTTAAGATGTTTTTAGGGTGTATTTTAAGGTGTATTAGCGCCACTCGCGTCGTGAAGTGACTGAGGTAAAACTCGTGTTATTACACTTCTGAACACTGTGCTTCAACGTGCATCATGATTTCACAGTGGAAGTAAAACATAATCGTAACTATTGATCGTTTAACATTGTGTTTATATTATTGATATATTATATATATATATAACACGCGTGACGTCACACCCCGCAGAGGCCCGCCGCCTCGTTAGGCTGCTGATGTTGTTAATGCAATATCGTGTCCCCACAACTCTCCTGCATCATTTCATCAGTCATAAGTGTTGGTGCTGTACGACTGTAAGCTGTTCCTGCTGTTGCTTTCCGCTCTCCATTAATGCATTTCTCACTGACCAGTGAAACAGTGTTGAGGGACGTCTTAATAGAGATGTTGGGCAGCTTTGGTTAGCATGTCCCCACGTTTATTGACCGTGTCCGTGCGTGTTTTTTGGACAGCTACCCTAATATGATAGTTGAGTTTCGCTCGTCAAACTTGGTTTGGTTATTATCTGAATTGATTTTACTGCTGAGCGTTTAAAGTTGTTTGAAGATCAATATGAGTTATTAGTTGTTGTGATTACCTGTATTTAACTGTTTAGAAACGTGTGTGCGTGTTTACAGCTCTGTGATGCTTTTTTTGTGATGCTGTTTCATGATGTTAATCTTCACACCACCTGTGCTTGCAGAAGTGCCGTCCCGTTGTCCGGTGTGGCCTGACTTTCCTCTCACGCAGAAGTATTTTTAGACCGCAGACTTTGTAGAAAGATGCAAAGTGTACGAGTGCCCGGTCTGCACCAGTAACACGGCTGTAGTGATTCACACTGGAAGCTGTGTATCCTAGCAACACAAGAGGAAAGCACAACCACTGGTGGGTATCAGTGCATGACAGTTCAGAGGGATTGTTGTCAACAAGCTGGTGAGGGATGTTTACTTGTGGACTTGTCAGAGATTTTGGGCCCTGCACATGGCCAGATTTGAGCAGAGAGCTGACTGCAATAGTGTGCAAAAACAGGAAATATGTGAAACATTCAGTAAGACTTCTGCGTTACAGAGAAACTGACTTAGATCCGATTTTAAAAGACGCTGTGCGCCGCTGTCATACTTTGGGTCTTTTCTCTTTGTGTTTAAAGAAATAATTCAACCAAAATGTCATCATTACTCACTCTTGTGTCGTTCCAAACCTGTATGACTTTCATTTCTTTCATGAAACACAGTGTTTTGAAGAATGTACTGTTCCTGTTTTCTGTGCAAGAACAATGAATAGGAACCTACTTCAGCTTTTAAGCTTCAGCAATGAATTTCCCAAGAATGTGCGTCTAGCTGGAGTGGATGTCACAATGTTTAGTAAATAATGTCATTTTGATCATTAATTTCAATCTGTTCCACATACAAGTATATCATTTGTGATTTTACCCATCTGTCATTTGATTTGGATAAGAGCATCTGCTATATGACTATATGTAAATGTATTCCTTAGAATGTAGGTGCAATTCAAATGGACTACTTTTATGATACTTTAATGATGCTTTTGCACCCTGTTTAATGCTAGAAAGATCCAGTCCCCAAATGTATTATAATCACATTAAACCATTTCACATAGGTTCGGAACAACACAAGGGTTTATTTTTGCTTGAACTCTTTCTTTAACTGTCCCATTTCCCCTGTGTTATCTGATGCTTTTGTTTTATCATGGCACTGTGTCCATCTATTTTTCCCTCTTGCCCTGTGTGATCTCTCTCTCCAGGTCTGGTACAGTTTTGTAACCTTCTACAAAACAGTAAGCTCTTCTGAAATGGCCCTGCTTCACATCACATAAGCTTTATCTGTAGCGTTCAAGACAACATATCCCTGCCTTCCGCTGTGATACTATACAGTGAGCATCGTGTCTGCGGGTCTTATTTTTGTGTTGCACTGTAGTCTGTTCTTGTAGACCTCAATTTACCGTTTCTTAACTCCGCTGCTGTCTCTGTGCAGAGAGGACTTAGGCTAAATCCTGCCTCAGATCTGGCTTAGTCTTCAACTAAAGGAAATGGGGGATCAGCTGTGATTGTGTTTATTTTCCTTGTCTTATTTCTCCTTGTTTGCTGTTCAAGTGGAAATGGCTGGAAATATATAAATACATGTCTGTGTATCCTTTTAGCCTCGCAGCATTAGAGAACGCATGTAATGGCGAGAGGGTTTGGATAAAGGAATGTAATTTACCAGCTCTTTAAATGTATGCGCTCTCATACGCATGCTTCAACGCAGCTCTTTTCTTACAGAAGACAAAACAGGGCCTAAAATAGGTCTGCAGAAGTGTTACAGGAGCCCGTAATCTTTTGCATTATAAATCTGGCAGGGTACCAGCGAAGGAAATGGTACATTTCTCATCATAAAACACTAAACACACACACACAAAGACACACAAACACAAATCATCTGGCCTGTTAATGGAGGAGATTCACACAATTGAGAGGTTTGATCATGAATGATGCTCTGGTTCAGACGAGGGCAGAGTGTCTATTAGCACTTCGGCCTCTGCTCGTGTTTTGTTAGTTTGCTGTAGTGTTGCCGGTGAGAGATAGCTTGTGTCATTTGAATATTCTTTCAAGCAGAAAGGCTTTCGTGTGTCTCTGTGTGGCCACGCACAGGAATAGAAATGGGTGAGCGTCTCTCTCGACATTCCTCTGATAAGGTAATCAATGAGCGATGTCTGGTCACTGAGTGGAAGGTGTGTGTGTGTTTAATACTGAAAGCGTTCTGTCACTGACAGATTCATTGCGCGTGTTCACTGTTCCTCAGTTCATTGCAAAGCTTTTACATGCAGAATACAATTTTCTGACAGCGTAATTTAACATGTTAAGACAGAATAGGTCTGGATAGAATCACTAACGAATTGTCAAGATATATCTGGAGGTCAACATGAAAACATCTTTTATTCAAAACTTTATGATTTTCTTTTTACTCAACTTACTTGGCATAGGTGATGTTGCAGCTTTTAGTCTTATTATATTTATTATGTTGCAGAAGTGTTAGATAAACTGAGTGACATTTGCTTTTAAATAAAGATATCACTTACTTGATAAGCTATCACTTAAGCTAAACTTTTCCCATAATAAAGATTTATTAGGTTTAAAATGATTAAACAATAGATATACTGTTTACGTAATGTGTTTATGTAAAACAAAGTATTTGTGCACTGTCTGGCTATGAAATAGATAGAACTAGGTAGAACTAGTGGTTATTTTTCTAAGACAGTTGTGTGAAATTCAGGAAAACTTTTTTACTTTTTACTTAGCAGATAGTTATAAAAACTCTGGAGGAGCCTGAAACATCTTAAGAACTTTTCAGAATAATTGAACAGAAGACAAGACACAAGACTGACCTGCTGCTGAGAACAGAAATAACTGAAGAATAGGCAAAAAAGTCTCTGACATTTCAGAAGTCCTGCTTTTCTTTAATGGGTGATATTTGGGTGACTGTTGACAGCACTGACACAATCAGAAGTGCCCAGAAATCTGAAACATATTGAAACATATTGGATGAGGAATGAATTATTATGCAGCTATACGGTGGTAGTTTTGTCTCTATGCTAAAATGGCTTTTTGATTTACCTTTAAAATTTCAAGACATGGTTGCACAATATTGATTGAGGCTTAAATGTGGCTACATTACTGAGTGATCGCAAACATTTCTTTGGTACCTACGTTTTACAATAAGATTCAGATGTAGAAATAATGCCTAGACTCAAGGTTAGCATAGCTGAATTTGTTCAATTTTGTCAGATGTTAGTAGAGGTGAGAAATCCGTTCTTGGATGCAACATGAGTGTGAACACGGTTCAGTTTTGTTAGAATAAACACTAATGTTCACAATGGTGACACCATAATTTACAGCACAGGTGATAACAAACAGAAGTGTAAACACTATACCAGCAGAGTGCTGAATGTCGCACGCAATGTGTATAAACAAAACTCTTACTTACCTTACTTTCTGAATATTTGGGTTTTGTGGATAAAAATCTGTACTGGTTACCAGAAGGTTGTGGGTTTGGATCCCAACGGGGAGAGATGCATGAGCTGTCTGTGTCATAAACATAAGTTACTTTGGATGAAAGCATCCACTGCTTTGTAAACAAAAAGATTTTCTTATGTTGTGTTTATTTTAAGAGCAGCTTCCTGTAGGAAGTGATGTGTCCTGTCTGAGCAGGCATGTTTCGCTGATGAAGACGTGAATGAAGAATTTAAGTGTCCTTTGACATATTGAAATGTTGCAAAGTAGATTTTACATTGAAACGGCATTGTGAGATCTTTTGTAGTGCTGGAATATAAATGTCAGTCGGGCGACGGGGAATGTTAATGAAAGCGGAGGTTTTAGAGAGGAGACATTTGTGCAAACCTGTAAGACAGACATTTATGAGCAGACTGCAGTTTGAGCGTGTGTCCTGCCCTTTGACTCACTGCACACACTGATCAACAGTCAATCATGGCTTCCTTTACTTGTTATTGGCTTATTGGGTTGAGTTGACCTTTCTCTGATTGGTTACAGGAATTACTGGGCTATTACCTCTAACATTTTTTGAAATAATAGAGCTCACAGGCGTTTGAATTGAGGCAAGATTTGAATGCGTGGTGTTAGTTCACGCATTGTGTTTTTGAGTGCGGATAGCTAATTGCAACTATTCAATCATCATAGTTTAATTATGCATTTTTTACAGCGGATTTGATTAAATTATGCACAGTGGCTGTGTGTAATCAAGCCTAAACAAATGTTATGCATTTATCTGGACGATGAGCCAGGATATCATAGTACAGAAAAACAGTTTCTTTATTTAAAACTTTTGGTTTTAGACAGGGTTAGGAGGGGGAATCTGTATTTTAAAATACAGATATATTTTATCTGATGATTCTGTACTGTTGTTCCACAGTAAGAATCTATATTTTTAGTTGCATTTTTCGCATGGCCACCATTCAGAGCAAGTCTGTGAGAAAGCATAAACAAATACTGTAGCATTAGGTCAAATATTTTGCTTATTTTGGTTAGACCAGAAAAGAATAAACAAACTTAGTGTGTTCTTGTAGCTTGGTTGGTAGAGCATTGTGTTAGCAGCACAAAGATCATGGGATCAAGTCCCAGGGAACACACCCATACTAATAAAATGTATAACCTGAATGCACTGTAAGTTGCTTTGAATAAATGCAGCTGCCAGATGCATGTGAATAAAAATATAGTTTTATAGCAATCAGAGCAAGAATAAAATAGGAGCAAAGAGCCAGTGACCAATGCAGAATAAAGAAAAAACAAGCATGTAAACAACTGCAGTATCTCTTAGTTTTGAATAACTGTACTCTAAAGGTGAAGAATCACATTGTCAGATCATAATACAAATGTATAGTATTGTGTCGCAGGTTCCTGGCTTATTCCCAGACGTATTTTTAGATATTACACCTTTAAGACTGGAAATAACCTGCTTTCATGATGAATGTTTCTCCTTCCTAAAGTTTATTTTTTGTTCAGTTATTTTAACTGTCTGTCTTTGCTGCTGCCAGTTAAAGTAACAATCAGAATATTAAAGCTTGAAATATTGGAAATGTTGGCACAATCGGGTTCCTGCCAATAATGATATTTCTGCAGTTTCCAGATGAACAGTGAACATTAACAGTGAAATCTCATTCTTGCTGAAGGTTATGATCATGTAAGAAAACCAATAAGAGACCCGTGTTCTTTCTCTGCCACTTGCTGGGTGGCCTTCATCTCATCTTCATCTTAATGTAAACTTCAGGGCTTTATTACACTAATACATGACAGTGGCAGAAAGCATTGATATATTTTGGTTATTTTTAAAGTCCACAGCAGACTTTTTGACTTAAATCTAACACGCAGTTACGCATTGCATTCTCAGTGTTGCCACAGGGTGTGCCATAGCATGCGTTAACCTAAATAATAATCTGTTTAATGGCACAGACATTTAAAGGTGCTGTAACTCCATCGCCCCTCGAGAACTGAGGTTTGTTATCGCAATAGTAGCACATTAAATTGGTAACATGATGTTGCAACACAGTGGGCATTAAATCTGACACATTTCTAAAGGTGGCATGCAGAAGCTGACAGTCACAAGCAAGATTCTGTGAATTTCTGTGTCTAGCATATTTGGGTGTTTGGGTATTTGTACAAACAGACCGAAAAAATCAAATCATGGGTGGTATCAGCACGTGTGATTCAGGGTCCTGACTACAAACTTGGACACGTTTTATGGAGGCATGTCAAACATTTATTTTGGTGGACATTGGAGATCGTTTCCCCTGTGGTTCTCTCATCCACGACGGCCCTGACGTCACTTTCCTCACATCCAGTGAGTAAGGCAGGAGATTTCAGAGTGCCTGATCTCATCCATATGAAAGACACCATGAGAGCTTTCCTGAGGTTTTCTTCCCCTAGTTTGAAATGTGAACTGTTGTGAAAATCTAGACTGGAGTACTAGATCTGAAACTGTTGATCTTTAAAATGTTGTTAAAGGACGTTTTTTCTTGCACGTGTGTCTGCTGCAGATAAGGACAAAAATAATAATTTCAGGGCATGACTGGAATATATCAGCGTTTCATCTCTACGTATTTGTGTTTCTGAAGGGGATGCACTTATTTTGCATGAGTGCAGGTTCTAGGCTAAGATGAAGTGCTCACTAATATACTGATGGTTTAATTACAGCACTTGAGAGATCTTTATTCTAAGAGTTAATAAACATTTTATTCTGCTTACAGAAATGCAGCTTAATGACAAGTATAATTTGGAGAGGAATGTCTGCAGTTATTTACATTTCATATTGTTCCTCAGCGATGGTTGTGCATAATGCGAAAACTATTTAGCAAGTTAAGTTTTGTGTTTATCTGAAGAAAATATGAACGATTACCCTAAACAATGTCACTGCCACAAAGCTAAATGTTGTGGGTGGTTGCCAGTCCGTTGCTATGTGATGGCTAAAATATTCTAAGTTGTTTACAGAGTGTTGCTAGGCAGTTGCCAGGGTAGTTGCATACTGACACAAGTAAAGAGAACTTTTTATAATATTTTTTAATATACTCTGGTCAGTAGATATGGGAGTTGTAAGTGTACTTCCCTTCAAGAAGACGGTACCTAGTTTTAATGTGTTGGAGGTTTGTTTAGAACTCTGCCCTTTTGTATGATCAGAAGTCATACAAAATGCTTGCCTTATGCAAGCCCCACTAATAATAGAAAAAATAGACTTCCTTTTAAATTCCAGCAGTAATGAGCTTTCATTATATTTAGCAGCACATTTATTTCTCATTTTCAGTCTTCATTTTCAGAGTTTTTCAAGGCCATAGGAAAGTTTTTTATGCTTGGCTGACTGAGATGCTCTGATATTCCATTTTCCCATTTTCATTGTGGTGGAAGTCTCTGACAGGAGAAAAGATCACATCCTGACCTCAGTGCAACGTGTTTTAACAGCCTTGGGCCACACTCGCTGTCCTCTGCAGACACTATTATAATGTTTGAAACAATAGCCCCATTTAGCAGACATTTATTTTCTGTCTCGGCCTGTGTTTTATTTGTTCTCTGGAGGGTCCAGCAGCGTTTCTCATCACAAAAGTTTCTGTTGACACTCAAGGGCAGTTTGAAAATAAGACAGATGAGAATTGATGCCTTCGTCCCCAGTCATTAGAGCTGTTCTGTAGTCTACGCTTGCCCATCGTTCTGCCTTTGTTCTCAGCAAAACAAGCAAAGATAAACTCAAACGTTTATTCATTATAAACATAATTAGTTTTAAGTTTAAAGTCACCATGAAATCAAAATATACTATTCTTATTTTTATTGTAGATGATTTATCATGCACAACATATTTTTTGTTAATTCATGTGCCATTGTAATCTTTAATCAAAATCTGAAAATGCACTTCCAGAGCAGTTAACACCTCCCCTCCAATGGTCAGTCTGCTGTTTTGAAACACCTACTTTTCTAGAGCCAATCAGTTCCCAGTAAAAAAAATGGACATTTTTGGAAATACCATGATGCTAAGGTGTTTCCAAGAGGGACGGTGGGACGTTTCCAAGGTCTTGCTGTGCAGTTGCTAAAGTGTTCTGTGTGGTTTCCATAGATGGTTGCTAGGTAGGCAGAAGATTCTGGCCTCTTGATGTGGCCCTTCTTTAATGTAATTTTAAAGTGTTCGCTACATGAATTGATGTATATTACACTTCTAGCACTAATGGTTGGGATGAGTTACGTGTTGGCACTGAATATTTATAAGCAGTGCTTTGTTCAAATCCCTAACCTTATACACAATAGTAATACTGATGCTTGCCTTAGCAAACCCCACTAATGATATTTTACATGAGCCGCATTTATTGTTTGCACACCCTGTGGCTCATCAACACCTATATAAGCTGTGGTTTTTAATCACGGATCTGTTTTCCCTCCAGAGTTTCAACTTTTTAAGAAGCGAGAACCTGATAATTTATGCGCTATAGCCATTGAGCAGGAATAATCCTTCTCAGGGTGTCGGAGAATCACCTCCGTCGGATCAGACAGAGCGCTGAGGTCTAATTGGCCTCCTGCTGTTTATTGCAGAGGTGCTGTGATTGAGCAGCCGAGCGGTGACTCTCTGGACGTGACACGTGAAATCGGAGCGCTCAGGCGGCACCATTACATTCACTTCACGAAATTCATTAGATTTCATCCTGGACCGAAATCGAATCGTGTCATTTATCTCGTAAGCATTCAGACATCTTCCTGAAGTCCAAAAAGGCACAAAGTTCACGTCTGAATAGATCCGACTTTTTTTGTTAAAAAAAGTTAAAATAATAGGCCTTGTGGGCATGACAAGTCAGTCTGCATAAATCTGGGAGAAGATTCCGGGGTCTTTGCATACAATTGTGTTGATTTGTTTGTATTGTTGCCGTGGAAATGTGTTTTTATGCAGATGTTTATCCTGCATTGTGCTTTAATCAGTCGCCTGTCGTTCGGTGCAAAGCTGGAGTCTCTGTGCCGCGCTCATGAAACGCCTTTCAGATCCCTTTAAAGTTGAACATCGGTAAACTTTTCATTTGCGTGAGAAATGGTAGAGAGAATGACTGTCGTAGATCCCCGGAGAGATACAAATATAGCGATAAGTTAAAAGACTCGTTCTCTCAAAGCCCGAAGGAGAAGTTCACACAGATGCACAGATGTAACGTGTGGGTGCCTTTGCTATTTTGAACAATGTCATTAGAATCATGAGCTGAAATCTTCTTACTCAGATATGCATCTCTACTAACTTAAAGTTGTTTGATGTTTTAAAGTATAATTTTTTTGATGCTCGGTTACTCTGGAGTCATTGAAGCCCTAATCATTTAGTTAGGAAGTCGTTTTATATATGAAGCGTATAATGTTGTAGACCAGTGATTCCCAAACAGGCATACAGACTCCAGCGAGGAACTTTAGTAAGTTCATTTGCGTGCTGAAGTCGAAGCATTGATTGTATTTCATTAATATTTACATTTACTGTTTTCTTCTTGAATATCATTAGGTATTTATTATTTTCTCTTTCAACATTCTACCTGTGGAACAAGAGGAGAATTTTTGTAGAATGTGTTTTTCAGACACAGAGGTTGTTACTGCTGTACACTCACCCAGGATGACATAATGTTTTTATCTTTCAAGTGCCATAACTTGGTTTCACCAACGCATGAAGTGATGAAGTACTGGTAGGCTTCTATATTCCCCTCAGACTCTTCTGAATGTATGGAGATTGATTGTAAAGTCAGTGATGGATGTCTGTAGTGCCTGGAGGAGAGATCCAATGGTAGTTGCTTGGCGGGTGCTACTGCCTGTGAAAGTATGTGACCTGATTATGAGCCAATCCCATTACCTGGTAATGTCATGTGACTAATCACATTGAAACCGCAGGAAAATAAAGTCAATGCTGATTGGCTGATGGCACCACAGCACAGTTGTACACGTATAAATCTGAGGTAAACAGCCCAACTGTGACTTAAAGTACAGTTGTCAGTTTTATTATGGATATACTTCTATCTGAGTGTGTTAAATGGCTTTAAAACTAGAACTGGGGTAAGTTGTGCACATATTACTGCCGTTATGCACAATAAGAACTCATGCATTGGTAGAAATCTCATCATGACTTTATAAGATCTGGGAATCAGGGTATTGTCCATTTCAGACCTACAATAGAGCTGTTGTCAGCCTAGTTTTTCAGGCATTATTAAATTAGAGCTGTTTTACCTGCTGTAAAATGATTTAATTAGTTAAACCATGTGTCCTCATTAGCTCAAATACAGTCATTTGAGAATATTATTTTACTTTTCTGTGATACATAAATCGTTTTCACAAATAAAGAGAACCTGAGCTTTGGAGACCTCTGTTTGACATCCAGTCCTCCAGAGGTCTCATTTTGAGAAAGCTCTTGCCATTTTTGTGGGCGGCATGCATCAGATTGCCAGTGTAAAGTAACTTCTATTAGAATAAAAATTCTAATATAAGTTAGCACATTCAGTTAATTTGCATAAGAATGGTTTACACCGTTTTGTTCCATGAATGTTCTAGTGAATGCTCCTCAGACCCTGTAATGGGTTCAGTTCCTTAAAGCTTTATTAACACCATCACATGTTGCTTCAGATCAGTGGGAACTGTGAATTCCTCCAGTGGTTCAGGTCTCAGTGAGAACTAAGCAGAGATTTGATCTACCAATCCTGTTCATGTTTTCTGATACAGTTTGACACGGCAGCTAATGTAAAATGTAGAGGCACAGTGAAGAAAACACATAATTCTCTGTCTTGCGGTATAAAGATTCAAGCTGAGTATTGGTTTATTTATGAGTGATGTGGAATGAAAGAACTCGAGCCCTGTGGGTGTGTGTGGGTGTTTAGACAGGTATTGTTATTACTATTTCTGGCTTTCTTTTAAACTGTAATTGACTTTTTTGTTTGTTTTTTTTAACTTCATCATAGTCGGCCTTACACGCATTGACAGCTCTGATTGCATTAACCCTTCAAGGCTTTTGCTGTTGTTTTATTTTGCATCATCTTAGTGTCAGCTCACTTGTTGTTTAATTGAAACCAGTGCATCTGCTATGAACAGATCACAAAATTAACATGGTGCCATGATGAAGCAGTAGCATACACACATGGTTCTCTTGCGGGAATGGAGGTTTGAGTCCAATCTGCTGTCTTGTCTATAAAACACAAATAAATAAACTGTTATGTCTAGAAACGGGTGTGGAGAACCAAATCTGCATGGTTAACTTTATTTTTTAAACTGTGTTGATATCCAATGGTCAAATTTGGATGGCTGATGTACAGAGTAGAACCCAAAACGGTGATATAAGTGTTTTTATCCTTCAAGTGTACGTATTACACGTCTAGAACAGATGAAATGCATTGGTACTCTTTAAAATAATGTTTGGCAGACTTTTGTCAACTTTAAGACGGAGTGCGATCAGCACACAGAGTTCATTTCAGTTGTAAGATTGAATTCCCAGCCTGCACCCAAACATGACTGAGGGGCTGTCCAAACTCCCCCACCCATAAACAACAAATATTTCTCTTGGACAGTAAATCAATGCGCAGATTAGTCACTGAGGGATGGCAAGCGTTATTTTGGTGATGAATTCTGAACGCAGTGACATGGAGCAACGATGATGACAAATGCTAAGTTCTCCTGCCCTGCTGTGCGCTTTCCAAACCTGCTCCGTGTGATTTGGATTGAAGAACAAGCAAAACACACAACCGGTACTCTTATAAGCTACCAGTTAATATTTTGACACAGAGCACACCTGGAGAATTAACTCTTGGAGAAAGACAGCTGTGGAAGATTTAGAGCAACATCTTCAGCTCCGGCAGACAGAACAGCTGGTCAATTTACACATTCTGAGGTCCAACACTCACATGATGTCATGCTGAATTTCAGGTCCTATCTAGCAGAAGAGCACAAATAAAGTTTAGGGAAATATATTCTGGGATAAACATAACTTAAGCGCTGTTGTTTACCATAGAAAATTATTTCAGACAGTTAAAGCAAAAAACATTCACAATACACATACAATGGAAGTCTATGGGACAAGTGTACGGAATCAGTTATAAACAACTGTGGCATACTGTCGATTATCACAGAAAGTCTCTGTTTTTGGAGTGCTTAGGTTGTATCTAACCCAGGATGTGCCTTCAAATGAATAGAAAATCATTTATCTCACTCCCAAAACCAAATGTTATGTATTAAGGACATTAGGTTAGGTTCTCCTTAAATCCTCTGCCTCATTTGTTCAAGACAAAGTGCTTCGATCTTTAATCTTTAGTCCTTTATCAAAGGGGAAAGTTCAGTGTTCTCACTGTCTGGTTGGTATATTCAGTGGTGTTTCTCTGGTGTCAAAACACATGGCTTGACATGTTGTGAATACACAGCCCTCACCCATCTGTGTGGCTATATCAGGTTTTGTATTTGTATTTGTGATGCGTGTGTGGTCATCTGTAAAACTGCTGCTACTGTTGTCTCACAGGGAGCAACTAATGGAGGCTGGGATCAGAGCAGAGGATCATGGGATTCTGTGATTTAGAGACGTCTCATTCTGTTCCGCTCTCTACATTGACTCTCTAAACTTCGTAGGATTAAATGGCTTTGGTTAAAAGCACTGGAAAAGTAATTTAGCTGTTTTCCACAGACTATATAGTCTTAGGACCGAAAGAATCTTCCTGTCATAGTATTTTCATTAAGACTGCAGATTCATGTGTTATTCAAACTGGGCCTGTACATTGTGCCATCAGACAGGCTGGGACCGTTCTGTCTAAAGTGGTTTACAGTGTGGTTTATGGCGTAGATGTATTGTGTCACATTAACTTTGATTTTGTCATATAATGTACTGTAGAATACATGAGAGACGTGAACTAAGTCATCGATTCCTTAAAGTGTGGCTCTGTGGTACCTTTAAAATGTTTGTTTATTTATTCATTAGTTTCTTGTTCATTCATTTATTTGTTTATATTTGATTGAGCATCCTGACCAGCCTAACACAGCCATGTTGGGTCAACCAAAGCATGATTTTTGGGCCAGTTTGTCCCATCAGTGAAAGAGGTTTTTTCAGAGAGATCCATTTGGTGCCACTTAAAAAGTTATAATGAAAACTTTGGTCAAAGCTTCTTTGAAACAGTAAAATAAAAATAGAATGCTTTATTTAACTCGACCTGATGCTGTAGTGGAGGGACTTACAGTGAGTTTATAGTGCCGGGTGTCGATTGTAAAGTGTGTAGGTCATTAAAACTGTATAACACATTGAACTTTTTACACTTCCAGCCCACACAGTCTCGTTCTCATTTGCATCAAATTAAATATGGTGTCAACTGTGAGAAATCTATTGGGAACTGATTGTTTTTGTTAATGTTACAGGAAGCATCTGGTTAACTATAAGCAGCACTACTAATCCGCTTAAACTCTTATAAATCAGGCCAGCAGGCAAACTAATGGTGAACGGAACATGCTTCAGGCTGTTTGAAGCAGGTTCCAATAAATCAACATGCAGTAATCAATGCTTAACCTTTAGGTTTTGATCTGTGACATAAATTAACAGTGATTATATAGCAGGCGCATAGATGGGTGTATGAGATTAGCTGCTGCGGTAAAACATCGCACAGTAAGAGTACCATCTCTTTAAAGCTGAGTTAATCTCTTATTGATGAGAGTGTAATTATGACCATTTTTAGATGCTCTTGGGTTATAGCTGATCATCAGAGCCCATCGTTTCTCATCAATTGTACAGGCTCAGGTTGGACATTATGTCAGTTTTGATTAAAAGGCATGCATAAAAAAGAAAATACTGAAGCCTTCTTAAGAAAAATCCGCTTGGAAACCACAAGCACAACTCTAGCTTTCCCATTATTTTGGCTGCAATAAATAAATACATGGCATATGTGTTAGCAGGCTATAGAGCCCCGTTACAATGCAGCCGTTGGTGCTAATTAATTAGCACGTACATGGGAGAATTTGTTTGTCAAGTCACAACGGGTGTGCCGTTTTATTCGCTCTTGGGTCGCAGGCACGTTCGGATTCATTTGCTCTAGTGCTTATTTTCAAAGAGAAGTGTCTGTTGCCTCTGGGTGATTATGAAGTATCCATATAAAATGAACCGTTGCTGACGCTGTTCCTGAAGAAACGCGAGGAGAGATCAGGAAAGACGAGCGTAATATCCCAGCAGACTATGAGCCCCGAGTTCCCTGCTTCACATTAATAAATTGTGAATAGTTTTTCCTGAAACTGCAGGCAGGCCAAATCTCACTTCATATCTTCATGTTTTAAGTGCCTAGTGCACAAATTTCACTGATTTCTATTTCCGGCAATTCAAGTGATTGGGGGTGAAACTGTGATGTCTCTGTATTCACAGGCTCCCTGAACATCTTTCGTATCTAATTTGTATGAAATTTAATCTGACATTTGATATTCTACTGGTGTAGTGTTATTCATTGACGACTTTCTGTATGGCAGGATTATGAATGCAGCAAAAGCACCTGAGAGTTTGCAGTCATTTAAAAGATTGTAAGATAAAGATGTTTAAAACTCAGTTGTGTTATAGATGGAGAAAACAACTGGGAAATAGTGATGTGGTCTGTGGTCTGTTATTTTTTGAAGTGTGAAATGCTAGTAAAATTGCTAGAAAATTCAAATATATGATCTAGAGATCCACAGATTTGATACAAGTAATAGTAAATCACTTGAGCTACATAAATGTGAGCTTTTCAGGGGAAAAAAACGTTCTGTTTTATTTTGATATGCAATGCAGAGTGCAGAGTAGTACAATAAGCACAATAATTACTCATGTTGCCAAAACAGAAATCTAATCAACACATAATAGACTATATTTAATGTCTCATCGGGACGGTGTGAATGCACACAGTGTCTTTGCTTTGCACCACTGCTCTGTGGAACTGAAAGAAGTTATAAAAGAGTCTGTTGTGTGCTGATATAGGACAGTGCTGTGGGTTTGTTCACAAGCTATATGTTACGTTAAATATGGTCTACATTTGCTCCTGGACTTTATTTCTCTTCTCTAAGCTGCTACTGCTCCTGTACAAAGTGTGTCAGGCATGTAAACTGCTGATTAAACGTTTTATGTGTGCATGAAAACCACATTATAAGGAAATGGGGCACGAAGAGACATCAATTATATGTTTTAAGTATAAAGCTTGTTAATTTTCTTCGCAAAGGAGGTTTGAAACGCTGTGCAAATTAGCCAAATGTCTTTTAAGGTTCGGAGGTGTCACCCATTTGCGTTACGTCGTAAATCAGGAGCATTTACTGAGGTAACGTAACTACATCAGTAATCCAAATAAATAAATGAATAAGTCATCTTTTCATGTTTCTTCATTCTGACGACGTTTCACTGCTGTACGTGTCACTACTGTACATGTCACTGTTTCTGGCAGGTAATTTATATACTGGCCGTCAAAGACAAGTAACGTTACTTTTAGTTATTAATGCAAAAAATGTTTCTGCTAAACAGAACAAGCAGTTTAATTGCATGCTGTCAGTGTTTACCAGCCTCCAGTTTCATCTCGGGCTAAAAATAAATTGTTTCAAGAATAATTCAAGAAAGTTGGCTGTTGAATAACCTCAAGTGTTATTACCTGAAGCATAATACAAGCGTTTCAGAATTTGTTTCATAGCCGTGCATAAATTGTGTTAGCCGTTTTTAATTTAAGTATTGGTTGCTAAGGTTACGAACACATATTGTTCTATGGACATGAATGATATTTGTTTGGCTTGCCTTGTTACAGAGAGCTGTGCTATTGCTTTTCCGATCATGACTTACGATTTTTCCCAGTGGACGATAACAATTTTTGTAAACTTACATTGAAAGAGAAGCCTGAGGCATATCTAGAGACTAGAATGATTCCAAGACACTGGGGTGGGCTCTTTTGCTAAGTAACCACCTAGCAATCATACAGATCATCCTAGCAACCAAACAGCAGAACCCTAGCAACCACTCAGAGTGTAATGGCAGTGAGTTTTGCATGGACGAGTGCCGTTCACTTTGCCAAGAACATATGTTTTACATGCCTAATATTGTAGGTATTTACAGGCAAGTAGATAAGCTATACCTGAGGCGTCTTTACGCCACTGTTAAAATCAATAACCGACAATCTTCCTCTGTAGCAGATGTGTTTGGTGCATGTCAATTCATCTGTATTTAATTGCTTTATTATAGCGAACCTTCGCCAAGAGGATCACAATCAAACGCGTCAGTCAATCGCCAAACAGCTCTGTTTACTGAGATTAACATTAGCCCTCTGTTTGAAGCCGAGTTAAACCCAACCATTCTGAAACTGTATCTGTGGGTGTCACAGGGCTTAAATGGCATTAAACAGGGTGTCAAGCCAAAAGCTGGAGGGAGAGCAATGAACCTGACAGGTGCCCGAGTGTGAGGTATTAGTAACATGCCCTTCCATCAGCTCTGAATACTTCTCTCTTTTACACACGCAGGCGACCCCGTATGCTCTCAGCAGCTGTTCTTACAGTTCACAATGACACAGGCAGCTGGACAGGCTGGGGCGGTTGCTAAGAGAACAACCGCTGCTCTCTGTCTTCTGGCAGTCTCATTGATTTGTTCAACAGGAAAATATTCTTTCTCATACCTTCATATTTCTAGAATGTCAAGCACTTGTTTAACTTGTAGGCAGGAAGTTAGGAAAAGACAGGCTGGGTGAGGCTTTAAAAACTCAAAGTTAGTAATTGTCATCTGGACTGAAAATGGATCGCAGGTGTGTTCTGATCAGGGCTACAAATACATATTATAGAAACGGCAACAACTTAACTCATAGTTAATTATACTAAGAATTAAGCCTTGTACTGCTCAAGTTTACTTTTTTAATGATCTCTGTTTATATTTCCGTTTATATATTTTATAAGTTTATTGCACAGTCTTTGGAAAGCACCTGATTTACATTGTATTGCTGGTTATATTCTTTATATAAAGGGAGGAGGAAGTGCTGTTTATCATGTCATATATCAGGTATGTGTGTGTGTATGTATATACAGTATGTGTATATGTGTACATTCAATCACAGTTGAGAACCATTGCTTAAACAAACACACATCTTTTTCTTCAGCAGTATGTCACTGTGCATCTTTCTTGAGCCTTTTATTTGGTTTGGTTATTTGGTGTAACAAAACAACACAGGAAATGATTTCATTTGCTCTTCCAAAGCAAATGACATGAAAAGACGTCAGCTCACCGGAATCCGTTTCATGTTTGTTTACGTCTGTCTGCGGATCTCTTTTAAAGTATAGGGTCTAACAGCACTGTTGTGTTTACTGCGTTGGCACATATAACCAGTGTGAAGGAACTCTATTCTTCATTTAAAGTGAAGAATAAGGTCATCGGCACGTCCATTAGCGTCTGTTCTATTCTCACAGCTCATTCGTAGCGGCAGCCCCTCTCTGAGCCATGGCGTCTGCCTCTCCAGCAGTAATTTATTGTCAGGGGTATAAATAGGACGGCAGGATTGTTGAGGCAGGTGGTCTAATCTGCAAACTCAGCTCACTTATCCCACCGACTGCAGGGGTTGTCCTGCGTCTCTGAGACTCCAGCTAAAGCAGGGAACCTGGCCCACAGGATGGGAGTCGTTGACTGACCCGTGTGCTTCCTGAAAACTAGGTTGGGCTTAGAACTAGCCCTACTGTGTTAGTCTGCATGGTATTATTCAAAGTCTAGACAGGTGTAGCACTATTCCCATGTTTCAGGGCAAAAAATGTAACAATCTTGTTTTTCTTAGATATATATATATACATACATATGTATACACAGTGTATATATTTGCTGTATATATTAGATCATCACTATGTATCATAAGGGCTGAGGTTGTCTGAATTATTCAGTTAGGTCTGCCTTGTCTGCATTCATTTACTCTTTACAGAACCAGTCTGTAAAGAATACCGCATTTGTACACCAAATCTGTTTCATTGCAGATAATAACAGTGACTTCAGTGTTGAGTCACACGTAGTGGCTACTGATGAGTCTGTGGTGTAGTCAGCATTCATTAATTGTGACGTCTGTTGAATGTACCCAAGTTTCACTTTGAACTTGATACTACTGCTATAACAAATGTCTGAATGACAAAATTAAGTCCCGGTACAAACACTGATGCAAATGGAAGTGACTGTTCAAAGCTACATGCAAATACTCCACCTGTTATTCAAGTCCAACTTTTATTTTACTTTTACTTTAATTACCTGACATATTTACGAGTGAAAAACAATGCTAAATAAAAAAGAACAATGCAGGGTTGGGTGTTTTATCCTTAGGAATTCACTGGATGTTGACTAGTGTTTTATAGCAGAAGGGAGCCAGTTTGAATGAAAGGCCTGCTGTATGAGAAGGGGGCAAATCTGGCTTGGGCACACTGAATTTACCCCTAAAAATGCCTCGGCATATCTCACGGGTAGCATTATTTTTCAGATTTGTTTTTATTTGCTAATATTTGCCATAAATACTGAATTGTGTTGTGAGCTGTTGGCAAGACTGTAGAAAGGCTGAATTATTTACAATTGTAGCCTAAAACAATGGCACTGAAAAGAATTGGCAGCAACAGGTAAAAAAAACGTTCATTTTCAATGTGTGTTGGTGGATTTAGAGAACATCAGTGAAGGCAGCCATTGGCAGTGCAACAGAGATGAACAGTCTAGATTTATGCAAATGAGCAGTGGCAAAATGACCAATAGTAGAGAAGGCTGTGATGACACAAGAACCGCCTCCTGATACAGCTGAATACTGTAGTTAATTACAAATCCCCACCATACTGTAGAATACTGTAGAAATCCCTACCATCAATCAAAAGCACAGATCACCAGCCCTAAAAAGCAAGAGTGTAAGAATGAAAACTCGGAGTCCTGTAGTATCTTCATATGCGCTGGAGTCTCCCACTCACTCTGTCAGTGTTTGTGAATGAGGGTGGCCGGCCGTCCCAGTGCTGCACGGGCTGCTAATCACTATGGAAGCAGCTTGTAGGATGCCGGCAGCAAACCAAGAGCCAGAAGAGCATCACAGACTGCAGAGGAGTTGTTTATCTTGGGAGGCAGGTCCTCTCTCCATCATCCTGCCAATAAAGACAGTACAGTCGAGCACGCTCTACAGCAAGATAAGATGCCCAGACGCTGCTGGTCCTGACAGCCTACAGCTGAGAGAGGACAGGGGCAGGAAACCGGAGCTTGCCTGTTCACTAGAGGAATTTAAAGTGTTTTGTTTTTTGCTTAAAACTACGATCTGTAACTGTTTCGGGGTAAAAATAAACAAAAATCATTGAACAAGTACATGACAGGTCAGGGATCAGTATGGTCTAACCTGTCCCTGATTCACAACAGTACATTTATAATAATGGTTTATAACTTTTGGGTTTAATTTGACTTCAACATATGTAATAAGAGTATTTAAAGTAACCTGCAGTTTTATATTTCAAACAGAGATGGCGGTAGAGAGGTGAAAGTTACAGATTGCAGTTTTAAGTTGCACTAGTTCTGTTACCGTCTCCACATGCACCACAGGAATGAGCGTTTGTTGTTGCTACACTGATTCTGTGATCGGCCCTTTTAATTCAGTTTCTTGAAGATAATTTGTTTCGGTGTCTGGGGCTAAGGTCTTGCTAAATTTCACTGTGTTTGTTATGTTTTTGACAGCAATTTTTCAGAACGGTCGTGCCTTTTGCATCTTGGACAGTGATTTGGTTCTGTGTTAGCCTGACCATGACTGTCCCCTTAAGGCACAGGCATCCGGAAAAATATCTGGGTCAGCCCGACTGTCTTCATGAATAAAACGAGAGGTATTATTTTATTAGAGCGAGGTGTGAGCAGGAATAATGTTCAGATCTTGAAGAGACTGAGGGATTTCTTCAGTTTCAGATCATTTCTCCATCTCTGTTTCAAATCTCGTTATCAATCTCCACTTTTGCTCTTCAGGGAGGCCATTTTTTCTTTCTGGGATACGAAGCAATTTTTTTTCACGAGGAGATGAGTTCTTAAAGAGTTTTCCCAGCACAGCAGGCAGGTTTAGCATCTTTCTCTGTCGATCTTCTGCTGTCTTGGCTTTAAAACTTCAGAAGATCCAGAGATTGTGCTGCTAGATATTGTGAAGACACTCTTTATTTGATGACACTTGAAAGGCCAGTAAATAGAAACCGTTTGAGGCCTGTGTCATGCCATATATATTTTTTGTGATGTTAGTTTCAGTGAACAAGAATGTTTTGGCATTGGACAGTAATTTATCCGTTGGAAATTAAACAACTGAAACAGCTAATCTGAGACTTTTTTTCTATGATAACACTTACTGTAACAAAACTCAACTGTGCTGGCTCATGCATTTAGTGGAGCTGCTTTCATTTTTTTATTATTATTTATTGCTTATTTTTCATTTGAGTGTTTTTCCCACAGGAAATTAACTTAGTCACAGTGTTATGGGACAATTGTGGGCAGAAATTGCTGATCCAATTGCATCACCCTGGGACAAGCCGAGCCATTTTTCCTCAGCAGATCACGTAATGACCCACGGTGATGCCGGGGTTTGAAACCCGACAGTCAGTTGGGCCTGGCTGAGATCAGCCGTGTGTTCAGTCGTGTCCAGAGTGTTAGGGGCTGCACACATCTGTCAGATGCTTTACCCTGCAGCTCCATCTTGTACAGGAATCACCATGCACAAGAGATTTAAGACACTGTGATATCAGAATTGACACTTTTCTATCATGTCTGTGATACCATACTTTAAACCATGCTAGTGGACTCTTAAGCTGTCCAAAGTAGGTTTGGCAAATATGTGTTACAATCTTATTTTTCTGGGAAAACGATCAAAAATATTGACTCATCCTGCACTACACAGGTTTTTGTCCAATCAAATGAAATGTCGTTCCACCTATTAACATGTAACCAAAAACAAGACAACAAGCAGTTAAAGGCTCATTGGCCAAACTAAAGGCAAATTGCTATTTTGAAAAAAGACAAAACCCCTCGATATACTCAAACTGCCTGTTTCTCCTGTCAACACAGGAATGAAAGCTGCATTTGTGAAATCTAGACAGTATAATATATTTGTAAAAAAATGTGCTAATGGACAGGAAACGCATCATCTTTAAAGATTAGCCTGCGAACATATTTTCAAACCGTACCCAAGCTGTTTCCGTGACCTTCCTAAAGTTAGGCAGTGTGTCGCACCTGCTGTCTGACTTTTTATTCCTCAGGGGAAGCTTTCACAGCTGGAGGGATATAAATCGCCACTGAGGTTATTGTACTGGCAGTATTTAACCTGCAAAAAGCTTCAGATTTCAGGCAACTTACAGTTGGCAACATCTTTTAATAGTGTTACTGTTTTGCCCTAGACACACAGGCCAGTGGGGAATATTTGATTTCATTTATATTGCACCGGTATTTCAGGTTACAATTTCAACGTTCACTGTTGCCATGGCAGCTTGTGGGAAAACGGGGCCACCGTTTGCACTTTGTGAATGTTTTCTGTTTTGTGGGGAGAAAACCATAATTCATGTTTTTGAGAGAGCAAAGAGCAAAAGGAATAATAAACGGAAAAAACGTGTGGCGTAACCTCATCCGGCCGGCAGAGGTTCAGACGGACCAGCTAACAGGTTGAAGCGTCACCTCGGTGTCAGCGGTCTTTGTCGGTCATTTACATTCGCAGGCACGTCACCCAGGATGAAGTTAATGACCTCAGGTGCAGCAATCAACTTGGTAATGGTGCCTTGCAATATGATGGAATCAGTATTCACTGCATCTGCTGAAAGCAATGAATTATTAATGGCGGGATTCAGGCAAACACTCAGCTCTCTGAAGACACAGGAAGGACGGCCGTGTGGTAAACGGTGAGGGGAGAACAGAATATAAAGGTGTCGTGAAACAGGTCAGAGGTCAGAACATGAACATGTCTGTAATTTCTCTTTGGAGGCTAAATTTCCTGTGAGTTCTTGCTATTGGCACAAAGCATTCCTACAAATTGGATGACAAGAGTTCGATATCAACCATTTTTCTTGTTGCCACTATTTAAGTTCTGCTTGGACGTTTGATACGTTTGATTGGTTTCTCAAGACTGAACTTTACATGGGCTCCCTTTCTGCATTCGTTTTCTTCTCCGGCTTGAATCGAGATGTATTTATTTTCTTTCGTGGTGAAATTTGTTAGCGATAAATTGCTGCCAGGGTCTTAATCTGCCAGACTCACAGATGAGCCGCCGGAGACGAGTGTGAATGATTTCTCCTGATCGGCACATTTTCCTGTCCAGCACGTGGATATGGCTGTTAAATGAAGCGTCTTTGGCCTTTTGCCCGGTTGTTCATAACAGAAACTGCATACAGAGGCAACTCTCCAGCTGTGCTGCTTAAGCTCTGCTGCCCACATTGTTAGTCTTTCTTTCCTGTCCGGTCTTTGGTGGAACTGAGGAAGTGCCTCAGCTAGTCTTGTAGGTCAAGGCTAATTGATTATCAAGTGTCCCCCTGAGGTGATAGTCCATCCAGTGGTGGTGTTTCTTAAAACAGATTTTAAAGACGCGTCTGGTGGCGTGTCAGCACAAGCACCATCACTTTTCCCCAATCCAACTGACTTCTTTACAAAGGAAGATAAAGGCTAATTCAGTGGCCATTTATTGGCCGAAGTGGCAATGCTGTTGATTTGACCGATGTTGTAGTCAAAATTTGATATAGACATACAGGATTTGGCAAATGCTGCTTTAGAGAGTTACTTACAGATACAAATCTTTTTTAGGGAATGAGACTGGAACCTGCGTCATCAGCATGACCACCAGGGATTGACGCACATTTAACACTGTACTGCATCTCAGCGCAGCTGCAAATCACAGCTGCATTTTACTTCCACAAAGTTAGTGTACAGGAAGTTTCAGAGGGCAGGCCTCCTCATTGTCCAACATTTTTGTTGTAATTAGTTTTATTTGGTCATTACAGTGGTACCATTATCTTTTATGAGAGGTATGGACCGACTTTACTGCAGACAGAATATTTTCTGCTTTACTAGAAGCTTTATTTTCATGTGACTCTTCAACCTTATTTTTTGTCTCATTAATTGGCTAATATTTGTTCTTTTAATAGCAACAGAAAACAACACATTCAGCAGTGGAAATGGTGAATGTTGATTTTATGGTTGTGCAACTTTGTCATTTTCTTTAAGCTGAGCATATAGCCTCTCATGGGAAGGTGATGTGTCTTACATCCCCATCTAGTACATGCTAATTTAGCTGCTCTCTTCTTTTTTAGAGGGGACTGAAGGTGCATGTCCCTGGAATATACGGACTTTTACACGTGTATAACCATACATTTCTGTTCTATGTACAGTATGTAAAGCTTTATAACTTAGGTTTGTGTAAATTTAATGTATACTACTGTTTTTTTAAAACTGTTTTTATAACACATATGCCATTTTTATCCTTAGCTAGGATCATATCTGCAACAAACAATTTATTTCTTTTGGGCAGTGATGCAGTTTGTCAGTTTTTGTGGTCTGATGCAAAACCCTTAAAATAAGATAAGACAATGTAGACCCGTTTCACACTTAAAATCAAGAATATTTTTGATTGAAGGCGTATGCCTAAGTGTGGTGAGATCAGTGCAGATCAGGGTCTCTAGAGAGCTCTTCCACGCAATTGGAAAGCAGGTGATAATCCTGCACTAAACAATATTCTGATATGCGGCGTGGTTTTTCTCGCTCTGCACTGAGCTGTTTCTATGACAGTGACATACGAGGATAATAAGTGCAGATAAAAAGGCCATTCTGGAGGCACTTTCACATCACATGCCAGGCGACGAGTGTGTTTCTATGCTAACAAATGCTGCTGAGAATGAAGCACCATGAGTGTCAAAATAAGACTCATAATAACAGTTTACTGCAGGAACACATCACCTCTTGCCAGTGTACTTTTTCTAACGTTTTTTTCAAAAAGTAATTTAAAGAATTGCATCATGTGTACTAAAATGCCATTTGTGTGTGTGTACAGATCTGTTTTATTCAGTGAGAACACAACACGTTTGCTTTTATAGAATAAACAGTGTGCTTTTGTTTGTTAAAGCTGCAATCTGTATTTTTTTGATTAAAAATAAACAAAATCATTATTGAGCAAGTATATGACAGATTAGTGTTCAGGACAAACTGCTGATCTTACCCTGATTCAGTAAGTTTATAATAATGATTTAAAAATTGAGCAGGAAATGTCCATCTGTAAACAGAAAGATTATCTTCTATATCACAAGTATGGATACAGTAGATTGTGCAATGATTGTAGCTTGTTGTTACGGCAGTTGTTGAGAATTTAAACTTTTCACTGACTAAGAAATATAATACTAAGAAAAATAACTCCACAAGCAATTTTATGTTTCAAACAGAGATGGCAGTAGAGAGGCAGCAGTTATGGATTGCAGCTGTTGGTTTTTCTCGTGGGTGCTGGCTGTAGCTGTGGATGTTGAAGATAAATGCTCTCAGATGGGCTGATCCGTAATCTCTGTATCTGCTGATGGCAGGACAGTGACTCTGTCTGATAAGAGTCTGTTCATCAGAGGAGGTCCACTGAACTCTACGTCTGCCACTGTGGCCTGGCAACCAAACACTGCATTTCTAAAGGAGGTGAAATGTGTGTTCTTGAAATCATGTTAAAATATCTCTCTGTCTGGTCACTTCATCAAGATTTAATTTTTAATCTGGCAGAGATAAAATATGATTGAAGCATTTTCTAAAATCACTTAGTATATGAGCCCAGAAGTTTTCTCAAATAGTTGGTTTAGAATAGATATTCTGTTATAGTATTTTGTTGTATTGTAAACAGCGGCTTCCTATTTAAAATCTGTCCGTCTGTGTTCCATAGAAGTTAGAAAACCGTGGCTTTGGAATACATGAGGGTGAGTAAATAATTTTTATTTTTGGGTAAAGTTAACTTTTTAAAGAACACGGCTCTTTTTCACTACTCACTATTCTTCCTGAATCTTTTAGATGCCTACAGTTTAAAAAGCCACTTAATTCATGCCCATACCGTTGTAAAACTAAACCATTAAACAACAAATGCAAGCACCACTTAGCAGACATCACTAAGTGCCCAGCAACACTTTCCTGAAGTGAATGTGAACTGAGAAAGACTAAAAGCTTCCATCACAATACAGGAGAAAAGAGGTTGAGAATACTTCCAGTATTACAGCATAAACCTCGAATGCGGTGGACTGTCTCCTCGCTTCTGTTAATACAGACCAATTGGACATTTGAGGTTTGGCCTTTTCTGCAGGATTTGAGGTTGTTGGAGGTCTGGCTCACATGTATGCTATCTGCTGAACCCGTGAATGTCTCGTATGATAATTTGTCTCTCTGTGAGGAGAGGCAGAGGAGATTTTCTTCAGCACCTGAATCAGGATTCATACAGCAAAGAGAGAAAGACCAGTTAATAATCTCTGCCTATAGTTCAGCTCTGAATTCTGTAGCAGAACTGCAAACAGGATACGATCAGATGATGATGTTGATCATTTATATTCTCCTCAAACCATGTGTTGTTAAACAGTAGATTTGAAAAATCTTAAATAATAATGGTACACATTGCTTTTGGTCAGTGCACAGGAAGTTTCAGAGGGCAGGACTCCTCATTGTCCAACATTTCTGTTGTAATTAGTTTTATTTGGTCATTACAGTGGTACCATTATCTTTTATGAGAGGTATGGACCGACTTTACTGCAGACAGAATATTTTCTGCTTTATTAGAAGCTTTATTTTCATGTGACTCTTCAACCTTATTTTTTGTCTCATTAATTGGCTAATATTTGTTCTTTTAATAGCAACAGAAAATAAAACATTTAACAGCAGAAATGGTGCTGATTTTATGGTTGTGGCAGATCTTACCCAACTTTGTCACTTTCTTTAAATCCTCATAATTCATAATGCAATTGAGAAGTTTATGTTGGTTATGTTGGTCGCTGACTCGTGTTTCTCTTCTTTTCTTCAGAAAAGCAGTAAACAAACAAAGCAAAACAACAAAACAGACTGAATGTGAGTTTTTATGTAAACTATATACAATAAATGTACATTACACATCAGATACATGCTATGCAGGCATGTCACGTTGTGACTAGCCATAGGGGCGATAGTTGTTTAATCTCAATATTGGAGTTATGTAAATGTGAGGTGCTGGAGTTCTGTTTGAGCTGGGTTGTTTGTTGAACAACAGAGACCGATGCTTGTCCTGTTATCTGCCTGATGAAAGTGAGCACTCTTAATACGATCAGATTTAAAGGACTCATCAGATCAGTCCTTGCAGGTGTTGCGTTTCATTGTGTTGCTTTTTATTATAACTGGCTCTCATCAGCTGAAGCACTCACGTATTGGCTCTGCCTCAACCTAGAGAGCTGCCTACCTAGACAGCAGTTTTGGGCATCATAGGCACAGAATGCCCCAGTTATACCCTATTGTCTGATTTATTGTCCGAATAATATCTTCAGCAAACTAATGCTTGTACAAGTACTGAAACAAACCATAAATTAGAACATTTGTTCTGCAGTGGGTGTTATGATGCCCTCAGTAAAATGAATTATAGTTATTTAGTTATTATTTTACCTGTGTTGTGCTATTTAGTTATTATTTTACCTATAGACCCTCTAGAGGAGTGCAAATGGCCACGTTGATGTGACAAATAAAGCACAAGTTACACATGCCTCATTTCTTGAGCGATTCCGATCTCGTTGAGAAAATACGCCCTCATATGAGATGTTTCCCTCACTTGATAGGTAGGAAGATGAAGTGTGCTTCATGCTGGCCAGGGCTATTACTGAATCATTTTCATTGGGCCACTGACTAAAATCTCACCTCGGATAAATTCAAATGTATTTTTAATGTCCATTTTGCGCAGTATGGCCTTCCATGCCTCATAAGTTCAAATGCTTTGCTAACAGGCCTGCGAGCTACAGCGGTATTTTACATTCCAAGTGTAGTTCATCATATGAAGGGCTTGTTTTCTTTGCTGAATTTATCTGTCAGTTACTGTATGATGCTGCAACCAGCTCTTCTCTCCTGGTCTCCGTGTGAGACTGAACCCTATCCAGTGGTTTAGGACAATACACTGCATTTAAAATGCAAAGCTCAATTCATGTATCAGATGTTATGCACATACAACATTCATACTCACCTCTTCATTCTTCTTTTTTGTGGTAAGGTGCTATCAGCGATTTCAGATAAACCTTCACTAGATGCAGCAGTCATAAGAAATTTAGTGTTTGTGTTATAATTCTGATTTATCTCCATGAGTCTGATTCATTAGTTATACCTTAAAATAAATAATGATTCTTAGTGATTATAAGCCGTTTGTCAAGCGGTGAGATCATTTTAAACAGAACAGAACACTAACAACTAATTATCTGTTTACATTTATCATATATACAGTAGCAGCTTCACTCTCTTTGCTCTCTTTTGCAATCTCTCCTGTTTCTTATTTAGTGTGATCTTTACATGTTCTTGAAAAAACGGGGTAAAAATGTGTTTTTCCTCTGCAGACATGGCACATAGGTGTCATGTATGCCACAGAAAGGTGCGTTTACATCAGACATAAGTTTTCTCTTTTTGATGCGCTATATTTTCAACTTTATTTTCCGCATCTGTCTAAAATGAAATTTCCGCATCTGTCTGAAACGAACTTTTTCAGCTAGAAATTTTATTCAGTATATATTTAAATAACTTTTGACCGTTGCATCAAAGCTATGCTGTCATGTTTCTGGTCGGTCTCCAAAACTCCTCAGACAACCAGCCCAATATCAGGAAACCTGAACACAAAAGGCAGAGAGGCAAAGTTTATTCTCTGATTGGCTAAAAAAAAGCGTGGGCCGCTTCCCAGACTCTTGTTTTGCCTGCGGGCTGTGGCAGAGACAGGAGTGATTTCTCAGGACACAGATTTCAGTGATATCTGTCAGATGGTAGGGACATTTTATGTGTGATATTTAAAGCAATGCTTCGAAGCTTTAAGACAAAAGCGACTGTGTTTACATTAATACTCAGCCAAAATGCTCAAGGCGAACAACAACGGTGTCATCGTGGTACTGCTTTGTAGTGCAATGTTTGTTATGAACGCCTCTGAATTTGACATTGTTTTGGTTCTAAGGAATATCTTAAGAGATCAAGAAAACATCAGAGGAATTCAATAAATAAATACTCATTTATGGCATGTTGTCGATGGCCACAGAACATTGCTTTGACACTTCCTTTAGTGTGTAAAAACCAAACACACCTCGTGTCTTTCTGCAGCTGTCACATTACAATGAAGTATTTAAGAGGAATTTCTAAATTAAATTCCATATTGAGCAAGTGTTTAGTTCATATAACCAGATATCAAATACAGATCAGATTTACAATCACATTTGTAGGCCCAGATTCAAGTTATGAAGAAAAGGAGTCATTCCAAAACCCTCTGAAAGTGAAGAGCTAGGCATATTTTTTATATTATTTCAAACCAACAACTAATTTACATGTAATTCACAGCTGTTATGGTGTTCAAAATGATGTGTTTCTGTCATTAAAATCTGACAAGCAGTGCTCTGGGGGAACAGTGATGGGGTCGACTGTCAGGAGGTTGTAGTTCATTACTGATCTGTGGTCAGAGGGGTCAAAGAGGAAATAACAGGTGACACAGACACACTGCTGTTTGAAGAGGTATCACAAATTCTCTCAGGATACAGATACAATTCACCACACTACATGAGAAAGTTATTGCAGAACTACAGTCTACACAAGGATGTTTGTTTTAATGTGATACAGCCTACAGCCTATATTATGTTTAAACATCATAATTAATGTCTTTTTTACTTGTAAATCAAAAGATTTTTTGAGCCAAATTGATGTAAGAAAGAACTCATGATTTTGGACATTTCCATTATGAATCTATAACCAAAACATGGAAGTATGATTGCGGTTTTAAAGAAAAATACTTAATATACGCAAGATGGTGGTAAAGTTATATCTTACAAGATTTATGCATTATTAGTTTGAGAGGCAAATATTGAACAGTTGTCAGTAGAATACTCTATTCCAACCGTACTAAAGTGATTTGCAGATTCCCATTCAAAGCCAATGGGCTTTCACTGTTTAACCATGTGCATTTTAAATACGGTATACTGATGTCTTACATTGAATTTAGAGTAACATTTACTATGCTGATGGAAATTACTCAGTGGTTTGAAGGACCTGTTGTAACTGGTTTTGTAGAGGGATCTCACAGTCCCCTAATGTTTAACGAGGACCTAAGAATGTTTTGTTTTCCTAACAGGGCCTCATCACAGAGAGATTGAGTGTCCAGAGTCAACGTCTTCTTAGCACATAATGTTCAAGGACTACAGATCTGGCCGAGCTGTTGGTAAGTTTTGCATCCTGCTTACGGAAGTTCTCTTAGGTTGATGAACCATCAGAGAGCCTTTAAGTTTCTCATTCACAGGCAGATGATAGATTTCACTGCAGAATCAGGATTTGTTGGCAAGATCTCTGCCATGCACCTGATAAGGCCGTGGCTGTCCCAGTGAGAGGCAGCTTTTCAGTAATAAGAGGTTTGCCGTGCTCCTTCTTGAGTTCTTTGGCATTTATTCTATCACGAACAGGTGGAAACATGTTTTGGAGCTCCTCCACGTTTCAGGTTTTGTTTGTGCTTTCTAAACGCCAGGAAGTTTAGATTCAGAGCTCAGCGGAACCTTTAAGCAAGTTTTGGGAAATTAAGCTGAAAGGGTAAGCTTGTGTTGCTTCAGATGTGTTTTGTTTGGAAAACTAAAAATGCAGAGTACAGTCTGTCATCTGAGTTATAAATAGCCCAAGTGTTCATGCCAGAGGACTGATGGGTAGACTGGAGGAAGCATCACAACCAGAAACATAGGGCTTCTGTAGAAAGTGCTGGGCGGACAGATGGACTTTTTGTTCGTTCTCTTGGTTTGAACTTGTCTGTTTGAGGCTTCCCTGCGAGATAAAAGCTTTGTGCTTGCTAAACCAATTCCTGGTGTTATTTTTAATCAGTTGCCTGCTAAATACATTCATTATCAGCTAGAGGACAATTCAGCACAGACTATAGATTTGGGCTTTCAGATACGCTTAACACCATTTTGACGTCTGACAGTCAGGATGAGGGACATGTCTTCAGTCAGCAGAGTTCTCTCCTGGGCACAGGAGAATGAGTGTTAGAAATCAAATCCTGACAGGAAAATTGAGCCGGGCGGCTGTGAAGGGGAAAAGTCTTTTAATTTCCAGAATGAGAAGCGTGTGGAAGAGATGAGTGTGTCCTTTGGTATTAGGCTCTGTGGGTTGTGCAGGTTGGCTGGCTCATGTTGAATCTGGAGGCAGGTGTCCTGGCTGTCACACTGCTCTGGCCTCTCCACAGGTGGCAGGTTTACACTGCGCTGTCCTGCTGCAGCTGTATGCGGCAGATTGTCTCATTTACACAGGAGCTTTGCTTCCATCCGCCGCTTCTAGCCCAGCAGAACTGACTGGTGACTTTCTTTTTCATACTCAAGGACAGCTGATCCAGCAGTGTTTTGAAGAATTTTGCTTACAAGTTGTTGCCAGCCTCACAACATGAGATATTTTATCACACAGGGATGTCTGATAGTACAAACTGATATTTGAATCATGGGGATAGTTCACCCAAAAATGAAAATTCTTCCATCATTTACACACCCTCATGTCAATTCCGAACCTGTAATATGCTTCTTATTTTATCAGTTTGTGTGTTCCCAGGGAATCAAACCCATGGCTTTGGTCTTGCCAGCGCCAAGCTCTACCAGTCAATCAACAGGAACAATTATTATGTGCATGTGGATTATAATGAAATGTTATGTTACCAAACGGTATGTTTGGTAACTGGTCAGTAAGGGCAGTGGATTTGGAGGCGTGGCCTAGAGGTTGACACACGTCCACACATTGATCTGTGGGGCTCATGTGTAAGATATGTACAAATTTGCCTACTCTCTTTATTCACATCACTGCCTGTCTTCTCCCTGCTTTTTTAAAGAGAAATTTGTTAAGTAAAAAAGTGCAGATGGATTTGTTTAAAATCTCAGACTGAATATATAATAGATAACTCTGGTTTGAACGCATTAGTCCTATAACAGCACTGGTAGTTTTTGCGTAATTCATTTTTGCTTAGGATCACTTCAAGTCAAAGAGGACACTTTCATCACAACTGTGCAACAAATTATTTTCTGAGAAATCCATGCAAGTGAAATTGGATCCTGGTTGGAGTCATTTGTGCAGTTCCACCTGGATTCTTACCAGCATGAATAGTTCGTTTTTTAAAGTGGTATGTCATGCTTTTGGAAAATTATTTTCTTTAAGGTCTGCTTAGAATTTGTAGTATTTTTTTACACAGTCACATTTCAGTAATACATACCCAGTTTTGATGTGCAGCTGTACTATAGACTTACGTACTCAGACTTTATGTAGAGTTTGAGAAATTCAAATTTTTTGGCTTGGAAGAAAAGTTTTGAATTCTGAAACTATATATATATATATATATATATATATATATATATATATATATATATATATATATATATATATATATATATACATACTATATAAACATTTATCATCATACACAACTTTTATATATCTATCTATCTATATGTAATAGTTCAGTTACCCCGATAGGCTGACTGAACTATGTATGCCATTTATCATCTCAGAGCTCTCTGTAGGTCACTGTACTGCTGGTCACTGGTTGGTGTCCCTTCTCTTTCGTTGCTCTAAAGTCAAATGTAAGCTGTGTGTCTGCAAAACTGTCCAAAGCTTTTGAAAATCTGATCGCAAATGGGAAGTATTGTGGGTGCAAAAACACGATGTCATTCTGTTTTGACAGGCAATCTGTTTTCTTGCTGCTAAAATGTTATATTCTGGAGGAGGCAGCGTTTGTATATAAACGGCAGCAGTGCATAATACATCATATCATGAGCAAGATGAAGGATTATCAGTGCATGAATCAAACTCACTTGGAATGCTGACAATTTCTGACACGGTTTTCCACGCATCTTTTTGTTATTATATCTCTGTACGTGGGCAGAGACAAATCACATAAAACTGTGAAATCGCTAACGGTAACATTAACTTTTCCTACATTGTGCGTACGCTGAACAGGAGATACGTACGCTCCTCTGTCTGTACTCTTATTGGTAGTCGCCGCAAAGCGTCACTGCTCATTTGCATAGTAAGGTTTTGACGTGTTGCGAGACACGCCCACATTGTGTCGCCGACTCTCATTAATAACGAATGACAGGATATTTAATTTCGGGTGAACTCTCTGTTTGAGTGGTTTGGAGTGACGTGTTGCAGGACTCTGTGTGAGGCTGAGATCAGAGGAGTTGAGATTTTCTGTGTGCTGTCGGAATGCACTTAATCCACAATGAACCTGACTTGTGTATGTGTATACCAATGACTTGTGTATGTGTATTGGTATAATATAGCAAATGCATGAGGGTTGTAAATTGACTGTTTTTGTAGTGTGTGATTCTGCCTATAATTAACAGGCCTATAATTAATTTGTTCTTTTTTGATTTCACACTTCAGCTTTAGTTCATCCACTTCATAAGAGCTGAAAGTTCACAAACACAAGATGTGATTCGGTCTCTTAATTTGCCTGTTGAAATATGAGCTAAATCTGCCTGCTATTAAAGTGGCCAAAACATCAAATGGCCCAAAATTGCAGCTCTGCCTGCCAAAACCCAAAAGCTCTGCTAAACTCGCACTCGGCACAAACTCCATGGCTCCAGTGCGGTCAGCCTCCCTACTGGATAACAGCATTGTGTAGCAGAACACAGTGTCTTGACCTGAAGTCCTTAAGTGATGAGCTGAGAATTCCTGCTGTTGTTCAGCCTTGTTCAGGCTGTAGAGAGAGCTGAACGGGAAGCTCTGTCTCTTTCAGCTGTCCTAATGTATCTGTATATTTATCATGTAGGCTGTTGAAATTTTGACATTTACTCCTCTTGCTCACCACGGCTGAACTCTGGGTCCCTATAAAGACCTTGTGCTTTGCAAGAGGAAAGCTTTCTATGTAAGGAACATAACCATTGTCTTAATGCAGTAAAACCGGCTCCAGGCACCTCTTTATTTAGTTGTCTGTAACAGGGCTTAGATGGATTCCAACTGCAATTGGCAAATTCAGTTGGGTTTCTGAGTTTCAAAGGAAGTGCACATTGCTGGATGTTTTACCAGGATTTTTTTTAGGTGAGCTAAACCCTACTTATTTTAACCTAGAAATTTTGTATTGTATCCTATCTGTGTAAAAGCCCATGAACAGTCACACATTTTTTTTTTTCCCACAATGACTTCTTGGCTTAATATAAGGAATACAAACTTCAAAGCAGAATCATGGTATGTTAGATAGGAAGTGCAGTAATAACATGGTAACATTTTTAATCTATTATAATTTCTGGAAACAGAAGCATCTGTGTGACATCACATCCTTAAAGTAGCTTAATGCTACTAGCTGTATGTGTACAAATAGCACACATACAGTAGCAGAATACAATATCTGCTTGTAAATGTAGCTTTGTAGACTTGGCTTGTCAGCTCGCAAGGCAAAATGTTCAATGCTCTCGTCCTTTTTAAGTCGCTTTGGATAAAAGCGTCTGCTAAATGACTAAATGTAAATGTAAATATGAAATGGGATGCCCTAAACAGATTCCAGTTCAGCTCTCAGGTTTTTAATTGTTTTCATGACCCAGCTTTTAACACGTCTCTTGTCTGTACAGCACTGGAATGTTTAACCACTTTTGTCTTGAGAAATAAGGAAGCCTGTAGAGTAGAGATTTATAGCTCCTTTTAATTCAAACAGTAAGACTAATTTTTTCTCAAAAACACTAAACCTTAATAAAAATGTGCCTTGTTCACCCCTGAATCATAGGTCGTTTGCTTCCATCTGATGCAATATTAAATTAAATGATCATTTTATGTCAGCGCTCATAAAATAAGCAACTTGCTGAATGCACACAGTTGTTTGAAATCAGTATAAAAGCAGTGTAACGAGTCCCTCATCCTGGCCTTAAATTAAATATGAGCACACAGCAGCTTTTAATCATTCTCTGTGAGGTGTGAGAATCCATTTGATGGCGCCTTGAGAAAGTTCGTCCTGGTTTTATTGTGTTCACGTTGTAAAAACACGTACACCGCGTGCGTGACAAACAAGATACGAGTAAATGAACAATAAAATAGAATTTCAGTCGCCAAATCAGTACACAACACCAGTCGATGCTTTTAAAGACCAAAGAGAAGCATCTGTCACGAGTCGCATTAATTTAAAAATTCAGATGTTGTGGGTGAAAATGCATGTTATTGCACTCGCTGTTTTTTAGCCAAGGGCAAATGTCTCCAGCCGGGAGCACTGCTGGTGTCTGTGAGAGCAGAGAACTGCTCAGCTTTGTAAAGGTGAATAATCTGCCAGGCACCTATAGCTCCATTACCAGTGAATGCTGTATATCATAGCTGACAGCTGGGGGAATACGGTTGGATCCACAGTTTTCCTTTTCCTAAGCTCTGAATATAAACAGAAAAGCCAGATGCTAGCACATTATTAGTGATAATTGTACCTGTAGGCAGAAGTTGTAATACAGGATGTGGTGTGTGTTGAAATTTGGAGTACAAATGTCTGTTCGATTAGAGGAAATCAAAGGAAAGTGCACCATGCCGACTGACTTTGATTTTACTTATTGGACTAATTTACAGATAAGAGCCGTGACATGCAAGAAAGCTCTTACATAAAATCTTCTCTTTGGAGAACTATTGTTTTTTACTTAATAGCACAATATAGTAACATATCAAAGTCTGCATTTTTATTGCTTTTATTGTGTCACTTTGATGATGTGATATCTAATTGCAGAGCCGCAGAAATTATTTGGGCACAGTTTTGTTTTAAAAAAACTGTTTCTGCTCATCCAAAACAGCCCGTGGCTTATTATATCCCTAATTGCATGAAAAATGTTTAAAATGAATGCTGGAACATAAAAATGTTTTTTCTCTTTCCTCTGAAAATCAGCTTGACAGCTTTTGGTATTCCCCTTGGCTTCAGAATATTCAGACTAGCTCATTTTTAAGAATGGCAAAACAAACAGCTCACGGTGAAAATGCCAATGTTTACGTCCGTGCACATCAAAAGAATTCCAGAGGAAATTTCTGCAAAGCAGTCGTTGCCAAAAATTGATGTGAAGGCCAATGTCAGTTCCTGCCAAACCAAGGGGATAAAGCAACCATGTGTCAGGATGGGCTGCTTTGCCAAAATAAGCAAATTATATTTACATCCAGCATCCAAATATATAAATGCACTCCTAAGCAGCACACTTAATTTACTGTAGTTTGAAAAAGCCCACACTGAAACATTTACATTCTTGATTGTGCTTCAGTATGCTAAGTATCCAGGAATGCTTAGCAAACTGAAACATATAAAGTCGTGATTCTTTCTTTACCTCTGAGGGCAGCAGTTTGCTCATCAGGTCTGAGATAAACAGCAGCTGTAACAGGCCACAGTTTTCACCCACGCTCTCATCAGACTTTGAGACCGGAGTGGCGTCAGCCGCTTCTCTCACAACATCGGTCTCCTAACCGCGACACACAGTGGAACTGTAAATTCCCTCTGAATGTGTTAAGACATCTGTTAAATGATTCTGACCCTCTTAGCTATGATAGTAACCCTGAGTATGCCACACAGCCCAGGCCTGAGATACTGAGCAATAAACATGGAAGTGTTAAAGTTCATGTAGGATTCCTACAAGCCAAAGGATTATTTCACATCCTCTGGACTCCGGCACACTGCTGTGCGTGTCGCTCATAGCACCTTGTTGCAGTTAAATTGGAAATCTAATGTAAGGAGACGGGTCAGGTGTGTGTGTTGGTCTCCAGCATTGCTGTGAGGTTTTCAAGGCTGTTTAGCTTGTGTGTGCATGCTTGCGCCAGCTTTACTGTGTTAATTTGATATCTTTGAATGATGAACGACTTCATCTTTGAATTTTAAGGTTGGTTGTCTATTTTGCCGCATTTTACGGTGCGTATGTGAAATGACCTTCAGACCTTCGTATGTTTGAAATGCATTAACATTTTTATGAGCACTATGTTTGCGTGCAAGTTTCAGTGCTCAGTTTGGTGCTGGGCTGTTGGCTCATTTACGTTATTTACATGAAAAAGATTCAGGTGAATAACTAAATGCCGACGCTAGCTCGGGATCGTATGAAACGTGCTCCTCGGGCGTGAAGGTCAGCCGGTGAAGTTTGATCGTGGTTGACCTTAAATTCTCACGAGATGCTTGAATATGCATGGCTTCAGACCGAACAGCAGATCCGTTTAGCAGACTCCTGTCCTCCACCTGAATGGCCCATACTTGTGCATTATTTAAGAGACTTTGGGGTATTACCGTGGAGCCTGTTGTGGTTTATAAGGACCTGGAGTTGAACCGCTGCTCTGCTCCCTCTGCTGGCACACGTCACAGCGCTGCCGGAGCATGTTGCGATCCTTCATCACACACTAAATATTCACTGCGTTGTTTTACTGAACGCGTCACCATGACAACCGCAGTTTCCGGTCACCGCGTGAATGCGCGTTATTTTCGCACACTTAGTTTCAGCGGCTGTGGCACTGCCGGTGACCGTGACGTCACGTCAGAAGAGAAACTCACCGTCTGCGTGAGCGCGTTTTCGGTGTCCCGGTTTAAGACGCGATTTAACGCGGTGTCACCGACAGCAGTTAACGGGCCGTTTTCATGAATGGTTACTCACGCACGCGCCGGACTCGGTACCGTTACAGGATCGATCTTCTCTCAGACAGACCGGCGATAACCGACAAGCGCGCGAGCGATACGTCAGAGCGTGTGAGCGTCACTCTCTCTCTCTCTCACTCTTCTCTACACACACTCTATCCCTCCCTCTCTCTCTCTGTCTCTCTCTCTCCTCTACACTCTCTCTCTACACTCTCTCTCTCTCTCTCTCTCTCTCTCTCTCTCCTCTACACTCTCTCTCTCTCTCTACTCTCTCTCTCCTCTACACTCTCTCTCTCTACACTCTCTCTCTTCTCTCTCTCTCTCTTCTCTCTCTCTCCTCTACACTCTCTCTCTCTCTCTCTCTCTCTCTCTCTCTCTCTCTCTCTCTCCTCTACACTCTCTCTCTCTCTCTCTCTCTCTCTCCTCTACACTCTCTTTTTTTTCTTTTTTCTCTACACTTCTCTTTTCTCTCTCTTCTCTCTCTCTCTCTTCTCTTTCTCTTTTCTTTCTCTACACTTCTCTCTCCTCTACACTCTCTCTCCCTCTTCTCTCTCTCTCTCTACACTCTCTCTCCTCCTCTACTCTCTCTCTCTCTCTCTCTCTCTTCTCCTCTACACCTTTCTCTTTCCTTCTCTCTCTCTCTCCTCTCTACACTCTCTCTCTCCTCTCTCTCTCTCTCTCCTCTACCCTCTCTCTCTCTCTCTCTCTCTCTCTCCCTCCTCTACACTCTCTCTACACTCTCTCTCTCCTCTCCTCTCTACACTCTCTCTCTCCTCTACACTCTCCCTCTCTCTCTCTCTCTCTCTCCTCTCTCTCTCTCTCCTCTACACTCTCTCTCTCTTCTCTCTACTCTCTCTCTCTTCCCTCCTCTACTTTCTCTACACTTCTCTCTCTCTCTCTCCTCTACACTCTCTCTTCTACCTCTCTCTCTCTCTTCTCCTCTACTTCTCTCTCTCTCCTCCTCTACACTCTTCTCATTTTCACTCTCTCTCTCTCTCTCCCCCCTCACAGCACTCTGTGGTCCGCTCACTTTAAAGCAGTTGTAAGCGCGGCGGACCCGCAGACACCGGCAGCGCAGCTCTCAGCCCGGATTACCGTCCGTCAGCGGAGCCGTACGGGACCTCCTCCGGCGTGTTTTGAAGCGGATCACCGGGACGATGTTCCTCGTGCAGTACACAGGTACCGCCGCTCGACGTTAACTTTATTCAGACGTCTGAGACGCGGGCTGCGGATAGTTGACGGCCGGGAGCCGCCCGTTATGAACGGACGTTACGGGAGAGAGATGAACGCCAGATTTACGGCTGTTACTGACGAGCGACTGCAATAATCTCGAGCTTTACTTTTAAGTGCACGTTTGTAGGGATGTTTTCGTGTTATATTGCGCTCGTCTCGTGAAACAGTGCGCTGCCTGCCGAGGCGGCATTTGTGCAGATCACTCGGAATGGCCAGAAATGCTGTTTGGGTAGACAGCGCACTGCTGCGCGTTTGAGACACATCCGCGTCATACATGCAGCCTCTGACAGCTGCTTTATTAAAACTGATGCTGATGCTGTTATAATCTCATTGTAATTTACTAGATTTGCACGCTTGTGTTTCTAACATCGTGTAACAAGCCATTACAGAGGCAGTGGAAACCCACTCCACATGTCCAGCACCCTCCACTGCTTTTCAGCATCCTTCTCTCTAACGCTGACCCGTGTCCCTTTCTGTTACACTACACAATATGTACAGTAAGGGATGTTGTCTGTTTCAGCAAATGAAAGACTGCGCTGCCACGGTCAGTAATAGATCGAATGAATAGAAAAAGTTCAGCTTGCTGTTAAGTGGATATAGTGAAAAAACAGACTTAAAAGCGATTGTTTATTTATCATAAAAATTGTAACAGCGTAAATGCTGCTGCGCTACTCCTTTTAGCAAAGATTTCTGTAAGAATTATCACTATCAACTATTAACTACTGTCATTTATTGTAAAGCTTGTGTCCTTGGTTGATGTCCTTTCATGAATGTGTGATGAATACTTCATTCTCCTTAAAAGATGAATGGAAACGGATCCTTTTACTGCATTAGTGAGGAAAACCTTCCATTTGAAATAATACATGAATCAAGTGTACTTTTGTTTATAGGGTTCATTATTAAGACACTGACATTTTTCAACAGTCAGTAATTCTGTGTGTTGACAAATACTGTGAGACCCCGTCCTTCACTTTTCCTGTGAAAGTCGTCAAGCATTTGTGGCAAGTAAAAACTACTTACACTAACCCAAGCATGATGGAAAAAGCCTCTTATTGCTCCGTGACAGTAATGAACTTTCTCGCACTGCTCTTTCAGTGGGCAGGGAGTGGCCATTTAAATTGCACATAATGGATAGTCTCTGAGCTTTCATAAGAGCAGAGGAACTAAAAATGACAAAGAGAAGGGCAGCTGGGAGGGTTTGTAAATGCATTTCTGACAGAGGTTATTTAGGTAAAATAAAGCGAGGCATGGTTTGTTTATTTTTGCTTTTTTAATAGAAAAATGGGATGAAAGAATTCATGTTTTGGGGTTTGATGTCTGTGGTTTGATGATTTCATGTCTGTCCTTTAAAAGAATATGAAGAGGATTTAACACAAAAAAGAATAATGTCTAATCCAGAGATATTTGCTTCTGAGAGAGAGACTAGACAACAAGTCAATGGCAATAAAGCACAGAATATAAAGTAACAGTAGTTGTTAAAGGGATAGTTTTGCCAATTCTGTTTACTCATTCCAATGTCATTGCAAGCTGTATAGTAATCTTTCTCTTATGAAACACAATAGGAGATTAGGCAGAATGTTAGAGACTGACAGACTCAGTCCAGGTCACTTCTATTATATGGATAAGAAAAGCATGAACATTTTTCAAAATGTCTTCCCATGTGTTTCAATGACAGAACAACATGAGGACAAGTGAGGACAGAATTATCAGTTAGAAATAAGTTGAGCCTTTAGGCAAGTACAACTTTATATTTTATAGCACCTTTTTAAACGTCATTAGAAAGTACTTTACAGAAGATGCCTATATGTAGGCCTACATAAATATTGATATGCATTTGGAATACAAGAAGATACAAGAAAATAAAATCTATGACTGTAAAAGCCTTTGTTTAATAGTACATTAGACATTAGACATTAGACCTAGGGTATTTGCAATAGTAAAATGAAAGCAATAAAACAATATGTGAAGCTAACATCACACATTTACCATCTTATAAAAAGTAACATGATGCAGTAGCTAGAGGCTGTGTATTGTGCTGGGAAGGATTGTTGGAAACTGCTACAACAAACCTGTTAGTTTGTTAATGTGGTGTTATAAAAAGGTGTCACGTTGAACAATTACAAGGTGAAGCACATAAATAATGGACCAGTGTTTTAAGGATCTTAACATTGTGTCTGTCTTAAATGTTACCATGGAAACAAAAGGTTAGAATGATTTGACAGATCTGTTGCTGTCAGACTAACTTACGGTATGCTGTTTAATTTAAGTTGGAGGTACCGTATCTCCGAGTGAGCTCTGCTCTGTAGTGTTTGCTCTGCTTTGTGAGAGTCGGTTTGGTTTGTCCTTGTGTGATTTTGCTGAGATCTCTTCTTTGTAGCAAACAGATGTTTATTAGATAAAGCCCACTTGATTATCTTTTTGAAGATGCTTGGAATTATTGTCTGAAATCCCTCTAACTGTGTGTATAGTAGCTATTTTTTTCTGATACAGACCCAGTGCTGTACTTAAAAAATACTTCAGAGAAATTAGAGATACAACATTTTGTGATATGTATATACTAAGTTTATCTTGGTTTATCATCCGGTACAGTAATTATGTAATTTTATTGAAATAAAATGTAGTTGCATTGCCTTTCCAAGCTTTTATAGGATTTAAAATAGTTAAACAAGTGTTGATAATTGAAAACAGATTGTTGTTTGATTCGTTATATCGTGGATTTTGCTAATTCCATACTAATTCCATTTTGTTCTGTGTATGCATACTATTCGTCTTGTGTTCAGATAGTGTGAGGTTTTGTGTGTGTGTGTGTGTGTGCGCTAAAGCTCATTTCAATGCATGTGCAGTATTTCTGCTGTAATTGAGTTTGTTGTACTCCACATGGCAGTGGCTCCAGCAGTTTGCACAGAGCTGTGTCTTTCTGTGCTTTGCTAATTAAAAGTCATGGTATCCAGGAACGGTGTACTTGATAATTGACGCTGCAGCAAATGCTCCTCTGTGTTGGATAATGAAGAGCACCGGTGCTCTGAGTTATCAGCCCATGTTTTATTATTCCATGGTTTTCTTCTGGTAGGAGAAGCTGTTTTAAGTGTATAATGAGGCATGGTTATAAATGTTTACTCTATTTGACAGTTTCAGCTTCGGAGAGAAAACAACAAATATAAATATAAATGTGAACTTTATAAAAGAGCAGATGTTAAATTGACCTCTTTTAACTATGAACAGGCCGAAGGTTTGTCTTAGACTGCACCGTGAAGATGCTGTTTATAATCACACCTGTCTGTTTCACTGAACACAGTCTCAGATTCTAATGAGAAATGCATGTGAGATTTTTTTTGTAGACTAATTGTTTTTCATGAGACCCTTAGGAGTGTATTTGTTTGGTTCTCTACTCTCAGATGTGCCAGAGCAGAACAATGCGTTTGGGTCTCTCTCCATCTGTTAATGCTAAATATTCTGTCCCAACACATTTAGATTTCAAAACATTAAATTCTTGCTTAATCTGTTTCTTCTGTGACATTGCGTTGGTAACATGTAATTGGTCACACAAATACGGTACACTCTGGCATCTCATTACTTTTGTTTTAAGCACAGGCTATAAATAACGCCTGTGTTCCTGTGCCTGGTACATAATGTTTAGATCCTGTAGATGCATTTGTAGACTGGGGATTAGCCTGGCTCAGGAGGTCCCAACATTTGTATGTACTTCAGGTCTTGTCTGACAATTATTTTTGCTGAATTGCAAGCGTGTGAATTATGATAGTGTGAGCTGTTTTGAGCAGAGGGCTGTTCGGTGAGAAAAACATCAGCTCTACACAGCCTGGTGGGCTCTCAAGGCAGAGGAGGAGGTTCAGGTTCAAGTGTCCGTGACAGCAGCCCCTCGGACTCAAATGCTTCCTGAAGTGGAAGGGAGATAGGAAGCAGGAAGCCCTTGAATTCAGCTCAGACCAGCACCAACTAACAAGCCTTATCACTTCAAGTTTAAGGAAGCAAACATAATAGCCAAGAAGAATCCGCCTTCCTCACTGTGATAAGTAATGGCTTTGAGTCTAGCAGGACCAGAGAGCTTGTTTTCACAGGACCTGAAACACTGGAAAAATGAGACGACAAGATCAAGCTCTCGGTTGATCATTGCTGCCCAACTTTCACAACACAGGAGGTGTCTAATTTAACCTCACTGCAAGCGTTGCTGGTCCACAAACAGGAGCAACATTTCATGTTTCCTCTTGGCTGTCTAATTTAACCCCTAGAGAGGTTGGCCTTACTGAGCCCAGGCAGCAAAGCATGCTGGGATGCCAGGGGCCAAATGCAGCTACTGGAGAAGCTCTAAGCCTCAGTCCTCATCCCAGTGTGTGATGGAGCAGATTGGTGACTTAAGGTCGGCCGTGCACTGTTGTGGGCGCTCTACAGAGCCAAAGCGGTGAGCTTTTCCTTCTGAGACAGCACTAATACTGCCCATCACCGCTGCAGCACACAGCCCGTGTGGGAGATAAAATGTACCCAAGGTTTTGTTGTTCCTAGGGTATTTCTTTTCCTTCTTTCCCAGCGCTGCCAGGAAAAACAATTGGAAGCAGCACAGCATACAGCGTGATGGATCATCCTGGAGATGCAGGATACTACATCTCTCAAGTGTGTCTGTGTTTGCCAGCGCCCCTGAGAATGCACAGAGATGCAACCGCTAGCTCACCGGAGATAATGGAAAAAATTACATGTTCCTCCTATTTTTCATCGAACACTATAAATCTGCAGCAAAATTGCTTTTTCGTTTAAGCCTGACTCACTACTGTAGGTAACTCAAAGATGTGCACAGCTTGAAGAACTTCCATACAGTTACCTTTATTCACCTTGTGTCCTTGCTTCTTTGAAGGCCTTGTATATATAATTTATGCATTGCATTTTTTTCTTTGTTTGTTTTGGTGTGAAACTGTGAGTTTAGTTTAGTCCAGATTTCACGCAGTGATTTTCCACCTTTTACACTGTTTTGATGTGGAGCTCGTCAGATGCTATTTTTGCTACTTTTGCATAAACACACAAATCCCTAAAGACCACCTTCTTTCATTAGTCATTTAAAATGCTTTAAAAAAGCTCAACGGCAGCCCGCAATCTGAATGAGAAATGAACAGCACAGTGTGTGATTTGAGGTCAGGCGTCAAAAGACAGACTGTAACTGTTTGTGTACTACAGTCCTTGACTAGTTGGATCTTGCCAGTTACCTGCCTCTGAGCAGTTAAAAGAGGATCACAAAATCTTTTACTAGACTTTAAAAAGGGGAATACATATGTTTTAAAATTATACATTTGTTTTGGCACAGTGAAAGACAACATAGCAGGAGGGTGGGATGATTTACCTCTGGTTTCGTTACTAACTTTATTGCTATCTCTATTTTTACCGTAGGAATGCACGCTGTGGAGATGACCCAGTAAATCTCTGTGTGCTCGTAAGGGAGGTCAGCATTGGTTTACAGCTCGAGATCTCTCATTACTTTTTTTGTTTGTGCTTTGACCTCTCCTCAACCTTGATACTCCACCATGCTGCAAATCTGCAAACTTCTAAACCTTCAGTTTATATTTATTTAGCATGTTAAGCTCTTTAGTTTATCCACAGGGGAAATTTTATGGAATTAAACAGTTTTAATTTGATACCGAAGGTTTTGTGTTTTTGTTAGCCTTTTATCAGTAATGTTCACAAGACCTTTAGAAAGTGAACAAAGGATAGTCCATAGTAATTGTTCAGTGTTCCCAAAAGAATCAGTAGCTACCTAATTAATTTGACCAAAAGTCACCTTCATTGTTCGGCCTTGTTCCTTTATCAAGCTTCTTACATACTTTAAATTGTTAACCTGTGTTCCGTTTGAGTAACAAAACAAGGGTACCGGAGTGGTTGTATATCATCGTCTCATTCCATATATGAAGTTCTATTGATAGCAACACAACCTCTCCAGGGTATAGGGCAACCAGAAAAGTTTCTCCCAGAGGTTAAGGACATTTACCTTTAGATGATATATCATATACTAAAAACTGTAGGAAAGGGTCAATTTCACTGCCAACATGTACTTTTACTAAAGTGTAATTAATTGAGTTGTCATTTTGGCAGTGAAATGCTCTCCAACTCTCAGGACCTTCCTGGACTTTCACCTGCGGTGCAACAGAGACTCACCAAGCCTTAAAGCCGTCAGCCTGCCTTCATATTCATGAAGCTGTGGGATGCGGCCAGTCGCAATCAGTAGCTTCACAGCAGCGGGAACAAGGTGCCAGATTTAGGGTTTTGGAGGGGACGCGCCAGGTGTTTGGATGCTCAGCAGCTGTGATTGGTTTACTCTGGCCTGCCAGCTTGGCTCTCGCGGAAACCAGTGCCACCGCTGGCCCTGAAGATAATCCATCTGTCAACACCTGTCAGACCGTTCCCTGGTGCCCGTGCACCCACATGCCCGTGTTGACAGGGGGATTCAGCATACAGCTGGGTTACATCACTGAGGGCCATTCAACTGAATCCACTGCAGGTGTGAGCGAGAACCCCCGCTCTGATAAACACAGAACGTCAGTGGCATACTCCAGCTGATGACAAAATGACTGACCTCTTTCATTTCCTGTCGCTTCAGTCATCGGGGAGTTGAAGGCACAGGATAAGGACTTTTGGGGCATGGGTTGATGGTTTCGAGAACCATTGAGGTCATAGACACAGGAAAAGAAGCACACCTTGAGAGAGAAGCTGCCAACAATTGACTGAACATCATGGCACTGAACACAGCCATTACAGAAAGAAAGTAATTGGATCCACAAATCAGCAGATGGGTTCAGCTTTATAGTGGCGCACACAACTTTATGGCCGTATATTTCAGGGCTTGGAAGAAGGGCGTCAGGGTTTTGACATTGCGGGGAGTTTCTTTCAGCGGACAGCATGCACACACCTCTGACTCCTCAAAAGCCTTGTTGGACTTCTCAAGGGCCTTGTTGGTGTAAGATGGAAATTCATCTTACATGACAAAGTACATGCATAACAAAAGTGTGACAGTCTGTTGTGACGTTTGCATAGTGTGTATCAGCCTCTCTTTAACTTTATCTGAGTAAATTTAATCATAGAAATTTCATTCACAACCTGTCATTTTCATTATGTAACATTTTATAAAGTGAAACGGCCGAATGTGAGTTTATCACATTCACAGTAAATATTGTCCCTTTGATTTTAAGCTGACTTTAGGCTGGTAACTGTGTCCCGCTACATCTCAAAGTTTTTTACTGTATGTGGCTTCAGTTCTCTTTTCAAGATTTGCAAGTGCACAAGCATAGAAGTGATTTATTTTCTTTAGCACTGTGGGAAAGTTAGTGAGAGCGGAGATCTGCGTTCCTGTTGTTCTCCAACATTGTTGTTATTTGTTTGTGTGTTTGTTTATAGCAGCACCGTCAGTCTTCCCTATACACTCAGCCAAAGAAAGCAGGAAGGTCACTGAAAGGTCACTGAAGGGGAAACTGTGTGATGTGACTGAAAAGCAGAAACACATTAGTGCACCAACATTAGTCAAAGTTTGAAACCTCTCTCTCTCTCTCTCTCTCTCTCTCTCTCTCTCTCTCTCTCTCTCTCTTTCTCAGTGTCTCTCTCTTTTCACCTCTCCCTCTCTTTTTTGCCTGGTTCCACACTGTTGTCAGTGAGAAAGATGGAAAAGGTGGATTAATTGTTTTCTACAGGTAAGCGAGGCACCTCTAACGGTCTGTTGATTTGAATCCTGGTGAGGTCCCATATGCTGTGAGAAATCTGTTCCTGTTCTGCGCGAGTGTTAGCGTGTTCAGTGAAGCAGCAGGTCTGGGCTGGACTCCAGAAGAACCACAGTACCACCAGCTGATCCTCAGTATCTACAAACACATTCATCTTCTCCTGCGAGTCTTTCTGTGCCCTTGACCTGAGGGTTTGTTCTTATGTAATTACCAGTCAGAGAAATAGACTGAATCCCGACATCATCTTTGCAAGCTCCACAAATGTTTGAATTTTTGTTCATTGTGTTTTTTGAAACACACTGAAGTAAAATTAAGGTTACGTTACAGTTTTAGTATACATTTTGATTACTGCTCTTTTGATCCATTTCTTTCTTTCTTTCTTTCTTTCATGCAGTGGGGTCTAAAGATCTGCAATGCTTTAGTTTTGCATTTTTAAAATGTAATGCAAATTTTTCATCATAAGTGTGTTGTCATTTATATTAAGTTGAATTGAAAAATGATCATGAAACTCTTAAACTTTTGCTTTAGTGACAGTATACCTTAGTTTGCAGAGACTCATAAATCATGTTTTCTCAGCATGATTTAAGAATGTTTCAAATAGCATCTTATGTGCTTCAGTGGAAGCAGGAAATCTTTAGTTCATGGTCAGTTAACCTGTTTAATTAGTTACCTGGAACTCATGCAAAACCTTAATGTAAATAATGTTATTATCTATATTTATTATGAATATTACATTATAACATTTGTTGACATTTTTAAAACTTTGATTATTTTCCTAGCACAAAACAAAAACAGATTTTCAGTGTTGTTTCTGACTTTTAGACCCAACAGTGTAATTTATAATCTCTGTTGTCTGTAATCGTCATACCCAGATATTCATATCACCACAAATCGTATTGATTTGTTGAGTTAAGGAAAGGCAAAGCCCAGGCGAGTTGATATATCCTGGTTCTGCTTATATTCATGCATCTTTGTTGGCACATTTCTAACCGAGACAGTTCGACTGAATTGGGATAACTAAGACGTAAGATGTTCCTTACCTTTCCATATATTGTCTCATCTTAAAGAAATGGCTTCCTCTTAGAGAATGCCATGCTTATGTGTGAATTTAATCCTCAAAATCCAATCCCATGAAGTTATTGTTTGTCTGTTGGTACTGATTGAATCTTTGACAGAACATCTTTCACTCTGACAGAAGCTGATGTCACCTCTGGGGCTGGTGCCTGGTGTCTGATCAGTGGGGTGGGCTTGCTCTTGAACACATTGCATAGGGAAACACTCAGCCAGTCCCACAGGCTTTCTCATGCGTGTCTTTTTTATTATGAGCAATTTGTGCCTAAAAGCAGAGTTAATCTTAACGCTAAGCCTTAGTTTATGCAAAACATCAATTCAGATCTAAATTAAGGCCCTCGTTTACTTTTCATGCAGTCTGAGGAGAATTACATGTAACAAAACACACATCAGGCACGCGCAGCAGCCTGTTTGCATTTTCAAATCACCGTATTTTGCCTCAACATACTGCAGGATGTAGCACATCCAATGTGATCCTTTAAAAGAATATCTTGGAGTGATCTTACTGATAGTGCTTATACAACCGCAGCACATCAAATATTTAAGCAGCAATCTTAAAGTGCAGAGGCACAACTTCAGTGGTAATAGAAAAAGATTTCTTTTGTACCTTTTTTAAGGTTAAGTCAATCAGCGAGCACATTAAACATAGCCCCATGTTTACAATTCATTCTGATTGGATCTGAGTTATGTACTGTAGCTCAGTCGTACCCTAGAGATTATTAAAACACCTCACCATTCTCCATCATGGTTGGCTAACAGTTGGTCAGTAATGGATACTGTAATTATGTGTTTCAGGAGCGGGACATTAGCATAAATAAGCCATGTTTTTTCTTTAATGAGAACATTGTAATCAAGTATGTTTGAAATGGCAAGACTTGGAGGTGAAAGTAAGGGTAAATAGTATTTTTTCACGCTCCCGTGAGACTGACATTGCTCATATCTCTAGGGTGTCATTAGCCGTGTCATTGACAGCTCCATTTTTCTTTTCTCCTGCTGTGTAGGTTGGGATGCTGAGCGAACTGCCTGCGGTTTCAATCAATTCAGTGTTTTCTGTCTAGTTGAGAATTGTTGCTCACTAGATGCCTGCGAGCTTCTTGCTTTTGTAATCAACACTGGCCTAAATAACCATAATAGCTTGTTTTATCCTTTATCCTCGCTCAGAGCATTATCATAGTTACGTTGCCAATCCCGTTTCTGTAAGGTGCATTTATTTTTTTTACTGTATAGGTAGATGTCACAAAATGTATTGTAGTTTTAGTGTTAGAGGTTCGATGGAGGTTCAGTGTTTTCTATAGAATTCATTAAAGAGGCACTTGAAGATTTTTAATGGAGCTTGAGGAGGTACACAAGGCGAGAAGTTGGGAAACGCTGCGTTAGACTGATTCAAAGCAGTGACTTTGTGTTTTTGGTGTTTTCATGAGGTTTTCAAGAGTGTGATTCACTGTGATTCACAGAAATGGTGTACTGTATTACAATCATCTGTTTGGAGTCTATGTTTGTTTTGTGCTCAAAGTAAAGACGTTGTTGTCTTCGCAATGTTTCACGGCACACAGTCCTTTTTATTTCTTTACCTTCAGTTCAGACTCCAAATATATAATTTTTCTCACAGTACTATAGATTCTGCAGCAACACAGCAGTGTAGTCATTGTGCAGAAAACCCTTAACCTAACATAACCTAGTCCCCAGAATATTATTTATGAAATAAATTGTTTTTAAATTATTTAATTTTACAACTCATCTGTCTTTGTTGTCCAGCAGCTGATCTCAGATGACCTCCAGGCCTTTCTCTTTGTGTGCATGTGGGCGAATTCAAGCGTTTGCAGATTGTTTGTGAATATAAACTGCTGATCTGATGTCAGCCCCAAATCAGCCTCTCTGCCTCCAGTTCAGTGTTTGCTTTAGCCTACTTTGAGGGATTAAATTTTAATAGTGGTGAGTGCTGAAGCCCTGAAGATATTCCCTTCATCTCATTGGCCTGGAAACTGTGGGAGGGGCTTTCTAAACAGACAGCAGCAGCAGATCGGAGTGTGGTTTCTTGGCTGGATTTCTCTTCCCTCACCACACGCATATCTGCCCACTTCTCTGACTGAAGAGAGAATAAGGAAGGAAACAAGCAAGCACTGTCAGTACTCCAGTGACACTGACCCATGCCACGTGCATTAGTCTTCCCGCTCTGTTTACTCTGGATGGGTAATTATACTGCGGAGGCATGGCCGAGTGTTGCAGTGTTGTTTTCCCTTTTGTTTTTTCTACCTAATGTCCTAATCTTCTTGTGAGGCCAGATAATTAATGGCAGGTTGGTGGGGAAACCTGTAGTTGTCATGTTAATGGATTGGATTTAGCTTGTTGAATCAAACTCTCCCTGTTGCACACATCCCGGGATTGTGTGCTTATAGAATTAAAAAAATAATAGTTGCATTCATTTGTTTTATTTGTCTTTCATTTTGGGTCTGCATATCCAACTGCAAATATTTCTCAGTGCCGTGACTCGATTTTCCAAAGTTGTTTTTTCCCAAGTTGTTTTATTTACACAGTTGAAGTAAACTAGAAATGTTTAGCTAGTGTTTTTAAATCATATCCAGCTGTGTTTCAAATTAGCTTACAGATTTCTTACTGAAGGCCTCAGTTATAGAAAAAAGCACTTCTTTGCCATCATAGATGTGTTTGTGTTGAGAATAGTAACAGTAGGTATGGTAGCGATGCAGATTTCCTCTTACTCTAATCTAGTTTTGGCTGCTGACAGGTTTACATCACCTTTAATGTGCCAAAGTTGACATTTTGCCCTGAGCTATATGACACACTGAGCTATTTGAGATTTAAGGAAAGTATGCGTCTATTGGTCACTGGGTAGTATAATGCACAAAAAGCCCCTCAGGCGAGCTTACAAAGGTCTTTCACGATCTGTCATCTATAGGCACAAAGCCAGACCTTCATTAGCTCACAGCACTGCAGCCTGATCCAGAGAAGAACAGGATTTAGAGCCACTGTTCTTTTTGCCCAGCCTACTGAATGTTAAAGCAGGACGTAAAGGCGAGAACAGAGCCGTCAGGTGCATTAATGTTGCTTAGCAGCTGTCACACTTTGAGCTCTGGACTGTGGATTTTCATTTTGAAGCCTAATCTCAGAAGACTTCTTTTAACCTCTTTAGCCTTGCTAAGTGTTGTGATAAGGTGCCTCACGGAGATAATGTGTTCGTAAATAATGATGGTTCTGTAATGTCTTGAGAGCATTTTTACCTGGAGTGTCTGGAAATGTGGCTGATAGATCTTCACAGCACTGTCAAATTTGCTATGCTGCTAACTTACCATGATAAAAACTCTTTGCCCTAAACTTCTCCCCTAGCTAACATTTGTAGGTTGTAAGAACATTTCCATAACGTTTCCATTAAGTAACATAAACAATAAAAATGTTACATTGAATGTTTTTAGATGTGATAATATTTCTTGTTTATAGAACGTTATCAGGCATTTAATTTCTGTAATGTTTTTAAAACATTCCAGTAGTTAGTTAAGAATGACGTTTTTGATATGATATATAACTTAAAAAAAATTCTACCAATATTACTTCAAAAACATCTTTTAATAACTGAAAGTACATGTAGTGAACGTTAACCATTGTTCTGAGAATGTTCACTCTCTGTTGCAACGCTCCTTTATTTTCCCCTGCTATTCCTCAAAGACTCAAACCGAGGCGCCCCACTAAGATCACACACTGCGTGTCATCGCTGGCCACAGACATAATGGCTAAGGAGCCCCGAGCGGTTTTATGACGCGAGTACAGCGCAGGAGGAAGGGCTCGGCGGTATTTCATTAAACAAAGTTCACGTTAACCTGACAGGCTTTCTGCACCATCTTCTATTTTTACAAGATTTTTGTCATTGCTAATTATTTTTGCTTGTGCCTGTTCATCGCTGCCGTAGAGAAGAAAAGAGGACTTCACGCCGGCCGCTGCTGTTTCGTCTCTTTGTCACACCAGGCTGCAGGGCCCAGGGCAGACTTTTGTCCATTGGCTGTACCTTCAAATTGAGTAATCTTGTTTGAATCAGGTCATTGCGCTTTTGGCTCTTAAACTAAAAGAGAACATCACTCTAATTGGGCCTAGCTGGAGATATGTGAAATGTAGCAGAACTCCCTGCCTGACTCTCAGTGTTTGTGCTGTGAAATGTGGCTCTTTGTCTTACGTAGCCTAGGGTGCGCTCCGTTTTTCCTACCACCATTTCCTTCCTAGGCCTTGTGCACAGTCAAACATTCAGGCCTTTCAGAGTTTTTAAGACTGCGCACAATGCATACGCAGCGGCCTACGAGTTCTTCAGTGCTGCATTCATGAGCAGACGACACCTGTTTTTTGTTACATATAATGAAAATTTGCTAAGAAACTCAATTTGATGAGGCAGAGAGTCTGTTTTCCAAGCTGAAAACTGACTCCATGATTTTCTGCCTGTCATTTAGCCAACTCTGCTAATGTTTTAAACACCTGTGGTGGTCATATACGTTTGGCTGTGGTTTTCACCTTTTGATGCATGCTAGCAAGTGTTCATTCGATTATTTTCAGACACTCATTCACACCATGCCACAGAGCAGATCTGCATGCTGGCCAGCCTGATCCACAGAACTTAGCGGGTCAGATTGGCAGTGGGTTTACTTTCTGCTTTTGCAATCAGCTCTAATACTAGAGTCCTGAAACAGACAGATAGGGTTTATAGCGCGTGTTTATTATTAATATTATTCCATGACATGGGCTGGGGATAAACTTATCTCTCTGTTCTTTAAATAGGAAGCTGATTTGTTTGTGTCACTGACACAGTGCATGACTGCCGATGAGTTTCTGGAGGCCCAGATCCACAGCTGGGGAAATCAATTAAAAACCAAATCAGGCTGCCCCTTGTGCAGAAAATTTTAATGCAATAGTCATTTCTCACAGGGCATCTATTTCGAAGGCATCTGGTGTTATGATACCAATAATACAGTCGCATGGGGCTCTGATGTAATACTGGCATAATACTCATATGTCACAATATTTACATCAGTTGTATTTTCTTGCTGTTTATTTCCCTTGGCAATGTGTATTTGGTGTATTTCTATTAGCATTATATGAGGGGAAACAAATCTATAAGGCTTTGCTGAGAGTTATTGACAACATCATAGATTGTAAACTGATAAGATCTCCATATCGTCAAACCAAGATCTGATAAAATGTCTGCAGAAATTCTGATGTCCAGATGAATATCAGGTGTTAGTGGACCTTTCTCTGTCTGTCAGATGTTCAGAAAGGTTATCAAAGCAAAGCAAGCAGCTATTTTACAACAACTTTGAGCACAGCTCATTGAATCAGAATTTTGATTCTGAACTGTTTTATATTCTGAATAATCTCCACTAAAAATGCAGTTGGCTAAATGAGCTGATATTTGTGTCTGATACAGAGTAATTATAGAAACCGATGCTGCATGTGTCATGAGACAGGTGCGTCTGATTTGTGACAGACCATCTCGGCTGTGAATATAAATGTGTTGACTCAAGGGTGATGGAAGCTGTGATTGTGTTCTTCAGTCTGTTCTTATGGAGCATCAACTGTGTGGGTGGATTTGTTGTAATTTAACAAGGATTAACCTTTCCTTTATCGTATAGTGAGGAGAAATCTGCAAACCTCAGCCCAGCTGTTACCAAACACATTATTGTAAGAGGATTCAGAGAAATGTGGTGACATTCTCAGCTTCACAGATAGTCATGTATGACTGCATGTGTAAGAACTTGCCAACATAACAGTAATTGGTTTTCTCATTATCACTGTATATATACTTTCATTCATTTGATTTTAGTTATTTTTCAACACATTAAAAATATGTTTGTTTTCTGCTAGCTTGTTTTCTTGTTAGTATGTTTTCTGGCTCTTTATTCACTCTGATTTTCACTTTGTTAGTTTCACACCGTATAATGCTGTTGACATGATTTCAGAAGAACGAATTTGTATGTGTATGTTTTGATTGTATTTGATTAAAATTCGGAGTCTCAACTTCCAGGAGTAATAAAGAGTGAGACTAGGGGAAACAAATGGAGATCAGGGTGTGATGTTACAAGATCTTCTTAAATCACTTTAAACTTAATTAGTTTGTTGTTCGTTGCGTGTACAAACACAGATGTGCGAGATGAACGCATTGTCTTTCATCAATGCTGTTGTGGTATGGATATTATAACTGCGCTTGTTTCTCCTTAATGTAATTGTGGTGTCTGAAGGGACCGGGTGTGCCGGTGCACATTATTATCCTGCTGTTATGGACTGTTGGCTTAGATTCATTTCAGAGGACTGCTAAATTGTAATCTATAGCCAAACTAATTGCCCCCATTCTTTATAATCTTAACGGCCTGTGTGACCTTCCTGTTTCCTGTGTCTGAAAGGCCTGTCTACCAGGATCTGCAGAGACCCGCGGGACTTCTGGGTAGAGATTACATGTGGTGAAGTAGATTCACTCACTGATGTATTTCATCCCCACTTAAATTTGTTTTATAGGGCAAAAGAAGTAAACCGCTGGAAACTGAGATCAGAATATGATTGGGCTGTAATCATACGGCTCAATGTTACTGTCAGTCTTTGTTAGTGCTGCATTTCTGAGACTCTGAGGAAGGCAGATGCTGTAAAGTGTGTTCTCTGAGAAAAAGCAGACCTCCAATTACCCAGCAGACCTCTGGAGCTGCACCACTCACACGGAAAGAGCTGAAAATGGATCCTTGTTTAGGCTGCTCTCTGAGGGACTGCCTGTGTGTTCTTTTTGCGGAGCATGAGAGAAACTTATTTCATCTAGGATCAGGCATTTCAAGTCATTTTGTAGTAAAGCGATTGATTATTTGCATATAAAATGAGGAACATTTTAAAATTTAAGTATCAACTTTGTCTCCGATGTTTCTCCTAAAATTGCCTTGGAAAAATAAACAAAGAAACAAATGAGACAATTGTTAAAATACACTAAGGAGTATGGAGCTGTAAATTTTTGTCGATTGTAACTAAATATTTTGGATTTGGGTACATTTGTTTGAGACATTTTTGAGAGATTTTTTTCTCAGGAGAAATATCTGAGACATGTCTCCATTGCTCTTCATTTATTCTCATTGCTGTCTGTGAGAAATAATTGAGATGTTGAAGAGATCTTATCTGTGATTTTTCTTTCCTGTGGGATGACGCATAAAGTGAATAGATCTTGTTTAACACAAACCTATCAACACTCTTAGAATGGTTTCAGAATAAGCTAACTTCAACAGTCTGTACCTTTCTTTAGAAATGAAATGAAAACAATGCAAATAAAACATCAAAATTAGTTCTTTCTTTCTACCATGAAAGAGGCTGCTCAAGAACTCAGTGTAACATTAGAAGTATTGCCACACTTGGATGTGCAACTAAATGTGAAAATTAATTTGTAAAGTTTGAAAAGGGTTTGTACTTGCTGACTGGTTGGTGCAGAACAAATTCTTGACTAGTCAATTCCTTATGCAGATGTTTAATTGTGTCTGACTTTAAATCCACAGATATGTTTTTCATTTGCATCGTTCTTTGTCAACAATCTTCTCAGTCAAGTGTTGTTTAATTTTTACTGTTAAAATGCCAGTAAGCAGTGCTAATTTTCAGTGCCTCGCAGCCTGAATATGTGTGGCATTTCAACCAGTTCTCCGTATAATTACTATGGCAACTGTCTCAGAACCGAACAACATGTTTTACAAGCTCTTTTTTCCATCTTTGGTATTGCTGGGAAGTTAGTTAGTTTAATTCCTAAGGTCACATTAGTGCGATGATTCAGTTTTGCCCACTGTCCTGTACCACAGACATGATTCAGTGTTTGTGTTTTGTGAAACCAAACATTTCTGCTAGGACAACTGACACTGAAACACTGAATGTGCTGGATGGAATGTTTTGGTCTTTTTGGTAGATTTTTCATGTGTACAGATGGGCTGGGAATTAGCCAAAGCCCTTCAATACAATATTTTATGAATTTATGGGGCATGCTAATATTGTGGTTCCTTTTGTGTAGTGTATCCTTATTCAAAAATGCAGGGCAGTATTTTCTTACATCTGCATTCAGTACTTTGCACAATTCACAGTCTTGCTCTGAAGGATAGTCTACCTTGTAAAAACAAGCAGCAGACAAATATGATTCAGAAAAATGTTATTCAAAGTCAGGAAAAAGTAAGCACAGCCACACCCTACATATGGAGCTTTGAAGTCTGGCCTCAGCCTCTTCTGACCTCTCCATCTCTTCATCTCTGGTCCTGGTGGAGCTGGAGTTGCGGTCTTGAGGTTTTGTGTCCTACTTTAGTATTCTTTATTTATTTTCTGGATATCAGAGCACTGGCTTCGGGAATCATCTCTTCCTTCGATTTGTCCTCTCTGGCCTCCACCCCTCTGAAGTTCAGACATTCTGCCCCATCTGACCTCAGTCAGAACAGAACAGACTGGACCTCATGTCAGATTGAGTGTGGTGTCTGCTCACACTGCAAACCACTAATATTTCCACTTCTTTTCTTTAGCAGACCAACAACACTTGCAGAATTGATGTCAGTAATGCTGATTATCATCCAACAGTGTATCCAGTGATGTTTAATAAATCAGAGCAGTTTATGAACACTGTTACTGATCTCTGTGTAGGGCTGTGACATGACTCTACAGAAGCAGGTGGGGAACCAAAGAATGGGCACCAAATAGAACAGCGCCCCCATCAGGCTGCTCAGACACAAACATGGGTGGGACTAAGAAAAGATGGTAGCACCGGGATATTTGTTGATGTGAAGATATTTGTTGATCCCACTATTTTTAGTCTCATTGGTGAAATAACTGTTGTACTTTTTCTGTAACATCCCCATAATCCTTCCCAGAAATCCCTCACAACACAGACAAGGATAAAAAAGTATTTTTCCTTTGTATGTTTACTGTTTGCAGTCATGCAATTTCCTTTTCATGATGTGTTTGTGAGGAAGCTCATGTACTCTCCGGGGTCTCTGTAGACCGCATACAACCTTTAGCACAATAAAAAGAACTCCGCGTGGGCTTGGTTCCTGCCTGGGTCTTGTCAAGCGTATCATTGTTGAAGAAATTAAACCTTCATGCTTGTCATATCAATTTATCAAGGTGTAATTTTCCTTTGTGATCAACCAACAGATCAACCAATCTCACATCAGTGCGTGGAGGGAGAAGCATTGACTCTGGAGATTAGAATCATACATACAGATCCAGGGTTTGGGATTTGTACTGATCGTGTTCTCTGGAGTGGATGGATATCACCTCCAATTAGAACTGGTGATAAACATTTGATTCAGTATTCAACGGTGGCGAAAAATGTGGGTTTTATAGCGAATAGCTTCAGTCTTGATTAGATCACAAATCGGCTCTGTGAACAGAAATAGTTCATAATAACAAATAAGACCAAAACAGACTGTGAGGTATGTGGCATACAATTTACATGAAACACAGAATGCATCGATTTACTCAGTCTATGACAGCAAACAGTGTATATGAAGAATTATTTATCTGTGGATGTCCTATAGTAATGACGTTTTGACTATCAAGAATAGTTATATATTCTATAATATGTAAAGTATATGTCATAATAGATTTAGCTTAATCTGATTAACATACTTAGTTTTTTGGGTGATTTCAGTCTCGGATATAACATTTATTTCTAAGGTTCTACAGCTATTTTATTGGAAATTTACAGTAAAAATGAAAAATGTACATGGACTTTCAGTAGGGCAATGCAAATGGAAAATCTAGTTTATGTATCATTAGTTTGGTTAGTTATAAGTAACTATCAGGCGGGATATGTTAAAAACAATCTAACTGGCCACTTTTGTAACTTGACGGAGCTAAACTACTGAATAACTTTGGAATTATCTAGGATAGTTTTCCTGCTGGAGTGTTTTATCTGAAGCACTATCTCTGGTGCCTGTGCTGGATTTTGGCAATAGTTCTTTTTCTAGGTGTGAGTGAGCAGTTGGGAAGCACAATCCCTTCCAGTCTGTGTTGCATAAGTAATTTACCAGATGAGTCCGGGATGTAATCTTACCGTGAAGTCTTCATCTTTTCTAGTGTCTTTCTTGCTTTATCCTTTATTTTTCTTCATTACTTGAACTCATTTTATCTTATCACCTGAGCAGCAGCTGGAAGTGATGGTGGGCAGCTCTCTCGCTCTGCTCGGCCTGGTGTCTCAGCCATGTGACGCTGGCCATGCTCTTCTGAGGAAGATGTGTGAAGTGGAGACAGTCTAAAGCTGATTAGGCACAAACCAAAGATTCATTAGTGGTATTTAATGAAATAGAAATGAGTAGTGGGGACTATTGGAATAAATTAACCTTCACTGCTTCCCCAGGGGCAGGAGGATGAATATTTTCCTCTTCACAGATATAATAACTTGATTGCATTATTGTTACATGGCGTGTGTTGTCATTTAGCCTGGCTCCAGAGGAAGCAGCTGGCTGCACAGCGTGAGGTGTGTGAATGAAGTCAGTTTTCATAAAATGCACTAGAGCTTTTGTGAATTATTGCTTTTAACCGTTTTAGCTCTCAGAAACAATTTGCGAAGACCTTTTTACTTACTTTCAAGTGTGATTATGTTGCTGTGCTCTGCACTGGCTCATCAGTATGCCGGTCAGGGGTGGGAAAATCGCTGTGGCTCTGCCTGTGTGTCGGTTTCAGTACAGGAAGTTGAGAAAGCAAATAGGTGGGGAAGGGGGAGGGAATAACTGATTTTTCACATTACCTGCACCCGAGCAGATCCTTGTCTGACTGCTCCGAGAATGTGGCTGTCTCATCTCGCACCTGGAGCCCAAACCACCTGACATTCATAGAGTAATTCTGACCCCCTCAGCCTCTCATCACGGTGTGATCAGCTCATGCTTATACAGAAATAAAAAAAAATGGAATCTCTTACACTGATTCCTACACGGTCCTCTCAGACTTCCTGGAAGTTTGTGGCACCCTTGCTGTGTATAGTTCAACCATCTGTAAATGTGCCGCATCCAGTTTCTGTCTTAAGGTGTAATGGTGTATAAAGTAATAGTAAAATGAGTTTTTGGGTTTGTGCAAATCATGTTCTCCATGTTCTCCATTCTGTGAAGTGACGAGTCATTTTCCAGAGACAAAAATTTTAGTCACTGAAAATCTCTGACGTAGCTTGCAAAGATGGTACCGGTTGACTGTCCCTTTAAATTAGAAAAAAAAACAATAATTGATGCAATATGTGCTGCTTCTGATGTAGCTTTTGTGGCAACTTTACAGTGTAAATTTAGCTTCTGTCCCTCTGGTTCAGGTTGGTGAATCACAGTAAGTGTTTCTGAATTGCTTAAGAATTAGCATTGACTGTACAGTGTGTGTATTAAGCAGCCAGAGCGAGCTGGACACAGTTTTTTTAAATAAGGAAATGTCACATTTTCTGGTGGGAATACATTAACTTTTCCTGGCCCCCGCTGGAGCAGTCGTCTTCAGCAGATCTGCATAACATTGACCTTCATTAGAGGCTTATTTAGGAAAGTGAATTGTCTGCAGTTTTAAAATAGAGGCACTTAATTGAATTGTGTTTCTGTATGGGTTGTGTTTGTGCTCCTGCTGTACGCCTCAGGCTGAGGTGATGCAGTCAGGTAGATGAGTTGTGGGCACAGCCGCAGGGTAACACGTGCTTTATATCTGTCTGTGTCCACATGCTGTATAAGAAACACAATTAATATACCAACTGCACTCAGCAGATGCAGCTTAAAACCTGGTGAGTGACCTACTGTACCGAAGCAGCATGTTTGATCATTATTTGATTGTAGTGATTAGGAGGAACTTCCTGTTTGTATGTGTAAAATGATACAGGTAGTTGTTAGAGATCCAGTAGGTTAGAAAGTCATTGTGGTGAGAACTGCAGCTCTCTCTCTCTCTGTATGGTGTGTGTGTGTGTGTATGGTGTGTGTGTGTGTGTGTGTGTGTGTGTGTGTGTGTGTGTATGTGTGTGTGGTGTGTGTGTATGGTGTGTGCGTGTGTGTATGGTGTGTGCGTGTGTATGGTGTGTATGGTGTGTGTGTGTGTATGGTGTGTGTATGGTGTGTGCGTGTGTATGGTGTGTGCGTGTGTATGGTGTGTGCGTGTGTATGGTGTGTGTGTGTGTATGGTGTGTGTGTGTGTATGGTGTGTGCGTGTGTATGGTGTGTATTGTGTGTGTATGGTGTGTGTGTGTGTGTGTGTGGTGTGTGTGTGTGTATGGTGTGTGTGTGTGTATGGTGTGTGCGTGTGTGGTGTGGGTGTGATGGTGTGCGTGTGTGTGTGTGTGTGTGTGTGTGTATGGTGTGTGTGTATGGTGTGTGTGTATGGTGTGTGTGTATGGTGTGTGTGTATGGTGTGTGTGTGTATGTGTGTGTGTGTGTATGGTGTGTGGTGTATGGTGTGTGTATGGTGTGTGTGTATGGAACACAGTCTGTGTGCTGTGAGTCTGTTGCTAGATGGCTTCTCTCTGGGCTCTCTACAGACTCCTGCTGGGTTTTGAAATCCAAAGATGACACGTCCTCCAGCTGAGACACTCAACCACAGCTATTATACTGCCATTGAGAGAAACAACAGAGAGACAGTCAAACAACTCCAGTTGCAGGCTCAGGTTCGGCACACTGTAAAAGTCATTAGCATACCAAAACCTAACACTGTTTCTAACAATGCGTCAGTCTACAGCAATGTGCAACAAAGCGTCTTGTTGTTAATTTGGTTTCTGTTTGGTTTCTGTGCTAACTAACTCCACAACGCAGTTCCAATGGCTCAAAATGCCTCTCCACATACAGTAGCTAAATATTAAGAACAGTTGTGTGGGCTTTATTTTGTTATAATGACTGGATGACTGTACATTAACTCTCTTCTTTTACAGCTGCTTGCCAAATAAATAACTCAATGAATAATTGATTTGATTTGAATTGAAGCTGTTTTATTAGGTGAGAAGAAGGCAGAGTGGATATTTACAGCTCTGTTTGAAATAAAACACAGCCTTCAGGGTTTTTATGAAACAGTTGCCATGTAAAAGAAATAAAGGACACAATAGTGTATTAGCAGCACGGTTAACAGGGCATAGCAGTGCCTTATGAAAAATAACCAAAGTAATTGATCCATCAACATCAAAGACCAGAACTGTAGAGTTTATAATGCATATTGATTTAATAATAATGTTCTGATCGGCTGTTCTGATTTTACCTTTTCATGGAACATTTTGCTTTCAGGGAAGCCAGAAGAAATCATTTGTTCCTGGAAGCATCTAGTTATGATGAGGCGTAATGTGGTGTAACACTTCTGGTGTTCATGTGTTGGACTTAGTTTCAGCAGAACACTGATGGTCATATACCAGCTGGGACAAATGTCTGAACTGTTTTCATGCATGTCATGTCTATAGAAAGTTACAGTGAGTCTGGATATAGTCAGCAGAAATTGCCCCTGACCTGTTATGAGCAGCAAAACTTTTAAAAGTGTAATTAACTGGGGCAGGTTAGCAGTTGAACGTCAGCATTTCCAGCTTCTATGGGCTCCTCTGTGAATATACACACAGAGATCCCTCTGTATTACAAGCCTGTATTTGTATTTGTGTTTATTTGTGTGCACATGTAAGTTCTTTCATGTGTGCACCAGAGGCAGGTGTAGGAAAGACACACTGTACAGCCTTGATGAGTTTAGCCTTTGAACTTCACCGTTCACCAAACAGCCAATAAAGAGACTGCTGTACTAAGCACGCTCCGCTGAAAGCACGTTTACATCAATGTTTACACGCTGCGGCTGCCTCCAGCACCTTTAATTGATTCATTCATATCTTCAAGTCAGGCACGTTTCACACTTCTGTAAGGGAACTGTTTTCCCTCAGAGGTCAGAGGCAAGGACAAAAATACCAGAGCCTTTATAAACCTAACCAGCACCTTTACAGAAACTGTGACACCTTCCAGTTATAAAATATAGAAACTGTATTTTATATGAAGAACCATTAACTATTTAGGGGAATATTATTATTAATATTTTTGTATCTTGTGAAGCACCATTAAGAATAATGGAATTGCAAAAAATAGATAAATGACTGATCATATTATGGTAATGAGAGACAAAATGTACTTAATTGCATGAAAATGTAATGCAAAAATAATAATAATAATGGACCTAAATTAGGCTTCATGTATGAGGATAAAATCATTCTGGGGTAACTTTTAGTGAGATTGAACCGATTTATGAATATGAAGAGAGAATAAAATTTGACAGTGTTATTTATATTATATCCTATTCATACCTCTGTGTATTTCAATATGACGAGTGGTATGAATTTGAATTTAAACATGTTTACTCTTAGTCTCGAAATTTCTCATTTCCATTGAAGTAACATTTACATTTGTCAGTACAAAACAATCACATTAAACAGCATTTCTCTGAGCTGGATCACTTAGATACTGTAACTTGTTTGGTAATCTACCCAGAATCGCAGTCATCTTGCACGTTCAGCGTGTATATTCGCTAATGTGTTAGCGGTTCGGCTAAGAATAGCCACATCTCACTTCACTGTCCACCCCTGATCTAGATTCCTGCAGCTTCCTGAATGCTGCCGTAGAACTCGTGACAAGTTATCAGCAGCAGCCTCGAGGGCATCAGTACAATAGTGCGTGCTTTCAGCTAATTTTGGATATCATTCTCCGAGCTGCCCAGTCAATGCACCAATAGAGAAGCAAGGACAGCCTGTCAGTCGACCTTGAGAAATTACAGCCCCTCCCACCCTCTATTCTTTATTCTGAAACATCTGTTGGCCTGCACGATGCTGCCCGGCATGGATGTGACCGCTCCAGTGCTTCTAGAATGTAACCCTTGTACAATTACATTAGCGCATTGTTGGCTAAGCTGCACAATGTGACCTCTGTGTTGACTGAGTGCAACTAAGTGCCTTATTCCCCAGGGCAGCTGCTCAAGCACTCCCAAAGCTCAGATTAATTGTTGGAGAGCCTGAAAAGTTTTTCTGCGGCAGTCATGCTCAAAAAGCAAATTTATGTAAAGATATGAATTAATTTTGTCAAAGCACAGCATACATTTTGCAATATTCCTTGTGACATTCTGACATGGAATCTCATCAGTACAGCACTTGAGCGCCTTGGTGAGTTGCTTTTGCCGTTATTGCTTTGTCGGAGACAAAGAACTGCAGGAAAAGTCTGGATAAATTCATCAGGTCAGTGACATTAATGCTCTGTGACATACATTTACCCCCTCTCTCCCTCTCAGACTGATAGACAGGGAATAATCTCTTGGTTAGGTTGTTTTTATAGGCTCTCAAAAGATTAATGGTTCACTCTGTGCCCTGCAGAGCAGCATGAAGAGGTTCTTCCGTTCTCTGGCCTTTGACTTATGAATGGATTTGAGGAAGCAGTTCTGTGTGCTGCAAATAAATGATTCATGAGACATCCCCGCAGCTGGTCCTAATAACATCTGTATTGTAAAGTAAGAGAACATTAAAAGCAGGTGTAGCCCAGTGAAGCTGAGACTCAACATATGAGTGAAAGTTTCAGGTTTTAACAGTTTTCTCTCCGGTCAGGAGCTACATGTGTTTCTTGTCTTCGCTTTAGCGTTTGGCTGTGGAGTGGTTGGAACGTTCGGCTGCCAGCGTTTCGAGGAGCTCCTGGACTTTACTAGTGCTGGGATTAATCTTTGCACAGAGAGGGTGCTGTGTGGGAGGAGGTGGTTGTTCAGCTCGATTTGATGAACAGCTGGTTTTGGGATGTTTTTAATGCACCAAGTCTCACAGAGCCCATAGTTTTGCCTAAGATGCTAAGTGAGCCAGGATTTATGCAGTTATTCTAGCCCAAAATCTCCTGTTGGGACAGGAAGGGATTGTTTGACCAACATGTAAAGCAGCTGTAAAGCAAAGTTTGTTCTAACAGCATGTGTTATTTAGAGCCTGTACAAGTCTGTAAAACAGCTGTAAAAGTCTGTTATATGTATTGTATGTCAAAGTTGAACAGAGCCAGCCAATCAGATTACAGCTCTCCAGATTGAGAAAGTGTTTGTCATTTTTGTGTGCAATATGCATCAGTCATTGGGCAGTCTGTGAATGTTATAGGATGTCACAAGACCTCACTTTCATCATTCATGACTTTGGCCAGACATCCTGTCTCCATTCTAACCTTGAGCTCTTTAGTCCATAGCAGGGATGGAGCTCCATCTCCATTGGGTCTGTTTCCTGTGGGCATCCCTCAAGCATCATCCAATCAGAGTCATCCATCCAGCTGTATTTGCCTTTAATATTGTCAGTCTGAGAACCCCGCAGCTTCTCTCCAACCACTGATCTGTACACATTGGCATACACAGATTGGACTGTCTATTGGGGAGAATGCGTTTTATCTCTGATCACCAGAGCTCGTATCATCTTCGCTACTCCATTGATCCAACTAATTTGGCAGCGCCTGTGGCATGTGTTTAGCACAAAACACAGCCTGCCACACCAGGAGGTGTTAAATCCACAGCTCTGTGAGTGTGTTTTCTGCATATTCATGCAAAAACAACAGAAGTTCTGGCGTTGGTTTCTCTATAACACCGTAGAGTGTAAAGACATGTTTTGCTGCTTTACTGATACAGTATTTAGCAGAAGCTATGAGACCCCAGCCTGTCCTGCTGATGTTGTCATTATTATTATTGATTCTCGTTTATTCCAGCTGTGAATATCGTAGCTTCATTGGCTGGCATTAAGGCTCTGATGATTCTCAGCTGTCGTGGTGACTGTCTCTTGCAGCTCAGCGTGGATGGGATCAGTGAAGCAGTAAGAGAGCAAGACAGGCGAGCGCAGGAGTTTCGAGACCTGACACAGAGCAGGAAATCACATCCGCTCTGTGTGTGTTTTTATTTGTTGTGTTCTTGCAGAAGGTTGTGTTTCTGCCTCCAGCATCTGCACTCGATATGAACTCCACTTTCGTGTATTGAATTAATAGTTTACATGCATTCCTTTTAGAAGACTGAATCGTTTAGTCTCGCTTGTGTTTGGTGGTTTGACACTTTGTTTGTTGTCTCTTAAGGTCTAGTTTCCTGTGAACTCAACTTCTCTTCATCTCGTGTTTGGTTTCTGTCTCCAGCTCTCAACAGCATTTACATTCACCTCCGAATCCTCATCTGCCACCGGCCTTCTGCTGTTATTTGTCTTTCCTGGCCGCCGCAGGACTGATATTTCCTCTTCATCTTTTTCTCATAAGAGGGGATGTGGATTTCTGACTAGATGTTAAATCCTGATTTAGCATCTCATCCATTTTCTTGTGAGTGGAGGACCTGAGGTGTAAGCAGAGGGGCCCAGAAGAACTGCTGTGTGATGTAGTCCAGACCTTCAGAACTTTAAAGTTGTTTACACGTGATTGTTCTCTTAGCCTTTGAGGGGAAGGGTTTGAGAACCACTCAATCACCAGAAGTACACACAAACCGCAGTGCCTCAGGACTGTGAATTCCTGTGTCTTTGATTCTTAGTTACAAATTCTGCTTAATATGTCTCTACTCATTCTCTGACTTTTGTTGTTGTGAGTGTCTGAGGACAAAAGAGTCAATTGATCTTTAAAGCTAACCTAATTAAACAATGTTTACTGCCGGTCTACCAGACAGAGGCCAGAGGAGACAGAGGAGAGTTATTGCTCACAGGTTGCTCTTTCAAAGCTCAGGAGATTTGGAGGTCTCAACTGTGTTTCATCCATGTATCAACCAAGGCTCAACCTAAAATTGCTCAAGAAAAATAAAAAACAAATGAGATCATTTTTAAAATGCATTAAAGAGAATGGAGCTATAACTTTAACGTAGGTTATATAGCTAAAATAATCTGGATTTGGGTAAATTTGTAAAGTATTGAGTTCTTATTGAAATCATCATAAATATTGACTTCTTTTGCAGACTTGGCAAATCTGAGCTCAGTTTGTGACATTGTTTAGATCTCTTCTGTAACTCTAATTAAGACATTTGTTAGATTTCTGTCTTATTCCCAGGAGAAATATCTGAAAAGCAGGAAACATAAGCAAAAGTTTTCAATTGCTCTCCATTTATTCTCATTGAAGTACTTGAGATATTAAAGAGAACTCATTTGTAATTTTTTTTCTGGGTTGGGCAGGGTATGAATGTGTGATGTTATACCGCAGCTGAAAACTGCAAGATCACATTTTACCTCATTTGCATGGCTGATGTGAACATTTACTTGAGCTCCTGACCCATATCTCCATGATTTTATGCGCTGCACTGCTGCCACACGACTGGCTGGTCGCATGAATAAGGAGGTGTAAAGGTTTTTCTATTAAATGTTCAGTGAGTGTGTAATCCAATGTGTTAATTTAACAAGAGCGTGTCTTGTTTGTACACAACCGCAAATCTGTGTTTAAACTATTTGGAGGTTGCATTGCGGAAATATTTTTAAAACCATAACTTTCCAAGCACTGGCGCAAATAAATATTAAAGCTACAGTTAAAAAGAAAAAATCTGGATTAACTCACTAATGGACTATTGTTGTTTTCGTTGTCTTGCGTTCATGATAAATTATCGCGATCCATCGTTAGCTTGGAGAGGTTTAAATAAACAAAAAACATTACTTGCTTATAATTTTTTAACATCGTCACACGAGGAAAAACACAAAGAGTGGCTTTATCTAACATTCACTTATGTACACATGGCAGTTGCTCTGCTCCCTGATGTGTTTGGAGACTTTGTGTAAATTATCAGAGAAAGTGTGGAAGCAGAACAAAGAAATACACTTTCCTCACAGAGTGACATTTCCCTGTTGGATTGTGGGTAGAAGAGCAGAGAGGCGATTGTGTTCTTTCCTCAGACAGTTTGTCTTGTCTTGTTTATGAGAACACAGCAGTCTTCTCCCAAATCAAACCCTGGCGCCCAATGATGAGAGGGGAACGTATCGTTCTTCTGAAGCACAGTCCTGCATTGTGATGGAAATGTACTTTTGTGAAACTGAGAACCAAAGTTGATTCCAAATCAAGACATTCCTGATAGAGAACCGTGCAATTCTGCAGCGAATTCCGCGACCATTTGTGTTTTTTCTGTAAACAGGTTAGGGAATCGCCTGTCTTGGGTAACAAAGAGAGAAACGTTCATCCACAGCAGTGCCTCAACGCATCCATAAATTCATGAGACTCATTTGTCGTCAGAGGCCTCCGGCAGTCTGCGAACGCCCGGCGAGGAATCGCTCGAGATTCTGCTTGCTGGAAAGTCTCCCTCCATCTCATCTCTCGCTCCTCATTTTCCCCTTCATCTCTCTCTCCCCCGCTCTTTCAAAGATAAGAGAGTGTTGTGCGAGTTTGAGCAAGTGTGTGATCTGCATCTGTCTTGCTTCTCTGTGGAACAGTAATACTCATTTAAATCTCATCAGCGTCTCTTTTGAAGCATCTCCATCTGCAGCAGAAGAACGGTGTCACAGCTAGAATGCAACCTAATTCCTTTATTTGTCTGCCGCTTCTAATCTGTCTGTTTTTTTCTTTTTTTGACTGGTACTTGTGATCGGTTATTCAGCTCTTTAAATTGGATTCACTTTTAGATAGCTTTCATTCTTGCCCAGCAGAGCCGGATGTTCTGTCATTTGTAGTCTTGATGGGCTGTTTTCATGCTGTTTTTTTTTATAGCCTGTGTCAGCGCTGTCAGTATTTGTTCACGTTGCCGTCATGGATGGAGAGTTCCTCTTCATGCATACGAGCAGTTTGTCCGAGACGTGCAGTGCAGACGTCCATCAGAAATCTGTAAGCACTCGCCATCTGGAGGGCCCTCAGGGGTCAATCAGGGGTCACGGCCGCCTGCCCGCTCACCCAGTGTTGGTCTTTTTGATTGTCTCCCTGAGGACTCATATCTCAATCTCTACTGTACCTGTATAAGCCGATTGTCAGTGTCATTGAAAGGGATGACACTGGATTTGTTGTGTATTTGTGTGAAATAATGACTAATCAAATTCATTTATGCATCATTTAAATCTATATCAATCAGTTACTTGACTGTACATAATATACTGTACATAAAAAATCAATACCTGCATATTTACTCAGCTATATAAATACCTAAAAAGTAAAAATACTAATGTTTGAGTGATGACACAAACAAATGACTGAACTGGTATTTTAACTGATGTACAATCTGATTAACAGTTTGAATGAACTGATTCACTGAAAGGAGATTTATATCAGATTCGCTCGGTCTTAACACTCACACTCTTGTGAATTATGAGAAAAATGAGTTGTGAAGCTAGTCCGCTGGCACAGCCTTCAGGAGTCTTAACTAGCCAAATGAACGCGCATTACGATCTCTGCCATTTTCACAATGAGGCTAATATCATTTATATTGCCAACAAAATCATTAGGAATATATCTTAAGTATTCAGTTTATCACCAAGCCCTAGCAGCTGCTGTCATACACAACCTTGATGTGGACTCTCACTCAATGAATCATTAGAGAACAGCACATCCTCTTATCTCATTAACAGCCTGTTCCATGCCAAGAACTTCTCACTCCTGCAGTGACACATCAGAGATCAGCCAGAGAGCGAGAAAGAGAAACAGAAGCAGAGAGAGAAACAGAAGAAGAGAGATGGAGGAAGCGAGAGAGGGAAAGAGAGAAAGACAAAGAGAGGGAGAGAGGCACAAAGAGAGAGAAAGACTGAGGGAAAGAGAAACATAGTAAGAGAGTAAGAATGAGGGAGAGAGACAAAAAGACAGAGAAAAAGAGAGTGAGAGAGAGAGAGAATTGGTTATTCAGCACACTTTAAATTAGTCTTGAGCTGCCCCGTTTTCCGGTCTGTTCCTGCCCTGTCATTCTGCAGCGTTCTGCTTCCGTCACAAATTCCATATCCTGCTTCACTTATCTGCCTCTTCACACACAGTTTCATCATCTCTCTTCAGATCTCTGTTTTCTTCTTGCTGGTGAATTGTGTGTTGTGCACTGTCATCGCTCACTGCGGAGGGCAGATGCTGCAGATTATGGCCCAGGGATTTAAGTTTTGCCCTCTGAACTCAGTGTCAGTTTGTCTCTCTCTCTCCCACTCTGTCTGTCATCATTAGGTGTTGCCTCTGGGATATGGGGGTGACGGGGGTGTGTCTTCAGGCAAGTAATGCCAATCACAACAATGTAAACTGAGAGACGTTATGAATATTTCATGAGAACAGACTGGTACGCATATCTCAGCCATCGTTCTGCATTCCAAACAGCACGTAACATGCGCAGTACACCGAGACAGGAAATAGCTGATGTTCTGGTGTTAACATTCAATGAAATTATTTCTCTTTTGCTTCTTAGGTGCCAGAGCTCTATTGTGGCGTTTATTATGAAATTGATCGTTCATCGGATGGTTTTGTCTCTTTTTGTTTCATACCGTGTCTCTTTGTGGATGTTGTTTTCTGGAACGGAAATGGAGAAAGTTCTCGGGTATTGATTGTCGTCTCAAAACCTTTTTCCAATTTAGCATCTGAACCTGCAGTCAATTTCTGTAATGGAATTCACAGAGGGGTTAATAAAGAACAAGAATGTGTGTGTGTGTGTGTATGCGTGTGTGGATAATCCTGTCTTTGTGGCTTTCAGACTGAAATATGCCATCATTGAAACGAAGCTGCACTATTAAATTAGTCTTAAAGGGCCATTTCCTGTCCTGTTGATGAATCATTTTCCAGTTCCAGACAGGACTAAAAATGGGAAAATGAAAACTTTTAATCAGGGTTCTTCCGGATAGTCTCAGAACACTCATTGATCGCTCACTGATCATCTGGTGCATTCTGAAGACAAAAATGGACAGAACTTTCTCACACAGAAACGCTGCAGTTGAATTCACTGACATTGTTTTGAAGGAGTCATGGTGTACCGGTTTTATCTGTTGTGTTTCTGCAATGAGCTTTTCCAAGGATAAACTCGTTGCTGGATTTGGCAAGTTTGCAAATTGTTTGGCATTAAATCTGTAAAAGTTGGTAAAAGTCTGTAAAATATTTGATATTTACAGTCAAATATTTTGTGCGACGCGAACAATCGTGTCCTTGAGCACGTCTGTCTATTTATCAGTTACATTCAACTTCAGATGAACAGGTAACGTCACATAAAGTGTTTTTTTGTTTTTACTCAGCATGTTGGTCAGATGGTCACTTCCTGTCTTATTCAGTAGTTCTTGGCCCAGTTAGACGAAACCTCAAAAAGTCTGGCTATGTGGAACTTGTGGACTTGTGTGTGGACAGTCTTTTATATAAAGCGACATAAAGTGTTTTAATGATATACATTTTATCAGTACGTGAATTGAACCTACAACCTTTGTGCTGCTAATGCAGTGCTCCACCAGTTGAGGAACACTTGGTGTCTAAATGAGGTAAATGAACCAAGTTTATTTGTTTTTTTGCCTCTACAGGACTGAATCCGTTGCCCTTTGACCCCGCCACAAACAACGAACCGTTGCAATTCAACAGCTCCAATGGGCCTCTGGTCCCTGACTGTCCTCTGGAGAACGGAACAGAAAACGGCAAGAAGAGGAAGAGACCCAACCTCCCTCCAGGTGGATTTCAGAACTCCTTTAATCACACTCATCAGTCCTTAATCACGTTCACATTGTTATTTTTGCTATTACAATTTTCATGACCTTCAAAAGTGGAAGGTCAAAGCTGCGGGTCTCTGTGAGATTCTCACTTCAAATGATCTCCTTCATTAAAAGGAGAGAAGGAAAACCTCAGGAAATTTTCAGTTTTCTTGTGAGACTTGTGAGACGGATGAACCAAATGAACCGGAAGTTCACACTGTGTCATGACATTTAGCTTATCAATATTTTGGCCCATATAGAGTCACGACTGGCTATCAGTCTGGATATAGAAGATGGAAATAAGAAAGAGCCTCGTTTATGCCAATCACAGAGACGGGCGTCTTCCTGCCGCTGGCGTCCTTCAAACTCGGGTTAGATATGTTACGCCCAGCAAATTTTTTAAACAATTTCAACACAGGTTAGCTGTGAATGAAGGTGAATGAAGGACTTATTCATATTCATGCTAATATTAATGCTGTACAAATTAATTGAATTATGAATAGCTGAAAGAAATGGATCTTGGGAGGGCTATCATACGTTTCAGGTTGTCAAGGAAATTTAATTGAATCAGATTAATTGTTGATGTTAATAGGGCAGTTTTTCTTGCTTAGCATTTTAATGTGGAGTCTATACTGGGCCACTGGAATCACAGTATAGGAAACTTTGTAAGCGTTGTGGACTGATTTTCAATATTTACTTCACATAAATCGCACAAAAGGCGCTCTACACAATCAGCTTGACTCACAATTAAGGGTGCAGTAAGGTATTTCTGAGAAATGCTCTCAGACACCCCCTTCATTGCTCCGCCCTCAAAATAACAAACGCTATACAACACAAGCAGTGGCAGCTGGCAGCTGGCAGACACGGCCCCTGTTGATGATTGGCTACCAGAGTGTTATGGTGCTGTGGTGATTGGTCCAATCCACTTTCTTTTAATTACACAAACCCAGGACTACGTTCATACGTTTGGTTTTCAGCACACACACAGAACAGGAATCTAGCAAATATTCAAAACAACTGTTTGTTTGGGTGTTAATTTCAATTTTCAGCAGTGTTTCTGTAAATTGTAAACCTGTAAACTGTAAATTGTAAAAAAAAAAAAAAAAAAAAAAAATACAGTAAATGTCATAAATGTTTCTCACAGATTGCTTTAACCTTAGTAAAGTTTAACGTTAGCACACATACTCATTATGCACATGTAATGGGAAAGATAACCTAATAATCTGAGATAAATCTAGAATGCGTCACTGTTTTATCCCTCACATCCCATCAAAGGTACATTTCTGTGAATTGATGAAGACTGTAATTCCAGGATCTGACCATCATGTCTTTATAAGCTGTTCCACGTAACTGCGGTCTCCATTTGAAGTCCGCCGCCGTGAGCTCTGATGGTCAGTCTTCGCTGCAGAACACTGCCCACATTCAGGGCTTGAAGTGAGTCTGATTAGGGATAAATGGCAGCAAGTGATGGTGAGCAGAGCTTCTCATTGTCGTTTTCGCCCATAGAATTGATACAAATGGAAGTGAAATGGGCTCATATTGTGTTCTGGTCATGGTGAAGAGCAGCTCGTGTAGATCAAAGGCAGCCAGCGAGCTTCAGATCAAAGCTTCCCAGCGCTAATCTAATCTGCCCATTTCAGAGCACTCTTCCTTACCGCGAGGACGTCATTGGAAGAAGACTAAGATGTGCTGTATTCAACTATACGCTGAATATTTAGACCCCATAGTCCGGCCGCTAAAATCACTGGCAGCTCACAGCAGGTTTGAGGTTGAAAACCCTGTTGAGGTTATGGAAAGCTTTTCCAAGACATTGTTGTAGTGAGATGCAATAGTCTGCCAAACACTGTGTATCAGAGAATGTCAAAAGACATTTTGGTTATGAATAGGGTGATTGTCGATGTCTGATAGGGAGAGGGATGGGCCTGTGTGTTTGCTCACAGATCACCTTTAAATCACTTGAAATCATCTTCAGCATCTAGTTCCAGTGAGTGTTTGGTTTTCAACAACGTCAGTGCAAAAAGATCTGCCTCACATAACTGTGTGGTTGCATGGGCTTTAATACTTGCAGTGTTTGAGCCGATAAATCTTGAATTTGTAATATGCGGTAAAGCTTGTAATTTTATTTGTCTATAGAACACTGAGCTGTGAAATATGACATTTATACAGAGTCCCAAAGAGAACAGGGCGGGACTTTTTGGAAAATTAGTGTGTTCTTGCAATATGCAACAGTTACTGAAAGAGAACACAACTGTTCCATAAGAATACAGAGCTGTTTCAGGAATTGTATTCTTGTATTAAATTGTATAATTGCAAATATAATATAAAGAAAAATAATGATCCTTTTTTGGCCATGAGTATTTCCTTGTGTGCCCTTGTGGTTGGTCTGAGCACTGCCATATACTTGTAAATATGTGTGAGTATTTGAAGTTTGACAGGGTAAATCAGGATAAACTACAGGAGAAATCAACCAATCAAAGACTTTGACACATTAGGGGTAGTGTCACAGAGGGCAAAGAACTGTTGTGTCATATTAACATTGTTCACTGTATGATAAACAGAGGCCAGAGATGGCTAAATTAGCTCACCTCACCCTGAGGAGGTCAGCTGTTGTTAGTCATTTTGTCAAGAGATGCAATACAGCAGTGTAAAGTAAATGGCACAGCTTCTGAAATTAAAGTCACTACTACAGTACGCTGAGGTTAAAAAAGAAGGACTTAAAGATGTTGTCCACGTTGAGCTTTGTTTTTATTAAGCTTGGAGCTGTGGTGCTCATGCAGATGCTACATGATCGAATCTGGCATGCAACATTCCTGTCTGCCTTTTATATGGTCCCCTAACTGAAACATAGAAGACCAAAAATAAGACATTGTACGCATATCACTATTATTGGCTACAGATGCGGTTGGAAAACAACCTCGGCTGCTCAGTTCAATTAGCCCCGGTCTGAATTGTTAAGCCCTTGCTTACCCTGAGTCACGAGAATGCTCTCATGAATCTTACAATGCCCCGCATCCTGTAAACCCTCTATCGCTTCACAGCCGCTCTAAATAGTTGCGGCGTACGCGTCTGCTTAGCAACCGGGAGCTACTTAACAGGGTTTCTTTATTTGAACAACGGCAGCAGTTTTCCTCCCTGGCCCATCATTATGCCACGCTCTCATCTGCCGTGACCGTGCCTGATCAATCCTCTCCCTGATGGAAACGCATCTAAATGATGAAAATTCACAGCATCTGGAGCATAATGCATTCAGCTGCTCTGATGTCCTCTGGCAACACAAGACAGAGCTGCTCCTCAGAGGAGCGGTACTAATGCAGGGGCGGGACTAATTACCAGCCACGCGCATTTACTCTCGTTAAAGCATTATAATGGATAGATTCATCTCGTTAGTGCTGGCACTCCATTTGACGCCCGGCCCCTCCCATCGCCCCGCCCCCCGCTGTTGATGTTCTTGGATAACGGATGCGCTGTGGAGAGCGAGTGGGCGAGGATCTCCGAGCTCGTACAGGACACTTGGCAGGTTGTTTACAGTGCAATATGAAACTGCAGCACTCTACACTAACACCCGCTGCACATTCAGCCCCGTAATTGCTGTCCGTTTGGTGCTGTGCAGCTTGTTCAAATGTGTAATGATCTGATAGTTAAAATTGTTTTGACACTGTTAGTTCACTACTTTTTGCCGCTTAAAAACAGTGCATTGACTGTTCTATTCACTCAACAATTGTGAGCGCCATGCAACAACATAAAAAATAATGAAGAAACAAACTAACGACAATGTAAGCTCAATATCACACGACCGCCTGTGAAAACGAGGGCTCTGAATATTTCAGAACTTCTTTCTTCATTACTAAACACAACAGTGTTTTTTTAAATCCTCATTTGTATCCCAGTCTTGCTCGCTCTCGTTTGCTTTCTTACTCTCTGTTTAAGCCCTGAAGCTTTTTGCTTCATAAATGGCGTACGCTTTAACATCACCATTGATGAGTTATTACAGCCGCTTTAAGAGCCTTCAGGTTGTAGTTTTCCTCCTAAATTACTAAACAATACAGAGCCTGCATTACAAATGAGGCTGTGTCTAAATAATAACCTAATGCAACCTGTTTTAACTAGCCTACTTACCCTCTTTATGTTTAAGTGTGTAAAACGCCAGCGCCATGTAGCAATTGATTCTGTTTTCAGCATTGTTAATGACGTGCCACAGTGGTTTGGTGTGTTAATGAATCATGGGAAGGCTCTGGTCTGTACGTATGACAGGATTTCTGCGCAGCTGCGTGTGCTGCAGGTTGCACATGTTTGCATTGACTGAGTTAATCAGCAGAGAACTGCAGCTGCAGGTGTAAAGCTGAAAACGACTGTCAGCTGTGACGGTTGAGTGTGTCTTTTTGCTGCTGGAGACACTTTTAATGGCGTTTTCACACACACATCTTTCACACTACACGTCTTCATTGGTGAACCTCACAAGTGATTTATTGTTATTTTTCATTATTGTAATGTACTTCAGTATTTGAAATATAGTAAGTAAATAAACATGCATATAATTGTGCATATTGCCAACCCCTACGCTGAAGCAGCTGTGATAACTGCTAGACAGCCTCTAGATGAAAACATTTATTTACTTTCTATTTTTATTTATGTTGGCCCGAATGTAAATAAATAAAAAAAATGTTTTCATTCTATTGGTCAACTCAAGGGTTGTATCAGAGGTTTATATTTCTGTATTTTTATGTTTCAGGATGTTGCAGGTTGCATGCCATGCACAGTGAATCACACTGCTTTACCGTAACCCTTCGGCACCATTAGCTGCTGTTAGTGATGCTTGAGAAATGCAGCATGAAACGCTTTTGGTTGGCGTGGAGGAGGGGTGGGGGTGTGGAGGGGGCGGAGCATATGAGCCTGCTGCCACTCACCCTATCACGATTGAGACGAAACACATGAAAAGACAAATACAGTGAGCAGTGTGTGTGGGTGTTGCACTCAGCAAAGGTTGGCAGCCCTGTCTGGCTCATCACTTCAAAATGTGTGTATGTGTGTGTTTTATTGTTGTACTAACTTCAACACACACACACACAACCGAATGAGGCCGTATCACTCTGTCTACTCTTTTGCTGATAAATGAGTGTGTGTGGAGAAGCCGGGCTGCTTGTGGAGGAGTTGGAGGATGGTGTGTGTGTGTTTGTGTTTGTATTGTAGGTTTATGAGAGAATAAAGGAAAGCAAAGTCGCCCAAAAGATGTTACACACTGTCTTCTGTGTTCTGGGTCCACGTGACCTTCATACCTTAGTGATCCCAAAAAGTTTTGGCTGGGTTTCAAAGCCAAGTGAGCTGCCCACATAGACAGTGTTGAGAAATAAAGTCTGGTCCACTCTGCAGCTTATTCTGGCCAAGACCCACCCACTTAGACAGGAAAATAATGTCTGAACAACATTTAAAGTGACCAGTCAGTCCAAAGTTTTGGTTTCTATGTGGTGTTTGGGGTTCTCTGAAATAGAATAAATTACAATAATAGATTGATATGAGAAAAAATAAAAAAAGTAATTGCCTGCAGTCGGTCTGCGTCTGGCTTTACAGAGAATACTGAAGAGATGAGCGGAAATATGTAACAAGTACAGATAATTTCACAGACATGACTCAAAAACAAAGCTAAATATACAATTCTGCTTGTGAATGTCTAGATAACTTGCTTCTATCTTGCATCAGACAGTCACTGAATAGACTTTGGACAGTTGGACATTGACTGACTAACCCGCATAAACATTTTGCTCATACACTGTTAACCGTTCCATGCGGTTTGAATGTTCAAATCCAACTTTAGAGTCTCTGTGACATTCTGACATCAGCATCGCTACCTATCTAACGGGGAATGATGTAAGAATGTTTACGTTCTTACAACCTAAACCTTAGCTGGGTTAGCTGGGTATTCACAATAGTTTGTTAAAAACAGTTTTCATGTGACTGTAGATATAGACCCGTTGTCTAAGGCTGTTGACTGCAGTAGTTTGACCAGACTGAACACAAGAGCACAATCACGTCTCATGCTGTGAGATTCTTTGGCATTGTGACAGCGGCACCTTCAAGATTCTCGTGACGGTTCAGATGAGGCCTGGCATGCGCCGGTCGCTGATGTATGAGCTGAACGTTCAAACTCGTGATCTGTGCCTCACGCTGCCAGCTGAGTTCGATCAATTGCTCTCCTTCCTCAAACTCACACGCTTCTTCTCAAACCGCTTTCCCAGCGGGAACTCCAGTATCGATCTCAGACTCTTCTGTCATTTCTTCACTGTGTGTGTGTGTGTGTTTGGTTTGTTTATGAAGAGGCGTGTGATTGGATGATGAAAGTCTCGCGTTTGAAGGAATCCCATCACGCGGAGATGTGTTGCGGGTTTCAGCTGCCTCTGTTTGGCATGTGACATGAAAGAAACGAATGATTAAATCTACATAAGCTGTGAAAGGTTTTCTGTCTGTTGGTCTCGGGGGGTCCAGAGCATTAGTCAGCCCTTTCTATTATAATTCACATATATGTGTGTGTGCGTGTGATGTTTGCGCTTGTACGTGCATATGATTTGTTATGTTAACATTAAAGGCGACATGAATTTAGTGTAGTGCACATTATTCAAACGAAAAAAATATTTGTCTTCAGCTTTCATCAAAATGTCCTGACTTGCTTTGCTTCTGAAATGATTTTTCTTTTCAGATGACATCACCTAGGCTTTGCAGTCTTTTGATTAATTCCAACCAAATAGCCATTCAGCTCTTTATGCATTGATTTAGGCAAGAGTGGCAAATCATACAGCCATTCTCAAGTCTTTCAGGTAGTTAATACAGTAAATTAATGTCAATTAACATTAATTTAATCAAGTTGCAGTAATAAAACGTGAAAATGAATAGTTACTGTTGGGTTCTTTTGAGATGCACACGGGTAAACCAGACCCTCAACTTCCTTGTCTCATTTTCATATGAACAAACTGATGTCCTGCCCAATAAATTTTTTTTTATCTTTGAATATCCTGTTTCACAGGATATTCTGTGTCGCAAAATGTCACTGTCACAACGATTTACGAATGCTCCATGTTGACTCTAAATAAGCGTTCGAGTGAGCATATTTATTTTTCGCGACAGCGAGTCAATTTGTTAATGCTGCCCTTCAGAAGTGTGAAATCGCCCCCTGCGTTATGGAAATACTCTGTGTAGGTGTTATAGATTGATGATATACCACAACCCCCCGTCTACTCCAGCTCAAGTACCTTTGGCACAGTGACGATGAGAGCCACGCCAGCTTGCTTTCAGTTTTCGTAAAATGACAATATAATTTTTGTCAAACACCACACGCAGTCAGAACATTTTATCTTTACATGATTTAAAAGTCATTTAACAATAACTGGAGTTTCCTAACATTCAGCAGTTTCTCATGCGGCGCCGCTCTGATAACCAGCTGCACCATATTCAGAGAAACTATGATCAGAATAAACTTTAGCTCCGACTGTCTTCCACAAGTTATGCCTGATGTCTGGATCATATGGGATTTCCTTTTATCCTCTTTCTCTTTTTTCTGCTGTGCTTTGCTTAGATTTCACACACTTTCATCAATGTAGCTTTAATGAGTCTCTTTCTATCACTTTCTATCTCTCGGTCTTTGATTCTGTGTTTTCATCTTTTCTCAGGATTTTTTGTGGTGAGATCACACATTCAGATATTCCTGAACGTGTGGATATGTGATCCGAGGAAGCCCGACAAGTAATGGCTGAATAAACTAAATGCTTTTCACTGTCTGGTGGCCACATCTTCCTCTCATTCTCAGCATGAGGACACTCCAGAGCAGAGCTGTTCAGCTCTGGTCCGAAAGAGCCAGAGTCCTGCAGAGTTTAGTTCAACCCTAATCAAACACAACACGATTGCTTGAAAATGACAGGCAGGTGTGTTTCATTAGGGTTGGAACTAAACTCTGCAGGACACTGCCTCTCCTGGACTGGAGTTAAATAGTCTTGCTCTAGGATGACATTTGGCATTATATAACCATGAATGGACAACATTTTGTATAATACAGCTGCTGGCACAGAAAGCAGCTTTCTCTTCCACAGAAATGTTACAACTCAACAGATGGTAGGAGTGAAGATTATTTGCAGTGCAAAGTCTACATAGTCCATCATGTTAATTATAAAACTAAATATTGAGATTTTAAAAATGAAATGACTTGAATGGACACATTGAAAATTGTCTCATCTTTAAGGAAATGGATTCAGGCGTATTTTTTCCTGTTTGTCTGGTAAAATGCATGCCTCATGAGTGTTGTTTTCTCCTGTGGGGTTCCAGTAACTCTGGGAGATGAAGATACAGGCTTTGTGTCTTCTGTAGGTTTTAGATTCAGTCTCCCTGTCATCCATCAGAGCTGCTCCCTTCAGATTTGTGGTCTGAGGGTGAATTTGTGCTTCCAAGCAGTTTTGCGGTCTCAAATGCATTTCTCAACACTCACTGTAAAGTGAAAGAAGAAAAGCATTGGTAGCAGCTGTCGGTTGATTAGGATTTAAGAACTCATGTCTCGAAGGTGTGTCCGTTTGCAGTGTTACAGAATTCACCATCTTGGATGTTTCCTGTAGCTACTGTCACTATGGTTACAGATGTTATTCACAGCTATCACAGGAAAAGGGGCTTGACTTCATTTATACATACAGACAGTTTTCAAGGTGCTCCTGTAACCTGTTATATAAACAGAACAATCTGAGAGTCAGTCCACACTCATTGTGTGGACGTCACCTCTTGCTCCCTCCATCCCTTTATCTCTCTCCTTTTCTTCCTCTCTACCTCCTTCTCTCCCCCCCTTCTCTTACTGTGACCCTTAGTCTTCCTCTGTCTTCCTCTCTCTCTATCTGCATGTAGAGTGAATCTATAAGAGCTCCACAGGAAGTGCTTTCAGCTGAAATAAATGACCACAGTCTCCCCAGAGATGATGTGTTTCTTACTAAAAATGCAGATATCTAATATCTCCTGTGCAGCTCTTTCATCTTGGTCTTTGCTTTGGTTTTGCATCAGTTCAACATCAGCACAGTTTTGGTTAATGAGAATACCAGTGGTTTATTTTCACTGGTTTCTTTGGTGAGAATGTTTTTGTTGGCTTGTTTGTTCATGGTGAGAATGAGCTGCACACATGCCTGTTGTTTCAGTGGCACACTCGCATGTTTTGCAATCACGCATGTAAGTGCACTCATAACGACATTACACATCTGAAAGTGTATTTATTATACTTCTTTGACATGATCTGTATGCATCATGAATTGACGGAATAGTGAGATACAAAGAATTTTGCATCAGTTCATTATTGCATATTCTTCTCTATAGAATTGCTGCTGCACTTCTGTTTGAAAGAATGATGCGTCTCATTTTCATCTGGGTTGTTGAATGAGAGCGGAGATTTTGAGCTGTCAGACCGTGACCGCAGCCTCCGGCTATTGTAGGTCTTTAAAGATTGAAATGGGGAGGATCAGATTTGACCAACTGTTCTGTATTGAAGTTTTTAAGCTGCACTTTTGTCCTAATGCTCTTTATGAAGTGTACAGTGCAGCTCCTCCACTTCTCTGTGATGCTATCAGAGGTTCGTTAGAATGCTTCTCTTTGATTGGCTGACGTGTTTCAATAAACTTATTTAATGTACAATAAGGACTTCCTGTCATTGTCCTTTAGCTCCCAGAAGCAAGAATCAACACAGGCCTTCCCTGCTCTGGTTTTCTGACAGCCAGCCCAACCACAGAGACTCCAATAAACTCTAATTGGAGGCGGCATTTATAAAAGTGAGTTTTATTGATAGCAGACAAACGATCTGAGCAGGTTTCTCTTCTGTAGTGAGTCTCTCAGGATGTGAACCTTTGCCTTTTCAGTATCTGTGTCAGTCAAGCAACCATCAGGTTGGTGTAACTGGGGCTCTTTAAAAAGCCTGCTGGGTTTGCTATAGATCTAATACGTGTGTGTGTGTGTGGGTGTGCATGTGTGTTTGCAAACAGTATGTGTTATATGGGTACAATGTCAGAGCTGGATCTATTGATGTGGTTGTCAGTTACTCAAACCCCTGCATCCAGATTTCTTCACTTTTTCCCTAATAAGTGAACATAAATGAGCTCATTTTTTAAGTTGCTTTGTTTTTGACATTTTTCTTGACATTTTATGCAGAGGCAGGAAACTCTTAGCTCAAGCTGAGTTTAAACCTGTGCACCAAGGCTCAATGTGTCAGAACGTGTGTGAACTGCTAAGCCACGGCTCTTCAAAGCATTTTCAGATATTGGGTGTTCCTGTAGCTCAGCTGTTAGAGCATTGCGTTAGCAGTGCAAAGGTTGTGGGTTCGATTTCCAGGGGGACACACGTACTAATACAATGTGTAACTTGACCGTACTGTAAGTTGCTTTGGATTAAAGTGCCAAATGCAGAAATAAAACTGTAAAATATTAGAGAGAGCACAATAATGCATGGATGTGATGAGTGTTCACGTCACATTTTAGGAGGGTGCTCAGTTATTGCTCAGTTATAGTCTCATACTCTTCCAAGTCTCAGATGAGACTTGCTCAGTTATAGTCTCATCTGATTGGACATCATAGATTGGGTTTTGTGCACGTTTTTCTTCAACAGATGCATCGGTCTGTGAGAGTGTGTTGCACAGCTGAGTAAATGGTAAATGTCATCCTCATATTTGTGCTCTCTTGGGTAGCGAGGGATTATGTCATCAGTCATCATCACACATCCAGACACGAGTCGTCTTCTCATCAGCACGCAGCGTGAGGCCTCCGCATACATATTAGAGAATCATTCTGTACAGCTGGTGAACAGACTCATCTGGAACCTGATTGCCGCCGGTTAGGAATGAGATTGGTTGTGCTAACACGTAACATTTAAATGTCCCTTTATCACGCGTGCCTGCCAGAGTCTCTCCTTACATGTTTGTTTGGCTTACAGTACGTTACTGTGAGATTGCTTTTTTTAATGCACAAGTGTTAAATGTTTATGCATGCACGCTGCAGAGAGACGTACGTGGATGGCGACGTTTGAGTCTCTGTTTCACCTAGCTGCGTCACAAGCTCTGAAATGCTGGTGTGAAATAACATGTTTCTGCCGGCTGATTTCTGTTAGGTGTCCTGGACCAGAGCGAACCCATTAGCCCATTTTCCAAACCTCCTACTCGGAGCGTTTCTCAGGAGTGAGGTTTAGCAGACGCAGACGAATGGGACCGGATGCAGAGGTCGAACCGTTCGGTCACACTCTCAGTAGCTGTTGTCACGCGAGGCTTCAGACAGGTGAAATGCAGGCTGGGATCCTCTTCCTGTCAGAGCTTCAGCCAGCATCACAGCTCACAGGAGGCGATGCAACTGAGTTGCTTGCTAGCAAACACATGGAAAAGAAAACAGCAGGTCTGTCTTTGCTGCCAGGCCGTCTCCTGAGCCTGATCCTGTTCATGCTCATTAATGTGTGTCTTTCTGTCTGCTTCCTGCACTGCCTGCATCTGCGCTCGGCTTGTTGCATCATGGCACTATGTGCCTCCCCACCACCTTCCTGTTCAGCAGTACATACTTTCTTATCAACACTGCTGCTGCAAGGGTTTTTTTGTTGTGCTTTTCTGCTATTTGATGTATTTAAAGAAAAAAGCTGGTCTGCTGCTGTAGAACATATTCTGGCCAAGGGCTGCCCGCTTAGACAGGAAGTACAAAATGAGCAACTGTGCAAAATGAGCAAGTGTGTTTTGTTTGTTTTTTTAATGTGATGTTTAGGGATGCTCAGAAAATAATGTCAACGTGGTCTCCACAAAGGTTGTATCCACAACGTTGAATTAATTAGCAGAAAATGTGTGTAGACGTTGTGTTCAGCATTTTCTGTGTATAACTCATTAATGTCATGAACCTCCTGCACAATGACTTCCAGAAATTAGATTTCGTTTGTATCTTCTATTTTCAGGAACATTCTCCTGACACGCAGGAGCTCTTTTTGTGTGCTGTAACAGACAGTCTTTGAGTCGTAAATGTTAAATGTTCAATACGTCCTGCTGATTTTGATGTGGCACATGCTGAGGTTACGATTCAGATTCGTACCCATAATGAAACAAGTAAAAGATCTAGTTACATCACTCCAGGCAGGCCAACATTTAATTAACAGCCCTTAAAAGAACGCATATTGATCCAGTGAGGTAGGGACACTGAAGCAGAACATTGTAGTATTATCACCAAACTCATCTTCATTTGATTTCTAAATCATGTTTCAGGAGCAGGGATGGAGATGGAAGACCTCAGAGACCGTGCGAGATCAGAGCTAAAGATCCAGCCCGATTGGGCTGTTTTGGGGCTGAAATCGATGCAGTGGGCTGTGAAATATGCTACACATGGCTGGAGGAAGTCTGGATGAGTTTTATACAGTCGTGTCTGTATATAAAGGACGATCTACTGTTTATTTCTCATGGGTGTGGTTTACATAGCCATGATGAGATCATTATATATCAGCTATGGCTCATCTTTTCAGCTGATCATGACAAATGTGTCCCATACCAGCTCTTGTTAGTCTTAATTGGCAATTGCACCACAGATCACCTTCAGCTGGCTGTAGCATCTGTGTCAGTGATTGTGAAAGATCCCACCGGCAGAGCTGTTTGTGTATGTAGGAAGGCAGACACCCTGTCTGACCTTCCCAACATCAGCTGCTATTTTCAGACTTCCATTTAATGATTCATGTCACTAGAGGTGATGTTTGTGCCCCAAAAGGATATCTACTGATGTTTTCCCAGTTGTGGTTCTCTTCTTCTGTCCGCTCTCTGTCAGCTGGAATGTTGCGTCCTCTGTGAGTTTGTCTGGGACCTTCTTCTGAGGCCACGCCTCCTCGTCTCTCAGCGTCCCATTTCCTAGCATGCTCTACAACCTTCTACAGCTAAATAAAATAACAAGAGAGGATGACAGGGAGAGAGAGAGATAGAGAGAGAAGGGGAGGGAGGGAGGATGAGCAGGTTCAGTTGAAGTTGTGTTATATTGTGCTCTGTGTTGTCGCTGAGGGCAATTTTACTATTGTAAAGTAAATATGTTTTCATTATACAGGGCTGTACAGAATCATTTAGATATAGAAACTACAATGAAATGAAGTCAAGCATTGAATAAAATACAGTGATGTACCATGAAAGTATTTGAAAATGTTTTAGTACTTAGTTTCCAGACAGACAGATAGATGGAAAGATACTGTCAAACAGACAGAGAGACAGAGAAACAGAGACGGATAGATAGACAGACAGACGGATGGATGGTTAAATGGAAAGAGACAGCTAGACAGACAGATTGACGTGTTGTTTTCACATAAGGAGGTATTTCGCAGTGATTCATTTTGTTTCCTGTTTTGTATGTATTTTATATTTTGGTGTATATATAATTCCCTGAGTGTGGGTGTGAGGGCATTTCAGATTTTATAAGACTCTTCACCTATTTTTCTTTTCAATACAGCTCGTCAATGATGTCATGACGTGAATCATCATAAAACAAGTGATATGGCACAGTTCACTGGTTCATTTTTAGCCCCAGTAAAAGCATGAATGCATACACCATTGAGGAGATCAGAGAAAAGGTACAGCATATCTGAACCCTTTCAAGAGCACAGTGCTTCTCTTTGAGCAGGATGTTGCCATAGCAGTGGCGTGACTGCTTCCCTTTCAGCTTCCAACCTTTGTGCCTGTTCAGTCCCTTAGGCATTCCAGTATTACACTTTTCTTTCCTGCCTTTCAGAGGTCTGTGATTCAACCTTCAGTGCGTCCCAAGAGAGTGTGCCGTACAAAAGACACACGTCACTCAAAAGACACGTAAACATGATGGTCAAGTGTTGCGCCCAGCAGAAGTTTCTCATGCGTCTTATATAAGCAAAAATGAAAAACATTTATGTTAACTTATGTTAACTTGTTTATATTAACATCTGCTCAGCAAACAAGACCAAAGGAAAAACATTTTAATTGTAGTTGCTGCCTGAGAAGTTTTTATTTGTTGTTTTTTAATAGCAATTTCTGGGCAGCACTGAGCAAAATGACCTTTTCCGTTAACTGTTTGGACTGAAAACCTCGACACAGCCAAACATCTGGCCAATATGTTTTTGGTTAATCATTTATGTGTTTGGCACAGATGGAAATGTGTTTTTTTCCTGTTTGATGTGGGGTAGTTGTACTTACTCTGAGCTCCTAAATCTGCTTCTGTCTTTATTCGTTTTTGTTCTGATATGTGCGTTTCCCAATAGACATCAGTCTGTCAGTGAGTGTCAGAGCTGGACTTTAAAACCGTCATGCTCAGGGGAGATGGAAGATCTCAGGCCTGTCAGTGATCTTGTTATCTGTGTTCTTTTCACAGTATAGAATCACTGTCTCAGGCTCTCTGTCCGTCTCTGCACACCTTTATCATGTGACTTACATGTGCCTCCACGCATCAAATCACACCTCCAGGAAAGCTTCAGTATTTTATTTGTCTCTGGATGAAAACCGCTGCATGCATTTACCTCTGTGAGCTGGTTGAGTGGCTGGAAAGCAAGAAATGGCATTCAGGGTTGCGCGCTGTCTCGCTCATGCTTAATGTTAAGTGATGTGGCAGAACTAAGTCGGAGCCCATCGCCTCTGACAGCCACTTGACCAATCGCAGCGTCAAACGGCCAATCATCACGGAGCACAAGCTCGATAGCTCTCGTAAGAGCATCTTGTCATTCACAGGCAGAGCCTCGGTTATCTGGATCTCTGCTTTCACACCGTCCCCCATGTGCAGATATCCTCTGACTCAGCTGCGCAGACCATTAGCACACGCTAATGAGTGTTTGTCACCCGTCGTTTGGCTCCTGGAAATGCTCTCCGTCCATCGTGAAGGATCGGATCATTGACTCCAGCACTGATGGACAGATAGCCTGCTGAGAAATCCTTCATCCAAACAGCTCGATGGGTAATGAGAGGACCTAAATGATCTTCCCCTGCACTCTCCTGTCATCCATCTGTAAAGCATCAGCTTTGACTGGATTCAACGCTCATTTCCACACAATACCTCTGTGAGCCAAACATCAGCCCAAGCTCAAGTTATTATTTAATAAACCACTTCCTGTTTAATAAGTCATAACTTATGCACAGGGGTTTTGTTACTAATTGTGCCCATTTGTCTTTGATTTTGTTTTAAAGCAGACTCGTACCTGTCTGATAAAGAAGATCTGGGTGATGTGGTGACACACACAGGTTATTCGTGACTCTTTGGGACAGATATAGTCAGAGGTCACTGGAGGTCACTGTTACACGCTTCCTTGTTTCAGCTCAACTCTCTTGCTTTATAATTGGCTTGCCCTGATAAGATCCCGGGGGCAACATCAGCACCCGGGCTGTGATAATGCCACTTCGAGAACAGCAGTCAACAAAAGGAGCAGCTGAGCACAGACACGTTCCATCCATCCTATGGATGCCTCCCATTTATCCTGATTATCCTGTACACATCATCATCTGGGTGTCTCCTCCACCCACACTCCTGCTCTTCAGGATACAGTATTGGATTGCCAAACGCAGGTTTTGGCCAGTTTAAGGGGCAACCTTTAGAGCTTCCTGATAACTTGAAATTGATAAAGCACAGAGCTTGTGCTCTGCTAAAGGCTAAAGACTCTTCAAACACCAGCATAGATTTTCTGTCTTGAAGGGCAATTCGCGGCTACAATCATCGTTGTGCAGAAAGCGCCTTGTTTTTTAACCCACCTCTGTTTACTGTTGATCATCACATATAGAGGATATGTATATTTATTTAAGTGGTGCTTCACTCTTAGTTAAAATCTTTAGTATTAAACTCGCGACTCAAAGTTTGTGCTGTGGACAGGAATGATAAATCATGTGACTTTTATAAGCAATCAGATTTAGAGTTTTTAGAAAGCAGATGATAAAACAGGTTTTTGTCCAAACAGGTCATTTGCCCAGCAACCATCCAGAACTCCCTAGAAACCCCATAATAGTACTCTAAATCCATTTAGAACACCATAGCAACACCTTGGCAACCACCCACAGCCTAGCATTGTGAAGCAATGAGCACAAGCAATGCCCACTCACATTTTATTCAGAAAATGTATAAATGTAGTTTGTTTTCATCTGGAGGGTGGTAACTTCCAAATATCTACATTGTCCAATCAGCAGCTGAAATCAAAGCGCCAAAACAGGCCATAATGGCTGCTGTAACAAATAGCTGTTGTGCTGAAGTAATGAGATGATGAGCTTTCAGGGCTGACCTTTACTCATCATTTTTTATCATTAAAGAGATGGAAGATAGGCTTTTCTGAAACTCTTTAGTAGCTCCAGTATTCTGTTCTTTTGGCAGCTGTTGAAAGCCTTTCTTTTCTTCTCAATAGTAGCTGTTTTTGTGTTTCTCTCTGCGTCTCTCTTTTCATGCCGCACACACAGTTATTTGTAGTTTTGCATCCAATTTTGCCTTCAATTTCTTTGTGGTTTTTCTGTTTCATTTACTTCAGATGTTCCACAGGCTTATTTTTTAAATAGATCTGTTTTGTTTAATCATCACTTTCTGTTGTTCTTCTGCCAGGAGACCGGCCGTGCGTCTGTCCGTGCGGATTGATTTTCTTTCTCCCGAGTGATTGTGGGAAATCTTGTCAGCATATCAATTGTATGACATGTCATCTATCAGGATAACATGACGTGCACGTAAGCTGCTATACAGAATGGGTGTGTTCGTCTGCAGCAAACAGCTGCTGTTGTGTAATGGTGCAGGGAACACCCATTCGATTCGAGACAATGCACCTCCATCAAAACAGCGCGCCACCACTTTAAATGAAATCCGGCTTAATGGATCTGGCCTTTCATCATGCGTGTTTTCAGCATGTGGGATTCACTCGTTTAACAAGAGCTAATAAAGCATGACACTCGCGCTCCCAGCCTGGGACAGTCACTGGATGTTTAACTCGGCATGACCGGACAACAATTCCACATGTATTACTGATTTCTGTGATCTCTCATGTGGTAGCTAAACAGTTTTTTCTGGAGAAAATTGTCTGTTTCACCACATCTGCATGATCGCTCCTGTATTGCTGGAATGTTTGGGCTGGTGTGGGATTCTGGGTAATGTGGAGTGTGAACACAGAGGGGGCAGCAGTGAAAGAGTGTGAATTCAGCTGCTCTGCTTTGGAGTTCTATAGCTCTGCATCGGTGAACAGCGGGGCAGGTACACAGAGACGGGAAGTCTATAGATCTCTGCTTCCCTCTGGGAGCTGCAGGGTCATGTGTTGTTAATATCAGACTGCAGTGGTGTAGTGCAGTTGACTCCGTATTTCACCTTCCTGCATAACTATGTCGGAGGCCATACTCGAACAGGATTAGTTTTTTGTAGAGAAGTCACATATATTATTATTTCCCATATGTATTTTAAAGACATCATTCCCAAAAGAAGCAACTGACTGTTTTAAAGCTATTTTAGGGGTTGTCTGAGTAATCAAGTTCCACTCATATAGAAATGTCTGTGAATGCATTAGAGAAATGATTTATTTTAACCTCTGGTAAATAGCCCATCTGAAGCTGTTGTTCTCTGTTTTCCTTTCTAACAGATTTGGACCTTTTGAGAGAATAACAGTTGGTTGTTTTGCATGGCATCCCATTGAATGTAAGCAGAGAGTTAAATCAATAAACAGAGTCTGATCAGGGACAGCTCTTGACAGCCCCTGCTGCAGTCACTTATAAATCCTTATCTGCATTTTTGTTCCTTATATATCTACACAATGTTATGATTGTATATACATATATGCATTGTTTTCAGTGATCAACATTGAGTTTTTTGTGATGTGTCATTGGTTTAGCTGCACAAAGGTGCTTCTCCCCTTGACTTACTATAATTATGTTGTCAGGGAGCTCTGATATTAACATAGAGGAGTGTAGGTTTCATTTTCACTTGACTTAGTTTTAGTTGATGTGTCTTTAAAAATCGTAATGGGAGGGCATGTTCACCAAGCCCAATTCTAAATTAAACTGGAAACTTAATTGAACATGGAACGACCTCGTTTCCATATTAACACTTAATATAAAGTGTTACTATGTACACTGTAAGTGCTGGTATATTGTAGTGTCTGTAAGAGCTGGTGGCTCTCAGCATGAGCAGCTTTGTTTTATTAAACTCTTGTCATTGAGTGTGTAATATATTCACTGTCAAATGAACATGTTTCTGCTTCCCGTCTTGGCACAAGATTTCTTTTAATTAGAAGCTTCAGATAGTTCTTGACATTTGTTCAAAGACTAAGACAGCTTCCTGTCCCGACTTCTGACAGGAGTTCTGACTTCAGAACCAGATAAAAACTCATTAAGGCAGAACCTTGTTCTCTGAGGAACATGCCAACATACTGTCAACAAACAGTCACGCACCCCGTACAACAATGGCTTTTTTTTAACTTTTTTGGTCCCTGTTTTGCAAACAATGCTAGTTTGTGTTGAATATTCTAATTGGTGCATGTATTATCCCACATTTTGTTTTTTGCATTTTTTTTGTCACTGTAGTAACAAATAGGGACTTTGATTCTTCCCAGTGATTCTCATCTTTTGGGGTCATAGGTTTACATATGCCTTGCAAAATCAGAAAAATATTAATAATTAAAATAAGAGGAATTATAACAAATGCATTCTTTAAGCTATTTTATATAACAGATCTTTACATACAGAGCTGTATGACTCGGTCCAAGACAAATTTATTTTAAAAAATGTATTGCGTTATTCAGTACAGTCCACAAGACAATAATAACTGAATTTTAGGTAACTGTACAGGACCCATGTAAACGTGCGACCCCAACTGTGCATAATACTGTTTAAATGAAACGTACACATAAAACTGCATTAAACAATCATTCTTTTAGACTATATTTACTGAAATAAAGCCAAAATGCTAATATTGTTCTGTTAACAGTCTATTTATCTGACAGTAGAGTGACGAGCCCTGCATCACCCATGCAAGCAGCACGGCGCCAATGTGTCTGCGGTGTGTGCATGACCACTGCACCACTGCTCGGACACCTGTACAGATCTAATGCAATAACAGATTTTCAGCATTCTCACTTGTGGAGCAGATCAAAAAAAACTGAATTCTCACCCAGAGCAAAACCAGAGCAGTCATGCTGGGATTTCCCTGTCTAAAGCTCACCATATGCTGGATATTAAGACATACGTTACAGCTGCTGCTTTCCATTAGTTTTCTCATCTGTTTCTCTCCTCAGTTTCACAGTCCTGAAATGTGCAGAAATGTTTAGTTTTGACCGTTTGAGATTCCTACACTTGTGGGATTCGGTTTTATGAGGTCTACTATTGCTTTTAGTGCACAAACTCCAACATTTATTCTAAATAGAGGCATTATTTGAAAAGATCTTTCTGCCAACTGAGCAAAGGGACTTAAAGTATGCAAACATTGTAAGCAAATACTGTCTTCCAATTGAAAATCTCTTCTTTCAGGTAATCTCAGGAGTGCAGTTTCTGTTCAGAGCTTGTCGTAACTCTCTATTTGCATCAAACTCTTACAAAAGGATGTGTAAACCGTGAAGTATGTGATGCCCATAATAATCAGATATATGCACCATCTCTGGCAATCTTTGAGTGGGATTTGCTGTAGCAACACACACTAATGTATTGATGTCTTCTGCAAATTGCTGTGGTAATCCGTCAAGCAGGGAACAAAAGAAACGAAACCCACTTGGCTGACATGGCAACAGCTTCTGCCCTCTAGGGCTCGACAATTTCAGTTGCCAGCAGGATCAAAACCCTTATTAATTCTCTCATTTTTGTGGGTTTATTTTATTCTTTGGAGGGGTTCGTTGAATTTGTTGATACTACTGGAGTCTTTAGCCCAGAAATTATTGACAATTTATTTTCTGGAATACACCACTGTTTCACTGGGATTTAACCCCTCATTTAAAGCAGGAAATAAACAGAAAGGTCAGATTTTCATACATGACACTTTTTATACACCCTCATGCCAAGATAACATCTATCATCAGGTTTTGAAACAAATGAGCCCAGCGAAACAGAGACAACAAAGACTAAATCGTTGTAATTTTGGTGGAATGTTTTGAAATTTATTTTATTAAATTATTTATTTATTTATTTATTTTATTAATCATTATTTATGGGTTTTATTTAGTATTTCAATATTGCTTTCATTTTTAATCACTTATAACTTTACCATACTCAAAAGAACGCCATCAGAGTTTTATTTGTCAGTTTCTAACGACACAGCTGCAGGACATGCAGACAATGAAAAATGCAATAAACGTGTCATTGCTGCTGTATTTAGCAGTAAATTTTAACTACCATCACTCTGGCAATTGTGATTCTGCAGCATGAGCTGGATCTGTTCAGATCTTCTGTTAGCTGGGCCTCACAACAGTTTACACAGCAGCCCACATTTACACAGTTCATGGCACAGAATCTTTAAAATATATTTAAGTTCAGTGTAAGGCATTCGGATGAGCTAAACAAGAGACTTACTTCATTTGCGCTGACTTTACAGTGTGTTACTGAGACGACTGCAGCATTATCTGTTGTAAACACTTTGTTGTATGCTGGTTTGTTGTGGTGCTGTTGATTTACTGGCCTCTAAATGTCACATGCAGAGAGCATGCTGTGATTGGCTGTTTTTCATGTACAGTGTAATTTAGACATCTTCCTTCCGTCTAATTGGATGGCTCTTTCTTTCTCTGTATTTCTATAGTGCACATTTACATTTGCAGTTTCTTTTTTCTTTAGTTAACATGAGTGTTTGACTGCTGCTTTTAGTCTTTGTAATAGTTTAAGTTAGCTCTAATGATACCAGTGCTGCCTGCATCCGTTTCAGCGGGTGTAAAAACGTTGGAGAATTACGTTTTTCCCATGGAGATGTTTAATTTGTCTCCTCTGTAATAATTAAGCTCTTTTAATGAAGTTGTTGTGATTAATTAAGGCTAATAGGGGAAACACTGCAGAAAGATGAGCACCTCTGGTGGGTAAGTAAACAGCACGACAATCTATCAGTAAACTCTTAACTCATTACCCGCCTCTCTCATTTGCTCCTTAACGAACCGTTCACAGCATCGTCTAATAGAGCTGATTAAACATGGTTAAAGGAAAGACCATGAAATACTAACATGAATAAATACTTTATGTTCTTGCTGTAGAGATAAACACACTGGTTTTAACAGGTTGAAAGGTTTATAATCTGGTACACGATGATTCAGGTTTTTTTTAATGTATTTTTAATGCTGTTTTCAACTTCACTGACTCAAAACTGGCCTAATATTTTCTTATTGTGCACAAATCATTGGTGCATGTGATTCCCAAAAAAACAACTGTCTCTGAAATGACTTTCCTTCTTTGATGATGTCACCTAGGCCAAGTGGACAGTAGGGTGATGTCTAGTTGTTTGGCCATGGTTTTATACCACTGACTGTGTGCTGGTGTTGTTTCAGGAGGAAAGCAGCCCCCCACAATCTCCTGCAACATTATTCACATTCCAGTCAATTCATAATGAATAACATCAAGTTTCATGCTTTGTGTTTTTAGAACCTGTGCTTTAAAACCTGCCGCATTTCAGAAGCAAACAGGTTCTGAATGCCGTTTCTTGTTGGCTTTAAAACATCAGGGGTGATGGCCTGTCTCCATGAACGTATGTCAGGCTCCACATCCCTGTGTAAGAACAAAGACTCATCCCTGGGCAAGCTGGAGGGAAATACTGCTAGACCTCGACACCTTTAACACAACCCCCCACCTCTGCGCTGATTCAACTCAGAGGGAAGCCTGAAAGCAAGATGCGCTCGCTCAAAAAACCCAGTAAGACCAGAGAGACGCTGCAGTGTGGGGACGAGCTGAAAATCAGAGCTGTGGCAGGGGGAGGTTTTAAATCTCTGTTCCCCTGCTGACTGATCTCACAGCCTCAGAAGACTCCAGTTTATTCACTGTCCACATGAATAGAATCTGTCTTTCGTTTCACTCTTGTAACATAATGTCTAGGTCCTGTTACTCTTAAAGGGATAGTTCACCCAAAAATGAAAAGTCTTCCATCATTTACACATCCTCCTGTCATTCCAAACATGTATGACATGTATGACGAAAAGAAGATATTTGGAGGTACGCTGGTAACAAAAAAGCACTGGGACATTTCTCAAAATATCTTCTGATGTGTTCCACAGGAGTTATACAGGTTTAAAATGACATGAGAGCAAGTAAATGATGGAAAATTGTTTTCATTTTTAAGGCAAACTATACATTTAACATACAGTATGTTCTGAATATGTTGTGACATTTGTCTTAGAGTCATAAAACGGTGGTGTTTTTCTTTGCGACTTTTCTTTACAAAGTTTATTGCGATGACAAGTGAACAGAATTTAATTAGGTCGTAGAACACAGATAGAGTTGAAAGCACATGTCTCTTTATGAAAACATTGTACAGGCATAGCTACAAGTAGTGAGCTTGTTTCAATACTAATCATAACAGTTGAAGATCAAACGGCAGCCGGTTAAAGGAAGTGGAGGCAGTTAATTCAGTTAAACAAGGTTCAGTCTCTCATGTGGATGTGGTCTGTAGCTGGCAGATGAAGATGGGCTCTGCTCTACCTGTGTAATTACATCGTCCATGCAGAAGTGTCTTTGAAGACATTATAAATCATCAAGCAGTCAGACTCGCCTCCAGCAGCGCTGAGCTCCGATTGGCTCCCGTAATCTTAAGAACATAATCAAGATCTTAACGGCCGTCCAACCCCCTGCTAAACCTTTAATGTCTCCTGGACCGGCTCTTTAAGGCAATTAAATGTTATGTATTTCCGTATTTCCTTTCACTGGGGTTACAAAATGTAATGAGTGATGAAGTCAAATCATTTAAATAACTTGAAATGGTTTCAGATGTGGTAGCAGCATCAGGGCTTCATTTCTTGTGAGAGTTCAGGACAATGATGAGTCTGATATAAATTCACATGCTGGTCATGATTTTTCAGCAGTAACCGAGGTGTTGTGTTTGTCGTTTTTACAGCATCAGGCCACTGCAGCTCAGAGTTTTTCAGGACTGTGTGTGAGAGCGGCACATCATGGATATTAATTCATGCACATCAGTGTGAGCAAATATGTCGTCTCTGCACTAGTTTTGTGGCTTCATGAGTAATGGCAAATAATCTGAAACTGTAATTTTTATCCAATGATGGATAAATATAATTCATAGAAAATTATTCATTTAAATATATGCATTTAGAATTACATTTAATAATAATCATAATAACTGAACTTATAGACAAATAATGTTGTTCATTAGACAAAATGGTTGCTTGCCAAGATAAGATGTGTGCTGTTACTTTTATAATTTATTTGTAATTTTTAACAAGAAAACAACAGAGGCTGTGTATGTGTGTGACAGAGACAGAGGTGGAGATGAAGAAAAACAGGCCTTTGGGGGACAAATTCTCAATCCATCCCCTGTGACTTTGAAAAAGACTTTTTTCTAATTGTCTCTCAGAAGGGGAAAACTAAGTTTTAATGGTCATCAGAAAGGTGACTGAGAGACTCAGAGGACATTTAAACCTAAAGAGATGAAAGTGTCTCCAGAGAATTCACTTTCTCTCAGAGCAGCTTTATTAGGTCAGTGTAGATTTCTACAGAGGAAGATCATGTTCCATAAACCCCTTTGGGAAAGGATGAGGTTCAGAGACCTTTTTGGATTAAAGATTAGGGATGTGCAAAAGAAGATATTTTTAAATTTGACTTGTTAGTAATTAGCAGTGTGCTAGTGGTCTGCGGCTACTTAAGGAGACTTTCAGATTAAAATTTTATTTTAAAATTCTTTTATTCGAGAAGGAAGTTTTTTTTTCGGAAACTAGAATATTGTATCTTGTTATTTGGAGTAATCACCTAGCAATGTCCTAGTAAGCACACAAACCACCCTAGTAACTAAAAACAACTCAATTATAACAACCAAGACACTTTAGAAGCCACATACTGTAACAATGCCCTGGAAACCAGCATCATGGTGAGAGTTCTGCACAGGAGAGCACCAAAGTGGAATCAGAATAAAAATAAAAATCTAGTTTCTTGTTGCTGTGTTTTCCAGCAGATTATCTCAGCAGTCGTTTTTGTAGCATGAGTATAAGAGTCAAAACAGGGAGGCCTGTGTGTCTGAGTGTGTCTTGAGTAAGTGAGGTGAAGTGTCTGGTAATGGCATGTCTGTATTGATGCTGGTCGGTATTAAACTCATAAGATCTCAGAGTGATAAAGGTGCTTCTCCAGCAGTTCTGTCACACTCCGTTTCTTCTGCTGTCTCTCTCTGAAACAGCTCAGATGAAGCTCAAAGCCCTGACGCTCACATCCCCAATCCTGCGTCTGTGGATGAATGAGGAACAGGAAGTGAAATGTGAAGTGCCACCGCTGATCTGAAACCCAAAACTAATTATTGCCTTAATCCGGCCAGAAGAGAGAAGAGAAAAAAATCATTTGTGTAAACACGCAGCTAGCAGCTCACGGCGCTAGTCGTGTTGTTACAGAGAACTTGTTGGTGTCATGTTTGTGGGTGTTTGTAGGGCTTTTGACCCATGACAGGAGTTAATTTGAATCCACCTCACTGGTAATGTCGACCACAACATAACAAGCCGCTTTTTCTAATTGGAGAATCTGTGCTGAAAACAGTCTGTGCACAGAGCTCACGGTAGTCTGAGACACTGAGCCAACACTCAACAGCGTCTGTTTTAACTTAACTGACTCACATTCGGTGTAATCTCAGCCTGTGTTTGTCTTCGCTGAGCTCCTCGTTCTTTTGAAACTGGTAAAACAATGTTCAGATGGGAACAAAACACCCTCTCAGTACCGAGGGGTTTTTGTGTGTTCATGTTTGGGTCTTATTGCATTGGTTAGCGTGTCTTAACTGCTGTTTCTTCAGTGTGAGCCTGTAAAAAGCTTAAATGATGAATGTGAAGAAACTCAATTATGTAACAGTACCAGCCGGTTATATTTCACACACTAATTTAAGACAGCTTGGTGACTCAAGCTAGGACTGCTATGAATGCCATAAGAAACAAAAGGTAACGTTGTACAGTGTTGTCAATATACTCATCTTAAGGCTGTTGGAGTGTTGCAATACTTTTAGCTGTGACTATATTCACAATACAGCACTTGCAAGCATTATTGCTTTTATAAAAGCATTTTTATTATAGCATTATTTTATTAACAATATTAAAGGTAGAGTAGGCAATTTTGGAGAGGCTGGCAATAGCAAGCTAGCTTTGAAAGCATAAGATCCTGCCCTCTCTTCAGAGCGCTCTCCAAAGTCGCGCCTCCTACAATGCATGAACACATACATAGTTTAACAGACAAGTGAGACATCCTATCATTGCATTTGGACTGACTGGTATATGTCGCTTTGCGAGTATTGTTAAAAGCATCTCCCACCTGTAAAAATTTAAGCTAGTATCGATAAATAGTCGGCATGTGTTTTGTGCAGTAATATATAGACTGTAGAAGGTCGTTTTATGTTATTTTCATTACTATAATGTGTAGTTTTGCACATCAGAAATCCTGTATTGACCAATCAGCATCCAAAACCAGACATATCTGTTTTATCAAATGCCAGTAATTTATAAACTAAGAACGGTCACTCCTACATATTTTTGCCAGGAACACAAGTTACCATACTGTGTTTGAAGATTGCTTAAATTAAACTAAAACCTCAACTGTTCAGTCTCACAATCAATAGGAGAATCAAAAGTGTTGAAAGTGTAATTACTCGTGTAATCGTTCTTCGTCCTATCTTCATCAAGACATGAGTAATCCATAGACGTATCAATACCGATCACACTCAGTGAAGCTTCAATGAAGTGTTTATTCCATGAGAAAATGATCACAGCCATCATATCATTCCAGCAGAAGTGCTCACAACATGTTTGAAGTCCAAGAATACCTGATATCCTTCATCAATTCCTCAAGAGCCGCCTGCCTCAGACCTCACGCAGCTCGAACCCTGTAACCATGATGTATAGGATTAAATAGGCGTGGTTCCCGCCTGCCTTATGACACTTGAGTCAGACCTACTTTTAAAGTCAACAACCATCATTTGTTGTTAGCCTGCTTAACTTGTCTTTTGAAGGTTATCCAGAAAGCTGATTGAATTCGTGATGGTTTGGCATAATGAGTCTTGCAATTGTGGTGCGTCCCCGGAGACTTCATTCTAATGCTGGCCTGCTCCAGCCTGAAAAACCTCCCCGGAGACAAACAAGACTCGCTTATGAAGTGAGAAAAAAATCTTACTACTGAGAAAGATGCAAAGACTGAAGAGAAGTTAAAACATTATCAATCCCATTGTGCGTGATAAACACGTGCTTAACGATTTAGCACGTTGCTTTTGTGCTAAATTATGCGGTGTAGATCAAATGTAGAGGACTCAATACAAACAGTTACACAGTTGAATCTTTATGTACACACTTCATGCAAAGTCAACTGAAATTCTCTTATTATTGACCTTGATTATTTGTTATGTCAAGAACCAGTAAATACCTGCTGACATTATTTGCCAATTTCTAAGGTAATCAAACTATTTACTGATACTGTTAATTACAGTAAACAAGATTATCTGCATAATGTTGATGATAAAAATTTCCCTGATGCTGATTTTCTAAATGGCCAAACATTGGCTGATAAATCAGTCACGTAAAAAAGCCAATATTCTCTGTGTTATCTTTGTACACAGTAGCATTTTATGGTGAGAGAGGAACAGAAACATCCAGGTTACAGATCAGACATAAAACATATGATTGTCTGTGTACTGTATGTGTAAAGTACTCATTAAAGAGGTCGTACTTTAATTAAAGAGATCTTCCATGCATCTCTTCATAACCATCTACTTTTTCTTAGACCTACTGTTAGATTTGTCCCACTAGCTTAAAAGCACAAGTAATTGCAAAAGTAATTATCTATCTAGCTGTTAAGAGCATGTAGATCGTAAAATACATTTTCCTGAGATTTTCTTGGTCTTCTGAGGAAGCTTTGGGCAGTGAGCCATGAACGGCTTTATTGAGAAAGTTTTGTGACCACACAGGGCAGGTGTGTGTGTGTGTGACAGAGACAGAGGTGGAGATGAAGAAAAACAGGCCTTTGGGAGACAAATTCTCAATCCATCCCCTGTGACTTTGAAAAAGACTTTTTTCTAATTGTCTCTCAGAAGGGGAAAACTAAGTTTTAATGGTCATCAGAAAGGTGACTGAGAGACTCAGAGGACATTTAAACCTAAAGAGATGAAAGTGTCTCCAGAGAATTCACTTTCTCTCAGAGCAGCTTTATTAGGTCAGTGTAGATTTCTACAGAGGAAGATCATGTTCCATAAACCCCTTTGGGAAAGGATGAAGTTCAGAGCACTTTGGATATAAGATTAGGGATGTGCAAATTTTATCTGATAGATATCAGTAAAATATCACTATTATCTCAGTAACAGTGAGATTCTTTGTTTAGCCAATCAGAACACTTGAAAGTACTTCCTGTCAGTAACTTTGCAGGGAGTTTTTTGCAAACATTGCTTTTAGCAGCTAAAATAACAGTAACATACACATGGTCAGCGTGAAGTTCTGTTTGATTGGGCTGGTTCAGTGTACCATCATTCAGACATGTTTCTTTGTGATATATGGGCACCAGACACAGCCCTTTAAAGGATAAAGGACAGATATTCAACAAATAAACCTGCTAAATATCTATTTGTTACACAAAGCTATCGTAGTTCACACAAAGAAACAAAGCTTGAGGGATTATGGGTAAAACAGGAGCATTGCTCACAGCAGGAGGTTTGAAGTCCGGCAGTAATGTGTTGTTGAAGGTGGTGGATTTGTTACAGAAGCTTTGCTTTGATGGCTGTACCAAATGTGCGTTAAATGAAAAAAGATGTGTGCTGATATTCTAGATATGTGCTGTTTTACACTATGTGCTGTTTTGCAAACTGTTTTGAATCATCTTATATAGCAATTTGTGTGTGTGTGTGTGTGTGTTATGTAGGTAATTTAATGAACTGTCACGAGTTTGTTTTGGTGGTATCTCTCCTTGATTTTGCTTTGTCATCATTCTACAGATGACCTCAAAATCATTCACCTCCTCTACCTGCCAAGATGAATGACCTCTTTGGTTCTGGGGAAGGAGAAGATTGGCCCAGTAAACATCTCGCTGCTGAAATCGGAGATTATGACGCAATGCTTAAAATGCCGTTTGTGCTTGAAATGAAAAAGCTTTCAGTCCATGCCATAATGAGGTCCAGTTCCTGAGAAATAAGCTTGAATTTCACAGCGTTTCACAGCTCTACACCCCTGCTGTTCATCAGATACTTATGTTTAAGTCTTTAGGGGCCTTATGAACATACTAATCCTAAACACAGGGCTTGATTCATTGATTACAGTGTGTTTAGACAGTCCCAGGCCAGCTGATACAGAACATGAAACAACTGTTTCCAGAAACCTTAGATCTGTGCAGTATGTTTTGGTTGAGCGAGTGGAATGGTGCTGAAAGATGTGACTTGGACGAGGTCCTCCAAGAACCCCTTTTGTGTATATATACAGTACTGTGCAAACGTCTCAAGTCTCAAGACCACCAGCAGCTTTCAGTCTCAAGCAGAAAATACAAGAAATATGTACACACAATTTTCAGGAAAATATTTCAGAACTTCTTCAGGCAAAAGTCAGTATTTAGCATGACCTCTCTTGGTACTAAACACATCATGAACTTTTTTGTGGAGGCTGTTCTGAAGTCATTAGATTAAAATTAGAAATCAGGGTCCCATTCCATTTGGGTTTAGAAGGGCTGGTTGCTCACTTACTAAATACAAGCTACTTCAGCCTATAGAAGCTGTTTTTTATATAGATTTTTTTAATATATTTTTTAATACAGCAAGCAGATGTACTCTATTTTCTGATTATATTTTAATAAAGAGACATAACTGATCATTATATCATGGCTTAAACACCATTCTTGAAATCTAATGATGGCCTAAAACTTTTGCACAGTACCGTATGTATCACACACACTTTCTTCATGGTGTGTTCTTCAGATTTCCATGATAAGGAACCGTAGCAGAATTAACCTTGTCCTCAACTTTAGAGCTGTTTCCACTGTTACAACACGATACCAGTAAGATGTTAGTAAACAATGAGGTAATGTCAAACCCGTAATTATACGTTTAAAACATTTGTGCATTTGTTGATTTGTCGAATATCAGATTCGTAAAGCCAGTGATGCCCTAGTGCGAATTCTGTGTTCCTCTGTATTTTAAAAAAGAGTGTAGATGTAAATTAATACGGTGATTAAGTATCAGCAACAAAGCTGCACAAAGATCCATTTTGGCATTATGAGCGTTGCCATGGAAACTAATGTTTTCCAAGGCCAAGGATGTGAACAGCTGAGAACAGAATCTCGCTGTTGTCGTCTTGTAATTGCGCTAATTCTGTCATTACGCGTTCGTGGTGTTATTTAAATGTACACGGATACAGTAAACCCCAGAGAGGTCATTTATCTTCAGATGGGCAAATGAAGCAGAAGACACACGGTTCCTCATAATGAAATCCCACGTCAGCAAGGTCCTGATGATTCTGTTTTCTGCTGGAAATAAATGTTCTTTTATACATGTTTTGACCCACATCCCTTAGAGTTTCCTCTATAGGACCTAAAATCAAATTATCACTGCTGTTTTTCTACTTCCAGGGCTCTGTGTAATTATTTTCTTACCAACACAATGAAATTTTCTCTGCCGTTTGTGGAAATGACCAGCTTCACGTGACCGCCGCCCACTCTCTGAACCGTATGTTCTCTCTCACGCATGCTGTAAACCCTGCGGGCACACCTCAGATAAGGGAACATTCTGAGCTCCGTTTCCCTGTTTATAGCGCTCATTCTCATTTGGTGGGCGTTACTGAAGTTTATCAGACCTCTGGCAGCAGTTTTGTGTTATAAAAATGCCTCTTTTCTTGTCTTCTCAGAGGAAGAGACTTTCAAACGAGTGTTCTCACTTTCAGAGGTGATGTGCTGCAGCACGTTAGCACCTCTGCTGTCTGAAGAAACTTAAATTAATTTTTCTGAACAAAAAGTTTGGGGAATGATTTATCATAGGTAAATGTGTTTTATGTGCTAAGTTCACATCTCATACCTCCTCACACTCAAACTCTTTCAAGTTCTTTCATTAATCTTTAGCTCACTCCTATAACACTTTGTATTGCGTATTTCAAAGTAATACTTCAAAGTTAGTTTTTACTAACAGACATTTTTAGGGAAAAGAGAATGTTAAATGGATTTTAGCTTAAAGTTTCATTTCATGTTAAAACTAGAGCAGCAGCAGCTAACTACTTATTGATATCTGTCAATTATTTATCAACTTAATTATATAATAACTTAAATATGTTTATTAACTATAATTTGTGTGTGTGTGTGTGTGTGTACAGTATGTTTGTGTGTGATATATATATATATATATATATATATATATATATATATATATCATTTTCCTTTACACAATATAGTGTTCACATGGAATCCAGACACGTTCATTTATGCTTGACAATTCTTTGTATGAAATATGCACAGCTCTGTTTAAAACCTTCACACTCAAAAGCTAAGAGTTTGCTGAGTAATGTGAGTGGTTGGATTAAATGGGTTATTTGACTAACAGCTTCTTCACTGAGAGCTCAGGTCACACAACTGGGATTTTGGGATTCACACTGAAAAAATTGGGATTGAAAGTTTTTCTAGACAAGAATATTAAATGCTCTCATGTTTGAGAAAAAGTTTAGCTTCTGTGGCACTTGCTAAACAGATTCTACTGAACTTCTGCTTCAACATTGTAACATTTGTCCTTTGAAAATGGTGGAGGGCATTAGAAATGACTAGAAATCTATATATTTCTATGTTTTCTATCTTTCTCTTTCAGAGGGTCTTCGAAATATTGCCATGGACTCCAGCTCTTTGGCGATGCCCATGTCGGACCCTAATGCTTGGGCAACTGCCATGAACAATCTCGGAATGACACCCATGGGTATGACGGGCCAGCCAATGATGTCAGGTGAGAATATCTGCCATAACCTCACCATAATTTATCATAATATTGTATCATGCTGTTTGTAGATTTGTGCAAAAATATCGTCTTTCTCAGATGTGCCTGGTACTTGAACTTCTGACACACTTCCAGTGTGCTTGCAGAGATGTATTGGTGAAAAAGTCACTACTTTCTATTTAGATGGGTGAAAATTATTACCACGGTCATTTTCTGCTAATGTCTTTGTGTTGTCTGTGCTAGAGGTTGCTTAGACCAATCGATTAGTTCTGCAACTAGTTGATCATTAGATAACATCGCTTTAGTTGTTGAGGGTGACAGCTGGAGGACAATTCATCTGTTCTGAAAATTTGTCAGTGTAGCTCTGTGACATTAGTTTCGTATGATAAGCTGTAATGGCCAGTTGTATTTGGAATTCAGGGAAAGTGAAAATGAAGTGAAGCCACAAAGTGTTATATTATTAATCTTGCTGGTGCTGTGGATAACTAAACTGGATTGATTCATGATTCATTGGTTCGTGTATGGAAGAGTGTTCATTTAAAAGCCAATATTATGGCTATAAATTTATATTTATATATAAAATAACTGCCCCGAAACGTATCAAAGGTCAACCAGAGGCTGACAGGAATATTAAGTGAATGGGGTTATTGTTCAGTTTACCGTATGACAGTAAAGCCACGTAATGGAGAGATGAGTTCTCACCTGCATCATCTCAGCTGCGCAGATGTCCTGTCCTCTCACACATTCTCCTTTTCTAAACGACTAGTCAGCTAGTTAAAAAGAGTAGCTGTACAACCTTGTGTGGAGCCTGCTTTGACAATACTGAAAGAGTTAAAGCTTTGTTCCTCAACGCTCTGTTATTTTCCTGTCATGGATTTGAGATTTACCAGCTCATAAAAGTCACAGCAGTCAAACAGCAGACTGTTAATGTTAAACCCACGTTTAACACCTGAACTGCTGGGTATATGTGTTGTATGTTTACTGGTCTGCCTCAGACTGCTGCAGTCTGATGCGTCCTCTGAACCTCTGAACGTGTCTCTGATCAAGGCAACCCGACTGCACTGAGTCAGCAACAGTGTGAAACCACCAGAACTTCAAACACATTCCCACAGTGCCATCAGAGTGAACAATTCGTTTCGGGCTATTTGGTCTTATTGGTTTATTGGCAACACAATGAGAAGGAAGGGTCCAGTGACGCTCGAAGCGCGGGCTGCAGCGAGATGCAGAAAATCTCAAGCTGGGGCGCATGAGTCACTTAAAGCTACGTTGCTGGAATTTATTTCTTGTTTGCGCTGCGTAATTTATTACTGGAAATGCATAGGGTGAGCAGTCCAAAGATGCCATTGAAACGTCCATTTAATTCCAAGGAGATTATAATGAAATGCAGCTGACAGACGGATGGGTTTTCATAACAGTGATGCGGAGACGGAAGAATGGAGAGGTCGTCTGGCGGGCGACAAACATTTTTGTTCTTTTTCCCATATTGTTCGAATTATGCGTTACATTTATTAGTAAACACGCTGGTCGCGGTTCATACAGGCGTGTCTTTTTCTCTCTGTTTTTCAAATCGATTCTCTGTGGAGTTTCAAAAATCACCTCGTTCATCTTATTTGAAGTCACAGATGCAGCCACAGAGTCAAAGATGTATATGCATGATTGTACTGCGCTATAGGTGCATGTTTCAGATAAAGTGGGCCGTGGGGATGGCGCTCAGCTCTCACCACCTACACTATTTCTCCGGCGAATTTCATTTGCTGTGTTTACGTTGCCACCGAGCGAACATCTCAGACTGCCTTTCGCGAGATTGCCGCCCAATAGCAAATTATACCGTTTGGGTTATAGACTGGCGATGAAAGCCGAGAAATGCTGATGGCTGTTTTATGTCAGAGAGACTATAGAGTCTTGATCTGTGAGCCATGCAATGCGCTGGAATGAAACGACTCTTAAGTCTGTTAATGTGTCCTGACTCCCAGGAGCTCGTTTTGTGAGTACTGTGGGTCTTTTATTCTAATCAGGCCCACCGAAGGGAATTCTGGGAGATTTTTGCCTCTTCTTGCTTCCTGCTTGCCAGAGACTGTAAGAATACAGATTAAGGGACGGAATCAGAGCATCACGCTGGGTCGCTGTAGCCGCATGTGCGTGCAGTATGCTGTTCTGCAGGGAAATGACGCTTAATCGTTGTATGTTTTTAGTTCGGTCTAAAAAAAAAATAATGTTACAAATAAAAGAAGTGCATATAAGAAAGAAATAACAATCCTGAGGCAACAAGCAACTTTTTGGAAAATGGTCAAAAAGAAACCGGGCCTGTAAACAAACTATAAATCCTGCCCCCGAGGCACAGTGGCCAAACAAACCTGAAACGAAACTAACTGTGCCTCAAACTAAGCACATATATATGTGTGATTGTTTAAAGAACAACTGCATGCATAAATATATCTATATATAGTTACTGTTGGAATTGCATTAAGGTGGAGCCAAGACTGTACTTTCCCTTTGCCTGGTTGAACTCATTTGCCCATAATTCCGCAGATAAAGCAATGTTTTTCATTAAGATTTTTTCAAAGCCACCTCATCCAGTCTGCTTATTTTAAACTGCTAGAAATAAATCCATAAATTATATACATAACACTGCATTTCACTGAGCAAATCCAGCAGACTGTCTGTAAGGACCGGTTATCAAATTATTAAAACGTGCGATCCATCACACCTTTGTCTTCCGTAGGCATTGGCTGAGGTTGTATTTTGATTGGAGGTGAGGCAGTACTGTCTGCCTTGAATCTTACCTCATTAATCACAGCGAGAGAGCAGCTGTTGCCTCCAACATTTTAACACCGTCTCCAAAACTCTCCACAAACTCCAGCACACTCCTGTACTCCGCTGCATCAGCAAGTCCAGTGGAGTCATACATTCATGAATATGACACCGAGCTGTGCAACCAACCAACCAATCAATCCAGCCTCCATTACACCCAACTGATACCTAATCAACAGAGATATACAGTGAGTCCCTTTTAAAATCCAGAAAACAGAGTAAATTATTGAGGAACTACTAGTGCGGGGCCATATAAAAAATGATATCTTGGAAAAATCATTATTTTTACCAAAGAGCCGTTGTAGCCAATTGAATTCAAAATGTGTAACACAGAAAGTAAAATATAGTAAAAATTTACTTCAACACATTTTTGATGGATAATGTAAATGAATCATTAATTCAGAGTTGAAACAGACAGTGTGAACCGGTTTATAGTAATTTGGGAAACCTAATGGGCAAATTAAAACATATGAATGATAAAATTAGTAATGTTTTGCCAACAGAATCTTTACAAAATATATAGTATTTATAGTATATCACCTATTGCTAGTAACCACAGTTTGTTCAAGAAGCATACACTCACTGTACTGTGTTTTTCCTCTGCTACATTCTGCCTTGTGCTTCACTGTGATTAATTATTCAGAATGTCTGACCTGCAGTTCTCGGGTGGAGGAAAATATCTGCTTCATTCCTCTCGTGCTTTGGACTGTCAACACACAGCACCATTTTAAGCTACACAGTTTAGGATTGCTGCACAGGAGAAGGTCTGCTGGTATACTGAGATGGTCGAGCTCTGATGATGTGTCGTAGGAAAGCGTTTGGTAAATCTGAACGATGGTGAGGATGACGGATCACAATACAGCAGACTTCAGATCAAAACGATACCTCCCCGCTTCACACTCATGTAGTATGCATACTCCCACAACCCACTGCACACTTTGACTCAGAACAGCTTTCTTCATGTCCACTGTTATTTTAAGAGCAATATTGCTTTAATGTTTTGTTCCTCGCTCTGCCCTTCAAAGCGAGGTTCTTAGATCCTCCTGTTGAGAAAATCTCACCTCACGGGACCTTCAGGTCTAAATGAAGTGGGTCGGCTTTTGACTCATCACTGAAATGCATCTAAATAAGAGCTTTGCTTAAGAATGCATCAAAGAGAGATCTGCTATTGCTCCTAGGAGTCCAGAGGCCACACTTAACTGCAGTGTATTTTTATTCCTTTCTATGTTTCCACTCTCCTTAGGCCGGAAATGTGGCTCTGCTCTGTGATAAATTACACTGTACTCATGCAGCTCCACAGGATTCATGGGGCTCATATTATGATCAATATCATCAGGAAAGACAGCTAATTGGAGCAGTCTCCAGCTGAGCTCTGCCTCTTTATGGCCATGATTTAAAACCACTTTTGCATTCTTCTCTGCTTTCACATCTATTTAGAGTAAATCAGTCAACCTGATACGCAGGATGTCATTAATAAATTTGTCTGTCTGTCCATTGTCCATCAGTACATCTGTCTTTATGTCTGTCTGTCTGTCCATCCTTCTTTCTGTCTGCCTGCCTATATGTCTATTTCTCCATCTATCCAAACATCCATCCATCTGTCCGTCCACTGTCTGTCACTGTCTATCTGTCCATCCATCATCTTTTTGTTTGTCTGTCTGTTTACCCATCCGTCTGTTAATACACTAGTTAAAGATGTTGACACAGTGAGGGCTGGTAATTGGAAGGTTGCAGGTTCCAGTACCAGAATCAATGGCAGTAACTCTTGGTTTTTGCTGGGAGTTTGAGCCGTTGATAAGTCCACTGACTTTAAGGGAAATAATCAAACATATGTTCATTGTGATTATTAGACAGTCCTCAGTGATCTGGATCTGTTAGTCTGCAGCTGAGATGCAACCTGATGCAGTGAAATACTTTTCAGTATTAATTCAATAATTTTCAACCAACAACCAGCACCCTAGTCAGAGGGGAGTCAGTGTCCTTTACTGGTGATACAAGCCTTTTAGACTAATTTAATGTGTTGTGATGGAGCGAAAAACTGAAACGTAGTCACTAATGTATAGTGTGATAGCCAAAGGTACTTGATATAGCCGAAAAATCAATATTGCTTTATTGTACCTTCATCTGTATGTAGTCTGGCTGTTCATTCACACCAGTACCAGTCTTTACACACCTCCTTCCTGTAACATGTTATAATGTAACATCTGTAGTGATAAATCTGTATTTTCATTATTTTAGTTAGGCATTTGTTTTAACAGAATCATTTAGACCGGATCTCATTTGATTTTCTTTATAAAATTTCACCTGTATACTAGTGAAACTGGGGGTTAAATACAAACAAAATTTGTTTCTTAAAATAGAAGAAATTCTTCCCTTATATGAGTGTTATGGTGAGATTTATGAACTCTGGGAGGCACTTTTTTGGAAAAGTTTGCCATTCAACTCCTTACAGTAACAGTTAGTTAATCTTCTAAGTCAGTGCTCACCATAGTTGTATTTAAGGGGCAGTTTGTCAGTCCTGACTGAGGAAACATTGTGACAAGTGCATACCGTGCAGGAATACTTCTAATGATGTGCAATGTTTGCAATCGCACACTGACATTCAGTTCTAGATAAACGTGAGTTAATGTGTGGAGTGACTCTGTTTCCATGTGGTGTCATTTGTAGACACCTGTATGGCTTCTGGAGTCTCCAGCTAACATCAGAGAAATGAAGGAAATAGCTCAGATCCCTTCTGTTAATGCAGATCTGGCTCCGTGCTCAAGGTTTAGCAGGGTAAAATCATTTCCTGCCCCCAGAATTTCTGTCAGAGTCAGGGGTGAATTGCAGTGTGAAACCGCAGCTCTCCGCTTCTCTCACACAGGCATTTTGACTTATTCCATCGGGAGATGGCTTGCATGCCTCATTTGAGAATAGCCAGCGTGCCTCATGAGGTCTGGCTGTGTCATTCTTCAGCGCTGCTGCTGAGGGGGGCAGAGAGCACGACGACCCTCCCTGCATCAGGCTGCAGTCGCCGGGAGCTCTCTGCTGTTAAATGCCAGGCTGATTTCTCTGACTCTCTTGCTCTTTTGATTGATGGCTGCCTTTTAATGCAGCCGCCCGAGCAAATTTATGTTTTAGGAGTATTGCATATTAGTGGACTATTCAAACACACACATTCCAATACAGCAACAATATTTACAGTGTGCAGAGTAATACACCAGTAAATAATTAAAGAGCGTCTCGACTCTTGAATATTCAGTTTATACCCTGTAAATTCTCTTGCACCCCAAGGTTTTTTTCCAGTTTTCCTTCCCCTCTCTTGCCCCTGACACCAGACGTGATGCGATACATTTCTTGTGAATTAGTAATTAGTTTGTCTACACTGAAGGTGAAAATAATGCGCGACACAGCCAATCAAAACATAAATGTTATGTGGAGCACGACTTTGGACCAGTGGGATTTGAGTGTGGGCAGCATCATGACCAGGGCTGGTTAGGACATGTACTGTAAAAAAAAACTGATTTTATTCCATAGTGTCACACAGTGGTTACACAGTGCTAGAACCATATTAAAACATTTGTCTTTAGTCTAAGACCTCTGTTGTGAATGGCTGACCATTTCACATATAAAATGACCAATTAATGTCGAAACCCACCCAGATAGTTGTTGAATATTGATTAGGCATTGATTTGTAAATATGATAGGGTGGGGTCGTGTTTATATACTCATGGTTATGACATCACTACTGACCATTTCAGACAGAACCATTTTTGCACTTTGTCAGGGTGGACGGACGTTTAGGTTTTGTATGTCAATGTATGTCTACATCATACATCAAACTCTCAGTTTTTGTTTAAATTAAAACATCTATGTACAGAATGCTATACAGTATATAACCATGTTATAGCTTAAGAGCTCTATGCCTGACTGCAAGTTTTCAGTTTTCTGGTGGAGTTATGGTTAGGAGGGCGGAGGCGAGAAAACATGGCTGCACTCTGCCCATCTATATTTTATACAGCTTGAGAAGAAGTCTTCCTGGGCTTTGCCCGGAGAACAAATGTAAATAATCTCTGTTAAGCATTACTGCGTTAGGATTTTCCTTTGCCTTGCCTCTCAGTCTAAACTGAATCTGCACAGGGAAACAGTGTATGCTGGATCAAACTAGGTCAGCTTCTAAACAAACGTACCTTTTATTTATCCAGATAGATGGGGTTTCTCGTGCAGTAGGATCATCTGTCTTACAAGTGTCATGAATAAATATCATTTCCTGCTCTAATTTTTTAACAGCCTGCTTTTCCTGGAGAACAGGCCTGTGATTTCTCAGCCTGTTTAATGTGCCATGTGCCTGCAGAGAGCAGGTTCCATAATTCATCAGTCCAGCGCCTATTACCTCAATGCCAGAGCGCAGGCAGACCTGCACCTGCCGCCGGGACGCACATTAGAGGCCTTAGCAGAGGGCTGCGTCCATCCAGCTAACACAGAACTGTCAGGCTCTGTAAATTGGGCCGGGAGAGATGGGCAAGCAGACCGTTTCAAATTTATCAGACTCCAGGCGCACCATTGTGGATGGTGAATTAACACTGAAATCGAGATGTGACCTTGTGCAATTACTAAACCGCTGCGATTTAATTAAACCAATATTTATTCTGCCTGCTGTGTGTGCTTTAGAGCTGCAATCTGTAACTTTCTTTTGTTAAAAATGATCAAAATTCACTTATTGTCTCCTTACCTTACCCTGATTCACAACACCAAGTTTATAATAATGATTTATAATTTGAGCTGTCAGGACTATCGGTTTTGATTTTAACGTGTAAAGAAAGGTACTTAAAAAGTAACCTGCAGTTTATGTTTAAAACAGAGATGGCGACAGAGAGGCAGAAGTTTTAAAGTCAAATGAAATGCTCTATTTTGTCTTTATTTTTGTCTTTATTTTGTTTAACATAAACCAAGTGTGCCTTAGATCAGTTTTGCAATGTGAATGCTTTATGAATATATATGAATGTGTTGCACTCCCATTGGTGGTTGCCACAGCATGTCACTGTTTATTTGCATAAAGCATTATTTGCATTATTTGCTCCACTTTTCACATCAGCAACAATCATATTTACATTTGCATTTAGTCATTTAGCAGACGCTTTTATCCAAAGCGACTTACAAAGGACGAGAGCATTGAGAGCATTGAACATTTTGTCTTTGTCGTATCGCCTCAGATCGCCAAATCTAATTAAAAAGAAGTGACTTATCGATGCTTTGTCACTGCAAATGGCTGTCAGTATGAACGCCTCTTAAAAGGACTTAATATTAATACTGAATACACAAATATATACAATCTGACATGGATTTTGAAGTGTCAACACAGGCATTTGACAAACATAATGCAGGGCTCTTGTGATGAGTACCCTGTGTTTTACAATGTATTGCAATTAATCATTTCATTGATAGATTAATATCCATGAACAGAGAAAAACAACATTATTTTTGCCAGAATTTCTATGACTCTTGCATCACTCTCTGTATTCAGCCATATTTTTTGGCCCATTGTCTTGATGTGGGGGCCATTTACGGTTCAGCTGTTTTACAAATGGCTTCACTTCTCAAAGACTCTCTGATGTTATCCACGAGTTCTCTGGTATAATGAAATCACGGTTGACCGCATGTTGGCAGTTTCAGAAATCCAGCTCTAAACCGTAAGGTTTTCACCAACACATTTGTTCATACTTCACAGTTGTTTCACAATTTTTTTTGGCCAGAGGCAGTTTTGTTTTTTTATTGAATGCAAGCAGCCTCAGATCTTTGTCTCTTGCGCTGAGAGCACATTGTTCCAGCAGTCCTGATCTTCACCTTGTCTGTCTCGATCTTCTTCCTCACTCATGGAATCTCTATTCTTTTTTGGGAGCTTCTTCCTTCTTGACTTTGCTTGTAGGACAAACTCATGGAGTCTCTTTGGATGCCTCTCTTTGGAGTCAGGTGCTTTTAAAATTGACTGAGGAAAGTCAAGAACTTATCGAGGACATCCTGACCTGTAAATAGGGTAAAAACTTTGTTGGTAGACGGTCTTGTAGACGGTGGAGGGATTGTCTACAAATAGCTTGGAAGTGGCTTTTAAACCCTGCCTAGACTTGTAGGTATCAACAAATGTTTGTCAGAGCACCTTGCAGAGCTCTTTTGATCTTAGCATGATGTAGCCACACAACTCAAGTTACTGTCTAATAGTGTTCTAATCTGATTTGGTGCACCTGATTCTAATTTTGGACACATGATGCAGTGGAAAATGTATGGGTGTTGCTTTTCCACTCGATGACATCACATTTCCAGCACTTTCCACAAATATGGTGCAGAATAAATGATAGAAAATGAAGTTTTGTTTCAGTTTAACAAATGGTCAGTGAAAGAAGCTTAACCTTCATAAAAATGATTTGTGTGATGACTATTTGTGGGGAAAAGCACAAAATATAAAATCAAATTAAATAAACTAAAATGCCATAATGAGAAATAGGGTTGTTATATATCATTTATATTTTACACTTAAGTTTTACAGCAGGGTTGGATTGTTACTTGGGTAATAGGGTTGAAGGATTTAGAAAGTGTAATGAATGTAGTCCACATTTTTCAGATTTTTTTTACTTGTCTTTCTGTCATGCTGTAGAAAGAGCCAGAATAATAACAATTGGGAGTTATTGGGTTATCCGCACACACAAACACAGTTCAGTGCTCATATTAACAGGTGAGGGAGGTTGCATGTGTGGTTGAATGTGTAAGCGGCACTCAGGGTTCAGTTTCAGTGCTCAGCCTATTTTTGCCACACAGCATGCGCTGGACTCAGCAGAAGACGTGTTCAAATGCACCGCGCAGCCATTTATCAACACAATCTTTTGCCATATAGGCTTTTATGAAGCAACACAGAATAATCGAGTGAACTACTCACCCACTGCTAACAAAAAGCGTTTGTTGGTCTTGATGCAAGTTTACCATGCAGTGACAGACAAACACTTTCTGTGCAGTAACTCTGATTCAGCCCACATGCGGTTAAGCAGTTTATATTTTGCAGTTTGAGGGTTAGGTTTCCTTCCATGTAAATGAATTACCATTTGGATGTAAACGTAGTCCTTCTCGCATTAATTGCATTTCATGATGATTAAGTTTGTAATAGTTCTCAATGGCTCACTCCCGGCAACCAATTTAAATTAACGTTCGACCTAGAAACCACGTTATTTTCTGTACAGAAGTGCAGTTCATTATGCGGCAGAAACACAATGAGTGTGAAAGCACCTTGTGGGCCTGCTGTTGTGATTACACTGGAGTTTAAAATATGCTTTTTCTTCACATACGAAATGAAACAGGCATAATACAATCTCATAACTGCATTGAGCAGCTGATTCATTACTGTATTAGTCAGTCCAGTAATTATTTATTTGAATACTCATCTGATTAGTCGATTATTAAAAGATTAATTAAACAATTACTTTTCCCCATCTCAAGCGTTCTGTAATCATTCCAGATTCTGTCCATTATGCTAAATATCAGAACTGTGGGAACACTGTTTGGGTAATCACATCAAAGAACTGGAAGTAACTTATGTCATTTTAATTTTGATTTAAAAATATGTAAAAATAGTTTCTTGAGGGACAAAATCTGAACTTTTGGTCTGACTAAGGCAGCAGAAAGATCTGCGTGAGAACCTGGTGTTTGGCTGATTATTTATTAGAGTAGGATGAAGAAGTCATAAGCTACAAATGATGCAACTGTTTCTCAGCTGGATGTTCAAATATTTGTGCTGGACCTCTTCTGCATCTCATTTTATCTCCATCACAGTTGTCTATTTATGACTGAAAGGAATACGATTTTAAAGTTTTTCTTAGTCTGCTTTGTTCCTTTAGCTGTGATTTAATATTTCCTTTTCAAATCTATATCCTTTAAAAATATCCTTTTCTGCTCATTTCTTCTTATAATGCCATGTGATTGTGTGCTGCTAAATTAGGCCCCGGTCTCAGAACGGTGAGCAGAAGGCAGTCAGACAGGGCCGGGCTTTGGCACACATCAGGAAATGTGGCATCCTCACCAGTGTGAGTCACCTCCCAAGTGTCTGGGGCGCATCTTATCTCCTGCTTCCATTAGTGTCTATGAGACAGAAATATCAATACTAACACCATCATTAAGGTAGCCAACGTGACGCCTGATCTCCACAGAGTCCTCATTCTCCTGCTGCAGCTCTGTTAACGCTTCTGTCTAAGTGTGTGTGGACCAGACCTGTCGTCCACTGAAGGGCCCTCACCTCAGACAGAGCAGATCTCACAGAGTTTATCTTCAGCCTCCATACCGACCTGTCCTGCACAACAGCTTTCTGTCTGCCTGTTCTTCCAGCAGTTCTTTCTCTCACAGAAAGACAAACTAACTTTACAATGATAAAGTTCAACCACTTAGAACTTTATACAGTTCTGCGAGTTTTCCTCCTATCTCAGTTCTTGTTGCTCGTTATCTTCTAATAGAAATCATTCACAACAGATTATAGTCTCTGATGTAATACGTTTGGCCTGCTGGGCACCATTTAAAGTTGTACATTCATTGTACTTTGACGTATAGAAATATTTTATAAATGAGAAATGAAATCTGGGAGAACTGAATCATATTTCTCTTTGCTTTCTCCTTGCTTTAGGATAAAATGTTTAAAACAGGAATGATTTTTATATGAGGGAGTAGCAGTCAATATGTAATCCTGTATTAATCTCAGCCTCAGGTGTCTCAGGCCGTCCATAGAAAAATAACTTGAGCTTGCCAAAATCACAGATACCGTTTCTAATGAAGATCTAATCAGTAAATTTGCCAGAGTGTGTGAGGCTCATGGCATCAGTTTTCTTGTGTTTTGTTTGTGGTACATCTGAACAGATATAAAAGACTTTTAAACAATTTTTTGTTATACCTTACACAACCTTACACCGATCACAGACACTGTGATTGGTTGCTTTATATGTCAATCAAACCACCTCACTTTGTCGAACTGGGCGGTTCTTGGCCAGAATAAAATGCAAAGTGAGCCGACTTCATACCGATGTTCTTGTAGCTCAGCTGGAAGAGCATTGCGTTAGCAACACAAAAGGTTATGTGTTCGATTCCCAGGGAACGTACATGCTGATTAAAAAAATATATAGCTTGAATGCACTGAAAGTTGCTTTGGAATAAAGTGTCTGCCAAATACATATAAATGTAAATGATATTCAAATCTTTTTATATTGACTTATTTTTCCTTGTGAAAACTACGTTTGTTTAAAGGTTTCTGGATTGCCTAATGCTAATGAACTGTGACCGCTATTTTTGTTTATGGAGGCTTTTACACTCTGAATATATACCCTGAAATGCATTAATTCATCATTTATTTATTCATACAGCCTATTTATTTACGGAGCGATTTAGATTTAAAAGATCTTTCTGCACAGAACTTTCTAGCAGTTTCTTTCCTGTGCCAGAGGCAGAGCTTGTTTATCTTGCTCAGCTGCAAATAAAGGAAATAATGGAAGCGTTTGAGTGGAGTGCTCTCACTGAGGTTAGACAGACTTATAAACTCTGGCCCTCTCCACAGGTGTAGTGTAGACCACAGAGAACGAGGGCTTCATCATTTCCATTTCAAAGAACAGCGCGCTGTCATGCAGCTGTAGTCTAAACTAATACCTGTGAATGAAAGCCAGTGTTCACACACCGACTGGATTCGCATCATAATAAGGCATGGCAAACAGCTGGGGAAATGAGTCAGTGAAAACCTATTCATTTGGAAAGCCTTTTAAATATGTATTAGTCTTATTTGTTTATTTATTACGGAGAGGAAGCGTTTAGCGCTTATAGCTGTAATTTGTGGGGGAACAGAATGGTGTCACCATGCAGGCTGGACAGGCTTCATGAGATCAGTCCATTGTGATGCCCCCTCTCTTTCTCTTTTTCCAGCAGATTTTGACCCCGGTCTTGGCATGATGACTGGCATCACCCCGATGAACCCCATGATGCCCGGTCTTGGCATCGTGCCTCCTCCAGTTTCACAAGACATGCCCGTTGTGAAAGAAATCATCCACTGCAAGAGCTGTACACTCTTCCCACCCAACCCCAGTGAGTCATTGCGATCAATTACTGTTGAAAACAGTGTGACTTTTGTGAATAGCACAAACAGAAGCTGTACTGATGCATAATGTCTAATGGATCTGTTTGTACTTCCTGTGAAGTGATGTCAGCGGTGTATGTTCATTACCTCACACTCTCTCTCTGTCTCCCTTTCTCCCTCTATCTCTCTCCCCCTCACTCTTTCCTCTCTCTCTCTCTCTCTCTCTCTCTCTCTCTATCTACCTCTCTCTCCCCCTCACTCTCTCCTCTCTCTTTCTCTCTCTCTCTCTCCCTCACTGTCTCTCCTCTCTCTCTCTTTCTCTCTCTCTCTCTCCCTCACTGTCTCTCTCTCTCTCTCTCTCTCTCTCTTTCTCTCTGTCTCCCTTTCTCCCTCTATCTCTCTCTCCCTCTCACTGTCTCTCGTCTCTCTTTCTCCCTCTATCTTTCTCTCCCCCTCACCGTCTCTCTCTTTCTCCCTCTTTCTCTCTCTCTCTCTCTCTCTCCCTCTTCTCTCTATCTGTCTTTCTCCTTCTCTCTGTCTCTCTTTCTCCCTCTGTCTCTCTCTCCCCCTCGCCGTCTCTCTCTTTCTCCCTCTATCTCTCTCTCCCTCCCCCTCTCTGTCTCTCCTTCTGTTTGGTGAATACATTATATCGCCCTCCATTAACATGTATGCAATGATAAGCATTATTTTTTAGGCCTCATGCATTTTAAATGACATTATTGACTTCAGCAGTCGGACCTGGAATGCTGACCAGATGAAAAGACAGCCAGTTAAAATGACTGATTTAGGTGAGGTGAAATGTGAGCCATGAGGAAGCATGCAGCCTGTATATTGGCTTTATATTATAATTCTCAAATGTTTATGGGCTCCATGGCCAGACAGAGCATGTCACAATGATAAGATGCAGATTTGATTTTAAAAGCCAGCTGTCACTCAAACCCTCAGACTGGCTCACAATAGAAGCTCTGTGTTTGAATTTGAGGCTGGAGCCGTCATTCTTTCATGTTTACCCAGAGAAACCTCCAGTCCATCAGTTCAATAAGCTCATCCGAGAGAAAGAAAGAGAGAGAGAGAGAGAGAGAGAGAGAGGTCAGGCAGAAAAATAAAACAAGAGGGGAGATGTCCAAGGGGGCTTGGGAGGGGGTGATCTTACTGTAATTGGACGGTTGACCTCTAAGGAGACTGAGGTATTCTGGCATGTAAAATATGCCACACAGCAAGAGGAAGGTCAGAGGAGACAATGATTACCTGAGAGAGTAAGTGTCCTTCAAACGGCTGAGCCGAGCTGCCCGCTGATCACGCAGCGCATGCACATCGGTAATCACAGGCTAGCCGCGCTCATAACAGTACGGTCAGCCGCACCTGCACAGCGTCCTAATCCCCTGCTTAAAAGAGAGTGACGGACTGACACGTCTGCTCCCGGCTGCCTGATGCTCAAACAAGCAGTGTTAGACACTGATTGATCGATACCAGAGTACAAAAGAAGCGTTTAGAACATGGCAATACAGCCGTGAAGCTCGGCTGCCCTCGAGTCAAGGTTATTATTGCTAATGGAAGCTATTATGAACACAACAACCTCCCTTGAAAATAATATTATGAGTAACTGAAATGAGTTGGCATAAACTAAGACAATAACGCACATTACAGTAGAATTGCAGACAAATGTTCAAAATTGGAAAACACATAATATTTTCAAAACTTGTTGATGGAACCGTGCTAACTTTTTTTTTTACTGATGTGTCATATTGTGAGTTTGCTAGCAGCTTGAGTTTGTCGCATCACCTTGATCAAAACTAATTCTAAATTGCAAAGCATTGTGGATATGTTTTATGAACTCTTGGCTATGAGTTATGTTTAAAGGTCAATTCAATTTTCACTTTACAAAGGTTTCTCAAAATGTTTTGAATTTCATCGTCTGCGTAGCAACGGGACTTTCTTAGCAGTTTGGCCTCGTCATCACTCACGGAGATCGATACTTCAATTGACAACAGAGGCAACTCGCTGTATATTGATCCTGAATCCCAGCACAACAACATGAAAACAACCTTCATATTCCCTCCCTGACTGTCTCCTGTAGAACAGTAATGAGTGTGAGATGTCATGAGAAACTCGCTCATTGCTGTACCTTCTGAGTTCAAGAATCAAGCGGTGAGGTCTGATTGTGCCGCACTTCTAGAGGAGAAATAGAGGAAGAGGGGGTGTGGAATAAAGCACCGTTGGTTTCAGGGACTCAGATTGTGAGATTGTAGTTTCAGGTTTGACTAGAGAGGAGAAAGTTGAAAGAGACAGCCATTGCAGTGCAGCACGGATGTGGTGAATGCTGTCTGATGAGATTTGAGCATATCCATAAACATGACAGTCACCTTTCATCCCATTTAAATGGAACAGGCTATCATGCACATATCTGGCATTGTAACGAGTCGCCTTTTTCCGCACCAGTCCACGCAGAAGTAGATTTAATAGCTGTTGACAGCTGTGTTCTCTGACTGCAGTGTACAGTAATGCGCAGCAATCACTCATGGTTACTCTCACCTCACTTGCCAGAAGAAATTATGAAAGTCCTTCTCCCAAGAGACTGCGATGGCTAATGCCATTTAACGTGAAATTTACAAAATGAAGCCTCTCCGCATCACCACCTGCTCTCTTATTTGTCGCCGGAACACATCCAACATGTCCTTATCCATCCAATCCGGTTTCATTTCCTGTAGGGCCTTCCTTTACCCTCTTTGCCAAAATCATTCACCTTTTTCTCCTCGTCTTTTCTCGTGGCCTTCCAGATAAAATATGATGAGAAAATATCAGCATTTATACCATATGTCATTTCTCATGCTTTTTAAAGGCCAGTGTCGTTGGCTTTGATTTGTGCAGTATTAAAAACATATGGGCTTACTGCTGTCAGCTGCGGCCCTTGTTTTTTTTTTTTTTATTAGATTTGACCGATGGGGGTATCTGAAACCTGCGTGTTTAATTTGTCTCTTGGAATTTCTGGCTCAAAAGAGCACCAGAAAGCCAAGTGAAGTCATTTTTTCTCACATCACACTCTAATGAAGGATATAAGAAACAGATTGTTGCTTCTGGAATTATGCAAATCTTTGCGTCGCACTACTGTAGCTATTTAACTATCGAATAGCTAGCGGCATTTCATTTTTTAGTTTATTTTCTGTGGCCACCTATGAAATCTAAAGAGCAATTGTACAGTATGTGTAGGATATTGTACAATTTAATAACAGAAAAAGGGAAATGCACAAAATGCTGATAAACTCAAATATGCCAAACTATTGTCCGGTTATCTGGCCTGGACAATATTAAGGCAATATCAGTACAGGTTGGCAGTGATTCAGTCCAGATTCTGCTGGAAGTCTGTGTGTTGCCTTTAAACATCCACAAGACACAATTAAGATGTGTTACTTTTACAAAACAATGCAATGTAAAGTATACAAATAAGGTCTTATAAGCTCTGGTCCTATAGCAGCACTGTTGGAACATCTCTTCATACAATCCGATTTAAAAACAGAAGCTATATATATTATATTAATAGTTTCTTTGCATGTTATTTTGAATCAAAATGTCCATGGTTTGCATTACAATTTGTTGAAGGTTAAAAAAACAGAGGTTTCTGTTGTTGATGGTGGCTGGTAATGGCATCTCAAAGGCTTCAGAATGTTCTCCACAATGTAAGTCAGGAGCAGAAAAGCTCTCACAGTTAGAGACTGAAGCTGCACTCCACCAGCATCTCCATCACAGCTTCACACCCGCCCAACCCATCAGTCTTTTGCTCCAGCTCAACACAGCCTTAGCTGGACTTGACTCCATCTCTGCGTCACCACCAGAGCCCTGTTCCAGTCTGCTGAGGTTAATAAATGACCATCGAGCGGCTTTCGCTCACTGTTGTTTGAAAGCCTACTTTCTGAAGGACAAAGAGAGAGAGAGAGAGAGTGCACTCTGCAGAGCCTGGAAACCAGCAGACCCCATGAAAGAAAAGTAGAGATTCTGTGCCCAGTTGTAGGTTCACCTGCCATCATCAGGCCAGCCTGCATATGTTTTCCTTCACCAGCTTCTGAAGCTGCACGCTGCCCTGGCTGTGTGCCTGAAATGACCTTTAGAGCAGGCTGAGCTCTCCTCTTCCAAACGTTGAGGCTTCTGCATCAAAGGCCTCAATTTGCAGACAGCACTGTCAGTCTGGCCTGTTTCCCCTCTTCAGCCCACTTGTGACAATTGTCCATCACATCTCACTACACTAAACCGGCAGAGGCCTTCACCCTCAGTTAATGAACATTGACTGTCTCACGAAGCTAAAATATTAAAAAAGCAGTTTTGAGCATTATAGACATGTTTGAATGTTTACATTTAACTTAAACTGCAGTTTTGAGCTTTGTAGTCATGTTTGAATGTTGAATTTGAAAGTAGACAACATTTTTAGAACTATGGTGCCCATGAATGCTATCTAGGTAGACAGCTTGCTAGGTTTTGAGATATTCTGTGTCGTCGAAACATCTATGTTAAATTTTTAAGTTTAAATGTGCCTGTCATTCCCAAAACTACTGTTTATGATTCTTTAACATGTCTGTGATGCCCAAAAAGCATATAAAACATTTGAATGTGCCCAAAAATGCTTGAATGTTTGAACACTACAGAGGTTTCACCAGGTTTTGGGATGCAGCCAATATGTTACACAATCCAGAATACCACCACCCCAGAATTTCAGTTGCAAAGCTATGTAAAAACCTACAATAAATGAAAAGGAAAGTACGTGAACAAAAAATACATTATATATTGGTGTCCCGTGGAGAAAAACCTGTTTAAGGTGCTTGTGATCATTGCAAGCTTCCCACAGAGACACTGTCCTGCTTTCCTCCTTCAAGAGGGGCGATTCACAGCAGGAAGATGCTGTCGAGCTGAGTGAAGACTGGCTTTTGAGAAGACAGCTCATCTTATCGGCAGTCTCGCTCCTGACATCCTACTCGAGCAAACAAAAGGCCCAAGACTCTTTCTTTTTCCCTCACACACACACACACACACACAGAGTCAGGCGTATAATGCAGTCAAGACCTGTGGAAGTTTCACCAAACAACATGCTTGTTAGATCTCCTCTGTACACTGCTTTGATCTGTCTGCTTATGTCTCGGCGTGACTGATGATGTTTATTTTAGATGGTCTGCATTACACACACACATCTGTCTGCGGTGACGAAGTGAGTCCCGGACAATTTCCTTAGTTCTTCTACCTCACCTGTTCCACGCCCACGTTCCTCTCGGCTTGGTTGTCATCTTCATCGTGCGCGTGTGAGACGGAGATAGAGGAAGAGAGGGCTACACCTGCGGCTGTCTTCATTTTAGCTGATTAGCGCTAAGCTTGTTGACGACTGTCTGGCGGTTGAGTGCGCGCCGAGCTGGAGGTACTCGCTGCCCTCAGCTTCAGACCCTCTTGTGTCACCTTAACTCACTTTTCAAAGAAACGCTTTAGACGACACAGGATATTTAGCCACAGAGCCACAAGTAGAGCATTGGTTTGTGAAATAATAGGCTTTCATTTCACCGCTGTGCGGATTCCACTGTTGTGAGATGTGATAGTTAGTGGAGAAACTCTCTGAAGCTATCTCAGATAATCCATCTCAGATCTGATGCAGCGTTGTGTGTAATTTCATAGAACCGTCTCGAGGTGACAAATCAGCCGCAGACTGCATCAAAAAAACTTATGAAATGATATTCTTTGCTTTTTTCTCGCCGCACTGTGAATATGAAAACAAAGAAGTGGGTGTATTTGATTTAGAAGAAAGTTTAAAGGAATCAAACTCTTTGTTGTGTAGCTTCTCTGTACCTTCTAAAACATCTGCTCATTTTTTTTATTGCTGGCTCAAAGTTTAACTGTCAAGAGACTGTTAATGTCAAAGCAAAATGTTTTATGTGCAGTTGACAAAGTAAACATTTGCTCACCTGGGCCAGGAACCGATATTTTTTGTTGCAGCTTAAAAATAAAACTACTTTCCCTAGGAGATCCGCAATGATCACTGTTAAACTTCCAGCCTCAGTCTCACTTCTCTGGTGTCTGATCCCATTCCATGCTTATAATGAGAAAAAATCTCTTTTAGTTAGTATTCAGTGTTTAGTTTTGTGTTCTGGATTCACAATAGATTCATTTTTTTTGACACAACTGATGTTGTGCTATTGAAAGGTCTTGCTATCACAGTAAAAAACTGTTTGTTTTAAAGCGACGTTTATGTATATGTATATGTATATGATTTTCAGTAAATTATCAGATGATAAATTCTGAAGATGGCTGTTATTTTATGTTATTTTATTTTTATGTTGCTAGTACATCAAAAAACGGTACAGAAAGCAGTAGCACACTTTGTGATCTGAGTCCCATCACTGGCATCTGTATCATCCTGCACCAGATGGTCAAATGCTGTGCTTACCTCTAGCAGCATGACAGACAATGACAAACTATGGATTATTATATTCTTTTCCCCTGACAGGACCTGCCATACACATAAAGCTCATCACAAGCTGCTACAATAAACAGGAGTTAGTGTGATTGTGCTTATGATGGATGGCAAGTGTTATGGGGCAGCTGTGGGGTCCATAGACACTCAGTTATTTACAGTGACTGGCTCAAAGCCAAACATGCCTGTGCTGAGCACGTGTCCGTGTGGAGCCCCAGTCAGACACACGGTCCCCCTGAATCCCACCAGGTGTTTCTTCAGCTCCTTTTCAAAGCTTGTTAAGACCGTCACTTTAGTCCCAGTGGAAAGCTGTGTTACTGAGTTCCAGTGTTGAATGGCAAGCTTTGCACTTTAATCTAAAGATATAACAAGTGCTGAATGTGATTGGTTATTACTTCTGGGCCTGGATCGCTTAACATATTATCTTTTTCAGAGCTGAAGTGGTTTATCAAGAGCTGATTAGATTTTTGAGCTTGGAAGTTTCATCACTGTGTGCAGTATAAACCAAATCAAGGACCTTTCACAAGAAAGGAAACAAATCAGAGCCAAGTGTCATTGGTTAGCGCACAAAGACTGTAGACGAAATTACAGTTTGTAATCAAAAGCTTGATGGCGGCACATCTTGCTTCCTCTGGCACCCCAGAAATAATTACAATCTTTATTCAAATAGAGCTGAAACTGACCAGAAACACCCCGTTTCTAAAAGATGGTTGGAGATTTGGGCTTATTTCAAATTCCATCAGTATCAGTGGATGAGGACAATCTCACAGATTTTTACACAAATTATAATAATTTACAGAATCTGGTCATTCTGGCCTCTGCTGTGGTAAGAGTCCCTGCAGCTAGAGTCAGTAGATTTGATGTATCTAAGGTTTAGCACAAACCCTAATCTTTCTGTTGGATTTCTGCTCGTTTCACTTCACAAATTAAATGTTTTATGATTTTGTCTGGTATTTTAAATGCTTGACATGTATTTCTTTGGTGATACAAATGTTACACAGTATACATTTGAGAGTGTCTGTTCAGCAATATTTTATGACATTCAGATACTGAATAAAGTGTAAACTGGTTTTGTCATACTTTAACGTTATAATGATTTTAACACTATCAAATGTTGTTACGTGCACATCAGTAGAACCTTTATTATTTATCATTTACCTCAACTAGCAAAAGTGATCATAAAAAGGGCAAAAATTAGATTAAAGAAATGTTAGCAGCTGTTTTATACTGTCAAGACTGTAATCGTTTAAACTTTGACGTGCATATTAGTTGATCAATGTGATTTACAGCATTTCATGTTTTAACGATCTTCAAGTTGTTCCCAGTGTTTTAAATTGTAATTGGACAATGAATCATTTTAATGTCAAGGTCATGAAAAATATCAGTGATTGATATTGCATGTTTCATCTTTTTTATGTAATATACAGAGTCAATAATGAGTCATGGACTTGCAGTCGCAGGCAGAGAAAAAATGATCAATAACCAGATAAAACCTGAAATTAATGGTAATTTAATCTTCCTGTGTGCTTCTCTTTTTCAAAGACCTCCCCCCTCCTGCCACCAGAGAGAGACCCCCGGGCTGTAAGACGGTGTTTGTGGGCGGTCTGCCCGAGAACGCTACAGAGCAGCTCATTGTGGAGGTGTTCGAACAGTGCGGAGGTATCATCGCCATCCGTAAGAGCAAGAAGAACTTCTGTCACATCCGGTTTGCTGAGGAGCATACAGTGGACAAAGCTCTCTTCCTGTCAGGTACAGACTCACAAATCCAGCGGCTGTTCTGTGCGAGGTTTTTTAAATGTATTATTTATATTGTATTATATTTGTTTATATTTGTATTATATTTAATTCAAGCATTAAAGGAGCTGTGAGTATTGCTAGCTGTTTAGAACTTCAGACAGATTCAGTCACTGAATTAGCCACGCCCCCTCTTACCAAAAGCCCGCCTTCCAAAGACACCATGGAGACCATTCAGAGATGAATCAGGAGAGCAGCAGGATGTCATGTTAGTGTTGATTTTAATCTATCAGTGCAGGTTAACAACAGCAGATTAGTGAAGTTTGTACTTGATAGTTTAAACCTTTCACACTAAAGGCACAAATCTTTTGAAAGCACTCGATGCCTTGTGCTGCTGTCCTAGCTGTGTGATTTAGAACAATTCCACTTAACTGTTTATCGCATGGAAATCGGGGCCACGCGTCCGCGGGTTCTCTCTTGACTTGATGGATTGATGCATAATTAATTAAGTGGGTGGGGCTTCCACACATCACTCAAAGAAGTCAAGAGCGCTAACGACTGATCAATGCGAAGACAAGCACCGACACGTAGCAATAAATTTCTGCCTTCAGACAATGACTATTAATCACGAACCTGGCTTGGAAACACCTCGACATGGTCACCTGACACGCCGGGTTCTGCTTCTTTTATCTTAGCTTTCCATTGACAAGTGCCCACTCACATCTTAAATCAGTCTTTGTATGTAAATAGAGGGACGTACATCACAGCCACGAAAGCAAATTTAAAGAGCCGGCGCTCTAAAATTTTCTTTGTATTATTTATACTTCTGTGAGTGTTACTCTCTCAGTTGAGATGGGAGAGATCGGAGCAGCCGCTCATATATCATGTGTCCTCGTGACGGAGCTCTGCAGCCCCTTCCATAAATAATGCCACTCATTTCTAACGTAAAACACATCGTATCAAATATTTAGCGCCGTCTGGAGGCCATAAAGCATAAATGGAGAGGTGGAAGTAAACTGTGAAGCTCTTTCTCTCATTTCTGTTGACACGGCCATCTGTAGATATACATTTGTTATTAAAAACACTCTCCAGATCTCGCTCGTGTGTATGCATCGCATCATACTGTTCAAAATTCGCCAGTCTCCTATAGGTACCACCTGGCCATTCGTCAAGATTCTTTTCTGTTCAATTTCCTGCTTTATGCTGAGATATAAACCAAAATCACTTTTTTATTCAGCCATATGACAAGTCCAGAGGATTCCCAGACATCAGGGATTTTCTCTGCTCATTGGATTTTAATGTCTCAGTTTGGCCGTCTGAGTGCAGCATTTGGGTTCTAGCGGCATTTACTCATAATAAACAAAAAGACATGTTTTACGCAAATCTGCCAACAAACACCAGTTAGAAGTAATGAGTAAATACCAGAGGGAATGTGTCAGAATGTGTGCGTGTCACTTTGTCACACGTGACATATGAATCAGCATTGTGGTAATATGTCACATTTGCTGTTTTTTGTTTTGTGGTGTTCCTACTTTCTTGTCTTCTCCCTTTTCCCATTCATTTTCACTCCTGTCCTCTGTTTTCCTTTTCAAAATCCTTCTCCTTTTCCATTTCATCCCCACCCCTTCCCATTCCTATTTAATTTCCCTTTTCATTCCCTTCCCATTCTTTTTCCTTTTTCCCCTTCCATTTCATTCTCATCCCTTCCAATTCCTTTTATCTTTCCTTTCCATTCACATCCCTTCCTTCTTTACTTTCCTGCCCCGTCTCTTCCATTCTCATCCCTTCACTTACCCTTGTCTTTCCCCTTCTCCTCCTCTCTAGGCTATAGAATCAGGCTGGGATCAAGCACGGATAAGAAGGACACAGGCCGGTTGCATGTCGATTTCGCTCAGGCCAGAGATGACCTGTACGAGTGGGAGTGCAGACAGCGCATGCTGGCCCGGGAAGAGAGGCACCGTCGCAGAATAGAGGAAGACCGCCTGCGGCCCCCCTCCCCACCTCCCATCGTTCATTACTCCGAGCACGAATGCAGCCAGCTAGGAGAGAAACTGAAAGGTAGGATACATGCCATGTTACTGCCCTGTTTTTCTGCTTTTGTTGATGTTTTTGCTGTCACACAAATTCCTCGGATGCCTGTGGAAGAGGCTGGTACAGTCAGCGTGTCTGTTGGCTGGATGTGTTTAAATGCTGTTTGTCTCTTTGAGTTTGATGTTCCGTGCTGTTTAACAGAAGCCATCTGTTTGGTGACTGCATCTCCATCCTTTGTCTAAAAAGAGAGAGCGCAGTAAGTGGACGTTTTTGGGATTAAATTAGTTTAAATGAGTCCTGTTGCCTTCAAATGTACTTGCTCTTTTTCACGTCTACATGCAGTTTACAGGCAGTGTGTGTAGTTCACTTCACAGTGTCACAGATGAATAGATGCTCATGATCAAGAAGGAGAGAGAATGATGATATTACAGGCAGTGTTTAGTGGACCTTCTGTGCTATATGCTGGAGAAAATTGACATCTTAACAGCAACTCCATATCTGAAATGTCCTTTAGACTGGAATTATTTGGGGCTAGCTTTATCAACTCTGTGTAGTGTGTTAAAAGGGTCATATCATGAAAAAACATGGGTTTTTTTTTTTCAAATGAGAGTTTAAAGCACATTAACATATGACTACCCATCTTTATAAATCAGTCCATGAAGCAGTATAAGACTGTTTAAAGACATAACATTACTAATTTGACATGCAAAGATGTTAGCCAATAATCAATAAAGAGGCAATTATATATTATATAAGTCTTAAAGGAATAGTACAAAAAACATCATGTGTTTCTTTTTATCCCAGCCCATATGACATTCTTTTTCTGTGGAACAGAATAAGTTGCTAGGAAGAATGTTACAGAGACTGACAGCCAAGTCACCATTCCCTTCTATTGAATGGAAAGAGATGCAATAAAAGTGAATGGTGACTGAGAATGACTGATGTCTGATCATTTAGAGCTGAGGTTTGGTTTGCTCTGCATGCATTAATTGTACGGTTGAATATTAATACATGCATGGAATTGCTAATTAACTAATTTTTAATTGTTATCTGTTACGGGCTGTTTTGCAAATGGACAATTAAATCCAGACAGACTTCAAAACTAAATCTGTTTATTGATGGAGAATGATTTCATATTCATGACACATTGATTCAGTCCAGAAAGGGTTGATGGATTATTAATGTACATTATCTGACAGCATTTTCTTGATTCTCTGTAGGTTAGTCTTCCAGAAATAAATCGGTTCTTATCGGTGCGTGCTCATCCTGACATCAGCAGATGACCGTGTGTGTGTGCGCATGCAACAGTGCGATCAGAACAACAAGAACAAAATAATTATTACGTCCTGTACGGCAGCAATCATCTGTGTTGTACAAACAGTAATGTCTTTGTGGTGTACAACACTGATTCATCTGTTGCACAGTTAAAGCCAAAGACTGTGGCAAACAGCTTACCAGCACAACCCAGCACTGTGCCAAGAGATACAATCTTTGTGTTTATTTCGTCTCCCTTTATAATATAGTGATGTTAAACGAGCACAACAGCAAAAAAAGAATTATATATTGCTGAAAGAGAATCCCTGTGGCATTCAATACAATCATTTGCAGTTTATTCATTTATATATATTTATTTTTTTGTGTTGTTTTCATTTCTCATCCCATTCCCAGTCAAAGAACGCAAGCCAGATCTTTGTAGTTCATGGCAATCAGTGTGGCGGTCGGTTCATCCTCCTGCCAGCACACACACACACACACACACACCTGAAATTCTCAGATTCTCAGCATCCACCTTAAAATGATTGACCTCTTTTATGTCACATGACAACATTTTTAAGAAAGCACACAGGAGAATTCTATGAGTTACGCTAGACTTGGTTTGGATGTTATACGGACAGGCATACATGTTCTTTTCTTTTCTGTTTCTGTCTTTTCTGTCTGCTTCTCTGCTAGTGCGCCAAGTCTCTTCTGGTCCAATAAACATGTTCGGCTAATAAGTTTTGACGCTGGAGGGTCCCAGATGAGACGCGTTCCTCTCCAACATTGTACTCAGCACCCTTCCCACCATCTGTTTCTACCCCACTGTTTCTCTTTTCTCCAATCAGACGACTCCAAATTTCCCGAGGCGGTGCGTGTTCTGTTGACCTGGGTGGAACGAGGGGAGGTGAACCGCAGAAATGCCAACAACTTCTACTCCATGATCCAGTCCTCCAACAGTCACATCCGCAGGCTGATGAACGAGAAGGCCGCCCATGAGAAGGAGATGGAAGAGGCCAAAGAGAAGTTCAAGAACGCCCTTGCTGGGATTTTAGTCCAATGTGAGTGTTTTCTGTACGACAGTGTCGGTTCTGTCTTGAAACCTACTGAGCTGCCTGTCTAGACAACATTTTTGACCATCACACTTATTTTAAATGTTACATTAAATTATAGGTGCCACATTTACATTTAACAGACGGTTGACAACCCTCCTGTCTAGATAGGCAGCTCATTATGTTTTTAAGACAGAGCCGTTCTCCTCCATATACATGAACACTATACTGTAGATTCTTGTGCTATCAAACACAATGGCAGTGTTCAGCAAATGGCCACTGTCAGCTGCTGCATGATTATACTTCACTTCCTGCCATCTTGATAAGACGCCCAATGCAGCAGAGCTTTGTGCTTGATTGATCCAATGCCCAGAGAAATGAAACTGAACAACCACTCCTACACACACACACGCTCACACACACAAACCCTTTCACACTCTCTTACACACACACACACACACACACTCACTCTCTTACACACACACACCCACACTTACACGCACACACTCAAACACATAGTTTACTGTATGCGTGAGTAGACATAATGTTCTGTATACAATTTATTCAAGATCCTGGAAGGTTTGTGGGTATTCGGTTTGAACTTAGAAAAACAAATCCAATAAACATTCCAGCCTTTAATATTTCATTGACACGCAACTAGGATACAAGAGATGGAAAAAGAATATCGATGTATTGAAAGGTCACAGTGCTGAAAATCATACATAAAAAATTTGAAACTCGAAACGAAAACAAACGTTTTATATTTGAACATCATAAAAATGCATCTGTTGATGCAAGTTAAATAGCGTGGGTGCGTACCGGGTATTTCCTGAAGTTGAAAAACAAGATGTACACTGAAATATTAATTTAGAAAGCTGAACTTTTGAATACCATGGTAAAAGTTTTACTGCCAATAAGAAAATCTATCCAACTCCAAATCAATAGCAGAAAGACTCATCATAGTGTCATCTGTTACTTTTGTACTGTAAAAGTATTTGTATACTGTAAATTCTTCCATCACTCAGTTTGAAAGTGTGAGGCTTTGATGGCAGATCAGTGAGAACTGAAGGTAAGTCGTGCAGATGTCTCTCTCTCGCACAGCTGAATACAGAGACAGGTAGAGTATTCACACCACATTACTGTACATCAGCAGACCTGTCACTTTAAACATATCTGGCATGTGTAGAAGATAAACCATCATTCTGATGTGATTTTGTTAAACTATGAGTCTCTGGACAGCACACCTGATGGTCCTTCATAGAGTAAACGTAAGTAACCTCATACAATAACTAATTGGTTTAGGTTAATGATTACTTGTTAAAATGACAATAGTATGCGGTTAGATAATCACACATCTGACACCCCCATGTTATAGAAACTACATTTTGTACACACCCTTCCCTTATATAGCTTATATTGTAGTATTGCAGTGCTGGTTATGATGAATTATATCTGTTGGTGGATATGCCTCATAAGGGTTTGGTGCATTATAATATTTATCTATTGGGTGGATATGCCTTTTAACAAGTATGTTGCATTATAATGGTCAATTAAACAGTTTATCAGGCATTATAATAAAACCTTTGATCAGAGAAAAGCTGCAAATGCCACAATCATAAATCAAAACCTCTCTTCCAGAGAGCCAGGTAATTACAAATGGTAACACATGATGACATAAAATACAGTGATTTAGAAATTTGACTTCATATTGTACTCTTCAAAAGCATAAGCCCGAGTTAATGAGAGTTATAACTGTGGTTATAGTTATTTAAGATGAATGCAGTATAATGCATTATATAAACTGACTTCAATGAAAGATCCACACCTCATCTTCAGAGTTGGCAGCTCATTACTTCTGTTAATTATTATTTCTGGGTGTCTTGTAAGGTGTCATATAGACAGTGGTCTGTCAGACTTGTGGGGAGCAGAAATAGTGCTTGTTTTTAAGGCTTGTCTATCAAAACATCTGTCTGTGATGTTACACTGATACCTAAATGCAATGAAACAGTAAGTCTTTCTCTATCTTTCTATCTGTCTTTCTATCTATCTCTCTTAAACTCTCTCGCTCTCTCTCTTTCTTTCTCTCTCTCTCTGTTAGGATTTTCACAGGTTTCCCCCTCGCTGTCACCACTATAGAATACAAAAGAATAGATTTCTATCTTTCGGCATGTCAAGCCTTTAGTTGTGCTCACCCTGATGCTCAGCAGAGATGGAAAACCCTCAAGGGCAGCCGACAACAGACACATGCATATTTACCCAAACATCTCGTCTCTAGTGGCAGGTTAAATTCACGGCTGTTTTATTGTTTTCAAGAGACAAAACATCACCTTCCCTGAGATACAGGCTTCAGCTGACAGAATGTGTCTGTCCTATTTGTTTCTTCCAAAACCTGTCAGGTTATTCTAACAGGGTTCAGAATGTGCACTTGAACAAAAATGTGACAATACAGATTTGTTACCAAGCCTGGTCAGGCTGTCTGTCAAAGTTATCTTACATCGGCAAAAGTACCTCACTGTTTTCACCAGTGTTTCATCAGAAAGGTCATGACCTTCTTAGAATGACCTTCTGGTAGCTTCCCCGGGTATTTAGCACCGTCCATCCTTTTATCTTCAAGCAGCAGACAGAAGCCTTTGGTACAATTCTGTCAAGAAAGCCAATAAATATCTGGCAGTATAGTAATGTCAGGATTGTGGTGATGGCACACGCACACGTGTGGAGTAACCGTCGCTCACCAGGAGGCGAGAAAGCATTGTGACAGTACAGCATCTGTCTTATCTGAACGCAGACAGAACACAGGCTGAAATAAAAAATGAAATCGAGTATCCAGCTCAAAGCTTGCTGGGGTGGCAGCCCTACAGGAGGTCGAGCAGCAGGTTGCCCCAGTGGCAGGTGGGATGTGGAGGTTGGGGAATTCTGGGTATTTTAGCTGAAGGTCTGGATCCTGACTAAACCAGCAGGCAGGTGCTGTCACAAGCCAAATCTTTATTTGTCTTGTCTAATGAGTGCTTTGTCATAAAGGTGAAAACGTATTGGTAAGTCTTGCCCACAGTCTGCCTTTATGTTTGTTTTAATTGACTACTAAACAAACATTATCAGTTATAGGAAAGGAATTACGTTTTTTGCTCCAACAGCGATATTTGTCAGGAAACTGGAGATTATGTAAATGCAGAGAAAAGACAAAAAACTCTATACAGGTACAAAAATACAAATATGAATAGTTAACCAATCATGGGAGCAATATAGTTTTGTTCAGTTGTATGTGCCATTATTCAGGTAAGCTAGCTATGAACATGTCGACAGTTTAACTAGCTTTAACTAACTTCTGATTCTTTGATTCTGATTCTGAAATTGAGCTTGTGTAGTTAGAAACATTTGCGTACAAACACTTTCAGATTTGTTTACTCTGATTAAAAATTTGTTGCACATAATTGGTGTTTCAGTGTGTTTGTCAATAGTGAACATGCAAAACTCTGTCAATTCACAGCTCTAGCAATGTCAACTCATGCGGCATGACAGTGTAACTCAAAGTGCTTCAACACCCCTGCACACATATACACATCAACACACTCTCAGATTCATGTGCGTACAGCCCTCCTGGCTTTACCATCGATCTCCTCCATCAAATTAAAGGGTGCTGAAGTCACTATTGATCCAGCCTCTCTCTCTCTCTCTCTCTCTCTCTCTCTCAAGCCACAGACAGATGTTTAGCAGCCTTCCTGCCTCCCCAGGGTTTATTTTCCCACTCTGAGGGAAGGAGAGGTGCAGGAAATGTGAAATGGGAATCTTTCAGTTGATCTGCCCTGGTCCCACATTGTACCATCAGTAATGATGTCATACATCTATCAGGCTGTTGGCATATGTTTTTGTCTCTCAGTCCCACTGTTACATCACTTCAGCTGATGGATGTTGTGATGTTATTTCCCAGACACCAGGACGATGTGATGTTAATACACAGATGCTTTGTGTAGGATTTGTGATATGTTACACAGTAACTCTTTGAAATGTGATTCTTTCAAAGAATCTAGTTAAGAGCAGCTAGTTAACAGATGGGGCAGATTTCAATAAAACATGCTGGCACACAAAGATTTAGTGGTTTAGAGTAATTGAAATGAGTCTAGAGGACACTAAAGCTCTGTTCCAAATCTTAGTGAGCTGCCTGGCTGTTTTTAATGCTTATATTCCCACTAAAATTGATTGTTTATTGATAATAAACAATAGTTTTTATCAATCTTAATACATGTTTATGAGAAACTGCTGCATGTTTCTGTTGGGTAATACAATAATAATTTTAATGTTAAAACTAGCTGTTTTTACAGATATCTTAAAATGGAATGAAATAAAGCAGCATTTTCATATAATCAGCATTTCCCATGTCATTTGCCAGCTTGGATGTGTTTTTCACTGTGCTCGTTGCAATGCATTGTGGGATTGGCTTCTCCCTATAGGATATACACAATAATGCCTTAGGTTTTGGCCGAAAGAAAGCAGCATAATTATGCTGTCTACTATTCAGAACAGCCTTCGTGTCAGGAGCGCACCTATGACGCCTTAAAACGCTGTCTAGGCTGGCAGCTGACTTGCATTTGGAACAGAGTTTATGTCAGAGCACCTTATTCCATTACCAGCCGTGATTCTCAGCAGCTGTTTTTCTCTAGTTTCATGTCTTCCTCCTGTCTTCCATTCTAAAAGGAAATTACTGCCAGGTACCTGGAGCATCCCAAGCTCTCAGACCCCCCCAAAATAGTTGATTGACTGCCTCTTCACTTTATTCTGAACAGATGACTGTTTCTGGATGGTTCGCTCTAATGAGTTTACATAAGAGAGACATTCTCTCTAATCTATACACACTGAAGTAATGAGCTCAGCCTGTCGTAGATGAAACACTCATCTCTTTAGACCTCCACACCATGTGCAGTTTCAAAATAAGGGGGATCCTTTGACTGTCGGGTCAGCATGAAGGTAAGAGGTGAGGAACATAACATGGGCAAGTTGGTTTCAGGTAAAACTGAGTTGACTTTGCTGCTTCCCAAGAAAGTCAGAACTGAGTACCTTAGAATGGTCTGGAGAGGTTTTCAGTGCTTTTTCTCAGTGCAAGATCTCATTCAGGGCTCATTCCTTTAGCTACAATACACGGGTCACCCCAGCTCAGTGTTTGTGCTGTATAGAGGGGGGTGGGGGAAAGAGCATCACTTCCTTCCAACCTGACACAAATGTTTTCACTCCTCTGCACCTTCCCAATCGCCCCTCTCTCTCTTTCTTTCTTTGGACGCCCAAACTGGCCCCTGCATCCCCTGCCACAGTTGAGCAGATTGTGTCTGTATTCCACGCTTCTTCCAAACAAAAGGCATGGGACCATTTCTCCAAAGCCCAGCGCAAGAACCTGGACATGTGGCGAAAGCAAGCAGAGGTTGGTGTTTTCATTTCTTACAGTCAATATGTTCATGCTTCACATCTTCAGAAACAGTTATACAGTATGTCAGCGTAAAAGCATTTTTTATGTCCATTTTCTCTTCCCTGTAAACTTTTCCGTTTATCCCAAGTGTTATGAAGTCAGAGTACATTGTTATGTAAGGTGAATGTTAATTGTAAGCAGGTAAACGCTTCGCTCTCTCTGGTAGTTCAATCTGACCTGAGTCTGCCTGAGTTTTCAGCGGTTCACAAACAACTGGCAGGTAACAGTAAATCTCTCCCGCAGGAAATTATAGAACACAGACATGTCAATATATTTGACCATTTTTTCCACTCTGTTACCTCCAAAGCTGAATACAGGAAACGCTGTTTCTTCACTGTTCGAAGAAGCTTCAGACAGAAACTGTAAACGAATTAATTAATGATATTCTGCATTTATGCTGTGAAGTGATTTTTTTTTCTGTTTTCTGTGGTCATTAGGTAAGTTTCCCGAGATCTCTCTGATTATGAGCACACAGAGAGCCAGTCTGCTGTGTAATTAGCACTTTGATTTTCTTTGCTAGCAATATTAAAACATTTCATACGGATCAGAGGGCTGATGTTTTTTAATCTAATGAAGCTATTTTGAGTCCAAAGTGCTTGAGAACTTTGCAGGTGATTATGTAACTAGCAGAAGCAGTTTTGTGGTTCTAAAAGATATTCTGATAGCTTTAAAATCAACATCCACTTAATATTCACCTTGATTACTGATATAAAACACCATCTAGGTGTGTGAGACTCACACAGGCCGTGTTTGCTATTGGTTAATAGTAATCAGAATCAAATGCATGATCTCATTCAGGTCTGATTCTATTACAGTATGGATGATTCAGTCGATTCATGACGATACAGTGAATACTATACTTTATTCTGGATAAATGTCTCTTTCATGCTTTAGTATCACATTATGAAAGTGAAATGGAAGTGAATGTCATGTTAACTGTAAGTCATTGGAACAGTTATAAGATGCAGGTAAATGTCAAAAGAGACTCGTCGTTGTTTAAGGTAGGTGTTTAAAATATGAGTTGCTCCATATCCTAAATAATATCTGTATAATTTCTTACCTCAGAATTGTAATTCATTTGATTTCATTCATTTCTAATATATAGCCCTGTTTCTTTCTCCCCTGACCTGACAAGCAGAATTTCCGAGTCATGTGGAAAAAAAAAACATTTTTTTCAGTCAGTAATGGTGCTCACGCTCATCCACTTCAAGGCCATTGTGAAGCACATTACGACAATTTGCTATTACGGCCGTCAGTGTTTTGTTACCTTTTGTAAACTAAGTGAATCCCTCTCTATTTTACGAAGACCCTGACTGGCTGCCTTATTTGAATTGATGTATGTCATTTTATTATATTGGTCTCCAAATGAATCCATTCCGTATAGAGTTCCATGAACACTTACCCTGTTCCTCAGCTGTGAAAGGATCTTATTAATGGTGCAGTAATTGCGTCTTTATTGAGCTCTCCTTATTATTGAGTTTCTCTCAATTTCCCTCCCTTATTTCTCCCCTCTGATGGCAGGAATAAGTATGCAATAACAGCCTTAACAAGACTTAATCTGTTCAAAAAGCTGACACAGTTTTTTACTTGCTAGGTTCCGTCCCCCAATTTTCCCCTTTAGCTCTTTGTTCTAACTGCCTGACTAAAGTTGAATAGCCTCAGATATGAGATCTGAGATCCACTGCTTGGCATTGTGCTTGCAGCTTCACTATGGCTGTGACAGGAAGTCTCGATGCTGTCACAGAGGTATGAAACCTCATTTGAAAAGAGAAGAGAGTTAGCGGGCCTCTCTCACCTTTTACATTATGTATTGAGAGGAACCGACCTCAAAACTGTCGATATGTTTGACAATGCAGGTCTTCTGGGAAACGGCACGCTTTCAGACAGATCTTCCAATCTTATGTTTTAAACATTTATGTGCTAAAGGAGCCCATTAGCGGAGTCTTAACATTTAGCGCTGTAAGTCCAGGTTGAGTCAGGTCAGTGTGAGGTTAGTTACTGAGTGTAAGATATGTACAAGGTGACAGGAAGTGATAGGTAGCAGGTTACACACGCTTTAAAATCTGTTTACTCTGCCTCACTCACCCTCAGAGCTGTTTGGACCTTCTCTGTGCTTCTCATAAATCTGACGGTAAGATGCTGGTTTCGGTTGAGCAGATGACCCAGAGCAGTGCTCAGATGAATTTAGAAGATTTTCATCTTTATTTCCTTGAACTCTGCTGCAGGTTTACCCGGCCATTTCTTGAGTAAACAAAGCTTTGGTAAGTGTTGGTTTTGACAGAAATACCCAGTCAGCATAGCAGGGTCTCCTCAGTTTGGGACATTAGGCTGATTATTATTCCAGAACAGTACAGCAGGTAGCTATTCGCAGTTGCCTAGACGACCTGAATTCAATCACAGCCCATTTACACTGCAGGCAGCGAGGCTTCCTGTGCTAAAGACGGGGAGAAGTGTAAAGCTAGGCAGCTTCAAATGAACCTAGTTGCCTTTTTGCAAAGGCTAGTTGCCTTTGTAGTCCATATCATCTCTCTCCTCATCGTGCAGATGTGCCTGCTTATTTCTGCACTACCCTGCTAACAATTTTAGAACAATAAAGAACGTTTAAATTAGTAACAATAATGTTTAAAATGTTAATTTGAAAGTTCTTGGAATGTTAAAAACATCAAGTTTTTTAGAGGTTGTATTACCATTATTTATTTTGGTTTATTCAAACATTTTTTTAATTCTGTAGCATTTTTAAAATGTTCATTTTTAAAACTACTTAAGAATATTATTTTAATATATGACATATAACATTAATAAAAGTTTCACTAATGTTATGGCAAGACGTTTGTCACGTTTTTGATAACTTGAGAGGACTTTTAGAGAACATTTGCCAATGTTCTGAGAACATTTCATGTTAGCTGGGTACCTGTTTGGCCTCTTTAATTCTCAGAGATGAGACAGAGTTGCGTGTAACAGATGGTAATGTTTACGCTGGGCTTTTTGTTTGTTGTCAGGGAGTCGGTCTGTCTCCCTGTGGCAGTCATGTTGTGTCTTTGCACAGCCGCGTCCCTCTGCTGTGCGCATGCCTCATTAGCCGGAGAGATCCCCCATCAGGACCACCAACAGGGCAGCGCTCATGCCCAGACATCTGCTTCATCTGCCCCTGCTCAGCCCTGCAGATCACATCCCGCTATTATAACACATTCAAAAGTCCCTGTGCAGTGGTTGTCCACTGATTATGAGCTTTGACAAGGTCACCCAGCATCAGGTGTCTCTCTGCGCCCATACAGCAGGGGACATCTGCTCTTCTAGCACTCGATTTTATTATTTACAATTTGATGGACTTCATTATGTTTTTGGACCATGCATTTTATGTGTCAGTCCAAGTGTGAGATAAATCATGCAGTGTCTCTTGTTCCTCTCACTTGCAGGAGATCAGAAACATCCATAATGAAGAGCTGATGGGAATTCGGAGAGAGGAGGAGATGGAGATGTCAGACGATGACATGGAAGACGCTCCAGAAAGCAAAGACTCTGATGACACAGGTATACAGCATTTCAGATCAGCAGTCAGTGTGTGAACCCAAAAGTGTGAGATGGGAATCTTTGCTAAAACTGTACAAGCTGTACTTCGTCTTTCTCATAAAGAGGTTTCTCTGCTCTCTCTGCATACAGATTGAATCCAGCAGTGATTTGTCAATTTTATGAGGAACTCTGTCTTTACTTGGATCACATTGTGCTGTGAAATTTGCAGAAAGAAGCAATAACCAGCTAATTTTCGCTATATAAATGAAGAGAGTTCAGACACTCACCTCTCAGAATAGCTCTGACTGCTTAATGACCCCTGTCACCGTATGTCTGCTTCAGACTGAGTTTTTTCAATAAACATTCTGTCAGGAATTAATGAGGCTCATAGAATCCCTTCCCGCAGACCTTAACACTTTGGTCAAACCTCTGCACGTTTTTGTTTGTGTTAAGAGAAAACAAGTTAGATATAAATTGTCTAATATATGGAGGCTTTTTCACTCAAGAGTCAGCCAGTTACAGAAGCCCAGAACAAACATGAATTATATGAGCATTCAAACTGGACAGGACGCTGGGCATTAAGTCTGTGACAAAGTCAGGTCACTCAGTGGTAATATTCCCCCTGGCAGATATTTTTAGTCAACTCCTTATTCGGCAATGTTCTAGAGATAGTAAACAAGTAAACAATTGACTCGTCAGACTATAAGGCATTACAATTCCTTTAGTATATCTAAAAGGCAATTGTCCGTTTTTAACTGTAAGGGACTACAGTGTTTCAGTTTCTCCCATTCAAATATGCACAAGTGATCCATCTTCTCCGCAGATAATGTCTCTGATTAGTCATCATCAGGAGCCAGATTCAACACTGCATTGAGATTCTACCTGATCGAGGTGTCATTCAGTAGACCCGTGTGTATAAACCCAACATGTACTTCTGATTGCAGCAGTGCTCATCAGGAAGCGAATGAAATCAAATCAGTGTCAGCAGTTGATTCCATCACAGGGGAAACGTGTCATTTCTGTATTACTGTTCTTATAATCCCCTGTGGTTTTCTGAATGTGGTGGTACAGAATCTGCCAGCTGCTCTTCCAGTTCATTTCAGGTTGAGTTCGTCACAAAGGTGCCATTCGAACCTGGACTATGACTGCTTAGCAGAGAGAATCATGGGATATTGTCAAATGATCACTGGTTTGTCAGTGGTTTTTGATTACTCGCACACACTCCTCACAGTAAATTTGAGACAAGCCCTCTATCTGCCCCTCGTGTGTGGCTTTTGACTCTAAGAAACAATCTAAGATTGTCGTAGGTGACAAGCGCCCCCATTAGCATGCAAATGTATGACATATTTACCACGTTGGATTCGCGCATGTCCTCATGTGCGACCTTAGTTATTAGAAAACAATAACAACCATCTCTGTCAGTGGGTTCAGATATCATGGAGAGGACGTCAGGAGATAGGAAAGGGTCAGAGATCCGCTCGGGTAATGAGGGAGGTCATTTAACACCCATGTTTATGAAAAATTCAAAATCTTTCACTCCTGTGTGGAAGGTGAGCAGACTCTCGAAAGAGGGGCGTGGTCATAGCTTCAGTCATAGCTGAAGGCACTCAGATACCTGCAGGTGTGGGGTCAGAACATCTCCATCTTCTGTGTGCTTTATTACCTTCTGGAGTTAATCAATGATAATGGATAGGTGTCCTCTGACAGTAGATACAGTGCAGTTAGGAGCTGCAGTCTGCACTCAACAGCTCTGGGCAGCACAGGTCGATACAGATGCCTGCCATGTTGTGGAAGGTGAACCGGACAGTCTCTCAGAGCAGCGTCTTGATGAGATGAGCTGATCAATACAAACGGCTTGCCCTCTCTCTCTCTCTCTCTCTCTCTCTCTCTCTCTCTCCATCCTCTGTTCTCTAATGAGTAATTGAGGTAAAATATAAATTATAGCAGTGTTTTAAAATCTAGAGTTCCAGAGCGCTGCATTGCTGTCTACTTGTTTTAAGGTCCCAGCTGAAAAAAACATCTTAAATCATGTTTAGCTGGTTTTAGCTGGTCTTTCAGCCTAGTTTTAACTGGTTAAGTTGGTTCAGCAGACTGGTTTTTGAGTTTTGATGTTTTTAGCTGGTTAAGTTGATCTTCAGGCTGGAAGACCAGATGACCTACCAGCTAAAACCAGCAAGGGTGAAAGACCAGCTTGATCAGCTTTGCTAGGCTGGGAGGCCCATCTTAAAGCCAGACAACCAGCCTGGTTTTAGCAGATTTTTCAGCAGGGGTAGCATCCTAACCATCATAACTTTATAACTAACTGATTTTGTAGCAGCTCTTTGCCATACTGATAGTGTTTCTCATTGCAGTTGAAAATTGAAGTAATGCAATTACTTTCTCTATGTTAATTGTAAAATACTCCAATAACCAAAACATAAAGAGCACACAAATATTAGCTACAGTAGTTATTTAATTTTAAATTGACAATATTCATTGATTGTTTTTGATGTTGAATAAAATGCAAGTTTATCTAAAGTCTCTCAACTCATTTAACATCTTTGCTAAATTTTTTAATTTTTTTGAAGATTGTAGTTACTGAGCTTGTGCATTCTGCTGTTGCCTTCTGCATGTGGGATACAAGCAAAGCTTTTGAATTTGGCTAATATTAGTTCTTTTAGAAGGGAGTATACTAAAATACTGCTGCCTGCCTTGCTTTTAAAATATGATCCCTTAAAATGCTGTCTAGGTAGGCAGCTCACTAGCTTTTCGAGTAGAACTAATATTCCCCTAAAGTGAGGCAGGTGATGATAAAATGTTTTCTGGCAGACTACAAACTTTCAGTGCTGCTCATGGCTGATTTCTCTTATCTTCTGCCCACGTCACTCAGCCGGCCATCCTCTCTCCTTCAGCACCACATTACCAAAGATCCTTTATCAGATGTCCGAGCAGACACTCAGCTGTGCCTCTCTCTCCCAGCCCAATCCGAGACGGACACGGTTCTGGGAATAATCCCGTTATCTGCTCCCGCTAGACATGAAGCAGAGGTGACGTCTTTGATCATCTGGCCGTTAGGAGAAGACTGAATGACGGAACGTCTCAGTGTGAAGAACCCTCTTACGACCATTTTAATTACAGCCATTTGATAACAATGCCCATGGTACATTAAGGCAAGCATTAAGTAATACACTTTCTCGGTTTAATCCTCTCTAATTAGCTTCTAAAAGCCAAACGAATGCAGCAGCAGCACCGAGGGCCCTTTTATCTCAGTCCATCGGTGCCTTTCTACAAGCAGCTTTTGAGGAACTTGATGTTTTCCTGCTTATCTGTTTTCCTTCACCCTTTCTAGGTCCGGTCACTGGCACACTGGGTGATGGTTCTGGAGCTCAGCATCAGTATCGCTAGCTCACGTTGTTGTTTAGAAAACCACACCTATCCTAACCTCTGATGTTTTGGGTTTCTGGTTGAAAGCAGGCAGGTTTTATAGTCTAGTGTGTAATGTTTCCAGCCTAGAACCATCATTTCCATGGTGGAAATGCCTGTAATGGTTCTAGATTGAGCACAAGCAGCCTGCAGGTTGAAAAGAACCGGCAGCATCTTATTACTCTGCTGGATTATTATGTGCCTGCGTCTCTCATTTTCCTCCTCTGAATGTCCGCTACACCTCTTTCCTTTTCTTTCCTTTCTGTTATTGTTTTTCACCTCTGCCTTCCTCAATCATGCGTCTCTGTCTGCTTATTTCCTTTCCACCAATGCGTTTGTCATTTTTCATATCTCCCCCCACCCGTCCCTCTCTCAGGGCCCCTGGCTCAGGTGGAGGCTTTGAAAGAAGAGAATGACAGTCTGCGCTGTCAGCTGGACGCCTACAGGAATGAGGTGGAGCTGCTGAAACAGGAGCAGGGGAAAGCGCAGCCCCAGCGCAGCGAGGAGGACACCACTCGTCAGCAGCAGCTCAGCTTCCTGCAGCAGGCACTGCAGGGCATGCAGAAGGTATGCGAGCACACACCGCACCAAACACGACTGAGATTTTGAAAACACGGGCGGGCGCTCGTGGGTGGTGGCGTGCCGTGGTAGTTAAAGATCCGGGTTGGCAACCGAATGGTCGGTTTGAAACCAGCACGGTGTGATTTGTAAACAGTCACTCATCTACTGTAGGCTTACTGTCTCACTGCCGAACGCACCTGCTGTTTCCTGACTCACCGAATGTAGCGCTGTGTTTGCATGAGAGTTTTTTTGAGCAGTTTAACAGCAGGTCGTCCATCACACAATAATAAATACTGAAGATGTAAAATGTGGAATGGAAATTCAGTCGGCTCATGTGGGCACCCATTGAAAATCGAAGTCTTGATGTCTCTCACCCATTGGCACTTTCATCCACTTTATCAAACGTTTTTTTATCTTCCCTTGTGGACTGTAACTATTTCTAGAACAATCTCCTGCTGCCAGCCTCTGTTTCTCATTGTTCTTTTGAGCGCTCGGAGTGACCCAGAGCTCTGAGTTTTAACTAGAGTTGTTTTCCTACACCTGCCGTGTATTCATGCAACTAGAGTCATCATAAAGAGGACTGAAATGCGCATAACCTCGCTGGCCTGCTGGTTCAACACTCACGAGCTGTGGTGCAGTGGTAAGCGCATGTGCTGTAAACACACTTGAGCTGTAGTGCAAAAACAGGGAGAAAATGGGGCTTTGTGTAGTAAAAATGTGGTAAACAATTTTGTACAAATGTAAAAAGAAACTTTACTTTTAGTACATCCTATAACAATCTTTGATCCAGGTTTAATTGGATCTAATTCAAATGCAAAGTTACTACTCACCATTTAGCTAAACATAACTTCTGAAGCTATTTATTTTTCTGAAGTTGTTCGGTAGTGTTTTGTAACATTTTAATCATTAAAATCTCTTGAAAGGTACTTTAAGTTAAAAATAATTAAAGATCTATCATTTAAACATTATTACGTACCTGCAATAAGCGTCTCACCTTCCTCACATCTTGTGAGATTAAATCCCTGTGAATATATTTGATGATGACAATTCTGATAAGCGCAACAGCTCAACAAACTGAGGACTGTGAAAGCGTTTTCTGCATATTTTGTGAATGCATTTAGTATTTGCTTCACTTAGTTGTGCATGAAAGTCACTGTACCCGGAAGCATTTACTCTCACTTATCAGAAAGAGTGTATATTTTTCCTAAGAGGAACAATATGCATTTTGTCATTTGTTGAATATTTTTAAGCATATTGTGTTGTAGAATACAGATGTGCATATATTGGCCAAACGTGAGTTTAAGATTTATTTAAAGATCATTGTTAGTATTTTGTTTATTTGTTGCACATCATAATGTTTATAAAATACACAAAGTTTTCCCTCCGAGAATAAAATATGTTTAAAGTCATTTTTGCTTTGAAAAACACATGCATAGCTGCCCTGTTTTGATATCTGTACAACATGTTGTAAATTGTACAGAATATGTACAAAAAAATATACAAAAAAAGTTGGGGCGAAGATTTCATCTGTAAGAACATTAAATAAAATATTTACATGTTTAAATAAAATAAAATATTGTAATATAGGCAAATATTTCAGATGATCAGTTTTGTCAGTCCCAGTATGTATGGCTGCACGATTTAGCCTGTAACATGTACTGATGTCACCTGCCCTCCACATCTCCGGTCACTTCCTCTCCCCTCTTTACTGTCTCTGTCTTTAAGTGGAATCTATATCTATAATCTGTAAGCCACATACTGAATGTTCTAATCTTAGAACCACACAGATGTTACATTCACACATGCCGGTGACCTTCTGTTATGATTATCAGGAAGTGAAGGAGACTGGATTTGAGAGGGACGTTTGTCTCTCTAAAGGTGTACGTGTGCTGCTAATGAGCCCTAATGTGTGTGTGTATACTGAACACTGCTGTAGCGTGAGATGATTCAGTGCTGCCTGCACAGAACACATGAGCTGTACACTGAAAGATTTGTTTGAGTAAGAAACAACATCGCATTCACAGATGAACCTGCTAATAAGACGCCCCATTCTGTCAGATGGAGTGAACAGCGCAGGTCATTTCCCAGAAGTGAATGGCTTCCAAACGGCATGCGTGGCCGCTGCACTTAGAGCGTGTTATACCCAGACGCGCTTTAATTTATTCATGAGGAGCAGTGCATGAACACAAACAGAAAGGTTACATCACCACACAGCTCCTGGCTTCTGAGAGCTGAACATTATCAGCAATGACAAATCAGCTTTTGTAACCATTTTGACCGTTTGCTTTTAACCATTAAGCTTGTCAACAAATTAGCATGCTTGAAAACAGTGTTTGAGTAGCACAGTATAAGAAATGCATGTTACATAATCAATTCATCAGTTTCACTAATTACTGTGTGTCTATACACACACAGCAGTAGCAGTTTTATATATTTACGAGCTTATATACTTATATATACTTATATACTATATACACTTATATACTATACACATATATATATATATATAATATGTGTAATATGTGTGATGTATACACACACACACACACACATTATATATATATATATATATATCTAGATGGGTATGGGGCTTGCCAGTGCAGACTGTAGGACTTTGCCGCTGTGCATTGCTTCAAGTTAAAAGAGCTGACTCCTGTGTGTGTATGATATTCTGCTGCAGAGATATGTCTTATCACAAGCCCCTCAGCGGTCTTGAGGGTTTCACATGAGATTCAGTATACTGCCTCAAGTCAAAAGAGCACCCCCCAAGTTCTCAGTGATATTCTGATTCTAAATATCTCTCCTCCAAAGCACATGATTTGAGGTATCAGTCACGTCTGTGGCGTTTACACATTATATGATGAAGGGACATGAATATACATTTTCATTTACATTCAGCACACACACAGACGTCCCTGGCAGCACAGAGCAGCACCATGTGCGTTCAGCTCTGGATTGAATCAGTCCTTCACCTGAACTGTGGCACAGATACAAACATCCTCAAGGCGGAAAGTCTTTTCACTCATCTCTGACTGAAATGCACGCCGCCCAGATATTTTCCCCCTCGTTTCTGAATGTCACTCGCGTGGCACCTCCGGAGGTCACAGAACAGCTGCCATATCAGGTGCAGGCTGTTGAAATGCCTTTATGAGCCAGAAATAATCAAATAAAAATGTTGAAGATAATCACTCCACCTGAGATAGAGTTATTTGAAACTCATGTTTCAAATGAGTCTTTTGAGCTACATATGTATTAAGATGCCATTTTTGGACATTATACCACTTTTTGGACATTATACAATGCCCAAAGATGCTGTCTAGGTAGGCACCTTGTTTAGATTTGACAGGCAGTCACAGATATCTACGTAACCCAGCATTTTAATGAACCAGAGCAAACTGCCTTCAAAGGTATCGAGTTCAGTGTGCGTTCTTTTTAAGTACTGATGATCTTATGCGCATGGAACGTCTGGCTTTTTGAGTTCCGTCTCTCGTTCTGTTTTTAATGTTGTCTGTTTTCTTTTGTGTTGTTTCTCTAGCAACTACTGAAGCTCCGCGAGGACCTGAAACAGAGAGAGATGGAGCTTGAGAAGAACTCAGAGGAAAAACAACAGCTCGAAAGTCAGATCCAGAGTCTGAAAGAGCGAATCCAAGCTTTCCCCACATCACACGTGCTGCCCGTGAGTTACAGACATCACATGCCCGCCAACCTCTCTGTCTGGGGCTCGCGTCTGTGGTTTTGCGGCATCTTTGTTCTTTAACTCTGTCTGGTTTCGGTGCGTTCTGTCTGAGGAGCAGGAGGAGATGAAATGGCTGTCAGTTTGAGGACAGTGTGTATTAATGAATGTGTCCCGCGGAAAGCTCTCTGGGGATTCGGATCTGAACAGAAATATCTGATTCTCTCCGCTCTAATTAAAACAACATTAGCTCAAGATGAGTGTTTGAAAGTAACTAAAAAACAGTTTGAAATCTTGGCTTTGTTTACAAGTAAGCAGTGATTTGAAAGTCCTCATATTAGCACATAAAGATAACAGTCGTTGTTTCAGAGATAAAATGGCAATGATACAGTTTAGTGATGTTTGGGAGGTGCAGGTAATGCATTTCTGATGAAGCGCGTGTGGAGATGCATGCTAATGAGCAACCCACACTGAACCTGAGCCCGCAGAACTCACAGAAACCACATGACCACCTCACCCTGTTCATTCATTAAACACAATGATTAAAAGAAAGTAAAATATACATAATATATACATTATATTTTTTTACATATATAATTTTACATTCTAAAAAGTCATAAAACAATTTTCAATTTTTAAGTAGAACCCTGCTGTATTTTATGATTTCATAATAAAAGTCCATTTAACACATTTAATCACATTTAAATCATATTTGAATCAATTTCTCAGAGTTCCGCATATGAGCCTGCAGATTCCATCTGGTCCGCAGCATGAGTTAAAAAGGCTGCAGGACTGCAGGGCAGATAAGCGCATGTATTTCCAACAGCTGCAGCAGACACTAATGAAAACTAATGACACCTCTGCAGCCAACACGCCACACCAGTTCCTACAACAAACCTCTTTGTCAGTTCACTCCGTCTTATTCAGGCAATACTGTGTCGCTCAGGGGACGATTCCCAGTGTTAATTCATATATGAAACTCATTTCAATCAGATTGAGTTTCATTTTTAACTAGCAAAAGGTAAACCCAATTTAAGAAGGCTAAACGATGCATGCCTAAAATTTCATAGCTTGTTATCTTGTTCAGACAGATTTTGTTATCAGAACTTTTCTTATCTCGTACCATGGAGCGGATGGTTTCAGGTTCAGTTTGGGTGTTATCACCCACCAAGACTAATCATTTTTAAAACGGTTGGTCGACTGCTCGTAATTCCGAGGAGGAGAGGAAGGTTTGGATGTGGTACAGCAGTGAGTCGGGTTTGATTGGCACATGGCAGTGGAGTAAATCTCACCACTACTGATAATGCTGCAGGAGAATTCAAGATGAATCACCTGAGACAGACTCATTAATGAGAGAAATGAAAATCAATTTTAATGCAGCTGTTCCTCCTATAGATCTGTGCCCGTCGCTGCTGACAACAGTTTATTGTTCTCTCTTAGATGAATGTGTTGTGTATGTCATACCTCAGCTTGTGTGTGTGTGTGTGTGTGTGTTGTTCCGTCTCTTGCCGTGATTAACTTCATTAATATTTAACATTATTTCCTAGAATTTTGTGCACTGTTGTATATCAGCCAATGGCATTAATGTCTGTTGGGAGTTACTAAAGCTGTAAACCATCTTACTGCAGTTTATTATGCCTAACAACACACCTAAACTGTGGTAAAATCACTGTAACACAGCACGAGTGGCTTATTACTTTTATAAAATGATGGCAATACAAATATGATAAAAACATCAAGGTTCAATAAGTAATTACATTGATTTATTACAATAAACAAAATAATTCCTCCGCCATAGAATAAAGTTCATAGGCTGCAGTGACTGTAGGTTGCTGTGGTCCCAGGCCAAGCAGACTACAAACCTAATGCATCAAGCACATTATTATAGAATTCTGTAGGTATGTATATTTCAAGGCAGCTTTCATGCAGTTTTAGATTTTAGAGTCAGTCTGTTTAATAATACAAGATTTTTACATTTTTTAAAGGTAATGTGAGTGGTGCTTAGCCATGCAAAGCCACCACCATGATGTTTCTCATGATATTTTATGATGTTTCAGTGTCTACATATAGATGGGACTTAAAACACTGTACGCTGTTTTAAGTCTAAAGAAGCCACTGTGAAGTCTATGCATTTTCTGTTTCCTTCATTTTTTGGAAATTGTGATGAATGTAAGGATTTTGTTACACCTGTTTGAATTTCAGTACATGGTTAAGAGTCTAATCGGCATACACCTTTTCTCGACAAGCTATTATTTGCGTTTTAAAGTGTAGAAAAAGTTACATGTTGCGTTTAATGGTTGTTCAGATCCCTAAACCAAACTATGAGCAGCAACAACAGTTATGAGCAGCAACAACAGTGCTACTTCCCTTAGCAAACAGCATTAAATATTCTGTCAGCATCGTGTTGTGTTTGTAATCTCAGCAGAGATAGTTGAATCTGCTTTCTCTCTGCGATTACACCGCGCTTCATTAGAGTTTCATTGAGCAGGGCAAATGCTTTGGTGCTCTGCTGCTTATTTGGCATTTAGAGAGATCCATTAGCAAACCTGACCTTCATCTCTGTCCGCGTCAGGGTGGCGCTCATGTCTCCTGCCCCGCGGTCTGTCCTGCGTCCTGTAGTTTCCCCGCACGTGCGAGTGTGAGGCTGTGACATATTTCTCACTGACAGCTCTCTCATTCTTTTAATTGACTGTAGCTGGAGACGGCTGAACGAGAGGACAGAGGAAGCGATGAAAGCGCAAATCACACAAGCGTAAGTGGGAGACGCTTCTCTCCGTCTCTGCCTCTCGTCCACACCATCACCCCTCATCACACCTCCTGGCACTTTACAACAATACAGAACACTTCAGTGGTTCATGACTTTGTAAAGCATTAAAGCATTAGAGGCACAGATACAATGTTATTGGTTGCGAGGCTGTTAGATGTGTTAGATAAATTGTTATCTACTGTAGGATTAAACTACGGTTGCTTGAAAAGCCGTGTGTTTTAAAAACAATATGGTGATTTTCTCTCACTGATACGGTCAAATTTATGAGACTGTATTATGTTAAATACAGTGAAAAAATGATACAGGCCATAAATCCCCATTTTAATGATTAAAAGATAACATTTATTGTCTTTAAAACATGCTACTTCTTATTACTGTAGTTTATAACTGATTCACTGCAGTCACCCTGATTTATCTTCATCAAGAGATAACCAAGATCAAGCGTTCCCAACTTATTCTGAAAATTAATGATCAAACTATATAAATGTTTTGAAAATTAATTTGTAAATAACTATATTTGCTTTCATACTAACATGACACTACATTTACAATCCGGTTTCTTGCAACCCTGCAGATGTCATAGAAATGAATGTAAGAAAACATAATTAGTCAGTTTCAGGCCTTATTTTGTACCCTGTACATGACGCCTCTTCTTCTTCTGCTGTCTTGTACCTCTCCTTACTGCTGCTTCCTCTGTCGTTCTTTCTCTGCACCTTCCCTTCTCTGCACCACCATAAACCCTGTTCTCCTGTCCTATTTCCTCTCCTCTGTCCTCGCTCAGAACATGACACATCATTACAGACCAATCGAGCGCTGGAGAACTTTATTTGTCGCAGGATAAATCACTCAGACACAACTGGGCGAGGAGCTCTTGGCACGTCAGAGTGTCGGGGTAATGAGGGGGGAGGACCAGAGATGCTGCTGGGAAGAAAAAACCTTCTCTTTGTTGTTATTTCCCACTATAGGAAGCCTCAGCGGCGGCCGTGGTGTCCTGCAGCCAGGAGAAGGAGAGCTTGCCGGAGAAGGGCCCCCCCAGCCCTGTGAAGTCTGAGCGAGAGGCTCTGCTCGTGGGTGAGTGTCAGGGGCGGCACAGTGGGGGTCCGGAGCTTCTGAACCACCTAGCGTGTGTCTTTTTTCACACTTTATCTAATCAGACACAAGATTGTGAAAAAAACCTTGTCTCATTATTTTCTTCATCTACAGCTATCTGTGCTAGGGTGCAGGTGTTAATTGCCTGGCCAAATGAGCCTCAAATGAGTCACCTCCGATGCTTTTTAATGAGGGACTTTGACTTTTTGTCCACATCAGAAATAGAGAGTAAAAAATGTGTGTGTGAGAAACAGAGGCTGCAGAATGAGCTTATCATAGGCTAAAATGCTTACTAAGATCAGTCACTCCTTATTCACGGCCAGTATTAACATCACATTTCAGGTGATCTGATAACAAGCATAGATAGATTGCTGTCTGGTGTTTACTTGCGTCTTAAATGCATCTTCTACAAGCACCTGTGATGGGGTTTTTGTGGAAGTTGTGTCTCTGATTTTGTGATTATGTGCGGTACATCACTTACTGCATCAGTGTTACTGCATGTTGATGCGACTGCAAGCAAAAAACATCAGCACATTGTTGCTCCCAAATATATTTGTTCATTTAAATCTCAGACATGATGTTTCAAGCTAAATGTTCATTGTTATTTTAGTCGAGCAGCTGTAGCAACTGCATGCTTCACATAATTTCATGATTTATTAATTCAGCTGATGCTTTTATACGAAGCAAATTATCTGCGTAAGTGCATGTTGATGCCAGAGACATCTGAGAGTTTGTGTGATCCGATCATGCAATGTTTCAAACCCTGTTTAAAACTGTATGAAGCACTGTCCACTTAATCACCCCAGATGAATGACAATATCAAGTGTAAACAGCCTTGATAATGATAATCCAAATATGTATGCATACAAAAACTGCTCTGCGTTAACACAGCATGTTTGCCACCGTTGTCAAGGTTTTATATTTGTGTTATATTTTGGTTTATTGGCCAGTCCAGTGACTGGAAAAACTGCTGACGTCTGTTGTCTGGGGCATTGGCTCTGGTTAAAGTAACCTTTGGTTAAGCATTGGCCTGACCGCTGCACTTTGCTTTCCATGAGCAGACTCTCGTTTTGCTAGATTCGCTTTAGCTCACGTTCTGTTCGAGTGGCTTAAATCTGCTCTAAAGGAGACAGTTTTCCACGCGCAACATTTTTAATGGAGGGATGTGCGTTTGTGTTTTCTTTGAGCAACTCAAACAAATATGGTTGAGGAAAGCAGAGAGGTTCACAAAGCATCAGTTCACAGTCAGTACAGACTGTGTGCTTAAAGGGGTAATTCACCCAAAAATAAAGACCATGTACTCATGCCCATGTTGTTACTTCACTGTCTGTGGTTCTTAATACAACAGTCTAGTAGACAGAACACTGTAAAAACGACACAGTCTGTCAGATGAGGTGGTAAATGAGGGCTGTTAAATATCCCAGGCCATTTCTCAGTAAAAACACTACAGGGATCTAACCCTGGTGTCCTGGCCAGATTTTCTCCTCTGGCCTCTATCCATCACAGCCTCCTCATCTTCTCTGTATAATTGGCTCCCCTCCACTGGTTGTTTCAGCCACCGATCATCTCAGGTGGCTGCTGCTGCTTCTGCTGGTGGATGAGGACACTAAAAACAGTGTAGATGTCCATCATGCTCTTTACCATACAGTGAACGTGAATGAGGCCCATTAAAGACTTCAATACTACTTGTGATGTTTCCCAAGCCAATACAATAGATTTGTCAGTACAGTCATAATTCACTGACAATCTTTCTGTGTAGCAAATAATGCAGGTTGCCTTCGCTGATGTCACACATCTTCACGTGACATTTGAATATATGCAAATGTCAGTTAAAGCTGCAATCTGTAACTTTCGCCTCTCTACCGCCATCTCTGTTTGAAACATAAAATTACAGGTTACTTCATTACGTATGTTGAAGTTATACAAAGCCAAGTTGACATTTCCCATGAAATCCGACCCAACAGCTTAAATTAATAAAAATAAATCATTATTATTATTAAACTTACTGTTGTAAACTGGGGTAAAATAAGGAGACTGTTTTGAACACTGATCTGTCATGTATTTGCTCAATAACTGATTTGTGTTTATTATAAACCAAGAAAGTTGTGGATTGTGGCTTTAAATATAAAAAAATGGTGGAGATTTTTAGCTACTAACAACAGTTAACAACATCTCTTATTTTCATTGTATAGTAAAGAAAAAACATAAACCGGAAGTTTATTATGGGTAAGAGTGAGTCAGTAATGACAGAATATTTTCGTTTTTGGGTGACTGTCCCTTTAAATGTGCCACAGGCTGTTTGTATGAAAACATGCAGCATTAGATTTTCTGGCAGAAATAGATTAATTAGTGAAACGGTGCATTAAATGATGAAGAATACTGGATAGATTTTGTTTTCGGTTTCCTTCACCACACAGTGTTTGGCTTTGGATCAATGTGTGTAAATGGAGAGTGTGGTAATCCACATGTATTTCAATGAAAGCATGTATAACATATAAGCCATATCTACAGTCCATAATGACTAATGGAATATTGAATGCATGGCACAGCTGCTTCGCTTCCTTGTTCATCGCAATGCATCGAGAATAATTGAGTTATCAGCCCTCCTATCAAATCCAAAACAGAAGTGCTAATAGCTGCTGTTATTGTTATTCCATATGTTGAAGTGTGATGAATGAAGCACTCAGCAGAGTGACTGCCTTGATTTCCCCCGAACAGCATCAAAGCTGCAATTAAACACTCATATGCATTTAAAAAGAAAAAAGTTCAAGAGGCAGTAGTGGCCGATGAGGACAGACACTTCAGGGAAGACGCCTCAAGTGCTTAGAACATTTACAAATCAGCTCCTGGAAATACAGAGAAAATAGCGAATGCTGATGTTCTACAGCTTTGTTCCAAAACCTGGTAAGCAGCCTACCACATTTCGAGGCGCGTTCCTGACAAAAGCTGTTACGAAAGGTAGGCAGCACACTTTTGCTGTCTTTTAAGATGCTTTGTTTTGGCCAACATCTAAAGCAATCCCAGAATACACTGCAGCAAGCTAATAAATTATTCACTTACGTATAAGATTGCTGACAAGTTGAGAACAATGTTGATCAACAATGCCCTTAATAACAAAAAGTAACAATGAAATGGTTCATTTAATACATAAAAGCGAATGCAGTTTTACCCGGTATTTGTATCAAGTAATTTTCACCTTTCATCATTTGTAAAGCAAAATTCTGAAAATCAGTTGCGAGTCCACTTGATGGGAGCTGTGCTGTTTGTCCAATAAACAGAATCACTGCCTGCAGTATACAGAGCATGTCCAATCAGTCACTCGTGAGGTTCCATTTCAGCCTCGAAGGTAGTTGCCTAGAGATCAAGACAGCTGAGTAGGTTTTGGGACAGAGCTTAGATTGATGCTGGACAGCCAGATCTTTCATATGACTCATCTCTGGCTTTGCTTCCTTAGGAATCATCTCCACGTTTCTTCACGTTCATCCTTTCGGAGCCAGCATTGAATATATCTGCTCCTATCTGCAGCGACTGGACACTAAGGTATGCAACACACACACAGAGTCATCCTCATCTGCCTGAATCTATTTACTGCTCTTTACAGCACCTCACACACACACACACACACTCACTGAAAGCTTCTGTGCCTGTCTACTTGCCATTCTAGTATTCTGCTGAGTAAACAGCTCTTCAGCAGACAGAACAAGCTCATGGTATAAGAAAAGCTCTCACCCTCACAGCAGGACCACACACACACTTCTATAGTCTGATGGTTCATTTCTATGGGGCCAAATAGTTGCGCCACATTTGCATGCAACATTTCAGTGCATTTTCAGTACAAAAACCTGCAATCCAGTTTAACCAGGCACTAAATGTGTAATACTACTGCAGTGTGAATATGTGCAAACATGCTTCCTTTTCATGTAAATAAGGCTCATTATAGATGCATCTTATAGCGCTAATTGCCTGGCGCTATTAACGTGCTATTATCGCCTACGGAAACCAGCGGCACAAGGAATTTCTTTATGTTTGTGTACATTTTCTGTTGATCATGGCAGCAGTTATCCAATCAATGATGATGAAAGGATGAAAAGCATTACAATCAGTTTTAAAATGCGCAATGCGGTCGCAGTTTTTGACATTGTTGGTTTGTGGATTGCAGCAGTGGAGCGATGCTGTACAGTCCCAGTTACACGCTGCAGATCACGGTAGCCTGCTGCGTCCTCCACAACCCGGCACTCAGATCTGACCCGCAAGAAGCAAAATTGCGCCGTGCAAATTGCGTTCCGCACAGATTATGTGAGACCGTTAGCTGATTTGCATAATTTCTTTAGCGAACTGGCTGCTAAAACAACACAGACAGTGCGTGCAAATGAATCTTCTGTCAGAAGTCACAGATCATTCTGCGTGTATTCCTCTGTGTGTATGTTCTCAATACAGAAGGTTTGTTTGCCAAGATGTTTAATGCCAAAATAAAACACTCATCCTCCTATTGCGCACTGTTGATTATTCTTTATTTTCATCCTTTCGCTCTCTTTCTCTCACTCTTTTTTTTTGTTGTCACACTATGACTAATTTACACTTACAGATGGAGGGTGAAAATGAGGCTCTATTTCTTTTCAGTTTGGAGTTTAGGGCCTCCGGCTGTGTTAGTGCCCACGCTCTCCTGCTCCGCAGAGCTCTCATGCCTTCATATCTTCATCAACACGCCCGCATGTTTGCACCAAAAACAATGCGCTCCGGTGGGAGGCGCGTGAGAGGATTTTAATTGATAAACCGCCATTTGTGTCTCGCTGCATGGCACTTGATGCGCTGGTGCAAGTGGGTTTGTGATCCTGCGAAAAACTGAATTCTGCTTCTGGTGTCGCTGACGCTCGTGTGAGCCCTGAGATTTACGGGCCCTGATTTACTGAAGTATATGAGTTTTTTTGTCTGTTAAAGCACATAGAAACTCAGTTATACACGCAAAAAGTTCCTGAGCTGATCTGCTGAAGTGGTCTACCGAGGACCGGCTCCTTCAGACATGCAGAAGAGCACGTCTTACCAGTTTTGCGGTTTCTGTTCTCTAGAAACGGTTTCTACGTGAGCATATTATGATGACGGAAATCAGCTGTTATTGTGCTGTATTGTGTTATTGTGTATTAAAATTCATAGTGCACCCAGTTCTTCTGCATTACCTACACTTTGTTCAAAATGCAACTCCAAAAGAAAATAACGTTAATAGGTTTTTGAGAAATGCTTAGAATACATATTGTGCATTGCATTGTAGAGTGCATTATTTTAATAACGTAAGCAAATTTACTCTGTTGTACAAAAAACAATTTTTTTGTCTTTAGCTGAAGCACACAATATGCTTTAACAGTCTCATTTCAAAATCAATCATCAGGTTTTGCAGCAACTTCAAATATTGAGAAATTCTAAAATTCATGTTGATTTTTCAGTTTAGTTTCTCACACAAATTGGTATGCTAATATAGAGAAAACTATTAAATGAAGAAAAAATGTTGAAGCATTTTCACTGGACTTTCACGCGCACATGAACCTGGTCTTTTACTGAACATGCTTCTCTTGACCAGGAGTTTTGCACCGGTCTAATCATTGATGTTCTTGTGTTGTTTGTTTTTCAGATCAGCACCACAGAGGTGGAGACGCTGCTCGGTCGGCTGCCCTGTACATTCAAGCAGGAGTTGACAGGTGTCGGGGCTAGTTTGGAGAAACGCTGGAAGTTCTGCGGTTTTGAGGGCATTAAGATGGCGTAGAAACACAGGCTAAGAAACACAGCAAGACTGAAAGTAAACGGCTAATGGACAGGAGAGATTCCAACCAATCACCTGCCAGCTCTCTGTGTCCATGACGCCAGCCACAAGGGGATTGTAATGTGGAAATCACAGAAAACACTCCAGCCCTGGAGACCCTCAAGACTTTGATGTGTGTAGTATGTTTTAGTGTGTGTACACACAAGCACATGTTGAAGTGTGTGTGTGTACATGGATTCCATGTGAATGGACTCAATATGACTGTGACCTCCTGCTGATGCAGTCGAATACTCACCGGTTTAAATCAGGGTCTGTTGAACCGGGGAGAAAACCGTCAACATAGTTTTTCTTTTTCTTCTTTCACCTCTAATTTGTAAAAAAAAAACATCTTATAAATAACATGAATATATTTCTTCTTTTTTCTTCTGTATAGGCTGCAGACAGCTGCATAGACTCTTTTGTTCATATACCCTGTAAATGTTTGAATAACTTGCTATTTTTAAATAAAAAATGAAGAAGGAAATCTTAAAATGCTACAGGACTAATCTTTTGGTCTAATAATCTAGGTCACGGCTCCCAAAAAGTTCAACTTTCAGCACCTCGGCTAATTAAAAAAGAGGAATCTTGGGACAAATATAAGCCTTAGGAAGATCTTTTCTCTCACTTCAGCTACATTTATGCCACACACGTCCTTTCAAAGCTTCTGGCTCTTCCTGCGTAAGCCGGTGACCACAAAAAAAGAGTTGTCTCAAACTCTCCTGAGTCCCCGAGCGATCTGAGCCACACTGCAGGGAGGGGCCACGCTGAACCCGTTTTCCCAAACTAGGGTTCGTTCTCCTTTGATATAATCCTTTTAATATGCATCTCAAGTTTTATAATCACTTGTAGGCCCAGAACTTACCACCAACTGCTAACCCGACTGTGAACGTGTTGAGCAGCGGTGCTGTCTTAGCACAAAGCCCGTGAAGTCTAATTAACAATTGCTGCGCTGCACGCATGTGTTGCGTCTGCATGTGTGTAGGTGTTTTCCTGTTAGTCAGCAGTAAATGCTGCGACTAGTTCGCCATAGCCGAAAAGGAGAGAAGACAGGAAGACAGTCAAGCGTCTCTAATGCGCTTCTGTTGTGCAATTTGTATGGTTATTTTTTTCCCTTATTGCCGAGGGAAACTAAAGCTTTAATACACATGATTGCTTTCCAGTGCCATGTTTTTCTTTGGGTCGTGTGTATAAAAAATTAGCTTGTCAGATGTTAGGACTGTCAGACGTGAATTAATAATGGCTAATGATTGTTTCCTCCATCACTGAACATCTTTTAATACTATACTGTTGCTTTGTGTCGTACATTTTTAATATAGGCGCTCCAGAGGGGCTAAATTCCAAGTGAACCAAAGATGAACATGTAAAACATTTTACACAACGTTGTTCTGTCACTCAAATGAGAATATTTTAGCGTTCTGTTCAGAATTGTAGTTTACACTCCAGTTTGAGACGGTTTATTAAGATCCATGTTGCTGCGTTTTGAATATCCTAAAATTCTTTCATGCTTTATTTCGAAAAGCTTTCATTTGTTCCATTAAAATCAAACCCGGTCCGTGTTTAGACGCTGCATGTCGGTTCACTCTTTTCCAGCTTTCACCGGTTTAATGTGGAACTTTTTGAACTTGGATGATAAAAACACCATGTACACAGATGCAGGGGCAGCGAAAGGTTGCGAGATGAACGCACGTGTTGTTTTCCTTCCTTCGTTCCTCTGTGTTTGGGAGGCTTCAACTCCTCCATCAGAGCACTTAGCAGAAGAGCTGTGTGTGGCCTGTTGTGTGCATCACTTCACTGGGCTTTATGCAGCTACAGAAAGAGCTCCATCTCTGTCATCAGGCCCACGTTTGACAAATGACGCATTTTTTTATATCGAGAAGCTCAGATATTCGCTGGAATACCATTACTTTTGTGTTGTTTTCTTGTTTTTGTGTACGTTAGATCCCCAGTAGACTTTATTTACTCAGACTGGAAGCTTTCATTATTCAACTGTTTGAAGACATTCTGAACATCAAAAAGAACTAAACTGACTAATTAGAACTCCATGCCGTGCCCTGGAGATGTTTTCGTTCTGTTGTCTCCTGTATGCAGCATCACCAAGAGTATCTCATGAATTCAAATGTGCACGGGCCGAAAAGGAACCCATGAGGTACACATTGTTTTGGAAACCTTGATTATATTCTTCCTATAGAAACACTCCAGTCCAGGAGATGTGCTCGAGTGTCCTTCAACACCTGCCCTAGATTTTGCCCGAATTCTTCTGAAGAGCAGAACGGCTCCGAATCCAAAGGGCAGTGGTGTCAACTGGAAACCCCAGAGTCCCGCTCATAACCCATAATCCCCTGAATGACATGCTCCTCATATCCTTGGAGGTAATTGGATATGGAGTGATAGCAAAAACCACAGATCTCTTTTTGGGGCCCATATCTCGATGCTTTAGCTAATTAGCTCGATCTTACCTGACTTCCTCCAGTCAGGCAATTACAAAGAGCGACTCCCTCGAGTGATCAGATGAGAGAGGTGATTGGTTCGTTAGGAGAGTGAATGCTCCCATCATTCCTCACAGTCAAAGATCCTCATTATTCCCAAGCAGTCAGAGTCTATGACTGAAACCGTCCATCTGTTTAAGATGTAACCCACAGAGGTTACAGAGGGTCACCACTTCCATAATAATGCTGATAGATAATAGATCACAGCCAATACTCTAAATAAGGTGGTTCGTGAGCTCCCCCTTCTGGGAGGAGAGTGAACTGTTAAATGTTCTGTAGAGGGCAGATTTCAGTCATTTGTGTGTTTATATGAAGGGGGTATTAAGAGCTCAGTTCAAGCAGCTGTCTGGCCCCTGTGTGGCGAGACGTGAAGGCAGCCTGGATTCACATGCACAAACACAGTGATCCTTTTAATTAGGGACCACTGTTGTGATAATAGGTTTGAACTATGTACAACCTTTTGCAAATAAAATGCAGTAGTTATTTTAAATGCTTTTCACTGCGTGTAACATACTTTTCATGCAGAATTCACTTGTAAATTTTACAATCCTGAGCCTTGTCTGAGGAGTAAAACAGGCATGTTTTTCCACTGTAAGAAACAACAACCTTGAAAAGATGCTTGATAAGGCTTCATGATAAGGTCCTGTTTATTAACGTCAGTGAATGCATTAGCTAAAATAAACCAACAATAAGCAATATTTGTTTACAACATGTATTAACTTCGTTAATGAATACTAAAGTCATTGTTAATTCATGTTAGTGCATTGTGTTCATTGTAACTAATGTTTTACATTTTAAAAAAATGTATTAGTAAATGTTAACCTTAAAAGGTTAACCTTAGCTGAGACATAAGGTGCGAACTCACGCACCACGTGGTAGACCCAAAAAATAAGTGTTTTTAGAGAGGTACATATCCATCCATTCCAATATAAGGTTACATGAAATATTTCAGAGGTATTCATGGCCATACAACACTACAGTATGGACACTACAGCTTCTGCTCTTCCTCAAGCCATTGGGTTGTGTCTGTTGTATACAGGGTGTGTGTGTCAAAACATGAAATCACTCATGTTGGATTCCACATTATTTCCTAAATGGCAAAATGGCTTTTAAAGATCTGTCCACTTTCAAAAGGTTACAGTCACAACTGCGCATTTTTACTTTGTACAGTGTAATGGTTCACATACTAATGCATTGTTCTGTTTTAAGAGTTAAGTCATGTTTGCAATGAAATTATTTCTTTGTGGCCTTTTACATCATTTAATTTGAGGTCCTGGAGTGTTTGATTTCAAATGCCAGTTGCCCTGAGACCACACACTGCCTGCCTAATGAACTGCAGTCACTGGTATCTTCATTAGCCCTTCAACCTTTTCAGAGACATTGACGTGCGCAGTATATCAGTGCTGGAGATGATCTGGTTTTCTGACAACTCTGTTTTTATATGAAAATCACGTTGTTTTTAAAAGCTTTGTTTTCATTTTCAAAGTGATGCCTCCAAAAGTGGCATTCTTTGTCTCAGACTTAACATCAGCATTGTCTAAATATCATGAGCTAAAGATTTATTTTCTCTTGTTTACCAAGAAAACAAGTCGTTAAGAGATCTCATTTGTCTTTAATATATTTCTTTAAATAACTCTCTGAACAAAACATAACTTTCTCTATTCCTGAACTAATGAAATGAAGTGAGCTTGTTTTACCTGTGTTTTACCTGTGTTTTACCTGTGTTTTACCTGGCAACTCACTCAAAAGTGTGTGAAAAGTCTTTGAAAACTTTCCATGTTGAAGTAGGAACTCTCCAGCGTGGCAGAGTAGTCAATTCCATACAGATCAGCAATAACAAGCTAAAGATCCCGCCCTCCCTTCAGAGCGTCTCCAAAGCCACGCCCCCTCCAATACATGAACACACACATAATTTGACAGGCAAGTAGGACATCCTATCCCTGCCTTCAATATGAATTTTTTAGAAATATCTATATAATAATATAAATAACATTGGATCACTTTACTTAGTGATTGCTATCAGGATGTGAAGAGACTTTTGACCAGCATAACAAAAACTGTTGCTGGAAAAAAATCACCTACCCTTGCATTTAATCAGTTAACCTTGCACTAATATAAAGCACAGAGAAAAATAAACTGTATGACTTTATTTCTTCAGCTGAACACAAAGCAGAAAAGAATATCCTGCTGATTGTTTTCCATACAATAAAAATCAATGTGAACTGAGGCTGTCAGGCTCCAAGCTGACAAAAAAAGCACCATCAACATATCACAGACTGAAATTTAAGATTCATTTTCAGTCAGTGAGTTAAAATACTGGATCTGGATCAGTCCCATTAGTGAACAAGGTATTCAGACTGGTCATGTAAACTAAATCCAATATGATTCAATGATTTGATCACAAATACTGGAGCACATCAATGCTTCTCTCATGAATGTGACAAAAAGAGCAAGAAAAGACTTACATTTGTATCTGATCTTCACATGAAGTTATTGCATGGTTTGAAATATGAGGCTTGAGTTCTACAACCAATCTTTATTATATTTTCATGCTGTGAATTTTGTCATTTTTGGAGATGGACAGTGCAAGTCCTCATTTACTGTTATTATTTTTTTATTTTTATTTTTTATCATATGAGAAAGGCCAGCATATGCTTCAAAAATTCACTTTTTGTGTTCCCCAGGAGTCATAAAAGAGTAAATATTGACAGAATTTTCATTTTTAGTGAATTATTCCTTTAAAAAACTAAAGGTTTAGAGAGGTGATTATTTTGAAGCGCGCACAAAAAATCCATCTTGTTTATTCCACCAGCCGAGACCTGAGGCATGTAGAACAATCTCTAGCTGTCACTTTAACACAAACTCTGAAAGCATTCAGATGTAGTTGTGTGTTAATGCGCATGTCATCTTCTCTGTTTAATGAGGGAAGTCACGGTGACTCGGTTCGCTATGTGTAACACATCCTGAAAGTGTTGCCCTTAAGTCACATTTATTAAACCTAATTTAGCCAAGGCTCTTCTTAATAGGTTTTGATTTGTGACTGCACAGCCCAATAAAGATCTTACGGATATGCAAAGACGAAATTGTGTGTGACGGCTGAAGATCAGCCACTTTACGCTTGAGTGACCAGCCATTAGTGCTGATTTGAAAGGCTGGTTATTTGCCTGGCATTAAAGTTCAGTTCAAGTCCATCTTTGTTCTTCTCCAGTTTACAGATGATGTCCAGTGTTTATGAAATTGCACATACGCACTCTGACACATTTAAAGGAATGTTGCAGGTTCAGTTCGCAGGTTCAGTGCAGTGCTTTTCCCCTTAGACTTATAAATGCATTACTGTAAGCACAAAACTATTTTCTGTGGTAATATAATAGAGCTTAACTCATTTGGAACCCAGAACATCCCTTTCAGTTAAATGGCCTTCAGAGACAAAATACGTAAAGAAAAATAATTTTTTGCATTATCTTCTCTGCTGCTGCTGAACGGTAAAGCAAGCACTTCAGTCTCCAGTCTGTCCATGGTGTGTGAGTTCCTTTCTATATTTCTCAGGCAATCTTTTCAATGTTGTGCACAACAAGAAAAAAATCTATTTTGAGACAGAGCTGAGACTGGATTTCATTTATGTAAGGCATATTTCAGACTCCCCGCTGGTAGCCACCGTGGCCTGGCAGCCCTGTGCTGGGAACAGACAGATAAAGGTTTCAGTCCACTGTGTGGTGTGTGAGTTAGTGCTGGATGTCTGTTCTCTCTGACCTCTTGAAGCTGGGGTGATGGTGTGGACCAGAGGTCAGAGAAATAGATAGTCACGCTCTTGCATGATAATGCGAATAAGCGGTGGCGCATTAAACAATGCATCTCGCCGCTTTTCACTTGCTCACTTTCTCTCTGTTGTTTGTTTTTGCTGTTAGTGTAGGCACTGGCAGAGTGGGAAATGGTGGTGAAATTGTAACCATTTTTTTTCTTGAATGTTTTATCTTAAAGCACCTTTCCTGACAGAATGCGGCGCAGAGGTAATTAGTCACATGACATTTATGCCTCAAAAATGAGGCTGCAGAACCATGAGCAAAGATGACAGATTTTAAAATGCACATTACCGTGGGGTCCTGCACCGGCTGAGCAAATGCAATTGAGATGAATGGAAATGCTAACTGAGAGCTTTTTCCAGGTATTATACATACAGCTCCTTGATTACACCAGTGCGGAGCAATGACATTGTACAAGGACAGAGTCGGAAATCCACGCATCCGTACAGAAATAATACATTCCATTCCAGAATAAAACATGTCCGGCCTGGTCTTTAGACTGTACATAAACAGAACAGTTATCAATCACACAATCATTTGTGTCATTTCATGACACTTTTGAGAAAGTAGTCTTTTAATTTAACATTTCATTTTAATATCATAGCAGGCACATATTTACACAGATCTGATGTTTTTGACTGCTAAATAATGCCTCATTCCTGTTGTAATGTAAGTTTACAATGTGTCTGAAATGTACAGAGAATATTTGATTGTATACTGTATTCCAGAGATGTACATAAACATGGGTGGCTGACATGACATGTCAAGCAGATCCAGCAGAGTTTGTGAAGTGTAGCATCCTATACTTAAACTAAAACTACTTCAGTTCACAGCATTTTCATCTTATGTAACTGACATGCAGTTTTTGACCTCATATTAACGGAGAGGCTACTGAATATGGAATATTTGTACTTTTAAATTCATTTGTCACACTGCAGTCCAACTCAGCGTGCAAAAAATGAAGCTGAATGACGAAAGGTGATGAAATGGTGACATGTATACACTTTTTCCTGTGTGCTGCCGTTCATGTCACATCTTTCATGTAAAGCTTATAATAAAAGGATTGAAACTGTGTGTGTGTGTTCTTGTGGTGCAATCAGCCAATCAGCATCCGCCTGTTAGGAAGTGACGCAAAGAAATCCACTTCCGGGTCCAAGCCGCCACTCGTTTCAAATCAGATTACTATCCCAACAACCGTGTATGAACAATACTTATATCACATATTTATAAACCAAGCCAAGCATTTATAAACTCACGATGTACACTGCCGGATGCAGCCCTACTGACTCCAATATTTAACGATTTATGGAAAACGATTCACTGTCGGGCTGTCTGGGATTTCGGTAGGGACATTGTGTTTTTTAGAGATTTATTTAGCCCATCGTAAGTTTATATTAGTGCTGTTTGTTGTTCTCTAATTTAATCTAAGACCCGGCAGTTTTGGAGCATGACGTCACACTTAAGCGAATTGTCGTCATCGTTTCTCTGCTGCGTCAGAGTAAGTAGTCACGTGGTATTTACCTCTCAGATGATTGGCTCAAAAAATCCTGAACTCGAACCGAGTTTCTGCGAGCAAAGATGGTGGACTTCAAATTTCCGGCCATGCACCTGCCATTAAAAGACACAAAACGGGAATGCTGAGCGCTATTCCCACTTATTATACACATTCTTCCTTACCCCAATGAGAAGATATATAGAAAAATATACAGAAAATATACAGAAAAATATACAGAAAAATATATTCAGTTCCAGAACAAAATGTCCAGTCAACGTGGGTCTTAAGACTGTGTGTTATAGCCAACAGAGGTCACTACACCATCATGTCATTTTACCCCTGACGTTTACATAATCTTTACGCTATAAACGTAATAGTAATAAACCTAAAATGTACAATAAAAACGATGTTTGTGTTGAATGCAAAGGCTTTTGTTTGTTGTCAACCACAGGTGTACTTTCATATGTCTGTTATGCATGTCAACACACATCAAGATCATGACCTTCATTTTAGGGTAGTTTAATAACAATCTGATGAACTTCTGTTATGATCTCCGTCATTTTTATAAACAATACAGTTTCATACAGGTTTACAACCTGTTTCTTCAGCTTCAGCAGGTCAAAGTCTTGGTCTTATCATTACGTAATACGTTGATGACACTACAAACTCAATGCACTGAACACACCTTCAAAACACTGCTGCTGTACAAACATTATCATGCATTTATTATGATTTACAGACGTGTCGCAAAGCATCAGTTCCCAATGCGCAGTATAACTTCAGTCACATCTCGCCCATGCAAGATTTGCCCAACAAAAAACGACATGCATACAGTGCTCGTGCATCTAAATATTCACGCATGACGTTTACAATGTTTCTGTCGTAACGCTGTCGTCTTTATTATCGTATTGAAATCATCTCCAGTCTCGCTTCCCAGACGGCCCGGCCCGAAATAATCCGCTAATCCGAGCGCGAGTTGCTTTTAAAGAGCGCCGTCGTGTGCGGTTACCGTGGAGACGAGCAAAGCGGAGCGCCGATTGGCCGCTGGGGCGTGACGTAAGAAGCATGCAGGGAATCCCGTCAGCTGTGCGGCGGGCACGCTTTTAAACGCGCGCGTGAACTCTCGCGGACGCGCTCGGGAAAACTTCACACGCGTTTTAACTTTGGAAAGCGCGTGCACAGGTTTCGCCAACACCTTTCCATGAAGAAGATGAGTCGAGAGGTTGAGTAAACCATCCAGATCCCGTGGGGACATCCGTGGTGCTTTGAAGCCGAAAGGAAAGAGGGAGGAAATCCCGACGTGTCTCTGTTTGCAATGTAAGTCACTCGTTTTCAACTCGCTTCGTGCACTTTCAGGGCCACCGTTTTGTGTTAGTGATCTTCTGCTCTCATCACGGTTAAACTCGGTTAAAACTCATGTTCAGACAGGCTGATGGGGTCTGAGTTGCTGATCTGAACGGTGGATCAGATGTTTAGGAGGCTCTGATGATCCTCCAGCTTGTTTATGAGGTCCCAGCGGGGTGCATGTCCAGCAGCAGTGGTGAGAACAGCAAGTTCTTACTGCTCATGAGACAACAAAAATAGAAAAAGAAATGACATTCCTGTCTATGAACAAGAGTAATGCTCAAATAACTGACCTAAAAGTTGGACCGCACCACAAAACGACAAGCTGTTTCCAAAAAGTAAATGTCATTTAAGTTTTAATCCCAAGTGATTTACAGTACACTCCTTGAACAGAACATTTCAAAAAGCCCTCTGGAGAAAATGGTTTCTTGTCTCATTCAAGCACGTGATTCTGATAGTTTGTATATTTGCTTTTTATCAAATCTGTTTAACGTTCCAGATTTGGGATTCATTTGTGCACATATTGATAAAAGTCAAAGAGCTGTTTCTGGCAAACGTGCAAACTTGACCATATAAAGACCTCGATGTGTCTTTCAAGAATGTTTTGTGTTGATGTCTTATCTAAAGCTGGCTGTTTGTGTGTTACCAATAATCCTATCACAATCCTAACACAAGATATTTTTGCAGAGAAAGTGTTGAATGGGTTTTAAAAGAAATGCTAAGAGTTGGTAAAAGAGTTCCTATTTTACCTTATCCAAAGGTTTAACTTCCAATACTGTTGCGTGTGTGGGCTATAAATAAAACTCTTGTGGTTATCCTTCATTATCTGGTGGCCACTGGTGATGTACAGCCAGCAGATACAGGCAATCAGAATGTCACTGGATTGACCTTATGGTGGCTTACGTCACAGATGGATCAGTGACAGGGTCAACACATACAGCCAGCTCGAATATCTCCTCCTCAGTATCCACAACCCTTCAGGCCTCCAACAGCCATCTTTAAATAGATAAGCACTTTATATTTCTACTCAAGGCCAGAACGTAATAGGAAGATGTATTTCACTAAAGTTAGACCCACTGCCATTACTCAGCACATAAACATAGACATGCGCCCCACCTCAGTATGACACATGATGGAAACTCAAAATGTCATGAACTTAATTTTGTAACTTTGAAAGTGTTGTTAAAATGATAGTTTGTTCAAAAAAATCCGAAAAATTTTCCATCATTTTGTCTGCCCTCATGTCATTCCAAACCTGTATGACTTTCTCTTGTGTGGAACACAAAGAAGATATTTTGAGAAACGTCTCAGTGGTTTTCAGTCTATACAATGAAAGTCAATGGGTGCCAGTGTTGCTTGGTTACCATTGTACTTCAAAACATCTTCTTTTGTGTTCCTCAGACGCAAAAAAACTCATACAGGTTTGGAATGACATGAGGGTGAGTAAATGATGGAAGAATTTTCATTTTTTGGGTGAACTGTCCCTTTAACTGCATTTTCTGTTTGTGTTTGTAGAGGTAGTTATGTTCCCAGATGCATTGGAGGCCGCAGGACGGGTCGAGGGTTTGAATTTGTCCCCTCCTCAGACTCTCCCGGACCTGGAGGATGAGACAGAACTGGGCCATGAGACCAAAAGACGAGGCAGATATCGCCATAGCTTGCAAATCCTGAAACCTTTTAGGATCACACATAAGTAAGTTTACCAGGCTACAGCTGTCAAAATTGTTATGAGGGTAATTACCATGTAGATGGTATTTTTTTGGGGTCAAATACATATTCTATATGGTTTGAATGTATGTATTTGTATAAGGGAAAATGAATATTTTAAATTCTGTAACTGGTGCCTTTTTTGTAAAAGTTTATCAGCTCTTTTATTCAACGTTTGGTCTTCACTCCTTTATTAAATTAGTCCTGTGCTGTGACAGTTTAATTTTCAGAAGTATAAATGCGCCACATAGTCTTTCAATTAAATTGAGCTCACAAACATTGTGCTTATATAACATAAATGAGAAAATGTTGTTTAAAAGAGTTTAGCATGTCACACTGATGTATTGTTTCCAGTTAGGTTCCCATATGCTGCAACCAGAGTCTTTAACTGATTTTATGGTTATTAATGCTGAAAATCTTTCTATTATGTGGAGGCGTCGCACATCACAACTGAGTAACAACAACATAGAAATAGTTCCACCTAAAAATGACAAATTTAATTAACAGTAGGAGGTAAAACTTCACTTCTAAACTTCTGGGCTTAAAAAAATGTTTTTCTTTTAAAATCCCTTTGGGTCTCTGATTAGTAACATTTTCAAGCATCCCAAAATGATTAAATGTTCAAAATGGAGTTTATGAGTCACTCCATAAAACTTAATAATTGCTGACAAAACTTTTTTTGAGATAATATATAAATTCATGACCAATGAAAGTACTAGACCCTACTTAGATTTTGTGCATATATTTAGTTTATGTATCAGCATTGTTACTTTTGATGCATTTCTGTGTCACATGAAAGAGATCAAATTATCTGTTCAAACTGTTTGTTTTTTTATGTTTATGAACAAAATCTGTATTCCAAATAATGTAAATCTAAGGGAAACAAAGATCTACCTTTTTACTGGAAACAGAGAAGTTTCACATCATGCCAACAGGGGTGTAGGTTTTGTGATATGTTTGTGATGTTAGCTTAAACACCAGTGACGGAGGTCTTGATAAGAACTCTCTTATCCTTTTTTCACAGACGTCTCAGTATTTAACATGTTGGCTGATAAACTGCTACTGAACTTTTTCGCTGCTTCGTAAGAGTTTTGAGAGGGCCGTGCAAACTGCTGTTCAAACACAAACGCATGATTCATCTTTCATTTGGTCGCGCCGAGTAACATTTTTCCTCTTTGCTTAAAGATCGCACAGTTCTTAGATTTTGCACATGTAGCACCTAGATAACTGATATGAGCCAAACTGTGTCTCTTTCCCAGACATCAACATCCCGTGGACAATGCTGGGTTTTTCTCCTTTATGACCCTGCAGTGGCTCTCTCCTTTGGCATGGAGAGCCCACAGGGCAGCCAGTCTTAAAATTGAGGACGTCTGGGGCCTCTCCTGTCATGAGGCGTCAGAAACCAACTGCCAAAGGTGAGCTGCCATCAGGCGTGGTGGAAACCAGCTGATCCGTTTTTCTTTTGGTGCAAGTTAATGTACAGTCTGGTTTTGTTTGTTTAAATGAATTTACGCCAGAGCCAAGCCTAAGTCAGGAATCTGTATGTGTTTGCCAGTGTTAAAACGGAACAAACAGAGTTATAAGATAACATCACCTGGACCAAAGTCTCGCACAGTTCAGTGGTTGATCACTAGAGGTGGGGGGGCATTTGCTAATGTGGGAATCCCTTGAGTCTCAGTGGGAAAAGATAAACACTCACCTCCAACACTCACACAGCCCAGAGAGTTCTGGCAGGTGGGTGTTATTAATAGTGGGGATTAGACATCAGAGAGAGAGTCAGACTGCACCTTTCCTGCGGGACGGTTATGTCATTAACACGACGGATCTGCAGCTCTCGTTCCTTCCCGCTAAGCTGAGATGATCTTGCAGGGTTTCTCGAGGACAGTAGCAAGATGGAAAAATCACAAGTAATCTGTAATTGCCCGTTCCCTGTCTCGTATTTTGCAGATCTGAGATTAACCCATATTTAATGAATAAAGTGGACTGGAGTTTGGTAGCACATGGCTTCTCTTTTATTGGCTCTCACACACTCGTGTCTTCGTGATCTGCAGTCGCGTGTTAAATACAGGCTCCTGTATTTCCCATCTGAATGGCTTGACAGCTATGCCCCAGCAGTTCTGTAAGAGGAAGTGTCAGGTTTCAGGGCCTTCGTCTCAGGTTACTGGATTTTAGTCAGGGAACATGTTTCAGGCACGTGTACATGTGTATGTTTATGCAGACGTACAGCAGAGTGGGTGTTTTTCTGGGTCTGGACACTGTTATGTAACACATCTTCAAAACACAGATTTGAGGGCTGGTGCAAGGCTTTTAAAAATGAGAAATAAGATCAAATTCAGCAAGTGTGTGAGACCAAAATGTGTGAGTGGAAATTTCCTAGCAGTCCTTGAAGGGAAGCTGTAGGTTTTGGCATGGGAATCTGAGGTCTAGCCACACACCTTAAAGCAGCAATCCTTTACATCGATTATTCATTCTCAGAGTGAATCATAGCTGTTTCAAAAGAGTTTTTCATTGGGTTTTAAACACCTTACAGGAAGTATCAAACTTCACGGTGATTCATTCCTGCTGCTGTTCATAAAACAGATACCAGTTCAGACAGAATTTGATCAGATGAAAGAACTAGATATAAAGGCTTGGGGGTGGGCTCTTCTGACTTGGGCCAATCACATTGTCACCTCAAAGTTTTCCCTAGCAACACCCTGGCAATGCCCCAGAATGTCCTGATATTAGTGACAATGTGGACAAGCTCTCACAAACACCACTCAGATGTTGCAAAAATGGAGTTTATTTATGATTTGTCTTTGTTTCTGTGATCTATTTTCAAAGCACTTGAGTCTTATAGTTTCTGAAAGTGGCTACAAAACAAAGCTTTCTTGATTTATAATAAATCAAGATTTATTTGTTTCCTGGGATTTCTTACCCACAAATAAAAAAAATAGAACGTATTTACAAACCACTTACTGAAAGAGATTTAGTTAGTGTCTGATGTTAGTGGCTTATGTAATGTGATTAATACTTTAATACTGTTATTTATCAATCTTGTGATCTTAAACCAGGATTTAAAAAGAGATCAGCATAATTTAAATGAAGACAGTGATTAAAACGTTCACGTTAAAGAACATTCAGAAACGTTCATTCATTGACGTTTTCTAAACGTTTTTAAACTTCCTGATGAACCCTCAGGCTGGAGTGGCTCTGGCACGAGGAGCTCAAGAGACGGGGGAGGGACGGGGCGTCTCTGTCTCGGGTGTTTTGGAGGTTCTGTCAGACGCGGATGCTGGTGGCTGTCTTCTCTCTGCTCATCACCATGGTGGCCGGATTCGCTGGACCTGTGAGTTCTAGTCTGTCTCATTTTCCTTCTCAAATAACTCAGCTGGGCTGGAGGTCAGTGCTGACCTTTGACCTGCTTCCTTTGTCGAACCCTATGCTTACCTGTTGATCTTAAAGCTGCACTCTGTAACTTTAAGAAAAAACAGTTTTTGAGCAACTACATGACAAATCAGTGTTCAACACAATCTCATTACTTCTCCCTGATTCCCAACAAAGGGTTTACAATAAGGACTTACAATTGTCAGGTCTGATTTCCTGGGCTGTCAGTTTGGCTTCTTTTGACTTCAATTTATGTAACGAAAAGTATGTAAAGTAGCTGCAGTTTTGTAGTTTAAACAGAGATGACGATAGAGAGACAGAAATTACAGACTGCAGTTTAAGAAATGTGAAAAAGTTACATAGTGGTTTAATAGAAAAGCATGTATGAACGCTATAATGGTTCAGCATTTTCTTGCTTCACACTACGAAATATACACTTTTAACAACAGTTTTATATTCAAGAGATCAATCCTGAGATTATTTCTGGAAATGATGCTCACTCAAAATTACATTTATAATGGAAACTAGCAGTTTTACATACCTTTTCCTATTTTAAACTAATAATAGTTTACAGAATTGCGCTCAGATATTCAATGCCCACATTATTCTTGCCTGTCGCTTCATATCTGTTGCCAAATGCACCTATTCTGTACTTAATAAAGAGAGATTTTTAGTTCGGATTAAAAAAATGTAAAAAAAAAAAAACCATTTGATCTTATTAGTTTCACTATGAGAGGATTTGTTTGGAGTTCTTCACTGTGACGCTGTTAATTTTATTTCCCCCCCACAGGGCGGCACACGCCCCTGACAGCGGCTGCTTAATAGCATTATCAGGGATTACATGTTACAAAATAGCACCCTTATTGCCTTCCGTTGATTTGTTTAGTGTTGCATAGGTCAGCTCATGTCTCGGCAACAGGCACATTAACTTGCAGTAAATATTGGTGCTCTTTTCTTGTTATAAATTTAACACATTGTTTCCTCCAGTGAAGTCAAAGGGTTTATTAAAAGCAACACACGCTTGTATAGTTCACTAAGGGCATAAGAACAATTTTAAAACTAGGGTGACACTTTCAAAGTAATGATTGTGGGAACAGGTAATGAATTAATCTTTTATTTCTGTTTATTCAGTTAAGCAATGAGATTTCAGAGTCGTGCATTGTTGGCACAATGAGCAGTGAAATGCCACCAATCGTGACCATTTTAACAATATGAGTCTCAAGCCCCTTAAAGTAAAGAAAATAAATATAGCACCATCCATCGGCTAGAAAAATATAGTCCCTGACAAGATTAATGGTACTATATTGTTTTCAAACCTGCCATACTTCCTACATAGGCAGCTGCGTCGTAAGGCAGCATGCTAAACGTTGTGAAGCAGCAGCTCACACGCACCCAACATGTAAACATAAAAATGCAATGCTTGCAAACAATGCGATACTGCAGTAAGCACGGAAAAACTGCACGTGATTCTGAAGCAGAGCTATTGTGTTTGTAGCATTAACCAACCGGCATCCATAACCAACACTTTTATAATTAAAATTTATATTTTTAAAAACTTTTTGTCTTGCATTTTCCTATGAGCAACACTTGATCCCATGACCCCAACATGAGCGAGCGGATGTTCTGATACGAGACAAACACAAAGCTCAACTCCTAATCCCTCCTCATGTAATATTAATTCTTGTTCAAAAAGGTATAAAAAACTTTTGGAGGAGAGGCTGTACACCTGTCTCTTCTTTCAGCAAACCTCACGTTCTTGTTGTTCCATGTTTTTTCAGGCTCTGCTGATCCGAGCCCTGCTTGAGTATTCTCAATGCTCAGAGGTGAAGCTGCTGTACGGCCTGGCTCTGGTCGGGGGGATTTTTCTCGTGGAACTGACACGCTCCTGGTCTCTGGCTTTCGTGTGGGCTGTCAACTACCGCACTGCCACACGCCTCAGGGGAGCCGCGCTCACTTTTGCCTTCCAGAAAATCCTGCGACTACGCAGTGCGAAAGACATCAGCACTGGAGAGGTGAACAGTGTGCTAATGCATACATTAACTATTTATTGCCAGAACCACATTTGTAGGTTTGAACGAGGTAAAAATTTCAATATTGAGAGAACAGCTCCTCAGGCTGAGCCTTATTTTCTGAAATGTAAAAGAAAATAACATCTGAGGGGGGTTCAAGAGGGTCTGGCGTCGTGAAATAGTTTCAGTCAGTCTTTCATAGCTCATTCTCATGTCCTTTTGGCCTGTGAAAACAGAATCATGATTGTGTTTTCAAGGTTTGAGTGCTTTACACTGTGGCTAATGCACCGCCTAACTGCTTATGCTAGCTGTGATCCAGGTTAACCGCACCATGTTTTAGTTTTAATGACTCGTACTGTTTCTCTTTCAGCTGGTAAACATTTGCTCCAGTGATGGACAGCGTTTGTATGAGGCCGTCTCTGTGGGCTGTCTGTTGGCCGGAGGTCCTCTCGTTGGAATTCTGGGCTTGTCTTACACCACTTATTTCTTAGGGCCAACGGCACTCATCGGATCGGCCATCTTCATCATCTTTTATCCCACCATGGTGAGAGAAGCCAAAGATTATGAAATTAGAAACCGTATAAATCACAACGAATCCATTGTCCTTAATGACATTGCTTGAATTTTATCATTTAAAATTTAAGATGAAAGTTTGAGAATGTTTCAAAAGAGCAAGAAAGTTTGTTGTTAGTGTTACGCAGTTTAAAGTTTATCTGATTTCATATAATAACAAAATATGATATGAGTAATAGCATGAAATCTGGTAACAGTGTTATGATGAACACATGTCAGTTGTATGAACAGTATACATCACCTATTGAGACCATTTAAAAGGCCAAAGTCATCTAAAAAACAAAAAGACAAGTCTGATCAGGAAGTCAGAACGGGGCACTTGGCTCACGGTGTAAATGAAGCCTACAGTGTCACACACTTCATTCATAAAATGCGTTCAAGCATAATATTTTTGCTCGGGAAAAATCCCCTGAGTCAGGGAACACTGCAGTCATCTCGTCTCTGGCTGTACAGGTCCTTCTTCACATTTTAATTATATTTCGCAGATGCTCGCCTCCCGTCTGACAGCGTATTTCCGCAAGAAGTGCGTGGTGGTTACAGACCGGCGTGTTCGGTTGATGAACGAAATCCTGGGCTGCATTAAGTTCATTAAGATGTACTGCTGGGAAACTGCGTTTGCCAACAACATCCAAAGTGAGTCTCCGCTCAGCTGCACCCACACACAGCAGTGCCGAGTCACTCCCCGTCATTATACGCTCACTTCCTGTTTGTCTGAGCTCTCAGATCTCATAGTCTCCATGGAAATCAAGGGATCATCTCTGTGGCTTTGCTTTCAAAGGAACAATCTCCAGTTTTATAATCCGCCGGCCTGGCTCTGCCCTCTCTTGGTCCTCCAACATCTAAATGTCCTGGGAGTCTCTGAGCTTTGAGATTAATTTACAAAGCATTTTACACTCTTTGATGCATAATGCCTTTCGGGTTTGTTGAGCATTAGGTAAGAAGAATTCGGTGGGGTAGATTTAAAAAGGCCCCAAAAGTATTTGGACACTTAAGTCACCCTTAAAATGATTGAATTTCACTGCATTGGATGCCAAAATATCAAACCAAGTGGCATCCACAAACAAATAAAGCTAGAACTTTGCTTATAAATAACTTTTCTGTCCCATTTACTGGTTGATATTTAAAAAAAAGAAAGAAAACTCTGGTTCTGGTATGATTTCTGATATGTTGTTATTTAATGAAATGACATTCATTTGGCATGAAGTGTTCAACCCCTTATTTGAGGTTTGAATAGGTAAGAAAGGGTTAATTCAGCTGGAATGTACTGGTTCAGTAATCCATAATCACTTAGTTAAGACATTGCCTTTTATGAAAGGCCTGTAGCAGAAGGATGCACAGCCTCCTTTTTTCCTTTCTTGCATGCACTTATGAATAAAATATCATGGCTTGCATAGATTAGCATCTTTTGTATCTAAATTATGGAGATCCAGGAATGTTTTCAGAGATTATGTCCAATGCTTTTAGTTGTTTAGACCGGTAGCAAAACACCTTGGCCGCGAGCCACAGAGTGGCACTGAATGAAAGCAACAGCTCGCGGGCAGTTGGAGACAAATACTGGTGGAGCAGGAGGGGGGCACAATGGGCCATTTGGACATCCGCCAACATCTCAGCTTTCCTGTCTACTGCGGCATCCCATTTATGATTACGATCTCTCTTCTGTTTCACTCACTGTTTTCAGTATTATCACTGAATTGAACACAGTTCAGCCCGTAAATTACAAGCTATGATACAGTCCTGCTACAAGTGCCGAATGCTGTCGTTTGGTTCTGAAGAGAGTGGTGTTGTATAACAGAGGTGGATTGACAGTTGTGCGTTTACACACATTTTAAGCAGTGTTTTGAATGTCAAACCCTTTTGTATGTTTGTCTCCAGCCACACCTGTAAATAAACAAATGAAGCCATGAATACAAAATGTTTAACTCTTTTCTTCTCTGACATGCGGTTTCTGTTTCCAGAGGTTCGTTCAGAGGAGAGACGAACACTCGAGCGGGCCGGTTATGTTCAGAGTCTCACGGTGGGCGTGGCTCCAGTTGTCGTGGTGATTGCTAGTGTGTGCACGTTCACACTTCACATGGCCCAGGGTTATGACCTCACCGCAGCACAGGTAAAACTAAATTTTTTACCCTACATTCTGCCCGTGGCTCGTAACAGTGAACTTACTGGCACTTGTTTCACTTTCTGTCACGACCCACAGGCCTTCACGGTGGTTGCTGTTTTTAACTCCATGACCTTTGCCCTGAAGGTCACGCCCATGGCCGTGCGCTCTTTATCAGAAGGCTCCGTAGCGGTGAAGAGATTTCAGGTCGCTAACATTTTGCACCCACATTCATGGAAAGGTGCTCTTAAAGGGGTAGTTCACCAAAACATGATCATCATGTCTTTCCAAACTCATGTGACTTTATCATGGACCACCAAAAGACATGTTTTGTAAAATAATTAGATCGTTCAACAAAAGTAAAAGGGGGGTGGCTCCAACAAAATGAAATGGTCAGTTTGGAGCCTGACAGCCTCAGTGTTCGTTCACTTGTAGTGTATGGGAAAGATCACTCTGGACATCCTACAATATTATCTGTCAAATGTGTTTGGGGGGCAACAAAAAATCCTTTCTCAAAAATGCCATTCTCAAAACGTTGACTGACATTCTCTAAAAGTTCAACGAAAAAAGTTATTAAAATGAAAAGTTCCTAAAAAAGTTATTTCAGTAATGTTAGAACTTTTCCCCCTCATATACATCAAACATTATTCTTAAGATGTTAGTGGAACGTTTTAATAAACGTTACAAAATTTTAAAAGGGTATTTTTATAATCAATAAGCAATAATGTTAATACAACATTTCTATGTTGTATTGAATGTTCCTAGAGCACTCAAAATACTTAATAAAAATGTTCATGAAACATTCCTAAAACCAGAATCTTTAGTTTTCTAGTTTTAACGTCTCTATGTCCTCCCACAGAAGCTCTTCATGATGGAGGATAGAGAGATGATCTCCTTTAAAACAGAGAATCCTGATAACGTTGTGGAGTTTAAAGATGCCACACTGGCCTGGGAGAAGAGCTGCAGCTCACAGAAGAAGAGCCGAGCTCAGCAGAAGAGAGGAGGTATGAAGAGAGTTCTGAGGAGAGAGAAGCTGAGTCTGTACATCATCACAGAGGAGACCAAAGGAAAGAGTGAGGAACCCAATGCAGAACACCTCCTCACACACATGGAGCAGGAGAGTCCACAGAGCACCATCTCCTCCACCCAGAGCGTGAGACCTCCGCTGCACAAAACCCTCCACCGCCTAGACCTGTGTATCCGGAAGGTACTCCACCCTTCACTGTGATGAGTCAATGCATTTTTGTCATTCCATCCACAGACTCACATACACTCACAGCACAGATACGTGATGGAGATGACATGCTCAAAGTTTACACGTTTTCTGAGCTGTACATTTTCTGTCTTTATATTAATTTACTGAAAATCATTTCCTTCATTAGTATTTTTTGTTTTGTTTTCCCTGTAAATATATATAAACTTCCTCATCCTTAAACATCTCTCTTCATTTAAGTTTTTAATTCGTTTTACATGTTAAGTATAATTTTTCTAATCCCATTTTTTGTTAGATTACAACAGGGAAATAAAATTTGGTAAATTTAAGGATGTGTAGATATTTTTACCATGAAACATTTAAAAAATATATTTTTTGCTCATTTAGAAAATGATTTCTTTTGGTTTCCATTGCTGGCATTACTTTCTGAATATGGACTTTATTTACAGAGCTTTTCATATTAGGGATTAAACTCTAAATGCTCCTGTAAATCTTTGGTCTTTAATGCCTCACTGCTGTGTGTACACAGGGTTCTCTGGTTGGTGTCTGTGGTGGAGTTGGAAGCGGTAAGAGCTCGCTGCTCTCTGCTCTTCTGGGACAGGTGAGAGCTCACACACGTGCTACAGGAACTGATAACTGATACATGAGTCTTTATTGTGGATGCTTTCATGTTAAGCTTTAATGTTAAGAGGTACCCTTTTATTTAATGTTACACGAACCCTGTTAACTAGCTTAAACAGCAAAGTCAGTCAGCTTCATTGGTAAACAGCATGCCTATCCCAGATAACAGTGAACGTTTCCAGAAATGTTGGCTAATGTTCTCTAAAGGTTCTCTCAAAGTTATCATGAAACATTCTAGCATTAATGTTAGTAGAATGTTTTGTAACATTATATATCATATATATCAAAAACAATACTCTTAATTATTCCTAGATAAAATATGTAATATGTCTAGAAACATAAAAATGTTTCTAGAACTTTCAAAATAACATTTTAATGTTTTTGTTTCTTAATGGAAATGTTATTACCACCCAAGATTAATTTTTAAGTGAATTATTCTTTTAACCAGTATTAACCAGACTGGACATAAACCAGCTGGTCATTTAAGCAGGTTAACCACACACACTGATGTTGGATTCTCTCTAGATGACCCTGCTCGGTGGCTCAGTGGCTGTACATGGAAGTTTGGCATATGTTGCCCAACAGGCCTGGATCCTCAATGATTCGCTGAGAGAGAACATCCTGTTTGGAAAGGAATACATCGAGGAAAAGTACAGAATCAGATTTTTTGGGATTTACAAGCGACTCGTGAAATTAGTTTGACCTTTCAGATTTGAAATGAAATTACATTTTGCGCTTCCTCACCACCCACCGAATGTTTTCCTGCTAGGTACAGTGCTGTTTTGGAGGCGTGCTGTTTACTTCCTGATATAGCTGATCTACCGTACGGTGACATGACTGAGGTATCTACACATTATATGGCTCATAATACAATCTCTGACCTTGACAAACACAATTATGAAAACAAGGTCACACAAATCTCACTTTTCCATCGCGACCTTGAAAAAGCTGGAGGAACAAGTAATAAAGACTGTGTTTGGACCTGAATTATCTGCTGCAGATAGGAGAAAAGGGTGCAAACCTCAGCGGCGGCCAGCGGCAGAGAGTGAGTCTGGCCCGGGCGCTGTACAGCGAGAGGTCCATTCTTCTGCTGGACGACCCACTCAGTGCCGTGGACACGCGTGTAGGCTCTCGGTTATTCCACGGTGCCATCCGCGCCGCTTCCAAAAGCAGGACCGTCATCTTTGTCACACACCAACTGCAGGCAAGAGGCTTATGAGCACATAAGATGCCCCTCATAAAAATGATTTATGGTTTCTTGTAGTAAAAGTGTAGGAGCCGTGTTTTTTGGCATATTGATCACCAGTTGTATAACCCCAGTTTTACTTTAAATACCATAGTTAAACTATGGATGCTCTAGCAAAACAGTGGTAAATTTGTGGTTACCTTGGTTTAATTATAGTACCCTTGTTTTTTTTTTGGTTTTAACCATGGTAAAATCATGGTTAATTTTAGTGAGGGGTACACATACACAGATAATGTTGTGCGACTTTCTGCTCGTCCAACAGGTTTCTTTGAGAATGTATAAATTTGCTAATAAATCATTATACATTGTTTTGTGCTGCCTTTACATTGTGGTCACTTTCTACAGAAAATAATGCATTGAATTATTATTTTTTACTTTACGATGCAGTATAACCGGAGTAATGCACAGTAACGGTGTGACACATAATGGAAGGTTCCCCAAATGACACTGTGTCCTTTACTTTGGGTGGGTTTGTTCTGCAGTATTTGCCGGAGTGTGACGAGGTGGTGTTAATGAAGGACGGCAAGATAACGGAGCACGGCACACACGCCCAGCTAATGGAGAAAGAGCGAGACTACGCCACTCTGTTCAACAGCGTGCATCAAGAGGTGCGATACGCCACACGCAGCAGCCGTGCCCTCCTGGAAAACATCAGGGTCACGCGCTCACAGAACATCCTGCATCACCCCCTGCAAAATTCATGAGGCGCAGCCCGCAGAGCTGCCGGGTTTGAAATGTTAATTCACGCTGCGCTTTTGTAATTTATAAGCGCATTGATCAATGGAGTAACGGCCCAGGGACCTTGTCACTGATCTCTGTATTAATGACTTAACGCCCGCGCTGCCGTGTCCCGATAATCACTTGAGGATTGCTCTTTACCATCTCTTTCTCTCTCTGTCTCTCCCTCTCTTCCTCATTCAGAACCTGGTGAGGAAGAACCTGAAAAACAAGCAGAGGGCAGAAGACGCGAGCCTGCAGCCTCTTCACGCTGGAGTTACGGTCAGACCGGCTGCAGAGAGCAAGAAAGGAGGTGAGGGGAGATTAGATTAATCCAGTGACTCTCGACTGGTTTGATTCCAAAACCCAGAGTTTACATCAGGCATCATGCGACCACCCAACAGAGTGCCAGAATTAAACGGTAGAAAAAGTAGAGCTGATGACTGATTAAGAATTTCCAGTGAATTAATTACATAGGACGATTAATTAATCAAATAAATTACAATTAATTACATATATTAATATTTTCTGAGAAAAGTCCCTTGATGGTAGATCATTCAAAGATGTGACATTATAGGGAAATGTGTTCACCTTGTGGTTCCGTATTTAATGTGCTCTGAGGTTTATTTCCTTTCATTTGCATAGTTTTGTTTATGGTTTTTCAAGTGTTGACATGAGTTTAATATGACTGAGCTGTGTTTTAATTAAATAGAGTCTGGATGATAAACCAAAACAACAAAAGATGGTCAGAATTTTCACCTCCTCTTAAAAAGATAACCTATATTTTATTTTATTTTCAAAACTATGCATGTTTACCGCATGATTTTATTTTCTAGTGTTGTTTCTCCCATGAGCAGGTCGGATGCACTGGTTTAATCTCAGAGCAACAGTGTGTGTATGGTGGAGCTAATATCAGCAGATGAGTCACGGTTCTTTGTTTCTCTGTTTGATGTTCACCTCACAGAACAGCTCATGCGGGCGGAGGAAAAGGGGGCGGGGGCTGTATCCTGGGACGTGTACACTGCTTACATCAGAGCTGCTGGAGGACCTCTGGCCTTCATCCTAAACATCCTCCTCTTCCTCTCCACTACAGGCAGCATCGCCTTCAGCAACTGGTGGCTCAGTCACTGGATCAGACAGGGCAGCGGGGTAAGTTGGGTCGCCTTCGGGCCACTTTCTTCACTTTATACAACAAACCGCCAGCTTGCTTCGGGTTTTGATGCTTAGCGAAATGAACATCAATCCCGAATCTAATTAGAAGTGCCAGACTCCACATGATTTACTCAGTGGGAAAATCACAGCAACAGATGCTGCAGTTAACTCACGTTCTGTAAAATAATTGCGGCTGGGACTGGCTCACGCAGTTCGGCTGGCACACTGGGATCCTCCAGGGACGGATCATGTTGCCAAGGTGATGTTCCTTTGTCTCTGCAGAATTCGTCGCTGTTACGGTGGAACGAGACCACAGAGAGCGATAGCATGCGACTGAATCCGCACATACAGTACTACACAAGGGTGTACGTTCTGTCCATGGGGGCGGCGCTCTTTCTGAAGACTCTGCGAGGGCTGCTGTTCGTCAAGGTAATCTTGAGTTTGTCGTGAGAGAAGTTCGCACACAAGATTTCTCTGGATTGGCCTTCCGTCTCTATTACACACACTTGAATTTTTCATCACACACTTCAGTCCCCAGGCAGATGCATTTCCTCCTTGTTCATGTATTATTTAGCACGGCCTGGATCTACCTGAGAGTACCAGGTTAATCTGTCAAGGGGGCATCACAATTAATCCCTTTTCCCACGCTGATGAAGTCTGGGAAACCAATATATACAAAGAACATTAATTGCAGTGTACTTTTACAAAGTTTTAGGCTAGGTTTGGATCTGCATACTCACATGCTACTTTTGCTGCAGTCTGTACGCAGATGATTTGAAAAATGTTTTGTGTACTGTAAAAGAAAACAGTGTGCAGCAAACACATGCACATGTATATTTTGCCACTAGCAGATGTTTTTTTTTTCAAAAGCAGCTTACAGTACATCCAGGTTTTACATTTTTTTTCAACATGCATTTCCTGGAAAACGAACCTATGACCTTAGCGTTAGCATCGCCACGCTTTAGGGAACCATAAGGAAATATATGCACATTATTCAGTAAGAAGTCACGTAGGATTCTGTTCCAATTGTAGACTTAGTTTCATTTCTTTTTTAACAAAGAACCTTTGTTTTGCAATCACTGGCTTTGTTAATTGTTCGCTTTTTGCCTTCTCATTCCTTCTGCCTCCAAGTTGTTTTTTTTATTTTTACTTTAATTGAAATTGCCTGTGAGCTGAATCCATTTATCAGTCCAGTGTCCTGGCTCTCAGCTGTGAGGTTGTGTGTATGTGTCCCCTCGGGTCTCTGTGGCCACTTCTCCATTAAGTAGACCCGACAGCACATCACAGAGGTTATGTTTCTGTGTAATTGTGTGCCACTTGTATTCACTAATTCCTAGATGATAGCTAATCTCTTATTGCCTAAAGGAAAGACTGAAGATTCAAGAACTGTACATATTCTATTAAGTGGAATTAATTTCTCCTCTTGTGCCAAAAAACATAAAATTCAAATGGTGAAATGTTCTTCCAGTAACATAACAAATACGTTTATGAAAACCTGTCTGGTGTGTTCAGAATAGACTGAACATGCATTTAAAAATAATTCTGGTTATGTAATGCAACATTTCTGCTTTTACAGTATCTAATTCATACAATTGTGCGTAATTCAAAATAATCACGTTACCTTATAACTTCTGATTGTTACATACAGATCCAGTTCATTATGATGGTCTTATGCTGGTCTTGTTTATTAGGCTGGTCTCTGATCTGGTCATTTAAATCATGTTTTGTTTTTAACCGTGTATACACGATTTATTATTCTCTTTTAAAATAGCGCATGCAAAGCCATTTGTTAGCAATATACTGTATTTCTGCTGGAAATAATGTAGGAAAGAAAGTTATTTGCAATTTTTACTGTTGCTCAAGTCTAGCCTGGAACTGGCAGCTGATTGGTCTTGTGTTTCTGACTGGTCTGTGTTTCTGACTGGTCCAGACATTCTGCGGTTTCAGTGTAGTCAGCCTCAAGCTGTTGTGGTAGTAGATAAAGTGTGAGATGTTTCCACTGGGCCTGTAAACTCAGGCAATTCTTTCTTGTACATTTGCCAAGTTTTCCCCTCTATAATTGAGCTATTACAGCTGTTTAAATGTTTGTTTACATCCCTGACCTGTTTACTTTCATTATGGACTCTAAATACAGAAAGTTATGAGCTTTAAAATTATTAGCCCATTCATTAGCAATACTGTGTTTGGGTGCATGCATTATTAACACTGTGTTTGTGCTTACGCATGTGTGTGTGTCTTGCAGTGCACCGTGCGGGCAGCCTCGGTTCTGCATGATAAACTATTTAAGACTCTACTGCTGAGCCCCATGCGCTTTTTTGACACGACTCCCCTGGGACGCATCCTCAACCGATTCTCCAAAGACATGGACGAGGGTAAGAATCTCTCCCTCTCTCTCTCGCTCTCTCTCTCTCTCTCTCATATATATGTATATATATATATTTCGGTTCGCAAATCCTTTCAGTTGTATGATAACAGGGGCATCTCAAAGGTCTGATGTCTGCTTCTCTTACACGCTTGCCCTTTTGTCTTTCTCCCGGTGCAGTCGACGTGCGTCTGGCCATGCAAGCCGAAATGCTGCTCCAGAATCTGACGTTGGTGCTGTTTTGTCTGGGTGTGGTGAGCACTGTGTTTCCATGGTTCCTGTTCTCCATCATTCCACTGGTGGCCTTCCTCATCATCGTCAACAGAATCTCCAGGTTTCATTTTAATGGATTTATCAAGAGTTCTACATAGAAATGTCTTTCGAAAACAGGCAGGCCATTATGCTTGTGTCTCAGCATTGGTATGGGCCATTTGAAAACCTGTATCAAACAACCACTAACTCGGTCAATGATGCTAAAATGTTAACATATAGAAACAAACTTTTGGCAAAACTTTGGCAGCTTTCACTTTAAAACTGAAGAAGAACCTTTATCATACGTGTCTATTTAAAGAATCTGTTTCACAAAGAAGAATATCAAGCGCGGGTTTGTTCTTACTCTTTCCACTTGGCCTCTTCTAAAGAAAAGCATGATTCATTGCTCAGTGTTATTCACAAGCAGTGTTGATTTATATGTGCACCTAAAAGCAGAAATCAGCTCTGTTTTGTCAATAAAGGCCTGCCTCTGCCTCACACTGCATACAGAGTCTGTCCTGCCTGCTTTACTGCTGACATGTGACAGGCCTCATAAAGCCCCTTATAAATCAGTTCAGAAGGCAGAAATGACTGCAGCTCAGCCAGTAGAATCCCCTCAGTCTCACAGTTATTGTCCCCCGTGGGTCTCCATCTCATAAGCCACTAACTGTCACATCACAGGCAGATCTGTGAGCCGCACAAATAAGCAGATGAGATGAGCCAGAGCTTTGATCAGAACTCAGTCCTGTACCACTGCAGATACTCTGTGACTCTGTGATTTGTCTTGTGTATATATATGTGTGTGTGTTTACGTAACCATATATTGGGGTCAAATTTGTACCCAAAAAATGAGCAAAACTTCCTTTTGGGGTGTCCTCATTTGTGTAAATACAATAAAAAAAGGAAACTACGTTTTTTGTAAAATAGCAGAACGTTTTCTGTTAGGGTTAGGGTGGGCTAGTGTTAGGTTATAGTGTTTATGACTAGCTGTGTATTAAAACAATAGAATAAGTGTGTGCGTGCGTGCGTGCGTGCGTGTGCGTGCGTGTGCGTGCGTGTGTGTGTGTATATTTACTTGTTTTCTTTCTATGCAAAGGGTTCTGATTCGTGAGCTGAAACGATTGGAAAATATCAGCCAATCCCCTTTCACCTCTCATATCACCAGCAGTCTGCAGGGATTGTCCAGTATCTATGCTTACAGCAGGGGCGCAGACTTCATACACAGGTAATATTCTGCAAATGCACTCTGTAACTTTATCACTGAACCACTGAAATTATTTTGGTGACACTTTTTGCCTCAAAACAAAAATAGGCATTTGTCTGCTTAAAAATGTGTGAGTGTCATTGCATTAAATAAAATGTTGAACCAAGTGAAACTTATTTTCAAGACAGTACATGCGCAGCTTGCAAATAAAACTAAATTATATGAAATTATAAAATATACTGAAAACTAATTTGGACACTTTCTGGTGGTCAGACTTGTTATTGTAATGAACTGCACCTGCGGTTACTTAACTAGGGCATCTGTGTGAACATGAGGGGAACTGACTTCACTGAAATGACCTTGCAAGCAGATGCATAAAAGAAATTGCAAAAATGTCTCAGAAAAGTGACATTAGGTCTGAGAAAAGGCTTCCATTGCTTTTTTTTAGATGATGGTTCATACATGGTTCAATGCATTATGTAATGCAATGACAGTCATGCATTTTTAAATGCGAGTGTTTTGGTACACTATTAAATACATTATATAAGCAACCTAATGTGTTATACTTTCTCAGAAACACTGTGTCCTTCTGATTCTACCAGTAGTGATGTATTGAATGTGAATAATAGTAATCACAGTTATAAATCTTACATATTTAATCATATGAAGCGTTATGAAACAGATGGGTCTAGTCCTGAATGCTGATTGGTTGAACGTTTATTAAATATCTGGTGTGTTTCATTAGGTATCAGACCTTGCTCGACACAAACCAAGCGTGTCACTATCTGTTCAGCTGCGGCATGCGCTGGCTGGCTGTCCGTCTGGATCTCATCAGTATATCTCTCATCACCACCGTAGCCCTCCTCATCGTCCTCCTGCACGGTCACATTCCTCCTGCGTACGCCGGCCTCGCCATCTCTTACGCCGTACAGGTGTGGCGCTCTGTTATTTTGCATAGAAAGCTGATAAGTGTGCTTGAAAACCAGCTACACAACATCCCTTTAACTGGTAAATGTTTGTTCGAATCAGCCAGACAGGAGTATAAACACAAGGTTTAAAGTTGTGTTAAAATCTCTAACTCTAAGAATGAGCAACCACCACTAAACTGCCTGTTTTAACCCATCATATCTAGTTGACTGGCCTGTTTCAGTTCACCGTGAGGCTCCTTTCTGAAACCGAAGCTCGTTTTACATCAGTGGAGCGGATCAGTCATTACATAAAGGTAAGGGCATCTGTTGACACACATGCTTTAGATGTCAGCTGCAAATAGACAGGGACAGACCATTTGTTATTCAATTGACACAGCACACAAAGCACTTTACCCTGCACAGGCCACTGAGCCCAGCGGTCTGCGTGCTGCCGGGACGGTCACATCTTGCTTGGTGGTCTTCAGAACATGTTTATTGGCAGCCAGAACATCATAGCTTATGACAAAGATTGTTCTGCGAGGCTCCAATCAAAGCAGAGCTGCATAGCTGTCGTAGCTGCTGCCAAGCGGCAGACAGATTAATGAAGCCAATAATGGCCTTACTGATAGAAACATCTTCTGAAGAACACAAAAAAATCATTATGCCATTTGTTTATTTAGAACCTGGAAAGCGAAGGTCCTCGCCAGATCACCGGGCCCTCCTCTCCTACATCCTGTTGGCCACAGGAAGGAAAAATAACCTTCCAGAATGTAGAAATGAGGTATCGGGATGATCTTCCTCTGGTTTTGAAGAACCTCTCCTTTTGCATCCAATCAGAGGAGACCGTGGGAATAGTTGGCAGAACTGGATCAGGTACGCCTGTCCACTTCCTGTTTGTGTCCTGTCAGATGTTTTAAGCTGTGTTTATGTCTGCTGTGAGGTATATTATTGGTGGAAGGAACCCAGCTAACAATTTCAGGTTGTAGGTCTCTAACATTTTAATTAACTAACAAAAACATTAAAAATGTTACTTTGAAAGTTGTAGAAACATTTTTTTTAGATGTTGTGCTAAGGTTATTGCTTGGTTATAAGAACATTATTCAAACTTTTTAAAATTCTGTAACATTTTAAAACATTCCACCAGCAGCTTAAGAATAGTGTTTTTGATATGAAACATAACGTTTAAAACGCGTTCTACTAATGTTACTACAAGAAGGTTTTTTGACAACTTTGTGAGAATGTTGAGAAAACATTTAGAGAATGTTCCCAGTTATCTGGGAACAGATTGTGACACAGGTTGGTTGTTTCCCCAGGAAAGTCTTCACTGGGCGTTGCGCTCTTCAGACTAGCAGAGCTCAGTGGAGGATCAATCATCATCGATGGTGTCAACATCGCTCACATTGGTCTGGAGGATTTGAGAAGCAAGCTGTCAGTCATCCCCCAAGAGCCAGTTCTGTTCATCGGTACTGTCAGGTACGGTCCACATCACTTTCACCAGTTCACTGAAGCCCCACACAGCGCACTGAAGTTTTTACAATCAAGATGAAATGATGTTCTCAACTTAATGTGTTTCTGAAATCTGATTTGCAGTTTTATGTGAAATGGGATGTTCAAAGAAAGAAAATTTGAGGGGCTTATAGTGTGTGGGAAATTGATTGGATATCAAAAAATGAGGGAGGGGCTAAAAATAAGATGGATTGGTGACGTCAACCACAAAAAATAGTCGTTGCAAAGGTGGAGCAAGTTATTATGGTTAAAAACTAGCTTTTATGATGAGAGACCAACAATGTAAAGTAAAATGGTTTCCTGATGAGTTTTTGAAGTCTTTGGACTACAGACCGAAATGTGGTTTCTTAATTAAACTGAAAATTTCAAAGTAATGAAAGTAATAATGAAATCCTGACACAAATTAAGAAAACTATTGATATAACCTGCTATCATAAAATATCCAAATATCCAATTCTGACCTTTCAAATGATATATTGGTTGTCAAAGCTGTTTTATTAAACAGTTTCACGTCAATAAACACACACCAGTAGCTTTACAAGCGATAACTACTTACAAGTAAGTTCCATTCAGATCAGAAGGTCTGACTTTTATGTCACTCTCTCACCAACAGGTCGAATCTGGATCCCTGGAATCAATATACAGATGCACAGATCTGGGAAGCACTGGAGAAAACACACATTAAGGACATGGTGAGTAATGACAGAAAGCTGCTCCATCATTGCAGTCGGTGCTGGAATGATTTTCCAAATGCAAATGACTTTGCAGTAAGTGAACCTTAGAGGTTTCACCGTCTTGATTTTCGTTTTAGGTAAGCCAGCTGCCCAATTCTCTGCATTCAGAGGTAACAGATAATGGAGAGAACTTCTCTGTGGGAGAGAGACAGCTTCTGTGTGTGGCCAGAGCTCTTCTAAGACACAGCAAGGTCCGTGGCCTCCTAAAGATCTTTAAAGAAATAAACATTTATTTGGAGGGGGTACTGTTGATGGTTTGTTGTGAGTACTGTTGAATCTCTGTTGTTGCTAATATGGTGAAACATTGCCACCACATGGCTGAAAATGAAGGACCAATGAAAAACTTGGTGTGTTTGTTAGCTGTGAGGTTTCCTGTCACAACTTCCTGTTTCAGCTGGAAATACATTAACAGGGTCATTCTGTTTCTAAAACTTGATGTCAGATGCCACTGCCCAACTAACAATTTTAGGTTGTAGGAATGTTTGCCTTACGTTTCCAAGTAATATAAACATTAAAAACGTTATTTTGAAAGTTCGAGGAATGAAGAAACATCCTTTTTTAGACATTTTTAGACTTTAAGAATGTTATTCAAACCCTTTAAAATTCAGTAACATTCCACTAACATCTTAAGAATAAGGTTTTAGATACATGACATATAATATTAAGTTCTACTGACATTACTGCAGGAAAGTTTCTGATAACTTTGAGAAAACATTACCAATGTTCTGGGAATGTTTCCTGTTAGAGAGACTGTACTGTATAAACACACAAGTAAGAAACAGATTCTGTTGATCACAGTGCTGTGTTTAATATGTGGATGTTTCTTTTAGATCCTGCTCTTGGATGAGGCAACAGCTGCTATTGACACAGAGACGGACCGTCTCATACAGGACACAATTCGAACCGCATTCAGTGGCTGCACCACTCTCATTATTGCCCATCGTCTCAACACTGTGCTCAACTGTTCCAGGATCATGGTTCTGGACCAGGGTCAGGTCAGTCTCCAAATTACCAAATTACATGTGGCAGACTTTTATCCAATGCAACTTAAAGTGCATTCACAGTGTTCTACCAGTTGAGCTACAGGAACACGACATGCATCCTACTGAACCACAAAGCAATGTACACAAACAGAAGACGTTTCTGGAGTAACATCCCTGTCATAGCCAGTCTTATGACCAGTAACATTAGCCATAAATCCACCTCTAATATTAAAAGCAGGAATATTTTACTAGGGCCAAAGAGGAGGTTGATCCAAAAACAAGTTTTGCTTGGGAAAGTCACATAAAGGTTGTTTTAAAGTATAATCAGTACCTGTGTTTTTTCTAAACAGATTTTGGAGTTTGATACCCCTTCAAACTTGCTGGCCAATGAGAACTCTTGTTTTCGTGCCATGATGGCGGCAGCCGAAGAAACCTCTAGTCACCCCTAAGAACTAAAATGCACTGACATTTAGGGAGACGAGAAGATCCTCCAACCTGCTGACAATGTTTATTCAAATTGCAAAGTAAAGAATTTTGAAGCTGCTAACTGCAAACACGGTGATAATGTTCTGCTTAACATACAGAGACTTTATATATGATGTCATGATGGCGAGTCTTCCAATGAGAACATTCACAATAATGGCACTTTATTTCCGTTCTGAGACAGAAGAATCCAGGCTGCCACCTGCATGTACTGGCTCCTGAAGTTAGTACTGACAAGTGTCGACTGAGTGTATTTCTCATAAGGACTTTCTTCTACCTGTATTTGGTAGAATACATTTTGCACATTGATATGTAATTTATTTGTTTTCTGGCTCTGTTACGGCATGTGTATGAATTGACAATAAGGTAAGATACTGATTTGCCTTATATATCTGAATTTCTCATGTCTACAAAATGGACAAGAGTGCAAAACCAACCAAAGATGATGTGCAGATCAATAAAAACCCATTCCAGACATTTTAACAGAAAACAGAAAATGTTGTTAAAAAAGTTTGGTGCCTCTGCTGTTATATGTGTGACAGAGTATCTGTCAAAGCAATTGTGCAATTAGTGTTTTAGCGAAGAAAATGTGCAATGTGAATTCTTATTCATTACAAGACACCGTTATTATTTTAAATAAAAGTCCATATTTGTGTGTAATGTGACATTATCAGCAGTATCATGTATATTCTGTTCAATTCTACAGTTTTCGTTTGTTCTCGATACATTTCTTTGATTGTAAATGTGCTAATCTTAAGAGAATGTATGTTTTTGTTGTCCAAGTTGAATTATGCCGTTGGGTTTAAGAGTCTGTTGTGAGTTTATATATTCTTTATATATGCCACACCGCGCAGTATCCGTTCAGATATTAATCTTGGATTTCACTTCAGGATGAAGAAAAATCCACTCTCAAGATTAGATACAAGAGTTGCCTTGTTAATTATTATCCAGAGATTATAATTTTGCAGTTGTTTTTTAACACTTGTTTTATGACTGTTATAAAGATGCTTTATTGGTTATAATAAAGTATATTTATGCATATACCTGCTTCCTGTTATTTTTTTTTAATCTACGTGTCAGGTGAGTTAATTTTATATTAACACGGTTATTGCCACGAATAAAGGAAACTGACCTTTGGTGCCAACATTTAGCGTCAGTAATTATTTACATTGTTATTAAATATAATATTTGCTTTTAGTATTTGTTTCATCGTTAAAGAATACGACTGAAAATGCTTAACAACTGAGGGACTCTTATCATCCTAAATGAAGTCTACATGGAAATACGTTTGTGCTTTGCCTAAAATAACTATTCATTAAAATAAACGATGTATAATATTAAAACGTTTAATCTCTACGATGCTGGCATAAAACAACAAAACGTTTTGTTTAATAAGGTTAATTGGAGCGGCTGCGGGGTCTTTTATTTTGCCTTCAGTTTTCCCATCTTCCCGTCGGAGCGGAAGCAGCGGTGAAGCGGCGGAGCTGCAGCCGCAGCAGTAGCGCTCAGGATCGGCCACACACCGGGCTGACATGCCGCGGGGATGATGGCTGCCTTCGGCATTCTCAGCTACGAACACCGGCCTCTCAAACGGCCCAGACTCGGTCCTCCGGACGTTTATCCGCAGGACCCGAAACAAAAAGAGGTTATACAACATTTTGTCTTTCTCAGCGGGGAAATGAAAGCTTTATATAGTGTAAAATGAGGCTGTTTTACGGGCTGTGGAGACCAGGCCCTGCTTTCCGCTAACGGGCAATAACAATGAAGAGAAGCGAACGGCTCGGTTAGCATCATCATGTATAAACATCGTGTATATTTCACATTTGTTTTGCTTTATGTCTTTGGTTTGATTGCGGATAGCAAAAAATACAAACCGTGAATGTTATTCACGATAAAAATTCAGCCTTTAAAATGACGTTGCACAATTACGGACAGGTTTTGATGTATGGCTGTCTTGGGGTTAACGCGTCGTGTATTAAATACAATATACTCTGCTTTTAAATGTAATATAACTGTATTGAAGAGCTGTATCTCTGTTTAAGACGTATTGAATCATCTTGGCGTGTTAACACTGCGGGTTTGTTGACATTTGTGTGTACGATATCGTGTGCACGATATCGTGTGTACGATATTAGTGTTTGTATGCTAACGATACGTGCAGCGCGTATTTAAAATGCCTTGTCGATATTTGGAAAAGTGTGAGAATAACATTGCCCATAAAGACCTCCTTTAAGATCTCCTTTCACTGAGTTATTGAATGGTTTGGGTTATAGGTTTCATTGTAATCATGCCCTCTTATCTTTATTACTTGTACCAGACTAAAGTGAAGAAGACAGACTGGATAAATGTGTTGCTTCTCATTATCATAAGCTTCATTTTGTGAATCTGTGGACAAATGATGTCCTAGTTAACTACCTGTTATCTGGCCATTCATTAATTCTCAAGAGCACACTGTTATGAGCCGTAGCCACGCATGAATCACTGAAACATCACTGTTGTGTTGTTTAGGATGAGCTGACTGCATTGAACGTCAAGCAGGGATTTAACAACCAGCCGGCTGTTTCAGGAGACGAACATGGCAGTGCTAAAAATGTCAATTTCAACCCTTCAAAGGTAAAGTCGTCAGTGCAGATCTTATTTGCATGCATTGCTCGTGCTTTTTGTTACACTCAGCTTCTTATTCATTTGGGCATCTGCTCTTCAGATCAGCTCCAACTTCAGCAGCATCATTGCGGAGAAGTTGCGATGCAACACATTTCCAGACACGGGGAAGAGGAAGCCACAGGTCAATCAGAAGGATAACTTCTGGCTTGTTACGGCCAGGTCACAGAGTTCCATCAATAATTGGTTTACAGACTTGGCAGGGACCAAACCTCTAACTCAGCTGGCTAAGAAGGTACCAAACTGCTGAATGGATCACTAGTTTTTTGGAGGACATCCAGAATGTTCTTAACACCACACAGACCCTCAAAAGTAGTGTAGGCAAATTTATAAAGGCTAGCAATAGCAAGCTAGCTTTGAAAGCATAACATCCCACCCTTCCTTTAGAGCGCTGTCAAAAGCCACACCTCTTGCAATAGTGCGTGGAGGTATGCAAATACATAGTTTGACAAGTAAGTAGGGCATCCTATCAATTAATTTGGACCGAATGCAGTGATTGGACGAACATTTTATGGTCCTGCGCCTTCCACAGAAGATATAGGAATATATTTATGCCATTTAAGGATTGTTATCACGATGTGAAGAGACTTTCAACCAGCATAAAAAATGTTTCTGGAAAAGATTGCCTACTCTGCCTTAAAGCATTACACAAATTTACAATCCAAGAACAAGTGATGTATCTCGGGTTTTGCATTAGTCTAATTGGTGTGTGTGTGCACTAGGTTCCCATCTTCAGCAAGAAGGAGGAAGTGTTTGGCTACCTTGCAAAATACTCTGTGCCAGTGATGCGATCTGCATGGATGATTAAAATGACCTGCGCGTATCACGCTGCCATAACTGAGACCAAGGTGAAGAAGAGACACGTCATCGACCCCTGCATAGGTCAGTGAGATCATGCTGCATAATTTAAGTTGCAATTTTTATTTGCATCATATGCAATAGTTTGGCTGATTCAAACACGCAATATTACTCTTTTGTCTGTCGTTGTTTAATCCCTGGGTGTGGATAAAGTGTACTCTGTTGTCGTGCTGTGTAATTGGTCTTTGCTCTGGAATGCCTCACTGGTTTTATTTGGGTTCTGCAGAATGGACTCAGATAATTACTAAATACCTGTGGGAGCAGCTGCAGAAGGTGGCAGAGTTTTACAGACAGTCTCCCAGCCAGGGCTGTGGCTCTCCTCTGCCTGCACCTCCTGCAGAGGTGGAAACTGCCATGAAACAGTGGGAGTATAATGAGAAACTGGCGATGTTCATGTTTCAGGTAGGTCATCCCAATTTCATTTAAAGATGTTTAAATGTTATGCTGTTATAAGTTGTGTCTCTTATTTAATACTGTCAGATTTGAATTCTAATTATTAGGCTGGTAAAATACAGAGTCGGGTGTGTCCCAATGTAGAGATGAGGATTAAGTTGCTTTAAATAGGACTGGTTAGTTGTAACGCTAAGTGGAGTTTGTATTGTTTAAGGTTGCAAGGTAATGTTCAGCAACCCATCTAGCCCGACACGGCAACGTTGGCTCAACCAATGCCATGAGTTTGGCCAACCAGTGGAAGAGCAGGGAGATGTTTAAAACTCTGTTTGGGGACTATCTGTGCAGAACTTGAAGATTGAACTCAAGTGAAGCGGTTGTCATTGTAAACTAGCTTTCGCGTCCATCTAGTTACAAATAATTAGACATAAATTAGAATTTAATAGAGAAAAGGGGGATGTTTTTGGCAGAAGACCGTGGATGAGATTATTCATTCTATTTCTGTGTGTGCAGGATGGCATGTTAGATAGACATGAGTTCCTGACCTGGGTGCTGGAGTGCTTTGAGAAGATCAGACCCGGAGAGGATGAGCTTCTCCGATTGCTGCTGCCACTCCTGTTACAGGTCAGTTGTTGATGTTAATCTCTGACCCCAGCAGAGCTGTAAATTCAGCACTCCTGCTGCTGAATTTTCCAGACCTGCATGAAAACTGCACTTGCGGCAGTCCCCAAAAACCTCTTGTGCAGAATTGATCGCCTGTCATTGATGACGTTCTGCTTGTTTCTTACCTCATGATTGTTCATTATTTGTAATTTAATACAGCATTCGGATTTATAAAGTTTGGGTTCAATCTGCAGATTTTTTTGCGTAGAAAATACAAAAAAAGTCTGTAGATCCTGTCTGGCCTCATTTTTATAATAGAATGATGAAGGTCTTGACATGGTGAAATTTTCTTAATGCAGCTGATCATTTTTATCCGTCATTGTTATTCAGTATTCAGGGGAGTTTGTGCAGTCAGCCTATTTATCCAGACGACTGGCATATTTCTGCACACGGCGGCTCAATTTACTGCTGAGCGACGGCAGTCTCGGACCGGGTCCAGGCGGGCACCAGGCCCACGGGATTTCAGCCCAGCAGGGGAATGCTCTGCCCCCCACCCCAACCTCCCAGCCTGCAGGGGGCAGCCAACCGCAGACACCCTTCACAGATTTCTACATCTGCCCTCAGCACCGACCGGTGGTGTTTGGACTCAGCTGCATGCTGCAGGTCAGCCTATTTATATTTATATATATATATATATATATATATATATATATATATAATGTAATACATAATTTCTATAAAGACTAATGATTCTCGCTGTTATGTTTTCCTGACGATGGCTTTGCTTGTGTTTGTTCGTCTCCAGAGTATTGTGTTGTGTTGTCCCAGTGCTCTGGTTTGGCATTACTCTCTGACAGACAGCCGGATTAAGACTGGCTCACCGTTAGATCTTTTGCCCATCGCCCCCTCCAACCTGCCCATGCCTGGTGGCAACAGCACCTTCAACCAGCAGGTATAACTTGACTTTCTTTTACATGACCCGATCAACTAGCACTTTGGATAAACTCGTTTAAGGGATTGTGATTTTTCTCAGGTTCGAGTGAAGGTGAGAGAGATAGAGGAGCAGATTAAAGAGAGAGGACAGGCAGTGGAGTTCCGCTGGTCATTTGACAAGTGTCAGGAAACAACAGCTGGTGAGTTCACCTGGTGACCTGAGTTCATCCACGTTCTTCACAATAACAGAGCTGATTTTTATACTGGTTTAGCTTGTAATGGAGTATAAACGCGTGTGTGTTTGTTTGTGTGTGCTATAGGTTTTACCATCAGCCGGGTTCTGCATACATTGGAGGTTTTGGATAATCACAGCTTTGAGAAGTCTGACTTCAGCAATTCACTGGACTCTCTGTATAACCGGATCTTCGGCTCGGGGCAAAGCAAGGATGGACATGAGGTAGATGACTGTTTTTTACACAGTCATAAAATACCAGAAAAATTTTGATTACCAGGTTTGAAAATTCATGGAAAATGTCATGAAAAATTATAATCATAAGAAGTTTTATAATGAATATTCAGTTTTGCTTAACTGTATTATATTCATTTTGTGTGTGTGTGTGTGTGTAGATGAGTCCAGACGATGATGCGGTGGTCACTCTGCTGTGTGAGTGGGCAGTGTCCTGTAAAAGATCAGGACCACACAGAGCCATGGTGGTGGCCAAACTCCTGGAGAAGAGACAGACTGAGATAGAAGCAGAGGTGATGGCCTACACTTCAGTCTCCTCAGCATTACAGTAATGATGGAGGAAATGACTCCATAATCTCCACTAACGCAGTTCATTTCAGCTGTGTGTCTGACGTCTGTGTGTGTGTTTGCAGAGGTGTGGAGAGTCAGAGGTTGTGGACGAGAAGGGCTCCGTATCTTCAGGATCTCTGTCTTCTGCCACTCTGCCTGTTTTTCAGGATGTTCTGCTGCAGTTTCTGGACACACAGGCTCCTGTGCTCAGTAAGATAACAGATCAAATCTGGATGCACGATATTAAAGGAAAATGCGATAATTTGCTAAATAATGCAAAATAAAAATGTCAATTATATCAAAATGTGTTTATTTAAAAACTGAAAATTACATAACCAACATGATGTTTTACATTCTGGGAAAAGAACGCTTCACTGCATCTGATGTCTCTGCTATCTGCATCGACCTAAAACTAACTATACATAACATTGTGAAGTATTACAATTATTCACATTTGCATTGTTTTGATAGTTTCAATATATTGTGCAGCCCTAATACCAAGTGTTTGTAGTTACAATAGCTTTAAGGTCCAGCTGCTGTAGTGATGGATTACACCTTCTGATGCTGATGTATGTTAAGATAACTGTGTGTTTGTGTAGCTGAGCCCGGGAACGAGAGCGAGCGGGTGGAGTTCTCCAATCTTGTGCTTCTTTTCTGCGAGCTCATCCGTCATGACGTGTTCTCGCACAACATCTACATGTGCACACTCATCTCCCGTGGCGACCTGGCCTCCGACTCTCATCTGCCCCGCCCACGATCCCCCAGCGATGAGCCTTCTGACGAATCAGAGCGCAAAGAACAGGATGCGGGCAGCAGCGTTAAAATGGAGGCATGAAGCTACTTCTGTTGTAATGTGATGAATTGTGATTGTGATGTGCTCTGATGTGATTGTACAAATATATCTTTTTAGGATACTGGTCTGTCAGAGTCAATGGAGATAGATCACAACTCCAGCGCTAATTTTGATGAGGTTGGAGACTTTTATTTTGTCAAGTAGTGCCATTTGCGTTGTATTTGTTAATGAATGACAACTTTCTTCTTCAACCTTCAGCAGATGTTCTCTCCTCCAATGCACTGTGAGTCCAAGGGAAGCCCCTCCCCAGAGAAACCCACCTCAGAGCAGGAGAGCAAAAAGACTGCTAAGGATAAGGGCATGGACCCCGCCTTCCCTCTGGTTTACGAGCAGCCCCGCCACATACAGTACGCCACTCACTTCCCCATTCCACAGGTGAGCTCTCCAAGAACTGATAGGAAATTTTTATAGGATCATTAACAGTGGTTACTTTCACCTAAACTAGCAAATGTGGATGCTAATGTAAAACCTGAGCTTGATTAGTTCAAAAATCCCAGCTTGATATGCAGAGACATACTGTATGTATGTCACTTCCCTAGAAAAGAATACACAATGTGGCTTTCTAGTGCTATAATAACATTGTAATGCATAGCAACATTGCTTCAACCAATGGCTTAAGTTGGGGGTGGGACAATTTGAAAGGCCAGCTATTAGCAGATGAGGGGAGTGTCTTATTTTTTGCCTTTTTTGTTTGTTTTGTATGCTAGTGAATTTCCACACTTACCTTTTAATGCAAAAAAACACAATTGTTTGTTCGATTTTTACTGCACTACAACATAAACACATTGTGTTTTATTTTGTGGGAGCAGCAGGGTGCTGATCTTTGTGTATTTCGCTTAAAACATGCAAATTTGGAACTAACCAATGGTTGTTGTTCAGGAGGAGAGCGCGAGCCACGAGTGTAACCAGCGACTGGTGGTTCTGTATGGAGTGGGCAAGCAGAGAGACGAGGCCCGACACACCATCAAGAAGATCACCAAAGACATCCTGAAAGTTCTGAACCGCAAGAGTACAGCAGAGACAGGTGCCCGAACCACAGGGGGTTCATCTCTTTATTTAGCCATTGAACGTATTCAGCTGACTAACTGCATGACTTATTCAGTTAGACAGCTGTGGTAATGAGATAATAGCTCTTTGTTTTCATGTTCGCTGTCGTGGTATGTAGCATCTGAATCATTTTGCGCCGAATGGCCTTAGTTGGTAATTAACAGTTGTGTAATTTAGCTTCACCTTTTAGCTTTGTTGAAGTGACATTTGGTTGTCTTTGTCTGCCTGAGGACATTTCATCATTAACACTCGATATTTCATTATTGTCTGTTCTTTTCTTTCAGTTCTTTTCTTTCTCCACTTTTAACAGCCTTTCACTGCGCTGAACCTCTATTGCCATCGTTGAATATTCATCGCTGAAGGCCCATTTCAATGCTAATAGCCGTCATTGACTCATTATATTCCGGCTTAGCTGCGACCCTGCTCAGAAAGAGCTGCCCTGCGTTTGCTTTTACTTTTAATGGAGGTGTAATTGAACATCCCATTATTTCACTTACACTGGACTGAGCGCTGACTCGGTCTTGACATTAAGCAGTTATTTCTATTTGAAGCACGGCACGGAGTGCTGACCCGTCACCCTGCGGTGGCTCTCCGTGTGAATAAGTCACCCGTCTGGGCAGCTTTCATTTTAAAAGCTGTTTGACCGATGGTGACCTCCGCAGTTGACTGATGGCTGCGGGTTCGGATGGCAATAACAGCGTTTCATCCTTCTGAAATTCTGTTAGGGCTCAGAGCCCATTGATGGTGTTTTCCCGTGCGCTGTGTAGTTATTGATTTTTGTCAAATTGATTTTTTTTTTTATTTGTCCACAGGAGGTGAAGAAGGCCAGAAGAGGAAGAGGAGTAAACCAGAAGCCTTCCCCACTGCTGAAGACATTTTCTCTAAATTCCAGCACCTGTCACACTTTGATCAGCACCAGGTCACCTCTCAGGTCAGCCCCGCTCACAACCAGCTGCTGTTCCTTGTTGCTTTTTTACTGCCAGCTTGGAGGAATGTGTGGCCATTAAGGGGACTATGTTCTAAACTTCTGCAGCATTAGTTTTCTTCACTTAATGTTTCTCGTAGCAGAAATGTGTCTTATTTCTGAAGAACTCTGTCTGTTCAGTAATTCTAAACATCTGTGTCTTGTTTCTCAGGTGTCCAGGAATGTTTTGGAACAGATCACCAGCTTTGCATTGGGGATGTCCTATCACCTCCCTCTGGTCCAACACATTCAGTTTATCTTTGACCTCATGGAATACTCCCTCAATATAAGTGGCCTCATTGACTTTGCCATACAGGTATCAGAATAATATGTATCGCTGTCTGTTTGGATTCTCATGTATACATTAAAACAGTTGTGCATGATTTACATATTACATTTATGCATTCGGCAGATGCTTTCATACAGAGTGACTTACAGTGAATTCAAGCTATGAGATATAGTTCATATAGTTGTCTGGTTGTAATGTCTACTTTTACAACATCATAATATGTAACATATCTACATTGTTGTATTGGAAGTTTCATATGTTGTTGTAGAAATGTTGTTGTGTGTTTGTATAGTGATGTTTAACTGCTGTGTGTGTGTTGTCATGCAGCTGCTGAATGAACTGAGTCTGGTGGAAGCAGAACTTCTGTTGAAATCTTCTAACCTGGCAGGCAGTTACACTACAGGGCTGTGTCTGTGTATTGTGGCTGTGTTAAGGAGATATCACTCCTGTCTCATCCTGAACCCTGACCAGACCGCACAGGTCTTTGATGGGTACGACCTCTCCATTCAGTTCAGTTATTCTTTTTATAGTGCTTTTCACAATTTGCCGTTGTTGCAAAGCAGATTTACAGTAAATACATATTAGCAGAGACATAAGTAAAACCTTTATTGAGAAAATGAAGAAAAAAGAAAATCAAATAAGAAAAAAGTCACAGGAAAATAAGTGAAATGTATAGAATATATGGTGTTACTGCACATTTTATGTACCTTATGTATATAAGATGTACATTACCAAGACTGACTGTGGAAAAAAAATAGTCTATAGGTTTGTAATAGCGCTGTTATATTCACAGTGCAATTAAGCAAGTATGTATATAATTTTTTCCATAAGATATGTATTAGTAATACTAACTATAAAAGTAACTGTCTGTAAAATTTTAATCGGTTTCTGATATTTATAGAAAGATTATAGAATTGATGAACTACATCAAATTAAATGATTTTAAAAAACGTGCATCTATCTCATGATTTCATGTACCTCATGATACGGAACGGTCTGATAAACGTCTGTTGGTGTGATGTATGATGTCAGTAAGTTTATACAGATATGTGACGTTGAATGTGCTGTATTGTATCCGCAGGCTGCGGATTGTTGTGAAGTCAGGCGTGAACCCTGCTGACTGTTCCTCAGCTGAGCGCTGTATTCTGGCCTATCTGTACGACCTCTATACCTCCTGTAGTCACCTGAAGAGCAAGTTCGGAGAGATTTTCAGGTGAAGCCGTCTTCGTCTCTGTTCGTTCCCTCTCTGGGGATTTCAGTTTTTTAAATGGCTTCATTTAAAGGTTTCCTCACCTTCTGTGTGACCTTCCACAGTGAGTTCTGCTCAAAAGTGAAGAATTCCATCTACTGGAACATCGACCCGTCAGACTCAAACATGCTGTGGGATCAGATGTTCATGATAGATGCCATCACGATCCCCTCCGCCCACAACCTCAACCACTCCATGGTGGGTCGGGTCCTGAATGACAGCCCGGCCAACCGATACAGCTTTGTGTGTAACGTGCTGATGGACGTCTGCGTGGACCACCGTGACCCTGAGAGGTTACAGTCTGACCTGATTTATAATAGCTGTGTAAAGCTGTAAACCTGCAATTTTACATTTCAAACAGAGATGGCAATAGAGAGACAAACATTACAGATTGCAGCATTAACATTTCTAGTTCTTTACTGCTAGCAGAAGACCTCAGCCACTCTCCTGTGGTTAGTAAACGCTGTGTGTTGTGTTTCAGGGTGAATGATTTCGGCATCCTGTGTGCCGAGCTGACGGCATACTGCCGCTCTCTGAGTGCCGAGTGGCTGGGCGTGCTCAAAGCTCTCTGCTGCTCCTCAAACAACGGCAACTGTGGCTTCAACGATCTGCTCTGCAACGTTGACGTGAGTCCACACCCTCCCTGCTCACGCTCTGATTTAAAACACGCTGTCACCTCTCTAGAATCCATTAAAGGTAGGGTAGGCAGTTACATAGAGGCTAGCAATAGCAAGCTAGTTTTGAAAGAATAAGAACCTGCCCTCCCTTCACAGCGCTTTCCAAAACCACGCCTCCTCTAATACATCCAAGCGCACATAGTTTGAGAGGCAATAGGACATCCTATCATTGCATGTGGACCAAATGAAATGATTGGACAAACAGTTTATGATCCTGCACATTCCACTAAAAGTAACAAAAAATATGCAAATTCAAAATATGCAAGTAACAAAAAATGTTTACGGGAATATAACGTATCAAAATAACGTAACGTATCCTTAAATGTATCAAAATAGAATCTGTACAGTTTTATATAAGATGATCACATTTAGCTTTTTAAATATATTTTATGTTTTGGTTTGTAATTGTTATGTAACACCTGGTTATTCACATCATTACAGAGTGTTGACGCAACATGACGTGTTGACGCATTTCTCTTTTGCTCAAGATTTTTGCCACTTATTGCATCAGTGTGTTATACTGGCAGTCTAGACAAACTGCTGTTCTTGGTTCGTGATGACTGCATGTGTTTTCTCGAGCAGGTGAGCGATCTGTCTTTCCACGACTCCCTGGCGACATTCGTTGCCATTCTGATCGCCCGGCAGTGTTTGCTGCTGGAGGATCTGGTGCGTTGTGTGGCCATCCCCTCCCTCCTGAACGCAGGTACGACTCTTCATGTCCCTCCCAGCATTCCACACTCACCTGCCATAAAGACATCCAGTCACTGCTGCTTCAGTGTTTTCCCTGGAAACGTAGCTATTCAGTTTTTCACAGTTACTTAAGACAGTTCTAAGAATTTAGGAAGAATCAATATTAGCTGCCTGTTCTATTGATGTCTCTCCATATTTCACACTGGACGGCTCATCTTTAGCATCGCAGTTACGTGTACTGTAGCCAGAGAGCTGCTTTCTCCACGTACCGTTTCTCACGCTGGTCTCTGATTGGCTCCCAGCACAAGGAGCTATTCAAAGCAGTGTGAAAAGATGGATGTGTTTAGAAGTGAACGGCAGAGAAGTGTGTGTGTATAAATAGAGAAAGGGAAATAAGCATGGCTCAACAGCTCTGTAAATGTGGACACGTAATTAATTTAATTAATTTGCTGTTTCGCAAGCGTAAATGGAATGTGAATGTGCCTCTTTACTCTGTTATATTTCAATTCTGATTAAACAGAGTTAAATGTCACTTACGTGGTATTTAAACACATATGACATCTGTGGAACACAAACGATCATGTACACCCCTCACAGGATGTCTGGAGTGATACATATGCCAAAAATAAGCAAAGTATAGTTTAATGACTGTATATTTCAAGTATTCAGGGGCAGTATGATTCTGTGTGACAGGGCTGTGTCTTCTGGTTTAGAAAAATAGTTTTCATTGGTGAACTCTTCCTTTAAATCAAGTTTTAGAGTCCTTCATGTAACTTCAAAGGAGTCACAGGTGCTCTAAGTGTCTGTCTGGCAGTGTGTCCCCTAGAATGATCACCCCATTCTGCTTACTGTGAACTCCTTACTGTGTTCACACAGCTGTGGGCCAGAAATGATGGGGTCATGTTCTCAGGCTAGTGCTTTTGCCTTTTATGTACCAAGAGACTAGATATGACCGGTTTGTGACATGTTTGTGTGTGTGTGTGTGTGTGTGTGTGTGCACAGCCTGTAGCGAGCAGGATTCTGAACCTGGAGCCAGACTGACCTGTAGAATCCTGCTTCACCTCTTCAGAACCCCACAGCGTAACCCCTGCCCTCAAGATGGCACCAAATCAGGTAACACACCCCTTAAACTAATTTCTGCACAACCCAGTTAGAAGATTCTAGAATTCAAGCATTATCATGGGGGATAACCACAAAGCCATGTATCTGTGAAGATCATTCAACAATAAGACATTGCTTCAGGCTTTAGAGATGTCTCCTGTAAGCATTCAGATCTGAGATTGGTGTGTGTCCACAGACAAATCCACAGTGGGGATCAGATCGTCTTGTGATCGCCACCTGCTGGCCGCCTCTCAGAATAGCATAGTGGTTGGAGCTGTGTTTGCAGTGCTGAAGGCTGTTTTCATGCTGGGTGAGCTCTTGTGCATTAATATTTTAGTTCTTAGCAGAATCAAACTGGATAATTAGTCAGTCTTGATCATACATAACTGCATCCAGTGATCAGAACAAGCTGTATTTGCTGTGTTGCAATCTTTTATATTTCCTTCTGGAATAGAATAGTTTAAGTTTTTGGCACAATAAAGACAATAAAAGAGGGGCTCTAGCAAAGACATTATGACATCATCGGTGACATCATTGCTGCCTCTTTTTGGTTTGTAAATTTTCAGGAGATGCAGAGCTGAAGGGGTCGGGTTTCTCCCACCCTGCCGGCTTAGATGACATCGGAGAGGATGACATGGGCTCCAAAAAATCTGGAGGCCGAAACGTCTCTATCGAAACAGCCAGTCTAGTTGTTTATGCCAAGTATGTGCTGAAGAGCATCTGTCAGCAGGTAATTACTAAATCGTTAGACACTTTTCCCCGCAGCCATTTTAGAAATAAACCACTATAATCCAATAATTCACCTAAATGCAAAGGACTCAAAATCATTTATTTTGAGTCATTCTTGGGCAACGTACAAAACACAGCTTTAAAAATGAGGATGTGACCTCTAAATGTTGTGAGAACATCTCTTGTGTTCTCACTGTTTCCATCACTGTAACGGAATAATCTGATAAATGAACAATGTGTGGAATCAGGCATGACGCAGTGAAGTGACAGGAGAATAAAACTCTTTTGGGTACATTTTTGTCCCAAACCAACTGTGACAAGGAGTGAAACAACATTTTGTTGAGCATTTGGTTTTTGTATCACAGCAGGTAGCAGCTTATTTGTCGTAAGTCACGCTCAGTGTGACTGTACATAACACATCAACGTGTGCGTGTGTGTTTGTACGGTTCAGGAGTGGGTGGGCGAGCGGTGTCTGAAGTCTCTGTCAGAGGACAGCAGTGCTCTTCAGGATCCGGTGCTGAGCAACATCCAGGCTCAGAGGCTCCTGCAGCTCATCTGTTACCCACACAGACAGTTGGACAGCGAGGAGGGCGAGAATCCTCAGAGACAGCGAATCAAACGCATCCTGCAGGTCACATGCTCACATCATCACAACATCTGCTTCTGTCTGCACTAAGCACACACTTCTGTTTGTAGCACAGAGATCAGAGATGCTAACTACTCATCATTCAAGTGATTTGTTTGTTGGGATGTTCTTTTAACCTTTAAAAGCAATTTAAAATGTGTTTTAGACATTAAATACTTTAATCGTTTTTGTAATTTTCAGACATGTAACCAGTCATGTCAACAAGTGGGCCGAGTCCGAGCTGGTGTGATTGGGTGCAGGCGGAGACTAAGTCGCATATTTATGGGTCTTTGAATACTACATGAAGCAAGCATGTGGAGTTACATTCAGGGTATTTTAAGGGATTCACAGCAAAACACTCTCAGATGTGAGAGTGTCATTTTTGAATCAAAGACAAGTTTAGAGGCATAAAATTATGAACTACAGGGAGACTTTAAAACATACATCAGGAAGATCGGTCCATGATGTCACCCTTTCCCATCTCATGACTCTGTGTTGACAAATGAGTATGGGAAATAAACAGGTAGTTTTGTGTTTCAGACTGCAGGCAGCTCTGTTACTGAGTCTGTCAGTGATAAAAGAGCAGCAGAGAAAGAACAGACACTCATTTCTCCAGCCTTAATTATTCATTTCACACTCTTAAGCCTTTAAGCCATTAATGATTTGTGTGTGTGAGGCTCCCAGCAGCTCATTACTGTGGATGGTTTTCATCTTCATAGACTGTGAGCACAGTGACCTCAATACAATTAATTTCCAGCTGGAGCTCTCGAGCTTTGCTTTGATTCCATTAAACACATTCCTTCCATGTGCCGTCTGTTCTTCTGCTTACAGAACATGGACCAGTGGACCATGAGACAGTCTTCTCTGGAGCTCCAGCTCATGATCAAGCAGTGCACAAAAGATGTAAGTTAGCAACACACACATGAGTTCAAGGATAAGTCGACCCCAAAATGATGTTTTGCCCAAACCATTTGCCCTCGAGGCATCCTAGGAGGATATAACTTCAGCCTCTTCTTTCAGCTGAACACAAGAGTTATCTTTAAATTGCAGTGACTGGTACTCATGATTTTGAAGCTCCAAACAGTCATAAAAGTAATCCATACGACTCCAGGGGTATTAAATGCCTTCTGAAGTGAAACGATAAGTTTGTGAAAATAAAAGGTTTTGGGCATATTTAGCAATCGAGCTGGTGCGTTTGAATGTAAACATCTACTAATCTATCTAACAATCTATTAGAGTCTACACTGAACATTGTGCTGTACATGGTAAAATTTATACTTTTTATTTTAGGAGCAGTACTCTCTGGAGGAGAACATTGCCAAAGCCACCATTGAAGTTTTCCAGAAGTCCGCCGAGATGAACTCCAGTAACCCCACATGGAACGGCTCTGTGGTCTCAGCAAGCTCTGTTTCCAATAGCAACAGTGCCAGTAAACTCAAACCTGTGCTCAGGTCAGTGACCCCATCATTGATGGTTGTGTAGACTTTTAACCTTGGTAGTGGCAAATGCAACGTTTTTTGAGTTTTTTAGAAAAGGGTTTATTGTCCAAACACAACTGTGAGATATTGGTTTTTGTTCATCCTCAGTTCTTCCGAGCGTTCAGGTGTGTGGTTAGTGGCCCCTCTGATCGCTAAGCTGCCCACCTCAGTACAGGGTCACGTGCTGAAGGCTGCGGGTGAGGAACTGGAGAAGGGTCAGCATCTCGGGCCATCCTCACGCAAAGAGAGAGACCGGCAGAAACAGAAAAGGTGTTTTAACTAAAAGCTAATGCTAATACTAATTTCACTGTTGTTATTGTGTGGGATGAGTTGACCTTTTGAAGCTATACTCCACTACCTAGTGAGCTGCCTATCTAGACCAGATTTTAAGAGAAGATAAATGTGTTTTTATGTCTTTGTAGGCAAAAACATTATGCCAATTTGTGAGACTTCATTTGAACCAGAATTTACAGTAACATTGCATATGTCCTGCAACAAGCACAGTTAAACAAGCATAACAAGTTGATGGAAAATACAGTTGATTCTAAATATATTTTAGTTTTAATACTCTACTGTACATAATGTATACCAGGTTACTGTGGTGCAACTGCATTCTGTATGGCTGTCCCTAATATTTTTTGTATATTTCAGTATGTCTCTCCTGAGTCAGCAGCCCTTCCTGTCTCTGGTGCTGACGTGTCTCAAAGGACAAGATGAGCAGAGAGAGGGTCTCCTGACATCCCTTTACAGCCAAGTACAGCAGGTACCTCACCAAAGCCCACCCCTCAGATACATGCTACGCTTAACCCTGGGTTAACATCTTTTCTTTAAAATGACCCTGGGTTAACAGTTTAATGTGTGCAAATGCTCTATCTCTTTAAACTGATATGATGTATTCCCTCTTTCAGATTGTGACTAACTGGCGTGAGGATCAGTACCAGGACGACTGCAAGGCCAAGCAGATGATGCACGAGGCCCTGAAGCTGCGACTCAATCTGGTGCGCAATCTGTACTTGTCTGTTCTTGTTTTGGCAGCCTAAGAAAGATAATATATGTTAATTTCGTAAGTGCCATGTCCTTGTGTTTTGTGCTTAAGGTTAAACTTCTGTTTTTTTCACTTTGTGTCACATGGTCTAGGTGGGCGGGATGTTCGATACGGTACAGCGTAGCACGCAGCAGACGACGGAGTGGGCGGTGCTTCTGCTGGACATCATCAGTAGTGGCACAGTGGACATGCAGTCTAACAAGTGAGATCTGACACTTTTATGAGTGATCTTTGATAAAACATGATCTCTGTCAGTTTGTAACGCCTCTCTCTGTTGTTCTCTCCTCATCAGTGAGCTCTTCACAACGGTCTTAGACATGCTGAGTGTGCTGATCAACGGCACACTGGCAGCTGACATGTCCAGCATCTCTCAGGGCAGCATGGAGGAGAATAAGAGGGCTTACATGAACCTGGTCAAGAAACTCAGAGTGAGTTTGCATATGCTAATGTTGCTTGCACTGGGAGTTGTTTTTAGAATGGCAAAGCAAGCAACCAAATAGCAACACATTAAACATTGGGTGCATAACACCTTAATTGTGTGTTGCGCATGATGATGGAGAGTTTTGCATGGGTAAAACACTCAAGTGCATCTTTGTGCCTGGAAGTCCACAGTCCTGCAGAGTTTAGCTCCAGCCTGCTCCAGCACACATGCCTGGATGTTTCTGTCAGTCCCAGAGACCTTAATTAGCTGCTTCTGGTGTGACTCACTATGCTTGGAGTTAAACTCTGCAGCTCTGTGGACCTCGTTGGCCACCTCTGCTCATCTTTGGATTCTTATTTTGATTCTGCCCTGCAGAAAGAACTTGGTGATCGTCAATCAGAGAGTTTGGAGAAAGTGCGACAGTTGCTCCCTTTGCCCAAGCAGACGCGTGATGTCATCACCTGTGAGCCACAGGGCTCGCTCATTGACACCAAGGGCAACAAAATTGCTGGATTTGAAAAAGAGGTAAATAGCACCTTTAATGTCATTGTCGGTTATCGACTAGCGCTGCCTGGAATCCAGTCAGCTTCTTACCTTTTGCTTTCTCTATGATCACATACAGGGTCTTCAGGTGTCAACGAAGCAGAAGATTTCTCCGTGGGATGTGTTTGAGGGGCTGAAGCACTCTGCTCCTCTCTCCTGGGGCTGGTTCGGAACCGTAAGAGTTGACCGCAAGGTCCCAAAGTTTGAGGAGCAGCAGCGACTCCTGCTTTACCACACCCACCTGAAGCCCAAACCACGCAGTTACTATCTGGAGCCCCTCCCCCTGCCCCCAGAGGAGGAGGAGCCACCCACACCTGTGGCACCTGAGCCAGACAAGAAGGCGGATCCAGGGAAGGCAGAGAAGAGTGTTTCCAGTGTTGCACCTGATCCCAACAAGAAGAAAAAGAAAAAGAAACCAACATCGTCCAATAAACAAGAGGTACGGAGGTGAAAAGCAGCAGAAATTGATCTCTGCCTGATGTCTTGCATTTTCACATTTTTGGATCAGATCATTTCACTTGGATTTTGGTAATAAAAGACAGTAGAACTCACTATTCTTATGTATTTAGTTACTCGTGTGTATGAGCAAATTTGTATTCCCTGTGTGCTTTAGGACTACAAGCCTCATAATGCGGGTGTAATGCAGTACCCAACAGGCATGGGCGCTGATATTATGATGGGTCAGATACCTCTTAGGTTGGGTTACCCAGGTTCAATGCACGTATATCCTCAGAACCAGCCTTTACCGCCAGGTCAGCACAATATCCCGTTTCTTTCTTTTGAGAAATTCAAGCAATTGTTTCGTATATCACTAGATCACAGAACATCCTTTTAGATCTGTTTTTGACTCTCCTTATTTTTCTCCTAAGGAGGCCCCGGTTTGGAGCCCCCTATCCGTCCCAGGGGCCCCATGGGTCCCATGGGAAAGATCATTCCCACCCGTAACACCTACCCCATGATGACCAATATGCCGGGTACAATGGGCAGTATGATGGGGATGGAGAAGCAGTATCAGATGCAGGGCTATAAGCCTTCACCCAATATGCCTCAGGGCCAGATGCTGCGTCAGCAGCTACAGGTCAGACTGGTGAGTCCGGCTTTGCTGATCAAGAATAAATAACACACTGATTCCTTTTTATTTCTTCTGTTTTATCTGCTCTTGTCATTTTAGGGTATGTAACCTGTAATTACTGGTTCTTGCGAATGGGAATTTTTATTTAAATGTGGCTTTATACATTTCTAGGAGTCAAAATAGCACAGAGACCTGTGGTGGGCTTATTAGCCTTGGTGGCTTATTTGAAGTGCAGTAACCTTAGATATTAGAAACAGGACAAGTCAGCAGGAATATTTAATATGGTGGGACAGCGAAAGAAATAGGAAGCTTGTGCAGAGAGAAAATAATGTTCCCTACATTACCATGCTTGCACACAAGGGCATTTTGAATGTGGTCAAAGTCCTGTCTTATTGCTTTAATGGCTGGATTGCTTCAAAACTTATTATGTCAGGGCCTCCTGCCTTTGCTCAGTCTGTCTGTACCAAGTTTCAAAACAAACCGATGCCCTGGTCATTGACTGATGTGGATGATTCATTTTCTGGAAATGGGAGGCATTGATGTTTGTTTGATCATTTTAGAATCATAATCATTTACTCGGACAGCAGATCAGACAGGTGGCACCTAATCAACAGTATGGATCAATGCAGCCGGCACAGGCAAGTGGTCATGCATTTTAACCAATAACTGTAACATTTCATCTTTGCAGTTTTGATTGGCTGTAAGCTGACCGACATTTACGTAAAACGGAGATGATAAATGATGTGTTGTAATGGGTGGTAACTATGGTAATGTCTTGTTTGCAGCAGAACATGTCCCAGGGCTACACCTCATATGGACCACACATGGGCATGCAGCCGCACCTCACTCAGACTGCTGGCATCGTTCCTACCTCGTACGGCAACCAGGGTTTCCAGGGAGCTCATCCTGGTACCAGCACAGGCATGGTGGACCCTCTCAGGCAGATGCAGCAGAGACCCAGTGGTTACGTGCATCAGCAGGCTCCTGCGGCATATGCACACCCCATGCAAAACACACAGCGGTGAGTCACACGCAACGTCTAATTTAAAGATTACAGACTGCTACATCAAAATCAGATGTATGTGAAATGAAACCCTGACATCTCAACCTTCACTGTCTGCCTCAGGTTTTCCCATCAGTCCATGCAGCAGACACCTATGATGCATGGCATGGCTCAAGGTCACATGGGAGCGCAGGGCATGCACCCCAGCATGCGACCCAATCAGATGATGGAGCAGCAGCAACAACAGGTGCAGCAGCAACAACAGCAGATGATGAGACAATCAGCTCTCAGAGTATGTATACAACACACAACAGATTAGACACACACAACAGCTGCTGATTAGACAATGTTAAGCTCCAAGTATATAAAAACTACACACAACAGCAGACTGATTATAAATGTTGTTTTCTGTTGGAGTCATTTGCCCTGGGCTGCGTGATGAATGTATTAAAGTCAGTGTATTAAATCATGGCTGGGGATAGAATACTAGCATATTGCTAGTGTAAGAGTCAAAAAGAGTCAATATACTGTATATACTGTTTAATTTCTAAAAAAATAAATAAAAGGACAGTTCATTTCTATCGTGTCTTTCACAGTTCAGCATTGTTTCTAATGTAGTGTGTTGGGTTAATATACATTTTGCAAATGTACTGGATACGGTATGCATACAGCAATTGCGCATACAGTGCAGGGCATGCATGATGGACTACTGATTATAATACTATGTACTTATAGTAGTATGCTATATAGATCGTATGCTATTCTAAACCTACCCCATATTTAGTGTTTATGTAATTGTCCTTTCAGTTGTGCATGTTCTTTTAAGTTAACTCTGTCTGAGCACTGTAATGAATTAACACTGCATTTGTGTTGCCATTACAGCAGCAAGTTCAGCAGCAGCAGCAACAGGTTCAGCAACAAGTGCAGCAGCAGGTTCAACAGCAGCAGGTGCAGCAGCCACAGCAGCAGGTTCAGCAGCAGCTGCAGCAGCAGCAGGTGACGGCTGCCCAGCCACCTTCTCAGTCTCTGGGCATGCAGCCTCTGCCCCCGCAGCAGCCCATGGTGAGACCTCCAGCAATCATCACACACATCAGATCATCTGTTCTGCAGTGTCTTTCGAGTTTGTCATTTTAAATGTTTTTCAGTGCAGCACATGCTGAAACATCGGGGGTAGAAGAATTAGTATTTTAGTATCCAATTAGTATTTTCAACAATACATAATTTATTTACCTGCAATAAGTCACGAAAGACCATTTGTTATAGGGAGATGTTACCCTGGTAAACATCATCTCATGGTTGTTCTTTGTTGGTTCAATAGTAATAGTTCTTCTAACAAAGATTTTTGTTTAATCTCAGTTCCCGCGTCAGGGCATGCAGCAAACGCAGCAGCAGCAGCAGACAGCAGCACTGGTCAGACAGCTTCAGCAGCAGCTCTCAAGTACGCACTGCATTATCAGTCATGTCGGACTGTTGCATTTATTATTAGTGCAGCCTGTGATAGTATTAACAAATAATATTGTTTCTTCCCCTTCAGACACACAACCTGGACAGAACACCAACTCATATTACTGAGAGCATGTGACTGCATTTCACGGATGGCAAAGATGATGCTGTACAGACCTTCTGAGAGACGAGGAACCCTGTGCATTCACACTGCGCATCTGCCGGGGTGACTGCAGAATCAAACATTCTTTCAGACATGTATTTCTGAAATCCATAGAGAGTTTGTTGTGTGAAATGTTGATCGATGTGAACAATGGATGGGCTTGTGTAAAAAGAAGTACAGGAAATTATAAGAATATTGCAAGTTTTTTTTATTTTATTTCAATTTGTACAATTTTTCAGTTTCGTGTATTTCTCATTAAAAAATCATGTCCGTTTTTATGCCTTGTCATACATCCTGCATACTCGCACAAACACAAGTGCAATGTGAAAAGCAACATTGTGAAGTATGACCTTGAATCTGTCTTTTCTCAGGATTCTACAATCTTTGTCTTTAAGTATGCATACATTTTTCATGGTAACCCAGCACCCTGTTTTATAGCAATTTAATTGTGATCGGAAGAGGTTCACTGAGGTTTTGACTTGTGTCGTGTTGCAATCACTTTGTTCCTCTCGAGACGACTAAATAATATTCCCATATCGGGACCCAGATCTCGCCCTTCCAAATGACAGTCTCTCCCTTCATACTTCACCAGGAAGTTGAGAGAATCCCAGCTCCTCTCCTCCAGTCTGACTCCCAACCTGGACAAAATTTTGTCTGCGAGACCAGGCACCACAGGTTGCAGGAGTATTCCATACATCCTGAGGCACTCTAAAGATACGTGAAGGATAGTATCAAGCCATTGCTTGTCTTTACTATCATTCCGGTCGAGCTTCCAGGGAGCATGTCTTTGGATGAAACCGTTGGTCTGACGCACACATGCGGTGATGGCTTCCAGTGCTTTGTACACCTGTAGATTCTCAAAGTATTGCTCAACTAAGACAGGAAGAGCAGATACTGCCTCCACCATTCTGTAGTCCTCTGAGACAGCTTTTCCTCTGAGCCCCTCAGACAGTTCCTTTGGGAAGCAGGTGTTGTAGAATTGAGGATACACCTGCTTAGGGTTAAGTGAGCGAGCAGTGCAGCGATTTAAAAGCCCTCCAAGAGCATCAGCTAGTTCACTGTTGCACAGCTTAATGACTTTGTCATCATAATAGTCGCAGTCAGAGTCAGGAACCCCTTGTCTTAGGAGGAAGTAGCGCAGCCCATCCACAGTAAACTTCTCCATGGCTTCCTGTGGATCCACTACGTTCCCAAGACTCTTTGACATTTTTTTACTTTCTACTGTCCAGTGGGAGTGCACGTATATCTTCTGAGGCAGGGGCAACCCCGCAGCTAAGAGAAACGCTGGCCAATATATCGCATGAAATTTAAGAATGTCTTTACCGACAACATGATGGGCAGCTGTCCACCACTGCAAGTGATCCTGCGGGTAACCAGCAACTGTTAAGTAGTTCACCAGAGCATCCAACCACACGTAGATGGTTTGTTCTGGATCTCCAGGAACTGGGATACCCCACTGAAGGCGGTTTTTCTGACGAGATACTGATAGGTCGGGTAGATCGTCCTCCAGCCATTGAAGAATCAAGTGGTAGAACTTCACAGGCTGGATGACCTTTGGGTTTGATTGGATCCACTGAAGTAATTCACTGCGGAATTCTGAGAGGCGGAACATGTAGTTATCCTCCTTCATCCATTCCACCTGCCAAAGAAACATTTGACAACAGATGGATTATCTTTGGTGTTCATGGCAATCTAAAGAACTACAGAAGTGTTTGGTTAGATCTTATGTGGATGTGACTGATGTATGGACCAGAGCTGCGTATCTCAAAAGCATTGTAGGTATATTGTATAACCAGTGATCTCTATGACCAACTTAGGCTCACAATTTAGGAAATGCAGCCCAGGGCAAGTTATTAGTCAACATTTGGCTATTATGGTCACTGACCTCATCCGATTGGTTATTCCAGTTGGTGTCTAAAGTCTATTCGCAGTAAATGTACCACTGAGCTTCTCCTGTAGCTCAGTGGTAGAGTATTGCATTAGCAGCACAAAAGAATGTGGGTTCGATTCCCAGGGAGTACATGTACTAAGAAAAATGTATAACTTGAATGCACTGTAAGTCCCTTTGGATAAAAGCATCTGCCAAATGCATAAATGTAAATAAGTGTTCAGCTTCAGCAGGTTTGTGTAGATTCTTTTTGCTATCACTTAATTTCAGAGTATACTGTATATTGGCCACCCTTCTCTCTCTATTAGAACTGGCATGCCGGTTAAACTCTAGTAGATGCTACGCTGGAATCCATTAATACAGTGAAAGATGGGCTGTTACTCATTTCTAGGTATTATGAATGATACCTTGTGGCCGCTCTCAGTGGATATTTTGATCTCTCTGCCCAGTGAGTCTGTGCTGTCAGTGACTTGAGTCGGTGTAAGGAAACTTTCATCTGGAGTGGAATACCACCCTTCATAAGCTCCTTTGTAGATGAACCCTTTGTTATGGAGAACCTTCCAGAAGTGCTCCACAGCCTGCCGATGTCTCGGTTCTGTTGTCCTAATGTAGTCGGTGTATAAAATGCCACATCTTTGAAACACGTGTTTAAAACACTCTGACACCTCAGTGCAGAAGATCAGAGGGTCTTTACCAGCAACTCCAGCCGCCTGCTGGATTTTCAGACCATGTTCATCTGTACCTGCAAAACAAACAGCCTCACTGTGAACTACTGATCATGGACTAGGACTTGCAATAACATGCAATAGCATATAAGCAACAGTGCATGACATACCTGTAGCAAATCTTGGATCATAACCCTGTAACAGCTTGTATCTTTGCAGACAGTCTGCAGTCACTGCTGAATACACATGGCCAATGTGAGGAGATGCATTGACGTAGAAAATGGGCGTCGTGATATAATATGGTTTAGATCTCTGTGAATGATCCGTGCAAAAGCGCCCCAAACCCGGGCAATGGTACAGACAGATCGCTGAGGGACAGACATGGGTGAGTCTTACAGGGAAACCGTGTTTAAATAATCTCAATGTTGTTTTATTAGTGAAGGTACAGAATGGAGAGCTCATGATCACACCGCTGAGACAAATGTGAGATCACTTCCGGGTCATGCGCTTCCGGCTTTTAAATGAAAGGTCCAACTAAAGATCTCTGACAACGTCAAACAAATGACAATGAGAACTTGATGAAGTTGTTTAATCCACAAATGAAAATGAACTCCACTAAACAAATCTAATTGTACTCATTTTATTTTTTATCTGAAATAGAAACGGGTCACCCTATGTAGCGAGAAATAACTCAAAAACGGTACGTTATTGTAACGCGTTACAATGAGTGTTTGTAATGCATGAAGTCTATGTTAACTCAGGGTAGAGATGCGATTTTTATCAGGTTTTTTCTTCTTTGTGCGCTCGTATTCGTTTTTCTTCTCGGTTTGAAGGTTAGGTCTTGAACCGGAAGTGGTTTGTCCATCTCACGACACCGGCGTTTATCATCCGCAGCTTCTTTCCTCCGTGCGGTGACTGGAGTGATGAATTAAACCCGTCCGGTTTACTCTCCACGGTTTACGGGTCTGTTCGGTCCACATCTGCGTTGGGACTTGCTGTTTTCGAGCGATCTCGTACATTTTAAAGATGTCGGTGGTGGGTTTTGATCTGGGCTTTCTGAATTGCTATGTAGCGGTAGCACGAGCTGGAGGAATCGAGACGGTCGCGAATGAATACAGCGACCGATGCACCCCGTGAGTCCCGCGAACAACATCCCGTTACACACGACACAAAAAGTCCGGGTCTGGGGTTTAAAACGGGCCGTGTGTTAGCCGAGGAACTCAGTCTAGTGATCTGTTTGCCTAAGCAGATTTTAATGCACATACAGGAAAGCGTAAGAGCTGTGACGCAATCAGACGCCTTGTTCATTTCTTTAATGTTCATTTCTTTAATGTTCATTTCTTTAATGTTCATGTTTTTATTGTACGTGATTTGTGGGACAGTAATGTGTCTGTATGTCTCATAACTCACATTTGCGATGATGATTTTAGGGCATGTGTGTCTTTCGGACCGCGGAATCGATCTATTGGTGCTGCGGCTAAAAGCCAGGTGTGTGATTTCTACACGTCCCCTGATCCGCACTTACATTTGTGCTGTTTCTGGCTTTTTATAAAGCATGCCACTTTGATTTATTGTCTTATACAGATGGTCACCAATTGTAAAAACACTGTCCAAGGATTCAAGCGTTTCCATGGCCGGGCCTTCTCAGATCCGTTTGTGCAGAACATGAAGTCCAAGCTTGTGTATGATCTATCACAGATGCCCACTGGAACAACAGGGATCAAGGTAAAGTGCTGAAAGTGACGTGTTATGAAGACCAAGAAATCTGAGATTTCATGGTGCAAACACAAAGATCACGGATCAAACTGTGCCGGCATTGTTAGGTGTGGCTTTTGGTTTTAATGGAAACGTGGAGGGAATGATGACGCTGGTTTGGCCTTCAGCAGGTGTGTGTTCTGTGATGTCTTACAGGTGATGTACATGGAGGAGGAGAAGGTGTTCAGCATTGAGCAGGTCACAGCGATGCTCCTCACCAAACTGAAGGAGACGGCGGAGAACGCCCTGAAGAAACCTGTGGCTGACTGTGTCATCTCTGTGAGTTTAATATCTTCAGTCATTTAGGATCCAGGTGCACTTATATTTTGGATCCTAAGGCAAAATGTTAAATTCTCCCTTTTTTTTGTAAGTCGCTTTGAATAACAGCTTCTGCTAAGTGAATAAATGTAAATTGATCACCTAAACAGGTTTAACTTAGATCTGTGGTTTTCAGCTGGTGGCTCGTGTCAGGTCTGTTCTGATAAGGTTGCAGACAGCATGATAAACGCACAAACACAGGCATTATTTCCTGTAGACTAACATCAAACATCACTCACATCATATTACCTGCACTCATAATAAACTAGTTTATGAATTAGCCATTCAATAATAGTTAATGGTTGTAGCAGAGCGAGACTTCGTGTTGGAGTTCATGTCTTCCTGATGTTAGGTTCTAACGTGAATGCTGTGTGAATGTCACAGGTCCCGTGTTTCTACACGGATGCTGAAAGAAGATCAGTCATAGACGCAGCTCAGATCGCTGGACTCAACTGCCTGAGACTTATGAATGAAACCACTGCAGGTGAGCTGCCTGGAGTTTAATGCAACTATCAGTTGTTTGCCAATGCAACCTGTGGCTCTTCCCGAACGTTCATTCCACTATGATGCAATATTTTTCCATGCAGTGGCTTTGGCATATGGGATTTACAAGCAGGATCTTCCAGCCCCGGAGGAGAAGCCAAGGACTGTTGTGTTTGTGGATCTTGGCCATTCAGGCTTCCAGCTGTCAGTCTGTGCCTTTAATAAAGGCAAACTGAAGGTGTGTATAGACAACATTTTAACATTTTTATATTATCAAAATGTGTCAAAGAAAGTCGACTAGTAATCTGACCTACCTTCTCAGGATGAACAAGTTAAACAGTCATGTTTACAGTTAAAACATGGGTGGTGCATTACATCAATAAGAAAAGACATGTCTAAGAAAAGACATGTCAGGGTGTACTGCCACCAGAATAATTGTTTAAAAGAGGTAGTTATCTTGTGGTGGATGAAATATCTACGCACCACTAAGGGTAGCATTATTTCCATGGCTAGGCTGACCCACAAACCAACCGTGAGGCACAGTTTCTCTCCTGAGATGTAGGTCAGTATACATCCAGCAACTGACTTGACAGTTAGTAAGGCTGACTAGTTTTTAATTTGACTTTACTGTTAGTAAGGTTGGTAGTAAGGTTGAAAGTTGGTAGTTTTTAATAGTACATTTTAGGAAGGAATAAAGTTTGTAAGGTAACTTCCATTTTGTGGTACTCTGTCAAGCTTTCCTAGAACACAAGAAGTGTCTTATGTAAATGTTCTCCAAGGAACTTGTCTGTTTGGGTCGGGTTAAAACAGCCCAGGACCAGTTAGTTATTTTTATACATCCTAGTTAACAGTGTATATTACACTCTTTGTGAATAAACACATTAACAGATCAGCACGTCTGTCTGTACAGATTCTTGCCACAGCCTTTGACCCTGAGATCGGTGGCAAAGACTTCGATGAGAGGCTGGTGGAGCACTTCTGTGAAGAGTTTGCAGTGAAGTACAAGCTGGATGTGAAGTCCAAGCCCAGAGCTTTGGTCCGACTGTACCAGGAGTGTGAAAAGCTGAAGAAACTGATGAGCGCAAACTCCTCCGATCTGCCTCTTAATATCGAGTGTTTCATGAACGACATTGATGTCTCAAGCAAACTCAACAGGTACAGAGAGTCTCTCACTTCACTTTTTATGATTGTGTGACTCCAGTGATTGCTGATGAATTCATGTCACAGTGAACCTCTTACATCGTTGTGTTTTTGTGACAGGGCTCAGTTTGAAGAGATGTGTGCTGATATTTTAGCAAGAGTTGAACTTCCACTGCGCAGTCTGATGGAACAAGCTCGTAAGTTAAGAACAGTTCTGTCTAGGTTTGGGAATCACGAACCGGTTCTTCTTTAGAGGCTTTTGCAAAAAACACCAAAAATACTGGAATCAATTGATTTTCATGACATTTTACTAACAATTTTGAAAATAATTTAACAAAGTTAATAAAAAGATTTTATATTTTTGAAGATTTCAGATTTCCAAATCAAAAATTGATTGTAAAAAAGGTTTTTAAATCAACATATTTTAACAAATGTTCTTACAAACATGCATTGTATCCAATTAAAGTGAAATGAGTTGATTTTTTTTTTCCGATGTTTTGTTTTATTTGCCATCATTGGAAATCATTTATCATCTCTCTCTCATCCTTCATTGCAGATCTGAAAAAAGATGATATTCATGCTGTAGAAATAGTGGGTGGAGCCTCCAGAATGCCGGCCATCAAAGAGAGAATCAACAAATTCTTTGGGAAGGAGCCGAGCACCACACTGAATGCAGATGAGGCCGTGGCCAGAGGATGTGCCCTTCAGGTCAGCCATCACTCCGCTCACACTTCCTCTGCTTACTGAGTCAGTCATGCATGACTTTTATCTCATAGAAGACGTGATCTTAGAGTTTTGTGCAATCACTGGCTCTGATTTTTACCTCCACAGTGCGCTATTCTCTCCCCTGCTTTCAAAGTCCGTGAATTTTCCATAACAGACGTGGTTCCTTTTCCGATCTCTGTGAAGTGGAATTCTGCAGCTGAAGACGGAGTCAGGTACAGAGCTTTGTGACATACAGAGCTGCTTAATGGTTTGGACTTCAGTACTTCTGCTTGATTGCAATAAATCTTTGTTGTTCTGTGTTCATATTCTAGTGACTGTGAGGTGTTCCCAAAGAACCACGCAGCACCATTCTCCAAAGTGTTAACTTTCTACCGCAGAGAGCCGTTTTCTTTGGAGGCTTATTATAACTGCCCCAAGGAGCTTCCTTATCCTGATCCCACAATAGGTGTGCAAACACAAACTCAGTGTCACAAATGAAGTTTTTCCTACAGGGATTTTGCCTGGAATTCACTTGGTTTCTCCAGAACTTTACTCTTATCCAGCAGTGTGAAGACACATGCCAGGAAGTAATCCACTGCAACAAAAATATAAGGAACAAAATTACAATATTTATGACATTGTAACTATTAGTATGTCATATACTTACTGCCATTGAAATTCTGGCTACGGGGTGTAAGTAAGGTCTGTTTTGTGTGTGTAAGAGAGAAATATGAGAGAAAAGAGAAAAAGCTTAATATTCCCACCTTCATAGGAACAACTATATATAGTTGCAAAATAATGCCATTAAAAATGCAAAATACAGTTTGCAAAAAAAAAAAAATGCAAAATGGCTGGTAAAAAAAATTCAAAGTTCTCAATACTCAGTTATAAAAGTGTAATATACAACTTTCTATACATAAATTCTGTGTAAACATTTATTAAATTGTCTTATACATTCTTATATCAGGGCAGTATATTATCCAGAAGGTGGTGCCCCAGGCCACAGGTGAGAGTTCAAAGGTGAAGGTGAAGGTTCGAGTGAATATCCACGGCATCTTCAGTGTGTCTAGTGCTTCACTGGTGGAGCTGCAGAAGTCTGAGGAGGAAGAGGAGAACATGGACACTGAGCAGACCTCGGAAAAAGAAAACCAGGTGGGAGTGTGTGTCTTTCATTCATTCAGTTTTTTATGAAATGCTGTTTTTCACCATTACATATACCTGTGGCATTATAGGTTCATGTTTTCGGTTCTTTGTTTTGATTCATTATTAGAGTAAAATGCAGGTTGATCAAGATGAACAGAAGTCACCAGGAGATGAACAGGAGACTGGAGAGAAGAAAGCTGAAGCAGAGGAAATGGAGGTAAATGAGATCACTTACACTTCTGAATTACCTACATGAGAAACATGATGGCTGTAAATATGTGACTCTCCATGGACTGTGATTGGTTCAGACATCCACAGAGGAAAACAAGCAGGAGAAGAAATCTGATCAGCCTCCACAAGCCAAGAAGCCCAAAGTGAAGACAAAGGTCTTGGATCTGCCCATTGAAAACAATCCGCAGTGGCAGTTAGCCAATGAGATGTTGAATCTGTTTGTGGAGAGCGAGGTGGGTCTTCTCTCCAGCTGAAATTTGGATTAGGGGTAAACATTTCCAACATTGCAATAAAGCTGCTGTGAAACTGGTTTTCCTCAGGGTAAAATGATCATGCAGGACAAGCTTGAGAAGGAGCGAAACGATGCCAAGAACAATGTGGAAGAGTACGTGTATGAAATGAGAGACAGACTGCACGGCCTGTTCGAGAAGTTCGTCAGCGAGAGTGTGAGAAACAACACGACACAATCTACATGCATGCTTCCCAAAACACTATTAAAACATAAGTTTTATCTTTATGAAATTGTTTTGAAAATATTTCCTCTGAGGCACTGTAGATGGGAGTTTCATAGAAAATACTGAAATGGCTAAAAATTAAACTTCATAAAATTATGTAAAAAAAAATCAATTTTAAAAAATCATCTAGCAATCAAGTTTTTTGTGTGATCTAAAACTGTCTTGAATAGATACTGACTAAATTTGTGTCTAGTGTATTTTAAACATGTGAGTGTAAACACGTTTTCCCTTACCTCCACTCGCAGGATAGAGACACTCTCTCATTAAAACTGGAGGACACTGAGGTCTGGCTGTATGAAGACGGGGAGGATCAACCTAAACAAGTGTACATCGACAAACTCACTGAACTGAAGGTAAGAAACGTCTTGACATGATGTAGGTTGATGTGAATGGGTAAAAAAGTGAAAGTTATGCAAATATGATACTCTTTAGACCTAATTGTTTATTAAAAACATTTTTTCAGAAACTTGGTCAACCCATTCAAGACAGATACACAGAATATGAAGAGAGACCCAAAGCTTTTGAAGAACTGGGCAGACAGTTGCAGCAGTACATGAAGATTGTAGAGGCCTACAAGACCAAGGTGAGATTTTATTACTACATATAAATAGCTGCTGATTTTTACCCTGCAAACGGCTTCACACTTTTAATGTTTAATGACAGGAGGAGCAGTACGATCATTTGGATGAAGCAGAAGTGCAGAAGGTGGACAGGATGGTAAATGATGTCATGATCTGGATGAACAGTAAAATGAACCAGCAGAGTAAACAGAGTCTCGCCCTGGAGCCTGTGGTGAAAACATCAGAGATACAGGCCAAAACACGGGTCAGTCATTACTGTACATGTCTTACTGTATAAAAATAATAGATCTTGGGTTCTACGTGGTGCATTTGTAGTGCAATAAATACGATTTGGTGTTGAATGTCACTCTCATCAAACCAACGCTTCACAGGAGCTGTTCTCTATCTGTAATCCGATTGTGACCAAGCCCAAAGCCAAAGTGGACCTGCCAAAAGAAGAGAATCCACCAGAACCGAACGGGCCGGTCAATGCCCAGGAAAACGCCGAGGCTCAGTCCAGCGGTACAGAACCAGCAGCCGCCGGCGGTGCAGAGACTACAGAAGCCAAGCCCGAAATGGACATCGATTAAGTGCGCTGTGTAATGTTATGTTAACATTACGCATAACGTTATGTTAATGTTAACTGTCATGTTTCCAGTGACTGCTAAATCCTTGATCTTCATCCTCACCGCGGGGTGATTCTGGCAGTAAATCAGTGGTATACATTTGCATGTTCTTTTTTATTAATAAAATCATAGCTCACTATGCTGTAAGCTTAACAAATCTGTTCAGTAATATGCTGTTTGGTTCTGTTAACTGTTGTTTCAATAAATATAGATTGAAACATGGCTGTACGTGTTTGCCTTTTAAAGTAAGCTTCAGTGAGGAAGGAGGTCTCATGGAGGTCGTATAACATTCATATACATTTAAATATATGATCAATTGCGTTTATTGACGAGAATGACGTGTTTGTGGCGCCTATAAAGCCCCACGATGCCGCCTATGTAGGGAGCGTACTAGGATTTGACACACGGCCGCGGAGGCTGACCCCGACCGAGCATGCGCAGTCGCCATTGTTTGGGTATGGATTAGCCCGGTGGTGTCGCTCATACGACAATAGTTTAATTAAACCCACGGCAGAGAGGCTTTCAATCACAATATTGAGCAACGGGAACGATTAACTAGTACTTGTTTGTGCTGTGTGACTAGTTAAGTGAAGCGATCGACGCAATGGCGGAGCAAAGGAGCGGATACCAGCAGGTAAGCGATCACTAAAGCCTGCCTTTACTTCACAGGTAATGGCTCATGTGAGGACACGATGGGACTTTAAAGCCTCTCCTCTGGGTCTGGATTATCGTGGTTAAGTCGCTGTCAGTCACTTTAGTTAGCTGGTTAGGCGTCACCAGCTTCACTTCAGCTGGTAAACGGAGGCCGCCGCTATCACAGTAAACCGGAAACATGAGAAATCATGAAATGCTCACATAACGATGCCAAGATGTCATTTTATAAAGTATAGCTCGTGATTCATAATGCATATGTTTGTCTTTTTCAAATGCACGCAGGGCAGCTGTATATGTATATATAAATGTGTGTGTGTATATATATATATAAATGTGTGTGTGTGTGTGTGTGTGTGTGTGTGTGTGTGTGTGTGTATTGTGTGTATATATAAATGTGTGTGTATGCATGTATGTATGTATAAATGTGTGTGTATATATATATATAAATGTGTGTGTGTGTGTATGTATGTATGGTATATATAAATGTGTGTGTATGTATGTATGTATAAATGTGTGTGTGTGTGTGTATGTATAAATGTGTGTGTGTGTGTTTACTGATTTATTAGCACATTTAAAACTTTACATAAACAAAAAAACAAGGTTTACCACTTGATGTACAACTAAGGAAAATAACTAAATACAAAACATGAAGTAAATAAGTGAAGTTTACAATCAGAGAACATTGAAGGTCAGAGAGGATAAGTATGGCTTCAGAGCGCAATATGTTCTTGTTATTATATAACACTATTAAATATTGTGACATTAAATAATGTTATATCTGTGATCATGCTGTTGTTTTAGTTGACCAATGAAGAGGAAGCAGGGGAGGTGTTCCAACAATCCCCTGATGCTCCTCCACCCTACAGCAGCGTTGCCACCAGTAATGCAGGTAAAGAGATTCACTCCATCTGTCCGTAACGTACATACATTTCCAGTTATAATGCATAATAAAGTTGTTTATGTGTAAATAAATACTCAAGGGTTCAGAGGTCAAGCTCTAAACCAACACGACGTTTATGTTCAGTGAGCTGATCTAGCTGTGAAGTTTCAGCTGAAACGGCAGCAAAACACTTTTAGTTCATCATGCGAGAAGGTTTTTGTGAGAGATTACGTGATAATGAAGTGCCAGAGGTGCGATCACACCATGAACTTAAATCAGCAACCATAAGGGATCATATTCCTGCTATTGAAAAGGAGCGAGACAAAGGAGCAACAATGGACGATGAGCTCTTTTCATAACCTTTCACTCAGTTCTGGGTTGGTGTCTTTACTGTAGCCTTTTTTGATTACAAAGAAGATGAAGTCTATCCCAAACCGCCCTCATACAATGTGGCCACATCATTACCGTCATATGATGAGGCAGAGAGGAACAAAGCTGAGTCCACTGTTCCTCTGGTCACTGACAGGGTGAGTTTGTGACACATCTGTGATTGTGTTTTGGGTATTAATAGTTAATGGAATATTAACGTGATGCCTCTGTACGTTTGTTTTCACACAGGAGGATGACTTCATTGCCAGAGACGGCTTTGATGACACCGACCAGCTGCGTGTTGGAAATGATGGGATATTTATGTTGACATTTTTCAGTAAATGTGCACAGTACACATCACATCTGTCCTATTAGAGAGCTCATAAAAAAGTTGATAAACAGTTTTCTTTCCTGTCGTAATGCATTTGCTATTAAAACAGGAAGTGGTGGCAGGGCATATCGGGGTATTTTTTAGTAGCAAATGGACCTAATTTTACACCACAGTCTAGTTTGCACTTGCTAGCTGTGCTCATCTGGCATTTATAGGACCAAATGCAAATATATTATGTCCACTGCATACGAAGTCATTCTGGTTTTTGGTTAATTTTCTAATATAAATTACACACTTCTATTTATTATATAATATAAAAGGTGTATACAATTAATTTGGTCAGATTTTAGAATTGTGTAGATGATTTCAAAGTTTATGACATGAACTAAGAGCCACAAAACTATAAAATTGGGTTAATATAAGTAGATCTCTCTCTCTCTCTCTCTCTCTCTCTCTCTCTCTCTCTCTCTCTCTCTCTCTCTCTCTCTCTCTCTCTCTCTCTCTCTCTCTCTCTCTCTGTCTCTCTTTCTCTGTGTGTGTGTGTGTGTGTGTATATATATATATATGTATGTATCAAATTAAAATGAATAATTAATGTTATAAATGTTAATATCTGTATTTCTTGACATTATCAGTGGCATTCCTCTTTAACTGGATTGGCTTCTTCCTATCCTTCTGCTTGACCACCTCTGCTGCTGGACGTTACGGGGCGATCTCCGGGTTTGGACTGTCTCTGGTGAAATGGGTTCTGATTGTCAGGGTATGACAGGCTGCTCATGATGCTTATTGAACAAGCTATAACTTGCTCTGTGATTTGGGTTTAAACCTTATCTGGCACAGCTAAACATTGAGGATGTGGATTACTGGTAAAAGGGGCTGGAAATGTTTGAGGTTTATTATTGTAGAATGTGTGTTTTGTTTAGTATAAACTGTCCTCACTCTTCTGTTTCTGGGGTTAAAACAGTTTTCTGCCTACTTCCCTGGATATTTTGATGGGCAGTACTGGCTTTGGTGGGTTTTCCTGGCTGTAGGTGAGTGTTTATTAGCTTAAAGAATGTATTATAGTTTAAATAAATTATTTACATTTTTATTTTGTTGAAATGAATGATCTTTTACACAATATTTGCTGTAGGATTTCTGCTGTTCTTCCGGGGGTTCGTCAACTACTCAAGAGTTCGTAATATGGCAGATCAGTCCATGGTTACCCTTCCTCGAACCCGAGTTCTTTTTATCTATTAGGTAAATCATCAGTAATTATTTGCTGGTATTCACAGTACAGTGTTGGCATAAATGATGAGATGAATTAAAAAGTTTGAAAACAACATTTTCATGGATCTAAATGTTTGGGAATATAGAATTTATAATGTATATATGCGTAAAGTATATTCAGACTTTTAAAATGATTTTCTGTTTGTGAATAGATTTTACACCTCAGGATAATCGCAAAATGATCAAAACAGCAAAATCAAAGCAAGCCGCCGACAAGCTTTTTGGATCTTCTGGACATAAATGACAGCACAAAGGAGAAACCATCTGCTTCAGACACCCATGTATCTCAGTTCACATAATGCTTTTAATTACATTGGCGTCATTACTAAAGATTTTAGTTACTCTTCAGCAGTTTATCAGCTTCATACAGCGAGCCGTCAAATGCATTACTTCCCAGGACTTCAAATAGCATGTGTTTGGCATTTTTAATTTCCAGTTAGCAGTGATCATCAGAATCAGAATTTGGTTTTGTAAAAAGTCCAGTGACAGTTTATTTCTGTGGGTTTTTCTTAATTTGTGGGAAAGTTGAAATTTTACTTTGTGAGTAAATCTAGTGACTGAACTTTCTTTTGTGATTTAGAAACGTGTGTATATAAGGTATATAAGAAGAGAGTGATGTTAAAATTACGAACCCATTTAAGATGAATTTACACCAGATTCACACGAAACAAAATGCATGCAGCGATCAAAGATGAAAGCATATTAGTGTGAAATGCGTTCAGGAATATTTACACCTGTCATGAAGTGGACCAAAACACAAGTTAAGACTAGATTAATAGCTGTTTATTTGAAAGCTGATTCAACGTTCTAGCACATTTAAATATGTAATGCGCTTAATCAATCAGTGATCTGGTTTAACAGTAGAACATTATTTTATAATGCCAAATGCAGTAGATGAATCGATCATTTCATTTTATGGGAGAGTACAGTATGAGATAGTGCTTCACATGTGTTTGTGATTTCTATGTTTTACACTTGTCAAGTAACTTCTAATAAATGTAACCTGTATGGCAACACCACAGATTGCTTTGTGTGTTTGTAAATAAAATATCTTCTGTTGACATGCATTGCCTTTTGTTAAACTGACAGTCAATTTAAGAGCTTCAATTTTGAAGTGAATGAAGTTGGATTGCTCACAAAAGCCCTTGATTTGCATATTAATTAAATACATAAACTCAGTTGCTTTGGTAATTGTAATCTAATTATGTTTTAATAGCTGCACTGGGAACATCGTGTGTTTAGCTGAAAATGTATCTTTTCATTACTCTTTATGCAAATGCCTTTTTTGTACATTTTATTTGGAGTTAACATATTTTTACTGGAGAATCTTCTCCATGACTCAACAGGCCAAGGCAGATTACATGATTATGATAGATGTTTTAAATTGTTTGAGAACACCTAGAAAATTACATTCACAAGACAAAATAATGATATTTTGTATTTGTTAGATATTTTATGATAATAATAATTTAGAGGCTGGGTTAAGTAAGCAGGAGTCACACAGGTCACATAGGCCCTAGTACTCTATTTTAATCATAAGATCCAAAATAATATTTAACAGTATTATTAAGGAAAGAAACACAGAACAGGTAAAATTACACGCATACAAGGATAAAACAAAATTGTCTTTAAATGAAAACTATAAAATTAAAATGTCTCTTGTTAAAGGAAACCGTAAGACTAAATCACAAAACAGTTAACTAGAGCAGTCATGATTATATTTTGTTAATTTTTGTCAGTGCATATTTAAATGGTCAGCTACATTCAAGAGTTAGTAGACTGTTAGCGTGTGTTATACACTCACTGGCCACTTCATTAGGTACACCTGTTGAATTGCTTGTTATCACAAATATCAAACAATGATCCACAGAGCTGCAGAGTTTAGCTCCATCCCTAATGAATCACCTGAAGCAGCTAATTAAGGTCTTTGGGGCTGACAGAAACATCCAGGAAGGTGTTGGAGCAGGCTGGAGTTAAACTCTGCAGATCTGTAGACCTCTAGGAATATGGATTGGAATATGGATCTTCTGAAGGTTCAAACCAAGCATCAGAATTGGGAGGAAAGTGATTTCAGTGACTTTAAATTGAGTATTTTACAATCTGCATATCTGCTGGTTTACAGAGAATAGTCTGAGAAAGAAAAAAGATCCAGGAAGCAGCAGTTTCCTTTGTCTTGGTGGATGAGCAAAATTAAGGAAAATTAAAAGACATGATAGAAATGCAACAATAATTCAAGTTACCACTTGTTATGAGGCTTCAGTGGGCAAAGATTCACCAAAACTGGACAACAGCAAAACCATTGCCTGGTCTGACATCATCTGTTGAATCTATGCCACCAAGAATTAAAGCAGTTCTGAAAGCCAAAGATTCTCCAACCTGGAACTAGAATGGTCTACCTTATAAAGTCTCAGGTGAGTGTATATGCTGTTTTATATTTAGACTATTAACATCAGTTTCAAGTTAAAGCTCGTGCAGGTGATCAGTGATGTGTGGAATGAGCTAAACTACTATTTCTTTGAATTCACATTTGGGTAACTAGCAGGTTTCAGGCTTTAGTCCTGATCCTGGTTCACCTGTCGAGGGAGAAAGAAAATGGCCTTTTGTCCGATGTGTGTTCTTGGGCCGAGTTTCATTTTTCCGTTCTTTTTAATTCCAACATACCAGTTTTCTCCATGCTTGTTAGACTGATATGTGTTGTAGTGGTTTTCCTCCAATCTCTCCAAAAAGTAACTTTCATCCGTTACTGATGACTGCAAAGACACAAAAATCGTTTTAAAAACGGCTGACATATTTCAGTTTTGCTTGTGTTCTGTGTATCAGAAATGTGTATTTAGACTTACTGAAGCATACAGCCTGCCATCTTCATTCATAGAGAGGTATCGTCCTGCCTCTGTTCCTTCAATAACCACCACACCTGGACTTGTGGCCTTTATTTGCAGTATGCCTTTAAAATCACACGCACACACACAAAGATTGCTGCAAACACACAGGAGCACTTAGAAAAAGATCCAGAACAATACGAGATCCCACAACAGTGTCCCTCATACCAGCAGCCCATAATGACTAAGGCAATTTCAAGGACATGCTTTTAGCAATTAAAATGTTTTGGAAAATCTGTTTAGAAGACGAGACAGGAAACGCTTTGTATTGCTTTATAGCACTTTGTACTTTGTATTGTTTTCATTCTTGTTAAATATGTTAGATTACAGACACACTGGACTCTGAAGTGCATTCTGCAATGGTTTTGAGACAGATTTGAGTTTATGTATGCTGATTGCTTTCCCTTTTCTATCTGGTCCAGTCCAGCTCATCCATTTCATTTTTATTATTTTTATTTCATTGTTCATTTTTATGCACTGGGGTGATGCATGCACTGGGGCGATGCATGCACTGGGGTGATGCATGCACTGGGGTGATGCATGCACTGGGGTGATGCATGCACTGGGGTGATGCATGCATGGGTGTAAGTGATTTGTTTAAAAGGGTTTAAGGTAAAGAAGCACAGTGCATTCAGTCAGGTGTGTGTTAGTGTGATTAGATGTGATGCTGACTCTGAGAAACTAACAGCCCATCATCCACCCGTTCACCACCAATAAACATTTTCCTGTAGAGAAACGCTAAGTGACAAATGAAAAGCTAAATAACGCCATTGAAAGGATCCATAAGGTTCATTGTAACATAACTTACTGTGGATATGTTCATCCCGTGATCCGGCCACCGTCCCGTCCGGCCGGATCTGAAGGTGATGGCCGCCGTTCATGCAGTATAACCGCGTCACTTTCTTATAATCGGCCGGGTTGAATGTGTCTTTACTCGGAGAAAATGCCATAATATCTCCTTCTGTCATACCGACGTGCAGCTGAAATCAATGATCTCCTCTCCAGGGCAGATACACGGACGTGTCTCAACCTAGCGACCAATATTCCCTAAAAATGCACCCTAAACAGTCAACATCGAAGGTTGTGAGACGCAGATCATGGTGTATGAGTTCAAGAGACGCACTTGATGGTAGATGCGCGTTTGTTTCTTTTTGTTTTTATGTGCCATTATTTACACAAAACAGCAACGTTTTAATCTAATGTTATATTTGATATTAGTACATTGTCCTTTATTATTGATTTTGGCCATAATGCTTGTTTGGGTAAGAAAGTCCAGGACTTTTTCTCTTTGAGAAGCACTTGTCTCAATAGCATGTTATTGTGTTTGAAATGCCACTTTATTAATTTTTATTTCATGTTAACCTGACAGCTGCTAAACCCTCATGCAAAGGAGGATTGCCAGCGTTGATTTGCCTGCCTTTATCAAACCCAGTTTTTGTCTCGGTTATGCCTGAGTTTTAATATTAAATCTTTTTAAACAATATTTTTAAAACCTTAACAACAGACAAGCATTAAATCTACTTCATACAACAAGAGGACATGCAGTTTAAGCAAGTGAAGAGGTTCGGCTGGATCTTTGCTGTACTCCACCCCATAAGATCAGACACATGCCTCTGACCAAACAGATGTTAAAATGTTTGATAAGAGTCTGAATCACTGCATTACAAATCCTCCTCTTTAAGTCAGAAGTCCCTCCACCCACATCTGATAACTCTGATAACTGCAACATCTCATAACAGGCCACTGGTGATACTATACGGTCTAAGAAAGCATTTTATTAGACACATTACAAAAGTTCATGTAAATACATCTGTTTATTTGTATCATATCTGTAGGAACGGAAGAGCCAAGAGTGAAAAGTGCTGCTCGGTTAATCATTAGAATTTGCAAATAAATGTTGCTAAATCTGTACCACACGGTGCAATGCTAAGCAGAATGAAGCTGGAGATATCATCTGGCTTTTTTATTTGTATGTATTAAACAAAACGTATTAGGCCTACACAGAATAAATTCAAAATATTCATCTTCTCTTTTTCCCTCCTCTTGAATATATACCTTTTACAACTTAAGCAAATTTTCAAAGTGTACAAATTGAAAACAAATATATGTTTGGCACAGAAATAACAGACGGCAACAACACAGGTGAGTAGAAAGTCCCAGAGTTTACCCTGCTCCTGCACCACAGCTTGACTGATTAAAACAGAAAGCACTCGGAAAAAACAACAGGTTAGTTTGACGGATTAAAAATCAAGTTAAAAATCGTATACACTGCCATTCAAGGAACGATCTAGAGTTTGAGCTGAGAGGTACTACAATTATACTTGAAGTGGGCCTGAGTTGTGACGTCACAATGTTTGGTGTAGCTGTGATTGTATGTGTTCTATTACTTGTATGAATCTGTTTATAAAAAGAGAGGCCAGAACAAAATGGCTCATCTGTACAGAACCACAATGTTACTGGTAACATAATCTGCATCCATTGTTTTGGTTGTTTAATGTGGCATTACTATGTAAGCCGTTGACCTTGAAGGAACAAATACACAAAACACAACAACAACAAAAAGTTTAGACTCCTGATTCACCCTGCATAATTCCTATGCAAATTAACAGGTGAATAAAAATGGCTGTTTTAGATGCTAACACACACTTGATAGAACAAACTGATATTAGCCTCTTTAAAGCATTTAAAAGGAGTGAAAGTGCTTAAATTGCATTTCTCCACAGAAGTCTAAATGACACAAGAATGCCGATCATCACACTTGACTCCACACCAGATCAATAAGGATCACTTTAGTTCACACTACCCATCACTGAGCTGCCAAAAACAAACGCGGCCATTTTTAAAATTACAAGTGCAAGTGGGTATAAAAGTACAATCAACTATGAAGTCTTAACACAACGGATGCAAAACGTCTGGTGCGGACAGGTAAAGAATGGCTGAAAACAAAACAGAAGCTAAAAAAGGCACATTTTCCCTTTTTCTGTATATATGTTAGCAGTTTATCGACAGTAAAGATATGCTGTTATACAAAATGTATTTCATTTTCAAACTAAGCTGAAACCATTTGAACTATATATTATTGAAATGATTATTTCAAACCAGTATCAGTTATTGTTAAAAAGTCTGATATTTGAAGATATTCTGATCGACAATAAAAGTGAACTCTAGAATCTGCGTGTACTGGACGGTGAGTGCCGTGGCGCTGCATCTGCTCCAAAAATAAAAGCGGTGAACATGTCTATAGGGGGGTAATCTGTTACTGTCCGTGAGATTCATGGTTATGTGATTTTTATACGGTTTAGCCATTTGTTAGCTTTTTAGAATTTCTAATTACCCGTCTCTTCCTCTGACTCCACTTTTTTATCTCATCAATAATTCTGGAGTTCTCTGCTGGGTTGCATACAGCCACCCTGTCCCCCCTCCCCACCCTCCAGCACCGCCTGTCCTCTGTGTGCTGTCTCGGGTGGAAGGGGCTTGGGAAAAGGGGCGGGTATTTAAGGCATCATGTCCTGCTGGGAGGAGCTTCACTTCTGATGAAAGAGCAGCGCTTTGACGCTCCCAGCTTTGAATTTTGGTAACTGGTTGCTGATGATCTCTGCGAGCATTTCGGGAAACTCAACGCTCAGGGATTTATTCACGAAAGTGTAGAAACAGAAGTTCAGGAGTCCACCCACCATCTGAAGACAAACAGAGTTGTTAGAAATTCAAATACTGCTTTATGTGAAAGCCTTTCTCTTTTAAATGCAACTGTGACGGTCACGTTGTCTTTTATTGTATTTCAGTGAAACATTATTCAGCAAGTAGGGCAGCATTTTATCAGTCAGTATTTGACTGGATCGTGAAAATTGGGTTACAATATTATACCGTTTTTGCTATTAAAACAGTACAAACTGTAAACAGTATGTGAATTAAGAAACTTCATTACATCATGCATGGAGTCCAGTAGCTTAGTGAGCTGGTAGAATCTCTGCCAGTTCTGGCTGGAGTTCTCTTCTCTCTTCACAATGGCTTTCCCCAGTTCTTTAATGTAAGACATTCGCAGCTCTTCGAACACTGATTGGCTCTTCAAGCCGTCCTTCGGCACTGTGAAACCACAGAAACACAAAGTTTTGTGACCAAGTAACCCCCCCCAGTGCAATCTGCAAAAATTATCGCTTTTTGACTACACTGATGCAGTTATCACTAGGAACACACAAGCGCTGTCTGGTGTTTACGGAAGTGTTCGTTTTGTAAAGGAGCTCACCTGTGCTCAGCAGCAGAAGAACTTTCATGCACAGGTATTCTTCATTTGACACTTGCAGCCTCACAAACTCATTGGAGATCTTTAGCATCTGTTCACACTGATCAGTCATGTACGGCAACTTCATCCTCTCTCTGTAGGCATGTTTAGAGTTTACTTGTTATTTGATGTCTTGGACACTCTGACAGTCTTTTATCCGAGTTTATTTTGGCAGTGTAACAAGGTAAACAAACTAGACAAAAGTAGAACTAATGGACTGTTAAATGAGATACGTACTCGTTAATCACAAGATCTGGGGCAAAACACAGCATGTTTCCATTACATTGCTGGTAGGATCTCCAGCCAAGCCCAAAAGACATGAGGAAGAGCCAGGAACACTGCAGGAGGGTCATCTGATCATCCAGGTGAAGGTTTCGGAAGCCTGAAAGTGAAGAATGAAAGTAAGGTTTCTTCTTAGAGAAGTTCTGTTACTGAAGATATTCTGTGGTGACTGTAACAATTGCTATTATTATTTGCTAAAAAAAATCATGTGGCTGGCTTGTATACAATTGTTTCATTTAAAAAAGCTACAATAAGGTCTAACATACTAAGTCAATCTGAAATAATACATGTTAATTCCTTATCAGCTAAAGTGATCATTGTAACAGAGATAAACACAGTAAAACTCTCTAGCCTGGACGAGATCAAATACAAACATTCCATGTTGTACCTGGCAGGGCTTTGGCCCATTTGACAGCAGAGATGACCTGCCGTCCACCCAGTCTGTTCAGGGTGGTCATAAGGCGGGTGGAGGTGTCGGGTATGGTGCTGTCATATCCGGCATAGATGGTGTCAGGCTCAATGGCCTTCAGCAGAGATAACATGGTGGGTACGAGCTGAGGCATGGGTTTGGGCACCAGTGCCCGGGCCTCAGGCAGCGGAGGAAGACTCCGCTCGGGAACCGTCTGCTGCTGGATAACCCTCCCGCCGGCTGGCCGCTTTTTGATTTTACGAGCTAGAATTACAGCAATTTTAAAACAGGAAGTTTTACTGGCTTGAGTTTGTTACAAATCTGGACTGACATTTGAGAACGTAGTTGGTATAATTATGTAATAACTGAAGCATCTGTTCCTACCTTCCAGGTTCATGCCTGCCATGAGACATTTGCGGAAGCGACAGGCAGGGCAGTTCTTGCGACGGATTTTGTCGATGATGCAATCGTTCCGTCCAGCACACAGGTAATTGTGTTGTCCTATGAGAGTTAAGATCAGTGGGAATCAGACAGGATGTCTCAGGAGTGCCTCACTGTGCTTCCGCTCACATTTTACTATTTATTATATCGTATATATGCTTCGGTTTTAAACTGCTCAACATATGACATCAGCAATCTGTTACTTTCCAAAGAGTTACATATTCTCAAGTAAAGCGAAAAAGAGAAAAATGTGTCAAATATTCAGTGTCAAACTCCAGTTCCTAAAATACTGGAATGAAAGAAGTTCTCATTTTTCCGTTTTGTTCTGGGAGGCACTCAGAAACGTTCACTAATTAACAGTTTTTTAAATTCATATTCAGGTTTTCTGTCTGAATATGAGTGATCTTATCAGAATCGGCGCTCAGGCAGGAATACATTTCAGCACCCACAGGAAGGAGGCGTTCTGACAGACAGTGACTCACGGTACGAGTCATGAGAACAGAGACGTGCAGTGAGAAGTCAGATCAGGCACGAAGGAGCTGGTCTCTTAACTCTGCCTAACTAGGTAAAGAACCTCGGAGGCAGACATTATTACACTGAGTTATGCAGATGCAGAAGCAAAGCCCATATTTCAGGTACTGACATTGATGTCTTGCTCTTCATCCTTCAGTGCACTTTAATGAAAGTCTAGGCAGGGGGAGGTTGTATTAAATAGGATATGGGTGTTTTAAGAGTTTCTCACCTTCGACTGCTCTCTTAAAAAACACCTTGCAGCTCCCGCAGGTGAGGACTCCATAATGGCAGCCTGAAGCTTCGTCAGAACATACCAGACAGATCTTGTGTGTGGCAGCGCTTGACTTTCCCACCGCTGGGGGTGTGGCAGTGTTATCTTCAGCTCTGGCACAAAAACAGGAGCGTTAGTTAACGGTTAATTTTTCTTGGGATTCGCCACAGAAAATATTTCACCAAGAATCTCTAGAAAGAACAGCTGTTTAAGATTGAGCCTTTTTTGATCACTTCAGATCTGTCTGATCTCTTTCTGCTAAAATATTTCCGTAAAGCAGATCTTCATAACAAGGCATTTTCATTCAGCTCCTACATTAATGCAATGGCTAAGGAAATCGAGGATGTCAAAATTGGCCACCAGGGGGCGACTGCAGAATGTAGCCTGACCGTTTAGCACCCCTCCACACTGGCTGCAAAAAGCCACAATTGCAACACCTACACGTGTAAAGCGTGAGACACAGACAGAGAAAGTGAGGAGAACATAAGTGGGGCGTATACTGCAAGATAAAATACAAAAACAATGGCTGCCCTGCATGCAAATACAACAAGTGAAGCAGAGCAGAAGGAGGAACGAACAGTTGCACATCCTCTTACACTCTCATAACAGATCAGATCTGATGTTCTAACGGTCATTCTGTAGGCAGCAGTGTAGCTTGATCATCTAAGAGCATGATCAAGACAAACTGCTGCAGTATGAATATTATCAGTGTAACTATGCAAAATAGGCTCGTTTCAAGAAAAAGGCTCTGCAGGTTTCTGTTGAATTAGAACGTCCATCATTCTCTAAGTTCTATCACGCATGTTTGATTATTACATATCCTGCCAAATTTAATTATGGTTTCAGCTACCAAAAATAATGACCAGGATGATGTGCAACTGTTACCGTAAGGATCAATTTTAAAAAAGACTCGTCAACTAATGAAGTCGGGCTGATTCAGTCACATTAAGTCATTTATTTTACCTTAATAAAATTAGGTCATGATGTGAGATTAGACTGGCGATTAGTGAGGTTAGATGTTACTACTCCTACACCAACAATCTTAAAGCAACAAGAAAAAATGCTGAACATTGAAACTACTGGCCTATTCACACTTAATTGTTGACCCGGGGACATTTTCATTGTGTAATCCTAGAGTTCACTACAGAATATTTTTAACAATTTACTTGAGGTTAAACATACAGTGTAAGGGTCTGTCTGACTTTTCTCTTCATCAAAATGTACTTTTGCTTTTTAAATGAACATCATTCATCTATCAAAATAATAAGCGATCATCCGAGAGACCTGTACTTACATGCTAGTAGTTTTTTAAATAATTTTGCTTAAATAATTGTCTATTTAGTGGTGAAGCGATTTTTAGTACCACTTCTAACATTACAGTAGGTCCATTTCCTCTGTAAAGAAACAGACTTGTAACAACATAAAACTTAAAGACCTACCAAGTTGTTGACATACAGAATGTGCTTCTGTAAAAGCCAAGTATGTGATCCAGTTTGACTCCCCCACATTTTTTGGTTTAAAACTACACTACCCATAATCCTTCAGAAATTCTCTTAAGATTTACTAGACAAAGTTCCTGTTACTATGGAAACCAGGACCATGCAATAAGAGCTCAGCGGTGTCCACCCACTCTCATGAAGCATTGTGAATGACATAATCGAGTCAGTCTACCTCTCAAATGACCTACATATTTGTATACGTGATGCATTTTTTTATACCAAACTATTTTGGGTTTTTTTTATAAACGATATGCTCTTGCAATCTAGTGAATTTCAACATTTATGTCATTTGCAATGGTTCATGGGATGTGTAGTTCACTTGATGCTTAGTACACAGTCTGTCAGTCTGTTCAAATATTTTTTAAATACTTTAATTCATATCAGAGTTTACAATGCTGTGTATTCATCTTGGAGCTGGTCGGCTGGGTTCATGACTTAGCTGGGAAAATCTCACTGGGAAAATATTCTGAAATTCGTAAGGAGAAAATGAACTGGAAAAATACTTCCAAGGCTGCTAAAGTGGGCGGTCAATGCTGCATTTTTAAAGCGGAGCTGCATTAGAGTGCTGCGGGAAATAACATGCCATCAAACAAAAAACAACAGCCTTCTTGCAGTGACGGGAATTATGGAAAATTATTATATACCTGTGACTACAATCACCCTTTCTTGATTTTTTTTTTTTTGTTCTTTGTTCAGTTATTAACAAAACCGACAACCACAAACACAAGTGACTTCACATTACATAACCATCTGCTAGTGATGTGTTGATCAGCACACAGAAGCCTGATAACTCATAATCCATTTGTTTTTAAGACTATCATCAGGTGTAGAATCTTCATTAAGCTTCATTAAACTGAAGTGGCACTAATTAGATTGCTGACGTTCAGGGCGTTTTAATCACCCATTCTTTTACAACAATGCGTCATTCTGAGAGCTAAAGTCTTTGATTCGTTTGCACTGATCCTGGGAAACGAATGCAAAGGCAGCAATAACAAAAAAGGAAATGGCTTCTGCCCTGCAGAGAAACGCATAAAACACAAAGAGGAAGTTAAGAATGCCATCGCTGAGGCAGACTTTTTTCACAGCCTTGAGTATGTTTTCGATAAGACGCATGCCTTCAAGAATCAGACTTCCCAGACATAGATTTTGCATTTTAATCGCACAGATTCTTAAAATGTCTAACACAATAAATTGTTCCATGAATATATAATCGAAATACAAGCGCATCTTTCTTTCCATGACTCATGGTTCATGGTGCAAAGACTAAAATGTAGGTCACATTTACTTTACAACCAGTTCATCCACACTGGTTCACCCAACCTGAAATACCGTTACATTTTCAGCATTCTTCAGATGAAAACCAGTAGACATTCGCGCCCCGAGAGGAAAGTTGTGAAAATGGATGAGCAAATTATCACCTTAACTGTACAAACTTGAATAAATGAATAACACAGACCTTCATGAACAAATAATCTGTTTAAAGCCATTTAATAACTGCTATTATATGCAAACCCGTGACCACACATTAGCTGAACTCTGCATTAATGCGCCAATTTTCTCCTGTACTTGACCACCATAACCTGTCCACAGTTATGCTAATGACATGCATTACTTAACTGAAGACTTGTTTGTTCTGGTATTATTGATGTTTCATTATTTACTAAACATTGTTGCCTGATTTTACTGCTGTTGCAGGACTTGTATAAATACAGTAAACCTCTTAGGGTTGTGCATTGCAGTGATTTTACTACAACAGATAATGTACCATACCCAGCAACACTCTAATCATGGTAAAACTACAGTAATGCATGGCCTCTCGTAGCCTGTTGCTTTAATTCAATACTGTTTACGTTTACAGACTTGATTATAATGGGAGCATTCTGGTTTTGTCGCGTCACGCCACTGGTTTCAGTGTATGATCGCTCCGCTCAGCCCAGCTGCGGTGCAGAAAGAAAAGTAGGTCAAGTCAGTGACACTCTGCTTTAACACACAGGCAGTCTGAAACACAGACATGATATACATCCATTATCCACTTTTGCTGACCGCCAAGATTTCTGCTGTACAGGAACCGAACCGAGACAGTGAGACATTAAGCGAGAGAAAAAAAGAGATAAAGAGAGCGAGAGATAGATGGGAAAACAAAACCGATAGAGGCCACCCTCCTAAACGGCTGTAGTTAAACTTGGGCTGGCTTGTGTGTCAAATATCTGCGATGACTAACCAGTATAACATTCCTAATGTAGAGATGCTGTGAAAAGCTTCCCAGTATGGAAAAGCCACAGTCAAGCTGCTGCAGTTATAAGTATACTTCAGTTATACAAAAATAACCCAACAAAGGCCACAGATTTACATGCTAGAGTTTTAGTTATATAACAATGTCGGCAAAAACAAATAAGCAATCAGAATGGGTCATCAAGCCTCTTCCTGTATTGTGTATTTTGGTACAACTGGAACGCTGTATTGACCAATAAACATTGAAAACCAAGAAACGTAATACTTTACAATGACTGTAGCAACATGCATTACCAATACAAGCATTACATTCCAGCTGTTTAATTGTTATACTATATCTAAAATATTCTGCTGTGTATTTTCTGCTATTTGAAAGCAATGGCCAAGGCTAAAGTCACTGGATCCTCTGGTAAGGTATTTGTTTCTTATAAAGAGACCCAGCAACAAGAACAAAAAATCCAATTGTTTTCACCAAAAACTTATTTAACATCCATTTATTCATGTATAAATAACAAAAACTGAAATCTGCTGATGAATTTGAATATTGATTTTATCCTCTCGTGGCTCTGTCCATTAGGCTGTGTCTATACAGGAAATAAAACCACACACCAGATGGCATTCTGTGTCTACTCTTCGACTTACCCTGTTTGTGTAAATGCATGCTGTGGTGTATGGCATCGCTCTGCAAGCATCTGGCCAATGGAATTAAAATGAGTTCTGTGTTTGCACTATAGTAATCTAGTACTGCTTTCCTTCAGGTTCACAGCAGTTTAAATTCAGTTTGTAGAGTATAATTACTCCTCTTAATAACCAGAGAAGTCTGTCCTAATTATCAGTTTGTACAGAGTTTCCAGAACGCTGTGGCAGTATCCATATATTTCTAAGATAGGCTCTTGGGGCTGTGGTATTTTGCCTTTTTCAGAAAAGCCATATTTTGACTAGTCCAAAGGTCCTCATTGTAGGACTGGTTATGCAGAGTTAAAAATACTCAGTGGGTGTGTGCTGGAGGGCGGAGAAAGAGAGAGAGACACAAGGGGGAGAAAAAGAAAACAAGCTACTTATTCACAGCTGCCTGAGAGACCCATCCATCTTGAGTCATATTAGGCCAAGAATGATTTCAGCAAAGCTTTCAGGAAGAATGTGTGAGTCAGAGTCCGTGTAACTCAGGGTTTGGCTCAATTACAGCCTTCATTCATGATGGAAAGACAGGCACATTAAAGAAGAGACACAAAACAAAATATGAAATGGGCGTCAACTGATTCCATGTTTGCGTGAGAAACAAGTGGTGCCGCTGACCCAGTGCCAACAGTGTTTGTTGTAGAGCTTGCCCACGAGAGACAGAGACAGAGACAGAGAGAGAGAGAGAGAGAGAGACAGCTCCTGTCTACGCTGGTTGCAAGTCGCTAAATGTCACACAGGTTGGGACGAAATGGCAAACAAACTCTACTCCCACTCAAAACCTGCAGACCACAAAGGGCTGATAATCGAGCCCACATGTAAATTGAAGATGAAACCTCTCTTTGGTTTCACCATCTGCTCCTGCTCTCTGTGACTGAACCACTAACTGATCCGTTTTTCTACCCAGATCCACAAAATATTCAGACAATTGTACGGTGCACTTTAAGGTTACAGCCATGATTTTCACCGCCAAACTCTCCAATCTGTTTTTACTGTAACATTTCACAATGACGTGTCAAAATCCATTCTGCATATGTGTGTAGATACCCCCCGCCTCCCCCAAAGTCATGGCTAAAAATGCTAAATAAAGTTCATATCTTCCATCTTGGCCTAGCTGATGGTTAACATTAACAAATTGGTTACTATTACTGGTTAATATCAACCGACAGCCTACTTGACACCAGGAAGTTGTTTTTAAGAGGGGCAACATTTTCATAAAGAATCACAAAGACAATTTTTTTGGAATAACATACCCTGATGAATCATGCCTGAGTCAATAAGGCAGAGAACGTGTTTTGAGACAGTAAATTAGGTCAATTTTGATTTTTTGGTGATTTTAAATACTTCACACTGTTAGCAATTGTCTTATATCAGTTCTCAGATAAAAACAATATGTCTACTTTTATAGAAAACATTCTTTGTTTATTTAAAGCATCTACCCAAAGCTTGTCTAGGTGGGTGTGTCACTAACGGCCCACTCACATGGAAAAATATGCAGACGCTTCCACAAAGCCTGTATGCTCGACACGTCTTAAATGCTGCAGGCTGTCTTTCACGCAAGGAGTTTGGATGAGCAGGTTTTGAGTTAAACTGCAGAGTCCTGCTCTGAGATCATTAAGTGTGTCGGTTATATAACACTCTCATAAACTCAGGCATCTTCAGGCTTCCCTGTTGTAAGACTTACAGTATACACTAAAGGGATTTGGTATTAACAAAGGAAGCCGGGATGCACATTAAATTGCATGGGATTATGTACTAATATTGACCTACATGTTTCCACAGTAGTTTTCCACTGTCATGCTCGCATTAAATTCACGATTTCTGCTCACACAAGTCAGTGAATGCAAAAAGGTGCGGAGAGATAGCGGTGAAACATGATTGAACATGAATGTGATAAAGACAACAGTGCACAATATTGTCTGAATGTTCTGAGTATGACACTGTGTCCTTTAACTGACCTAGATCTCAAACTAGTTTAACTCCTATTAAACTACAGCGGTACAGGTGTATTAGTTTCAGAGGTGATATAATAATGGCTAATTTGAGTCATTTAGACAGTGCTATCTTTGAAACTGATTTCGTCTGCTCTGACCTTCATTTCCTGGCTGTTTTTTAGACAGATCTGGAGGAAATTAACTGCACGTTTATTCCTCAGCCTTAAAGTCCCAAACAGGATATGCTGGAACTAAACTAGAAATTTTATCGTTTCAGTTCCTTTTCAAATACTGAATATTTTTGGGACCAAAACTGCTCAAATCTATCTGATTTATATCTGAGTATCTATCTAAGTTGCCATACTATTTCAACAAATGAATTTTCATGGCTATTTTAGCCTTCTGTGATTACATTATGAATGCAATTAAACAATTATTTTGCTACAAAATAATTCAAAGCGAGCAAAACCAGATTTTATTCACTATAAAAATGTCCATTTACTTTTTCAGGCCTAGAAATCCCACTTCTAATGACCATGACTATGGAAACCCTATATTTTAAGCACTGACCATTTTTCTTCATAATCTTTATTGCAAGTTGACTTTGTCCATAACTAAAGAACTGACCAGCCTGATGGACTTCATTATGGCTTACCTGGCATAGGTAGTTGTGAAGGGTTTGGAAAAGCTTTCACTGGCCCTCGGTTGTATTCTGCTTCCATTTCCAAAGCCATGTCCCCTGTTCCAGCCATCTTCAGATGAGGTCAGGGGGGTGTACACATTGAAGACTGACTTCTGCTCTTTCTGCTGATTGACAGCAGCTGAGGACGAGCCAGTTCCAAAGAGGAAGCTCTGTCCGCTTGAAGTGGTGACACCGCATATGGAAATGGGTGTGCTGTGGAGGCTTGTCTGACAGTAGTTAGTCCCACTGGAGTTCTCCTGTTTGATGACCCCTGGAGTACACAGCTGGATTATGGAGTCCTTCTCCACCTTCACAATGAGCGAGCTGCTGGTGTTGACTGTGTTGGTGTTGGAGGGGCTGGAAATGGTTGCAATGTTGATGTTGCTGCTTACTGAAGCCGCGGGCCTCAAATCCCTCTCAGAACTTGTTGGCAAGTCTCCAAGCAGAGCATCTTCACCTATGGTGGAGAGGAACGAGTCATCTCCCACGTAGAAATCGGAGGGTGAGCCTTCTAACTCAAAGTCCTGCAGAAGGTCCAGAGTGTTGTCACTAAAAAGCTTATGATTACCAACATCAACATCTTTTCCAATGGGTCCAAAGGAATCTTGGTCAAGGTCCATATCGCCTTTATCCATGGGAGAAAAGTCCTCTGATTTTAAAGGAAAGAGATTGGGATCCACTCCACCAATCAGGGAGTCCATTGAAGGGGAGGCATTGTTGAGGTCTGCAATGCTGGCCTCCAGACCTGAGAAGTTGTCCCCCAGAGTAAGTGAGCCCAAAGACTGCTGGGCCCTCTGGTCCTTCCCAACCATTTTGAGATCTGAGTCCTCCACAAAGAGGCCTAGAGCGGAGGATACAGATATGGTGTGCTCCTCCAGAGTTGGTGAGTTGCTCACACCGTTGGGAAGGTCTCCAGAAACGGGCTGCATCAGTGGACTGACTTGAGGAACCACAGAGGCAGGGGCGACAGACATGGCACTTTGTATTCCGTTGTTACTGTAATCCAAAGTATTTAAACACTCATCTCTCTTGGAGCCGTTCTTCAGACCTCCTTGATCCATCTGTGACAGAAAACAAGAAAACAAATACAGTCTTTGAAACAAATCTAATTTAAGTAACACTAAACCTAGATTAATGTAACTATAAAAAATCAAGTTATTAAAAAGAGAGAGATGTTTAGATCTTTGATTCTGCAGTAGTGAAAATGTATAGGCCCACTGACAGAAATTATGTTTACCATGCCAAAATTGGGGCGTGACAAAACAGAAAATGACAAATGCAAAAAAGTGACAGCTACATCACAGTGTTTATATGTATACTTTAAGTATTTACATGTTATACAAGTTAAAAGTAAATGTATATTTCACATACAATAAAACGTCCTCACATTTAACTGCAGACGTCATTTGTCTCTCTACCGCCACCTCTGTTTGAAACATACCACTGCACGTCACTTTACGTACTTTTCATGACGTATGTTGACGTACGTATGACGTATGTATAAACGAAGCCGGGAAATCGGACCCGACAGCTCAAATGATAAATCGTTAACATAAACTTACCATTGCGAATCGGGGTGAGGTAAGGAGATCGTGCTGATCGCGGATCTGTCACGCACTCGCTCAATAACTGATTGTTCATTTTCAACCCCAAAACTTACGGACTGCCGCTTTAATAACGCCCTTACAATTGCCCATCGTCACGACTTCGCTTCATACGTCACCTGCGTCGCGGAAAATGACGATTTGGGAGCCAAGTTCGCATACGAGTCGCAACGAAAACGCTAACAAATGTAAACGGGACCCGGGTCCCTGATCTCGCGCGCGGGTCCGTGTGACGCGCACTGAGGCCTACTCACTCCCAATGCTAATCTACACCAGACAGACGACTAACCAGCTCTATAACCCACCCTGGACGCCTAACTAACCTACACCAACCCGTAACAGTCTGAAGTGCGTAAAATGTCGCCGACAGCCCGACCAGAACCACCAAACGCCTCAGCACGACAACCAAGCGCGAGTGCAGAAACATACGACACCGAGTGCTCGCTAACTAGCTATAGTGACGCGACATTTGGGCCTCATATTTGTATTAATGTGCGCGGTACTCCAGATAAAACGCGTTTAAAGCGCAGGGCGATACGCACCGTTGGATGTTTATGTTCCTGTTGTGATTTGTTGCCTCATCTGACATTGTTTTGCTGTTCGCGATTAGCAGCCACCCGGAATCCTTCACCGCACACGCAGGTCCGGGGTCGCGTCACCAACGCTGCGGGGAAATATCGCACGGCAGACGTTTCAGCCCCAGTCCGTGACACCATACGGGCGATCCAGGCAATTCACTCGCTTTCGGCCATGAGAAAAGAGGCGTGCCGTAAAAACCCGAAACCATGAAAACATTCAAAATGGAGATTGCAGCGGTGACCCTGTTTACGACACGCAGCGCCGCCTATCGGCAGCGTGACGTCATTACAGCTCGCGTCGTGTTGCGGATACGTCACCGGGGTGACGGATAATGCGGGTCCGAATAGCCCGCATGACGTCATTATGTCTGTATTTTTCTTTCGCTTTCTGTCTGTCTGTCTGTCTGTCGTTGTTCTTCCTTTATCGACGTCATGTGTGACGTTTTGATGTGAGAGTTTGTATTTGTTACAGTATTCGTGTACATTCACATACAATGAAACCGGTTCGTGTGTTTTCAGGCGTATTCAAGTCCACAGTAGCTGTAATCTGTCAGTCATAAGTTTTCACAAAGTCTGAATCTCTGGCTCTCTCTTTTGCATATGATGTTCTCAGATCTGTGCGTTATTTAGATCCGGTGTGTTTAATGCTCAACATTGTGTGTTCAGATCTGTTCTTATGTAACTTCTTGTTTGATACAACAAAAAAGTTCCTTGATTACTGGATGTTGCATAATGCCTTTGTGTGCTTGCATTGCAATTACATAACAGAAGTCAGTTTTGGATAATAAAAAGCAACAGGCCATAGGCAAATATAAAAAAACCTCTAACATTATAAGAAAACATAGATAGATATTGTGTGATAGATAATAAACAGAAAGATGTTCAGATAAATATAAACATACAAGACAATACTATTGTTGTTGCATAGATAATAATAAATAATCACATAATTAGTGACAACTAAACACTTCCACCTAGTGGATCTGTGTTGTTTCATGTGTTGGTTTTTGGGTAAAGGAGCACCATCTTAATGCATGACGAAGTAATTGAATATATTTACATTTTTCTTTTTTCAAACATTATATTTGAAATATGGCAGTGTTTTTTTTTTTTTTACAAATTTGCTTTATTTCTGTCCATTACAAATGTAACATACTCAACAGGTGCAATAATACCACTGATGCATCCCACATGACACGTTAACTGTTTACTTTCTGCTGTACGTTGAATGTAGGGGAGAGACTCAATAGAATCATTCAAAGTCATTATGATAAATCAAATCTTCTCACCACGGCATCTGAAAGAAAATTACTTTAATTTTCTTTATACCGGCTTGAGGCTGAGCTTTGCAGATGTGTGTGATAGATCTGTGAGGAGGTGAATTATCTGCAGGAGAGGCAGCTGTAGAATTGAGGTGGTCTGTTTTTTTTATTCAAAGTGGCACTATTGGGTGGAGATATACATAAATCTGTCTATTAATGTGTAATGGCTTCATTTCAAAAACTGTCTGAAATAAACGAGTCATAGAAAATTTGTCTGACTCAAGCTGGTAGAAATCAACAAGCATGTTTACCACAATGAGCTGGATAAAATTCCTCTTAAATAAAAATCAGACCATTCTGGAGCAGATAAAAAATTATTGCAGTAACAGCCCTCTACTGGCTGCATCTAGCCCGTAGCCCTTCATATACAGAAACATCCAAATCCACTTAAATGGCTCCTCTCAGAGGCAGGGGTGGCTGAAATCCAGAGAATACTGAAAATCTAGGTCAATGGATTGCTGCACAGCTATGATGGCTCCCTCCTCTAGAGTCTGCATTATGCGTATGGATGAAAACACACTGTTTGACCAGTCATCAAAGCAATGAAAAGAGAACATGCAAGCGCTATGTTTTATCTAGAGTGGATGAGAGGGTTCTAAATTCTTTATAAAATTATATGAAATGACATTACTGCATTTAAATTTTGCAGGTATTGCCGTGATTTGAAATACTCATACACGCAAGACTGAAAGATGAAAAAGTGGTAGACGCGTACGTGAAAAGTTCCTCTGCATTTATGTAAGCGTTTTAGTGGCAGTGGCTGCAGGCATATCCTCAACTTTGCATGTCAGAAACTATTACTATTAGGCGCATGTCCTGCTTTTAAATGACTGCATAAAATCAGAACAGACAAAGTACATGTTGCCATTACTTTTGAGAGTTGAAGTGTATAAGTGATTCATATCTGCTGAGAATTATGTATTTTTAGCAGTCCCTGAGAGAGAACAGACGTCAGCTTGAATTCACAAGGTAGCACGTTAAACCAGCTCTATTATTATTGTTGTATACATTGCCTGTCTGTATTATTAAACGAATCAATGCAACAAATTTTGATTCCTTTATAATGAAATGTTGCATAAGAAATGGAAACGGCAGAGCATTTGCTGTTTGAATCCCACTCACAGTTTCTCCTGTCGGTGCCTAGCAACACTTTAACGGCAGAATACACAAAATTAGCAGGGTAAGCGTGACCATAGCCTCAAAGCCATCACTCACTGGAGCTGAGCTCACAAATTCCTTGAAACAAGATCAGCACACAATGTTAAAGGATTGTGTTCTAAAATAAACATGATCTCTCTACTGATTCAGTCACTGTGCAGGCAATTTTCTGCGGCTTATACTAGATGTGAGTGAGTAAAACAAGTAAATCTGTGAAGTTAAAATCTGTGAGTTCAAAGTGCAAATACAAAAGTGATAGAAATTGAAATACTGATATAGTTTAATAATGAGAAATATACAATACACAATCTATGCACCATCAAATAATGTAATGCTTATATTATTATTAAATATTTTAACATTGCAGGACCGAATCCATAGAACTGCTGCCTCCCAAATCAGAGCCAAGGTTGTGAGGATCTGTCCATGGTGCTGAAACCATGATGCGCCCTGAGGTCCCCAAAAACTTTTCAAAGCAAATCTTTGGCAAGTCATGTGGGATCCCTGTTTCAGCTCCAGTAATGTTATTGGCATTATTAATGAATCAAAAAAGCATTGAAATGAAACGGTGCTCCAGTCTAATCGCTTCATACCGGTGTCTAGCACATGAATTGCATGAGCATATTTATAAATCTGGAGTACCAAACTGGAATGCTTGTATGTTTCCAGCTGTCATTTTCCTTTAAGATGATGTAAGGCTCATCTCCTTAAGAATGGTCTCCCTCCCCCGTCTAAGTCTCTCTCAGCACGCTGCATTCATTCGCACTACGCCGCTGATGCTCTGGAGAGTAAGGATGCATAAACTTCCTAATGCACCATTATTTCTGCTCCAGAGATCCTTTTATTGAAATGCTCTTTTAAATGCTGGTTGGGCGCCAGGCTAACAGCTGGCACTGCTGGGCAGACAAGATTTCAAGTTACCGGGGAGAAACAGGACTCATTTGAAGGAAGTTGAAGCCGTCCCAGTTGGTTCTGTTCTTCCATTTTTATAGCCATAACTTATTTTTGGATTTGGAGGTTACATGAAGTGCACTGTTGGGTAAGAGCTCTTCTTTTCTGTTGATCTATAACTGTGATGCGATGTTTGGTGTTCGGGCACATCATATGGCAAGATGCCTGATCAGATTTGCTACTGAGGACTAAAACTGTCATTCTGTCTTTCTTTCTCTCGTAATAACTCTGCAGGTCTGTAGATATATTGTCCACACGAGCATGGCTTAGATGGACTATGGATATGTATTAAAGGGTGGGCAGGTTATGTGTCTTTGTACTTTCTCGCCACTGAATACCAGTCCAAAACTTTTAGATATTTACTTAGTCGTCTTCTTCAAATGTGCGACACAAAAATGGCACTGACTGAAAACTGCAGGACTTATCACTCGCCCAAGGACACTGGATGCTCTCAGAGTGGCTCTTCAGATGTGGTGGAGCTCAATGTAGGTGGGCAGGTGTACTACACTCGCCATGCCACCCTCACCAGCGTGCCCAACTCACTGCTGGGGAAAATATTCTCCAGTAAGAAGGACATCACCAACGATTTGGCCCAGGATATCAAGGGACGCTTCTTCATCGACAGGGACGGGTTTCTCTTCCGATACGTGCTGGACTACCTCCGAGACAAGCACGTCGTCCTGCCGGATTATTTTCCGGAGAAGGGGAGATTAAAACGGGAGGCTGAGTTCTTCCAGCTGCCCGAGCTCGTCAGGATCCTGACGCCGGATGAATGTGCCCACAGCGACGTGGACGAGACGTCCCAGGCAAGCGATCAGAGGTTGTTCCCCGCGTCTTACCTGGACGTGCGCGGCCGGCGCTACGGCTTCCTCACGGTGGGCTTCAAGAGCTCCGGGAGGGACGGCGACGCCAAAGCGCGAGGAGCGCCCAGAATATTGATCCGCGGACGGGTCGGGCTCGCCAGAGAAGTTTTCGGCGACACTTTAAACGAGAGCCGAGATCCCGACCGGCCGCCGGACGGATACACCGCGCACTTCCACCTGAAGTTCCGCCACCTGGAGCGCGCGTTCGACATGCTGGCGGAGAGCGGCTTCCACATCGCGGCGTGCGGTTCATCCGTCACCGCGTCTCCGTACAACAGACACACCGAGGACAGATTGTGGTCAAACAGCTGCGAGTACGTCTTCTACCGTAAGTGCAGTTTATTTATCTCTGTTTTCAATAATTATAATGATAATATAATAATAATAATAATAATGGCGAACCACCGTGCGTAAACCCGCACGTTATCATTCAGTGCCACCAGGGGGCGCACTCGCACAATCAGCTCCATTCTGCTTAGTATAAATCTATAATTGCTCAATTATCTACTTCTCCCAATGTGAACCTTGTATGCCTGACATGAGTAAAGTGTGCTCATTTCTGTAAGCAACAAATGCACTTCCCTCGCTGTATTAACAGAGCGGATGGAGCTTGCCCACTCCCTAATTTTCATAAAAGGTTCCTCTACAAAATGCTATAGAAGAATATAGTTATCTGCCGTAGAGAGAAAGAGGGAGAGGCTTTGGAGCCAATGCAGATGTTGAGAAGTCCCTCATGTATAGATCTCGGGGAGATGAACGGAGTGTGGTATGAATATTTCAGTAATGTACCACAGTGATGGTCATGTCACTCCCTCCCTCTCGCTTCCTCGCCTCATGTGGGTATACAGTCTCTTCAACGCCCGCTCTTCAGCGTTTGGCTCGTCGTTGTCTTAAATGAGAGAGATGTTGCAGCATATGGCCAATTAAAAATCACTTTGTTCTTAAATCCAAATGAGTCCCCTTGGAAAAGCTGGAAAGACGAGGCTGGCAGGACAGGGTAGCTTCTGGAGGACAGTCAGGAGATTTAGGGCCAAAGGACATATGGCTGCTTAATGATTTGTTCTCTGTCATCAGTATAATTACTGCGGCTTTCGGCCCCTCCCATGTCCTACCCATAATGGGGAAATTTATGACACATAAAGAGTATATTATACTGCGGTTTATTGGCATAGCATTTGATCGGTTAACAAACTGTTAAACTGTCTATGCTAAAGATAATTTTATGACAAATTAAATATGTTCATTTTTGGCTTTTCTCAAATATTTATTAACAAAATCACAGAGGGGTCACAAGTAAACTCCACCAGCGTCACATAAAATAATGCTGGTATTTGATTTTGGCTAATGTTTCCTGTAATGCCTGTTTCTGATGCAGAGGAGAATCACTGCTAACAGTAACTGAATAACACTACAGGAAGCTACTGTAGCCTGTTAATGTAACCACACTGTATGTAGAGCTGCCATTGTGTTTAATGTAATAATTTTACAGTAAACAGGGCCAGGTTTGCCTGCTTCAAATTGTCCAGTTAGCCTCTGCCAGTAGATGCAGTAACGATACAATAATGAGAACAATTTTAGAAAGCAATATATAAATTGCTGATATTTCATTATGTTATAAGATCTTTCAGTGATGGATGTTTTTCAGGGACCATTAAAAGCAAATAATGGACTTGTTATTTTCCTGTCTGCTGCTGTTGGATAGTCACCAATGAAGAACTTGAGTCTGTGCCCTGGAAGTACACAACCTGCACTCAGTTCAGCATACACACTTTTTGAAATGATCATTTCTGTTTAATCTCTGATAATATCACAATCAGATGTACATGCTGTGTTTAGCAAATTACATTTCAATACAGGGGTTTAGATCTTATGTTTTTATGTACTCTAATGTACTCGTATGTACTCTCAACAGTTTGGTTTACAGCATGATACTGTAGGAAGATTCTTGATTTTTAGTTTGTTAGCTCCTGAATTCCCGGGTGAAATGAACCAGTTGCTTTTTCCAGGCCTCACTGCCTCTTCTTGTGCTGTTACTTCCCATAACATCACCCACATGACACATTTACCAATTTAGACGGCCCAGGAGATTGGTAATATATCATCTGTGGTCAAAGGGGCCTCGCGCTCCTCCCTCTCTCTCTTTTTAACACTTTCATACAGCTTCTCGCTCATTCTGTCTCTCACTCCGCTGTTTTTCTTTCTCGCTTACTCATTTCACATGCCTTCTCAGCCCATTCTTATAGTTGAAAAATGGGTTGCAGGTTGTCCTCAACGTTTTTTTAATTATTTGTACCAACTGCTCAGCTCTGTCTCTGCATTAATTAATAGTTGTAGTTGTGATTAATAGGCTACAGTGATTTCTGGTAAGCAGAAAAATAAATTGCATATGCATCGAGTAATTCATAAACATCTTTCACATATTCAGATTTGATATCTGCATTTAAATTGAAGTTGTTTACTGAATTATTTTCCTTGTTTTTGTTTATTGCATGTATTCTGTATTGACCCTGAATGTTGGCTCTCTTGCACAGTTCTCGGCTCTGAATATTTAAATTCTAATCACATTGCACAGAGATGATGAATAGTACAAGATATGTAAATCATGACATTTTTTCTTCTCAGAGTTAATACAGTAAGCTATGAAATATTTGGACTTTTTCATGCAGTCCAAAAGTAAATTCTTTTCAAAAAGTTAATGTTATTAATTTTGATTATGAAAAATATTTAGGGAAAAATGTTTTATTCAGCATTATCAGTAATAACCTCCCTCCAGTCTATCTTTTTCTTTTGATCATTAAGGACCAAAATAGTATAATTAATCATTTACATCACAAGCCCACTTGAAAGCTTTCCAATTAAAAATCTATCAGATGTTTCTAAAATCACCTTTTCTGTCGTCTAAGAATACCGATAATACATGATGTTTTTGTTTTAGTGAAGCTGATGTTTTATGCATAATTATCTATACCTTTGAAACATATATTCAGTCTCACGCTATATGATTTTGCATTTCGTGTAACCCAGCATCGTGACACAGCTCGTCACATTGTTTCCAGTCCAGCGCAGCTGAAAACAGTGCAGCTGACACTAGTGGAGAGAGTCAGATATGGTTCATGTAGTGTATTAGGCCCAAAGCACTTGAAACACTCAGAGTTTCCAAGCTGGGCAACTAAGCTTGTCAAAATACACTGTGGTTAGAGAGAGAGAGAGAACGCTTATTTTGGCCGTATCCTCTCAGAAGCTCATGTGAATACGCAATTTCTATTATGGCTGCGAATGCAATAATTTACAGTCATTATTGAACTGGCACAGAAATTCAGTCCTGTCTCCACTTCGGGATTTGAGATCCAGACTTTTTCCGTCTCCTTCCACAGACTTTCCGCCATTCAGACCACCTGAGACAGAAAGCAATTCAAGAACAGGGAAAGCCGCCCAGGCCATTCTTCAGCAGAACTGAGCATATCCAGTGTGCTATTGTTTCTATGCTTAAGAAAACGGTGAAATAAAGGGTACAAACACTGCATGAAAGCTTTGCGGGTACATCCTGATGCGATAGCTTTTTAGTTTCCCTGAGAGCCATGTGAACAGGCTTTATGAACAGATTTATGATGAGTCATCACAGTTATTCTGAGAGCAGCTTATTAATGGGACCTCGGACAAATTAAAAAGATATAAACATAAGGCAAATGATCAGATGAAAATTAGCACAATAATCAAGTGTTATTTGACCTTACATTTGATTATTAACTGAGATATTAACTCATTATTAACTGAGATTATTAACTGATATAGATTACGGTTTGTAAATAGTATGTGAACCCTTTTGAACTATTTTTACACCGATTTAAGACAGATAGAAACAGATATTTGTCTAAATTGGTCATTAAACTTGATCTGATATTCAACTAAGGCACAACAAAGGACAAACACAGTCTGTTTAAATAACACAAGTGCACATTTTCATGTTAATTGAACAAACAGTGTAGGATGGAGAAGTATGCAAACTCTTGAATTTAATGATTGGTTGAACCTCCTTTGGCAGCAATAATCTCTGACAATTTTCCTGTAATCAGTCGGGAGGAATTTTTGCACCATATCTTTTTACAACACTGCTTCAGTTCAGCACTATTCGTGGGCTGTCTGGAATGCGTTGCTCTCTTGAGTTCATGCCAAAACATCTCAGTTGTGTGGAGGTCAGAAGTGGGTCACCGCTGAAGGCCTGTTTTCTTCTGTTGAGGCCGTTCTGCTGTTGAGTTCCTCCTGTGCTTTGGGTCACTGTCCTGTTGCATCACCCAGCTTCTGTTGAGCTGAAACGGGCAGATGGCTTTACCTTCCCCTACAAAATATCCTGATAAACATGTGAATTCATTTTCCAGTAGATGATATTCTCTCCAGGCCATGAAGCTCCAAACCCTGATGGTCCCTCCAGCATAAGCGTTTATTTTATAGTTATGGTATAGCATAATAATCTCCAACAAATACATACATGCATATATATATATATATATATATATATATATATATATATATATATATATATATATATATAAAATATATGTATATGTTTATTTTGACTATTGAAAATAAACATATATTTTACTATTTGTCTATTTTACTGCTACAAAAATTAAGAGCATTTTACACTCAGAGCAGTCATGAGTCTTTCAGAAGACAATGCTAACTGTTCCAGAATCCTGCAGTAATGGCTCTTCTTCAGAAAGAGATAATATCTGCTCTCCTTCAATGTCCTTTCTTGACAACTCTGAGAGAGTGTCCCCTCTCCAGATCTGAACAGGGAGCAGTGTAGTGATGACACGGGCTCTGTCATCTCATTCTGGCGGTCTTATTACACCCCATCAGCTCTTTGAGAGGGTCAGGACTACATTGAGATGATCTGGGCTCTTCATTCTGTCTGTCAAGCTCTCCTTTAGCGCAAATGCGAATGGCTGCCTTTAACAAAGGAAGGAGATTGTGGCTCGTGTCAAGATCGCTCAGGGGATGAAATTGTCGCATTAGTCGTAATCTTCCAGCACAAAGCGTCTGAACAACAGAGGGACTTGTATTGGCATGATTTGTTCTTGGATTAGGACAACGAGTGCTTAATAATTTCAAAACTCGTCAAGCTGTCTGTCACCACGCCTCATTTCAAAACGGCTCGGCTGGCCTGTGATTCGTCAGCTCTTTCAATAGTCAGACACCTCATTGGAATTGGAATTGGGGAGGCTGGGACGCATATTGAATTCTCACTTCCTGAATGTATGGTAAGACCTAGGGGTCAGTGGATACCCAGCTAACAGGTAATGATCTCAGAATGTTGGCTAATGCTCCCTAAAAGTTCTCTAAGTTATCAAAAACACTCTTGCAGTAACGTGAGTAGAATGTTTTCTTAACATTATATATCATATCAAAAACGTTATTCTTAAGTTGTTAGTGGGACAGTTTAAAAATGTAACATTACAATACAGTGTCTAAAAAAGCTGGATGTTCCTAGAACATTGAAAATAACATTTTAATTTAATAGCTACGTTAGGGAAACATACTTACAACCTAAAATTGTTAGCTGGGTATTTAAGGTTTAGACCAGACCTCTGTGGACGCATATAGACATCCTTTAATTAAATATTAAAATACATTTATTTTAAATATACAGTAAGCTCAGCGTACATGCTTTTTTTAAATCCACGTTTTAAATACCAGCTTTCTCATTTGCAAAGACAAGTCATCTATATGACTGATCCCCCGCAAGGACAAATCTGGCCTGTTTTGCTCATTAGTAAGCAGATAAACATTACCAAACCGTAGGCAGTGGCAGAACCATAGCAGAAAATCTTGTGTTTCTAGGGTCTTTAGATCATAATCCTTCATTAAGGCACTGCATATTTATACAGACATTCTCTCACAAGGTCCCTGAGCCAGAAGAGTTTATACAGCAAACATGTGGAGTTGATTTGATCTTCATCTTGTTGTCTGGATTTTTCAAAGCAAGAGGAGCTTTGGCTGCCAGATCAGAAAAAATAGCAGTCGTGTCCCACTAACTACTCCATTGTGCACATATCTGTTTACATTAAGAGATTTATTTGTGTCTTTTTTATGGAGCCACAATAGTGGAGAGTGACCATATACCTGCAGAAGGAGTTTTATTTCTGTCCTGGTTAAATTGATGGTTATCATTGTAGTGTGCAAACCGAGGCAGAGACCCAGATGCGTGCGTGTGCCCTGGCTTGGTGAAAATAGCTCCAATTCTGAGATGCCTGCCGGCTTGTGGTGAGTGTGATTGGTTGACTTTCTTGGCATGCCAAAATTGAAGGCTTGACTCATTTTTCAAGAGCTTGGAATATTTATTCTTTCCCTTCGCTGTTTGTAGATAGACCTTAAATTTGATGTTGGACAGGTTCGCATCCTCCGCCTCACAGCCAAAAGGCAAATTTTATTGCTTGTAGTTTTAGGCCTTTGAAGAATTTGATGGGAAAATGTTTGAGCTGATATTGAAGTCTCTGACTTTTGTTTGCAGACTGTGGAAACTTAAAACAATTAAACATCTCTCCACCCTATAATGCCCATATGAACAGGAAGCACTCATTAGTTGCACCAGCATATAAACAGAAATGCATTACTTGCAGCCCATAAGATTTTTCCCATTGCTTAATGTGAGCATTAAAAGTGCCAATGAAAATGCATAGAATTGCATCCCGCTATTTTCAGGCTTTTAATAAGGATATTTATTTATTTATCAGTATATTTATTTTCTTCTCTTGTTGTCGATAATTTCATGTTAAAAGTCCACCTTTATATCTGATAATTTTCCTTATCTTATTTCCTTATCCTATCCTTTAACTAGCACCTTATTTTATTTTGTTTTGATTTTGTTTTATGTGATCACTTGATCACTCATATAATTCTTTGGCAATATTGTTCTTACACACAATCGTGGCAATAAAGTACTTTAAGCTGAAACTGAATTAGGCTGCTGTCCAAGTTCCACTGTAGAGAGTGAACACATTACACAGAACATACTGTTCAGGAGAATTCTGAACATCTGACGCATTCTCAAGCGTTTAGGTGCAAGGCATTGTGGGTAGACAGTGCATAGATGGGTGGTTGCCCCTCGCGATGAGATTGTCTTTGCTCGAGCCTGGTGCCAAATGCATCTCTCCAGCTTGTGTAATTCATGAGGATGCACTCACATACGGTAACTGATTTAGCTCTGCAGACGAGCCCCGACCATAATGGGCTTGCAATACGATCCAGGCAGCCGTATGCTTCTCTGTAGTCTGTTGCAGATCAGAAGACAGCAGAGGACGGCTGGATAAAGCACAACACAATCAATTTCTTGTCTGAGAGATACTGCTGCAATAAGTTTGAGTATTAATGGTAAACAGCAGAAGATTAGCCTAATGTCCTGCTGACCAAGGCCATTTGATATTTTCCTCTTACTGTAATACCGATAACCCCTTATTGTGGAATCTGCTTTGAGATCTAAACCCAGAGCTACAATTCTAATGTTAGTCAATGCGTTGTTGATGATTCTTGTCTTCCAAACATCTTTTTGGGAATTGTACGATTTCAATTGAATGTGGTATAAAACAACTTCCACAAGTTAAGGGACATTTGCAGCCTTGCTTATGTACTTTTATGATATTGTTGATGCCGGGTTCAAGTTCCAGATCTGCTTTCCCATCAGTCTGCACCATCCGTTTTGAAACAAGCTGGAAACCCTTCAATGAAAGGTCTCTCCCTTGACCCTTCATGTGCTGTGAAGAAGAGGGGGATAGATAGACAGGGAGAGAGAGAGTGAAATGGAGATGTACAGAGAGGAAAGTGGGTACAAGGGGAAGAGGAGAGCCTGATTTAATTTTTATGCAGGGAAATATTCTGCTGCTTCTGGTGTCAGATTCATGGATACCCACTCAATTTTTCCTCTTTTCTTTTTTGTCAGCCTAATGCAATCAGTCTGCCTCCAATTAGCCTGTTATTACATTCAGTGGAAAGTATTTGCAGCTCACTTTAATGATTTTCTTATTTATCCGTTTAAATAAGATGCATCTGAGGATGTGTTTGCTTCTGGGAAGACGTATAAAAGTTTGAGACACACACCTGGTGCATGTCCAGAATTTGTTGTCATCATTAACCAATAATCGTACCCAGGTGTAAAATACTAACCCCTCTATGCAGTAGATGTCTCATAGGTAATCATTCTTTTTAATAGTGTGTGAAGCTGATGGGAAAAGAGTTGAAATTTTATACACAAGGCAAGTGAGATGAACACCAGTAACAGGAAGATGGAGATCTCCTGAACCTGATGTCTAACTTGTTTTATTGATCCTCTGTCAAGATATAGGTACTGATTTTTATATTCTTAAAACCACAATAGACATTCATGGAGGCTGGAATGAGAAAATGCAGCAATATTCCTATCTCACTCTGCCATACACATGCACTGGTTTTGATGTGGTGTGTGCTCTGAATGGTAAACCTCTGTCTGCGTCATATCTCACCCTAAAACGCAAGAAACAAAAACAAGAAATGATGCACTTCATACAGAAGTAAGAGCCTGTGTATCAGTCTCATTGCACAATTTACTCACAAATTGTCATTACCGTAAAACAAACAAAAATCTCATTGCTGCAACATATCCAGATGTTGTACTTCTGATTTTCTTTGTAATTCTCATTGGTTTCTCGTTAATACGGTAATGAAAATCATCCTCTTTGTACAGAACAACAAATAATACCATCATGTACTTTACCTTTATATTAACATACAACATAATTTTGCATTAAGATTTTTTCATTTAATGGGTTTAAAATATGCTTCATTTTCTGTTTCTTGTTTTATTCTTTAGATTTTATGGTAAAATATGAATTGTTCTTGAAAGGTTAAAAGAGATTCCTGAACTCTTTTGCTTGGAAATAGCTGTAGTGACATTTTAAAACTTCCTTGTTCAGGATCTCAGGAATGGGAGGTCAGCTGTTTCCATGAACTGAAGACACCTGGGCTCTCAGGCTGGTAATGTAGAGGGACGTTACAACTTGTGCAGGAAACAGATTTGCTAGAGGTTGGTTTGTGGTCTCTGAAGGTGATTCAAGATTCAAGATCTGAATTTGTCACGTTGTATAAATTAACTAAATAAAAGTATTTAAAAATAAATGTATTTAAAACTAATGAGAGGATGAGAGGAGAAAAGCTGAAATGAAAAACTAAAATTAAGATTGAGAACAAAATGTGCAGGCTACTGAATTAAAGCTAAAATGTAAAAATGAATATTAAGATTAAAAAGAAAAAAGAACCGACAAGAACCAACATGTGAACAGGGTGTCGTCCACTCGCAGCTTCACAGCTCATTAAATCTATGAAGAGCAGAAGTATTTTCTCGTCAGATATTTCAATTATTGAAATGGGTTCATATATACAAAGATTTGTGTAGTCATAGTCTGTTTTGATTTATACACGCGTCCATCAGATAACAAAGGGGCTATGATGAGAACTTTTATCTGTTGGAGGCAAGGACTCAGCTCTTTGTGGTTTTAACAAAGCTCTTTGTCCAAAACACAAAACAGATCAATACATATGGTTCAAACAGCGATTTAAATGTGGATTCTTTATGTCTTTGATAAGGTCAAACTGATAAGGTCACACTGTTGACTGTTCAACGCTTCTAGCGCGCAGTGGTACATATTAATATGATTCTCAGTGTTCATGGTGTATTTTCTTTTGTCCAAATTTGTGAGTTTTGTTTTTAATTGAATAAATGATGCAGGTTAAATATGTTCTTCTCAGAAAAAGCTTGCATTGCTCAGCAGTTGCTCTTCAAATGCTCAGAAGATCTGATGGAGATCTCAGATGTGTTTCATTTATGTATCAACTTATAGAAATATAAGCAATATAGTTGAGCAATTGGTGAGGTACCTTAAAAGTATTTACATTACGTTGATTAATTTGGTAGACACTTTTATCCAAAGCGACCTACAGTGAATTTAAGCTACACATTTGATCAGTATCTGTGTTTGCTGAGACTCGAACCCACACCCTTACTAACACAGTGCTCTACCAGTTGAGCTACACAGCAACACAATATAATGAGGAGGTATTCAATTATTAAATTTTCTTAAATTAAATTTTGGACAAATGTGAAGATATTTGAGTTCATATTGAATTTTGATTACAAAAATGTTTTATTTTTAGCAGGTCTGTGGTGAGTTTGTGATCTCTTCTGAAACTCAAATGGAGACACATTTCTGAGACACTGAACACTTATGCAGAAGTTTCCAAATGCTCTTCATTCAATCTCAGTCCAGTCCAGGAGAAAGCACTGTGAAATTTCATCAGTGATATTTCCTATAGGTTTAAAGGTGGCAAAGTATTGTCTGGGTAAAATGAGAAATAGCCATCTCATTCATAATATCTGTGCTGGCTGAACTACAGTAATATGAGAGGACAGCTCATTCTTATATCTTTGTTATCAGGTCGTCCACATCATCTCAGCTTTTAAAGTTGGAACTGACTCCTCTATACCTACACCAAAATTACAGTGACTCTCAAAATTACTTACAGTTTGTCATCCTTTATGAACTTCTGTTGTCATTCTGACTGTGGTTGAGGTATTATGTGATCCTACAGTGTATATGTGACATCTTTGTAAGGTTTTTTTGGTTTTGTGTTTGAAGGTGGTCCGTCCGGATGGTCGTCTTCTCACTGCGACTGCTGCTGCAAGAGTCACAAAAGTGAACGCGAGGGCGAGAGCGGCACATCTTTCAACGAGCTCTCCACTTCCTGTTCCGAGACCCAATCAGAAGCCAGCTCTCCACAGGAAACGGTTATTGTGCGTCCGGTCACCCGCCAACCCAACATCCAAACTCTGGACCGGCCGGTGAAAAAGGGTCCGACCCCGATTCCCAGGAGAACTGACCTGCTTCGCGTGCGGACCGCCGGGCCTCGTGATGTCATGGCAGGGAAGAGGAAACCAGCCAAGGAGAAGCTGACCCCAGAGCAGGAGCTGGAGAAATGCATCCAGGACTTTCGACGTATTAAAATTCCAGAGCGCTTTCCAGAGAGAAAGTACATGTGGCAGTCAGAGCTACTGAAAAAATATCAGCTCTGAAATGATTTTCTGCAGACTCACTGGGCCTGTTAGAGCAGCACAACAAAGCCCCAGTGCATAAGATGACATCATAATTCTTCTCGAGCTTGGGTTTAATTGGCTCGTCTGTGTAATCATGCAGCAGGATGTGCAATTAATTCAGTGAATCTTAATGGGACCCGTTCTGTTTCTCCACAAAGCACAACGACATCAAACTCTAAACCAATTTCACAGAGTGTAGACAACGCAAACCTCTCATTTAGAAATTGTATTGTGTGTGTGTGCGTGTGTGCGTGTATAATGTGTATATATACACACACAAAATAATTACAAGAGTATATTATGCTTGAAGTTGGCACAAGGATAACATTTTTGTACAGTAATCCAACTATATGCAACACTCTGCACATGTGTACAGTAGGATTCCTATGTACTGTAAATGCAGATGAGTAAAGTATGATTCCTATGTACTGTAAATGCACATGAGTACAGTAAGATCCCTATGTACTGTAAATGCACATGAGTACAGTAGGATCCCTATGTACTGTAAATGCACATGAGTACAGTAGGGTTCCTATGTTCCTTTGTACTGTAAATGTGTTTGGAATCATCTGGTCAGTATTGGACAGTATTAACACAAACATACCCTTTATTTAAACAGCTAAAGACAGTACAGATGAGTGTTTCCACAGCAAACAGACAATGATGCATGTTCTTTTACTCATATAGATCAAGAGCTCCATTTAGATTGTGGTGTGACTACATTATTCACCAAACATTCACCTAAATTCAGCTGAAACACATCAGAGACGATCGGACTGAAATATTCGCTTGTTTATCTTTGTGAACATTTGTGCCGAGATTTGTTTTTGCCTCTTGTGGGTATACTGTATGAGACTTCTTTTCTTCCGAATGTGCAGTGAATCATTAAATGAACTGAGTTTGAAACGCCATTTGTTCATCTGAGTCTTTATAATCCAGACACATCAGAAAACACAATGTTACACCTCTCACGGTGTAACATTGGTGTAACACACTTCGCATTAGAACTGCCGCCGCATTTAAAAAGGATTCTCGACAGAAATCAAAAGGTAGTTGTTTCTTGTTTGTGTTGAACGAATATATGATTTATGCAAGTCAGAGAGAGGATGTGAGAAAGTAAATTGTCTCCTTGTGAACAATGTGCCCGATGACCTCAAACTTCTCACTGAATCTGACAGATTATGAGCTTTGTGGAGTCTCATACTAAACCGCCACACAAATCTTTCCCCACTGCTTCCAATATTTAGCTGATCTACGATGCAAGATGGAGTCGTTCTGATCTCTGCTGTCTCTTACATTCGTTTGTTTCAGTGTAGGAATTATGCTGATAAATACATGCATCACAAGTAACGTTGCTGCTGGACTATTTTTAGCCATAGGATTCTGTGGTGTTGCTGTTCGTTTCATCTGTGGCTTTGGGACTGCAGGAGACACTGACACATTAAGCCTGAAAGACTTAAAGTGTGTTCATAGAGAAGACAAATCACAAATCTGCAAGAAAGTACAAAGTGTTTCACTTACAAAGGTGACACTCAAGGATTTTCAAATGTTTCAAATGAAATTGCAGTATGATATTCAAATAGACTATCTGTGTATCTGTCAGTCTGTGTGTGTGTCTATCTGTCTGTCTGTCCACCCTCTCATCCATATTATGATACTTTTCTAGCTTATATTATCTATATTATAATATACTTGTAATTCTTTAGTCAATGTTTTGAGACGGGACATTTGAAGTCTCAGTAATTTCATGCTCAGAAACTCTCGGTTCAAACCCAACACAACACGCATACTAATGTTAAACAACTTTCAGAGCCTTTAATTGATTTCGCAGTTGAAATTGTTCACGCAGCATCAAAGTCTTTGTTATCTCCATCCTCTTTTTAATGCTGCTTCTTTTCTTTCTGCTGGTACCCTATTCTCACCAGCTGAAATGGCTCCCTATGTATTCCATGTGTCTGTAATAGACTCTCAAACAGATCAATGTGAAGGGTATAGGAGGGATCCAGAATGTGGCCTGTGTACTGACACTACTCTCTTTGAGAATCAATTGCAGCATCTCCTAAGGGAAGCTGAGACTGAGTAACATACACTAGGCAGGCAGGACCAGCAGTAAAAACCTCCGGCTGAATCCACCCTCACTTGCATCAGATTTTTCACACTCAGTTGAGAAACAGATAATGTGTTACTTTGTAAACACATTTACTGCTTTTGAACTTTGGCAATAAATCAATACTATTGCATTATAGCGCGCTACAAAATGCATTTAGACAAGCTGCAATTCATAATTTTTCTTTGGTTAAAAATAAACAAAAATAAGTACATGACAGATCAGTTTTCAACACAATTTCCTTACCTTACTCTGATTCGCAATGGTACGTTTATATTAATGATTTATAATTTGAGCTGTCGTGTCAGATTACCCGGACAGTGTCAGTTTGACTTGGACATACATAATGAAAAGTATGTAAAGTAACCTGCAATTTTATGTTTCAACCAGAGATGACGATAGAGAGGCAAAAGTTACAGATTGGATCTTAAAGTCACATTTTAAAACACATAAATAATTTTATTTAAAAATACATTAAAAAATGCAAAGTCCTATTTTTATATACTCTGTTATAGAACTAATGTTTCTTTTCCAGCGTCTAACTGTACTGATGTGCTGTCTGGAATGATGAATTACAAGGATGTCAGGTTTTATTCTAGCATGAAAAACGTGTGTTATATAAGGCATTTATTTTAGCTGAAGCACCATCTCAGTCTAAAGTGCAGGAGAAGATTGTGCCTCACAGCAGTTCTCTCTGAGTAACACAATAAATTATATGTGTACCAAAAATGTGCCCTCAGAGGTCTTACAGCCGCTGTTGAGATTCAAGGTTGTGATGTTTTCTCTGGCTGAGCTGTATTTTGATCTCCACATCAGGTCTATCTGAGAAACTGTTTTTCTTGATTTATTGATTAAATCACTTTTTAAATTAAGTCCAGACTATTTTTAATGCTTTAAAGTGAAAATATTTTGGAATGGGATCAAAATGGGCAGAGAGGTTTCAGTCCCGACCTAAAACGCTTTCTTTAAGGCAAAGTAGGCGTTTTTTCCACAAACCTTTTATGTTTTTTTGCTGGTTGAAAGTTTCTTCACATCCCGATAACAAACACTAAGTGGTCTTATTATATTTATATAAACATATTTTCTGTGAAAGGCGCAGGACCATTAAATGTTCATCCAATCAATGCAATGATAGGATGTCCTAGTTGCCTGTCAAACTGTGTGGTTACTGTGTTGGAGGAGGCGTGGCTTTGGAGAGCTTTGAAAGCTAGTTTGCTTTTGCTAGCCTCTCGGAAATTGCCTACCCTTGAAGTCCTTGAACTCAGATTTGTCTCTAGGTACAGTATGTGTGTGAGAGTGAGTGTGAGCTGATAATCAGGTCAGGAAATGCAGTCAGTAACAGTAATCTGTTTAACCACACAGGCTCTCCTCAAACATTATGATGGCTGTTTCTAAAACCTGAAAATCCATTTCAGGCAGTAACTGGAAAGAGCAAGGCACACCTAATGTCTGTGTGACACATCTACAGATCTAGAATTTGATCCAGATCCTTAGACATGATGCTACCCAGCTAACAAATTTAGGCTGTATGAAGGTTTCTCTAATGTTTTCATCAAGTATCAAAATATTAAAAATGTTATTTTGTTTTAGGAACATTCAAAATATATATACTGTACATGATATATAACATTAAAAAAGCATTCTACTAACATTACTGCAAGAATATTTTGGATAACTTTGAGAGACATTTTAGAGAACGTTAGCCAACATTCTGAGAAAGTTCCCTGTTAGCTCGGTAGGGAGAACCTTCATACAAAACAGCCTCCTGTGTAGTCATTGACTGACAGGACAGATGCCATCAGTTTTGAGCACAGCCAAAATGTCCTTCCATCTGCGACACGGTGTGTTAGGACGGAGTGCAGGCCATTATTCAACCCTGAGAGAGCATCCACTCTTTTCTCTCTGTGGTTTATATTTTCCCTGTGCTCAGCAGTACAGATTCCGGCTCTTATCCGTGACTCTCCCCAGAGACCTGCCCTCAGCAGAGGCAGGCGCCAGAGCTGCAGGTGAGCAGCTTTTAATGAGAGAGGTGCCTTTGGCTCCCGCTAGAGGGACGGGGGGGTTCAGGACTTGTAAAATTCAGACGCTCATCTGTGTTTCCTCCCATTACCTCCAACTATAGATTAATGCTGAGAGAGACAGATAAATAGAAAGATAAAGCATGGGTGCCTAGAAACAGGCTGCCCCGGAGTCAGCGAGCTGTGCACAGCTGCCTGGTGGCAGTTTGCGAGCGTCTTTTCAACCATGCTGTTGCTGTGTATCGCTGGAGGAGTGATTTACTGCTGTTTCTTGTCATTTTGCCCCTCATTACCTAATCCTGTCTCAAGGACTGCCTCTTAATTTACGGAAAGTCAATTAAGCCATTCTGACCAGCGATCCCAGCGGCTATTAATCATTTCCTGTGGTTAGTAATCAGCCCTGCCACAGGCCGTACAAACACGTCCTGGGTTCAGCTCGGAGGTACAAGCTACCACGAAATTTATGGTGCACCATAAAGAGAATTGCAAAGACAAATGAAACATGTTGATGCACTGAAACAACAGACCATATGTTTGGATATAACCAGGGCTCCCTCAGGCCCCAGCGCCTTGTAATACAAACAATCATGCCTACATTGACAAATTATCCTGCTTGTACATTTTATGTGATGTTTAAACATTGAGAAATGTCTGTTTGGTCCTGCTTTGTGGAGAATAATACATGAAATAGGTAAATGGCAAATGAAAATGAACATGAAAGGTAAACATGAAGCATTCATTTTTCAGAGGTGCACATACAGTGTTCAAAGCAAATCATTTTGGGATAGATTTAGAAACAGGAAGAATAAAATGCCATGGTTGAATCAACCCACCTATCGAGGGAGCACCGCAGCTTTTTACACTGAGTGGTTTCCAGAGTGTTGCTATCTGGTCACTGAAATGTTCTGTGTGGTTGCTGAGGTGTTGCTAGGTGGTTGCCATGGCATTCCTGGTGGTTGCTTACTAGCCCATGTTCTGTTATTCTGGTCCTTCTTTGGATTTTAATGACCTGCTTTATTGTCTAAAATATAAATCCAGTTGTTGTCATGGCAACCTTTCAACAACCCCCAATGTTTCCTTTAGGTAATAAAAATGTTAAAAAATGTTATTTTGCAAGTTCTAGGAATGTTCAAAATGTTCATTTTAGATGTTGCATTCACATTATTACTAACATTATTGAAAGAACATTATTCAAACATTTTTAATTCTGTAACGTTTTAAAAATGTTACACTAACTACTAAAGAATAATGGCTTTGATATATATAATATATGTAATGTTAAAAAACTTTCTACTAATGTTACTGCAAGAACATTTTTGATAACTTTGAGAAAACTTTGAGAGTACATTAGTCAACATTCTGAGAACGTTCCCTGTTAGCTGAGGAGCTACATTGTGATAACTGAAGCCTGAAATATAACTACCTGTTTTTTATGTCTCACTGAGGGTTAATGTGTATTCCTGAAGCAGCACAGATCCAGAGGAGCTCTCATCAGGACCAGCCCATGTGTGACACATTCATCAGTTTGCTCCTGAAAGACTGATTTCATGGCTAGAGGTGAGAGTTATCAGCACAGTCATCTTCGCCTGTATCAGCAGCTGGGAATTGAATTTTAGAATCATAGCAATTTTTTTCTGCTTTGGTTGGATGATGATCTGTGTGAGAGAGGAGATGGATGTTTGTAGAAGCATCGCAGTGGGTTGCCAGGCCATCATTCATAATTAGTATAATCAGCTCACGCATCACTGCTTCTCATTCGCTCATCTGGACACACGGGCCAATCACATGAAGCCGCAGCAGCCGCAGTGAGACACAAACAGTGCTGTCATCAGGGCAGTCATCAGACTTTAAAGATTCTGAGATACATCAGTCTTATTTTTCATAGACCAATCAAATCTATTATAATTATTAACAATGGACTCATGAACAGCTTTTACAAAACTCAAGTCATTAAGCATCCAAATAAAATCACACAGTATTAAGAACCAAATATAAATACATGTAAACTTTTAAACTGGTTCTGAACATTTTCTAAACAATTATTATTGTGTCTGTGTGTGTATATGGCCCACACTGTATATATATAATATAGTGTGTGTGTGTGTGTGATATTTAACATCTGGAATTGCTTTGTCTAACTGTTCCTCTTGCACTGTGACATTAACTGATTAGTCGCTATATTATGTGTGTTATCTTATACGTCGCTGCTAAATGAGCCCATGCATTTTCACAGATGTTTATTTCACAGATTTCTAGAGCAGACGAACACAAGCAATCCCTCTGCCATGATTAAACATGCTGGAATTATAGCTGAAGGTGAAAATGCTTTTTAAGCAAAACTAATTAGTCTGGAGAATTTTACCCTTTCAATATGTGTGAAGATACGCATTGTGTCTGGAGGTGAATTCTTTCACAAATTTCAATGGTTTTTTTAGGGAAACAGTAAGCTGTCGATATGTCTGAAACACTCCTGAATCTACTCCTGTGGAACCGAAGTTCTTCATGTTCGGATATTGACCTGTTCATTTGGCCTGAAGAATATTGAGTGGCTCTGGTTTAATTAAATCCCTCTTTTGGTGAACCTGTCAAATCTGTTTTGTGCGGCATGAAACCTGATCATGTGCTTTTGGCTCTTTACTGTGGAAATGTGGACGGTATGATAGTTATTAAACTTCATTTTCAAACCTTTCCATAAAAAAAACTTATCTGATACTGTTTCTACATTACAAACATAACTCATGTAAATAGAAATACAGTTGTTTACATTGTAATGCATCTATAAACATGGAGGCAAATTATGATGTTAAAGGTGATGTTTTGGGGTTATTAAGAGAAATTTGCTGTTGGTGGCACGTAAATATTTGTGGTGAGCAGGTCGTAAGCAGCGCTGCATTTATCTCTATTGGACTGAGTGTCATGGGGTAAAAGGCAGAGTAATTTTCTCCTCCTTTTCCCATTACGTTTCATTTAGTCCTCTGGTGTGAATTATTATCTACCCATCAGAAAACAGGCCCACAACAGATGATGTTTACTTCCTTGATGGTGTGGCGGGGGCCAGAGAGAGATCGTTTGTCAGAAAGCTTGCACTTCACCTCCATAAGTGTTCTGTTCGGCCTGCACTCACAAAGAGAGGCCACACACAAAGAGCTCGAATCAGACCGAGAGCACTTCAGGAGCTGCAACATTTTATTCATTAGCAGTTAATGCTGAAGCAAGTGTCGGCGTGCAACTGTTGCACTGAATCAAGTGAACAACTGAAATCATGATTACAACTCAAATCATGTGTCTTGTTGAAGAGTTGAGCTGTCGCTTTTTTAAGCATTCACACTTTAGATTTTTACCTATAGATGATTAAACAGGTGAAAAGAGACCATTGAAGGGGAGAAACAAGCAGTATCTAGGCACTCAGGTACTCAGTTTTAAAAACGTTCCACTAACAACTTAAGAACAACGTTTTTGATATACGATACATTAAACATTTTACTGTTTTGCCAGAATGTTTGCAAGAATGGCTACTGTAGCATTAGGGGGGAAGATATTAATGCTAAAAATGCTAATGTAGTTCTGCATAAACAAAGGTACCATGTGATTTAAACGTATGCTTCTCTCTTTGCAGTGCATGGCTATGATGGACAATGATCAGTTTGTCCTCTAATCTGTGGACACGGGTCAGATGAAGACCACCCAGCCTGTTCACAGATTCACTGACTCATCAGACTGGCGTACCACAGTCATTATGGTGCAAGGTGAGCCTCGCTGGATTTAATGAACTACAGTTAAATCTATAGTCTGGCCCCCAGCGTGAGCCGAGAACTCGTTGACTTGTTTAAACCCAGGCCAGTGTTCTTTCCCAGCCACCCAGCTTCATTTCTCAATAGTCTCTCTGCAGGTAAACAGAGACAGAGGCCAGAGGATGTTTTAGGTAAACAAGAAGACTGATTACTCCGAGAAGCATTTGAAAGAGAGGCAGTATTTGATACCTCAAAATGAGCTTCTACATATTTGCCAAACAGTCAGTCATGAAAAATGCATGTATAGTAAGATATATGCAGTCTGGCTTGGGGTGGGTCTTGTGATGATGGGGGGGGTTGTGACCCATCAGAGATACTTACGCATGCCTGGGGGTACAAGCGACATTTTATTCATGCTATTTTTTTCACACTGTGAATACGTGGTTCATTTTCAGCTGTGGCCTGGGCTCGTCTCTCTCTCTCTCTCTTTCTGTCACTTCACCTCGGTGAAGAACATCTCACCAGGGTTCAGGCTGGTCTCTTCAGCCACCCTCGCTGGAAACGTGTCACCAGTCTGTCAGCACTAAGCAGCGTCACAGTCAAACGAGAATCAGGTGCTAATGTGCAAGAATGGGAGCAAAGAATAAGCCTCTGTGTTTATATAGTGCTGCATTTTACATATAGAAAAACCACCAGCTCTCCATTGTGTCCAGTGTGGATAAGTTGCATAGAAAATGGAGGAAACCTAGTGCATTTCAAATCATTTAAAAATGTCAGTGCAATGACAAAGCAAAATGCGCTTCAGTTTTGCTGAAAGAATACGTAAGAATCAGATGTGCAGATTTGAAAATAAACTATTTTCAGTGGCATGCACAGGCAGAGCCTGTACAGCAGAGGGATCAGTAGGTGCGCTTTCTGAAAGTGTTTAATAAAAGGACACAAACTCCAGAGACAAGCAGCATCAAATTTCAGTCAAAAACAACCGCGTCTGGCTCCCCAGCCGAACCAGAGCGAGCAGTGTTAAAAAACACATTTTTGCATGGAACCGGAATTAGATACACATGAACACATCAAAGCTATGATGATTGAGCTGGTTTGTCTCCCAGAAGATAAATGTGGGAAAGGCAGACAGAATGATTTCAGCTGTGAATGAGTCCCATCATTTACAAACATGTGAGCAGCTGGATAATCATGTTAGTAGTTCTACTTTGAAAGCAAACAGGCTGTTGCATGGCATCATGGGAAATAGCGAAGGGGGTGCTGTTTATTTCACGTGAGCGGAATAAGGACAATGCAAAAAAAATCCTTACACGCTTTTCATTTCTCATTTGAGATTGTGAGCTGTGTTCCTGCTCTCTTTGTCATACGAGGAGCCATATAATACCAAATAAAGGTTTTATCGGTTCAGCAAACATTTAGATGGGCTTTTTTGTGTGTGCTGATGTTATGTGTGGCCTCATTTTCCTTCCTGCACTCCTGTTCATCCATGATGGGATTTTCCTCAGGGGCCAATAGCTCTCATTGGAAATCAATAGGAATCAAGCATGAGGGAATTGAGAGAGATCAATTATTTCAGAACTGTGTTTGGTGTGAGGTTATTGTGTTTGGTTTTCTAATTTTGCTAGATAATCAGCCTTAACCCAGGGCACATTCAGTAGAATGGAAGTTTGACTCACTCTCGTCCATTTGTTCAGACTCAGTGAAAACAGCGTTTTCTCAGGAAAGACAAACAGCGAAGCAGCTGGCCTGGAAGCATTTTTGTGTGCGCGTGTCCTATATTTAGGCTCCGCGCTTGTTCTGACAGCTGTTTGTGTATTCCTCAATTAAACGTTGGCTTCAGTATAGGCCAAACCTTTTACACATACTATTAATGTTCTGTTTTTTAATATTCATTCCCAGATGAACACTTCGTCACTCAGACAGCCGCTCTTTCATGGCTCAGGGGGCGTTTAATCTCTTTCATGTGTCTCGGATGTTTCTCATTAAATTCTTTAGGAGAAATTAAAAACAAGACACAAAAGAGACAAATGTTGATCAACAGTATGAGAGTAATAGGATGAATTTGGATGGCACAGTGCAGATAATATGGTCTTGGAAGAACTTGGAAGCTGGTTTGTCCTAAAAACGTCAGTGTCATGTTTTGGCAAATTTGAGCAGTGTTTGAGACACAGTTGAGATCTAAAACTCCAGGCCCGGTTTCATAGACAAGGCTTAAGTCTAGTCCAAGACTAAAATGCAAAATGTTTGAGCTGTCTTAACTGACACTGACATTTCCTAAAATACATCAATGCCATTGTTTTGTCTAAAGATGCACAAGTAGTGTTTTTATATAGCACGTTTATAAAAGCTACTTAAATGTCCTGATTTAACTAAGGCAGACTCCTGGCTTAAACTAAGCCCTGTCTGTGAAACCAGGCCTAGAAGAGATATGTGTTAGATTACTGGGATGTTTTTCTCAGGAGAAAGATCTGAGAAGCAGCAGATTTAGGTCTGTTTTCTCTCCATTTAATCTCTAAAGATGGAGATATTATAAAGAACTCATTTGTGATTTGTCTTTCCTGGCAGTCAGTTGTAATACTTTATTGATACGGTTCCCTCACACCAGAGCAGATATTTTTTGTGTGAATGAACATTATGTTCTCTGTAATAAGAGCTCTTGAGGTTTATTTCTGATGATGGCCTGTCAGAACCAGAAGGCAAACAGGACCTTAGATGGCTCGCCTAGAGGTCAGACAGAATGTCACAACATCACAAATGCCACATTGATGACAGTTCATTATTAATGGACATGCACAACAAATGCGTGACAAAATCAGGCCACCATAGAATTCACCCAACTGGGAATTTTCATCATGGTGGAATTTAAATATCCTGTGACATGTTCTCTCATTAATTCAATCATGTACAGTTTGTTACTTTGATATGTTGTGTTATGGTGTCATTACAGCAATATAAAAGGGACAGGGTATTTCTCAATAGACAATGACACACTGCAACCTGCTATATGCATCGCCTACCCAGCTATCAGGGAACGTTCTCAGAAGGTTGGCTAGCGTTCTCTTAAAGTTCTCTCAAAGTTATCCAAAAAGTTCTTGTAGTTATTTTAATACAATGTCTAAAATGTTTCCTAGAACCTTCAAAATAACATTTTTAACACTTTGTTACTTAATGCAAACATTAAGGATACGTCCTTACAACCTAAATTGGTTAGCTGGGTGTAACCTGCCGAATCAGAGCAGAGCAGAATTACAGCGCAGGTGCTCTGCAGATGGATGCTAAAGACATTTGGCAGGAGACCACCTGCTACTAACACACATAACATTTGCTTTCCAAATTAGATTCAAGGGTTCCAGAGAAGGGTAATTAAGTTGATCCACACTGACAGATTTTTGACTTTGTTTCGTAGCATGGTTTGAATATTTTGACCCGTGGGAATTTTCTAACCTTTTAGTGTCACTCAAGTTTGACATTTATTCACAAGCACAAAATGTTGATAACCCGGTTGTTCCTGCCCAGCATGTTTTGTTGGTTTAACACTCCGAGAGCGATTTAACTACACATGGTTGACACATCAATGGTGGTTATACATGGATATACAACTATAATTAAAGAAACATTTGATATATGGATACAAATAAAACATACTGACGTTTACCAACAAACAATGTTTCACGTTGCATTAGGCTTCTAAGCAGCATTTCCATCTACTGCTGTTCTCTCTCTGGCCTGTATCATACTCCAAAGAAACAGATTGAATGCGATCCTTCCTGGTTCGAGCTGCGGTAGTTACAGGAGTAAATTCTGCATGTTTTCGGCTGAGCAGAAGAAGGAAATGAAGCCCGTGTGGGCGGACAATTTTGATAAATGCAAACCCTCAGAAATAATGTCAGGAAACAATAGCCATATAATCAGCTCATGAATAACTGATGGACTGTAATGGAAGCCTATAAACAGCCATACGGCTCTCACAGACTCAGATGCCTTGATTACTTCAACAGCAGAGAAAATGCACACGTATTTTCATGATTTAAAACAAACAAGCAATACAAAAAAGGAAATGAACTAAAAGAAATAAATGGAAAATAGTGATCATGAGTCAATGACAGTGTTGTGTAAAGAGAAAAGTGACAACATTTGACAGGAAAGCCTCGTTTTACAGCATGTAGCCGCATAAAGTGCGCCCTCTGCCGGCCATTTTCATTTCAGTAGTCCTGTAGTCACACTTGAGACATCCCTAAACATTCAACAACCAGATTAATATTCCCAGGTTTGCTGGGTTGTTAACATCCCTGACATCCACCTGTATAACAAAATACAGCAAAAAACAAAGCACGAACAATCTCTCTTGTAAAAGATCTCGAAAAATATACTGCAGACTTACGAAACGGATGAAAGATTCATGCACCCTTTAAAGATTTAGGTGCAAGTCCTGAACTCGGGCAGCACAAGCCGAAATGAGTGAATAATTCAACACAGAGAAGTTAACGGGACTTCAGGGTTTCAGGGATGTGAGGGATGGAAATCCCACGAACTCACAACAGATCATCACGACGTGCAGTGGCAATAATTCATGCTTTCATCAGACGAGGATCTGCTACTGATTCATCTGTGCCACTTTTATTTATTTACTTATGTACAGAGATCCTTTAATTATGACGCAAAGTCCCTCGATGGATTCGCTTTCACTGTAAACTTAAATGACACACGAAACTATAAAACAAGGCTGGGTTTAAAACACCAAATGTTTTTTTGCACCACAAGATGTCGCCAGTATGACACCAAAACGAGCAGGACTTATAACTTCCATCCCATAAAACAGATGTAGATACCCTCAGATACATGCACGGTGGAAATGGTAAACATTTTAATACACATGCAATATAAAACATGGTCAATATACCTTGTGAATTGTCATGCAAGACTTTAATCTTGTTTATAATTCATTCTTCCAACACTTACTGTTATATAAAGTGAAACTTAACGCTTAGCGCATGTAAACCATTACTTACAATGATGATTGACAATCACTGAATGAATCATTTCAAATCACAATGTAATTACATTAATTGAATTGAATATATTTCATTTAATATGTTATTTAATTATATAAATGCACACAGGCCTACACATGTACAGCTATAAAGCACTGCAGCGTCTCTATAGGATTGCCTTCATCAGACCATCATCAGACCATCATCTGACCATCATCAGACCATCATCTGACCATCATCAGACCATCATCTGACCATCATCTGACCATCATCAGACCATCATCTGACCCATTGAAGAGCTTTATCTCAGAGTTTAAGATGACCATCTCCAGCACTTGTTCTCCATTTTCATTTATGTTCTCACCAAAGGCATGTCTGTATTTAATGCGCTCACAATGAGCTCGTTATCAGGTGCTCCCTCGTCCGATCTTCACCACGATCATCTGATCTCCAAAGGGTCGTCAGACACCCCCGATTCAATCGCGCATGTCCGATGCAGGTGAACTCTTATTTTAAGCGCTGACGTCATTGATCGCGGTCGATCGTTGTTTACCTGTTCGTGCGCTGACGTCACGCAGGTGTTGACGGAAGTGCGGCAGGTAGCGCCAGGTGTTAGACAATAAACCGAGTCTGATGTTTCTGTCCGATCTGCTGGTGATGTGAATTAAACGATGTGTGACAGCTGATCGTGGAGCAGGTGTGCGATTCAGGTGAGGATGCAGCATCTGTCGGTGCTCGACCTGCTGGCCGTGAAACCTTTGGACGCATCTGCCCAGCTTTCGCCCTGCCATCACACCTTCTGCAAGGTCTGCCTGGAGCAGCTCGACGTGTCACTCCCGCATCAGATGCGCTGTCCGGAGTGCGCATCTCCTGTTCCCGGATCGGTGGACGAGCTGCCCTCGAACCCGCCGCTCGGGGGACTCGCAGACAGCCTCCGGCCGCGGGCTCCGGCGGGCTCTCCGAGGGACAGATCGGCCTTACATGTGAGCTCCACAGAGCAGGAGGACCTGCTGTTAGGCAGATACATTGAAGATCTGCGCCTGCAGCTGCCCAGAGAGGGGCAGGACACGCCGGGGGTAAGAAGCACTGCATGCACTGTTTGCACTGGAGTGATTTGGAAAGCTCATACATTAAAACCCTCTTCTTACAGAGTTGCTGTGAGTGTTTTATGAGGTAATAAGCTTTTGGTATTATTATGCTGCTGTTGTGCTGATTTGGTGCTGAAACTGCAGAAACAAAAGTAAAAGAAAACATGCTGAAGTATTGTCCAGCATGCCTCATATTGCATTGTGTCGTATTGCATTGTGTCAGACTACATCAAACAGAACATTGTGTTTGTTCTTCATTATTTCTACAATGGGACCGTGAACCCTGCCCGGCCAGTATGAACCGTGATAACACTGTTATTATACATCAGTAGGCTTTTTGCATACGCCTATACTAAGGCAACTATATACTAATATGATATATAGTTTTATTATTGTGCAATTTAAAGAAGTGTTTTAATACACAGTTTTCTGGTCCGTTTAGGAGTCCTGTGTGTATGTGTCCACTCCCTTGTGACCGGTGACCGTGTGTTTGAACAATTCCCACTGAAACACACTGAGCCGTGATTTACTTTAAGTAGGTCGCTGGCTTTGAGTTTCAGTGGACTGAAAGGCCTTTGCCGTTTCAGACACAAACAGCAGCACTGTTTAAAAGTTTCTGAGCACTGGAAAAACCATGTGTTAGTAGTTTAGTAGAAGTGTATATTACTAGAGAAGTATACATGTGTACACATAGTGTTATTTATGGATTTTTTTCCCCATAATTGTGTTACTGTTAATTTAGTTAATGTTAGTTTTTTTTATACATTACATTTTTGTATTTGGCAGATGCTCATTCTGATTATATTCTCATGGCATGGGTTAAAACCACAAAGAACATATCAGTATTGCATTAAAAAATAAATGATTTAAAAAATAAAATGAGATAACTGTATAAGGCAGTTTGTTGATATTGGGAGGGGATGCTTCGTAATAGTCCTAATAGTCCTTTATGCAGACTTTTGATTTTGAGTTGAAAGAAGACCTGCACACTGTATTTCCTGAACAAACTGTAATTTGTCATCCATGTTTCCAGGTGCAGGCTCAAGCGTTATATGATTTTCAGGGTAATGCACCTGGGCAGCTGGCGATGAAGTCAGGTGATGTCATTTACCTGCGCTGGAAGCTGGATGATAACTGGTATTATGGAGAAGGCAGTGAGAGCAGCGGTTTGGTTCCTGTGGGTGCAGTGCAGGAGGTCATCAGTGAGCGGCCGCAGCCTCTGGCTCTCTGTAGAGCTCTGCATGACTTCAACGCGAACAGTCTGCATCCACATGACAGCAGGGAATGTCTGAGCTTCTTCAAGGTTAATCTCGGAACTTCTCAATGAATTAGGTTTACCCTTCTTCAATCAGCGTACCACCTAGATTTAAAAGTATTGTGATCTTAAAGAATTTCATTTAGAATTTGCAGTTTTGTGTGGTTAAAACATGGTAACAGAAGCAAAGAAACAGAAAATCTAGCTTTGCTTTGGGCGTTTAATGTAGCGCTATTGTTACTTACGCTGCAGAACTTGAATTATATAACAGTTTTGACTCAGGCGCAGCGTTCATTAAGGACAGTATACTGGAGTGTGTTTTTTTGGAGAGCAGATGGTCCAAATGGGTCTGAAGCCGAGTTCTGAGTGTACTGGGCCTGCAGCTCAGAGTCACTCCAGCTGAGTGAAGGTCTTCAGGGACTCTGTGCACCCTGCCTAACATGCACTCTCTCTCTCTCTCTCTCTCTCGCTCTCTCTCTCTCGCCCCGCAGGGAGACAGCATCACTTTCATTAAACAAGTGGATGAGAACTGGGTGGAGGGAAAACTTGGAGACAAAGTTGGGATCTTTCCTTTGCAGTTCACAGAGGTAAGACAAAAAACATTTCCTAGCTGGGAAGCATTTATTAACAGGACTGATGTCTTGAGGAAATGTCCAGGTCATATTTCAACCCTAATGAGAAAATAAGAAATATTTATCATAGGAAACTGAAACATTTTAAGACACTTTTAAAGGCAATTCAACATTACTGTAGTGCAGTCATTCAAAGCTGTGGTCTGTAACTTTCGCCTTTCTACCGCCATCTCTGTTTGACACATAAAAGTGCAGGATACCTTATGTTCTTTTCATTATGCATGTTGACGTAAAATGACGCTAAATTAACATATCCTGAGAAATCAGACCCGACAGCTTAAATTATAAATCTTTATTATAAACTTACAGTTGCAAGTTGGGGTAAAGTAACAAGGTTGTTTTGAACACGGATTATTGCTCATTTTTAACTTTAAAAAGTTACGGATTGCAACTTGAATTGATTAAAGTAAATAAAACAAAGTCTACAATGAAGTACACTTAAATTTGTTCGTTACGATTTTAAAAGTTACAATAATGAGACTGTTAATTTCTTGACAGTTGTCATATGAATTATAGATTCAGTACTGGCCGGAGGGTTATGCAATAATAATAATTTTAAATTGATTAAATTACGGTGATAAAATGTAATTGGTCTGTGATGAACTCGTCATCAGAATTTGTGGATCTGTCTGCTTTGCCCTAATCTTTTCCTTAATGCCACAGTTAAACTCAGAACAAAATGAACTCTTCTCATCGCGCTCACAGTGTCATTAGCTGCTCATGCTGCATGATAATGAGCTGTTCAGCCTCTTCACTCTGTCCTGCACTGGATCCACACTGACATGTGGATTGTTCTGCCACTGCTGTTCCTGTGACCAGCACGTGCAGCTGCATAATTAAACTGCAGACAGGAATCTTTTGCCTTAGCCGTACGTTGGCTTATATCTAGTCAGATAAAACAGCCAGCCTCCCTCTCAGCATTCAACTCTGGCATAGCTGAGCAGTCAGGCGTGAAGTTACCATAATGCTTTCTTTTACTTTGGTGGCAGAATGGCACATGATGGGGAGGGCAGGAGGGAAGCGTCTCTCCTGCCCACATGTGCTGCACCGGCCACATGTGTTGCACCATTTCACTTCTCAGACCTGCAGCTGTGGCTGCCACGATCACTTAGGACAGAGGGGGAAGTCTGGAGCAGCAGGTGGGATCAGAAGCTCTGAGCTGCCGCTTTCCTCTTACAGAACTTGTTCTAGGAGGCGCAGAGGGCGAAGCCGTTTAGGCAGGAGAAACCTCGGCTTCTTTTAACAAGCTTTGTATCTTCCTGTTGCAGCCCAATCCAGCAGCGTACGAGCTTCTGCAAAAACGCAGAAGGAGGGACTCGGTGGAATCACACCCACGGAGCGGTGCTCGGGTTAATGCAGAGGCTCGCACCCACGGGCGGCTCTCTGGAGCGTCTTACAAGTCAGCCAGGCCTTCAAATGTCAGCTTCCTGAACAGCCTGAACTCTCCTCCCCACGGTCAGAGCCAGTGGCCAGCATACTTCAGCTCCAGCGCACACCCCGCCTCCAACAAAACATCACAATTCAGCACATTTAACAAGCCACATTTGAGGAGCTCGCGCAGAAACTTGCCTAAGGTGAGAACTCTCCGTGTGCATCTGTGTTTTCCTCGCCATTGTTTGTATAGGAATAATGATCGCTTGTTTACCAGTGACTAGTAAGTCGTGTGTGTGTGTGTTTTTATTTATTATGCAGTGTTGTAATTTAGCTTCAGTGGGTGTTTGTGTTTCATGATCAAACGTGACATTGAAAAAGTCTGAAATCTTAATGTTGGTACGAGACAGTTTGTGTTTCTGCTGGCTGTGATTCTCCTGTGGAAAAGCAACAGTTCTTATTACTAATTCATCTCTTGGTTAAGACATGCTAACAGAAAGGCTAAATATATATATTTAAAAGCAAAAAGGTGTTTAGAAACCTAGAAAGGATATTTATACTGTGTCACCGTAATGAGGCGTCTGAACTACCTAAAATGATTGATGATTGATGATGATTTTTGCCTGTATTTCCTTGCATTTTTATAAAACCCTTCTCTGGCTGTATGAGATTGCTTTCTGCTTGAGACGGAGCCAGTTTAGCTTCAGAGCTAAAAATGCCCCGTTCTGTGTTGCTGTTACAAGCTCATGACTCATATGGGTTACGTAACACTTTTCTCCTATCTGGTTAAAGCACTCATTCCCCTCCACTGACTCTCTCACTTCTGCCATCAGCTGTATCATTAATAGAAGGCGAGTTAGAACATCACATGATGGAATGAGGAGTTGCTCCGTTTCACTTTACGATCTGCCCGGGGCCGGTTCACACTGGATATTTGAATTATTTGTGTTTTTCTTGGGTTGTGCAACACTGCATAAAGTCATAGGAAATATGCCCACTCAGGCAGTGTCTTTTTGATGGACAGAAAAGCACTTTAAAAAACAGTTCACACAAATTAAAATTGCATCAATATTTACAGAACCACTTTGTCATTCCAAAACTGTACTGACTTGCTTTTCTCGTGGAACGCGAGCAAATATCTAAGCGTCGCTTTGCAACGAAATTGAATAGGGACTGGAGCTGTCAAGCTGTATAAATGACTTTGTAAATTGTGGTAAGAATTTTGTAAAGCATCCCATTTAAGGACATTGATTCTACAACGTCCTGGTGGACTTTGAATCTCAAGTTTATTAGCAAACAAAAAGCCAAACAAATAGATGACCACGCATCATCTTAAACTGACCTGAATGTGTACCACACCATCTGCTGTTAACACACAGTGGAAACATTCTCCATGACACTGTTGTAAGAAGATATAGTTTGATGTGAACATCACATGGATGGTGTGGAATAAGCCATTCAAAAACTTTTTCTAAACATCCACCTGCCCTTGAGAAGAATTGCCTTTAAGACAAGGCAATTAATCTCTGAGCTGATTCTCTTGACGCTGTTTTGTGCTTCGTGGCACTTTTAGCAGATTATAGAATCAGCATCATAATAGTTTTGTGTGAACTGCATAACACCGTCTGTATTTAATGTCAATGCTGATGAAACTAAACTGTAATCACCAGTTCTCTATTACACAAGTGTAAGCATTTAAAGAGATGCAGAGATTGTCAAAATAACAGACTGCTCTCTTGTTTCATCATGCCTTCGTAATGCTCTAATATTAGATTGGATTTCATCTTAAGAGCAACCGGCATGACTCAGCTGCCCAGACTCAGTTCTCCATCAGCCCACAAGTGTCTTTCATGAGACCCTGGTGTCTTAATCTTAGCAGTTTGTTATCAGTCAGTTTCCTGTGTGTGAGTCAGCTCGGTGGCCGAAGTCAGATATGTTTCATTTGCTGTTATGTCAGAGATCTAAATTAAATCTCGAAACGTTATGATAATTTATGAGACTGTCATATGGTAATTGCACAACAGTCACACTTTTTGCTTCTAGGTGATTAAAAGGTGGAACTGTTAGATTGTGACAGTGTAATCTTTCATGTTTGGATAAGGCTTTATCCAAACATGGATAAATAATTTATAACATAAATTACTAAGTATATAACATTTTTAATAATGACTACCATGAGGTTCTTATGTGATCACATCACTGGCCATGGGAACCAGAACTAATTTGACCCATGTTAATTTCATGACTAATAACTATTATAATAGATACTATTACATAATATTCTTTATATAACAGAACTGTTATATAATATAATAACAATAACGTTTTAATAATCTACTAAGCAGTGTATGTTTGATTAATTTATGATGTTTTTAATTATATAATCAATGGAAGCTGTTAGTCGTAGTGTTACCCAGCATTCTTTGCAAAATATGAGCCTGTTTTAAAGCTACAACATGCAGTACAGTATGTTATCAAGAGGCAATATACTGTAAATGTGGAAAGGAGTTCAACAGAGCTAATATAGTGTTTCTAACCACTAGTGTTCACATGATTACGTGTTGTTTTTTGTATCTGGAGACAAGAAAATTACCCGTTTCTTTCTCACTGTAACAGAGGGACCAGAAAATGAACGGTGAAAGTCCGCCCACCATCACCATGGCGCTGATTAACCCCCAAACTTCACCTACACCCTCTGAGAGCAAGATGTCCACCACCCAGCAGCTCTCCATCAGCGTGTAAGTGCAGTACAGTACAAATGGTCACATGTATGCTGTAAAAACATTTCTTTGCTGCAGCCCAAAGACATTTAGCTGCCTTTAAGCTGATGATATGTTGTGATATGGTGTGTCCAGGTGTGCGGCGCTGTATTCCTACACACCACATCGTGCAGAGGAGCTGGAACTGAGGAAGGGGGAGATGGTGGGGGTTTATGGGAAATTTAAAGAGGGCTGGCTGCGTGGACTGTCTCTCAGAACAGGAAAAGTGGGCATCCTGCCAGCCAACTATGTCACACCTGTGCTGAGGTGAGATTTCTGTATATCTACAGTATACAGGTCTCTACTCTGTACTCTGTCACACTTAACAATGTGTGATTGTCAAAAACTATCAAAGGTGTCATATACTTTAAACTACAAGATTTGTTAGGTTTGAAATAAAACCAAAGCAATAGATACTGCTCAATGTGAAGCCAGCTAACAGGGAACATTCTGAGAACATACTCTAACAGTAGGCTAACATTCTCTAAAAGTTCTCTCAAAGTTATCAAAAAATTTAGCAGTAAGGTTAGTAGAACATTTTTGTAATGTTGTATATTATATATTTTAAAAACGTTATTTAGTTAGCTTTAGTTGCTAGTGAAATGTTTTAAAAACATTACAGAATTAAAAATATATTTGAGTAGCGTTCTTATAACCAAACAATAATGATCATACAGCGTCTAAACAACTGGACATTTTAAATGATCCTAGAACTTTCAAAATAACCTTTTTAATATTTTGATACTTAATGGAAGCGTTAGGGGGATGTTCTTCTTACAACCTGAAGTACCAAAAGTACTTGGATCCTTTTTGGGTGTCAGACATAAGTGGATGTCTGTAGTATGTGAGGAACTACACCCGTGGAACAGGGGAACTAAAAACCTCTGAAAGTTACTGCAGAAAGAGCTTATCTCATTTTTGATTACTTTACAGTGGACAACATAAAGCAGTTATTGTCCCCCCTCAGTCACAGCTCTGATCTGATCTACAGTATGACACTCAGTCTCTGAATATGTTTTGGAACCACTTTAAATGTCTTTCTGTAGAAACAGAGAGAATACAAAGTTCTTTATCAGCCGTAGAAAGGTTCTTCTTAAAGCATGTTTAATTGGAAGTTTAACTGGAGGTTTAGTTTTTCTAAACGCAGACCGTTTAGACTGTTATTATGACTGTCAGTTTTACAGTAATATATTTACTTTCTCACAGAACATCGGCAAGGTTTCTTGAACAAACCAAACCTGCCATTCCTAATACAAGTACAATGCCAGTTAAAAGACACACCCTGCACAAGCCGCAGGCTGTTGTGTTGGCCCTGGACAAAGTCAACAACGAGGGCCCTTCACCTTCAGTGACTGTTTCATCTGCTGGGATGGGGAAAAAACAGCAGCCGGGCGGGAAACCAGGGTGGGGCTCGCTAAGACGTGCCCTCCATGCCTCACACAGAGGTGAGAAACAGCAAGCCTCAGCACGCTGCATCAGTTCGGTTCGTGGGAAGATGATGGGAATCATTTTGGCTGCCGCGGCTGTTGAATTTATTTAGGTGTTTTCATAGACGCATGTTTTTCTTTTCAGTCAATATATAAATATAAAAGCTCCTTATTTCTCCTTATTCTCCTTTACAAATATATTTTAGATTTTGGTTGACATAATGTTTTATTAAAAAGAACTTGTGTTTCCAGATTCGTTCCTATTGTAATCATAACTACCCCTTAATAACATAATAGACTATTCTGCAAATAAAACAACAAAATAACATAATGTTTTGACCTAGGGCTTTGTACAAAATAATTACATATCTGCTTTTTTTATTACTTAATTTTGTTACATTTGTCAGTAAGCAGCAAGCTTAGATTGTCACTGATTCAAGGATTAGGTAAACAGCCTGTTCTTGAAAAATGAATATTTGTAACAGGATTCATTTCTGTTTCTGCTCCACACTTAAAAGTGTCATGATCTTTAACCTAAGACCTGCCGACATCAACCCTGTTACTGAAGGCATAGCTGTACTTATATCCCAGCCTGTTACTATTCATTTGTTTACTTGGAGATCGAATTGATTTAGAAAGACATTTCTGTTGATAAACTGTTTTAATAAACTGCAAATGTAAAAGGTAACGATGTTCATGTTCTTTTGTTTTTGCAGCCAGTAAGGCACATTGGTTTAATATGAAGCCCCTGACTTCTGCTTATGCTGTTGTTACAGGGTTGCCTCACCATGGAAGCTACAATTCAAATCCCATCCTCAGTCTTCAGCCCCATCCTCAGGATCTGGGGCAGATCTATACTTTAGGCCGTTCACCTGTTCTCCCCAAAAAGAGAAACGGTTTGTTCTCAAACCCCATCAAGCCGCAGCATTGGGCATATGAAACAACCCCGCCCTCTGGTGGTGGATATCAAAGAGGAAACAGGGGTCCTGTCCAGAAAGAGGCCACGGTCACTCCTCAGTCTATTCTGGTTAAACCAGATGCTCATAAACACAATGCAGAGAAGGTAAAAACGTGTTCTGTATGTGTTTTAGGAGTAAGACTCACTCTTTGTAAAGAACATTCTTTCAATATTTGTTTATATTCAAATAAATCACAGGCTCATTTTGAATATGGTTGTGGCTTTGTATGTTCTAGCCGGTAAAATCAGTGAGGTTCCTGGATGCTCAGGACACTCTTCAGGCAACATCAAAAATGACATCCTCCCCAACTGCAGGACATATTTCCATCTCTCAGTCTGGCCTCTTGGGCCTGGAGCACTGGAACCCATCAGCCATCTTGGGTCGGGATGGAAGTAGCCTGGTTCTTAAAGACACAAAAACATTTCAGCCCAGGAAGAGCACAGGGCCAGATCATGCTGCCATGGACTTCCTGTCACTAAATATGAAACCAGTACTAATAAATAACCCGTCCAACACCAATAGGTCAGTATTCTTGAAATATGTCTTAAAGCATTGCATTATCTGATCGTATTTGTGGATTTTTTTTGTTGTATCTAAATTTTTGGTTTGTTAAAAGATACTGACAGATATACTGAGAAAAGCAGGTTTTTATTAGGATTTCCTGTCAATTCACAGAAACATTCAGATACATTGAGATACTGGATATGCTGGTGATGCTATCTGACTGTTGTTTTTTTTCAGATACAGGGTAATGAAGGGGTACAATGCCAAGACAGATGCAGAGCTCACTTTGACAGAAGGGGAAATAGTCGTTATTCAGAGGCCTCGAGCAGATGGAAGGGTTCTCATAACCCAGGAGATCAGTGGAAAAACTGGACTTTTCCACAGCAGCGTACTGGAAATACTGGACAAAGTTCTTTGAATGTGCCACAGTTTTTCTGTTGTGTAAAAACCTTTTGACCAGAACTGTGCTCAGAGTCACACCATTTTAGTCTGTTGTGTCATTAAACAAAAAAAGCAATACCCTGTGTACTTAAAGGCAGCCATAAAAACATATGTTTCTGTTCAGACAAATTCTGTGTAATTCCACAAGATGTGTTTAAATAAGGTTAAATGTGAGAGCGTGACATTATAATTAAGCTGAAAGTATGATTAAATTAGCCAAAATATTGTATGAAAGACTTTGCAGAACGTTTTGGATGAGGCATTGCTTTTGTGCAGAACTATCCACAGATGCCGTGGGGGTCTGCTCATAGTGTATGTGTGTCCTGAGCATCACTTTTTGTCTCATGCTCACCCACCTGACACATCCCTGAACTTCTGGAAGTTTCTCCTCCATCATTAGTCAGCTGTAAGATGATTGTGCCTTTTGTATGTTGAAACACTGTTTGCACTTTTTCATGGTGTGAGGGGTGAGGAAGATAACTGAGATTAGCAGTGAACCCGTGTGTGTGTATGACGGCTGGACGTTGCTCTGAGATGATTTATCTGCTGAAGATTGTGTTTTTCATGCACAAAATCCTATTCTCTCAGTATGTGCATTGTTCTGTTGCGTGAAACCTTATGGCAGCTCCATCCTGGAAATGAAATAAGTTCCTGCTCTCAGTTCCTGCTATTTTAGTCATTTTATTTTGTTGAAATGTGTACATTTATTAAACGGATAACAGTTACAATGGAGTGAGAAAACACCTTTATGAGCGTTTAACAAATACAACAGAGCCAATATCAATAATAAATAATAATATAATAATAATAATAATAATACCATCTGTTAATTCCTCGTCATACATATTCAATGACCCTAATGCTGATCAAATAAAAGGAAAAACATTTTAAAGAAGACAGATTTAAGATTGTGATCTGATGAGCCTGATTTTCCTCAATTAGTTCCCGTGCGGATGAAATCAGGCGCGCGTGCACGCGCATGCCCGGTGAACGCGGTTTGGGACGGGCGCTGGTGTTGAGGGAGTTCGTCTCCGGTAACAATATTTCCTCACAAACGTGCCAATAACGGATACGTGAACTAATCTGAACATGCCGGTAAGACCGTTTTCTCTTGTGTTGGTATCGGAGCGTGTGATCAGCGTTGCGCACCACCTTCATCGTTACGACGCTTTGCAACCGGAATCGTAAATGTTTACTCGACGGCGATTTCCGTCGCATGTCCCCCGTTGTCGTGTTATCGTTGTTGTGCATTGAATTACGTGCATTGAATTAATTCAATAACGTGACGATTTGTGCGTTAAATGACCGCGGCGGCTCTGTTCGCCGAGCTAGCCGCCTGCTAGTTACCGTCTTAGCCTCCCGATATTAACGATATTAACGATATTAAATCTCTCAGCGGTCAGATGCACGATGAGAAATCGTTAAACAACCCGTATTGAACGGGTAACTAGTTATGTGACGTGTAATAAAATTAATCCGCTGTTTTGGTTTTGTTTCATTAGCTGTTAGCGCGATACAGGCCGGTCACACCCGCTGCTTAGCAACAGCGTTCAGTCGCCATAAAATACATCAAACCATTAACCAACCCGTTTGCAGTAATATTACCATAGCAACTGTAGTCTTTTATATATAGATGTATAAATATAGACATTAAATCAATGTCTCCATTAAATGTTTACATCTGCATCACTAGATTTGAAAGGGCTCACGTGAAACGTTCTCTGAACGTTGGCTGACGTTCTTTCAGCGTTGTCGAGCATGTTCTTGTAGTACAACGTTTCTGTAATGCTATATGTCGTATAAAAAACGTTAGGGAAACGTTTGACAACCTTACAGAATTGAAAAATGAGGCAACGTAAATACAACCTCAAAAGAACTGACTTTTGAGCCTTTTGTTGCTAATGGTAACGTTACAGAAACGTTCTGACAATCGAACATTGTTAGCTGGGTTATGTTCCCTGATAAATCATGCATCTCAGCTGCAAACTGTAGTGTTTATAATCCGTTTCAATGTGTGTTAGAGTAATAAACTGGACAAACCGGAGAAGGTGGAGGTGAGTGATAACGTGAAGGTGGTGGTGAGATGTCGACCCCTCAACGAGAAGGAGAAGGTGATGGGATACAAGCAGGCCGTCAGTGTGGACGAGATCAGAGGAACCATCACTGTGAACAAACTCGACACTTTCAGTGAACCGCCGAAGACCTTCACCTTTGATACTGTGTTTGGTCCTGATAGTAAACAGCTGGATGTGTACAATTTAACAGCTCGACCCATCATTGACTCGGTGTTAGAGGGTTACAATGGTAGGTAAACAACAAATATTTCCAACAACTGTAGCTTGAAATGCATATCTTAATTATAAATCTAAATACATTTGAATGATCGATCTTTTGGTGTGTTGGGCAGCTTTAACAATGAGGCTGCTCATTGTTAATAGTGTTTTTTATGTTTTTTTACGATGTACCGTGTTTTGTTTGCCTTCAGGAACTATATTCGCATACGGTCAGACAGGCACAGGGAAAACATTTACAATGGAGGGAGTCAGAGCTGTTCCTGAGCTCAGAGGCATCATTCCCAATTCATTTGCTCATGTATTTGGCCACATCGCGAAAGCAGAAGGAGACACAAGGTGAGAACTGTTTTCTGAGCGCTCTGGTGAGCAAAATGTTTTTATGTATTTCACATGACATTTTCCCATGCTTCTCTTACGAGACACCTCGGCGTTATCAGCAGGATATTAAGATAAGATGTGTTATTAAACCACAGGTTTCTGGTAAGAGTTTCATATTTAGAAATCTACAATGAAGAGGTGAGGGACCTCTTAGGAAAGGACCAGATGCAGAGGCTGGAGGTGAGCATCAGAATTCACCCTAAATGAAAGACCAAAGATCTGGGTGCCTGTGTTACTTACACATGCTCCTCTGGGTTCCCCAGCAATGCACTTTCAAGTTTTATCTGACACACCAAAATTAGGTCACGAAGCATCTGACTAATGCATAGGCCTGGATGAAATCTGCACCTATAGATTTTCCACAAAGCAAATTTCTATAAGATTATAACCCACATAGATAACCCACATGACCCACAATGTTCTAGACATCATCTGTACCGCACACGTTCATTTATCATGCCTATAATGAGCTTAATAAGATGTTTCTGTTAGATAAGGCATCTAAACCATGCAGTGCTCGGTTGGGTCCCTATTAAGAAACACTGAACTAGACTAAAGGAAACAGATTCACAAACATTCACTTAATACAACACAGCTATGAATTTAGGACCGCAGTTTACATTTATTTATATTGAGGAAGCCTGACTTGACTGCAGCTTGAAACGCTGGAATGATGCAACCTCATATTGCACTGTGCAGCATGCAGCGTTGCAGTGCAATTTAAGAGTTGTAAACCCCAGAAATGCGAATAATAAATGCTAAAAATGAATTGCAGGTGAAGGAGAGACCTGATGTAGGAGTTTACATCAAGGATCTCTCTGGTTATGTGGTAAACAATGCTGATGATATGGACCGGATTATGACCCTCGGCCATAAAAACCGTATGTATATTTTAATTTGTTTTCAACAACTTTTCTCACATTTTTAGTCAGTATATGGAAGTAATCAGTTCATTTATGGTCTATGTCTGTCTACAAATCTAAATGCATACATCTATGTGTAATCCTTTGGTTAAAGACATTTTGAAGGTCACAGGGAATATAAAATGTATTCAAGCTAGTGTAGATGACCCCATAACTCAAAGACATGTTGCTCTGATCGGGTTTGGGTTTCTGTATACAGGAAATCCAGGGGCATCTAACCCATGTTTTATTTCCTCTTGCCCAGGTTCTGTTGGTGCCACCAATATGAATGAACACAGTTCTCGCTCTCATGCCATCTTCACCATAACAATTGAGTGCAGCGAGAAGGGCGTGGATGGGAATCAACACGTTCGCATGGGTAAACTTCACCTGGTTGACCTCGCGGTAAGCAGGCCGAGCCGTGTGGAAGAGCTTAACCTTCTTATTCTTCAACTAAGGGAAACAATGTTTTGTTCTTCAGGGATCTGAAAGGCAAGGCAAAACGGGCGCCACAGGTCAGCGTCTTAAAGAGGCCACAAAAATCAACCTGTCCCTGTCGACCCTGGGCAACGTGATCTCCGCACTGGTGGATGGGAAGAGCACCCATGTTCCCTACAGGAACTCAAAACTCACCCGACTCTTACAGGACTCTTTAGGAGGAAACTCCAAAACCATGATGGTACAATCTCAAGATTTTATTGTAATGTTAAATCTGAGCTTGACTTGCTGGTCAAAACACTTCTATCATTTACTGTGTAGTTTAACATGCACAGTGTGCCACTACAGCGAGGTCATGAGTTTGATTCCCAGGAAATACACAGTCTAATAAAATGTATTTGTTAAACACTATAGGTTAAAGTGTCTGCCAACTGTGTAAATGTAAAATTCTGTTGAACTGAATGATGGTTTTAACTGTTTTTGTCAAATCTCTCTGGCTTGCAGTGTGCAAACATTGGCCCAGCAGACTACAACTATGATGAGACCATCAGTACGCTTCGCTACGCCAACCGCGCTAAAAACATCAAGAATAAGGCCAGAATTAATGAGGACCCGAAGGATGCACTTCTGCGGCAGTTTCAGAAAGAAATCGAAGAGCTCAAGAAAAAGCTGGAAGAAGGTACTAGACATCATTTTCAGCTATCTGATATCTGATCTTGGAAAACTGTCATCAAGATGTGACTTACCGGCTCTCTTCTTACAGTTTTCTGCTGTATGTCGATGCTGTCTTTAGAGGCAGCTCTCTAGGGTTCGGAACAGAGTCAGAGTATAGATTTGTTTGATTTCTGAACTGAGAAGTTCTCAGAGATCCAGTGTTGAGCTCTGTCTCTTCCTGCTCAGGTGAGGAGATCTCTGGATCTGATGGCAGTGGATCGGATGACATGGATGAAGGTGAAGATGAGATGGGAGTTGGTGGCGAGAGACGCAGGAAACGAGGTATGAATTTGTGCATTCTGACACTTCTTTGTAGTTGATCTCAAGACGTTGAAAATTGTATCTAAATATTGCTGTGGGAAGAAACACAATGGCTTTGTTTGCATGTCTAGGTCATCAGGTCAAACACAGTTTCATTGTGTGTCATGTCTGGCAATGACTCTACAGCTCTGTGCCCACATAGAGCTAACAGTCACTCCAAACAAACTGTTCTTGGAGGTGTCTCCAAAACATTTACATTTAGTCATTTAGCAGATGCTTTTATCCAAAGCGACTTACAAAGGACGAGAGCATTGAACAAATTTATTTATTTATATTTTATATTATTCTTTGTTGCTGATGCATTTGCAAAAATTCTGTATTTACATGAACAAAAATATAAATAACAAGTGAGGCAATGTTCCTATTATTTAATTTAGCCAAAACCAATGTCTTTCTATATCTGTTTTTAATTAATTTTAATGATTTTTTTTTTTTAAAAGCACACATTCACAATGATCACACTGTCAGAATGAGTCTGTTGTTTGTTTGAGTGTTCCAACCACTGTGACATGGCAACATTGGCTCATCCAATGGTGTGAGAGTGGGGCGGGACTGTATGTTTGATTGACCACTATGGTACCCTCATGTTATTCCAAATCTATATGACTTTTTGGAACACAAATGAAGATATTTTAAGAATTGTGTCCATACAATGGTAGGCAATGGGTGCCACTGTTGTCTGGTTACGAACTTACCTCAAAATATCATCTTTTGTGTTCCTCAGAAGCAAAAAATAAAGTCATACAGGTTTGGAATGACATGAGGGTGAGTACTTGATTAAAGATTTTTATTTCTGGGTAAACTGTCCCTTTAAGCTCTGTCAGCTGTTTTCTGTCTCTGTTCCTGATCGTTGTGGTGCTGTTAGCTGGTGGTCTTGCCGTGTCTCTTTCTCTTTTGCAGACAGCAGCAGTAGTACAGACTCAGTCTGTTATTTATTACATCATTGTGAGGAGAGATCTCAGACTAGTGAGTGGGAGCAGCACATGGATAAACCACAGATTCACTCCCACCTCCCTTAATCACCCCCTCAAGTCCTTATAACCCCCCTACACTCAAACATCAACCCCCAGCACTAATACAAAGCGCGTATACCCAACAGTCTCAACAGCACAATCACAGATTGGCCAATGCACATCACACAAAAAAGTGTTTCTGTTCAAAATGTCAAGATCTTATCAAAAAGGCTGACAAATTGACAGAAGTCGATGTGTACAGATTTTAATCAGTCCTCCGGGAAACTAAGTGGTAATTACAGGGTACTAGTTTGCTAGATGTTGCTTAGATTAAACTAGTTGCTGCAGTAGCTGTCTAATGAGATGCGTTAACGTTATTACTTCATTATAAGAACGTTATTTTGTATTCTGTAACGTTTTTAAAACGACTACTTCACAAACTACTTTTTGATACATAATATAACATTAGAAAAGGTCTTCTAATGTTAATGCAATGGCTTTATTTGAGAACTTTAGGAGAACGTAGAATGTTAGCCAACGTTCTGAGAACGTTCCCTGTTATCTGGGTTGTTCCAGTTTGATACTGTACATGGTCAGATGACTTCCTGTCTGAGTGGGCGGTTCTTGGCGACAATGAGCTTTGAGGTGGGTTACATCCATCTGTGACCTGATGGCCTCACAGCTAATGTAATTGTTGTCTCTGCAGGGTATTCATAAAGGGCCCCATTTACACCTGTTAGACGCGTGTGTCAGGTGATCCAATCATAAGTGTCCGTATACACATGGAATTGGATGCATTTGTAACATAAAATCACATTTTGTTTTGTTGCCTTAAGTTGACTTAAAATATTTGCATTCTAGATTAATTTTACAAGACTTGGACATCCCTGCATGTTACAGCTTTTCCTGTTTGTGATTGTATTACCAGCTGATCACAACATCTGCTCACCTGCTAATAACCATCATCTAATCACATGAAATTCAATTAATAACAAGCAAGCCTAACTCATTAACATACCTACAAAGTAACATTTATTTTATAACATTTATTCATTTATTATATCTGTTGATATTAGCTTAGAATATTTGCTTTGTACATTGTTATTATCATTGTTTATTAATTTTATCAATTTTGAATTTCCTTACTTTTTCTTCTTAATTTTCTTTTTCTCTTTCATTTCCAATTCCAGTGTTCACTGTTAAATGTTTTTGGATATTTTCATTTGTACAGCTGCTTTGCAACAGCGTGCCACTGTGAAAAGCGTTATATAAATAAATTGAACGTGAACTTATTAACAGATGTTTAATAACTGAACCAGCAGGTAGCACTATATAAAATGTGTATAATATTGTAAATGCTTGTAAACAAAGCAGAAGTGGAACAGAACATGTTGACGTATGTTGACAGGAACTCCATAAAAGGACATCACCCTCCGCGTGTGATGACATCATGGTTAGACTCTCTCCAATAGCCCCTGTTCAGTGTGTGCTGTCATTTCACAACTGACCCAATTACAAATGTAACTCCTTTTTGAAAGGCATGTAGATAATATATGTGCTTCTGTTTTCTCTTTTCTGATGCATTTTGTTGGCCATGTGACTTCTCTGCTCTAAATTCAAGACCAAAGAGGTTGGTGTTATGATCTCTTTAGCCGCCCGACCTCCTGTCACCTCCTGACCTGTTTCTCTAGAAATGTGCCCTATTTTACCCTCTCACAGCTGAGACAATTGCCTCAGTGCAGGAAAAATCATTAAAGCTTCTGACTGTCAAAATTGAATGTATGAGATCTGCCCCATTGTCATTCAAATGAAGGGTGAGCGAAGTTTAAGCAATGTTAGCATGTGATTGGAGATCTGTGACCTGGATGTACTGTGTAAGTCTAAGTACCATGTTGTGTATTAACTCCGCAGGGATTGATTAGCATCCCACCTTATCTGTCAGCACAATATATTGGTGAATCTTAAAAAGTTTGTCACAAATATGTCAGATTCTGTCAAAAATGCCTGTGTATTTCTAAAAGAATTAACTTAAAATGCAGATATACACATTTTATTCAACATACACACTTTTTCAGTTTCCCCCTTTGGTCAAAAATGGACTAAAAATATTGCGCATTTAAAGTGTCTACATTTGTTCTGAAGAAGTTTTTAGATGTTTCTGGTTTTATGTCTTTAACATCGGTTTTAAAATGTGTCATGTTAAGGGAGGAAGAAGGTGTCTCCAGATAAGATGGTGGAGATGCAGGCGAAGATTGAGGAGGAACGGAAGGCGCTGGAGGCCAAACTGGACATGGAGGAGGAGGAGAGGAACAAAGCCCGAGCTGAACTGGAGAAGAGAGAGAAAGACCTTCTCAAAGCCCAGTGAGATATCTCATATGGTCAATTTCTGTAATGGAAAGCAAGCTTCACTTTCTGTTGCTTATTACTGTTGCTTTGAAGAATCTCCTAAACCCCAAAATGAAACTTTTATATGCAAACATTTTAATGCACCTGCATCACTTTTCTACTGAAAATATAAAAATCAAGTCAATATTTGTCACATAAAAGGAAAAGTTTAAACACAATTTACTACAAATATTATCTGGTGAGTGTACAAAGCTAATTTTGATTACCCTCAGACAAGAACATCAGTTATTACTGGAGAAGCTGTCTGCTCTGGAGAAGAGGGTTATTGTTGGTGGAGTTGATTTACTGGCTAAGGCTGAGGAGCAAGAGAAACTTCTGGAAGAATCCAACAACGAGCTGGAGGAGCGCAGGAGGAGAGCCGAGCAACTCCGAAGAGAACTGGAGGAGAAGGAGGTAGAGATGATCACATGACTTCAGACGAAATGATATAAGCCTGAATGAGGAGATTGACCTGTTGAGTCATGTTTGTAAATGTCTGTAAACAGCAAGAGCGTTTGGACATTGAGGAGAAATACACCAGCTTACAGGAAGAGGCTCAAGGCAAGACCAAGAAACTGAAGAAAGTCTGGACGATGTTGATGGCGGCAAAATCTGAGGTACGATGCAGCTTGTGCTGCTCTCAAGCAGCCGTTCACGTGATGTTGAGCCACATGTGAGTGTGCTGGAAGGTCACACTGAAACAACTGCACGCTAATGCGGACATTCCACTCATGATAATGCCTCCCTTTTGTTTCAGATGGCGGATCTGCAGCAAGAACATCACCGGGAGATTGAAGGTCTGCTGGAGAACATCCGGCAGCTGAGCAGAGAACTGCGTCTGCAGATGCTCATCATCGATAATTTTATTCCTCAGGAATATCAGGTCTGTATTGATGCACAGTAATCTGTACATATTCCCACGCACACACACTACCAGTCAACCAACCACAGTTCAGCATCTATAATTGACATTTAAGATGCATCTTATCTGATATTAAACCACATGCAGTATTTACAGAAACTCACTACTGGCACAGTTAGCTCAGGATTTATATTTGTCTACAAAACACTAAACAAGCTTTAAATTAGAAGACCTTTAAGGTCAGGTGTGTCGAACCCAAACATGACTGGTAGTGTTTGTTACTTCTGCATTGTTGCTGCATTTTTGCAGCTAGCTCTGCTACTGCAGTACTGATCTGGTTAGCTGCTATATGGTTCATATATGTAAATGGAAGCATTATCTAACTGTCTAACTATCTCCTGCACTGAAACAGCGTGCTTGCAAATTCTTTTCCTCATTTGATTTGATTAATCTGATATTTTGACTGATAATGTGAGGTGTGAACTGCAGCACTTGCAAAGTGAAAATGTCACGGAAATTTTTGGCAGTGAATTTCCCAGTGCCATTTAACCGAAAGAATTAGCATTATTAATAAGTGATTCATTTTAATCATTTGTGAAGGTGAAGGTACATTTAAATATTTCGGCATCAGACTCATCATTAGCTAATGATTCTCAAAGTTTCACATGATTGAATTTGTACTAGATTTGTTTGTGTTCATTGAATGTGGATAGAAATGCAGGAGTCATCTGTCTGATCTGTCCTGTACAGGAAATGATTGAGAACTATGTGCACTGGAATGAGGACATCGGCGAGTGGCAGCTGGTAAGATCTGTTCACACAGTTACTTTCTCAAATCTCTCAGTCCTTGCTTGATGGTTGGGCCCTGTTAAAAACTTTGTTTTCAGAAATGTGTGGCCTACACCGGCAACAACATGAGAAAACAGACCCCTGTATCAGACAAGAAAGAGAAAGATGCAAGTATCCATTCAAAGCATGTTTTAGAGCCACATGTGATTTTTCTTGTCCATGTGTTTATTTTCTGCACTCTCTCTCCCTGTCTTTCATGCCCAGCCATTTGAAGTGGATCTTTCCCATGTGTACCTGGCCTACACTGAGGAGAGTATGAGACAGTCCCTCATGAAACTAGAAAGGCCTCGAACGTCAAAAAGTGGGAAGTCCAGGCCTAAAACTGGCCGTAGGTGAGCTTTAGTTTAGTTTTTGTTTACATTTTGCATTACACTTTGACACACAGAATTTGAATGAAAGTGCCCGCCCCACTGTTTATTATATGTGTATTATATGCTGAAGGATTATATGCATAATCCTTCAGTATAGTTTGTCTAATAAAATAGTTACAATTTTATTCCATAACCATCTTGACATTTTGATGCTGAATGTTTGAAGTCACTGTCTGTGACTAATGATATATTGCACTTTGAACTCTGAATGTGATATTTGTGGGGATTTTTTAAAAACGTTTTTTTGTTTTAGGAAACGCTCCTCCAAACCAGAGGCTGCGATTGAATCCCTGCTACAGTGAGCCATTTGATCTAAAAAAAAAAAAAAAAAAAAACAGGTCCAGGTCCAGTTTATTGCTTAGGAAGTATTAAGAACTGCAAAGAGTGTGCAGTTTTGTTTAAAGAATAATGCTTGTGATCTAAGGACACTTGGACGTAATTGTATATCATGTTTATATGCAGGATTTAGTTGGGGATACTTCACTCTAAAATATCTGTTATGAAAGTACTCCAACAGGCACCTTTAAACTTAAAACAAACACTGTTATTGTATATTGTGCTTTACATTCATTGTTATGCTGTCTGAGACGCCCACATTTGGGGCAGGATATTAGTCTGACCTTAAAGATTAGTGCGCCATCAGGCAAAATGCTGTTGAGAAATGACTTGACTGTGGTTTTATATAACTGACAGAGTGCATTTGCTTTAGCTCAATGTACACACAGCTATTAGGCTACTTTAATTCTTTATGATAAGAATGTGCATGCCATGTAAACATTAGGTCACTTTACTCTAAATGTAAAGCATTTCCTGTGTACACTGTAGTAAAACCTTATTAGTCTTATGTAAAAAATGTTTACATTTTACTGTGCTTTGTTCTGTACTCTCCTTAAGTTATTAAATTATTTTACAGGTTTAATGTAATGTTGGAGCTCATTGTAACGACATTCCAAACTTGATTGTCCGTTTAAAATATTTTATTGATAAATACTTTAATTTCATAAATATAAACAAATAACTTAATCATACTAAAATGTAAACAGTTCTTTAAATCTGATTGTCTGTTTTGTAGATGCTCATTTTTCGTGATAAGCATTTTAAGGTTCTGTTCAACAGGTTCCTCATTAAGATTTCCTCTGAGCTCCTCACAGTGCAGTTGAAGTGCTGTGGGTGAAAGCGCATTTAGACATGTTAGATCACATTTACACGGGTTCGTTTTGAGGTTGGGGTTGGTGTTCACACATTTAAAATGTAAAAAAATTGTGGAATTTACACACCACTAGCGGCACTATACAGGATTTCAAAAACGTTTCCTGAAAAGCTCTTCTCATCTCCTATTGCTGGACCTGTAGGCCCGTCCCAAACTAACACCAAACACCATTGATTCAGCATGTTGGGTACAACTCCGGTGCCGCTAGTGGTGCAAAAATTACACTGAGGCTTTAAAGAACTAATAAAACAACGTAGTCAATCAATCACACTTTAATAGATCAACAAATGTACTACTAATGCACAGCATTGGTTTAAAGCAGATTGCTACCTAAAGTCTGAGACTGTTACAAGTTGTCAAATGTATCTAATGTTGCTTGATGCCAATAAATGTTTACTTACCCCTGTGTACATTGCATAGGCATATAGCTGTCTGTGTAGCCGGCTGTTGCTGAGATCTGTGTCTTTCAAAACTGCTGCTATTTGGCAAATGTATTGTGACTGTTGTTATAGAACGAGACATAATTGTATTAAATAGTATTACCTGAACAGTTGACTTGATGAGCTCATTTTGAAAGCTAACATCAGGCAAATGAGTGGTGAAATTTTATGTGTTCTAATGAATTTAACTTACCGAACAGCCCATGACATTTTTGACATACTGGTTAAGTGTCTATGGAAAAAAGTTTAAATAACATTAAAAATAAACATTGTAATCACATTTAGCTACTTTTTTAAACTATAATTAAACAATTCGTACCTTATTTGAACTATGACGTAGCATTTCGTTTGCACTCTCTATACCTTCCATCAAAAGCAGTTTCTTCACATCATGTACTTTTGATTCTGTAACCATTACAAATGCAAGAACTAAAAGCAAGTACGTCCTCATGTTTGGGCCCTGTCGAGGCGTCCTGATGGTCTTAAACAGGTCTAGGCATAACTTCAGCACTGGTGTCAATCTACTTATAGTCTTGACAGGATGTTTGAAGGTTCTCCCCAGACAGAAGAGATGAGGTGATTACACGTCAAGCAAAACTTCACACCCCCATTCATCATTAGTGTCATGTGTTGAAAAAGAAGAATTTCCTTTATCATTGAGTAGGAAGGTAATATTAGGTAATGGCTCAAAGTTTGACTAAATTAGGAGTGCGGTGCTTTAACTGCATATGTAAATTCCATGTTCATAGACATTTCCATTAATGAAATGAACCGATTATCTAGTTTGTTATACAGTGTCCATCATTCTCTAAGTTCTGCAAATTCATGGTCATTTATTAAATATTTCGTATTTTTGGTTGCTTTCAGCGACCAGTAAGTGCTGCTTCAAGTTGAACACAAAACAAACACACCCTTTAGTTCTCCGTTTCATTAAATATAAAGCATTTTTAAATCTGGTAATGTTTGGTAATGACAGTGCACTGCGCAGTGCTCTACAATACTAATGTAAATACCATATTACCTCTGTTCTTACATTTTCAAGTGTACATTTACAAGTGAGCTACTGTATGCACCGGATCATGTTAAAGATGTTGTACCAACCTCAGCACACAGTTACATCAGTCAGATTTAGCAACCTATTGTCAGGGAGTAATATCAGATTAAGCAGAACATTTTTATCATTTCATTGATTAGATGGATATGATCAATAGGGCACTTTTTGTAGTTGTTATACTGTATATAAAACACACTGGTATTAGTCATACATTTGTTTAGTCTACCGAGTATTTCCCAGGGTAGGATTATTTTTGTCAGTTTTGCAAAGGGACACAAACTAGCCCAGCTTTTATATGTGCTTTAACAAACATATAGTGTTGGTTACTTAGTTAAAAAAACAGTTCATCCATTCTACAAACCCACTCGTCTTCCTCTGCAGGTTGCGGGGGGCTGGAGTTAATTCCAGAACCTCGGGCCCTGGGCAGGAAACACACTGGACACATGACACATGAGTTCAACTTTTCAACTTACAGTCAATCTGCTTTCATTATACAGCTGATTTGTCTTATTGTATTGTCACTTGTTTATTCAACAGTTATAGCACACATGATATGTAAGTTTGCTCGACAGAATTTATAAAAAGATTCCAATTGAAATTTTGAACTAATTTAAACTGAAATGAATTGAAACCAATATATATCACTATATATTAATTAGTCTAATTAAAGCTTTAATGGACATGAGTGCAGTCATCAACATGACTGTGATTCAGCCGTGAACTTTATTTCGACCAAGTTGTGAACAAGAAACTGCCCAGTTAGTCCGTGGATTTCTGCTCCCCAGAGAAAACAATTTCCTACAGATTCTTCCTGAAACGTTCAGAAACATGCTAGTGCAGGTAAACTGATCTCATGTCAGAAATCATTTGCACGGACAACTTAAAACTACAACAGCATAAACACTGATGAAAACATCCTCACGTCACAGGAAAAATAATAATCAAATGCAGTGCCAGCACATTACAATAAAGCTTCATTCATTTACATTAGTTAAATGGATAGTTCATCCACACATGAAGTTTTGCTGTTCATTTACTCACCCTCAGAGGTCATCAGATGTGTAGGTGACATTTTTCTTCAGTAGAACTGTAAAGAAGACTAAAACCGTGGTCTTTAATTCATAAAAGTCAGTAAGGTTAACAAGCTGTGGGGTTAACAGTTTTAACATGTTAGTTCAACTAATATATTTCACGTTAACAAATGGAACCCTGTTGTAAAGTGTTACCAAACTAGTTATAAACTAAGAAGTAAAACTAAAAAACAAATCCGATCTTTATCTGCAGGGGGCGCTCCGACTTACGCTACAGGAGTTGCCACACCAGATTGATAGTATGAAATCACATTCCAAACTCTATTAAATTCTATTTAATTAAACTATAAATAAACCTGAGGATGAGTATTACACTAAGGTTTTTTGTGAACGTGAAGATTAGTCACAGTGATAATGATGATAAAAATGACCTGCGCAGCGTATTAAATGTGATACTGCTGAAAATACAGGTAATCCTGAATTAACAAAGGCTTGCGTGTAACTTAAAAATACGAAACATTTTTCACATTTGAATGTTGTCTTCATTAGCTTCATTTATTTTTGTTCTCCGCTGGGTCTATGCATAAGAAAGGGCTGTCTTCAGTTGAAGAGAAACTATGATTTTACTGAAATGTATGATTCTGATGGCAAGACATTACGACTGTTTATTAAAAGAGCTCACAAGAAAATGGAAACAAACCTGCTTCCATACATGTAAAGAAATCAAATGGCTTCACGGGGCAATGTGTTTTAAATTTAATCTACGTGAAACTAATCATGCAAATCATGCACACGTGTTTGATATAAAACCAGTCTCTCTCACCTTGATTAGGTTCTTTGAGTAAAACTACAAGAACAACCTACAGATTATATCTGTTCAAATGACTGATATCACAAGCCATGCAGCACAAAAGTATTTGATTCTAAACTTACATGACATAAAAACAGAAATAGTTATTGCTACTTTAACCATAGTTATTAAAATTTAAAAAAAAGTATAAAATCCTGCCAGATGTTTGTTAATCGGAGAAAACTGTCTACCTAATCAAAACCAATCATGTTTCAGCATTTTTAGTCAGATGAGTAGTACAGATCTTGCTCTGATGTGGCTTTATATTATGATTCCTATCTGTGTTTCTAGGAACGCTCTGTGCAGTTTCCTGTGTGATCAGAGTTGCTCAGTCAGTTTAGCTGTCTGGCTAGTAACCGGTACTGTACGTGCTCAGTTACTGAACGTAAAATACCTCTGCCCTTAGACTACTTACCTACTAAAAAAACTCCAGCTATAATACAGATATAATCAAGTTAAAGACATTATTAGAAATAAAACAGAAGATTAGATGAAACCCAGAATATCTTACTAGGATATTAAAAAAATGGATTCAATTGTCACTTCAAAACAATACAAGTTTGTCAAATGAAAACGTAATTTATAAATGTTTCAACTCAAAAAATCTTCATCACAACAGGTTTGTCATTTTTTATCCACTTAAATGAGTGGTGAAATATCTTGGAGATAGAGTAATATCTAGTCAACCAGAATAAGAATCTAGCAGTACATTCATATTCTTGCTCTTCTTCATTAAAGGGGACTGTCTACAGTGGGGTTAACAGAGCCAGTTAGTTTTTGACTACATAGTGCCCTCTGGAGGAACTCTTGGGAAGGTGCTGTGGTTATTTTAGAGGCAGATAAGTTCAATCACTTCCTCCTATTGAGTCTTGTTGATCTGAGCAGCAAGTTCAAGCAAACCTGGAGCTGAAAGAGGCCATTATTTCTTCATTTGGACCCTGAAGGAAGTGATGTCTGCCCACATCCAGTCTGTGTGAAGTGTGTAATGTCTGACATGCCTGAAGTGTCACTCAATAACATTTCAAGAATAATTGCAAACATGTTTCCCAAACACTCCCACGTCAGACTCACGGACACTCAAGATCTTAAATGGATTTTGCCCCAGGATCACCCATCAGCACCAGAACAATTCAGTGTGAGCAACACGAGCACAGACAGGTTATTAAAGCCGCAATCCGTAACTTTTGGTTAAAAGTTAACAAAAATCAGCTTTTGAAGCGAGTACATGACAGATCGGTGTGATTTATCATTGAGCTGTCGGGTCCGATTTCCCGGGAAATGCGTAAAAATAAATTGGGAAAGTGACCTGCAGTTTTATGTTTCAAACAGAGATGGCGACAGAGAGGCGAAAGTTACGGACTGCAGCTTTAATTCTGGTTTAAAACGTCTATAAACTGTGACGACGAGTAAAACAATTAAAAAAGAGCGATTCAATGTCCCCACAAACACGCATCACAATATGATCCAGTGTGAACACAACCCGCTCCGAATCCGGAACTGAATCAGCGTCACACCTCTTCTCTCTCTCTCTGGACCTGTACTCACCCTGCAGTCAGTCAGCAGGTCTCAGATCAGCAGGTCTCAGATCAGCAGGTCTCAGATCAGCCGGTCGAGGCTCGATGCACTGAAAACGGAAACGTTTTTGCGCATGAACGTGATCCGCGTCCACACGACCCGCCGACCCGACTGACGACGTCATCCCGCTGACACGTACCGCGCATGCGCACGGCGTCACCGATTTCACACTCGCGTACGAACACGAAAAATAAACTTTGAAAGGCGTTTTGCGTTTACTCCTGCTGTATACACAAACTGCCAGAAATCATTAAAAATTAAAGCCAAACTAAAAGTTTCTAACAACTCTGAAATCGTAGTAAATTGTGAGCTGAAAACTAATATATATATATATATATGCAAAACACTTTTTGTTAAACTTTTTGTTCAAATATTTATCCATACTCTTGCCAAAATTATTAAATGACATTATTAAAATTCTTTTCAAAATGTATAGACGTTCTGTCGAGAATAGAGGAACGTCCCCGAGTTTGCACAAAATGTCATGACCTTTAACCTCTACTACTTATGATCCATCTGGTCTTAAGCTGCCATGAGCTGCCATCTGGTGGACAAATTTGTGTGGCATAAGACTACGTACACACGTGTTTGAGGGTAAACTGTCCATTTTTAATGAAAAGAAGCTGTTGATCTTCTAAACAGTAAAGAGTATTTCTCATGTGAGTCATCTCTAAGTGTTCAGAGCTGTTAGTGGTAAGATGTTTCTCCCGATGCTGAGAAAGAGTGTGGTGGTAGAAACTGGGGTTGAGTTTCCTTTAGTTCACGTATCAGCACACCATCTCTGTTAAGTATGCAGAAATATACACCTCCCAGCCCCCAATTCAGAAAACTAGTGTCAGCCGCTACCTCCAGCAACACTCTCTTACTCTGTGTCAGAGTCTTCCGAGGCTGGGGAAAATGAATCTGGGAAAGTTTGTCTGGTACGGATGAGTGTTATTACTCTGCTAAATGGAAGGATCTATGGATTTCACAGAATTACCCTTATGACATCAAATACCCGTCACGAAGGTTAAGTGACTTTATCGAACGCACATGATGGCTGTGAAAACATGTATGAGACTGACACTGAACGATGTACAGTGTATCTGAACAAAGTCAAATGTCAAATTATATGTTGGGGTGATACCGCTTTGGTCTGGTCTGCTGGTCTGATCACAATCTGGTTTGGGTCTGCTAAGCCCGTAAAAGTGACGAATATGCTGCTATTGTTGAGTATTATATTGTAACTCCTAACATCATAGAAATGGGGGCTAATGATCTAAGTATCATTGGATCAGATGAGCCTTAAATTCATAGCAATGAGAAACCAGTAAGTTAAAATCCACTGCATAGAAACTGTGGGCCAACAGAGGTATACCTCTTTTTTTGAGCAACTGATGGTGTTAAGACAAGTGATAGAAATGTTATTACACTGATCACACAAAATGAGTCATGAAATCTTACAAATTTATCTTATAAATTTACAGGTGATTACAGATTTGTACCATGATTCAGAGTTACGCTGACACAGCTAATATACTAAAAAATATATATGATATCTGATATCATAGATTCTAGATGCATGCATGTCTTCTCTGTAAGCTATTTCAAGTTGTGAATGAGTTACATTGTGATGTTTTGTTTTGAGGTTCTAAATTTGCAATTTACAACAAGTAGCCATTGTTAAAAGGTTTAGTGTAGCTGGGGCCTAGATTGTTGTTATTACCTCATTAATGGGTTATTGAGGGTACCTGAGATATTTTTGAGACCCAGTATGAAAAGCACAAAGTTGCAGCTAATTCCTCGAATTATGGGAAATACGTAATTAGTGTTTCTAGCAACTCTTCACAGCACCACTGCTGCAACCAGGGCTTCAGCCGTGACTCTTTTCACAATTTAGCACAGCCTCAAATTGTTACTCTTTAAAGAAAATGCAACCAAATTTACACCAGACTTGACACAAATCATACATACACTCAACACATACTATACAAGTTTTTGTGGTATTTTTGTATTCATTCATATATGTGTTTTATATACATTTAATGATTGTATATTTTTTGTTTTGTTTTTATTTTATAGAAAATATATACGTTTAAAGTACAAGTGTGTTTCAAAGCACGTTTATTGCAGCCGTGTTAACTTGATTTTGGCTTCAGGGTTCCTCCACCTCGTAAACTCCAATTTAACACCTAAAAACTAACCACCTCTAATTCATGAGTATCTGTGCTATGACCTTTTCATGGCAATATGTCAGTATCACGCTTAGTATCACACAAAATAAAAGAACCATTTGTTGATAAATCTTTTATCATGACTTGCGGATATGCTCCAGTTATGAATGCCACCACAGCCATGAACAAAACAATTGATCAAATAGTGGATAACATTTCAAAGACTCTTGTCCTGCCATGAGCGACTGGATGAATCAATTAATGTGAACTCATCCACTTTCAGTCACATTTGAATCGCAATGAACTTAAAATGACAAAATTATCTGTGTCAAAGCTGGTTTAAGGGACCATTTAGCTCCAGGTAAAGTCAACATGATTAAAAAAATGTATGCTATTAATTTAAAACACAATATTCCTTTCATTCCAATGTAAAGTCTTCATAAAGTCCTACTTGAATAATATCATTTTGGCCCCACCTTTTAAGTGACTTTCCTTAAACCTGGCTTATAACCTAAACCTGGTGTTTTCATGGAAAGATGGGCGAATATGCACTTTAAACTGCACTGTAAACTTTCAACATCATTTCAGCAGATCTAGATGTTTTCAGAACATATTACAGAGATTCACATGCAGCCAAACTGATGAGTTTAACACATGGTGGCCTTTATCATGTTCACGAACTACTGCGAGAGTCCTGCACAGTCCACCTTAAAATGTCAAATGTCTCAATACATCTGTAAATGCAGTCACATGCAAACATCTGTCTGTTCTCTGTATCCTTTCGAAGCATAAGTAAAAGAACACGGACTGTTGCTTACTGTACTTTTAAGACCTGTTTTATGCATTATTTTGATTTAAACCTACAGTATTAATAACTTCCTCCATTCAGAAGACATTGTAACAACAATTAAAAGACAGATATCAACAGTTATGAATAGCCTCTTACAATCGAATGTGTTTTAACATGATTGTAGTCTGGCCTTATAAAATATATGCTGGAATTAATGACAGCTATTTCCAACATTTAATTCAACGTCGGCTAAATGAATAAATGTGAAGTTTGATCTCTAAACATTTCACACACAGGAAATATTCCCACAATTAAAAGTTGTTTTTTCCACATGGAAAAAAAACAGAAAAATTCTTAATGCAACTCTTAGTTTTTTCCCCTTCAACTAACTTAGAAAAAAATCACTTACATCATGGCTGCATCTGAAGTGTATGTGGTATACACTTCCTGCTTTACGGCCTATATAAATATAGAGTGCAGAAGAAGATCATTATCTGTAGACTACATTCCATCTGAAAGAAACATGAAAGTTGTAACTCTTCTCACTCTCCTCACTCTTGGCTGTGCAGAAAAGAACAGCATCTCTGATATCTTCTTTGGAATTACAAAGAACCTTAACAAACTTAAAGATGATCATAACCTGACGGTATGTAATTTTTTTGCTTACATCTTTTTAAAGAGCAAAAGACATTAAATTTCAGCATTAAAAACTGCTAATGGTTGTTTGCCTTAGTTACACTTTTGTGATTAGAAATAGTGGAGTCTGAAGAGGAGTATTTCTCATTGTCTTGGGGGAAATATATTGACTTATATTAAAGGATTAATATCAAAACTGATAAAATGATGGTTTCTTGTATTGTCTGATGATAATTGACTTTCAATCAATTCACAGACATTCAGTCACTCCCATCAAATCCAGTCCATGCTGAAGACCCATCCAGTGAGTATGTTGTTATATTCACTCAGTGATGAACACTGATGAAAACATTAATGAAACACTAATGAAACATTGTCGAACTTTCAATTCATTCATTGTGTTCTTTGTTTTTATTAAACACAGTGTAAGTGTGAGGTGGTGTTTGTAGACCATCTGAAACAATTCGTGAAGTCAGTTAAAAGTTCGACCCGAAGTTCGAAGAATAATATAAGCAACATTTTGGATCTTCTGGACCGCCTTCATCTGCAAGATAATATGGTAAGATTTTTGCCTCCATGTGTTTTCTGGGATCCTGTAATATTACACTATTATGTTTTACAAGGTTTTTCCTGTAGCTAAACTGGTAGAGCATTGCATTTGCAGCACAAAGGTTCGATTCCCAGGGAACACACATAAAAATGTATAAATTAATTGTACTATAAGTTGCTTTGGATAAAAGTGTTTGCCAAATGTAAATGTTAATGTAAAGATTTTTTCTCAGCAGTAAATGATTTAGACCACTTCATCAGTGTATTGATGTTAAATTTCAAACCTCTTTTTAGATATAATGTTTAGGCGATTAAAAGCTTATCAATATTACCAACTCTGTTCAGTTAAAGAAAGTTCAATTTCTAGATTCAAAACCTAGAAGTCCTCAGTGACCAGAACCGTCAAAAGATCAAATAATAATTTTATCTTTTGTCTGTTTTAGAGGAATCCAGGAATCAACTGTACAAAATCAGTGAACATTGTCGAGAAAAAAAGATCAGGGACCATCAAGATGCACCTGATTGATTACAACACTGAATTCATCAGAAAATGGAACTTCAATAACTGCCAAAAGAACAGCACAATTACAGTCCAGGAGAAACAGTAACTAATCAGACATCCTCTTATACAGATGTAACATTATGTGAATGGCACATTTATTTATTCAAATAACATGCAACTTGTCTTTGTACTTTATTTATTTGCCAATTGATCAATTATTTATTTATTTATTTATATCAGGCTATTTATTTATTTAACCATTGTGTTGCCGTAATATTGTGTGTCACTCTGTCTATTATGGCACGTTTGTAAATTGAAAGCATCAAGTTTTATAAATACAACAAATACACAACAAACAAATACACTAGACTTGTTTTCAAGTTTTTTACTTGTATTGTAAACTTGCATTTGTATGGCCCATGCGTTAAATTTAACCTTAAATAAACAAAACCCGCAACATATTTCTTGTTGCTTCACTCTGTTTGCTAACATCCGTTTACACACCTGATTTAGTTTCTGATCTGTAGTATAGATGTGACATTATTTACTCAGAGAAAGGATTTCACACGATTCAGTATATTTAAAAAGCATCTGACATGTAAAAATATTCATGTTACTTAATATACTTAAAAATAAGTAAGAATTTGTGGTTTATTTACTGCCATTGCCTGATAATCAATATATAATCATATAAATGTAATCAATATTATGAATATAATCAAACTTTTTCATAAAAACTTCATAAAACAAACACCAACCATTATGTGGCATTAAAATACATACTGTATACCCAAGTCATTTGACACAACCAGAGCCATCACCAACACTGGAATTATTTGATTTGCTTAAATTCTGGCTAGATCTGGACTAGTCAAGAACATGAGAAAAGACAGGATGTAACAACAGATGCTCTCATGTTTTGTGGGTGTTATTGCAAGACTTACACATTCAATAGAAAATCGTTCATTTCACAACGCAGCCGGACACTTCCCTGTTTTGATGCACAAATTTGAAATTGTATATATTGTGAGGGCGAGTGTGGGGACGGGATGAGCTGTTCTGTGATCAGAATGGCAGACGATGACTGGCATTTTTAAAGAAACGGTCCACAAACACAAGAGCAGGTGTCGGTTGTATAAGCTTGCATCTGCAGCTTGCGTGGCTTCAGAGAGACTTTCTCCTTTGAAGCTGTGATTTATGTGCTGCGGCGACACCTAAACTCACATATCAGTGTATCTTTGATTTTTTTTAGGGTGTCTACATCCATTGTGTTAAGTTGAGAAATCAGTACCCACATCTGCATTGATCAGGATCTGACCATCAAATGAAAAGAATGACCTTAATTAGAAAAAGACCATAAAAGGAAACATACATGCCAGATGACCTTATATGGTCACGTGCCTAGATATGCCATAAATATAGGTGTAATAGAGGCTTTACCAATCACATAGGTTAACAATGTATATGTGAGTGTGTCCATTAACAAGTTCCAAACTGCATTTTAGTATCACAAATTCAGAATTCCATATACAGAAAGGAAATGAAATTTCAATATTGACACAGGTCTTATTTGTATCTAAAAATATGAATCTATTAATGAATGCATTAATTGCACAACAACTAGATGTATACAAATATGGTGCAAACTATAAAACAACAAATTGAAAAATGTAAAAAAACAAAAAACAGCAAATGATTACATTATGGATTATCATGCATCCAGTAAGATCACTGTGCAGGGTGCTGAACTGAAAAATTAGACCCCTTAATGGTCTGAATGTAAAGCATGTCTCCAGCAACAAACTGTTGATGAAATGCGCAATATTATTGCATTCACATGATCTGAAGCTTTTCACACCCACCATTACAAAACAGTGCCTTCATTATTTCTCCAAACAAGCCTTATGCGCAGTTGCACTAAACTGCGGGTTGGAGAGCCCTTGCAGCGCAATTACTTCACAAAGACAGATGATTACTTCTGTATACTCCTAAATGCATGCAAAGCAATACTGACCATCACAAGCATTACAACGTTTGTTTAGTGCGCACGGTCCCCATTAGGGGGCCTCGTCGCTTTGATTATGGGTAGCCTACATTGAGATGAAAACGTGATAAAGATGAACGGAACAGTTTGTGAGTGGATGTTAATCGTCTTTCTTTCTGTTTTGAGACCGGAGTCACTTCTCAGGACGCGACGCGACGCGACGCGACGCGCATTAAATAACCAAACCGCGCGGGGTCGTTTTGGTCCCGTTTCTCCTCTCGTTTGCGTTACTGACCGGAGGGATGCTTTCATGTTGTCGTGTAATGTTTTCGCGGATTCATGCTGGTTGTGTTAGTTTGACACACTAAAGAAAAAGGCGATGCGCGAAGTCCGCGTCGCGTCGCGTCGCGTCTCCTCGCGTCAGGACACATTATCACGCGAAATGCCCGAAACGTGAAATGCTGATGCGGTGAGTGCAAACTCTTGAGTTTTATATTCACATCTTTATATCTCTCGACGGGTGACGGGATAAATGATGTTGTTTTAGGATAAACACGTCTCATCATGTAAATGACTTTACTGTCACAGTTTTTGTTGTGACAAACTGGGGAAATGAAATCATGCATTTTGTTTGGTTTTTTCAGAATAAGTCACATTCAAAATCTGCCTTCAGAATAGCCCCTTTCTCTTCTTTGGTGGACGTTCATGGTCGACACGTAATGGCAGTGATGGATTTGAACTCGACCACCGTCATTGACAGTGGATTGACGGAAAGTGATCAGTCAACACGGGTTCTCACAGGTTGCTTTCTTTCTCTTCTCATTCTCTCCACATTACTGGGGAACACGTTGGTTTGTGCAGCCGTCACGAAGTTTCGGCACCTGCGTTCTAAGGTCACAAACTTTTTTGTCATCTCACTGGCCGTGTCGGACCTGCTGGTGGCCATTCTGGTCATGCCCTGGAAGGCTGTGACAGAGGTGGCTGGTTTTTGGCCCTTTGGTTCATTCTGTGACATTTGGGTAGCGTTTGACATCATGTGCTCCACAGCTTCCATCCTGAACCTCTGCGTTATCAGTGTGGACCGATACTGGGCCATTTCCAGTCCGTTTCGCTATGAGAGGAAGATGACTCCCAGGGTGGCCTTTGTGATGATCAGTGTGGCTTGGACCCTGTCTGTGCTCATCTCCTTTATCCCAGTGCAGCTAAAATGGCACAAGGCACAGCCAACAAGCTTCTCCGAGGTCAATGCTTCTCGTGGGGCTCCTCTGATGGACAACTGTGACTCCAGCCTCAACAGAACATACGCTATTTCCTCCTCCCTCATCAGCTTCTACATTCCTGTGGCCATCATGATTGTGACCTACACTCAGATTTACAGAATCGCCCAAAAGCAAATCAGAAGGATCTCTGCCCTGGAACGGGCCGCTGAGAGTGCTAAAATTCGCCACGACAGCATGGGTAGCAGTTCTAACGTGGATTGCGAGAGCTCCTTTAAACTGTCATTCAAACGGGAAACGAAAGTGTTGAAAACTCTGTCTGTTATTATGGGAGTATTTGTTTGCTGTTGGTTGCCATTTTTCATCCTGAACTGCATGGTGCCGTTTTGTAAGCACGGTGTGAAAAGCCTGCCCTGCATCAGTCCAACAACCTTTGATGTTTTTGTGTGGTTTGGATGGGCCAATTCTTCACTCAACCCAATCATATACGCCTTCAATGCTGATTTTCGCAGAGCTTTTGCTATCCTTTTGGGGTGCCAGAGACTCTGTCCAGGAAGCAACAGCATGGAGACACCAAGCCTAAACAAAAACTGAAAAGCACCAGTCTCCTCTGTGACATAAAGAAACCCATAACGTGGACATTTTGGCCATGTGAGTCTATGTTACAGCAGTCATTGCCAAGGAAAGCTATTGGAAAAAGAGAAAATGGATTTGGGATTAAGACTGGGAAGAAAGCCCTCCTGCTGTGCTGGAGAGCGAGGACAGCAGGTCTGATGTTCCTTAAGCAAAGCTGATCTCTGTAATAGGCTGTACTTCCCCAGAAAATAATGTATGGTTGCCTGTGTGTTCCCAATTGCCCACAGGCTATTTCAGGAAACCACTGCTGCTCTTATTAAACAATAAATTACAGAATCCACAACTGACATGCAAACATTAGAGAAGCCACATTTTCTTTAAAAAGTTAAGAATGATCATAAAAATACAGAATATTCATGAGAAACTGTTGAATGCTCTACGTGAAGTTGATATTATAGGCAAAACTGCAATACGATGGAATACATGTTGTCTATTGCTCTGTAAATGACTGAGTGAAGAGTATGGATCCATCAATACCTGAAATGTCACTGAAATGACATTCCAGCCATTTCCAATACAATCCAGTGCAATCAGAATCAAATACATCACTGCTTGATAAACACTGATCTCATCCTCTCCACTCTTATTACGTTTCCCTGACATCTTGCCTTATTCACGAGACTTCGCATTTTTTTCCAAAACAAGAGGGCAGATGGTCCGTCACGAAACGGCCGTCCCATTATTGTCGTAATGAACATGTATGTTGTTCTCCGGTACTTGTTCTCTTCAGATCCTCTCATTCATTATTCAACTGTGAAAATGAAGCATTAAGACTAACAGAACAGATGGCCGTAAAACAACATGCCAATATGGGAATAGGCAGTGAAGTCTCAGTTACGGTTTACAGGTAATAGATCCGATGATTGTTGAGATTGTAATTATGTTCTAAGAGAGTCTGGGATTCTTGGTCCCAGTACAACATAACACTGTGATCGTTACTGTGTCGATGGATGTGATGCAATGTGCCATGTGATAATGTGGAAAACTTAAAAACTGCTGTGGGTGAGAACCTTATAAATTCTGCAGCAAACTGAATGTAATGAATTGTGACGAGTCTGTTAAATCCAGTTATGTTATGATCTGATGATTTGTGGTTCTTTGGAATTTTGTCATGATTTCATGACACATAACTTGGTGCGGTTACTTGTATTTACACAGTACTGCATTCATTGTTGTGAACGCTGATTTAAAATTATAGTGTTGAAGTATAATTATGTCATATTTAATTATTAATTTAAAACTAATGAGAAGAGTAATTATGTGGATATGAATATTAGGTCCTGTGGTGTTGAAATGTCATTCCATTAGCTTTTGGTACATTAAAATATGTGTTCATTTGCTTTTAAAGCTTCAGGAACCTACAAAAACCTCATACAAAATGTATACCCCACTACCAGGGATAGTTCTCTATCGGTTTGCTATAGTGCTCTAGAACATTCTCTAGAAGTTCTCTCAAAGTAAACAAAAAATGCTTTGCAGTAAATTAGTAGAATGTTTTTTAAATGTTATATATCATATATCCAAAATGTTATTCTTACATTGTTAGTGGAACATTTTAAAAGAACAGAATAACGTTGTTATAAACAAACAATAATGTTAATACATCTGAAAAACTGGAGGTTTTGAACATTCCTAGAACTTTCTAAATAACATTTTAAAAATAACATTTAAATTTTTTTTTACTTAATGCAAATGTTTGGAAAACATTCTAACAACCTAAAATTGTTAGCGTGGTATCTCTGTATTTGAATCTGCTGTGCTTCTTTTCAATTCATGAAACTTGAACAGGAAACAATAACACATAGTGTGACACTCAACCTCTTAAAGTTTTGTTTGTTACCGTCAAGCTGTCTTGACACACAGCAAAGGTGGCATGAGTACAGATAATAAGCTCAAGAAGACAACCGGCGGAGTTAAATTGTTTTTGCCTGCCAGCCTCCAAGAGTGAGAGTCAACCTTTCACAGTGGGGCCCTCAAAGCTGACATTACCACTCAACCTCAAATCCCAAAACTCTCATCTCAGACACAATAGGAAGCATATTGGATGAGTTATTAAACCATAGACGCTGTGATCCAGAAACAGCAGTGCGTGACTCATGGCTGTCATTTGATCCTGTACTCTGCGTTGTGTTTGGTCCGTGTCAGTCGACAGGAAACAGTGGGGACACTGTAATTAGTGTAATGAACAGAATCAGTATTGTATAGCATACTTGTGTATATTTAATGCGTAGATACCAGAGCAGTGTCCATGTAATGTAAGTAACACAGTGACCGCAAAAAGAATCTTGACACTTAAGCCACAGCTTAAAATGTAGGAATTTCATTGTATTAGAAACTAAATATCAAACCAAACTGCATCTGCTAGAACATCTCAAAACTAATTTGAAATCGAATTGTTCACACAGCTATCAGAGTGACTACAAGTGCAGATCAAAATAACTAAGAAGATGTGAGATCCAGGAATCATCCAAATACTTCTTGTCTTTATTTTGAACAGTATTTTAAATTGAATGTAAACCTTACAAACAGACCTTTGGTCAAATGTTATGCTTGTGCGTTCATTAAAATAAATGCTATCTGGACTGCTTATTTTGTTTCTAGTGTGGTATCTATCTATCTATCTATCTATCTATGTCCCTAGACAGCAATCAGCAAACCAAAAGGTTTGGCTTAAGTGTTCTGCTTCTTACATTTTTCTCTGGAGAAAGAAACCTCAGTAATTTCACGTGTCCTGAGTAATTTTAGGAGAAACATCTGAAGGAACATTGATAATTAAAATAAACTTAACTGAGCTATAAGAGCAACCTCTGAGCAATAAAATGCTCCTCAGGCTTGTCTTTACAAGTAATTTTCTACTGGTGACCTCAGAGAGAGAGGGAGAGAGAGAGAGACAGGAAAGGGTCCTTTAGAGAAAAGACTTATATAACCACCCAGCTAACAGGGAACACTGGCTAATGTTCTCTAAAGTTATCATAAAACATTCTTACAGTAATGTTAGTGGAACACTCAACGTAACATTAAAAACGTTATTCTTAAGTTGTTAGTGGAACATTTTTAAAATGTTACAGAATGTTAAAATGTTGGAATAATGTTCTTATCACCAAGCAATATCAATAATACAAGGTCTACAAAACTGGATGTTTTGAACGTTTCCTAGAACTTTCAAAATTACTTTTGTTAGTTAATGGGAACATTAAGCAAATGTTCCTACAACCTAAATTTGGTATCTGAGCAGTCCGCAATTTTCTAACAATGTCAGTTCTGGGCAAAATCATGTCTGTGTTTCACTATGTTATCAGGGTTTATCTCACAGCAAAGCTGGTTAATATTGCTAAATAAATGGGAATAATTGGAACTGCATGAGCTTTTGACATCATAAAATAATGCAATATCTGAATTCACATTCTCTGCTGTAGGCAAAGGTTGAGTGTGATTGAACAATGATGGAAGTGCAATCATGTCTTTCAGATTAATTCCTTCCCCCTCATTTGAAATGTATAGGTTAAATCACAACCGATACTGTATGCATTACTGAAACTAATGCATTTCTAATAGCTCACACTCAACTGCTGTGACAGATTAATAAGTAAAGGGTGAGGAACTGCGAGGGGCACAGCGGTGATGCGTCAACAGATCGTCATGTCGACTGACAGCGCAGCATGTCTGATGTATGCATACGTGACTGCTGTACATGCTGATATCTCAATGCTACAGCATGCGTGAGCAATGCCTTTGTGTTCGCATGCCCATCTGACTTGTCGCTGATGCGCTGTCACCCAGTTTCAAGCCTGTTACCTGAGGATCACCCAGCTAACAGGGAACATTCTCAGAACATTGAATAACATTCTCTCAAGTTCCCTCAACATTCTTGCAGTAATGTTAGTTTAAAATATTTTAACATTATACATCATATCAAACACGTTATTCCTAAATTGTTAGTAGAACATTTAAAAAAAAAGTTATGGAATTTAAAAAGTCTGAATAACATTCTCATAACAAAGCAATAATGCTAACATCTAAAAAACTGGACTTTTTGAACGTTACTAGAATTTTCAAAAAAACATTTAACATTTCTCTGACTTAACAGAACTATTAGCGCAACGTTTTTACAACCTTAAATTGTGGGTGCATGCATCATGTTAAGAGCAATAACACATTGTACTGCTAGGATAAATCTCAGCGGCCATCAGGCCAACTTCCCCTTTAATCCGTCCTAATCCTGGCACTCCATTCACATGTCAGGCCCAAATGTTTCACCCACTTTGCCAAAGAAGCCCCTGAGTGGGGCAGCGATGAGCAAATTCCTCTCCAAAACATGAGAGCATGCTGGAGTAGCTTTAGCGGGATTAGGCTAAATCAATTGACTGGAGATCCCAGCTAACAGGGAATGTTCTCAGAACGTTGGGTAAGAGTTCTCTCAAAGTTTTCAAAAATGTTCTTTCAGTAACATCAGTACAAATTTCTTTTAACATTATATATCATATATCAAAAAACGTTATTCTTAAGTTGTTAGTGGACTGTTTTAAAAACACTACAGAATTTGAAAAATGTTTAAAAATAAAAAAATGTTTAAAATAACGTTATTACGTCCAGTCAAAATAAGGAACACAATGTCTAAAAAACTGGATGTTTTCAAAAACTTTTTGTTACTTAATGGAAATGTTAGGAAAACATTCTTAAAACCTAAAATTGTTAGCTGGGATAGCGGTTGTATAAACTGTGGTGACAATCATTAAATAGAAGTCAGGGAATTTAGAATATTAAAACCCTTCAGGTAGGCAAGCTGTTCGGATCTGATCGCATTACAGTGATTATTAATTACACTTATGATTAGACTTGGCAATGAAACATATGGGCGTACGTATAATATTTAGATGACCTGTGACCTATCTGATGCTGTTTGTGCCAGCATGTTAAGTGTGAGAAATGCAGAATTAGTCCAGGCACAATAAACGTAATGTAGATCAGAGATTGATGGTTTGGCCTTTCAAAAACAGGAATCCTGTGCCCATTGAAGGACAGTGTCAGGGAAAGCTGTGTCATGTCTGAATGGATGCAATGCTAATGCGCTGCCCTTCAGGCCTGTTTCTGAAGTGAGGCCTGTCCAATCTGACTAATCTCATCACATCACTGCCACTCGCAGAGAGATGCCCTCTATCATCAACACAAGACGCTCGCCACTCACGCCGCGGATGAGAGACCGAAAAATGTAGGTAAATGAAAGTAAAGGAGAAACCCGTTTTTCTCATCCCTCTCCTGGAAAATATAAACGTTTTGCCAAGAGACGAGAACTGAAGTATGCGGCAAACATGACCAATGATACTAATTTCCAGACCGTGAAAGACCTTCCCAGCAAACATGAAACATTCTCATAACATTGGCTAACATTCTCTTAAATTTCTCTCATCGTTATCAAAAACGTTTGTGCAATAATGTTAGCAGCATGTTTTCATATCAAATATAATAAAGAATGTTATGTATATATATATATATCAAAAATTTTAATCTATTTTGTTCATGGAATTTTTTTCAAAATATGTTTGAATGATGTTCTTATAACCAAACAACAACGTTAATACAACATATAAAAATAAACGTTTTGAACATTTCTAGAACATTCAAAATAACATTGTTTTTTTGTTACTTAATGGGAACATTAGGAAAACGCTTGCACCTTTGGTGCAATTTGGATGGCGTTCAAAAGCAACGAGCACAACCAAGCATGATTGAGATTCCTGCTTACTGCCAATGTTCAGACCTCCGACAAAGGCACTGAACTTCCTTTGCATCACCTCACCTTAGGGAATAGCCCAATTCCAAAACCTGCATGAGTCATGCACAGCAGTGATGCAAATAACAAAGAACATAACAATGCAGAAACCCATTACAGGGTTCTAGAGTTAAACAATCCCCCCGGTTATTTGATAGTGTGCCCACATTCATCTTCAATTCATAATTCCAATACTTGTTTTTGTTGGGGGATAAATTTAAACCGGTGTGTTGGAAGTGCATCAGGCTCTTTCTTTGTGCTAGAGAATAAAGGGCGAGATTTGAGCTGTTGAGATTTGTGTCGTCGCCACAGAAACAAACTGCATGCAAAAAAAAAGCCATGAATAAAATTGCAGTGGTGCCCTCGCGTGCGTCTCTAGAAATTCCAGATTCACAATGAAAGCAGCAAATAGCAGGCTAAAAATGGCCCCGTTGGAAAAATGCTCGTGTCAGATGGGTTCCTGGGAGCCAGCCGACCCCCTCTGAAAAGGAAGAGTCAAATAAACTCGGCTGCAGCTGTGTCGCTCTTTGCATCCTGAATGTGTCACATACAACATAATCCAGAAAACCCCACTACACTGATATTATCAACAACAAGGGTATTTAAGCCATCTCCAGTTTTCCCCTTTTAGAAATGTTTTCATAAAAAATAATTTATTTACAAAGAATGTATTCAAAAGTGATGTTGAAGCCGTATTAACGCTGTGGAACTATACAATAAATGCAGCGGTTTTTGAATTACAAACTAATTTTTCAGAAATTCTCAGGATTTCTTCTTTAAAGTGGGAAATCTCAAAGGCCCTAGCAGTTCTGTCTCACAATGACCACTAATCTAAATCGTACAATCTGCTCTGTTCTGCCATTATGTAACCCTTTTTTAAGAACAGTTTAAAAGACATTAGGTCTCTTTACCTGTAACACTGACTAAGTGATCTGTTAAGCAGGGGTTGCAACAAAACGTTTTTGAACTGACTGAGGCCCTCTGAGACACTCTAGCGTTTTGTTCATCAGGCAAAGAAATACCGTCCCTGTGAAAGAAAGCATTTGCTCTTTGGTAAAAGGAAGAAAAGGGGTTGAATCTTTGCATGTCACGTGCCCTACACTTCAGCAGAGAAACTGATCACTCAAGTAAGGCTCAACCACAAAAGCTTTCTGAAGAAAGAGAATATACAACTACATACAGCTGCACTAATTCCCCTTAAATCAAAAGTTAAAAGATCCCCTTGAATCAAAAGTGATTATGTTCTTATGTAAATAATTTGGATATGTTTGGCTGATCTATTATCTCAATGGTCTGATCATTGATCTGATCAGTACAGTTACAGCATCAGTCAAACAGAATCAGTGTTCATTAGATCGCCAACCCTGGTAAACACATTCAAGCAGATGCTGGTGTGTAGAAAAACTCCCAGAGCTTCCCACAGTCATCATATTCAATGCACTGTACAAACGCTGTCTTACAAAGAGGACAAAACGCACTGTACTTTATTTTTTTGACCACATGCACAACATCCTTTGGGGACATATTCTGTATACATTACAACCCTCCCTAAAAATAGTTCCAATCCCAAAAAGCTTTCTTGTCGCTGCTGAATATGAGCAAACAATTGTGTCACTTCTACAGACAATGTGTTTCTGCAGTGCTGAGGTATACTGAGGTACGACTACATCCATGGAGGTTATTTAAAGCTGCTGTATTTTTAGTTCACTGGCGTTTCTCTTTTAGCACTTTTTGCATTGCCAGTGAAATATTTATAATAGCGCCGAGCTCTAAGCTAAGACCTCTCAACCTTGTGCATACAGAAAAAAAGCTGCACATAGGAACAAATCCAGCCTGGAGATCAAAGTCACTGAAGTGCAAGCTCTCAAACAACATCCACATCAGAAGCCCGTAACTTGTTCTGGAGATATAACATTCTTAGACAGTAATGGCCATTAGGGAAGCGCCGTGATCCACAGCTTGCTCGTCGGGGGGGCGGTCTTCAAATATGACACACCTCAGCCTGAGGATCTCAACTAGTTTTACAAACATCAAACACTGACGTGTATTAATCAGTTCATTATTTTCTCTAAACGCCTTCACACAGAAAACCAACTACGTTCTCCTAAAGCCGTATTTCATGTAATCTGGGTAATATTTTCTATAGTCCTTGTTTTTGAGGATGAGCGGATGTCACAAACATGCTCATTTTAGCATTAATCTAATCTGTCCATTTTCATAGCAAGTGTATCATGATTTTGCATCAGATCAATCTCAACTCTGTCCTGGAGCGCCCCCTGGCATCGCTCGGTTTGGATGTCTTTTTTATCTTTTTGGACACACACAGTTTAAGTCTGGCAGTTCAAGAAGCTTTGGGGTCCTAAAAACGCAAACTTTTAAAAGGTTTGTAAAAGTTTTTGAAAACGATAAAGTTTGTCTCCGTGTAAACTTCATAAACGCGAATACATCGTTTTAGTTGCATTGCCTTTATATGTCTCCTTTATTAGTACATCGTTGTTGTACCCTGACTTATTATAGTATTATATTATTATAAGTATTATAGGCGATGCATTATAGTTTCTTTAAGCGTTTGAATTGTATAGGACAGAATCTGTGCCATCAATAGTTGAACATCATCACATAAGTAAAGAGAAGGTCCTTTATTTCCCAGAGACTTGAATAAAGTGATTGTTTCACACAACACACCTGCTCAAGGGCTTTGAAGGCGAGATAAAGGGTTTTCCCATAATAACACCACCTGAAAACATCCTCCCGAGGACTGTGTCCTCAAATATGACTCCTTTTGTGTTGCGCTTTAGCTGAACTATGGATGTCCGTGGTGTAAACATGTTCTCCATCATAATGTGTTGTTTACTCCTACTGATGCAAATTAAACTGCAAGGTCTCGCCACAACCAGCAAGAAAACATCATCTGCAGGAGATCATTCATTCTTAAAGGCTGGGAATGCTTTTTATTATTTCATGTAACATTGAAATCCAGCCAGACTCTCGACTGAGATCCAGCCAGTCAACATGTTTCTATAAAGCTCTGTGAAGAGGAAATCCAGCATCTGAAGCATCATTTTCTCACACTGGTTTTTGCTCTGTTGAGCGGGGAGATGGCCGAGCCACTGGTCATGTTGGCAGGTGTGTGAAGCTCAGTGCTGGCTTTTCCTCCCCATCAGAGCCATTGTGTTCTTTGTCGATCACTTGTGCATTGCTTAAAACAATTACTGCTGTTTATTTTACCTCAGGCCCACCTCACATGTTCTCTGTAAACATCATAAACAAATGTTTAGCTTCTCTGAAGATGGAAGCCACACTACTGTGTCTATAACACAATGACAGGCACAGATGATTTGTCCTCAGATGTAGCCTTGAGGACTGCACGCGATCTGCTTGTGTGATTTAAAACACACCCAGCTATCGATTGCATGTTAGTGGTAGTGTGTCACTCCATATTTTTTATGTCAGATTCTCCCATTATTTCAGTTTGTAACGTAATAAAATTGCTGTGCAAGCAGATAGAAGACTTTTAGTTTAATTATAATGTACCGTGCACACTATTATATAGATTAAATGAACTGCTATGATTTGCTATGACTTTAGTTTTTACTCTAAGCAAATAAGTGTGGTGTGTGTGTGGTGTGTGTGTGTTGTAGTAATTGATTTAACCTATATAATACTGTGTGTGGTACATCTTAAACTAAATGTTTTATATATATTCACTTCAGTTTTGTTTGGTTATTTGATGTGCATTAAAATGCTGCCTTCCCTTTATTTTCTCGAAGAAATTGCTACACCTAGTGGACATGGTAAATATAGCAACAGTTTGCACTGCAGGATAACAATCAGCACAACTGTTTGGCAGAAGGTCACCCAGACCAACAAAACACAGTATCAAACAGTATCAAACAGTTACACGAATAAAATAAATCTGTAAATGGCAGCGGTTGGAAGCCAATAATGCTTTGAAGCCAGTTTCAAAGTACAAAAGCGGTACTTAGAAAAACAAAGGTCCAAAATGTTATCTGTGTGTAGTCACAGATTATTTACTACTGTCATTAGCAGTCTTTGCTTGTACTGCAAAATAATTTATATATCTGGGAAATGCCCTGTCTAATGTTACCAGACACACGCTTATATTCTTAGTACAAAATCAAGATGTTAAGCAGGGTGACTTTATTTTATCTTTTGAAATGCATTATATTTACACAATTGTCTACATAATGGTAAATGGTAAAGGGCTGTTTAGGGACAGTGGGAGGCAATTACTTACAAAATGGCTTAATTTTTCCCTTCAGAGATCAAAGGCACGGTTTTTTTTTTGCTGAATTTGGTGATGAATTTGGATTAATAAAAACAATCATTAAAAAGAAAAGAACAAGAATCAAACCACCTTTGTAGACCTCCCTGTTTGCAGTCACTAAGGATTAAAGCTTTCCACTAAGTGGATTGAACAGTCAGAAAAACTTGGCACAAACATCTTTCAGTTTCAACCATGAGGGAGTCAAACTACTCGCTCCGGCCAAAAGCAAATTTTTTGCACAACAAAAGATCTGTTATCAAACTAATGTTGCAGCTTGTTTTAAAAACAAAGGAACAGAAATGGACTGTAAAATAGCTGCTAATTGTAACACAGTTTTAGGGTAACGAGAAACGGTTAGTCAGTGCCAAACAATGTCACAGTCAAGTTAGCAAAAGAGGTTGAAGCCAATCATGTAATGTTTGGTGCTCTTTATCTATGGGTTCTAAGCATACACCATTTCACACTGGTGGAGTTAAACTTGGCTAAGGGCAATTAGAAAAGGGCCTGGTTGACATACAGCTCGGCATGTGCAATCAGTTAAGGCTCCGAGTCAAATCGCAATACAAAAGCGAGGGTCTTTTCAACCGGCGGACTGGTCACAAAAAGCAAAAACCTTTCTATCAGCGATGCACATGCCAAGACTCATGGAGATATGGAGAATATGCACTCATTCAATTCTCTCCTGCTCAGGGCCTGTGTCTTATTATATTGGGTTATTTTTAAAAGTTTTAATTACGGCAACGAAAGATTATAGATTGAAAGAAAAGCCAGCTGTACGTCAAATGCTATTATTCCATCATAATTCTAGATTATGATCGGATAGATTAAGACCATTTGAGAACTGTGACAGGTCGACACATTCCTCTGTTGCAGCACACAGAGAGATTTACGAACTGAAATCCTGACCTAGTGTTTTCATGCTTCGTGTAATGACACTGTTTAATTAACTTTCCTGGGACCACCAGCATAAAGAGCTACACAGGTCAAGCCGAACATTTCCACTGATTATAAGCATGGACGCTCAAAAGCCTCTTTTCAGGAGCTCAATTTAAAAAGCATTAGCTGTGCTGAAGGTTTAAGGGTGAGCTGATCTCCTTCCCTAAAGTCCCCTAAAACAATCACACCTCACAAATGCAAGCAAAATTTGTTTAATCTTAACAGTTTTACTCTAAAATTTCAATTAGGTTAAAAAAAAGAGCCCTAATCATAGGTCAATCATTTTATATAATCCTGTATATGCATTTAAACCAACATTTATTGCCTTTACAGTCATTTACATTCACAAAAGCAATGTAAAATAGGTGTAAAAATATATTATGCTGCATTTGTTTCTGATAAACAAATTACAATTTGGAGTTATCCAATGTTTTGAAATTATATTTTATCCTGAGACTATGGGGTAAAATATTAATTTATTAGAACTTTTGCGTATGTGGGAAATCAAAACACCTTTTGAAATAAAACTTCCCTTAATCACACTTAGCCATATTTAATGCAAAATACTTGGTAATATTTTATCTTAATTATATACTGCGTTTTTGACAAGAAAACGACTGTCACACTGTAAATTCATAGGACTAAATTATAAACCACTTACTCACTGTTGCCTCCGAGGTACATAGATGTTGCATTTAAAATGTACAAATATAAACTAATTCTAATGATATAAAAAAAATCTCATATCCTTACACCTCCATCTTCACCATTAAACTTAAGAAAGGTCAGTATGTCCAGTAGATCAACCAGTCGTTTCCATTATAGAATAATTTATCTGGATGCTACAGATAGGTAAAGTCGACTAAACTGGTTCCACAGAGAACCCATCTTTTGCGAGAGGACATATACTGTAGCCCAGTGGTGTTGAATATATTCCAACAGGTGGAATGGGCAGTATATGTCTGGGAAAAGGAAAAGACTGTCCGCAGAACAGCGCTGCTGTCTGGGGTTGCGTACAAAGCGGAAATGGTAGAGTGAGGCCGGGATGTAAGATTGGTTTGGTGGTCATTTTGAGCCTCTCGACCTCTGCTTCCTGCAGTCGCTTGGCCTTGGCTCTCCGGTTCTGAAACCAGATCTTCACCTGCGTCTCAGTCAGACTGAGAGAGCTGGAAAATTCAGCACGTTCTGCTATAGACAAGTACTGCTTCTGACGAAACCTCCGCTCGAGGGCCAGGAGCTGAGTGGTGGTGAACGGCGTTCGAGGCTTACGGTTAGTCTTGTGTTTTCTGAGAGAGCACGTTGCAGGACTCTGAGCTCCTGTGAAACGAGCACATCAATTAGCTCATAAACTCTTCGTTCGATAATACAGTGTTTTTACACACTAAGACAGCGTCATTAAATACGTTTTTCACCAGAACATACCTGCTGTATAGGTATGTCTGCATACGTTCTCACACAACAAAACTCGTAAAAATAAAGGTTCATAATGGTTTTTCAGCCTGTATGGTTCGATAACATCATTTCAGTTGCATGTTTTAGGTTTTTTCTAGTGGAAGAAGGTTCTACAGACCATTTTACAGTAAGAAAGAATGGTTCTTTATCATGGTAAATATCACTGAAAGGTTCTTCGGGTAACCAAAAATGGTTCTTCTGTTTTTAAGAGTGAAAAGTCTTGACTGGGTAGATCTTATTGTAAGGTTGATTCTCCTATCCCTGCTAATTAATCTTTGTAAATCTTAGTTTGTTGTAATGGCTGTCAATAATGATTACAAAATGTTCTGGACATTGTGAAATTGTTATATAATAATAGTATGTATAGGTATAATCAATGATAAAGACATTTACGTGGTGGTGTAGATAAGCCGGCTTTATTCATCCAGGATGTTGAGTCCTCTTTGACAGAAACACAATGTTCAGACAAGTCCACTGATCGATCATGGTTTATAATGCCCGGGGTCCGATTCGTTTCCCGATCATCGGGTTCGCTCCTCGTTTCGGTCTTCGACATGAGCGCTTCAACGCTGAACGGGAGACTCGGAGTCCGGACCGGCCCGGGCGGACATGACCGTGAACCCCCGCCATCGTTATCAGAGGACACGGTACCCTTAAAACGAGCCGAAATCATCCCGGGAGGAAGCAGCTGCGTCCCGCATAGAAACCGGAGGAGAAGTCATTAACCTGAACTTTAACAGACCAACAATACAAAGTTACAAGACCATCCAAAGTTTAAACCAATCAGCGCTCAGACTCAGGGCGCGTCTCAATCCCTACCGAGCCGCCTATTTAGGGAGCATTCTCGGCTGCTTGGGGCGGTCCGACTCGGTCACTAGCTTGGATGCGCCCTACCAGACCCAAAAATGCTGTACGAGCGGGCAGCTCACTCGGTTTGAGGACACAGCAAGTGTGTGGAGGAGGTGAATGTGTTTCACCTCATCAGGAAGAGATCCTGAGCCCTTTAATAACTCCCTCCTGATATGACAAGATCATGTTCATACCATAACATAGTGTTTCTCTTCTCATGAAGTATGAAAGTCACGTCTCAGATGTCCGGAATTACATTTTTACAATTCGATTTCACAAAACTAATTCGTAAGATTTAAGACAAAATGTGATATAATTCCCATGATGACTCGATCAGCATTTGGTTCGTCCTTGATGGACAACAGGAACATTTTTAAATAATTTTGCTTTAAAGTAGGTTACAGGTTGATTCATACAAAGGTTTCTTTGTGATGCAAATGTAACAATTTATCATAACCTAAATATCACAACAAGAAAACATGCATTATGATTGATAAGGGTAGGGTGCACTGTGTTCCTCACAAATTGAACGTGACATAAATTTGGAGGAGAATAAAGGCTTTAGGCCAGCATGTAAATTACAGTAATTATATTGTTGCTGCTATTAACACCTTGTAATTAGACCCCTGGAATCCGGTTCTTTTTACCAGGATTTAACTGTAATACCGTAAAATTGCTACCCTCTCAAGGTGTATGGCGCCCACTCGTAGTAGCCGGAGTCTGTCAATTTAAGGGCTACAAACTCTTTCTGTTTTGTCATGTTGGCTTCACGGGTTACAAGTTCTGACAGCTGCATGCTGTCAAGGAAAATACCACAGAATTTACTGACATGAAAGTAAAAAACAGTTTACTTTCATGCAAAAATGCAAAAGGTTTTCTGAAAACGCACTAAGTTATGTTCCTGGGTACTTCACGTTCATGAATGTGTATCAAAACAATGAAAACGAATGCAATGCACAGCACACTAAACGTGTAACTTCCATTCCCCTGTTGCAGGATTTGCAACACACTGTGGTAATTATTTGATTCCTAGAGAATGCAGCAGTACGAGTCAGTCCTGTCAAAACTAACACTTAAGTGTCTCCACCAAGTCTGGGCTCCTGCTCCATTATTACAGCTCTCCAGAGAAGTCATGCTCTGTAATTGTGACAGGTTTCATTCTGTGGCAATGGCTCTGGCTTATGGCTTCATTAAGCTTTATGAATCACTGTTCACATCACTTGCGTTCTATGCTTTGGGAATCATTTTAGCCTTTACCTTTACATATTCCTGTCGGCGTAATAACAGTGATTTGCGGGCACACTCGGGGTTAAAAACCAGGGCGATTTGTGTTCCTTCGTGACTTCTTTCGAGTCATTTACATGATTAAACTTGAGCATATGATTGGAGGATAAAATATCACTAGGGCAGGAGAGAGCAGTGCAAAGTGCTCATTAGAATAAAAATGCAGAAGTCGTGTCAGGACCATCACTTCTGCCAATACTGTCACATACTATACAGCACAAACTGCAGGTACAGGGTCAACACTGGAGGGAAGTTTTAACAGATAATTCTTGACAAGGGTTTGTGCTGTGGCCTGTGGGCGCTGTAAACAAGGCAGATTGTTATATCGGGAAAAGGGGACAATTGTTATACAGAGAGCTTGTGAAAGCAGATCAGGTGGATTGTTACAAAGGGAGCATGGGAAGACCATAATTTAATCTAATAATATAATCACTAATCTAATCTATAATATAATCACTATAATACAATAGTGATTATATCTTCATTACAGTGAAAGAACTGATTGTGATAAGTCAGTTTCATTTCTGTGAAGAAATGCAAGCAGTCAGTAAAAAGTTAGTCCGTCCCATGTGTTTACATGAACAACTCCTGCTACAGGGTTTAATTATAAAGCAATGCTCCTGAAAACTTTGCTTACCACACAATTTACCCTCACAACGTTTCCCTTACATTGCATATAAACGTGGCATAAACTAAGATCTAAAGCATGACACAAACTAAGACACAACTGCCATGCCAAATAAATGTGAACCTCAGGCTTAAATGTCTTTTACTGATTGGTGTCTATTAAAGGTCCTTAAAAATTTACAGCAAACTTTATAGGGATTTAGTTTTTAAATAGTTTGGCTTTTGCCCCAGATTGCTTGAGGGTTAGGAAGCACATGACAGAGAAGCCAAGACCAAAAAGCAACCAAAACGTAAACAAATCAAACTGCTATTTCAGGCCAAGGATGTGAAAATGATCAGAAGTGAAGAGCATCAAAACACTGTATCCTTTAAGAGAATGCACAGGATAATGGAGCGTATTCGAAACACTGTGCTCCTAATGTTTATTGCTTGCTCTGGCTTGTAATTCAGCAACTGGTTCCAAGTGAGAGAAAAAAACAAAATCGCAGAGAAAGATACTGGGACTGCAATTATACTATTTCAAGTATATTACGCACTTCAGTTGGATTTAGAAAACGCTTTGGTTTGATTTCATTATGGCTGTGGGGAAGTTTTGAATAGTGCCTGACTTTTGAAACAATACATCTTAACTGAGTTCAACCACAAAAGTGGTCCTGTTAATCAGCACTGATTGAAGCATTTAAAACCAAATTTGCACACAATTACTAAATTGAAATGGCACGGGAACATAATTGGTATGAGTTAGAAGTAATAATTATTTGCATTTATGAAGCACCACCACAATTCAAAGCACCAATTGGCTGCAAAAGAAAAATGTTTTCTAAGAAGTATTCATTATACATTTATGTTAACAATTTACAAACCAAGAGCTTAAATAATATCCTTTTTGAAATTCTTCATACAATCAGATCTGTATTGTGTATAAGGAAAATCTGCTAAATGAAATTTGGAGCCCATAGCAATTTTACTGTTCAGTGCCCTAAAACAGTTCATTTCTCTTCTCTAAGCTACACTGAAATGTAAGCAGACCATTATGCACAATTCCGGCCCCCAGAGACGAAGCATTTGATGCAGCCCACAGCTTCACTTTTAGGGTTGAACTGCACTAGGAGAACATTCAGCTCATAAATGTAACACAGTATCACATCTGACCCCATTTTTCTGATTATAGAAAAACAGACCAACAGATGAGGCCCTTTGCAATGTAACAGTCTTATTTCTTCACATGGACTGCAAAAAAGAGGTTCAGGACAATTGCGTTTGACAGTGTTTGTTTGAATATACCTCTTTCCTTTAGACCACATATGGTGAAATATGCTGTTTTACCCTGACAACAGCTACTAGTCTGTGACCGAACTTAACCTGGTTGAAGTTAACTAATGCTGTGACTGCGAGCTCACATACTGACAGAAAAATGCACGGTAACACAAGCCTAATGGTTCTGACACAGCTGGACTGACTGTCTGCGTCCCTCTCGGCTCTCGGATCCAGGTTCTTATTACGCCCTCATCAGCGCTTGCCCAAAGCACGGTGCGCGAAGGCTTCACACTAATATTATTCCATTTCCTCACGGCAATATGCAATTATACCCGCATGCTGGTGGTGAAGATGACAAAACCATTTCTACTGAAAGCTGCTGTGGGTATGATGATGATTTGAGCGCTCTGCTCAAACTCTTGATAGATTCATGGTATCTATCCTTTTTTGGTCGAATTTAACTCGGGCATCCGCACCTTGTGGATGCTTCCAAGGACTCTTTTTACAACATGTTTTATAATTCAGGAAGATTTTATAGCTTTCTGTCACATTGTGAATTAAAGGCCATAAAGCACTGCTTAATGAGACTGCCATCAGCCAGGGTCAATGGTTCACATCTATTAAACGAAGTCTCAAATTGCAGTTGTATATCATTCACAATAAGAAATTTGGTCGGGTTGGGCTTCACAGCTGGCCTAACCAAAACACCTGCTTTTCTCAGGTGGTGCTGTCCAGGAATTTGTACCATGTATTTTAAAGGTACAATCTGTAACAATTTCAGTTATTATCGGTGATAACAGTGTTCTAGCAAGAACTGCAAAGGGTGTAAATACTTCCACACTAACGCCTCCCATATGCCTCAAAAAGAACAAATTTCAACTGTTCAACCGGTGCTATTTCATCAATTATGGATACCGTCATTAAAAAGAAAATAAGCTACAGGGTAAATGATGTGCAAACCAGTAACTTAAGGTGTGTGCAGTAAAAAAAAAAAAAAAAAAAAAAAAAGTTTTGAGTTACTGCCATTGCTTCCATATCAAACCTATGCAAAGGTAAGAGTCAAAGACAGAGAAGCAAAGAGATTCCATCTCGCAATGAGATGTCATTAAACACAACATATTGGATTTGACTGACAAAGAAATGAAAAGATAATTAATAGCTTTATGGTTATGTAGACAGAAACTTCAGTCAACCTAAACGAAAAACTGTGTATTGATGTTCTGAGTTCAGTGCAGCTAAATTCACAGAATCCCAGCTACCAAAAGCAGAAACTCTGATACCAAAGCAATTACTAGATTTTTATAACACTAGATATAAAAATAAATTAACAAGAACCAAACAAAATAAATACAATTATATATAATATAGATATAATAGCGGTCATACCATTTAAAAAAAAGTGTATAATGATGTGGTATTGTTCAATATTACCGTCTTATCCCATGAATGATAATTTGTGTTTTCCGTTTATCCGTACATCATTATGAAAATTACATTAGGCAACGCCTGCTTGTGGCAAAGGAGTCATAGCACTGCTAAAGGGAAGGTGCGGTTCTACTTGCTTTGCATGTTTCAACACATGAACTTAAATGAGCCCGGTGGTAAAAATAATTACAGCTTATTTCAGCACTGGAATCCATATCAAAGGTGCATGGCCCTAATGTCACGCAGTCACAAAGCATTGTTTGTGCATGCTTTCTGCTTTGTTCTGATCTCTGTGAAAGTTCAAAGGCAGTTCAATCCACATAACATACTCCTGTCGCTTTATTATTGATTTACATGACTTGTGGCATATTTACCTTCAATCACAGAAACATCACAAGGCCAACACAATGTAAGGCCTGTACAATCTACACAGAACAATATGTATACAATCTGCACTACCTACAACAGGTGTATTGCATGTAATCTGAATTTAATGTTAGATGAAGCTAGGAAAGTAAATCTACCCAGTGACATTTAGCTGAAGTACAAGATGAAGTTATAATCACTGGCGCCCAAGAGAGTGGCTTAAACTATAAACATTAATGTCTGTAATCAAGTACTGGGTTTACCGTTTCATTATAAAGACTTGACAACATGATTAATACATCTCAATTTAAATGTCAGTGAGATCACGCTTCAGACAATAACATCTTTATATGATGACACTTGCCACAAACCCACAACCTGCATAAGCAAAATGTTCAGTGCCTTCTCTTTAAACGTAGTGTCGTTTTGACCACATCTTAACCACTATATAACTCAACAGAATATCCTTAAAGCTTAAACTTTGACTCCCCCAATACTGTATATCACGAGCGACCAAATACCCACACTGAGTACATCTAAAACGTCAAGAGACTTTATGGTGATACTGCTAAATGATTCAAAGAACCAACATAACAAACCTGTAACATCAATTTCAGACTGCAGCCGTTGTGAAAGGAAGATTCACTTCTTGAAAAATACATCTGCTCTGGCATTGCTTCAGATTAAATTGTAAAATAAAGGTAACCTCTTCTAAGAATCAACTTAAATTGTTACTGAATGACAGAAACTGAAAGATATTATATGCATATGCATATTCCAAGACTATGCATGGCAATATATTACTTTCAAGTCGACGCCACCAGAAAACCCACTGCATTCTTCCACAACTGAAAGACTAATTTACTAACCTGAATGCTTAATAACTGGTATATTTCATTAATACAGTACACCTTAGTTTTCCATTGCCTTTGTTTTTAAGCTATTACAAGCACTAATAACATGGTTTGTTAATGATCATGTTGTCATTCTCACTTTTTATACTTATTCAATAGTGTCGACTGCATTGTTTAAACTCAACCGTTCTACTCTTGATGTTTATAGCAGTTTTAACTTCCATAATCAGTAAAAACAATACAGCGACTGTCATTCCTCAAACATTTTAATGAACGTCTTTAAATGAAATCAAATAAAATGAAAAACAAAATGCATGTGCTGTAACTTTTAGGCACACTGGGAGGAATGCCAGGAGGAAGAACAGCCTTTAAGGATGAACTAAACAAATAATTAATTTACTAACCAGTATACTAAATCATTGGCATGAATTCTACATGAACTGCCAATTATGCAACTGCTCTTAAATGTGAAAATATCACCATCTGGTGGTCATCTGCAACTAAGAACTCTATGGAACATTTATAAGGCGTATAGGACCCTAAGTTATGCCAATAGGTAACATCTACCTAATTACAACAATCATGCAGAAGGGTGCAGAAAAATAAAAGGAATTGCTGTAGCTCGAAAACGATGAATGGCATCATTTCTATAACTATGCCATGTGACCTACAGGACCACCTGTGGGTTTAAAAGCAGGATAAAATTACAATCTTTTCCTGACAGCTATGTCACCCTCAAGCATGTGAACTTGCTCGGAGACAGGAGGGTCCAGCCGTTCATCTAGTCATTACGGTGGACTCTAGAATCCAATACTCTCATTTGGGCCCAACCTCATTTGCTTTGCCTCATCTGACTCAAGGCAAGTAATCGCTCTCTGATGACCCTGTTCTCCTCTACCATTCTCTTGATGGTCCTCAAAACGTCCTGTTTTGCTCGACACTGAAATAGCCGTACAACAGGTCTTCATAATGAAATGAACCATTATCACAAAGGGCTGTACCAAACTCACCATTTTATCTGTTGCTCTGTTCCCGTCATCTCCAGGTGGGAATTCAAAGTAATGGTACGAGGGCCCTGTGAAAAACACAAAGCATGGAGATGATGTTCAGCTGCATTTGTGCTACAGTACTGAAGTGTACATGATATCTACCATTATGGAGCTCTTTTAGGCGCGAAGATTTCCCGCCTTCAGCTGCCCTCACGGTGACGGCTGACGTCAGCGCGCCGTTTCTCTTCCACATCTCCACCTTTCTTAATAAACATGGCGACACTTCACGACTTTGGCCCTGTTTGACGGGTAAGGAAGTCGCCGTTTTCCAGTTCTTACTTAGTTTTCGTTGCGTGCGGTTTTGCTCGTTAGGTTTCGATTTCTTGTCGGTTTGGGACGACTGAGAGCCGAATCGCGACACGTATAACGATTTACCGTCAGCTGCCATTATTGACGACACAACATGCGGCACTTCCGGTCACTACAAAAGACGAAGTGAATTTATTTCGATACGATATCGAAATACTTCAACTTAGTATGCTGACTAAAGGTATGAAGTTATAAATATCTCGCTAATTTAAATAAGCGAATCATGAAACTTTAGTGTCGTCAGATCCGAGAAGGTGGAGCCTCAGATTTGAGACATGCGCAGTTCAAGGGACCCTGTGGGCCCTTAATGGGTAGTAGTTTATTTTGCATGGCATCATTTGTCATGTCATTATAGCTCTTTAAAATGCTTGTTTAAACAATAGATTGAATGTGGATAAAGAAATGAGTGGCTACATTTTCACAAAACTCAACCTACACCTCAAATATAAGTTATATTTTCGTTCCTTTTAACTGGACTTTTTTTTGACAGTAATGATGACAATTATAATGACAATTTGTAATGAACTTTATGAAAATGTTCCACCAGAGTGTGCTCTCGGCCTCTGCAGTAGCCTGCGCTCACACAATGCGTTAAACTATTGCTCACACCTGAACAACTGAGATAGGCCTACAACCTGGAGATGACAAGATGATGATGAGATTGTAATCTGCATTGCAGCATGAAGGACTTCTGTAATGTTGGTGCATTCACAGTTTACATATACTTCTGTGCATGAAACATTAGAGCTGTCCTCCTGCTATCTCAAGAAAGAGTCGAAGTAAATGGAGCAATAATCAATTTTAAAGTCTCACCCTGATGTCCTGCTTACAGTCATAATACTTTCTTTTAGGCACCATGTTCTGTATCAGACAAGCTAAAAATAGACTTGACCCCATTTTCAGTCAGTGCCAGAAGCCTCCAGCATATTCCTTACGTGCTCATAAAACAGATGGAGTTTATAACGTAGGTTTGTTAAATCAAACATGCGACACCTGTTTATTAACATCAAACGTCTTAATTGACTTCATCCTTAAAGACTTCACTATAAAAGGCACAAAGACACGTCCTGCAATCCAGTTTATTCATTCAACATTTCACATTACAAACACTTTAAAATTAAGCATTCTGTTATAAATATTTAACTGCAAATAATTAAGACTCGACTACCAAAGCACATGTATGACTAACCCAACTATAAAATGATATTTTTCTTTACATATAACTCCATATGGTTTAAAATATAAAAATTAAAACTTAGAAATGACATAGCAAAAAAATTATTCTTCTTATAAAAATCTATTGATAAATACACCTTCCCATACACAGTTATAAACTATGTAAATTTAAATAAGCAGTTACATAGAGAATTTTCTGATATTTTTTCTTATCCTTCTGTAGACATGAATCACAATATAGCGATTATTAAAACTAGAAAATCTAATAAGTGTACTGATTTACTGATCAAAAACTATAATCAAAATGACAAGTATTACGTTCCAATTAAAAATATATCAGTAAATGGTTAAACATTGTTCACTTAATATTTACATTGTAATCACAGTAGCATGAAATCAAGTAGGAAAATATGTGAATACATCAAAGTAAAAACACCTGTAATTTCAGTGATCTTTTACTATAGAAATCAGAGAATGATAAAGGTTATAATGGCTGAAAGTGTTTTGTGAGGTGAGACAGGTTGGATTCATGGATTTGCACTTTTTGTATAATGTCTCTGGAAAAAGTATTGCACGAAACTCGCTGTCTGTATTTTCAAAGTGTTTTCAAGTAAACCCTGAATATATATACACACAATTCTTCACCCAAGCCCTGTCTGCTTCATTTCTTGTGGACTAGTTAGTACAAACAGAGTGTGCACAGCTTGTGCATGGGTAAGGTATACATAACACAAAATGTGTCAAAACGTTCCACTGACCACAGTATGGGAAAAGGGTTACAACAAAACTCCTATGAAATCAAGTCAAAATAATAAAACCCCTTACTTAATTTACCTCATGCATACTTAAAAATGAAATACCTTGTTGCCTCTCAGGATTATACATAATAGTAAACGTTAATATTTCAACATGGAACATTCATCATTGTGATACAAGGTGCATCCTAACATTAACCTAATTTACAACGTTCATTATTTTATGTTCTACAGCCAATAATGAGGGAGGTCACGTCATTCTCATAACTGATAGTAGGTAGGTACCGGATACGTATATATTTCTACATGTACCACACATTTTAAGGATTTTTGTCATGCTAGATTCAATAGTTACTTTTTCCATTAAGACAGAATAGAACACTGTTTGCATTTCGCAAATATTAGATATTTGTTTCAATAACACAGTCACCTAAATATATGTGAGAATTTAGGGATTTCAGCACGCAAATACATAAAAGCCGAAACAAAATTATATATTATTTTTCTTTTCATTAAAGTATGTCTGCGCCATAACCAGATCTCTTAGTAACAAAAGGTACAAAATCGATATCCGACAAGTGAAAAACAAAAGTTATCACAAAAGGACCTTCCAATTGTGGAAAAAAAGTGATTTGAAAAACAATATTTAGAAAAGTAGTGCATAATGGTTTTTAACGTCCATGACAAAATAATCGGCTATAAAACACAGTACAAAAATCAGCAGACCATGTAGAAAATAATATTTCTCAAATTTTCTGAAATGTGCTCAGCTACTGTAATGCTCAGTTAGAACACCAATTAACCCATGGCAAAACCCATGCAGCAAAACACTATCAACGCAACACTCATTCGTAAATACTACAATAATGAGTTAGCTTTTTAGCACAAAATCCCTGACAAATGAGACAAAGTTACTGCCATAACCATTACAAGAAATCATACGTTTAAATTTTTCCTTGTCTACCAAACCAACAAAGCTTGTATGCCTATAGAATTTGTGTGATAGGACAGTCGGACATCTTTTAAGGCTCATCTTTGGTTTCTCCTGACTGAAAACCTGCAGATTGTGCAAGTCAATAATTACAAACTCCTTCATGGGGTCTCTACTCTTCCGAGTTGTTGACCTTCATGTCCCTGTGGCGGATATGCTTGATTACATTGAAGTTAGCTAGTACTTTGTTTTATAGCGCATAATCTATAAATAATGCTTTAAGATTTGAAAGCCTGCATCTTAAAGTGTGTAAATGTTATTAGCTCAAAAACCTCTAACAGTAGATACAGAGGCCTTTTCTCCAAACACAAAGATCTGCCTTCATGTAAGCCATCCAACAGAGGTGAAAAATCCTCAAAATTGAATGTATTATTCATAAAATACATTGTGGTCTCTGGTTAGGAGTCATTTTTCTGTGTATTTTGGTGAAAAGTGTTATGATCCATATTAGCCATGCAACAATTTAAGATTAGTCAGTGAACCTTGACATTTAAGTCATATAAGGCGTTAACATTTTTCAGCCTTCTCTTTGCGTATGGACTTCTACAGATTCGAGAGAAAACGTGACAGAAGATTAGACTCCAGAACAATAAAGATAGAGCAGTAATTCAGAGTCAAGTCAGGCTAAACATCTATATTTTTAAATCTAATGCATTCAAGTCTTCATGCGCACCAATGTAGCTTCTTAACAAAAATCAAGATTACACCATTTTCTTTTAGCATTCTCTTCTGCAAAGAAAATTAAAAACTTAAGAATAAATACAATTTTAGACTTAAAAAAGAACTCTAAATAAAAAGGACTTAGCAAAATGAAAAGTGCATGTATACAACTCGCACAGCCTTGCCCTCCCAGATCAATTCCAGCGGAAGGAGATGTGGCGAGGCCGGTCTCCTCCCTCTTTCACCAGAGGTTTGTGGAACTCCCGGCCGGCACGCGAATGAATGGCTGCCCAGCAGTATTCACAGTAGTACTGGAGACAGGTGACATTAGCGCAGAAAAAAGGAGCAAACTTTCCCCCACAGCGTGTGCCTTGACACTCATCGCACAGCTGGTCATCCAGTACATATGGCTTCACTTCCACCTGAAAATGTAGAGTCTTTTAGCCTTGCATATGTAACGGTAGACTGGCATTGATGATTAACAAAAGAATTAGGGTCAATGATCAGTACTAAAGGCCTTCAACCATACAAGAAATCATATGCCTATTTTGCTGACAGAGTTTTCTTCGACCACATTACTCAAGCACCTACCCGTTTATCGATCTCTCCATGTTGCAGCTGCACAAAGCGAGCGCTGATGGCAGCAATGTAGCTCTGCTGATTGGAGAAGGCCACCCGTCCAGCTCCTTTAGGATACTTTAGCTCAGGGTCTGTGTCAATGCCAGCATAGCACACCCCACCGTACAGCCGGTCCATAATCATTGCCAGCTCCACTGCACCGGGATAACACATTAGTTAAAAACAACCAAGACTTACCAACCAAGACTTATCAGTCTAACCAAAACTTATCAGCTTCTAACGTATTAGATGAGTGTTGGAACACACTGTAAATCTATAAAAACCATTACTTTCTGAATTTACTGCAGCTATTTTTTGATACTTCAGAGTAACATGTGAAACCCAAACCAACCAGCTCGTAAAGGTCGTGGAACACCACCAACAAAGATGGTTTTCCTGGGATCCAGCGGCTGAGAGCCATCCATCACAAAGTCACTGTCATTCAGATTCCAGGGTCGTATCTGGACCTATATGAACAACAGGACAAACTCACTTTTTTCACTATGAAATGCTTCACATCCATGCGGTCTGGTATATCACCTTCAGTTGGAAGTTCAGGTTATATATAACAGCACCTACTTATGAAAAACTTCTGCTCTACTGCTCTTTGCACAGAAGGTTAAAATCACACAGGTAGGGAGGCTATATAGTTCTTTAACATCTTACTGGCTTGTCTTTGATTGTAGGGCTAGATACACAGAGATACAGCTTCCCATCCTCCTCCATACAGGCATCAATCAGGGCCTGGACAGAGCTCTCATCTTGGAACAAAAGGAATGCATATCCTGGAAGAAAAGAGGTTTGCTGAGGGCATGCATCCAAGAATCAACCAGCAGTCCTTTACATTATCTTTGACCTGCAGCCTTTCAGGTCAGTGAGAAAATGTATGTAAATGAGTTTAGTTTTAACCAATGGATTAATCTGTTTATGCACCTGCTAAAGAGTAAAGAAACTCTGCAGTGGAAATCAGACAAGCTGATGTTTGCATGACTCATGATTGTAATAATTGTCCATGCAAATGGCTCTAAACTCACCTTTTGGAGGAAAGTAAGATTTGCTTTCTGCTTTGTGTGGCCAGTCCACAAACAAATGTCCAAAACGCCGAAAACTGGCAGTGATCTCATCTGAAAATGTATGCATGCATATATATATATATATATAACTGGATAAATGAAAACGCAACAGGAAGAGAGCAATGCATCTTAAATTATCACCTAGTACCTTCGTCTATATCAGGAGGAAGCCCACCAACAAAGACCTTGCGAGAGTAGCGCTCAATACGTTCACCATTCTGGTGAGGGAAACCGTGTGGAGATCCCAGTCCACTTAAGCTCTGGTCAGACCGCTCATCCTCTCCAAAATTCCTCTCATCCTCCATGGGAAACAAGGATGAGTGACCTATCACACAACAGCCCCAAAAACTGTTAAGTAAAACTCACCGCTATTAAAATTTAGCCTTATGTGGTATAGAGGCATACATCTACTTCCATCTTGTAAAGTATCACTTAACAGGTTGGTTCATTTGAATACAATGAGAAAGAGCAACGTTTCTAAAAGCAGAGTACAAAAACCTCTGCCTGGCAACCTATACAAAGGCATGCTGTAACTTGAAAAGAAAGTACATGAACCAACGCGATTCAGTATAAACACACTTCTCAGATCTTTACCTCGTCGCCTCCCGTAATTCCTTGCTGCGTTTAAAATAAGACAGAATATACTTAAACAACAGTTTTCAAAAACACAAAATCATACAGTCAAACACTTGATAAAATGTATAATATCTGTATTCAGTGCACTCAAGTACAATATCCAATACAGTTATTAGACGAATACAAATAGTGGAAAGCAGAAGGCAACCTACAAAAAATGTGATGTCTGGACTAGCAAACACTGAAAGATCATGTAAAGTTTAAGTTAGTGCTGTAGATTATGCATTGTTTTTGATATGCATCTTTTCAATAAGCTAAAGAGAGGGTATTATACATTGTGACTATATGAAAACAAGAACCAGATCTGGGAAAAACTACGTCAAACTCTCCAATGTTTGGCCTAGATTAGCCTTCAAATCCCAAACTGATCTTAGGTGATGTATTGGGGGAGCATCTCCATGCTCCTCTTCTCAACTATCAGTAGCAATGCTTTTTGATACCATTAGCTCAATGGCTAGAGCATTGTGTTAGCAACATAAAGGTTGTAGGTTTGATTTCCTTGGAACACATGTACTGTTAACTTGAAGGAATTATATGCCTAAAAAAGCATCAGCCAAATGCATTAATGTAAATCATCCTATAGCATCAATAAAGCACAAAGCTATCAAGACAGATTTACAGTAACTAAGCATTTAATGTGGGGTTGTTTACAGGTTACTGAATGCTGAAAAAAATGTTTAGTGTGGGGGACAATTGTTATTGTGTCAAGCATGTTATGAGACTGGAAATGGCATCAGTTGGGCCCAACACTGATATGGACTTCTTATCAGATCCCATAACTGAACATCAAATGAAACTAGTGCGGAAATCAAACATTTGGGGTTTAAGATCAAAGCAGTTCCACACAGCAGATGTAATACAAAAGCTGTATTGTGCAGACCTGATGCAACATCTTCAGTGTGAAGCAAACCAACATGGCAAATGTTACAGTTAGCCGAACACACTGAAATGACAGTGTTTCAGATGAGATTACAACATACCGGTTGTAACTTGATATGCATGATTCAGAGTGCAGAAGTGAAGCAGATATAAAAAGCATCAATGCAAACACATATTTTAATGCATTCCACACACTTAAACATACTATATTAAGCATTGAAGTACGCTTTGAATAACCAACAGTCATGCATTCAAATACAGGCAGGTTAATAAACTGGACAATTGACAAGTATTTTTTTTACCCATTTAAAGATAATCAACAGGTTTAATGTGATCTGTGGACATGGCAGTCAGTAATGTACCTTTCAAAGAATCCTGCTCAGCTCTCATGATGTCAATCAGAGAGTTCTCCAGAGAGTGCATGCTGAAACCATCAAACGACCGACTACGCTCCTGTAAAAACACAGGGAACAGCTGTGATTAGACCATCATAATGCTAAATAAACAAAGTGTTAAATAAATTTCCAAAATGGTGACAATTCACATATTTGCATTATCAATGTTTTCTTGAACATTAATGAACCAGTAAAAAAAAGCAAGTGATATGACACGCCTTCCCCTCCAGACCTCTACCTAGCACACACAAATTAACATAGAGACTGACACAAAGGAGCACTTTGCTATTCCTAATGCACTTCAATTTTATCTATATACTGCCCCTTATTAATGCAAATGTGGGTGAAACCAAGCTTTGTTAGACAGGCCAGCTCTCTTCTGTCTATATAATGTGAACACAGTGTCAAAGTTAGCTGTGTGTCATTTGAAACTGGCAAGATATGTGTGACAGAACAATGTAAACACGTAAGAATATTATTAATTTAGTTTTTTTACATTACATTACAAATAATGTAAAAATAGTGTCTATAAGGTTTTGGTTATATGTCTAAATAGATGCACCTATCTATTCTATAGACCTATACACCTCTATAGACCACCAAGTAACTGTATAAGGAACCAAAAACTTCAGAAGATGGTAGCAGTTGAGAAAATAACCTTGGAAGAAAAAGGCTCAACCCGTGGGCAGTGCTCCTCTGGCACACCGCTGTATAATGTTCACCAAGTGTTGTTAGGAAAAAGAATAAATCAAGTAAGGCTTTTAAAGGATAAAGATCTAATGAAAAGGTGTATTCTTGGTGTAACAAAATCCATTTGCTTGCAATATGACCCATGCTTTTTTAGGTATTCTTTATATTCTGCATCAAATATCTCATTTTGAAATGCACTATTGCATTTTACTCAGGGTGGTGTCGTAGCTTAACAGGCCTGCGCTTAGTGAGAGAAAAGCCTTCACAACACAATACAAGGTTTGTTCTTGGTATTAAGCTACAAACTGAAGAGGGAAGGACACACCAAGCATGTGAAACAACAGCAAATGTTTTCACAGTTACCACTGTTGACACTATAATACAAACAAGAATGTGACTTATCCATGTACCAGAGCACAGCAATATTATTCAAACTCACTAGCAACAGGTAAATCATTCTGGAAAGATAGTTAGAGAGTAACCCACATTTTGATTGAAATTGAAATCTTTCATTGTTAGGAGAAGCTATACTGACTCTACAATGTTATAGAAGCACTATAGAATTGTCTTAAGACTGAATTAGGAAAAGTCCAGTTTTACATATTACAACCTGGAACAACTGATACATGTATTGTCATGGGTGGTAACTACACATCAGACTTTCCAATTCCCTCCTGTTGCCTGAGCTGCTCTATCGTCCCCTGATTTTGACTCACTCATCCATGTCGTCTTTTTATAACGGTGACATTCACAGCTTACAGAAGTGGAGCAAAAGCACCGCATTACTCATCCAAGCTTTGATCTAACACATTCATCTAACAAACAGGCCGCACGAGTGATTTGCCACCATCTGATTGGGTTCAACCAAAGGGAGCAAACATAAAGAAAAACTGCAACAGATTTGTTTCATCTCATACCACATAGATACAACACCCAAGTATTAAGCATTTAAATGTTACCTGAAAAGGAAAGATGCTGTCATTGCGGTTAATGGTGTCCTCCATCCAGGGTTTAGCATTGAAAGTGGTGTTGTTACGGGGATACTTCTGTGTCGAGGTCTGGTTGTTTGGGAAAGATTTCTTTAAAGGTGAGATAGAGTTGAGGGGTGTTACACCTCCGTTTAGGCCCCGGCGATACTCCCGGCCCTGGGAGCCTCCCCAGCCTCCATACCCTCCACCTGGGCTCCAAGAAGTTGAAGATGGGGTGGAGGTGGGGCTCTGATAACTTCCCCAAGGGGAGGGTGGTTTGCTTAGGTTATTCCCCACATGGGGCAGCTGGTTGAAAGCAGCACTGCGATGGGAAAAGGGAGGCGGGTGGGGGCTGGCTGGAGACCTTCGATGCTGATTGTGAGGGTGCTGGAAGTGGGGGTGAGGAGAAGGGTGGTGCTGAGATAGAGGCCCCATCTGGTGGGAGAAATTACCCCCAAATCCTGTACTGGCGTGATGAGAGAAACTTTGAAATAGCAGTGGAGGAGGAGCATTGTTAGTAGTCGCAGCCTGATTGAAAAAGCCAACCTCTTCAATCAAGGTGGAAGGGTTGGGGGGGATAGCAGTGGACCAGCTGCTAAAGCCAGTAAGAGATGATGAAGAAGAGCTACTGGACTGCGCTAAAGTACCAATGCCAGACGTCTCCTGATAGTCAAACCCTGATAACACTGGAGATTCAAGCCGCAGACCCTCCTTGCCATTGCCATTCTCCATGGTGCCTTTCTCTAGCTGATTCTCCTCTGGCAAGGTGTTGTCCAACTCAGACATAATTCCTGGTGCATCTTGGTGACCTGGTGGAGAGTGCGTTTGTTTGTCTTGTCCTTCTTGAGTCTCCTGCTGCTGTTGCTGAGCCTTTGACGTCTCTGACTCCAGAATCTCATCTTGCATGTTAGAGTGGGTTGTCACAGTCGGGAAAAGCCACGCAGAACCAATACTTCCACCATTGGCAGTGTTGTTGTTGCTGACGAAAGCTGGTGGGCTTGCAGGCGTTGTCTGGTGGTGGACCGTATGCTGCAGGTGTGGATGAATTCTTACAGGGAAAACGGGTTTGTTCGCAGGGTCGTTTTTCACCAAGACTCCAAAGCCGTAATCCCCCATTTATGTAGCCTAATCTAGTAAATCTTCACTCGTGTGTAATTTCCTCAGTTTCTCCTAATACCCTTTTAAGAGAGAAAGGAAAACATTATACATATTAACACACACACACGCAGTCTCAAGCTTCATTCATTATCCTATGGTTTTCTATACGAATGCACCATCGTGGATTTATGCACTTTGCTCTCGTTGTCGAATGAAATCATGAGGCAGAAACGCTGCAACGAGAAACGCCATGATAAGCCAAAGGGAGTGCACCGTTTCCAGCGACATTTTACCGAAAGCCCTCGTCCAGGACGTCGTTTTATCACACCACGACAGGTCAGCACGACACGGGCCACCTTATCTAATAATCCGGCACGGATGATATACGCGTTTCTCAAAGCAAACCTTTCAACAACATGTATGTGACCTACCGGCGTTCTTCCTTCTTTTCAGCACTGACCTCCTCTCTCTCGACCATTTAAATACAGGAAAACGCTGATGACGTTTCAATATGTGCGATGGGGTTGCGTCCCCCTCCGTCCGTATCGATCAATTCTCACATTTACGCGGACGTGTCGAGCGAATCCTACCGATCGACGGGTGCGATATCGCGGATCTCTCGGTGAAGACACACCGATCGTGAAAGCGACGGCGTTCGTGTACTGGTTGCTTAATGACACCGTGTATCGCAATCGGCGTTTATAAGCGCGACAGCTGGTGGCAACAATTACACGTCATCGGCGGACGATAACATGCATTTCGATAACATTTCCGCCGCGGTTGTTAAAGGTTTATCGTGATGTAAACCGAGACATCGTAAAGGTTTCCTTACGTTTCCAAGTTGCAAGGGCAGGCTGCAGATGACCATGGTTTTGCGAGTGTTGCGACCGACCGACCAATCAAGTTGAACTTCCGCCTTTAACCCCGCCCACGTATAGGAGAAGCCCCGCCCAGGCTCGCGTAACCCGGCCATGTGATTGGACACGGGATTCCGGTTCACACCCTTTTCTCGACCAGTTACCGTCTCTCACCGAGAGAAAACCGTACCTGCCCTGAATGTAAATACCTTACGGGACCGGTTTTGAAATGTTAAATATTTACTAAAACTAAACTGGGATTTTTGAAGGGATTTGACATGTAATAAAAAACTACGGCAACAAATAATAACGCGGTGAAATGCATAATGACTCGATTTCTTGTTCATCTGGTGTGTAAATTAAAGGATAAATAAATGTGAGATGGTTATATTAACAAAAAATAATGTTCTTGGTATTTACAATGGTCTGGACATGTTTCACAGCTTTCCTTTTTTCCCTTTCAAAGATAACATTTTAGATCAGGGATATTTCAAGAGAAATATCCGGTGATGGAACACCGATTCCTGCCTTGTTTTCATTTATTAATTCAGTCTGATCACTATACGTTTGGGCAGCATGTTTTTATAATGATGGGTATAGAGGCTCAGGGAAGCCTTCAGCTGGGCCAATTCTAGTGCTCCCTGCAGCCTGCAATCCCATTAAAATAAGCTGCTACTATTTTCGGCCTGTAATCGAGCTGTAGTGTTTGATTATTCATGCCTGGACAGAATCAAAATCAATCCATTTCTCTGCAGCTTTGGATTATAAAACATCTGCGACATCCATCAAATAAATCCAATTAAGTTCTTTCTTTATTAGTATTTTTGTATTTGTCAGGTTAAGTGTTTTTACAGTTTCCGCTATTGTACAGTAACTAATGAGTTTCGTAATGGTTCTGTATTGTCCAAAATAACCCAGTTTGTACGAATTCTGCATATGTTGATCTAGAAAAACATATGCATAGAGAAGCATTGATTCAGAAAGGTCTCCAAAAGATTATTTATAATGCCTATTTAATCATTATGAATACATGTAGGGCTATGTATAATAATTTAATAGACACAGATAACTGTCTGCATTCTATGACTACATTATAAACAGATATCTTGATCTGATTAGAACATATAATTGAATCTTTTTAGTATGACAACAAAGGCCTCAGAATATAACCATTATATGCATGCAAGTATTCTGCCTTTTATGGCATGTATTAAAAACAGTGCAAACCATCACAGCCATAAACTGCCACACATGAATCAGCCTGTTTAAAATGCATCCATCACTGACATCACTCACTTTCTGTTTCCCAGAAACCAGGCAGAGCCTGGATCTGAATAACCATTTGTGGTCTTTGCTTTCATCAGTCTGTCTGTGGGTCTGTCACAAGATCCCAGGCGCAAGGTCAACTTACAGAAGGACAAGGACAGCGAGGGGGCTGCCCAGAGGATTAAAAAGACAGCCATCTTCACTTGTAGTCCACAATGTTATGTCTGACCCACAGCATCGTAGCTGGTTCTTAGACATCACTCTAGGTGATGAGATCAATTTTGTGTTACTTGTATTACTCGAGGATTTGAGAAGAGGGTGGTGACCTCAATTTCAGCTTCTCTTTCAGAATTCAAAAGATATGCAAGCTTAGAGTGTCACATAAATGATCAAGATTAATTTACCTTCAGCGGTTATTGCCAGTTTTGTGTATCACAGCGTTTGCTACCATACTGTAGATGTTTCTGAAAGAAAGCAATTAAATCTCATCTCTCCATGGCAACAGTATGACTGACACTGCTGCTGGTTTGGAATGAAGGCTACACAGAACATCACGCGGTATGCCATGGCTCTCAAGGTTAAATACGTGAAGGACATGATTTCCAAAATCATTATGTAAATGACGCTTCGAAAAGCTAAGATGGGCTATAGCTAAACAGCCATTACCCAGCTAACAATTTTTAGGTTGTAAGAACATTTCCCTAACATTTCCATTAGGTAAAAAAACATTAAAAATGTCATTTTCAAAGTTCTAGTAACATTCAAAACATCCAGTTTATTTGACATAAACGTTAAAACATTCCACTAACGTCTTAAGAAGAAAGGTTATATATATATATATATGCTTTTATCATGTTGACATGCTTTGACATGCAAGCAGAAGGATGTCTGTTTTCAGAAGCTCTTGTACCTAGATTTTACAGTTCCCACCTGACCCTCACCAGACTGTTGGCATGTTTAGGGCCTTTGACATGCAGAAGTGATGGTGAACAGCGAGCAGTGTAAGCAGAGAGATTGAGCTACAAGTACTGCAGTGTCATAAAGCATGTGCAAACACTGCAACAGCTGGGAAAGGACCCCTCCCTCCCTCCTGCTCCTCCACTCTGTTACACTAACAAAACACACATGCTCTCTCCTCACCCTCCCTCTCTGTCTTTCTTGATGTGTGGCTTACAGCTAAGCCGATGTCCATGTATGTAGAGGGACAGCTGGGAAGATGACCATGCAATTCAGCAGCCAGTGTAGCAGGAAGGTTCTGCCTCTCTCTCTCTCTCTCTCTCTCTCTCTCTCTCTTTCTCTCCTGCTTTGACCTTCCTCGGTTTCTTACATCGATTCCCCTGCAGTCCTTTATCATGTTCTCTGTTTCAATTGAAATCCTCAAGCTTCTCTCTCTCCTGCTCTTTTTGAAACTGTCCTGTATCTGTGTTAAAGAGGACAAGGTTTAGAGTTGGTGTGCGTTGACTGCTAGTGTTATGTGGCACATGCCCAGGCCATGTGACTAAGGGCTTTGGCCATGTGAGAACTTCTGCTTTGGCCTGACAGCAGAGAGGAGAGTCACGGCGCAAGAGGATGAACAATCACACACACACATTGAGTGCAATGCATCAAGACACACACAGTGCCGGAGTACAATGGCAGTTTTGTTCTCGAACTGAATATCCACTCCACAAGTCATGCACAGAGCAACAAAGATGTCCTGTTAAAAACAAGGCAAGCTTTGCTTATATTTACACTGTAAATATAAACAATATTGTCTAAATGTGATCAAATGAATCCTGACTCTTATTCCAGTTGTAAAACCTTATTCAAGGAAGACATATATAACTTAACAGAAATGAAAATGAGGTCAAGCAGTGAACCAACAATTAGAAAACAAAAACAGGACAAATTGGACAAAAATAGGTATAAATTAAGTGTAAACTTAAAACGACAACCTATTACAGAGGCTGTTTATCTCTGCGTCTGCTCTCACTCATGCCAACTTTCCTTCAAACAAAAATCTGATTGACTATAATGTTGAACTGATAAAATAAAAATCACAAAATCACATAACTCATCACAACAGGAAGTATGTTGTCATTTGGAAAGTCTGTCAATAACTCTGAAAGGAGGTGAGGGCAATATCTATCGATCACTGATCCACACACTATGCTTGTTCAAATACGCAGCTTCTGCTGAGGTAACCCAGCTAACTATTTAAGGTTGTAAGAACGTATCCCTAACATTTCCATTAAGTAACAAAAAGACTAAAAATGTTATTTTTAAGTTCTAGGTTGAATTAACATTATTGTTTGGTTATAAAAACATGATTCAAACATTTTTGTAAATTCTGTAACTTTTTAAACTGTTCCACTAACAACTGAAAAATATGCTTTAACATTCTACTAACGTTACTGCAAGAATGTTCTGATAACTTTGAGAGAACTTTTACAGAACATTATTCAACATTCTGAGAACAATTTCTATTAGCTGGGAAGTTTCCAAACTGTCCTGCAAGATGCTTACTATGTTTGCTTTTGTGTGTTTTTCAGTTGTAGTGAAACTCTGATTAATAACTCCTGCTAGTTAGATTACACAGATGTCAAATGGTTTACTTACAGTTGCTTACAGTTTAATACTATCAATCAACTTTATTAGATTGGGAACATCTTGCAATCGTCCTGGATGTTTTGTTTAACGGGAGCACACATTACTTTTAACTGCAGCTCTAATCAGAGGAGACAGGCCATTTTCTCGTTCCTTACACCTGAGTGGGCTTCTCAGACTTCAGGCTAAGCTAACACGTAGCAGTCTCATACATCTATGTCTATGTTAACTCAGGCCATGATCATTAATGTATTAAACCCTGCTGAGAGAACACGCTGAGTCCAAATGAAGTGAGACAGCAAATTGAAATCGAGATAAGACATCTGTGTGTGCGTGAGTTTGTGTTAATGTTTTAGGAAGTGAAAAAGAAAGTGAGATTTGTGTTGGAGTGTTTCAGCTTGCCTAAGAAAGTGCTGATACTGTCTAATTCCATTCAAGCGAAACGCAACGATTTCTCTGAGTGCTCTCATAGCCACACACCTAAGCCTGAGGCTCTCAAACTGACTTGTGTTCTTCTGTTTTTCCAGTCTTGCAAAGACTAGAGTGAGCTTGTGGCCTTCTTACACTGCTTGTGAGAAATAGTACACAGAGGGAGAAGCCCGGTTTGAAAGCACACTCAGCAAGTTCTGGACTGAGATGTGACATGCACTGTGTAACATACTCAGTGATAGCTCATGGAAGCTTAGCTGCCCAGCTAACAGGAAAGGTTCTCAGAATGATGGCTGATGTTTTCTAAACATTCTCCCAAAGTTATCAAAAAACATTCTTGCAGTAACATCAGTAGAACCTTTTTGATGTTATATATCATATATATTAAAACATTATTTTTAAGTTGTTAGTGGAAAATTTTAAAAACGTTACAAATTAGGTTTGAATAACATTTTTCTTAACCAAGGAATAATGCTAATAAAACTAAATCTAACTTAATCTAAAAAATAGACACTTCAAATGTTCCTAGAACCTTTGAAATAACATTTTTAATGTTTTTGTTACTTAACGGAAACGTTTGTTTGTACCTTACCTAAATTTGTTAGCTGGGTGGTAGTGCATGGTGCTAGCAGCATCAGTCCTGGGTTTGATTCCCATTTGATTCCCAGGAAAATTCCCAGGCATGGATTGTTAAAATGCATACTTCAAATCCACTGTAAGTCTCCTGGGATGAAAATGTCTGCTAAATGGATAAATGTAAGATGCCTTTCAAAACATAGCAACAGATTTCAACTACTAAGATCTATTTTTAATTACTTTTTATATAAGATTAAACATAAGAATTACAACAGCGCATTGTAAAGACAAATTCACAGTTTTCTTGACAACATGCCGACTGAGGGAGCATACGGCAGACGGGGTGTGCTGCATTATCAGGGTTGGGTGCGTGAGCAGAACAGAAATAGCTCAATGGAAACATGGTTCTCTGCTTTGGTGGGCAGATTACACCTGCAGGAGCTCTTACACTGTGAGAACTGATTACATACGTGTTGGTACTCTTTTACCAATTCTCTACTGTTTTTTTAACCCAAACCTAACCCTCACAGAAACACATTTCAGGTTTTCATACATTGTGAGGACATTTTTGTACTGGCTATTTATGTAGGTCAAACCAACAAACGCACACACGTTAATGAGCAGCACACAGTGCAGAATTATGGCAGGTTTATGGTCATACAGGTTTATAACTGTACAAACAAAAACATCAAACCTGTATCATCAAACCCGCATCCGCACAGAACTTGGACTATGCACATGCTGGACAAAATGTTGTCTTTCATTTATCTTTCTTTTGTAACATTTAACATTTGAGTGTTTGTGCATAATCTGCTGTGTAAGTAGTTGTTTTGGGTCAAAGTTCTCAGTTTCAACCTTGTAAGGAACTGGTTTTGACATGTCCCCAGCTAACAGGGAACATTCTCTGAATGTTGGCTAATGTTCTCAAAGTTCTCGAAGTTATTTAAAACGTTCTTGCAATAATATTAGTAAAACATTTTCTAATATTATATCAAAAACATTATTTTTAAATACTTGGTGACTTTTTAAAAAATGTAAAAAAACCCTTCAGAATTTAAAAACATTAAAATTAAATTAAAACAACGTCTAAAAACTGTATGTTTTGAATGCTCTGAGAACTTTCAAAAAACATTTTTAACGTTTATGTTACTTAATGGAAACTTAATATGGAAACGTTCTAACAACCAACTTTCTAACTTGTCAGTGGGGTCTAGGTCTCATCTGGGATCTTTACGAGTATTCGGGTGGTGAGTTCTGGTTGTATATGCACAACAAACAAACACACAACACTGAATATGTTGAGGTAAAACAGGCAGCATGAAGCTCTGAACCTTTGACCCTCAGAACAGACTTCAGCTGCTGCATGTTTTATCTCTAAACAACCTTCATTATTCATCAGACCTTCGTAATCACTTATTCATGACCCATGTAGATCCTGGGAGCTTTAGTTTCTCTCCAAAAAGGCCTTTGATTTATGTGTTTGTCCTGTTCTAGACCTCTATATGTTTCATTTCAGAAACAGTTTATTTGGTGTGTCAGGGTGATTGTGTTCTCTAAAGAGCATGCACGTGAAACTGAAAAGACTGTGTGACCCAGTGGTGAGACAGTCAAACCTGCTTCTTGAAATGTTTTTGTCATGATGACCACACTAAAATGTTACTGTGACATTACTATGAATGGGGTACAAAATAGGCCCTGAAAGTCCTAAAAAATTAGGTTATTTTCCATTAACATTACTGTAAGAATGTGTCTGATAACCTTAGCAGAACTTTAGAGAACATTAAAACACTAAACATAATGTTTAGAGAACAATAGTCATTGTTCAAGGAACATTCCCTGTTAGCTGGGTACAATCAAAGTACCATAGTAATACCTTACATTACTTTCATTTTAACAGGGTACCACCACAGTACTTACCTGTAAGGGTTCCTACACATTTAAAGATTAAAGAGAAAGAGAGGGGGAACAGCAAAAGACAGCCCTGTCAGGAGCAAGATGAAACTGTTGCCTTGGAAACCATGTTTATTGTGAACCTGGTCTGGTGCAGCACCTTTGAGGCCAGACGCATGTAAACTTGGAGCATAAAATAATAGATTGCATTTAGAATGACACAGATGCCTAGTTTGCAGCTTAAATGAAGGGATATTTTGAGCGAACCAGGGCAAGTATTAAGCTGCTAGTTCTCTTGTAGGGAACATCTGTAGTCTAAAATAGCATCCCCTGTGTACTTCTTTTTACAGACGTACACAAGGGAGGGAGGGGGGCTTTGGAAAGCACGTTTGATTTCACAACTGCTGAAAGCACATTGCAGTGGAAAAATTTGTCTGACCGAGCTGTAATATTTTAAGGCTGTTTGGGAAGAGCGAATAAATAATAATGCAGTTATCCCTTTTAGATATCTGTCTAAAACACATCAACATACATAGTAGTCCTATGAAGTATTTGGACAGCTAATGGAGACTTAAAATTTTTAAATGTTTTTGATTTATATAAACCAAGTGGCATCAATTCTACAAGGAAATGCAGAAATATAGGCCTACGTTTCAAATAAAATGCTTCAAATATATTTGTAAGGTTTCAAAAGACAAAACAAAAGAATGTTTAAAATAAATCATCAAATAAAATAAATAAATAAAATGTATTTTTAAACCCATGGCATACTTGGAACATAGTTATTGTAATGCACTACAGCTGTGGTAAATCTGTTTGAGGAGTACTGACTGACACATTCCCTATAAATTAACCAGTTGTTTGCAGATGTCACTTGGTTTGTTTATAAAACAATAAAGTCAATACATTATTAAGTTTGATTTACATTTTTATTATAGACGTGTATATATTTATCAGTTTCAATATGCATTCCACCTATAATAAACCACAACCATGTTTCATTTCAAAATTTGCTACTAACTCACTCCTTTTATAACCTGTATCAGAACTGTGAATCCATCATGCCTGATGGGACCGTGGGTGCCATAGCAACAGAGTCCCATCTTATCCAGAATGGCGACAGGAGACCAGTTCTGATAAGCAGCCAAACAGCTGCGAGCCCCTGCAGCACAAAACCCCTCACTGCAGCCGTAGTGCTGGCGTGCAGTCTTTGTCACTTTCTGCTGTGAGCGGCACACTGGATCAGTCTTGTTCACCCCACGCAGACTGACACAGAACTGTCAGGCCCAGAAATGGCAGGAAGATGCTGGTATCTGTCAGTGTAAAACTGTACGGGTGGCAGTCAGAATATAGTGTGTCACATATATGGGAAAGTGACATAATGAATATAATGTTATGAATTAACAGACATAATTTGATATAATAGCATAACGTATAAAACTATTATAGCATTTTATGGCACATAAGGCACATAAGTACTTTTATTAACATATAAGAACATTTTAAAGTGTATGTGCATGGGCACGAAGATACAAAATAAATGTTATGTCATTTTCCTATTAAATTTTATGTTATCCAAACACACATTATCCAAAATGTGTGTGTCAATTCATTCAGGTTTACAATGAGTGAGTCACTTTTGAATCACTCTGTTGATAATACAATACAAACACCCTCTGCTTCACTCTCTATCGTCCAATATTACATTTATGTCGCTGCTCTTAAAACCAGATGCTTTTCTTATTGTGTCTTTGCAGGCCGTCGGCTATGTGTTTCCAGTTAAATTGCCCCTGTTGGCAGTTTTCTGTAAAGGACATCAGCAGCAAAGCACATAATCAACAGAAAGTAATAAGAGAGTCATGTAAGCTGCAGGGCTGATAACATTGAAGTCCAACAGCTTCACTCAGCTGCTCAAAATACGCTGTTTGTCTGCTTACTGACGGGAATTATTATGTATACTTGCATCTATAAAAAGCACGATTTTGTCCAAACAAATTTCAGTTTAAACACATAACAAGCAGTCAAATATGAATCTGAGCTCAAAATAGTCAAGGTATTAGTTAAGTATGCAAGTGCTACCGAACACATCCTAGACTAGGCCAAAACATTTGAGGATATTTAAAATAAGACAGCATCCCCTGGTGGTAAACAAGATTACTACACTTTATGTTTCCAGCTTGAACTGTGGTGAGTTACTCATAACCGTTCAGCAAATAGCTGATTCATTTAATTTGTTCATTTAGTTCATTTTAATTAAGAACTAAACAGCCGTCTGGCAAATTACAGAGTAAACAGAGTGACGTCAGATTGCTTTGGAGAGGAACCTGCTGTTGATCCAACACCCTCAAGTCTGTGCATTGCTTGTCCACACAGAAAGCTTGACGTTTTGGTTTCTATTATTTGCTGTTTTTTTGCTGGTAGAGAAAACATTAACAAAACTAACTAGCCAGATTTAGTCTGAAATGCGAGTTAGTCGAACTCTTGTTTATAGAACAGTTGTATAAAAGCAAACTCACACTTTACTAACTGTGCTGTTGTACTGAGTATTAGCTAATACAGCAGCATGTTTGCTCATGTAATATTGCTTGATTTTCATCGCTTTTGTGTGTGGCCCAAATTAAAGCCGCAATCCATAACTTTCTGGTTTAAAAATGAAGAAAAATGTATATGTTTCTTATAATTATCATTTGAGCTGCCGGTCCGATTTGAATAAAAAAAGTATGTAAAGTAACCTGAAATTTTGTTTCAAACAGAGATGGCGGTAGCGTGTTGAAAGTTATGGATTGCAGCTTTACATTTTTGGCTTTTCAAATAGGCAAGAAAATCAAACAAAAAGCCTTCCTTAATGAAGACTTGTTGATGGTATATGTGTGTCCCCAATTTTGTCCGACTGCCTGAATAAGATGGGTTAATTGTGTGTGAATGTTTTGCCATTTATGTCATCCAGTTAATGTGTGTTTGCATAATAATGACATCACCATCTTCTGTTTGAGCTTGTCATTGCCTTGCAGACCATGCAGGAGAAAAACAATGACAAAGTTCACCTGTCCTTCAGTAATTACCCCCGTCATAATGTTCTGCTGTAGACCTGCTCCAGACTGCTGGCAGGGGCATTTACCATGATGTCTTGCTTCCATGCAATTTGAATTAACCAAGAAATGAGGTAACAGGATTGCTAATGGGGGCAGATGATGAGCATTGTAACTAGGCTTGCGTAGAAGCTCTGATTGCCACATGTGACTGTAGATTATTCATAAGGAGACAAAAGAAGGCTTGGAAAGAGCAGTGGAGTTCAAGCACGTCTCTGTTTTGGGTCCCTAACTGCCCTTCAGGGCAACACAGGGCATTGTTAACCACAACCTCTCTGTGTGTGTGAACGTCAAGTTCTTGGCAGTTTTATTTGGGTCCCTGTCCAAAGTTCTAGTGCCGTGGGTGACGCCAGCCATGCCTCGGTCCACATCATTTATGTTCTGTATGAAAAATTGGATTATTGGATTTTTGTACTGGATTTTCATAGTCGTCTTTGTGTGCATAACAATAAGACAACACATAATTTTTCAGCCCCACACAGAGCAGATAAATTCAAGAATTTTCTTTAAATTATAACTTCTTGAATCCTCTAGAATGTACTGGAACAGAAGACTATTTGCGGATGTTTTAGTGCAACCAAAAAACAAAAATCTGGCCTATCACTCAATATGGATCAACACAGTCAGATGCAAAAATAATGTGTCAAATATTTATTACAAATATTGACAAATCTAGCATTCACGTGAATGAATGAATTGAGGCTACAAATAGGAGCTAGTCTAAATAAGGGAAATTTTTCTAAAAAAAAGACAATTTATTTTAGTTGTGTGGTGGAATTACCGTCCTATATTACAGTTAAAATATAAAATTTAAAATAGCATAACATACATATGTATATATAAATATTAGCATAATTACATCAAAATCAAAGAATACATGCTGACTTTGCCTACACTTGGATTTTTGTAAGGAACAATGAATTTATTCCTTGAATTAATCTTTACGTCAAAGACATTCCTTTGAATATTTCTGGTCTTTGATATGCGGCGTGTCATTTCTGACATATTGTAAGACAGTTACAATTAAACTGTGGTGATATGGTATAAGCCACCACTGTCATCAAAAATTAAAAACGGCAGACCAATTCTGAGAGCTTCTTACATTTTTTGAAGAAAATCCAACATTTTAAGTATTTTAAGATGGCAACAACTAAAATAACTACTCGGCTTTGGCAAGAACTATTTTAGACACAACATTTTTTACAGCTGAGAGCATATAATGCAGAAATTGTGTGGTAACCAAAACCAGCTAGCTAAGAATAAGCACGCTAAATGCATTTGGCTAATAATAAACGCTAAGGCTGAGAGTGGCCGTTGTGCTGTGGCGTCACCAGGGCGTTTTGGGGTAGCACGTCCTGTACAGTAAGTGCTGCGCTCACAGAGATCCACAGGGGAGCTTGTGTCCCTGCATCCAGAACTTCTCCCTAATGCAGCCTGACAGCATGAGAGCCGAGCTTGTGCTCCCTGTGCCGAACCTTCTAATTGCCACTGTGACAGAAGGGCCAGCACAGAGTGCGTCTGTGTTCCCAGCAGGTCAGGCATGCTGGAGACGCTCTGCTGAAGACAGAATCATCACTCAGGTGGTGCAGTCCAGGCCACATTCGCCGGCCCCACATAGAGCGCAGCATTCATCAGACTTCTGGGGAGGAGGAGAAAGAGGAGGAGATGGAGGGCTGGATCTAACGTGATGCCCAAAGAGGACATGGCAGAATAACCAGACACCCCAGCTAACAGGAGCATTCTTAGAATGTTGGCTGGTGTTCTCTAAAAGTTCTTTCAACGTTATCAAAAACATTTTTAATGTCATATAAAATCATAAAATCAAATGTAATCAAATGTTACAGAAATTAAAAAAAAATTAAATAACTTTCTTATAAGCAAGCAACAATGTTAATACAACAAAAAAAAAATCTAAAAAACGTTCTAGGTTTTTTAGAACATTTTTTTTCTAGAACATTTCACTGTTCCTAGAACTTTCAAAATAAAATTTTTTATGCTTTTGTTGGAATGGAAATGTTAGGGAAATGTTCTTTTACAACCTAAAACTTAACTAGGACACTGAGTGCCCTGAGGTTAGTTGGCAGAGTGGCATTCTAGACCCCATTTACACTTGGAATTAGAATCCAAGTGGACAGTACTAAACACAGGTGAAAACAAAACATTTTGATATCGATCAGACAAACTGCATTCGGAACAAATTAAAAGTGCATGTGAACTCATTTCATTTGAAATGTGTCCTGACACTTTCTAAACATCAATGAGGAGCAGTCTACACGCCTGTCAATCATTCACTGCATTACAACAAAGACCCTACTTTGTAAGTTATGTGCAGCTTTAAAATAATCACACAGTAAAGCACATACAAGCAAGAATACAAAGAACTAGTTAAAGGGATAATTTACCCAAATATGAAAATTATTCTATTATTTACTCATCCTGATGTCATTACAAACCTGTATGAAGAAAAGGTCATACAAGTCTGGAATGACAAGAGGCAGAGTAAATTATGGAAAATTTTGCCATTTTGGTGTGAAATTACATCTGAAATCAATATGCAGTGACACAGCATATGTAAAGTTAAAATGATACATGTACTGACGATGTACGTCAGTACATGTACGTGCTTTTTGAAGGATCTTCTTTACTTTTTTGTACTTGTTTATCATGCAGTAACACTCTGATATACTGAGTGATGTCAACAGCCAAGAAAATACCCCCCTCTCAACATCCAATCACAAGTGCTCACAGAAGTCATTAAAACACATTACTACCAGATTTAAACAGGGCCCATGACCCCGCGTTTTTTTTGCATAGTGATCCTTATGTTCCAGTGTAGATGGGAACATAGTTCTGAGCTCATGGCAAAAGGAACGCATTATAAAAATCCACAACGTCTCCAGGTTATGAAATCTGCAGCTACTGCCAGGGTGTAAAAACTCTCCTGTTGACAGATGGACAACGCATTCCTCTGGCCTGAGGCACACGCCACCCCAGTGTTTGGAGAGGAGGCTTGCGTTTTTGCACATACATGCCTCATTTCTGTGAGTGGCCACTGAACACGTACACCTACTTAAGGGCCGTTTCGCTTCCAAAGGCAGAGTGCAGATTTCTCTGCAGTGAGAGGAGAGTCAGGCTCAGCTATGTGAAGTATGTTGGGCAGGGACGGGGATTGATAGGTGCAGGCAGAAGGGTCTTGGATCCTCACCTTTCCGCCATACACAACATTCTCCGCAGCCAGGAGACTGAAATACCAGGACTGTGTTTGACAAGGCTGATTCTGTACTGGCCTCAGAGTGACCAGTTGTTTATGTGCTAACTGGGTCACACACGCACGTGCATTTACTTATTTTTTTAAATGGGGACATTTCATAGACTTCTATTGTTTTTTTACGCAGCTAATTATAAACACTAGAACACTATAACCCTAACAGACAACTTTCTACGTTTTTACAATTTAAAAAAAAGAAGATAATTTTATAGCATTTTTACAAATAAGAACGTGCCCAAAAGGAGGTTTTGCTGGCTTTACAGATTTGTCTCCAACATATGGTTAAGTAAATACAAACACACACGTCATGTTTTATAAGGACATTCCATACATGTAATGATTTTTATACTGTACAGACTGTATATTCTGTCCCCCTACACTAACTGTACTAAACCTAACCTTCACAGAAAATGTTCCACTATTTTAGATTTTTAAAATTGAATAGTATTATTTATATGCTTGTTTCCTCGTGGGGACTTAAAAAATGTCCCCACAGTCAAAGATGTACTGGTATTACTATGCTTGCGGAGACATTTGGTCCTCATAATGTTGTGAATACCAGGACCGCACACACACACACATCATAAATGACGCTAACAAAGGTCTGAAACAAAGACCCGAACAATGCTATAGTGAATGTGCGCAGGTGACAGGGAAACGGTCTCTCCAAAAATAGAAAAAAATTCTTTGGAATATTAAAATGCACGTTTCATAGTTTAGTGCAAGTTTTCAAAGTAACCTAACTTTAGTTTGTGGTGTTTCCCTAGGCAAACATGACAATGATGTTTGCTCACACGAGAACGGAACAAACCACCTGCTTTAATTATTAACCTTAGGCATGTAACCCCTCAAGTCATGTACCTTGTTAAGGTGAGGTGGATTGTAAAAGGAAATTAAACATTTACGTATCTAGGGACCAGTATATCATGGAGACTTGTGAATAGACCAGTAAATTAACACTCAGAAGAGTTTTGCATGGGCAAGCAACCCTCACATTTTCTTCAACAAATAGCTTTATATCTGATTGTCATGCGGTAAACAAGCATATGGGCATTGCTGTTTATCACCACACAGACAATCTGTTCATCATGAGAACATAACAGACTTTTCTTTGGATTTCTTGAATTGGCAGGTCCATGCAGTATTTCCTATGTTCTCGGGAGGTCTCTGCGGTGTGTGTGGTTTTCTGGTTGATTGAGTACTTATCCATGATTCTATGTTGTTGCAATTAAGAAGGTCAGAGGTTGTGACCGCACTGACAGAGAGGTGCTTGTGTGTGAGGGGCAGGAGCGAATTATTTCCTCTCCACCCTGTGTGTTAGATCATGCCATTTTATGTGAAAACATGCTTTGCAGACAATAGGTATAATAAGAGGACAACAGTGCAAGAGAGCAGTACATGTACATCTCCGCCCATTGCACAGCACTAAACCATTATATGGAAGAGTCCAGAAAAAGCAAGCAAAAAGATCACAATAGACAAAATGAACAGGCCAAAACAGAAGACTCTCATTGGATAATGATTCCCCATGTTTAAAACCTGAGAAAGGGGTTTAGAATGGAGGTTTTGTGCAGTAGCACAAAGCGAGCACATGGACCGGTGGAGGAAGTTGGAAAGAGCGAGAGCGAGTTGTGGTAAACCTCACTGTTTGGTGTGAGAGAGCATGGGAAATGCGTGGGACAGAACACGTTCCCGGTAAGTGGTTCTGGCCTGTCACTCTGGGCCTCGTCCAAATCTGCCTGTGTGACTGACACAGAATGAGACCCAAAGTCCAGCTCGCTGCTTTCCGAAGGGCCTGACCAGCCGTTCATCTTCCCAGCTAGCCAAATGCAGGAACGCCTAATTGACCTTTATGGGTTTAAAAAAAAAAATCCCATAATTTAAAATCATTAATGGTTTAAAAAAGTAGTTGAACTTGTGCATAGCCCCCTACATCATCTATATGATAACTGGCATCCCAGCTAACAATCTTAGGTTGTAAGAATGTTTCCCTAACATTTACATTAAGTAACAAAAACATTAAAAACATGTTATTTTAAAAGTCCTAGTAATGTTCAAAACATCCAATTTTCAGATGTTTTATTAATGTTAATGTTAAGGACATTATTCAAGCATTTTTTAATTCTGTAACATTTAAAATGTTCCAATAACAACTTAACGTTTTTGATATGTATAATGTCAAGAAAATGCTCTACTAATGTTACTGCAAGAATGTTTTTGATAACAGAGAACTTTTAGAAACTGTTAGCCAACATTCAGAGAACATTCCCTGTTAGCTAGGACCACCCACAGACAAAAGGCCTTTAGGCAGAGGAAACGCTCTATAATTACTGCCTCACAGACTAACCAGCAGCTCATCTGGGGAAGATTCCCTCCAAGGTGACACTTTGATAAAGAGTTTTTACATGTACATTTAGTGTTAAAAGTGGCAATGGTCTGTTCAATTTCAAACTTGACAGCTATTTTGTAAAGAAATGCCAGAAGGAATGATTTTTTCCCTTTAAAAGGGAGCAAGGCAGGCAGTGGTGGGAATAACCAGATGAAACACAACTGGAAAACTTTATTTTGAGTAGCCTATAAGAAAAGGCACAAGCCACAAGCCATTAGGTTACATCCCAAATTTAATGCCGCTGCCTTGCTGTCTTGTTTCCCAGGCAGTCAATGACTTAACAGGCAGTGATTTTATGAGATTTTTCTCCTGGTTTCAAACTTTCAAGACACCATAATCTCACATCTAAAACAATTTCATTGAGCCTTAGACATAACCAAGCTAATATTTCATGACTGTAATGCAAGTTTGTCGGTAGAAATTGAGCCGCAAATTTAACAAAAGGAGATGATGATATTTATAAATAAACTGACTTCTGTCAGTTGCCCTATCAGATGCCATTTTCATCCTTTCCAGTACCAGCCGGACTGCACGCAAAGGATTATGGGATATTATAAGCAGAAGTCACATCTCTACTGCCTTTCTGCATTCCTACCTCTATATACTCCCTATGAAGGAAACATTTTTCAGCTTTCAGAGGCAGCCAATGCATCTATTGCAAACCTACTCATTTTGTTTTGCAGACATATCTTCAGTTAAACACTGATTCGGTTAAACATCTTGTATCTGTAATGTTGAAACTGAAGTTTAAGATGAAGACAGCACAATGGTTTTGAGGAAGGACTTGTGAATGAAGGCAATAGTTTAAATGTTGCCACCAGGGGGCAAAAGGATGTCAGTTACATTAAACTACTACTACATGTACCCCCCTAATTATACCCAGTTCTTTTTTTTCCTCTGTGGTCTTCTGTCCATTTTAACATCAGAGTGCTCTGTATGTCAATCACACGTGCCTTCACAGATGACAAAACATCACTTTGTCAAATAACCTAAAAATGTACTTCATGTGAGAACATCTAAATTAACTTGCATTTATAGAGTTTCAGCATGTGTCCTAATGTTTATTAAATACAATAAACAGCAGCTAGCCTGTGTGACCTCATATTGCATCATTTATTGGATTTTTGTCATTCGCAAACACAGTTAGACGTTTTTCTCTTTAGACTGTAGCGTTTTTTAAATAGCCATGTTATCACATGTGATATATGAACATTACTGATGGGAATGCCAAACCATTAGAAATCACCAGAGCTGGTACCAATGAGTTATGACAAGCCATTAACAAAACACCGAATGCTTTTTGGAGTGGATGAACAAAATATAAATAGATCTCTCAGAGCACAAGCTAATGCTTCATCAGAAATGTTTGGCATTACATCACTGTGTGAGAGAAACTCTGCAGGTCTGAGCCAGCCATTATGGTTTGTACTAATGTTCTGGTTTTAGAATCCAAACATTCCCAAAGCTGTTATTTGCGCTCCGTTTTTCCTTTAACTCAGAAATTCTGTCTCTTTTTCAGCAAAGTGCCTCAGTCTACAGAGAGGAGAGAAAGATTTCACAGAGCTACTGTGCTTAATGTTCATAGCTAAGCAGTGCTACACCAGCTAACAGGAAACATTCTCAAAACGTTGGCTAATGTTCTATGAAAGTTCTCTCAGTTATCAAAAGTTCTTGCTAATGTTAGAACTTTAACATTATATATCATATCTCTAGAACGTTATTCTTAAGGTGTTAGTGGAATGTTTTAAAAATGTTACAGAATTAAAGTTTGAATAATGTTCTTATAACCAAACAGTAACGTTAATCTGGTGTCTAAAAGAACTGGAAGTTTTGAACGTGTGTGTTGATGTACGCATGTGTGTATACGCACAAGAACCAGCAGTGTAAATAAACAGAGTGAGACTTATGTAAATATCACATCTTGTCTAGCTTTTGTTGAGTGGAATGTCAAATGGACGTGGAGTTAAAAGGTTTTTAATTAACTCATCTCCCAGTTTATTTACAGTATTGTGTACAGTAAAAATCATTTTGGCATGTTAGGCTTGATTCTTATCTGTGTGGATTTGCTTGCAGAATTGAGGCATCTCTGATTTAAACTATTTCATTGATTGTGTTGCCCAAAAAAACCCTCAACATGGAAAAAATATTGCAATGATTATAAACAAAACTGACGTATAATCTGCGAAAACAATGAAACTAAAGCCTTTATTAAGCTTGACAAATAAGAGAGCCTGGGCAGTGCCTGTAACAAAGACAGAAAGAGCCACATAGCGCTAAGAATTTCTATACAGATGTGATCGTCAACACCAGCTACAGACACATCAACACATCTGATGACTGTGGCAGAAAACAGACGCTGTGATTAAACTCTGAATAATGCTTTGATCCCGTCCTAATATTAAAGCATCCAGACTTCAGATGGAAGGAGTGCGTGGTACTCACATATATTAAAGCTGAGACTTTATGTCCCCAGTAGTTATTATACCGCTTGTTTATGAGAATGATATTCAAACAGTTCTAATTCTAACATTTTTAAAATGTTCCCCTAACAACTTTAAAAGAATGTTTTTGGTATATATGATAACACAAAAAATGTTCTACTGACATCACTGGATGTTACTGTTTTTTGCTAACCCTGAGAGGACTTTTACAGAACGTTAGCCAGCGTTCTGGGAATGTTCCCTGTTAGCCGAGAACACTTAACGGTTCCACGCGACCTGCATCACTGCATCCCACGTGAACCGATTAACTCACCTGAATAAACAAATGCTGGTTTAATTAAGATTGATTTCATAATCCTGACACTGTCGCTGTGAAGCCATGTTTACTTTACTTTCTATCATCCAAAATAAAGAACGAGAAAGAAACGATGCTTGAGGACATTTCTTGCATGAGGAGCGAGTGAACAAAGCCAAATATTTAACATTAAACAACTGACTATCATCACAGTGTGCTCTGAGAAGAAATGTCCTTGTGGAAATTTACATAGAGTCCTCAGGGTACCGGTGAAAAGAACGATGAACTAAACAGCAAGGCATTGTGATATTATATGACTCAATCATTTTCTCTTTGCCAGTAAAAAGGCACTGTAATTTAAAATGAAGGTGGCAGCTCATTCTCATGGTGATTTAATGCCGTTTAAGACAACGGTCTAAGATTTTGCCTAAAAACCACAAATTGAGCACTGGACACTTACAACACTGTGTTATTTTATATAATTGCTACCAAGAAGGAACAAAAAGTACATTGTGACGAGATCGCTTCGGTGTTTTAGGCCGTTCAAGGTAACAAAATGATACAAAGAGTCTCCAGTCAGGATGGGTGGTCTCTATATCCTGTTCAAAATTCCCCGCATTGAAATGTATATATACACTCAATGGTAATAAATCAGAATACAGCATCAGCTGGCCAGAAAGGTCACGATTCAGACAACGTCTGATGTATTGGTGTAAACTAATGCTAAACTAATAACTAAATATTGTTTTAAAAGTGCAACCCATCCCGCCACCTCTGTTTGAACATATTTCTCATTGAACATCAGTTTCTTTGATGCATGTGGAAGTCAAATGAAGCCAAAGTGACATTTTCAAATGATTATGAACTTGAATCGGGACATTAACAACAACCATCACAAAACTAAATGATTAATAATAATAAAGGGGCCTGCGTCAGTAATGGCAGTACCTACTGATCTGATCTAAATCATGAGCGTCTGGTGCATCACATCAGTAACATCATACCATCCTGAAACGTGTTGAACACCAGAAACAAAATGTGACGAGTGATTTCATTTCCGAGGTCAATCCAGCGCCGCTATTTTTAGGGCCGGTTAAATATATGCTGGTATTCGCCTTCGCATTTCTCATGGCGAGCCAACCGCATGCATGTGGGAAATCAAACGTTATTACAGCAATTCAGAGAGAGAGAGAGACAGAGAGAGAGAGAGAAAAAGAGAGAGAGAGAGAGACCGGGCATCTGAGCTGTCATGCCCGCTCGGCGGGAGGCAAGGAGCGCCTGGCATCGTTGGCGCACCGCCGCGCTGCCTGTTGCATGCCCGTCATTTCTAAGGTTTATGCACGGGTGACCGTGAAACCGGCAGACGTCCCGGTCGGCTCCGTCCAAACCCATCGCCTGCGCACATCTGCCTCCGATGAAGCCTGGCTCCAATTACGTCGTTCTGGACTCGATGCATCACATCTCATTACGGCCGACGAGTTTTCAGCAGAAGAAGCGCCGATGAGACGCAGAGCTTTCCGTGAGCCGAGAGCTGCAGCCCCGCACGGCAGCTCCAGACGTCGGTCAGTCCCCCCGGCACGAGTGGGACGCGCAGCAGTTGTTTACGGTTTACTCTGTTCTCTCAAAGCATATGTGTCACGCTCGATGGAAAACAGCAAATTATACACACACACACACACACACACACACACACACACACAGATGACCGGACGAATACAGCCTTACAGGGACCTCACAAATCAAAGGCGTTCATTACTGAAACAGACAATGCATCCACTTTTGAGTAGTCTCCATTGTGGGCTCCATTTTCAGCTATTTGACCGATTCTGTTCAAAAGGCATATTTGGATAACCATAGTTTGAAAGAGAAGTAGTTCTCTCACAAATGAAATGTCCAAGATCATGAAATGAACAGGGGCGGACGCTGTTGAAAACAACAGAAGTTATGTCTTTGAAGACTTTCGACTGGCTATAGCAGTGTAGAGTCCAATAGTGTATGATACTTTGATGGTTTTTCCTTATATTTTCAGCATCTGTCCGCACTGTATAAAAAAAAAACGGGCAGTGAAAGCATCTTTTCTGTATTCCAAGAAAGAAAGTCAAATAGGTTTGAAATTAGACGAGGGTGAGTTAACTGGTTTTAATTTCCTGGTGCACTAACTCCTTAAACTCATCATAATGGGATAATCTAAAGCATAAACTTAGGAAACTTTAATGAGTGTAATGAGAAAACGTCTCGAGATATAAAACAGGTTGCGAGCTACATGACATCAGTCAGTTTCACCATCACTCGAGTTCATTTTCACATAAGCATATCAGTCAAAAGAACTTGAGGAACAGCCTCTCATAAGCTGTCATCCATAACGGTTTTATGGTAAAACGAAGCAGGAGCCTTTTACGGTTTAATGGTGATATCAAACGTTTCTCCGGCTCAGTTAGACAGTTTGAAGCAGTGGGGACCTGTCTGTCATTAAAACGTCTCCCACTGTGTAATAGATGAAGAACTCATTTTCTTTCTCTGCTGCAATGCTTCAAGTGTGATAAAAAGCAAAAGTTCAACATTCAGAGATGTTCTTTGTAAGGACATGAGGTATATGGCTGTGAGCACCAGTCTAAGTTTAGATGTCTTCAAGCTGCTGTGTACTCCGTCTTGAACATCAACCTTAAAATTACATCATCATGCAGACTGCAGCACCAATTTAAAATAATAAGTCAGTCCACGCGCCAGTCCGATTCAGATTCTTGCGTGGTCAGAATAAAATTCCGACTGATGGCATTGGCTTGTCTTTTCCAATTTGCTTCTGATCTGCAAAAATCCAATACCTTCACTTAAACATGTAAACAGAACTCTGCGATGTCCAAACATTGTAATTTCACTTTGCTGGTCCAAATCATTACACAAAATGCAGGTATTTTAGGTAAATTGTTTTATTATTTTTAACATGCTAATTGCAAGGCAAATTCCCTAAATTGTAACCCCAGACTTTGAAATAAACAATGCTGAAAAATGTAACCCACAATTATGGTTTTCAGAGTCCTGATGTGGTATTTGTGAAGCTTTTGCCAAGTCTGTTTTCATGTTAGTCTCAAGTTACTGCCTAACATAGCCTCCCTGAATCGCTCATCAGCACACAGCCCTTAATGAATACGAGTCTAAAAAGAACTAAGCGAGTGAGGAGATACAGTATATGCATTGGATTGGGCTTCCACGGTTCATTCCAGCTTCAGTGGAGTGGTCCAAATACAAGGCTGTCCTTAATAAATCAACCGCTGATGAATTATTCTTAAAAAGAACTGCCCTGTGCTATCACAATTCATTCACTTCCAAGCGATGCTGGGCAAGCTTTCATTTCACAGTTATCTCAGGCCATGTATTAAAATGCCCTCTATACATTTTCCTGGAATGTGACCAAAAGCACACAGCTCACTGATAGCAAAGTATGCTGAAACCTCAAGCGTACCAATCAGCTCAGTGCTGACACCCAACACTGATCGCAGTTATCCTGGCAGTGCTGCTAGTCTACGTATGCAGTAATTATTGGGACTAGAAGTGGGTTTTTAAGTTTTTCTTAGTCCAAGTGGGGTAAAGGGCACCAGGAGAAAGGTGTGCTATGAATATGCATGTGCCACACACACACACACAAACACACAAACACACACGCGCTTTGGAAAATGTGTTAGCATGTTGCGTAATGTATTTTTAGCACAGAGATTCACTTTCTGCTAAAAATACCACCCACAAAAGACTCAAAACAACATCAGTACATGCAAAATAAACGTGAAGCTACGCAGCTGTTTTTTCTCAAATGTCAGAATATAGTACAAAAACAGGAATTTTTTACGGCCAGTATTTTTCTGACATTGGCGTTAGTTCAGTAGCTTAACTGCCGTCTACTTCATTTAGTGTCAACGCTTGCATTAGCTAGTAAAGACCAATATCACATAGCAACAGACCGGGAAGCTAGTCACAGATCGCAAAGCAAAATGTTTTATTGCGTAGCTTTAAAAGTAATTAAATTGTGAAACTCTATATAGCACACCTATCAGGTACTTGTTATTAGGGATAAGGCTGGACTCCATCTACAAGTGACAGATTTATGATAACGTGCCAAACTAACATAGAAACGTCAGTACGAACTCTAAGGATGTAACATCAATGCTATTTTTGTCCTACATTCAGTCTTCATTGTACCCAGGTAACAATTTTAGGTTGTAAGAAGGTTTCCATTTAGGAATTTTCAAAACATCCAGATTTTGAGATATATTTTTGTTATAAGAACATTATTCAGACATTTTTTAATTCTGTACGGTTTTTAAAACATTCCACTAAGATTTACATTTTTCATATGATATATGATGTTAGAATCGTAAAATCATTTTACTAATGTTACTGCAAGAACTTTTTAATAACTTTGAGAAAATGTTAGCCAACAACCTGAGAATGTTCCCTGTTAGCTGGGTGAGATCTTGCTCTTTCGATTTCTTCTAAATTTGCAGCAAAGGCCTGCTCATAATACTGTCTGTGTGATCAGTTTGTAGTGCCCATGGGTCTGAAGTACCTGCAACTTTTCCCAATGTGTCCGCACAGCCAGGTCCTTCACGATGGCCAACGCAGCTCTGGACGTTGGCGCGTGCCAGCGCAGCAAACGGGTCCGGCATGGTGCCAGTGTTGTGTTTGGCCAGATGCGTTAAACGCCCTTGGGTTAGCAGAACACCCACTTTTTTGAAGAGTGCTGGCAAGCATCTGGCAGGGTTGTCACACAGAGGGGTAATGATTTAGGGGCCTAAATTAGGCTTTGCACTGTACTTCATTTGTTCCTCAGTGTTTATAGATCATTTGCAACCACCATTCCCACTTCGACAGGGTCTCCACACCTCCCTGACAAACCAACACTTTTCTCAACCCAGCCATCACGTTCTCTCCTGCACTGTAGAAACAGTGCCGTGCTGTAGATCACCTTACACATGCCATCTGTGGGAGGTACAAAAGAAAACAAACAGCGCTGAGGGTCTTCTACCCACAGGCTGAGTGGAGATGAGATCTTCATGGTGCTGAAAGATGACCCACTTTTATTTTATTGGACTGACACATATCGTTCTTCTACTAAGTTATAGACAAAGTCTGTTGTTACAAACTACTTTGACCTAGAGAGAGTGATGGTTAGAAACATTCGGTTTAGAACAAATACAAACATCTGCTAATGTAAGAGTCTGTTTTCAGTTCAGTGTAAATGTTCCACCTGCACAGCTGGAGAACTGATTTCGAATCATCAAGCATGTGTCCATGAAAGACACTCCAAGTACATTAACATACCGTCTGCATTAGCACTGTTGAAACAAAATAAAAAAGATATAGTCTGCAGTGCATAAAAATATATTATACAGTGTAAATAAACCAACCAGCTCAAGCTGGTGGAACATTATGTCTCGGAGAGATCATGCAGCAAAACAGACTAATAAGTAAATACAGCACATTTGATGAGAATTACATTTATGGAGCACAAATTTACAATTCATAATTTATGAAGGAAATGCTTATTATTTTCACATTGAAAAGGATCTGGGATTAATAGTACATTTTGTACCTCTAAAATAAACAGATACTGAGCTCCAGAAGCTACCAAGCTTCTGTAAAATTCGCACCAAAGTCAAAGCGGGGGGGTTCAGTTCTGATCCACCTCAGCCAGGCGCTACCTCAGGTAACCCCTCTCCGCTCTCCCTCCCCTATTTACATGTTATACTGGAGACTGACATTAAAGCCCGAATCAGACTCAAATTTCCTCCACAGAACTGGACAAAGTTCATTTTAGGAGAGATATTTTAATGAGTTCGCGCTGATCTGCATAAGCCAGAGGGATGGAGCTCTCCGCAGGGTTCCTGAGTTTCAGCCACTGTTTCTCAATCTCCACTTGAGGCGAATCATCAGATAATAAACCAGTCCTCTGTGCTCTCAGCTCTTTTAAATTTCTAATGAAAGGAAACTTTCACAGCGCACACGCTGTGTTGGTTGCGTAATATGAGATAAGATGGCTGTGACATGCTACAATAAGAAAGCCATTAAAGTCTATGCATCTGACATTGAACACGTACAAGCAATAACATCTGAAGAAACAGATGTTATGTAATTGAGGAGAAAATGTTAATATTAGAAGTACAGTATTTAAAATACAAGTCGTTGTATCACAGTATTTACTTTCTATAGTATTACTTCACACAATTCCATTGGTTGTAATTATAGCAAAAACAGTATCACATTTGTGTGCATGTTCCTGTAGCTCAGCTGGTAGAGCATTGTGTTAGCAGCAAAAAAGGTTGCGGTTCGATTTCCAGGGAACACACATACTGAATAAATGTATAACGTGAATGCACTGTTGGTTACTTTGGATAAAAGTGGCTGTCAAATGCATAACTGAAGTTGTGTATTTGACATACACTTTTTCTAAGGCAACATATGAAGATGATTTTGTTAACCAAAATAAAGGAATCAGGTACAAACTATTTTACCATTGTAGTTCTACTCTACATTTAACTGTGCAACCACATCTTGTTATTGTTCGGGGCCAAAGGGAGGAAGATAGTAACTCCAGTAACCCCCCATTAACTCATTTTGATGTGTGTGTGTGTGTGGTGTGTGTGTGAGAAGACTCCTATAAAGACCTTTCCCCAACCAGGCACAAACGGTTGTTCTGCAGACTAACTCGGCTTTATGTCTCTGATAATAAAGTCTATCTTTTGGCATCAAAACCTTTTGAAAGTCTTTGAGTGATTCTTCCAAGATGTGGAAGAAACCACAACACTTACAGTACATTCAGGATCTCAGTTTGTGTGTGACCTTGAAATCGAACACGTTATTTTGGTGTTGCCGGTGCAATGCTCTACTAACTGAGCTTTTAGAGAAACATTAACTAATACAATACCTGACAATGCTTAAAGTAATTTAAATAGTTATCGTAAAGTACTACCCGCAAAAAAAGCTAACTAGCGAAAATAAAAAGAGTGAAAATAAACACAGCAGTAACAGTAGTAGTATTAGTAATGGTAGTAAAAGTAGTAGGAGTAGTATCAAAAGTAGTAGTTTTAGTAATATAAATAGCAGCAGTGGTGTAGTGGTTGGTGCTGTTAGTGGTCATACGGCAAAGGCCAGTGGTACCAGACCAATGTGGTGAGCTGAAACACAGTACAAAAATTTGAGGCTTAAATGTGGGCTGCCAAAAAAAAGTATTTTAAAGCTGTTCTTGGCAACCGCACAGAGCACCTTTATGGCTATGGATAAATTATTACTTTTTTCCGTAACAACCAGGTTTACTCGACATCTACTGACAGAAGCGCAACAACACACGAGAGCTCTCAATTACATCACATAAAACAGTGGATCGGTTTAGAGCAGGAAAGATGTTCCTTTATCTGGTTACAAAGGTCTCTATTTAAACTGCAAATTCCAAATAATCTGAGTAACTCCTTTATTTAGTTTTACGTGTTCCTTACCTTTGATCCTTTGATACAGGAGACTTCAGATACTGAATGCTAACCAGAAAATATCTCGCCGCTCGCCTAATCCGCTCGGTCAGATGCTTACATCTTGGCCTGGATATCCAGACAGTGTGCAGAGCTGAGCTCCTCTTTGCCACTATCTCCTGGCATAGAACCCTCTCACGACTGCACAGGAGCCATCCGAGCCTCAACTTTGCCGCACATAAGCTGATTTTTGGAGCCTTTGGCCAGTCCTGCGGTTGGCAAAAGAAAGCCATTAATATCAAGTTTGGTCTCAACGTAAAGTGAAAAATGTAGTCTGTCTATGTATGCAAAAACCTGATGGAATGAAAAGACTGACCACAGAAGGATTACACTTGGCCTAACATCCTAAAATGCCATTCATGCAAAAACATTTTGACAGCAAAAACCAAATTCCACAAAGATTTGGTTTCTACTCCTCACCATTGTCACTCCCAGGTTTTTAAACACTCTTTCATTACCCAGCAGTCCAGCCTCTGAAACAGCAGGACAAGCCACTGAGCTCTCAACAGTCTGGTGAGAATGTGAGGGATAAAACTAAACAAGAATGTGCTTTCAGAAATTAACTTGATCAAATTCTGATACATAACAATGCATACAGTTTTTTTTGTGTCTTGTCCTTCGAACATTGTAAACATCAATAAAGTCAAAAGAAAATTATGCAATTCCAAAATAACTTCCCTTAAGTAACTTAGAGATAAATTAGAAATTTCACAGGTTTGACAGGTCATGGCAGTACAACATGTAGAATTTATGCGATCGGCTACGCGTCTCATCATTCACCTTGAAGCAGACTGTGAGAAAGTCATAAACACTTTCTCTAGAGTGTAAAAATACACTTCTCAACTGATCAGACAGATAAACGAGTGTTTAATCAGGATTTATTGACCACTCCGTTGATTTTGTAGAGTTTATTTTTATTTGTTTTCATTTTTGCCAGCCAATTTTAATAAAACCCACATTCGTCTTCCCAAGAATATCTCAAAACGGAGCTAAATCCTGATTCAACACATACCCAAAAAGTTGCCAAAAAAACAGGCATTTTTTCTTTAATTTGATTATGGCTTTGCGGTGAAGGCGCTGCGACTTAGAAGAGCAGGAGATCCTTTAACAACTCAACAGATGGAGGACGACATGGCAACAGGAGGGCGATGCAGTGTGGCGTGGCCTGGCACGAGAGACGGCCGACCACCAATCAGCAGCTGCGACACACACAACACTTCAATGACCCAGAGATGCAAGCGTGACTAAAAATACCGACATGAAAAAAGAACTATTAATAACTTAGCCGTGAGAGGAAGGAGAGAATTACTGCAACAATAGGCCACGAGTCAAACACATGCACTTGGACCTTGAAGTGACTGGGGTACCAAAATTGGTACCAGCTGTCTAGCCTGCAAATATGTTGCTGCGGAAAAGCAAAAGTGTCCAAATGTGAGGAATTAATCATTTACTCATCAAATCTGGCCACTTAAGAAACCTCAGGCACTCCACGTATTTGCTTCCATTTATGTGTGCTGATTCTGGCTCAGTCTTCTTCTGTATGAACTTTGCAGTCCAGTCTCGCGTGGGAATGTTGAGCAGAGATCCGTGAGCGCCGGACCTGGTGACACAGCAACCCTGATGCAGTAAAAACAATAATGGAGGATGGCTAATTTTTATATTAATGATTTTTGTCACTAGACAAAACCTTGTATTGTTGGATGTTCTAAACGAAAAAACAGAGATGATGTGTAAATGATCTGTTGGTTGCCTCACAAAAATGACCATGGTAACCATATATTCCGCCATACCATGCTTACTGCTGTTGTTAATGCTAATGAAAACCATTAAATGCAGGGTAGGTGATTTTTTTCCAGAAACCTTTTGTTTATGCTGGTTAGAAAAGTCTCTTCACATCCCGATAGCAATCAGTAAATGTTAAATTTTTGAGTCCAGATATACGGTATAGTTTAGAGATAAACACTTATGTTGACCTAGAAATGAGCTCTAACAGCAACAATGGACATATTTCATTATCCTTCTTTTCAGGCTTGCAACCTTTTTTTCCTAAATTAGGCAAGTGGAAAGATTTAAAGCAGAGTTTAAAATCAAAGAGTTTAAGGTGCCTTTAGGTACAGTACTGCAGACTGAATGCCTTTCTTTATAGTCTATAACAGGTATAGTCTATAACAACTATAACAGGCTGCTGTGACTGTCACAGTGTGTCAAGCTCATTGAATGACTCAGAAACTGTAAAACAGGAGTTTTCCTCCTGTGTCATATTCAAAATCACCCGATGCGTTTCATTTCAAAGCCGCGAGTTTGGCAGAAGTTTAGAAAAAAAGCTTTACTCACTGTCGCAGCATGTAAAACTACAGAAAGGCGTATTTTACCCACACAACAGCCTCCGAATTATGACCCAAACATTTAGTTAAGGCAAAAAAAGTGCTATAATATCAATGCAGTCACTATATGGCATGTAGTGCCTTGTTACTTTTTAAATTTTTTTTAAAAAAACTATGTTTTTATATTACATTTTAAATATTCGTCTATAAAAATATATGTAAATTACTGTGTTTGTCTACAATAATTGCAAACATTTAAACAAACAGCTTCAGATAAAAAGATTATTCATATAAGAAACATTCCAGTTAAGCGTACCCAGACGTTTGAACCCTAATGTGTAATTATATGTGTTATATATATATATATATATTACACATTAGGGTTCAAACGTATAATATAATAAATCTTCGTAAAAAATAAAGTTATTATTAAAATGTCACCCAGTTACCAAACCATTATTCATGCTGCTGGACATGTTTCCATACATGTGAACTGTAACAAACTGTTGCTATGCAACAAAAAAAACAGACTGCTATCGCTGCCCAGTGTTATTGTAGCTCAGCTGGTAGCACAGAGTGTTAGCAATGCAAAGGTTGTGGTTTGATTCTCAAGGAGCACATGTACTGACAAAATGTATAACTTGAATGCACTGCAAGTCACTTTGGATAAAAGTGTCTGCCAAATGCATAAATTGAAAATGCCCAGTGAAACACAGAATTATATATAGGCTATATTGTACATTTAGCATAGCTATTGACTGGTCAGCATCCAGAACTGTTTGATCATATGTCATCATATATTAATAAATCATAAATCATTACGAGTCAATCTAATTGGGTCAGAGACAAGTAGCTACGTTGGGTGAACTGATGCCTCGGAATTTTAGGAGATCCTGGCTGCCAGTGCCGTTAAATCTAGTGACTGACTCCCAAACATTCCTGGAAAAAGCAGGCCTGACTTCGAAGAAGTAAGTGTGACACGTCTCAGTTTAACACAGTGGAGGGTGACATGAGCTCAACGTTAACTGTGGTGACTCAGTGCTTTCCCTAGAAAAACATCACTCATGTGTGTATACACACACACACACGCGCTGGCATACAAACACACAGAAGCGTCTGTGGCCCTTTGGTTTATGGGTCTACAAGCTCTCTGCAGTCTGTGTAACTCAGAGAGGACTCTATTGACACTGCTGTTTTATAAGGCCATAAAACATCACTGAATCACTGGGCTCTTGTATAATTTGAAAAGCCACATCTGTCACACGGGGCTGTGGGGAATAAGTTCAAATGCTACATGCTGCAGGAGCCCATAACCCCGTATCTCAGAAATCTTCCCTTTCTAATTAAACCCTCTGTTAAGTAAACACAGCTGAGAGTTGAACAAACCCCAGCGTTACCTGCAGGTTCAGGGTTTCGGTCCAGTGGTCTGCAATGAAAAAACGACACTTTGGCTACTGCAGTATGTTTTACCTGCACTCTTAAAAACAGAATATGATGGTAATCAAATATAATTGTATAGATTTGAGTTAACAGAGCAGGGCTTTTCAATCCATGTTCCTAGAGGTCCACAGATCTACAGTCTAGCTCCAGCCTGTTCCAACACACCTGTCTGGAAGTTTCTAGCAATTACAAACATCTTGATTAGCTGCTTCAGGTGTGATCCATTGGGGCGGAGCTAAACTCTGGCGCTCTGTGGACCTCATGGGAAACCTGTGCAGCACAAGTGCCAGAGTGCTGCGCAATATTTGAGTATGCTTAAAGAGCAACATTACAGGCAACCCGGTTAACAGGAAACATTCTCAGAACATTGGTTAACATCCTCTAAGTGTTCTCTCAAAGTCATCAAAAGCATTCTTGCAGAAACATTAGTAGAATGTTTTTAAAGTTATAGATCATGTATCAAAAATGTTATTCTTCAGTTGTTAGTGGAGTGTTCTGAATACAGTACAGAATTGTCCAAAATGTCCAAAAACTGGACATTTTGAATGTTTTTCTTACTTAATGGAACCTCTCATGACCTAACATTGTTAGCTGGGACGCAACATATCAAAATACAAAAAACAATTCAAATGCACAGGGAGTTGTTTTTGAGCATGTCTTTTTGCCCTCCAGAGATCACATAATTTGGCTACAATAAAGTAATGTCTCAAGATTTGAGTAGCATGCCTGATGCCTGCTGATCTATAAATCTTGTGTTATTGCATTTCAACAAAACACAAAAGTAATTAGTGCGATGCCACCCCTGCCAAGGCTAATAAACATTACTCTGCAAGAGCACAGCACTCAACATGTACATAGCAGAAAGATGATAAAACAACCATAAGAAAACAAGTGCACAGGTATGCAAATACCAAAACTGATGACATCATTGTCCTCCAGCTAAGACACAGTGTTTGGAAAATTTTCAAAACTTCTTACTGAAGAACTAATGCATGAATGTATGAACACATTTGTGTTAAAGTTCCAGTTCTACTAAAACAGGAAGTTAACTCTAGAGAGCATTTGACTGGACGAAACGAGTGAGCGCAGCACCACATTTTAGGTCTGTATTCCTTAAAGAGAAAGAATGTCAGTATTAAATGCACATGAAGTGATGTGATGATCTGTTAAAAGTGAATTTAAACATTTAGGAGTACAGTAGCATAAATGGCCTCAGGCGCTAAGAAATGTCGACCAAAAGCACAGATTTCGATTTCATGAGATGTTTAAAACATTGGGTCTTCTCAAAATCAGTAATGGATTCAGTCTGTATAGATATTTTGTTACGCAACTTTTGATAGTTAAGCCACATTGTTTAAGCAATGACACTAAAGACTGTAACTATATTTTCTATAACCTTTTAAACATGCCGCTAACAGCTTAAAAATATTTTTAATCTATGTGATTTATGAAGTTTAAAAAATGATCTTTTAACGTTACTGCAGGAACTTTTTTCATAACTTTGAGAGAACTTACAGAGAACGTTAGACAACATTTTGAGAATGTTCCGTGTTAGCTGGATCACTGCGGTCACTTCACATATCACCTGTGTCAGTCAGGCCAGAGATGCTAATGGTAACACCAGTGTCCTACTGCCACCACAGAGCAACAGTCTTGAACCCCAGCAAATCCTCTCTCTCATCCAGCCTCACAGCGCTAAGAATGTGGAAGCAGCAAATAGCTGCAGGGGAAGAGATGACAGATGGCCATTCTGAAGATAATAATTACCACATAGTTCTCACTGCTGTGCATGTTTCTGACGTGTCCCCCTCACCAGCAGCAGGACTCCCACAGAGAAAGAGAGCAGAGGGAAAAAGAAGAGATAGAGAGATAGACAGACAGAAAGATGTAACTAAAAATAGTGATTCTATGTGTGAAAATATCAATACATTACCTTGAGGTAAAATATATTTTGGACACCTCTAGTTTAAAAGATTTGTGGGTGGAAAATATGAACAACATTCTAGGAAGGCGATGACTGAAAGCTAACAGAGCTTTGCATCTGTGGCGGCCTAAGCTTCAAAAGCCCCATACGTCTGCATTGTTGCACGAGACCATGAGCTATGTGAAGTCCAATGATCTCCTCATGGCTGGATGAGACCTCCTATGTAAGCTTTCCACAGGAAGATATGACAGATGATGAACTTTCACCCTTAGGTCAGGAGGTCAAGTGACTTAGACATGTCATAACTGGCTCTTCTTGATTCATGTGGCATCAGATATCAGACTTCTCTTTTATCATGCTCTGATGTGTCATGGTCTTAGTATTTGAAAAATTGCTAGAACTCACTCCATAATGCATGAGCAACAACCCTCAAAACACCAGAGGAATCTGTCTCGTTCTATTTCTAACCACCCTGTAGAAACCACGCATAAGATTACATAGACCAGTTTCCCCTTTATATTCTGACACAATAAACTGAACCCCAGCTTTTTTGCCTGTCCTCCACCCCAGCTAACAGGGAACGCTCTCAGAACGTTATCTAAAAGTTCTCTCAGAGTGACCAATAAAGTTCTTGCGGTAACATTAGTAGAACTTTTTTAATATTACATTTCATATCAAAACATGATTTTTAAGTTGTTAGTGAACCATTTTGTAAAACACTTTACAGAATGAAAACAGTTTAAATAATATTTTTCCAACCAAGCAATAGTATTAACATGTCTAAAAAACTAGATGTTTGGAATGTTCCTAGAACATTCAGAATAACATTTCTAATGCTTTTGTTACAAATGTTGAGGGAACGTTCTTGCAACCTAAAATTGATAGCAGGGTCTTGGCATATTTTTTTCTCCTGCTAGGTCTGTGATCAGACCCTACTGGACTCGGCTGTACAATGTGGTGAAAATGAGGAGACAGAGTCAAGAGCACCTCAGATGTCATAATTATGAGGTAGCATTCCCAGAATTCCTCTGGAAGTTTGCCTCACTGGGATCTTTGTATCTGTCTCAATGTCCAAGCTCGCTGCCTTCGGAAAAATTCAGCATGTGCCAACAGACAAAGAAGAAAAAACATACACAAAGGTCTGGGAGATCAAGATTACAGAGTCAATTTCCTCAAGCTATGGTAAAACACTCTGTAAACAACATTATCACTGTCATTGCTAAGATGCCATGCTTTTTATTGAGCTGTTCATTAGGGTGTCTTGAGATACGCGTCTGAATCAGGTTGATATGAGTGACCTATCATTATGCAGAGCCAGTCTGGACTCTTATCAGGACATTTTGCCCATCATGAATTGGCATGCATTTGATAAATTCCCGTCCATTATGAAATTACAACTCTGTGTGGAAAACATTCTTGAAAACCGTCTGGTCAGAGAGCTGATGCGAAATGTAATGCTTGTGCCAACACATAAGTGTGGGGAGACGCAGGGCTGTAATATGCTTTGCTCTCTGTGTTTTTCAGGCTCTGGTATATGAATAGAACTTTACAAAATCTGTGTGTTAAATCTGAGTAACCTCATTTGAAATTGTCTGAGGACATTACAGGATTGATTGAAGGAGTAAAATGAGTCAAGATTTACTGCTTACCTCACAGCGTTTGACGCTAATCAACGTTTCAGTAGTTTTTTGTTGCTCACAGGCCTGTCGCCACACAATTTTCGAATGATAAACCCGGTTCTACTGAAGCAAATGAAAACAACATAGTTTAAACGAGGAGGCAAACAAGGGTGTGTTTGTTCTGCGAGTGAAGAAAAACCTGAAGTCAGGTTTTGAGTTTCTGGGCTCAACTGAACGCAGCAAATTACGAAATGCTTCAGAGAGACAAAAAATAGAACTGAACTGAATCTTGCAGGCCACATTGCTCACCTTAGATAAGAAGGAAATTTTAACATAATTTTAGGAGCTGGATGGAAATAATGGTAAACAAAAGTGGCTTCTTTCTTTGAAGGAGGGGCTCGATCCTGAGACTGGACTCAAGCTTTGAGCTAACCCCCGTAGACTTCAGAACTTGATGAAATGAATGTCATTTCTAGAATAATATATGCTTATATATAATATATGCATATAGATCTTCACTTGAATACCAATAACTACAAAACTTTGTGTGGTCAAATTTCACATGAATAATGTTTCTATTGCCCAAAACAGACTTCATGTGAAATCTTACTTTTTCGTATTTTAATAATATTTACCTGATGGAGAGGTACAACTCAGCCATCTTTATTTAAGGTGATAGTTCACCTAAAAATGTCCATCATTCACTGACCCTCATGTCATTCCAAACCTGTATGGTGTTTTATCTTCTGTGGAACACAAAAGATGTTTTGAAAAATGTCTTAGTGGTTTTGTGTCCATATAACAGAAGCCACTGTTGTTTGGTTACCAACGTACTTCAAAGTATTTTCTTTTTTTTCGTTCCTCAGAAACAAAAAAAACTTTTGGATGAACTGTCTCTATAAAATGTAATATTAGATTAACCAATCATGACTTATATATCTCATATATATATATATATATATATATATATATATATATAAAATAAAATTATATGATAAAACAAACCCTCCAATCAGAGATGACAGATCAATTATTGGTGTTTACAAAAGAGCTGTGAGTGGGGGAGGTGCAGGAGAGAGGCTCAACCACCCTGCCGTTCAACAAAAGGCCTGTTAACTTGTTCACCCCCCGGTTATGGCTCCTAAACCGAGGATCCAGGCGGGAAGAGTAGAGCGGGTGTCTTCTCCTGCCCTTCCTGTCCCTCAGGCAGGGTCAGAACACCCCCCCAAAGCTTCATGTGATCACACACTCCCAGTCACATAGGCAATGGAGGCTGATGGGGAGGCATCATGTTGCATGTCTACGTAACGTAGTGCTATAAAACTCACACTATCTCAAATAACAATATAAAATGCATCACCCACGTCTTGGGTGGAAGGGTGTAAACATTCTTCAGACAAACCTTATAATGATCTCTGCAGTTAGACCAGATTATCAAATTTAGCATGTTCAGAGTTCTTTATGTTACCAGTGCAGCTGTCAAGAACATTATAAACCTTGTCTGAACAAGTTTGGTCAAAAAAACGGTGACTTACAATATATCATTTGTTCACCTTTTTTCACTAGATTTCTGCTACCTACGCAGAAAAGAGTGGAAAATTACAGTATTACTAAACAGTTGTGCTCATAGCTGTTTGGATTCAGTCATTTTGTCACAGGATGAGTTTGAACCAAACTGAAGCTCTGCTTATAATGACAAAGGAGAGAGAGAGAGAGAGAGAGAGAGAGAGAGAGAGAGAGACTCTTCACTTACACTACACTATTTGCTGAGCATTGTCAATTAGTTCTCCATCCGGTGACTACACATCACTGAATGTGGGTCAGGAGGCACACAATCTTCTCCTGACTCACAAAGAGTAAATACAGGCTTTGAGGAAAAGTTTTAATGATCTTCTGAGATCTCAGACCCACCACAATGTGCTATTCATCCCTAATGAGCAGTAAGTGTGTCACAGTGTGTTGGCTTGCTGTCTTTGGCTCTCCACAGTGATAAATTTAGCATCCTTTGGATGCATGCAGTGTTACAGGATCAAAACAGCAGAACCCAGAAGAGGTTTCGATGGATATCCAAATCGTTCCTTACATAACAAAAGCTTTTCTCTAATTCATGACACTGACCCAAATCGCTTGTTCCCATTTTCTCCTCGGTTCTCCAGGTTACATGCTTGTTGTGGGCGGCCATTATGTCGGAAGCTCCGCCTCCCACACCGAGAGTGTGTCCGTTCCAAACCGTTCTGAAACCGAACAACATCAAGCCCTCTTCCGATCAATAGTGCAACCGAGGTAAAGGGTCACATGACCAGCGCTCATTGTTTTCTCACTAACTCTGTTGTGCTGCAGTGGGAAAAAGCCACATGGACTGTAATGGCTGGGGGGCTTGGCTGTAATCTGCCAACACTGCTGCAATATAAATCACAGGATAAAAAACACTATAATAGCACATTGTTCAAGGCCAGTAAAAGCTGCGGTCCAAAGCACCATTTTCACACGTTTGGAATGAAAGTGCATTTTTGGCGCATTGTGCTCGCCTTGTAAAAATGCTCTTTTCACGAGTCAGGTGAGTTTACGCACCAGCACGCTTTCATGTGTGAACGGCATGCTGTCTCATTCCAGGATAGCACAGGGAGGCTTTATGACACTCTGGTATGCACATGCTGATACGTGAATGCACGCACACGTCTGTGGTGACATTTTTTCTCTTGGCTGTCACCGTTCCTGGAAGCTGATCTGACGTTCCTGGTCTTCTTCACTTCGAGCACCCTTCTCTGCTTCCCGTGCCCTCTCCATTTCCCACAGGATCACTCAGAGCCCCCTGGAATGTGGGATTCATAGCCCTGCGCATAGTGCAGGCCGTTTGGGATACGCGAGCTGCCTCCTACTCACCAGCTCCGCACGGCACACGTTCCTTTAATACCCAAACCAACATGGTGTGGTGGTCAGCGGTACATTAGGCAGAAGATTTTAGAAATCACTACAATGTAGAACTAGGAAGTAACATTATACTGAACGGGTGACGGGATGTCATCAGCAGGGTTAGCAAAACACAAATGGATGCATTTCAACACGATGCATCATATTTTTTTACAGAGCATCACTGCCAAGTATTAATAAGCACTCTCGGTCAGCACACAATCTGCGAGCAAAGCTGACATTTTCCAGAGAGACAGTGAAGGCAAGACATAAATTGCAGCGTTCCCGCCTGATTAAAGACCTCACAGATGTTTATGTATTTTGTGCATGGTTTGTGTCTGGTCCAGTAACATCTCAGTATACACAAATGTGATTGCATTTAATTATTGAGGGCCATCTGATAATGCGAGATGACTGTATGTGCGCTCTCAAATGATGATGTGGACGATAAACAAATATATCATTTCGTTCAGTAATAACACATTATGGGATGCTCTCCCTCTGTCAGACACACTTTCAGCAATCTCAAATATAAGATATAAGATATAAGGGGAGATCAGCAGCACTTTTGGGAGCTCCAGTCGTCTGTGGTGACGCGCGTCATTACGAGGTTGCGGTCTGTGAACGCGCGCTGATTGGTGGAAGATGAGGGTGTGCGCGCATCAGGGGCTGGATTTCCTACAGACCTTGATTCAGTAACAGGACGATCCGGGATCAGAGGCAGGCACGACTAAACCACCGCACCAAACGTAAAGAAATGCAGACTTTGTCAGCGGGTTTAAAGCAAGATCACACTCAGTCTTTCCTAAAATGCCCAAATATACCCTCCGATTAATGCCACGAAACGCTTCGTCCTCGCGTTGGGGCAAAAGAATGGGCAGATCTTGTGAAAAACAAGCTTTCTGTTTTTCAATCCCGTTTCTGGAGACCGTAAAGCGTTTGACAGTGTAACCCGGTTCGTCTTCATTCGCCTGCGGGTGGCCGCGTAAAGCGTCTCAGTCCGGTTTCTCAGCAGTCCCAAATCCACGACGATGGTCTGCGTCTGGTTTTCTCTCACGCGACGGATTTTCACCACCTGAAGGGTATCCCAAGTCTGAGCGCCATCATAAACCAGTAGATTAGACCGGATTTGTGTAAAACATCCGTCAAAGTGAGAGGAGCAGTTATGGGACGTGCTGCATCCGCTTAGTTTGAGATTATAATGTGAGATTATAATGTGAGATTACAATGTGGCCCCTCAACACGCCATTAAATGTCAAATCAAATGCAAGCCTTTTGGTGAAAGGACTCAGTCCAGTTTCTATTGTTGTGTGCATGTGTCTCTATTCATTTTGTGTTACTTAGTCTGAAAAAGTAGCTGCCTATAGGGGGTGGTTTGAATGATGCAATCTCTGCCAGCCATTATCCAATTTGTCCCGTTTTCTTGACTCTGTGGACTATATAATTAGCTTTGCTGACTTGTAAATATGTAAAAATGTAAGCCAGTTTATCTGCGTTTCTTTTTATCTTGGCCATTCTGTCAAACAAGTCATTCAGGGTGAAAGCTGCATCACATTGTATTTTATTTGAATTATTATCATACAGCCTGTTTTGTCTTTGTTTGGCCTATTTTTAATATAGGTTTACTTCTTCATAAATGTATAAAGAATTACAATAAAGAATTACTCGGGACTGTTTAGCTGAGTCCATTTAATCCACATAATGAAGGTGCAGTACACTAAGACAAATCATAAGAGCAGAAGGATTACAGGATAAAGAAAAACAGCAAAAGCATTTTTTCATGGAAAGTTTAACTACTCATAAACAAAAAATCTGAATATGCTATAAAGGCCTCTCTGAGACATTTGTATAAGTTGATTTCCAGTTTGTGAAAACCACCTATATAGCACAACACAATGAGAGAGGGGTGTATGAAAACACAAAGACAATCTCTGCAGTCACACATTGTTGTACTTACACGACCAGCCTGATAGCTCGTATTAAGCACTTGTGGAGTAAATGCTCTCCCACTCTTACACATTTTACAAGCTCACTTTATGGCAAGTAGAGGCAACTTTCTCCAGTCACACCCCTAAAACTTGGACGTGGTGGTCTGCGTCTCTGATTGGTCGGGAAGAGCGACTGACAACACCTGCTTAACTCCTTCATCCAAATTGACACCCAGACTCTGGGAAATATATCCAGCATCCATCCCCGTTTCCACTCTCACTCTCTCTGTCATCTCGAACAGGATCCAGATCAGATACCGGGGTGACGCTTCTTGTTTATCCACACGGTCAGATCCAGCGCAGAAATGCTCCTCAGATTGGCACTGGCGCTGCTGCTCCTCTGCGTCTTTGGGGACGTGGTGGGCACGGATAACGCGGAGGTCCATGAGGGTCACCCCGAGAAACCGGCGGGTCAGAAGGGACGTCTCTCCCTGCAGAACACAGGTGAGTGAACGGAGGTGCGCGTCCGCGCGGACCGGAGCGAGCGCGTCGCGACGCGTTTTGAAACGCGCGGCTGACCGCGCACGGCGCCGCGTTACCGGCTACGAGAGGAGACGCGGGGAGGGAGAAAGCCAAGAGCTCCGTGAACTATTAATAGCGCGGCGTTGCCGAAGAGAGGTACCGTGTACCGTGACATTTCTTTCAGGCTCGCGTGTGCGTACGTGCGCGTTTATCTTTTCGGGTGCCCAGTGGGTTTGTGTTTATTCAAGACGTCCGCGGTTCGTGTCTTCGCGTAAAGTGGAGATCACGGCGCGCTCGCGTCAAACCGAAGTGCCCAACTTTTATGCATCGTGCGGGCGAGCGAGTCGAACCTGTAATGTGGATTGGAGTGACGCAATGGCGCTACATGTTGCGCTGGAGGTGGATCAGACCTAACCTTTCTCACGATGTGGGCTGTTGACTCCCATCAGTAAGAAAATGTTGACGCTTACAATCGTGTGGATGTGAGGCGTCGGTGCCCGTCAACTTTTCGGAGACGTGCAGCTGCCCGGAGCGGATTGTGTAGTACAATGAGTCGGTGGGTCAAGTCCCGCACTAATGCCAACACAAGCACCGCGCAGACAGCGCTTCAGTCTTACCTCCCCAATGCCATCAGACACATGCATACACTGCCGAGCATTTTGACTGCATGCAAAAACAGTCTGCAAATGTCTGATGCGCTTTAGGAATGCTCTTATGCATCTGAATATAATGCACAATTCATCTTTCTGCATTTGGGCACGTATGCACGGCGTTATATGAGGATCAGATTCGCACACCGAATGCATTGTTAGAGAAAGACGAACGGTAAGGCTGCGTCTCATTTCTTATCAGCAAAGTCCCTCACTGTAATCGGACTGAAGGGACAGAGTTTGCTGACTGATTGACTGACGTAGCCACCACAAGCCCCTAGAAACAGGACAGGATTCAAAACGCCGTCATTTGTAATTCAATACAGCCACAGAGCTGTTCAACTTTCACGAGCAGTTTTGCCTGTTGCTTTGTTTTTTTAAGAGATAAAGGGGGTTTAATTTTACCCTGCAGTTTTGTAACCATTCAGCATCATCATGCATTAGAATAAATAATAAAACGTGTCTGTTTTGCTTATTTGATCTTATTTGAGATGTTTGGTTCTTTTAAAATAAAAGTCCTTCAATGCCACAATATACTAAAATGTTTTTTATTTACCATCAGGTTTTATCTGCATAACTTAAATGTTTTGTTAATGCATTTCAAATCAGGACTTACTCGGGACAAGCAGGCAACTGGTCTTTTGGCAAAGGACGTAACCAGCAGACAGATCTCAAACTATTTTGTAAAGATTGCTGAAGCGTTGTCCAAGCATTTGTCCGTGCTGAATGCCAGAATGTTTCAGCCAAATGCTGAATGTCCTACATGTGTTTCTGTGAGGTGATCCGAGGCGTCTCAAATCCACCTAATCAGCAAATGAAACTATTTAAAAAAGTGCTTTTCTGCAGTTTAGCAAATTCGTTTCTTTAATTCTAGAATTGCTTTTGTGCATTAGTACAATTGTTGTGTGTGTGTATACACCACATTGAAAGATCTTTGATTTAATATAAAAAAAGATTGCAACCCTTTATTTTGTGTGTTGCAGATACAGTGGGATTTCTGTGTAAATTACACTCGTTTTATATTATTCATCTGTTTAGGCTATATAGCCCCTCTGTTTAAGTCTATTCTAATCTCCACAGCAAGGTAAAAGCAATCTCATCCTGTCCTATATACAGTTAACCTTGCTTTCCCACATCTCAGTCAGTTACTGCAAAATGCCTCCCAGTTTGATGGATTTTAATAGCATACCTTAATTACCACAGTGCTCTCTCGGCTAAATTTATCCCCTAAATACAGTTCTTCAATTTTCACAGGAGAAACAACGCTGAAAATAGGCCTCCGCGTTCATGTGTGTGCATGATGTGAAAGGCTGTCGAGTATATTTCTAAAAAACTTCATCAAGAGAGGCTGGTATAACCAGAGGCCTTTTGTAGAATAAGATTCTCAGGCTTAGTTTGCTTTAAAAAATAACCACTAATCTGTGTTTCATATATAGATATTCTTCATTTAAAGCCAAAAAACAAAAATGTGTTGCAAACTCAAAATGATGTGTTGTCTCTTTCTGTCCTTTTCTCTGTGGCCGCAGCGGAGATCCAGCACTGCCTTGTAAGTGCAGGAGACGTGGGCTGTGGCGTGTTCGAGTGCTTCGAGAACAACTCCTGTGAAATCCGGGGCCTGCAGGAAATCTGCATGACCTTCCTGCACAACGCTGGCAAGTTTGACTCGCAGGTAAGCGCCGCATCACACGTGTTTGCTCCAGTCTCTCACGGGATTCATGTTTTGCAGCCAGAGGATGGTCCTGCGCCAAGCTAAGCTAACTGGCATTGCCTCCAACGCAGCTCGTGTTTCATGAGGTGCAGGTGGATTTGAGCCTGTAACGCAGTCCTGAGATGTGTATCTCTACCACAGCGGTGCTCAATCTTTCTGAATCTACTTTCCTGAAGAGCTTCCCAGCTAACAGGGAACATTCTCAGAACGTTGGTTAACATTCTCTAAATGTTCTCTCAAGTTCTCAAAAGTTATCAAAAAACATTCTTGCAAAACGTTATATAACATTGAAAAATGTTCAATTATGTCTGCTAACATAAATACCAAAAACAGTAGTTAGTGGAACGTTTTGTGTATAACTTTCTCATAACCAAGCAATAATGGTAATACAACGTCTAAAAAACTGGACAACTTTCCTAGAACTTTTGAAATAACATTTTTGTAACTTAGTATAAATGTTAGAGAAACATTCTTACAACCTACAACTGTTAGTTGGGTTAGTTCCAATCCACACTCTCCTATACTTGCCTGCAATTTTCAGATCCTAGGACTGTGATTGGCTGGTTCAGGTGTGTTTTATTAGGGTTGGATCTATAGACTGCAGTCTCCAGGAACAGAACTGAGAACATAAGCAGTATACAGTTATTTCATATATAACGCATCATTTCATTGCACAAATGATTCATGTTGAGATTAAGCTCAGAGATTATGACTGCAGCTCTAACGGATAATGTTTTAATATTTACAGGGCAAGTCTTTTATCAAAGATGCTCTGAGGTGTATGGCTCATGGATTAAAGCACAAGTTCAGCTGCATCAGTCGGAAGTGCCTGGCCATAAAGGAGATGGTCTTCCAGCTTCAGAGGGAATGCTACATGAAACACAACCTCTGCTCAGCTGCTAAAGACAACGTCAACGTAATGGTGGAGATGATCCATTTCCAGGACTTGTTTCCTAAAGGGTAGGTGTCACGCTCGGCCTGGCTATCACCTTACTGTGTCTCACCGTCTTTGTTTGCAAATACCAGTGCACATGTGATACAGTTGCCAGCTTGTGTGCTTCAGCGCTGCTACAAGCTTTGCAGGTCTGGGTACTGAATTCACAGTGAGTTTGAGTAGTTTCTTAAATAAATGATTTTTGATGACATCAAGTTTATATTCATGCAACCCCCCCAACCTAAAAAAATACATCTGTGTGTTTGTAAATACACAATGTTAGTGTTTTGTGGCATGTGTTTATCCAGCCACAGTAATTAAATAATGTTTGGGTGTAGTCTGATGGCCTTTAGGAGCAGCTGGTAAACGTCACCGTGCAGTCTCATGAAAGGTCGTTGTATTTACGCTGTCACAATATGGTGACATAACCTTTCAGTGCAGTTGCTTGCACCTCTTTTCATTTGGCACAGAACTGGTTTATAATGAGCAATACGATTTTTTTTGCCAGTGGAACAGGACAACAGGGATCACCAAAGACTAGAGAGCTTTCCGTCAGCATTTTTAAGTAGAGCAGCAAAGGTCCTGGCAGGTTTGGCTCTCCACTTACTCACCACGACTGACCGTTATCATCCCATTTCTTTAGGCCGTACGTGGAGCTGGTGAACATCTTGTTAGGCTGTGGTGAGGAGGTGAAGGAAGCCATCATCAGAAGTGTACGATCGCAGTGCGAGCAGAACTGGGGAGCTCTGTGCGACAGCCTGAGCTTCTGTTCTTCCATCACCACAGCCCCGGCGGCAGGGCCCCCCGGGGGCCCAGAACGACGCCTGGCGGGTTCCTCTCATTCAGAGGGTGAGCACCCTAAAGGCTCTCGACAGGGAGACAAGGACAAAGTCGGAAAGGGTGGCTTCAGTTCCTATGCGAGAAGTCGGAGTCAAAGCCCCCGCCGAGCCGAGCAGGAAGATTCAAAGGTCTCTGACATTCGGAGGTGAAATGATCAGGACACCCTCAACCCGGTCGCCAGTTTAACAGACTGACAAATGAGAGCAGACCTTCGTATTCGACCCCACCCACCCCTCACGTCTACACACCTTTAACAGTCATTCCAGAACTCGCAAACTGTACATTTTGCAGGGTATATGTGGTGTAGCTTTTTTGATATGACAGATGATAGGACAGATTGTTAATTTTGTAGACTTCAGAGAACCAGTGCTTATATTTTCAGTCTAATGCAGCGTCTCTATTTCTCAGATCATATCCTCCTTACGTTTCAATCACTCTTATTTATTTTATGCTTTATGCAATGTTTGAATATAAAACATGTACATAAATCTATGTATATCTATATTTATATAAACATGTCTAAATATAGCCTCATACCCAGTACTGCTATATCATATGTAATATAGTTCCAAGAATGCTTGCTGTTGTATTAGTTACATAACTGCATCCATTACGCATCTGACTGTAGATATGTAAGATACGTTTGTTCGTTTAATTGTTCGTTTCAAAGTCGGAAATATGTGTGTAATAATTATTTGATTTACTTGATTCAATACGAGCTGTACAGGATTGAAGTCCAGGTCTAGCACATACAATGATTTGTGCTTACAAGAAGGAGAAAGAAACTAAAGAATGTCCGTTAAAACGTTTGTGCCTTGAGATTATTACAAAAAGGCTTTACCCTGAAACAGACTGTGGAACCTGAGCATATATATTCTATTAATGGCAAAATACACCAGCCCCTATGTACTCATTTTCAGTGTTGTATTTAGATGTACGCCTAAAAGTATATGGAAATATAAACATAAGCTGTCTTATGTCACGGAATGATAGAGTCCTGGTAATATCACTTAACGTTTAATGTGTACGCTGCACAAACAGATTAGCTGAACGCAGGCACAACTTCAGTGTACTGTGTCTTATGGAAAGCAGGCCTGTCTGTGTTCTGACCAAGTCCAAAGACAGCCACTGATGTTTCCAAGTAAAAAATAGCTGTTTTCTCCCAGAGCCGCAGAGAAGAGCCAGAAGCTAGAACCGTAGTCAACTGGCTTTAGACTCAGAAACTGGGTTCTAGTCTACAAAAGGAGCTCAGGGTATTACTGACAGTAAGATTGACAAAAGTGATGTTGTTTACTATAGCTACAAAAGAATGTTGGGTCCTTGCCACGTGATTGGTTAATTAATTAAATGGTTGGAACTGATTGTCGGTTTAAGAATAAGCAACAGCTTGTGTAGTTCTGCTATTCGTTCACCTAATGATGACAGTAAACGTTGACCAATCATATTTTTTTAATTCACTCAGGAATTCCAATGAACGTGAGCAAAATGTGATCACCTCTGCGTTTCACCCTGGAAAAATATTTTACAATTGTTTCAAGAATGGAAGGAAATCTGTGTAAAACTATTTTAATAGAATTATAGATTCCATGTCCATACAGATAGCATGTGTTTCAATTGTTTTAGAAAAATAAATACTAAAGCTCATTTCTTAATTATCTGTGTCAATCTGGATTGATTTTTACTGACATACTTTATATACCATCAATGAGATTTGTATCTCAACATTTAAAATGTTCATTCCAACATCTACTGAACTTCTCAAATTGTCCTGTGCTATGACAACACTTACGGTATCAAACCAGCTTTTCTGTGTTTCTGTACAACACACACTTCACATTTGTCATTTGTGGCAAAATTATAAATTTGTTGGTCGGATGAGAAATAAAATCAGAAATGACAGCATGTCAGAATTCACACCCCACAAAAACTATACAGCTGAGCTTCTGGATTATTTCTGTACGTTTGTTAATCTAGGATGTTACCGAAATTAAACCAAAAAGACAAAGAAAATATTTCAATTGAAAAGTTGATATATAATGTACTGGATGTTATGGCAACAGTAATGGATTGGTATGGGATTTTTGGACAGCATCCATAATACACAAACTGCATGTTTGTAATTGCAACAGAATTATAACAGTACCGACAATAAAAATGAACATTTTAATAATGTAAAGTTACAGCACTTTTCCAAATTCTGTAACTATACATCCTAACCTTTCCCAAAATGACTCATTTCAGTCTTAAAAGGTGCATGGACATTAAATCTTTAAGAAAGTAATTCTATATCCATATCTCTCCTCTATATGTAATGTATAGGATATGCAGGCTACATATATAGTGTACAATATACAATTGTATGTGTATCATAACAGAAATTGTCCTTGCACACAAGCACTTTCTAAGCATCTTGCTTTAAAAAGTGAGGGTGACTACACAGACATTAATCACAGTGAAACTCCGTCCAAACAACCACGAAACCCCGAATTTCTAAGAATCTGGTTTCAGTACAAGCAGAAAAACAGCATCAGTGTTGGTGAGGTCCGCGCTGTGTGGAGCCAGCCCGGATGATCCGAGCGCGGTTCCTCCCGCCTGTCGGGGCGTGTGGCGTGTGGCTGAAGCGCAGCAGCGGGGAAAACGCGCTCCCTCTCCGGTCAGGGTGGAATGAGACCACCGCGCCGTAAACAACCTCCTGCGCTCTGGCGCGGTCCCCGTCACAGGCTGAAGATCTATAAACGGGCTTAATGAGGCGCTGGTGGTTGTGGTCAAGCAGCAGGCGAACCGGTTCTCAAGCTGGGGCGCTACACCTAATATATGACGGCCCAGCACCACAACAAAGTGGCCATTCTGACGAATCTACCCAGCCGAAGTGAGCTGCTCAAGGCGCGCAGTCGTGGCTTTCCAAAGGTCCCCGGGGCCGGTTCCGGGGACGCTGGCACGGCGCACCGCACATTTCATACATTATATTACCGCTGCTCTCCGGTCATTATGACTGAGACCTCAAACTACCGCAATTTTCCATCTGAGAAAAGAAAGAGACTCTAACCCGGGGTGAAGTATTTACCTTTATGAGTTTTAATGTTACTCTCTGACACGGCCGACTCGCCCGGGGCCCTGTGGAGCAACGGGACAGAAATAATGAGAAACGCACCCAAAGCATCGTGAGGGGCTGGAGAGCTGCGATACTCTGAGAATTGAATCTCGTCTGTAATGCATCCATATGAAAAGCGTCGCGTTGCTGCCCTCTCACGTTTGTGATTGTTCATCACTAGTCGTTCATATTAAATGACAAAAATAATTTTTGGTATTTGTTCTGCTTCATGATGACGGAATAAATACACTAAATATGTATCATATGTTAGTTAAATGTGGGTTCATTATTGCACAATACTAGTTATGTCTTGTTGCTTCAGTCAGTGCTAATAAATATACAGAATAACCATTAACACTGAACAATACAGAGAAACAGTTTAGGTCTGTCCTTAAATATCAAACATGTTTAATAGCCTACAGCTATCAGGTACTATTTCTGCTAATATTTGCTAAACCAAACGCTAAAATGTGGAGATGTTAAACTAACTGTGATCTCTGTGAAGAGGAGCTTGGTGACAAGATAACATGAATAATAATGAAATAATAAAACTGCGCCGGGAATGAATACAACGGTAGTGACAGAAGTCAGCCAGCAGGGGGCGCCTAAAATTCAACCCAAACAAATGTGAATAAAAGTTTTTGCGTTATAATCTAATACAGATCTTAAGTGAAATCAAATCCTCGTTACTATTCCTAATGCAGACACTGGAAATGTGTACCTATGTATAAGCCCACATACAATATAAAGTCAGAATCAATTGTAGTTTTCATGCCGAAATTGTTGGACCGTCTCGGTGTACGACCAGCAACTTTTCCAAGGTTGAATTGGGGGAACAGGGTACGTGTGTCGGTTTACTGAACAGGGAAAAGTCCTTGGAAAACTGACAGTCACTTATCCAGGAGACTTACTGCACAACCAGCATTTAATCACATGAGCCCAACCATCAGAGCCCTGTGGATCACAGGGAAGGAACCAGCTGCAAAAGTCCTCTTTAATTATGATTAATATAGCGACAAACCCTTTGAGAAATGTGAGCATATGAACATCGTTTCAATGTGAGCGAGTAGTCAAAACTATTCCGAAAACGGGTCGTCTGACCCCCATTGGGAGCAATCGTGTTACTCTCTGACCCTGAATAATCCACCGCCAAACCTCTGAACAAGAGCTGACGAACCAGATTGTTATTCCCGGAGAAATGAAGACAAATGATGTGACGACAACCGGCCACCGTCATGTTCCTCCGCTCCCTCCTGCAATGTTTTACAGATTATCTGAGAGTTTGTACTGGAAATTAATCCGGATTCACACCGATCTGTCATATAATCTCCTAAATCCGGCTGTGCATTCATGCTGAGACTTTATTCTTTAGGGGGTGACATGCAGAATGCGTGTTTTGCTGGTCTTTAGTTCGTATTTAATGAAATATTGAATTCGGTCAAGAGTAACACAAAATATGTACAAGTTGCTAACCATGAGCAAATCAATATACTGCAATGCACACTTTTCATGCTGATTTAATCTGAACACTGTAAATTGTTCGTAACATTAACTAACGAGAGAAAACCTTGGTCTTTCAAAAGTGATGCAATGATAAATACACCAAAACTGTTATTGCAACTGTGCTGTATAATGCACAGAAGAGTTACTGAGACACAATAAAGTCTCTCCTCTCTTTTATCGCATATGTAAATACGTAACGTTTTAATTAGCATATTAAATATAATGAAATGGTTTGGGTTATTATTAGTTAAATTAATTTAGACCTACGAATGAAAGTCACAATCACATTGGAGGATTACGGCCGTGTGTCAGTATTTATTTCTATAAGGTAATATATTTATAGATTTATAGATTTATTTCATGACCTTTAGCAGACGTCGGGTTGAGTTGAAATTGCATACAATTTTTAATATAAAGAAAAGTGGGTCGATCCTCAAACGTCCCTTCATGAGCCGCCATCCGGCACCCAGCGAACAATGTTAGATTGCAAGAACGTTCCCCGAACGTTTCTACAAGTCACAAAAACGCTATCGCTTGGCTTTAAGAACATTATTCAAACATTTAACGTTTTGGAAACGTTTCGCTAGCAACTGAAGAATAACGTTTCTGATATGCATGACATACAACGTTAGAAAGTTCTAAGCAAGTTACCGCGAGAACGTTTAGGGAACGTTCCCCGGGAGGTGTTCATGTCGGAGGTGACTGACGGGTATGAGGGGGTCTGTGTGCTCTCATCACCGGAGCGTTCAGATAACACCCACCTCACCCCTCCGGCCGTCATTTCCTAAACACGTCGCCCTGCAGGAAGTTTTCCTGCACGCTTATCCAGCTCTTTATCTGCCCCAAACGCGCTGCTGAAAGATCTTCAGATGCGCCCTCAGCCCCTGAGCTTGTCTCCTCTTCCCCTCACATAATGTTTGGTGCATTGGTGAAATAAATAAGACCAATTCATCTGCACGGGCTCGGACCCTCTCCCAAAAACTTTGAGAAACTTTTAGAAACTTTTGAAACTTTTAGAAACTTTTAGAAACTTTTAGAAACTTTTGAAACTTTTCACCGCCGCCCGTCACACGTCCCTAAAGGCGGTGGCGCTGGTGTTAGGAGAGGGTTAATAAATCATCGTGATAAAAAGCAGTTTCCATAAGCCCTGCAGCCGGTTTACTTTATTTCACCAATTATTGCGGCGATGGACGGGGGAGTATAGAGGAAAGTGCTTACGTTCATTTATCAGAAACGCCTTCCAGAGACGGAGGCGCAGATTTTCTCCAGCACTATAAACACGAAGCTCTGGAGAAGACACGGGCACCATTTACTCCACATTAACTGTTCGAGATAAAACACACGATAAATCTGTCTGTCTGCTCTTCATGACCGGTCCCAGTGCTTCCCTCCTCCCCGTCTGGTTGCCAGAAATCCGGATTACGCTTTACATTACAGCGGTCGTTTTACAGTGTAGTTAGATAAGTGCCGAGTAATAATAATTAATGCACCTACATGTAGGGTGAATCTATCATTTGATCATTTGTTATCCGTGTTATTTTAAATGCCAGATCATTTTGTGCCATCCCACACTAGTTTACAATGAACATAATTTTAATTTAGAAATTAAAATATTAATTTTACAATGAACATAATTTAGTTTTTCAGTAATGGAAGAAGAGCTACTCATATGTGCATAATTGAGATGAAATGCCCCATTGACTGCCTGTATTCTTCTCACATTTAATTGTTGATGTAGAGCTGCTTGGATTGACAGTGTTGTTATAATATTAGTGCATTAAAGTAACACGACATAAGATATTTGTCACATGGAAACTGTAACGTGTTGCCAAACTAGTTTTATTAGTAAAAGTGTTTTAAAACTAGAAGCCCATTTTTACTGTGTTTTTTAGGTTAAAAAGAGACGACTTTATAAATGTATACAGTCCCACAAAAGTTACCATAGTTTTACTACAGTTTACTACAGCCAAAAAAACAAAGGTTACTGTAGTTAAACCACAAAATAGCTTGGTTTTACTACAGCAACCACGATTACTGTGACATTTGTAGTAAAACGGTGCTTATATAAATGAGAATCAATGTTCCCACACTTTTACTGTAGTTAAACCGGGGTTAATAGGTCTGTAGTTCAGATGAACCATGTCTCTTCTTCTCCAGCGGCTGTTCGTGGGTGGGTTTCTGGTTTGTTGTCATCTGTTATCACGTCTTGATAACAAACCCAGTGGCACCACAATCTTTCAGTGGTAGACAGTTGGGTTTGTCATGGCAGGTTTCAGGTTCCAGGAATGGCACTGTCTAATGCCCGGGAGAAAACGCTTCTCTGGCCTGTATGGTTTCCTGTCGGATTAAACAATTAAGAGGAGAGCAAACGGTGGAGATTCAGATGCAACATCAGAGCTGAGATGTCAGACTTCACTGGGTCTGCATGCAAAACCTGCCTGCACAGTCACACAAGCACGAAATATTACAAGTGTAAAGCACGAAGGCCTGGAAATATCCGACCGAATGCAACATATATGGGAATATTATGAAAATATATGTAGGTTTCCTCGAAAACATTAAGGCAATCTAAACGTGTCCATAAAGTTGCTATAATTGGTTGATGTTTTTTTAATGCATGGACTTGTATGGAGGTCTTGCAAGAAATTATAATACAATGCATCACCCGGCCAATGAAAGGCTGGGAAATGCTTTACGGGGCTGACCCCGCCCTTCTGCCGCCCCACGGCATGCCTTCACTCGTACCTACCTTAGACCCCCGAGAGTGAGATATGAGGGTCTATTAGAAAGATGAAAGTGGGTATATACCACCAAACACAACAGATTATCCTTATTCATTAGTCGACTAGACACCCTGATAAATGCCAACTGGATTGCCCGAGGTCGACAAGTTGAAGAGCACTTTCATAATATTACATGGCCATGTTTTCCAGCCAGATGACTTCCACCCCTTTCTCAGTGCGGGACATCTTAAACCTGGAGCAGAATCAGGAGGACATGGTCTCTCTGGACATGTCTCAGCGGCTGGACGGTGCCCTTCTTCCGACATCATCCTGCATGCTGTCCACATTTAAACAAGAGCAGTTCATGGAAATGCCATCAGGAAGTTCACTCTTCAGCGAGGACCTTCAGGAGGACAAAGGCAACAAAAACGGCTCTCTGAACTTCAGCGCTGCTGCCTTTTATGGGAAGAATTACTTAGAAATGGACTTTGTTAAAGACGTGAAGACGGACGACACATACGAGGACAAAGAGAAAAAAGGTGATTTCGTTCAACCAAGCATGCACGTATCCAAAGTGCTTAATGTTCATTCTTCATAAGCAACATTATTTATAGTTCAGCAATATATATGTGCATGGTCCAAAGTTTCTGAATGTCTCCAAATTTTAAAGCATCATCAATACTGTATAAACTGCAGGTCAATATTTGTTTATTCTCGGTTTATTCTCATCTGGTCATTTCGATTTCGTTTTATTTTTGGCTTTCATCTAAGCCATAAAACGCCCGTACAAACAACATAAACCTGTTCTCAGTCGGTCTAGCCATCGACAGTATTTTATGCTTTGCGCATTACGTCCCAGCAGCTCTAATAAAGCTTAACCATTGTACTCACTGTTCAGACATCAGCTGTTCTCCAGAAGAGCCGAGCGAGGACCTGAAGGATGATTCGGACCGTCCCAAGCAGAGGAAAAGAAGAAAGCCGCGGGTGCTCTTCTCTCAGGCGCAGGTGTACGAGCTGGAGCGCCGGTTCAAGCAGCAGAAATATCTCTCCGCACCCGAGAGAGACCATCTAGCCAATGTCCTCAAACTCACCTCCACGCAGGTGAAAATCTGGTTCCAGAACAGGCGCTATAAGTGTAAGAGGCAGCGTCAGGACCAGACCCTGGAGATGGTGGGCATCGCCCCTCCAAGGCGCATCTCGGTGCCGGTTTTGGTTCGGGACGGGAAGCCCTGCTTGGGAGACACGGCCACTTACAACTCCTCTTACAATGTGGGGCTCAATCACTTCGCTTATAACACGTACCCCCCCTTCAGTAATTTCCCGAGTCCAGGCAACACGAACTACTCATGCAACTACCCGTCCAACATGTCGACCATCCAGTCCTCACAGTCCAGCAGCAACTACATGAACTTTGGGGTCGGGGACCTGAATAACGTCCAGTCGTTTCAGTCCAGCAGCATCCGGGCTTGGTGAAAAGGACATTAAACGTTACATTTACTGCATGATTTCTGCATTATTGCGATTATTGATTCTTTGTCGTTGAAAAGCATCGAGTCCAGGCTGGGATGTTTTAATGCTTTGGCCTTCTTGTGAAATAGATACGCGTTCATTTTCACGCTTTTTAATATACGTCGTATTCATTCAACCTCGTCTAATTAACGTGTTAAATTAAGAGAAAGCAACCACGCAACTTTTCGTCCGATATTGATCTTCATGTTTTATTTTATTTCTCTTTTCGCTTTCATTGTCAGGAAGTAACGGTATGATAAAGCATCACGTTTTGTGTAAATAACCAGAAAGCACGTCGGAGAAAAGCTTTACTCATTTGTCTGTGTCGTTTTAATTTGTACATTTTCCAAAGACAATAATAAAAGCTTTGCAAAAAAAATGTATGCATTCGTCATTTGGTTTGTATAGAAAATATCCTAATATCCGCAATATATTAATATATAGTAATAAAATAACAAAGAATAATAGCGACTTGTAATACATATAAATTTGTCCTTACGAAATATATTCGTAAAAACATTTTTTTTCTTCTTACTGTTGTTCATAATAATTTATGAATATAGTTATCATTCACTAAAGACAAATAAATATAATGCTTTGTTTTCTCAAAGTTTTAATTCAACACTTTATTTGCTCGCTTTCTCTTCGGCGGGTCGCACATTTTGACCGCCCTTAAATCATTTTTTCGTAACCATTTAATGATAAATTAAAAAAGTTTAATTGCAACTTTCTCAACAAGCACCAGACCAAAACATGTCGTGCGATATTTTTACAGCAGTAATATTTAACAGCCGATGTGAATTAATTTATGGGATGAAGTTATTTTATTTCAATAAAGTTAATCTGACGGGTCTTGATAGGGAAACACCCGGGCGTGTTTCGGGTCAGAAGTTTGTCCTGCAGTTTCGTGCATCACAACAGCTGATGATAAAACTAAAGCAAGAACTTTTTTTAATTTAATTATTTGTTGGATAGGAGATCTCCCCACAACACCGCACACCCGGTTTTGCTACGTGAACTACATTAACATCACGTCCCTGACACGACACAAGCAGGCTGTGAATCTGAAGACTTGTATGGAGGAGGGAAAGAGATTCAAATTTGCTGCCACTTCAAATGAGTAATAGATTGTCCTTGTGCATCTCTCCGGCCTCTCCACACATATCAGTAAACACAAATCCCTTTCTCCAACACAACTGTTGGGACAAAACCAGCATCTGCCTACAGGTGAAAAACATGCATGACCCGCAGAGGTTACAGCCTATGAAATAACTCTTATTTTCAGTCAAATATCGGTCCGCTGTGGGGTAGAGAGAAAGGTCACACAGTTACAACAGTGGCCCGCTCTTCAGAGGTGATGAAAAGAACAAGTCAGATAAGACAGACACACATCTCTAAAAATAACAGAACTTGTCCTCCAGCCACAATAGAAGGAGAATGACAGAGAAAGAGAGAGAGAGAGCGGGAGAGAGAGCAAGAGAGAGACCAGGGATGGAATAATCAGCTTTTCCGGGTCTTATCGGAGGAAAGACAGAGTTGCATGCCTCTTTATCAGCAGCACTCTGATTATGGCCGTAGCTTTTCTGAGCTCTCCCCCCCTCTGATTCTCTCCTGCCCAGCATAGCAGCTGCTGTTGGTTCATCGCTGCCCAGGATGTGAGTTTAACTCACCTAAATTGCCTGTCATACTGTGGGTGTCCATCTGACAGCATCCAGTGTCTAAAACGGGTTCAGCTGGAGGTATACACATGGGAAACTGGAGAGCTAGCAACCACACCAGGAGTTAAATTCTCAGACATGTTTTTGACGGTATAAATATTTCACGGTGTTTCTTCTTATTTTAATCGAAAAAAGACTAATTTCAAGTTAGAACAATAAAAAAGAGAAATGTTAGAAAGTAAATGTAAAACGTGTCCATCTGGATTCCAACAAAACGACTCGTCCTTGTCTACAGCTTTAATTTAAAACTACTAAGTTACAACATTGGTCATGACAGACAAACTCGGACTTTCATTCCGTTTTAAGTATCTCGCCTGTTTGAACTGAGGAATATTTAAAACTGGAATATTTAAAACTGGAATATTTAAAACTGCACAATATTCAAATATATTTGGAAACACTTTCCGCTACTTTTTAAGAACTATTTAAAATATAATTGTACTTCCTAATTTGGTTCTTAATCCTTTTATAAAATAGAACATATGTCATAATCTTCATCAATAAATACAATTTTAACTGATATAGGTTTATTGCACATAATAATTTAAGGAATAACACCTTTGAAAATGCAACAAAACAGCACAAATCAGCTTTACTAGCAGATTTTCTGCTTTATGGATTTCCGTAGTATTTCAGTCAATGCTACATTAAGTTTCATTCATAAAGCAAGAAGCAACGGTTTTACACAAAAGTAGTACAGTTCACCCAACCCGTACCCACCCTCATTTTGTTCCAAAATCTGTATGACTTTCTTTCTTTTATAAAAAATGTTGATGTCGTTTTTCCATACAATGAATGTAAATAGGGATACCGAGGACGTTCTGTGTCCTTTGCGGTTCCACAGAAAACAGGAAGTAATACAGGTTTGGAACAGCATAAAGTGTGAATAAATGATGACAGAATTTTCAGGTTTGGGTGAACTCTCACTTTAAGGTGCAATTCTCTTCTTTTAGAAACAATGTGGACATTTACCCGCCATATTCTCATATTTTCTCATGTATTCGTATTTTGGTCTTTACTCAAAAGAAAGGGAAGAGTCTTTTCTTCAGAATGTACAAGACTGTAGCCAGGAAGAGAGCAAGAGCCAGGAAAATAAGAAGCTTATCTGTAAGTTCCCGTCGATTGTATTTAATGATGAGTTTTCGGCCCAGCTGTATGGTTCCTGTCATAGCTTTAAACTCTTCATGCGTCTCTTGCACTGTCCTTGACGAAGTTGCTACAGAAAAAACAGAGTGTTAATATTCAAAGATCTACTAAAATGAGGTAGTTACAGGTTTAAGGCAGGGTAGGCGATACTTTCCTGAAACATTTTTTGTTATGCAAGTTGAAAATCTGGTCACATCCTGATAACAATCATTATCTTTAATGTCTAAATACATTTATATTTGTGCCATGCCTACAGATCTGACATCACATCAACCTGGTAGAAAACCTTGATAAACTTAAGACAGTTACTTAAGAACTGTCTTAATAAAAGTACACACAAGTCAATTGTCCAGTTAATTAACCTGCCTGAATTTGAATGCATGACTATTGGTTATTCAAAGCGTACTTCAGTGCTTAATATAGTATTATGCATTAAAATATGTGTTTGCATTGATGCTTTTTATATCTGCTTCACTTCTGCACTCTGAATCATACATATCAAGTTGTTACAACCAGTATGTTTTAATCTCATCTGAAACACCGTCTTCAGATTAAACTCACCCAGTGTGCTCATGGTCTCCTCACTCTGCTGAACCTGCTGTGACATCATCCGGCTGATGCTCATCAAACTCTCTGTGATGTCACTGGAGGTCTGAGCCAGACTCTCCTTTGTCATTTTCCTGATGAGATGGACAAAGATTTCAACAGTTTAGAAGCAGCAACAGAAAATCAAGAGTACTAAAGAAATGCTGGTCTCTTAAAAGCTTTTTTTATTGTGAGAACTCACCTGTGTCTCACAGACATGTTTTCTGAATTTAATAAATCTTCTTTCTCCAGCTTGTCAACGGAGAGTTTACAGGCAAGATTTGCCCTCCTCCACGCTGTCTGATTACTGCCAAAAGAACAAATCTCCATTTAAGACACAATGCATGCTCCCCCATGCTATTTAAACAGAAAAATAGCAAGCATTTACAGCATTTACCATAATAAACACAAAATAAGTACTAAAGAGAAAAACAGAAGTACATCAAGATAGTGGCTTATCAGAATCACCTAAGCATCTGTTTCCGATGCCCTTCCACTTTATTGAGAATAGCAAGCTTGTCGGACTCTCGATCCTGTTCTTTTCCCATTTGCTCCAGATCCTGTTTAAAATACTGTCATCATTAAACAATTATTGTTTAATAAATCTGCTCGCTGTTTCTTACCTGGATCCGTTGTCTGAGGTTGTTGAATTTGTCCTTCACATTATAATTCAGAGCTGTCAGTTTGTTTTGTGGGCCTGTGCATTCACTGACGTCCTGGAATCACATGCATGCATGTTTCATTTTATACACAGAAAAACAACCCTCAACACTGGCAGAATAAAAAGTTAAAAACGAAATGAAAAATGCAATTTATTTTACATAACAATATGACTTTTATGCATTAGATGTTTATGATCTAAGGCACTCCCTGTCGTTCATTCATTTCACAATTTATTTTAAAATAATCAAGCAATAACAACGCACAGTCGCGTATGCATTATTGTAAATGAATACATTTGAACTTGTTGACGGATTATTAAACACTCATACCTGAATGAAAGCTTTTATTTCTAAATCATACTTGATGATTTCTTGCTCACATATTCGGACGTGGACGTCTGCAGGGGCCGCCATCGTTCACACCGCGCTGAAGACTTCCGGGTCTGCGGATTTCAAAATAAAAGTGCCGACAACACAGCGAGGGTCATAATTAAACATTTAAAACATAATTAAACATAATTAAAACATTTCTCCTAATTAAATTAATTAAGTAAATGAAGTAAATCTCTCCTAATACTAATCAATGCGTGTTATTTGATTCGTTGTTTATATATATAGTAAATACTGCGCAGCTAGAAAATAGTACATTACGTGATTTAATATGTCAATATGTCATGTGAAATGTAAATTGCTAATGTTACAAAAAAATATTGCAATTAAAGTGAACAATTTTAAGTGTAGTTCACCCGTCCTTTGCACGCCCTTATTTTGTTCCAACACCCATATTCCTCCTCTGTATAAAAATGCTGTCACTGTTTTAATCTATATGAAGAAAGCGAATGGGGATTGAGGCTAATAACGCGAATAATGTTTCTCTAAAAAAATACATTAATTGTATTTTTTAACGAAAAAATACATTAATTGTCACCGTGACTTGTCTTGTTGTTTAGCGCCCCCTGCTGTTGACAGTGGAGCTGTAGTTAGAGATCAGTCTGCGCTTGAGACTGGGGCTTCATTAGTCTCATTTCTCTGAATGGGTGGGTTAACAAAATGAATTGGGCATGCACACGACCAAAATACATTGCATGCATCAAAATGCATTAAAATGCATTAAAATGCATCTAAATGCATCTAAATGCATTCTTTCTTTAAAGGTTTTAATGTTACATGACGTCAATATGAATGAGAACAACATGTATGTAGTTCTTACGTGTCTGAAAAGTGTGATTCGTTCTGTGCAAGAGATCTGGTACCTGGTTTAAGAGTGAGGAGGGGTTGTCCAGCTCAGAGGAGTGTGTGTGTGTGTGTGTGTGTGTGTGTGTGTGTGTGTGTTCAGGATATTGGATATATGCTGCGCTACAGGTGAAGCTACAGGAGCAACAGCACGATTAAACATCTTTACGCAGCAGGTACGAGATCTGTGTCGGGGCATTGTGTTGACCATTGCAAAACTGAAGTAGGTTACTCTTAAAATGCACATATGGATTGCTTAACTTTATATTTGCATAGATGGTAAGCAAACCCTACGTTTTAGACAGACAGTGGAAATAACTTATATTTCACAATAATGTACGTTTATTGTTTATTATTATTTTCTGTAGTTAATCACCTTTGCCATTTGTGGACAAATACTGTAGTTATTGAATTTGGATTGCATATCATTTTAAATGAATGTGTTAATCCTTGATATAAAGGTGAAGAAGTCTAATACTAATTCATCTGCTGTTCAGTCATTCTGTTTCTTGAGATTATATTAACAACCTGTTCTTCTGAAGAATGATTTTGAAGCTGAAAACCTTGGAAAGTTAAAATGCATTAATCAGATTTATTTTACAGATTTTCTTTATAAGTAAAGTGCTATCATCATGCTTTTCGTTGATAATTTCACTATTCATTTTTCACATCTTAGCTGGTGGCTTTTTAATTCCCATTCACATATTTGAAGACATTGGAAAATTATTTGTGACATTCTGGAAGTAATAGTAAAGAATAACTGTATATAATAGTAAATAATAACTGCATATAATAGTAAATAATAACTGTATATAATAGTAAAGAATAACTGTATATAATAATAAATAATAACTGTATATAACAGTAAATAATAACTGCATATAATAGTAGATAATAACTGTATATAATAATAAATAATAACTGTATATAACAGTAAATAATAACTGCATATAATAGTAGATAATAACTGTATATAATAGTAAATAATAACTGTATATAATAGTAAAGAATAACTGTATATAATAATAAATAACAACTGTATATAATAATAAATACTAACTGTATATAATAGTAAAGAATAACTGTATATAATAATAAATAACAACTGTATATAATAGTAAAGAATAACTGTATATAATAATAAATAATAACTGTATATAATAGTAAAGAATAACTGTATATAATAGTAAAGAATAACTGTATATAATAGTAAGGAATAACTGTATATAATAGTAAATAATAACTGTATATAATAATAAATAACAATTGTATATAATAGTAAGGAATAACTGTATATAATAGTAAATAATAACTGTATTTGATGTCAAACAGTGAAGGTAGAGGATGGGCAGTGTTGACTCAGTTTCAGCACTTCTGGACTGTTTTGTTGATCTTTCATGATTTTTCATAATGAGGAGCCTGTCTTACGGGATTAGCTGCAGCATTCAGGAAAAGGATCTGCATCCGTGGGAAGTGCTGTTTGTCTAGTACTTAAAGGCAGGGGAGGCGATCTTTTCCAGAAACATTTATCGTTATGCTGGTTGATAGTTTCTTTACAGTCTGATTGCAAAGTGGTCTAAATATATGTATATATTTATGTCTTCTGTGGAAGGCGCAGGACCGTAAAATGTTCGTCCAATCATTGCATTTGGTCTGCACACTATTGGAGGAGGCGTGGCTTTGGAGAGTGCCCTGAATGGAGGTGCTTCAAAGCTACGTTGCTATTGCTAGCCTCTCCAAAATTGTCAACTCTACTTTAAAATAGGTCTTTGTACAGTAACCAGGACCCCTGCTGGAATTCGTTCCAAATTGTCCCAGACACTCATCATTGTAAAGATGCACATACAGTAATGGCCCCTCTCGTCACAGGGCCCAGGACCACACTTCCTTTTTTCCCTGTCAAGGGGCCCTAGCAGTAACTGTATCATAAGGGAACCCCAAAACATAATATAATGATTCATTTCTTCCTCATTTGATGCCTCATTTGACAAACTAATGTTGTGTTTAGGGATTCAAGCAGTGGTTTATTATGTTATAACACCTTTAAGGTTTTATATAGAAAAGACTGTGTGTTTTTTTTTGCAGATGCTTTTACCCACAGCAATTAACTATATATACTGTACAATGTTTGCCTTACATAACTGTACAATGTTATACCGTCAGTTGGTACAGCACAATTAAACTAAATACACATGATGAGTTTTTGTCAGGATTATGATATTTACTTTCCAGTGTTGGCTAGCATGCAGTTCAGTTCATTAATAAAACAAGCTAACATAAACAGATACTCCCTTACGTTTTTAACTAATAATGCCAGAACTGTTCAGAGTTTACTTTTCTAACTAAAGGCCATGGCTGATGTTCTTGAGAATTTTTTTACAGTATGTTGCTGTAAAAAAACTGTAATGAGGAATCAGACTTTGTCGGAAACATTTGAACAAACTGTACCTACATTGTCTGTACCTACATTGCGAGACGGTTGGTGTTCTCTTTCAGAATGTTTTTAGTACCATATACCTGCTTAACATTACAATACGTCATCAAACACCTTCAATCAGAAAGTAAACGCTGATAAGACAGATAAGGCTTTAAATACGTAAAACATTAATGACTTGTAAAATCGTGTCTTATTTTTCACCTTGTCACTTCCACACTTTCTGTTTTGTGTGGGTTCACTTTCAACACATTCTTTTGTTGAGCGTTTGTATGAATAAACATCATTTGAACGCTGGACGCTAATTTCAGTTCTTACAATGTCAATGAACTATAGACGGTTTGAATGAAGGACACACAAGACCTAAATTTATGTCTTATTTTGTCCTACTATATTACCTGTCTTATTTTGTGTGCAGAAATGGAGCAAAAATCAGGGGTCCTCAAAAAGATGTCAATGGACGTTAAAGCTCTTAATTTTGATGCACAAAGCTAATCTTGTTCCTGCCTCAATCTTCTATCCACAATGAACAGCACCACATTCTCTCTGAATCTCTCCGCGTTAACTAATTATACAGATGCACCTGACACTGGTGTGGTCACGTGGAGAATGGCCATGATTACTCTTATAACAATACCGCTCTCTCTCATCACCATCGCGGGCAACATCCTGGTCATCGTCTCGTTCCGGGTCAACCCACTCTTGAGGACAGTAAGCAACTACTTCCTGTTGAGCTTGGCTGTGGCTGATGTTATATTGGGTGCTGTTTCCATGAACCTCTACACTACCTACATTCTGATTGGCCAATGGACTTTAGGAAATCTTGCCTGTGACATTTGGTTGGCTGTGGATTACGTGGCAAGCAATGCTTCTGTTATGAACCTGCTGGCCATCAGTGTCGACCGTTACCTTTCTGTCATGCGACCTCTGACCTATCGGGCCACCAGAACACCCAAAAGAGCCGCAGTGCTGATCACCCTGGCATGGGCCGTGTCGTTCGTGCTCTGGGCACCAGCCATTCTCTTCTGGCAGTATATAGTGGGTGAAAGGACAGTGCCGCAGGGTCAGTGCTCAGTGCAGTTTTTATCTCAGCCTGTGATCACATTTGGAACAGCCATCGCTGCTTTTTACTTGCCCGTGAGTGTGATGGTGGCGCTGTACTGGCGCGTATATCGTGAGACAGAGAGACGATCTCAGCAGCTGGCTGGACTGATGGCGTCACAGGGCACTAGAAACACATCTCAGGTGAGCCTTCATTAACGGTGCAATCTGTAACTTTTGCCTTTTCCCTGCCATCTCTGTAAGAAACACAAAATTGCAGGTTATTTGTGGAGTTATTTGCTATAACAATTAATTAGTTATCTATTATAGACACTGTAACCATTTATAAGCTATATTTAGACAATATTTTATGATTTATACCTCGCAGAGATCTTGTCGTACTGATTCCAGCAGTGAAGACATCAGACCACAGACAGACCAGAACCAGCACAGCAAGCGAGTGAGAACCATCTGTCCCACCATCACCCACCAAACAGCAGCATGGTGGAAAAAAAGACGCGAGACAGTGAAGATGCCCAGCTCAGATACGAGCGACGACCAACCACAGACAGACATAGAGCATGTTTCTCAAAGAACAGATGAACGAGATGATAAATTTATTCCACTTGTTCTAATGGTTGAGACTTCAGTCAATAACCTTCATGTTGACTCCAATACCAACACAAGGAGCTGTCAGTCAGACAGCCAGCATTCACCTAATGGTACTTCATCCCAACCAACGACTACAGGTCAGCGGTGCAGGAAAACTCGAGGCTCGTCTGTGATCAGAGAGAAGAAAGCAGCCCGGACCCTCAGTGCCATTCTTCTGGCTTTCATTGTAACATGGACACCTTATAACATCATGGTTCTGGTGTCAACTTTCTGTGATGACTGTGTTCCTGAGGGCCTGTGGCAGCTGGGTTACTGGCTGTGCTACGTCAACAGCACAGTCAACCCCATCTGCTATGCCCTTTGCAACAGGCACTTCCGGGTCACGTTCAGAGCCCTGCTGTTCTGCAGGTGGAAGGAGCAGAGGAAGGAAATCAGATGGACCCCAACAGGAAATGGCTGATTCTATTCAGCAACGATTGACCCATCATGAGTTCAGGAAGAATTAGTTCATTTTTAAAAGGCCAAAGGGCATGTGGCATCTTAAAGATGAGAGTAATGTATGAACTGTATTCTTAAATTCAGCTTGTCCACAAGGTTTTGAAAGTCAGATAGCAGTTTTTAAGGTTTCTCAGCACAATCAAAAGACAAATGTAGCACTTATATAAAAATATTTTACTGTATTACAGATATCAACAGTTAGTTCTTAAACATGAGTTTTGTATAAGGGTGGTTGACCTCAAGCATTTTCAAACAGCATGACAATATACTTTTTTATATGAATTTTATGAATTGTTGACATCAAGGCCTGGTTTCACAGACAGAAGTAGGTCTTAGTTCAATTAGGATCAGCAGCTTTCAAATTAAGTATCTGTTATAAACGTTCCTTAGACAATAAAACATTACTGGCATGCGTCTTGAGACAATAAAATGGCACTGATATATTTTAAGAGATGTCAGTGCAATTTGCTCTCAGTTAAGACAGCTCAAAAATGCATTTTAATTTGGATGTAAGCCTTGTCTATAAAATCTGGCATAAATGTTTTTAAGCTGAGGGATATTTCTAGTTAAAAATATTGTTTTGCATATTAAAATTCTTGCTTTAAAGCATGTACTAGCACTGCCCTGTGCAAAATCTAGTGCAGAATCTGTATGCATAACATGTTTGTATATTTCCTTTTTAATGTGTTAAAATCTTGCACTTAGAGCTAAAATCAGATGTTGATTGTGAAATCTTGAATACTACTATGTATATTAACTTAATTTAGTTTCAGTCATGAATGAATCATATGCGTACTCTTATACGTGGATATTTTAATTCTCAAAGCTGTAATACTGTATATACACACTTTATTTACTGCACCGGCAGCTGTAAAAAATACACCTAACCAACATCTGTTACATGTATGTTTATTATGGAAAGGGCAATATGAAAAATGTAAATAAAAACACAGCAAAATACAGCATTTACATTTAATACCAAATACAAAACATCATGAAATACAAAAACGATACAGTACTCACAATAATTCAATATGATTAATCAACAATTGATATGGGTTTTACTAAATACAAAATTCTACTACAAAAGGTAACCCGCCTTATGAGAGTGTTATGTGATTAAAACAGTTAAATAAGTGAATCCAAAAACCGCAGCAAAAAAATGAAATAAAAATACAGCACCATCTCCTGGCTTTTAAATCTGGACCTTGGCACAATTACTTCCTGAAGGAACAACTTACAAGAAATAATTACATACGACAAAGATACAGAGATACAGTTCTTATACAAATAAATGTTTAACATCTGTGAAGAATTAGGTCATACATTTGCTACTGTAAACAAATGTATTGAGTACAGCAATGAAGAAAAACAATATAAAGGAATGTGGGAATGCTGTAAATAATGCCTGAAATGTACAGAATCTATATGTGTGTGTTCAGTCAATTTAAAACACTGCTAATAAGTGAAAATTATATTTAACAGTCGTAGTGAAGGAACAGTGGCTGTGTTAGGGCCAGTCATTCCTCCTGCCTTTCTATGTCCACCATACTGTGAAATCTCACAACAGAACAAATGTGTTTGTGTGTATGTGAGGGTTAAGCATGTTCTTCAGGCTGGACTGTTGTCATGGTTACTCATTTACTCCATTGTGTTGTTCTGGCTCTGATAAATGGAAGCCTTGTCCTTCAGAAGAGCCAAACACAGGTGACAACTCCAGCTTCCTGAAAACACGATTAAAACCATATATGAATTATCAGCACAGAACTACAGCTACTACCATGAAAAACCATGAAGGATGAAGAAAAGCCTAAAAGCGCTGCAGTGGAGTCTGATCTTATGTACAGACTGATCTTATGCATTTTTCTGGAGACAATTACTGCAAGAAATTGTCATTTGCATAGAAAAACAAACTTTTGAAGAAAACAGTCACAGCACATTTTATGAAAACGTATTTAAACTGTATTATGGATTTTCTGGTGGAAAACATAGTTATCTTCTTATATACATGGCATATATGTATTTTAAATGATTGCTTTAGATGCTATGCAAAATATAGTCAATATATTACACTGTGCTGTTAAAACACAGGATGTGTGTGAGCATTTGTTATTGTTCATTTATTACTGCATTATTGATCACATGACTTCTGTATGTTTATACCTTCAGGAGGGTCAGACATGGGCGGACTGAGGCAGTACATGTGATATCCTCTGTCACAGTCATCACAGAACAGAAGCTGGTCCTGTAATAAATCATTCAACACATCAGATACACGTACAGACGGTATGTGAATGACGGAACTCAACCAATCCGATCACAAGAAAACAATACGGGCATCCAAAACGTTTTGTGATATACTTAATATACGAAAATATTGAGCCATATAGTTGAATAGAAATAGTTGTATAACTGCTATAAATGCAATTTTTGCTTAAGAAAATACTATTCTGAATTTCTTTTAATTTTACAGTTTGTTTTACAGGTTGAATGTTTCGTGCAGGTTTACAGAGACTAGCATTTAACTATTTAAAATGCTTTAAATGCAATTTTTTTTATTTTACATTTACGCATTTGGCAAATGCTTTTATCCAAAGCGACTTTTATCCAAAAGCTATACAACTGATTAGTATGTGTGTTCATTGGGAACCAAACCCACAACCTTTGTGCTGCCACTGCAATACTCTACCAATTAAGCTTCAGGAATACTTTTACACATTGTATGGTTTATTACATGGTACATGGTTTTTACAGGTTCTACTAAAAAAGTTACTTATACCTTGGAGGCCTAAGGGTAGATTAGCAGCAAATTTACATTCTGTGTGAACTATCCCTTTAATACCAGATGTAAACGGGGCTATAATGGCAGGACAAGATGTGTGTGACTCTGAACTCACATCGTTCTCAGATGTGCCGCAGACGTTGCAGCATTTACACTCGATACACTGCCAGCGGTACGTCTTCACGGCTGCCATCATCACAGCAGTGAACTGCAGACATGATGGATGACCTGAGAGAGAAACAGCAGGTCTGAATGTTCTGCGTTTGAGTGAGGCTTTGACATCTTTACGACTGACGAATCTGTCATACCTGAACGTCCGCAGTCAGAGCAGGACACCAGCTCCTCAGACTGGCCTGTTTTCTGGTTCATGCTGGAATCACCCAGGCAGAAATCACAATAATCATTGGGTAATGCCAAGCCGTTTGGTCCTTTTTTAGGGGCTGCAGGAAGGCAGAAGATCAGATCTGTTATCAGCTACTGTCTGGCTTTATTTTGTGTAGCAATGTGATATGCAAGACTATGCAAACTGATACTGTAATCTATAAGGTTAATATTTGTCTGGTTGTCATCTGCACTATTATATTTCAATATGGACCTGTTAAATGTCATATAAAGTGACTGTATTGGGTGTAGTGATAGAAGTGCACTTATTCTTAAGCAGTATTGATCTTAATTTGTCTTTAGTTTTAAGATGGTTATACAGAAGGCAGATCTATGAATGGGGTTTATAATAATTGAAGGCTGAAACGTACTCTTGGTTTCCTCCTGTGGTGCAGGTATGTGAATCTCAGGTTCTTCTTTGTCCTCTCCTTCCTCATCAGCCAGGTGAGAGTGAGTGTAGTGGTAACTCAAACCCGGTCTGTTCTTGTAGCGTTTTCCACAAACTAATAAAGACGACAATTATTATAATAAAAACGGTGCTGGACTCAATACAGGTGTGAACATGGTTCAAACCATCTTGTGACCGGATTCCTTAAACCACATTCTAGGATTGTTGAAAATGCACGTGATCACTTTGCATTTGTACTTTTTGTAAATGCGAACACATCCAGATTTGCTGAAGGACCGCCTACTCACCTGTCAATTAACCACAGCACTGAAAAAGGTTTTAACTTTGACATTTATGTGCCTCTTATGAAACAAACATCAAATACTAAACAATTATTTTAAGGTACTCAGCTTTGGATAAAGGTGGATATTAAATGAATAAATGTAGGTCAAAGGAAGCGTGCATCTTAAGATGATATAATACAGCCACTTGTGCTTTGATCACCCGGGATGGATGTTAATACCATCCATCATAATCAAAAAGTGTAAGCAGCGAAATTAATTACTGTTCCCAACATCAAAAACTAAAAGCTTCCTCCCCAGTCAACTAAAGCATTTACAAAACAAAGTTACAAAAATGGCCGTTCTGAGACTGTTGTGTATCGGCATCACAACTACATTTACATACAACTGCCCACATTTACATATCAATACACTATTCAGTGCTCTGTAACTTGGCCCGACCAAACAACGGTGTGAAATACATTAACATGGGCGTTAGCCAATCATACCAGGTCATTTACATACAGATACGTTAAAAGTACAGTAACAAAAACGGGATTCAAACAGAGGGTGAAAAATGTTAATGTAGAAATTCAGTTTTTTGATGGATTTCATAGATAAAGGCCCTTTAATAAACAAACACACACCAAAGACACTTTTATCACAACTTACTGTCACAGGCATACGGTTTATCCCGGTCTTCCTGAGCAGCGGCAGCGGCTTCCAGCTTCTTCTTTCCATTTCCCACTCCACGCCCCTATCAGATTACAAGTTCTCCATAACACTGTTCCTCCGACACACCGTTTTACACACACCTAAATTCACACACCGGCAGTAATTGCCACTGTTGACACGTCACCTTTGACTTTCCTTTTCCACGCTTTTTTGGAGTCTCTTCCTCAAAATCTTCATCATCCAGATCATCCAAGTAATCGTCTGGCTCAAGGATTCTCTGAGAATGACAGACCGTGCATTTAAACACCAAGCCATTATTTATTACAAAGGAACACACAATGAACAAAACTCCAGCATATACCTTCCTAACGCGTGTGGAGCCGCTGTGGCTGCTGGCTGTACTGGTTCCAGTGACCTCAGCCAGGCTGGTTTCCTCCTCCGGAGGTCTAAGCTCTGCGGCCGCTCTTTTATCCAGCGGCTCTCCCTTCAGTAGGGCTTCCAGGCTGCTCCCGTCCAGTGGACCCAACACATCTTTCTTTAGCCCCAGTTCCAGCTCAGCTTAAGAAAAATCATCATTTAGTTGTGGTTGAATAATTCTGATAAATTTGATGGATCACTGGGATCAATTCTTTTAATGCTGAGTGCAGATACAACTACAACAAATAGTAAAGATGGCAAGAAACCTCCTCCATGTGTTACGTAATATGACCAACTAAATTGTAGTCGAATACCAGCTTTGAGTGGAGGAAAAACCAAAGGATCTTCAGGAGGGTGGGCTCTTCTCTTCTTCCTCCAACGTCTTGCAGGATATGTGTACAGCTGTCCTGGTGCAGCACCTTGAGAGTCAGATATAAACAGGGCGTTACTGGATAAAGGGCACGTAACAAACAGGGTAACCTTAGCGGACTTAAACTGAACCTGCGCTTCGGTGTCTCTTTTCCATCCAGATGTAGCAATTGCTTTGAGCCACCCCAGTCTGAGAGTCCAGAAAGGGCATGAGGATGCTCCTCTCAGCACACAGCCGGGCGTTATAACTGTGACACTGTTCCAGAGCATCCTTATAATACTGCTCTCCCAGCCTGGGGACCAGCACACAACACAAGATGAATGATTAACACAAAGTGGACAAACATTGGAATACACATTACAGCCAGACTTAATAAATCAGACTTTAAAGATCATTGTTTTAGAGAAAAAAAATAACACACAGCATTTTTGGTTCTGCTCTGTTGCGTTTAGTGCGTCACAACGTGCCGATATGCAAACAATGGAGATCAATGGTCAGCAATCATTTACATTAGTACTTACCAATAATACAAACCAAAGACCCTAAAGATGCGTACTTACATAGCTGTTGTACAAAGGAGTGTGTAACTGAAGTCACTTATGAGGACTAACTTTTGAAAGAAGTCACGTTGTAGCGCGCTTTGATGTTACGGAAAACAATGAATGAACGAGTTGTTCGTGGCCGATATTTATCTAACGGAGTCCCTTTACAAAGTTAGGTCCGATTATCGATTACAAAACCGTCCCAATTGGGCCGTGACGTGAAGCAGCCGGAGATCAAGTCAAATAAAGGCTGAAATAACATGTACTCACACTTTTACGATATTCTCCACGGCCGTCGCCATTGTTTTACTGTAGCGCTGTTGTTGTCTGTACTGCGCATGCGCGTTGGTCATCCTTTTTGAACCGGAGCTGCCCGTCCGTCTCTTAAAACTGAAGGAACTTCGCCCTCGTTGCACGATCGGACGCTAAATCGAGTCAATAAAACCGAGATCTTGTGTAAATATCGTACGAAAAATCTCAAATGACCGTCAAATAGCGAAATGCTCGGAAAACACGAACGCGCATTCCGCGGTGGGCGTGGCCGGCCGTGTATGACATCATCCACCAGCACAGCCGCCATTTATATCTCACCGCCATTTTATATCAAGCTAGCCTAGACCGGATCAGAGTGCGAACATGACGGCGCAAATGGAGAACCAGCTCTGCAAGCTCTTCGTCGGTGGACTTAATGTCCAGACCACGGACGACGGGCTGCGTAAGCATTTCGAGCAGTACGGCACGCTCACGGATTGCGTGGTGGTGCAGAACCAGCAGCTGAAACGCTCCCGCTGCTTCGGCTTCGTGACCTACTCGAGCCCGGAGGAGGCGGACGCGGCCATGGCGGCCCGGCCCCATGTGCTGGACGGGAATAACGTGGAGCTCAAGCGGGCCGTGGCCCGAGAGGACGCGGGCAGACCCGAGGCCCTCGCCAAGGTGAAGAAGATCTTCATCGGCGGTCTGAAGGACGACATCGAGGAGGATCATCTCCGCGACTGCTTCTCCCAGTTCGGCGCGGTGGAGAAAGCGGAGGTGATCACGGACAAAGAGACCGGCAAGAAGCGGGGCTTCGGCTTCGTGTATTTCGAGGATAACGATTCTGCCGACAAAGCCGTCGTGCTGAAGTTTCACATGATCAATGGACATAAAGTAGAGGTGAAGAAAGCCCTGACCAAGCAGGAGATGCAGGCGGCCGGTAGTCGCGGCGGCCGGGGAGGCCGAGGAGGAGGACGGGGGATGGGGAGACCCCAGAACGGCTACGGCGGGCGAGGCGGCGGATACGGCAACTACGGAGGCGGCTATGGAGGAAGTGATGGCTACGGCGGAGGCTATGGAGGCGGATACGGTGGCGGGTATGGGGGAGGCTACGGGGACCAAATGGAGGGCTACGGCGGTGGTAACGGCTACAATGACTTTGGCAGCGGCTATGGCCAGCAGTCCTCTGGCTATGGCCCAATGAAAGGTAATTACTCGGGCAGAAGCAACGCTCCTTACTCCCGAGGTGGTGGTGGTGGTTACGGCAGGGGGGGTTACGGAGGCTCATATTAAAATCCCGTATTAGGTGTGATATTAAGAGCAGCTCCTTCCCCAGCCCTAAATCACGATGTTGACCACACATTATATTCAGCAAAGTAGCCAGAGCGAGTCATCTTAATGTGTCTCGCCATTGCCTGGAACAATGACGCTTCAATTCATGCAGGAGTTCACGACTAATCCAGCCTAGCAGATCGTAGGTAGTGGGTCACCCATCAAACTTTACTCAAGCTGTTACTGCACGCCCGTTTAGTCGCCCATCTTTTCCCTACAATATTAGGGAGCTTTTTATTCTCAAGACAAATAGGACAACCACGACGGATTTCTGCTTATTATCTGACTGGCCGGGCTGGCTCTCTGCAAAACTGTTACTCTCACGGTGTTGTGCATTGGGATTAAGTTAAGATTAGTCATTTGCTTGTTAGTGTAGACTTGTTCACTTCTTAGTACATGTACTGTGTTTTTATTGTCTTTTGTTTCCTTCTGCAACGACGTCATTCAAGCTGTTTTTGATTGCAGCCAATCACAGTGAGCCCCCTTGCAGACGGTCGATCTTTCATTGGTTGGCGGCGAGCGCTACGCGTAGATCACGTGACCTGTTAAATGCCCCCCGACGGCCCAGTGGTCTGCCAGTAGAGGCCGCGGCCAACCGGTGCAACATTGAACCTGATCTTTAAATAGGCTCGCTGGCAACTAGAAGTTGTGCGTTCAAACGTAGAAACGTGCTGCGTGGGGACACACGTCTCAGTTAATGCGACTCAAATATAAAACGAGTGCAGTCTCACTTCATATCCGTTATAGTGACTAAAGTGTAACTCCGAGTTCGTGTCATTTGTTAAGTAGTTCAGCCTTTATGATGAAACTGTTGTAATTGGTGTTACAGTGAACCTTTAATTCACACCTCCTAAGACAAGCTTGATTTGAGTTGTTTTCTACAGGTTAATCTTCTGTCTCTCATTGTATTACTGCTTCAACGAAATAACCTATTGAATATTGTTTATTTCAGAAACAACTGTATGTATTTCTATGAATAAAAGTTATTATTCTGTAGCCATTACGGTTTATGACGAGCTGAGCTTTATTGGGTGGTTTTGACATACGTGAGGCCCGTTTAGTGACTCTGGTAAGACTAACATTGAAAGCCCCTTTGCCTCTATCAGGCAATTGCCTTTAGTGCTCCATATTAACTACACTGATTTACAAGACGTGTGGGGATGTTAACCTTTTCCCAGCCATGCAAGATATGTTGTCTTTATTCTTAAAATATGTTTAGAGCTTTGTTCCAATACTTTTAGTGATCAAATAAGACGGATCTATACCTTAGCTGTGTCCACTACTGCGTCATTGGATTCTCCAGGGCTACTCCAGAGATGTAGAAACCCAGCTGAAAATCCATAGGATAATCGCACCAGGTTTCCAGGTTTGTAGAAATACTTTATACACAAGACATTACATCAGGTGTGTCTTTAACATACTTGGGATCCACCTGGAACAACTCAGGTATTTGTGAGTCGATAGTGTAAAGCGTGCATGCAATTTTATTTCAGCCATTACCTAAATACAAGCTTACTAGTGTTAACTTGCGGTGATCATGTAAAATAGAGGAGAAGTGGAAACTAGAACATGCTCTGTAGTTTAATGTGTGTGACGCTGTGGTGATTGTGGTCTATGTAGTTATGTCTTAATCCAATATTTTAGACAATTTCAGTTTAAGGTCAAACCGGAGAATGGGGCTTATAGTTCCTGTATACTTGATGCATTAGTTCCAGATATTAATGACATCAAATGCAAAGGAGATCAGCATTTATTAAGCTCAAGGTTTGTGCTTTCAGTTATTTACTTTACATCTTATCAATCCCCCCTCCCCTCCTCATCTCGGTGTCTTGCTCGTGTTTTGTCCCTTACATTTTTGGCACGCTAAGAGGACAATGGATATTGTACATCATTTATTGAGACTAGTGAAGACGCTACTGTAAAATCTCTTCCTTGGTATGTAAATCTGTTGTAACATGATTTGGTTTGGCCCTTTGAAAAGTGACATGTGACTTGTACTTAAAAGACACAGCTCCTACATAGACCTTCCTTCATTAAAGGCAATCACAAATGTGTAAATCTGATGGAGTTGTGTCATAGACTGGCTGTAGTTAGACGTGTTTCAGGAAACCGTCGCTTGTTGATTTGTTGACACTGATTGCGTCTGCATCTGTCTTCTTTGTCCACAGAGAAATGGAAGGATTTAAGTAAAATTGTGGCTGCTGGATGAACCTCTGCCTCATCTGAGAATCCAGATGCCCTGAAAGATGAAGAACGAACTCCCTCGGTGAGTCTGGTGAGCAGATCTTTTTAATAGACATGGTAGCCACACAAAACATCTCCACACTCGTAGTAATACTGCTTTTTTTTAATATCTACCAGAGCGCATATGGAGCGCATGTGCGGTATTCCTGGGGACCTCTGAGAGGCAAGATGCATTTGGTAAGATTTTGTAAATTAAACCGTGACATTGAATCTACTGTGTTGCAGTGTTTTAGTTCGGTTTACAGAGAATGAATCGCTTTTAAATTGCTGAGGCCAACAATTTGCAATACATTTTTTGAGCTAATTGTTTCACTGTGCTGTATTTATACGTATGTAAACAGTGTGACATGTTGCTTTATAACAGTTTATCAGATGACCATTATGTGGGTTTTAGAGGAAGCTGATGGCAACAATTACTGTCATCATTTCTGAACTGATCATCTTTTGTATTTTACACAGCTGGTGCCAGTATGATGCCCCGATGACTCCAGGTTGAGATGGCTGCAGTTTAAACGTGAAATGTTGAACTTGTGCACATGAACAAGAATAAATGTCATTCTGTATGAATTCAATAAAACAAATTTATATTCACTGGTGTCTTATTGTTTTGCATCAAAAGTGCAGTCTTAAATGGCTGACAGTTATTGTTTAGTTATTAGTTGTTGTTTATTTTAACCAGCTTTATGTAACTAACGCAATAAACAGCGGGGTGGCAGCAATGATTAACCTTTAATACGGCGGATGGGTCAACATCAGCATCTGTCGACGGGCGGATACGGGAGAGATCGCATCAGTGTTGCCAGGCAACGGGCTGATGATGGAGGAGCGTTGCGACGTCGTACGGGTGTGAAGTCTGAATGCAGCGACGACCGCGCCGCAAACCAGACGAAAAAACAAGCCCGAGCTGATCTGAAAACAGCCACGACCACCAAACAAGCCGACAAGGACGTTTCACACCCCGCCCGAAGCTCCTACAAACCCCGGACGCGAGTGAACGCCGAGCCCTGCAACAACCGCCCGAAAATGATGTAGCAAGCTAACTTTAGCCAGCCGCCTCCCGCGATACTCAGACATGGACCGCGACGGGTAAGCGTCGGTCGTAACGAAAAGCACCGATTGTAACTCTTGGCGGAGGTTTGTTGAGGAGGAGGACGTATTTTGCGTGACGATTAATCGATGAAGTTGATGTCTGAACCGTGAAATGAACGGGGAGCGCGCGGCGCGACTGTAGCCGCTAAATCGCTAGCATCCGCTGCGTGTTTACGTCAGTGAGCCGCTAGTTCATCCAGGCGAGCGTTTTCATGTCGTGCTTGATGTTAAAGTGTTGTGTCAAGTATTTTCGCCGCAAACGAGCGAAATGCAACAGCAGGCCGGACCAAATGGTCCAGATAAGCGGCGTTTAGCGTCGTACTGACTCCGGATCAGGTCGTGCTCGCTGTAAACTCAGTGTTGTGATCAAACACTACACGAGACACTGTAACCAGCTCGCCACTTTGACATGCATTGAAACGTTTGTGTGAAATGTGGGCTGTCTAACATGCTGGTTGACATGTTTGTTGAAAGTTTGTTGTGCTTTAACGTGAAGGTGTCGAGTGCCTTGTCCCCTGCCTGGTCTGGATTCGCAGGACGATGCCAAAGACCCAGGACTTCACTCCTTCAGCCACACACACATGAGGAAGGCCTTTCGGTTCATGAATGATTTGAGAAGGTCGGTGCAAAGCGTACAAGTTTTGTATTGATCTGTGTTAGTGTATACTGCATGCTCATTCTGCAGAAATGTCCGCAGGATTTGTCTCGCCTGTTGATTTTTCTTGTCTTGTCTGTGTGACAGCCGCAGGATGCTCTGTGATGTCCTGCTCGTGGCCGGTGAAGTGGAGGTTCCAGCACACAAGGTGGTTTTAGCGTCCTGCAGTCCGTACTTCTGTGCCATGTTCACAGGTACTCGTTTAATGTCGTGCTTTCAACACAGAACGGAGCTGCATGCTCCATATCACACAGTTGTTCATAAATGCATCACAAGTTCAAATCCTAAACCATCTACAGCAGGGAATAAAACCAGCCTCCTACTCAGCTCGCCCTAGACATGTAGTGTAGGTGTTCACAGTGTTTCTGAAGCGTGAAGTCATATGAAGTGTTTATGCCGATGATAATTCCTTCTTCAGTGTCTTATGCAATGGTTTGAATATTCGATTTATTCCGGAGACCGACGGCCTGTTCGCTGTTCTGTGATTCTGCTGATTCTGTGTTGTACTTGTTGAACTTGAAGGTGACATGAGTGAAAGCAAGGCTCACCATGTCGAGATCAGAGATGTGGATGGACAGACGCTCCTGAAGCTGGTGGATTATATTTACACTGCTGAGATCGAAGTGTCTGAAGATAACGTTCAGGTAAGTCAAGACGCACGGTGCTGGGTCAAACAGAACCAATGTTAACTAATCTTTTGGTGTACAGGCTGATTGTGTATGTGGTTTGATTGTGTGTACACTCTCTGCTATTTCCTCTGGAGTTCAACTGTGCTTGCTGCTCTGTTGTGAGAGGCAGGGTATTTCCTCTCATTATTAACAGAGGAAACAGGCAGAGAGCACAGGAAGTCTTGTGTGATGGGCAGGACTGATGCATTTTGACCTGTGTGCTGGTGTTCTGTTGTTCCAGCGTGTTCTGTTGTTAGCATAAGAGCTTTTGTTTAGATGCAGAGACTACAGCAGGAGAGAGCAGATGATCTGAAAGTGCAAATGGTCTGAAGCCTGGGAACAGCATGACTTCAGATGAAGCTCAGCTAAATGGCCTAGTTTTCATGTGGGCAGGATGGCAGATGTTTAGTTGGTCCTCGGGGCTTTCAACAATGTCATGCAACGACTCGTGTTCTAGATTACCATATGACACTGTATTTCCATCTCCTGTTCTAAGAGGAAAATGATCCAGAAAATGATAGTTACAATTCACAGACGCTCCTCTCAGACTCAGTCCTACATTTTGTTCTTAGCCCTCATCACCATCAGGATCTTTATTAACTTACAAAGTGTAAGATGAAGTGGTTCAGCAGAACACTAGCTTTATTATTCTGTTCCAATGCACTACTAACAATTTATGGATTTAGTCTCTGTGCATTTTGTTGGTGGTAAGATGCAGTTCTTCATGAATAATTTAACCATTGCCATGTACGGTCAATTAATTATCTTATTTATATCAGAATTGGGAAAAAGAGAAACGCATCTTACAACTGTGTTTTTTGTGAATGTTTCAGGTACACAGAAATCCTGCTTGGTATTAGTCATATTACAAGCTACATAGCAGTACTGATTATCAGCCGGCTGTGTGTTCGCTGATATGTAAAGAGCGTGTGATGTGTCCAGGTGCTTCTCCCTGCTGCCAGCTTGCTGCAGCTGATGGATGTTCGACAGGTTTGCTGTGACTTCCTGCAGGCTCAGCTCCATCCCACCAACTGTCTGGGCATCCGAGCATTCGCTGACCTTCACGCCTGCACGGGGCTTCTCAGCCTGGCCCACACTTACGCCGGTGAGCTTTCTCGTTTTTCATCTTAAACTCAGCGTGCACTACACCGAGCAGGCAGCATTAGAGTGTGTCTTCCTAACACGTTTGTCTGCATGTATTCGGAGCAGAGCAGCACTTCACAGATGTCATGCTCGGTGAAGAGTTCATGGCTCTGTCCCTGCAGCAGGTGTGCAGTCTCATCTCCAGCGACAAACTTACCGTGTCAAGTGAGGAGAAGGTAACATCTGATCTTCACCCAGTTGTTCTCGTTTCTAACTTTAACTGTCTGCATATTGTACTTCTCGATGTCTTCATCCATTACATCAGCGAGGACCTGTGCTGAGCTCAGCCTTGCGTGTTTCGTAGACAGCAGACTGATGGCTGGTTTTAAATGTACGTGAAGGAGATGAGCCATCTGTCTGTCACATACTCGCACTTCATTAGCTCCTGTCTTGCGTCTCAAGTCTGCGCTCACACAGGCTTGATGGCAGCTGTCATCTGAGCAGTGACACAAGCAGTGATGTCAGTGAGGAGGACAGGACAGCTGTGTGCTGCACTCATCTGCTGCTTTCACACTCGCAGGTTTTTGAAGCTATGATTGCGTGGATTAATCATGATAAAGAGGCTCGATTAGAACACATGCCAAAGTTGATGGAAAACGTTCGGCTGCCGCTGCTTTCCAGAGATTACCTGGTTCAGGTATGCCGTATGCTGGACATTCATGTTCTTTGTGCTGTAAGAAGCTCTTGGGTAAACTTGTCAAAAACAAATCTGGGTCATACAGTGTTAAATGTTAGGTAAATAGTGTGTTTCTTATGTGTTTGACACTAAAAGACCAGCCCCCATAAACACTCAAAAGCTGCATTATAGTAATATATGGGGAGGTTTAATTATCATATAAACAGAATTCACTTGCAAAAGATTGCAGTTGTTTGTGAGCGTTGTTTTAAGGATGTAAATGTACATTTGGGCAGATTGTGGAGGAGGAACCCTTGATTAAAAATAACAACACATGTAAAGACTTTCTCATTGAGGCGATGAAGTACCACCTTCTACCTGCAGATCAACGGCACCTCATAAAGACCGACAGAACCCGACCACGCACACCAGTCAGCCTGCCCAAGGTACTGTATGTTACGCTCCTCAGGGACTCATGATTTTTGATAAACACACACAGCTGGATTGGTTGTGATCTGTGCAGGTGATGATGGTGGTGGGTGGTCAGGCTCCTAAAGCCATCCGCAGTGTGGAGTGTTATGACTTCCAGGAGGATCGCTGGTACCAGGTGGCAGATTTACCTTCCCGTCGCTGTCGCGCAGGTCGTCCCGCAGCCCTTAATCTGTGTTCGGTTCGCTTTTCCCTCATCCTTACATCTCTGCATGTGTGTATGTCGTTCAGGTGTGGTGTATATGGGCGGGAAGGTGTATGCAGTGGGCGGGTTTAACGGCTCTCTGCGCGTGCGGACGGTGGATGTGTATGACGCGCTGAAGGATCAGTGGAGCTCCGCCCCCAGCATGCAGGAGCGCCGCAGCACTCTGGGTGCAGCTGTGTTGGGGGACCTGCTGTATGCTGTTGGGGGCTTTGATGGAAGTACAGGTATAAACCTCATTCTAAACAAAACCATCATCCAACCGTTTTATTTTACATGTATTGCACGTTTTATGCAAAGAGTCATCGTTGTCAGCGCTGTTTCATTGCCTCACTGTTTGCATGTCTGTCTCTCTGCAGGCCTGTCTTCAGTGGAGGCATACAGCCCCAAAACTAATGAGTGGATGTTTGTGGCTTCTATGAACACCAGGCGCAGCAGCGTCGGGGTGGGCGTGGTCGATGGTAAGTGTGTTGTGTTCACGTGCAGACATGTTAGTGAACTCCTGCATGGAGCAATAGATTGTTTAAATACCATGATTTTGCAATAGTGAATTGCAAAAGCTGTTCTAGCTAGTTTATTTGCTAGTTTTGTCATTAATACGTGTAGCTGCAACTGTTTGATCGGAGGTGTGTGTTTGTGTAGTGATTTCAAACAGTGTGTTGTGGTGCTGAACAGGGAAGCTGTATGCTGTGGGAGGTTATGATGGAGCGTCTCGGCAGTGTTTGAGTACTGTAGAGGAGTATAACCCAGTCAGTAATAAGTGGAACTATGTGGCAGACATGAGCACCAGACGCAGCGGAGCAGGTCAGACTCTTTCAGTCTCTGAATGAACTACTCTGTTGTGTGTCACAGCTCCATGTGATGTGAAGCTGGTGTTGTGTGTGCAGGTGTCGGAGTGCTCAGCGGACAGCTGTACGCTGCAGGCGGACATGACGGTCCTCTGGTGAGGAAGAGTGTGGAGGTTTATGACCCCGCCTCTAACAGCTGGAGACAAGTCTGTGACATGAACATGTGCCGGAGGAACGCAGGTGAGTTTCACCTTTTGATTAGACTGCAGAGTCTTTGCTTTGTTGAAGTTACTACAACATTTATTGCTGCTAAGCTGCAAAGTCAAGAAAGTATCGTGGTTATGATGTAGATCTAGTAGCACTAACATATGATCACTCACATTTACATATCCAGACCTGTTCAGTATTCAGCAACTGAACATGGCCATGTTAGTCAAATTTTAAAGAAACAAGTCATTTCCATAGTGCCGCTTATTTGTAGTTTGTCTTTTTAAGTACATGATAAATATGTCGTCAAGTTCACAGGGTTGAAAACATTTCACGTTTCAGAACCTTTAAATGATTGTCTATAATAACATGCTGAATGAAGTGTGTTTGTCTTCAGGAGTGTGTGCCATTAACGGATTATTGTATGTGATTGGAGGAGATGATGGGTCATGTAATCTGTCCTCTGTGGAGTTCTATGACTCTGCTGCTGATAAATGGAGCCTCATTCCAACCAACATGAGCAACGGCCGCAGCTACGCAGGTCTGCTTCACATGCTTACAATCTCCTCAATCTGATGATTCATATGGTGATGAAGGACTTTAAAATGATTTAATTTGTGTCTGTTTCAGGGGTGTCAGTTATTGACAAGCCATTATGACTAAAGATTCTGTGCAGTAGGTCTCAGCTGCGACAGACAGACAGTGATTTGAAGCAAAATCCAGATGCTGATGCAGCTCAGTAGAACCTCACTGTCTTCTGGATCATAGTGACGCCACTCGATCTTGAAGCTCACATCTCAAAACATCACCCACTCACTCAATGAGCCCTGATGTCTCCCAGCCTCCAGAACGTGCCATTCAGCTGTGCCGCGTTTAACAGAGAGGCCACACGCTCCCTGCGTACAGTGAGTGTTAAATGAGCCCTCATTTAATTAAAGTGACCTGAATGGACTCAATCAGGCTGGGCAGAGCCTGTAAGGGGCGGAGTTTATGATCTGCGCCCTGTGTGGGAAACTGAGTGGTAGGCCAGATGCAGGTAAAAATTGTGCCAACAGAGGCCTCTCTGCCTGCTTCACTGCTTCATTTACTCACATTGGCAGTTACATTCAGATTCAATACGATTTCATTGCATTCTTACAGTGTAACACTAATACATATCAAACCCCTTTAAGTGAATCAGGGTTCATACTCACAAAGGGATTTTGCTCTGACCGTATATTACAAACTGTTTTTTTTGGTTACAGGGTAAATTGTTTTATGTTTGTTTGGAAGCATTATCAAAATCGAACCATAAAGAAATGAACAGTAGTTTAAAAATCATTTTAACTTGCTGCTTTTGTGCCATAATGTATGTAGTATTGAGGATGTTTAAACTGGTAAACAAACAACATGTAAATCTACAGGGTAACGTGCCAAATGTAACATAATCATATGGATAATAGTATATGTATATAAGCACTGTTCATCAGGCAGTTTTGGAGTGCAGTCGTCCATGTTGGACATACAGGACCTAAATCTTTTAATCTTTCTTTTAACATCGATGCATTTCACTGAAACGTCACAGGCTCTGGAATCTCTGCCAAACGTAACCGAATCTTTAGTCAAACTGCACTGAACATCTGACACAGCAGAGCTGATACTGTTTCAGTCGCAGAATAAATAACCTGACAAGCTACATTTTTTGAAAGCACAAATCATTTGAAGCACAGTTTATCATTTTAACCTGGTATAGACCAGTTTATTGAATAGTGTAGAGCTACAATTCAGCAGAATTGGATATTTAAAGACGTTTTAAATAATGGTTGGTCGGTCTTAAAAATTCAGCTTTTCACTAGCTATGAGCTTTAGAACCCAACCAACAATAAGAATCATTGACCCACACATCCGTCTGTGTATATATCCTCACTGACATTGGTTTGTATAAACGACTTTAATTTGATTTTGAACATAAAGTGATACAGTTTTCATACTATGCAGAACGTCAATGCTTTAAAGGGCAAGAATTTTCCCAGGGGCTCAAATGTTATTTCACGTGATGGCTGGTGTAACTGCTGTCGTTATCTTTGATGTCTTTATAAATCATGATCGTTACACTAAAACTGTTAATGACATTTCAGTGTGGTGCATCATCTATAACTTATGCACAAATGTGGCTTGTGAACATAAGCGTTACTGTATTTCTAAACAAATATATTGATATTTAATTAAAAGCTTTGTTAAGACGATCCCTTGTCATTTTTTACTTCAGTGATTGATTGTTTAAAAGAACTGCAATGAATCGCCATTTGAGGGCAGCAGTAAGTCAAGCAGGTGAGGATTATTGAAAACTAGGACAGTAAGATTTGTTGGATTTGTATGTTGCCAAAAGAAAATGCAGTCAGACAATTTTGACCAAGACATTTTTGTGCCAAAATGGGCATAGGAAGTGAAGCTGTAGAATAGGGATGACATTTTTTCACATTTAGCATTTTTACATTATATTTCGCAGTGATGCAAAGGTGTTGCGAGTAGTTGCCACAGCGTTGCTGTGTTTATGAAGAGTGATTTGAATGGAATTTGAATGCAATTTGATTTCGTTGCGAAGCTTTGAGAATAATAGTAAAGACAAAAAGCAGTAATACAAGCGGTTTATTGAAAATGCACATACTGGATACAGGAGGCCTCTCATTCCGGCCTCGTTGCTAATTTATTGCTTCATTTTCATGGCACAAAAATAGAAATACAAATTTCTGCCATGCAAACCTACTACTCACAAGCGTATACAAAACAGGACAAAGCAGGAGCTTCACTGATACAGAGGAATCACGCTGTCAAGATGTACTGCAGAAAGTGAGATGGTAAAAAATGAGAGTACAAAATAACGGTAATAAAAAAGGACATCACACTGACGCCACAGTGAAAAATTAGAGTGAAAAATTACCGGCACGAACAGCCCCCATGCGCACAAGTAGTGCTTGAATAAACGAGAAACAACTTGAAAAACAAAAAACAGGCTGCATTCCCAGAATGCTGTGCAAAAAAATCTGTCGTCTCTTTCAGCTGTCACAAACACATCCTCTGTGTTGACATCCATAACATCACACTTCATGAGCCTCGTTTTCACCTTGGCCGCAAATGCACCCGACATTTATTCTGATCCCTCAGAGCAAAAACATCCAGTCTGCCTCCATTAAACTGTCAGAAATCTCTTTGATAAGACTTTCATAATGTTCTGTTTCACAACCAGCTGCATAAACAAAACAATGACGCTCAATACCAGCGGCAACCACAAGGGACTGTTAAAACCGACACTGTTATGATGAGGGTTGGCAGCTGAAAATGACCAAGATCGGATATGTTGAAACAGTGACGTATGCAGTAAACAGTGTTAGACTGACTCCTGTCATACCACCACAAGGAAAAATCAGTGATCCATTTTAAACTACACCCTAAAATCACAAGATTAGGAACCCATGTGGGCCATGGTCAGGGGTCACAGTGACACTGCGTTTCCTAAAGTACCCTAACAGAAGATCTCATGACCTTTAAACTGCAGAGTTATCATTTCTGAGTTTTCACTAAATTATAACATGTCATAATCGAACAGTCAAGAAACAATTTACCATAATAAAACAATCTCCGTCTATTCATTCTACTGACAGCATCAGAATTGAGTGATTACAGACAGAAACCATCACTGATATCTGACGTTGCATTTTCACCTGTTAGCTAACATTGACAAACCAACTACAACTTAGTTTGGCATATATATTCACTTTCATGACATCATCCGTCAGTTAAATGCATGTCACAGACGCGAGTTATGCACACGGTACAAGTTACATATAGATTACACATACAGTTATGTATCATATATAAATACACATGTATCAGTGATGTGGTCAGACAACAAGGTTTACAGGAATAGCTTGTGACAGTCCTGGTTTAGTGGAGTTTTGTCACTTTTGTCAGTCCAGTCAGCTTTAGGTGATTCATATGTTATTACATTAAAAGAGCACCACCCTGAAACAAGAAGTTTTGTAACAGAACTGCTGAGGGGTGAAATTATAAAACATTCGTTTCACTGTGCCGAAAAATCTCCAGAAAAACACAGAAATATTTATGCCTACATATAGTATAGATTTACACAAGTAACTTCTGACCCATATCACACTCTCAAATAGTTTAAGAATCCCATAAATGAGGGAAGTGGAGGGCTATGACATGGGTGCTTGAAATATGACGACCATCTCTGTGGTCTGAGAAAGAGTTCAGTGCCAAATGTCCATGTGCACGAACGACTGATATCAACTCACCACGTCCCCTTTGGTGGATTTCTCAGTATGAGAAAGCTGCAGGTCAATGTAAAAAAACAAAGACTAAGAAACTGAAGTCTGAATATCAAACTCAGCGCAGGCAAACAAAACTCTCTGTAAAGTCAGATGACAAAAAAACAAGAGGGCATCATCGTCAGTGGCTGAGTGGGGAGGGGCGGCAGCACAGCGGTCGATGGATGCTGATAGGCTACCGGCAGGTTAAGCTGAAAGGTCATTGGTCGGGCCTTTAAGATGGTGCAGCCCCCGTCTGATGCGATTGGATTCCGGCTCTGGGAGCTTTAGATGGACTTGGAGGAATCCTGCTTGTTGATGAGGACCTCCAGAAGCCGCAGTTTGGCTTTGATGCGTTTGTATTCTTTGTATTCGTCCATCATGGGAATGCGGTCTTCCTTCTGAACATTCCTGTGAGAGAAACGGTTTAGAGTGAGAACAATGCTGTTCTGTCATAACACATATCTATCATAAAACAACATGTGAGCAGCACTCTTCAATTCTTTATTAAGTGAAGGGCAAACACACAGGGTGTGTAATTGCCATCAATAACTGCTAGATGGTGCAATTGAGTGGAAATAAAACACAAGGGCCTTGAGATGTTTTTAACAGTCAGACTTACACATCACAAATTTTCACTATTCAGACTCATTTTTGTTCTGTTATTAATATAACAGCTTGAATTCATTTTGCCGTATTGTAGTTTAGTTTTACAATTCAGGGTGGCTGGACAGTAGCGTGATAAGACCCTACTCTGAAACTGCTGTATTGTTAACAGACGAATGTTACGCTCGTTACTATAAACAATATGCTTGGGGCTTGCCAGGCCCTCACCCCCTTCTGTTTGGTCCATTGTTTTAAAACGAACATGGAAGCTTTGTGCTGCATAACAAAGTTTGACTATTATTAGATTAAAAACAATGAGGCATCAAACTGAAAGGTGATTGGCTAGGCCTTTGAAATGGTACACGCCCCGTCTGATATAACTGGCTCTTGGGTCCTGGGAGCTCTGCACAGACTTGTGGAGATAGTGGAGATAACTTCTGTCACACATATAAAATGAGATGTTACAACTCATTAGTAAGTCCAGATAAATGATTGCGAGACCTACCTGCCGTTCTGCTGATAGAACTCGTCCTCAAATTCTCTGATGGTCTTCCTCAGCTTCTTCTTCTCTGCTCTGGCCTTCCACAGCTGCTCCAGGAGCTCAGGCCTGTGGGATACAGGAGGAATTAAACTGCTGCATTTCCATAAACTGAGCTTTGACACTAAAGACTCTTAAAACTACAGCAACAGGAAACTGTAATCAGGAAACAGGCCTGAGCTGCTCTGAACAGGAAATGACCTTTATACAGCATTCGACAACAGTGGCAGATTAACTCGGGTTGATGAAGGTGATATAGAGGTCTGTGGCTCTCCTGACTCAACCTGGCTGCGTGAGTGGTTGTTTTCATGGAGGATTACGACCTGATCCAGCTCAAAAGTTTAACGTCACTGACTCTTGCAGATTTACAGACCTCTGCCAGGCTCTATAAATAGATCTCATATGACGAGAGCATGAGCTGATTGCTCCTCCTGGCCAATAAATCGCAGGACTGTGTGCATAGACGCACGTGTACATGAATCAGGAGCTGAATCAAGTTCATTTTTCTGCTCATGCAGGTCACATGTTGTACACTGGTTCTGTTGGGTAATTCTACACTGAGACCACAGAAACAATCTTTCATCCTAAAGTCAACAGAAAGACATTCCTTTTTTCATTTTGCAATGTCCCACCTAACAATTTTAGGTTGTAAGAATGTTTCCCTAATGTTTCCAATAAGTAAATTGTGTAAACAAAATTGTGTAATTCTGTAATAGAAATAGAACGTTCCACTAACTACTTAGAATGTTTTTAAGAATATAAATGTTACAGTAAACAGGATTTTTTTTATTTGGACTTGTCTGATGGTAAATGAGCGGGCTGCTTACATGGAGGAGGCGTTTGAACTGGACAGACGCAGGTCAAGACTGAGTTTCCCAGAGCTCAGGACATTCTCCTGTGAAGACTGCTGGGAGCTGGGCTGGGCCACTGGGTCCATGATGACATCTGAGCTCTCGCTCTGCATCTCCTCCTTCTCTTGCTGCCCCCTGCCTTCCTCCTCCTCCTCTTCCTCGATCTCACCACAGAAGTGAGCGGTTTCGCCCTCGATGATGGGCTGTAACATCTGATTGCGCCGTTTGCTGGAGGGAGAAGCCTGGAGGAAGAGGAGGACCCTGTTATTCTAGTGCCTCTGGCTCTGTGTCAAACACGCACAGATGTCTCGCCAACGTTCCACACAATCCTAAAACAACACTTGATTCTATTTCTGCTCTACAAAACAGTCTCAGCTTTCATTCTCGTTAGCCTATCGGAATTCAGATGGTTTAGAAAGCCAATCTGTATCATTTCTAAAATAAACATGAACTAAAAACTCTAACCATGATTTCAGATTTCACTGGAGTTTGTGATCTGTTAGAACATGAGAACATTGCACAACTAAACAAAAAAACAGCTGCACTGATGAGAGAAATGCGAGAGAAAGAAGAGCAGAGTGTCTTACGATGATAGGGGTGATGCTGACACGCGTGAGCATCTGTTTGACCAGCCGGTATCTGTCATATAGGTGCTTCACAATCAACCGCTCCTCTCGAGTGACCTGCAGGAGGACACTTCTGTTACAGCAGCTGTGTGTGTGTGTGTGTGTTGGGATTTACTACATTGTGGGGAAACAAGCTTTTAAATCATACAGAATGAATGTTTTTGAAAATCTAAAATAGCTGAAAGATTTCTGTGAGGGTTAGGTTTAGGGGTAGGTTTAGAGGATAGAATATACACTTGTTACAGTATAAAAATCATTCCATCTATGGAATGAAACATTAAACATGAAAACCAGAGTGTGTGTGTGTGTGTGTGACACCTACAGGGCGCCCGTGAAGTCCCTCATAATACAGCAGGTTTTTTTGCAGGACGGTTTTCTCACAGGACAGTTCCTCCTTGCTCATTTTCTGTACAGAGGGACACATTTACCTCATGTTACCATTTTTACCTCCATTTTTAAGTTGTTTTTCAAGCTTTTTTGAAAGTAATTATTCATTTTCAGCACAATAAGAATTGAAATGGAAACGACATTTGTACTCTATGAACCCCCGTTACAGTCTGAAAATCAAACTGCGTTTATAAGAGGAAATTTGTACAAAAATCTCTCAATGCTAATAAATGAAGATTCAAGGACCAAATTTGGCATGTTCAGTTTTGGTATGATCATTTGTTTACAAATACTAGACTGCTATGAATGGGCCATAAGGCACTTTTGCATGACTTATTCAATGCATCTCTCAACATACCCACTGCACACATCCACGTGAAAAGCACCAGAGAAGATTAATTTTCCAATGTATTATTTCACACAGAATATCATGATTACTTTTAAAAATGCTTTTTGACTTTCTGTGGTAAAACTCAGAACTTTCTATCCTTTAAATTATAGTGGTGTTAAGAGAAGTCGTCAATAATGCTGGAACTCACTTTGACGTCCTCCGGCCAGCCGTCCTCTTCTCTCTTGGCTTTGATTCGCTGCTGAATGAGCTCCAGTGTTTCCTCTCTGGTGGGTCTGTGACCCCGTGCCTCACTCTCCGCAGGGCCCTCCAGTGTTGAACCAAAGCTCTTGGGCAGAGTGTTACTGCGCGGACGCGTCTGGGGGGTCAGCTCACTCTCAGCCTTGTGTTTGGCATCTGGATGAAAGAAAGACAGAGAGAGAGAAATGTAGGAGCCTAAAGACACCAGAAGGTTTGTAGGCCACTGCGAACATTTACACAGAGCAAAAGAGACACAAGCTCAGTGGCTGAACTCGTTCAGAATCATTATAGAAAGTCCATCAGTAGTGCACTGACAACTTTAAGTACATTATCAGAAACCTTATGAAGGTGACACCCTGTGGGCTCTAAGCCCTTGAACCAGTCACCTTCCAAAATTACATTCTTCTTTTAAAAAACACACTTCAGAAGTCTAAAGAAGCTGAGACACGTGGCTGAGAGCGTCCCGTAGGGGGAGTGCGTCTGCGAGACCGCGGTCAGAAAGACAGTCAGACAAAGGAGAGAAGACAGGGTCAAACTCATGTGTGGAAGTCTACTTACTGCAGCATATGTGTACTTACAGAAGAGGGGCGGCTGTCTATAGGCATTGAGGGGGCGTGACAGTGTAAAATGGGGTGTGTTCGGGACGGAGGAAGAGGACGAGTGGCGTCTGTGTGACTGAAGCACAGCCTGGTGCCTCAGAGAAGCTTTGGGTAAGAGGTGATGTCGTCCTGTCCACACGGGCCGTCCGAGTGGATTTATTTAAAGAGAGAGAGAGACTTTATACGACAGTGCACCTCTGATGTGGGGCATCAAATGGAAATGGAGGATGGAAAGTGTGGGGGCCAATCACAATGGACCAATCACAGTGAGTGGGAGGGGTCTTCAGTAGAGTATGAGGGTGGTCCCATGAGAGAGAGCCCCAGAGCCTCTACAGACATGCAGTGATGGGTGCACTTCCCCCCTTTGCCCTATAGGGGGCAGGGGAGCAGGCCAGAACCAGGCTGCCCAATGACACTGACTTAAAAACTCTCAGACCCAAATACTCCAACTGCTCTCACGGCCACTCATTGGCTGGGCTCATGGCCTCTTACCTTTCAGCTGTTTGCGGATTTTGGTGAGGTCGGTCATCCACTTCAGCACCTTTGGATCAGCTGCCTTATCAGCGTGAGACGGCTGCGATTGACAAACAGAGAAGACATTTTATGTGTACAATAATAAACTCTGACAGTATTCATGCATGACTATATATGTTGCACATTTTGATTTTTACACGTTGAAGAGAAAGGAGTGCTGCTTGTCATAGGGCAGCTGTGCAGTTTTTAGGGTGTTTTGAGTGGTTACTGGATGTTCTCACAGCACCCAATTCTCAATGATATTCTAATCACTAGATCAACACTCGGGCTTAAGTTCAAAACTCTGTCCCTTAGTATGTACAACAGCAGTTGTGACTCTTTCCTTAAAGCACCACTAATCATTCACGTGTATAATTATATACGGAGTAACTGTGATCTAACCTTGTAGTTTCTCTCCTTCTCAAACTGTTCCTCAAACTGCTTGATTTTCTTCTTCAGGTTTTGGAGTTTCTTGGTAAGCTGTTGGAAGACTGTGTCTCCCTTCATACTGTCTTTGGAAGTAAGGGAGGCGCGGCGAGGCCTGTGACACGACACAATCCAGAGTTTAGCATTAGCAACATTGCTTTTAGTTTAGCAATGTAGATTTACATTACATTATATGATATTTGTTATAAGGTTTGTTAATTGTTATTAAGGTACTTATTGACTTCACTCTAAGCAAGACGACACATTGTGTGTAGACAAAAAATACAAGTTTATTGTGATTCAGAAGCTTGTTCAATCTATCTTTTCTGGTCGAAAAGTTACAACTGACTTGTGTGGTGTGTGACCAGTTTAAAAAAGGCAGTTTAAAGAAGGCAATTTTTCCAGAAACATTTTATTGTTTGCTGGAAAGAAATATGCAGGTTGAAAATGTGCAGGACAATAAAATGTTCATTCAGTTATTGCATTTGGTCCAAATGCAATGACAGGATATCCAGCTTGCCTCTCAAAATATGTATGGTTCATGTGTTGGAGGGGGCGTGGCTTTGGAGAGCATTCTGAGGGGAGGGCGGGATCTTATGCTTTCAAAGCTAGCTTGCTATTGCTAGCCTCTTTGTAACTGCCTACACTACCTTTAGGTCGGTGAGATTTCTCTGCTCACCTCCCACAGGACAGAGTTTTGCTGGAGGATGTGGCATCATGGTCCTGCTGTAGAAACCTCTGACTGTGGCCAAATTCCAGAAACCGTCGGGCCAGTATGGGTTGGGCGTCCTCCTCCAGAGGGAGGGGCATCATGCGGCCTGCCAGCGGAGACAGCTGAGCTTCTCCTGACTCGCTCTCCTCCTGCCATGACATGAACACTGGCACGGGGTCTGCCAAACACACACACATACACACATGCTGTAATAAACCTGATTTAGCCTTCAGACCCCTAAATCATAGACACCTTTACCCTTTAACAGAGTTATTACAACAACCCTGAGTTGCTGGGATACAGCACTGGGTATAAACCCCAGTTTGTGGGGGGGTAATGAGGAGGGTCAGCTGAGGTCAGGAGTGCTCTGAGAGGCCCAAAACACTACATTGAGGACCTGGTGAGTGAGAAGCATTAATGGGTGGACATGGATGAGTTCTGCTGTGTTACAGCATGGCTATACGGTACAACAATTACGAAGTGTAGTTTGTTACCCACTCAAGCAAACATACACAAACACACCAGCAAACTAATGTTAAAAACAAAAGGGTTAAAATGCCTTAGTGCTGACAAAAGAGCAATAGCAGCGATGGTAATGCATCATGCCTGAAGCAAGGAAACATGCTCAAAGTGGAAGTCACGTTGCCCTGGAGCGCACGGGACCTCTGCGAGCCGTGCGGAAGAGAGACAGACAGGGAACGCACTGGAATGAGGTCAGCTATGGAAACCTAGCTGAATCTGCCATGATGGATAATTGGAAAACGTTTGCAGATGGCAGATGCTAAATAATGGGAGTCAACAAGAACTAACCAACTAACCGGGTTTGTGTTAGTTACAATCTCACAGGGCATTTTCAGTTTGTGTACTGAACTCAGGCACACCCGAGTCTGCACAAAAGGTAATGTGGATTCCCACGCAATCAGGCCTAATTTGCATGAATAAATCACTGTTGTATAATTATAATTATTTTTATTATATATTGTGCAAGTACAATTTGCATATTATAAGGCTTTTCTTGTCGCTGCTTGTCTGAAGCGGCGTGCATTCACAAGTGTTGTCTTGAGTGTTACGTTTTGGTAGGTAAAGAGTGAAAAACAAGATTAAAATAGTGAAGCGAACGATGCTTTACACTGCTGGCTGCGTGCGTGCTGCTATGCATGTGTTACAAATGTACTGCGATACAGAGCCAAAACATACAGTGTGAACAGAGACGTGTGAGGCAAAGGGGAGGGAGGTGGAGTCAGACCTGGATTCAGATCAAGCTAATGAATCAAGTGTGAAAACAGCCTGAGGAGCAGCAGGTGACAGATGAGCGGGGGGGTGTGGAGATGCTACTTACCACTCCCTTCTCTCCGCAGGTGCATACATGTGAAGTCAATGAGAGGGAAAGTGATGGGACATGATGCTGAAGAGACATGGGCCGAGAGACAGAGAGAGAGAGAGAGATAGCACAGAAAAGTGCGATGAGCCACTCTCACACACAAATACACACACTCCATCACACAGAGCTGGGTTTGACTGTACTCTAACTATATCTCCTTACTCTTACCACAGACCTGTAGACAACAGTAGATTTGAAGAGAAAACATGATCTGGGTGCTAATGTATGAGCATTTATATTGTCAGTGAGGAACACATAAAACAATGACTCAATGGCTTTTTTCACTATATTTGTGAGGACATTTATAAATCTACCTGTACATTTACACATTTGGCAGATGCTTTTATCCAAAGCAATATACAGTCTATTCAACGTATACTTTTAATCAGTATGTGTTCTTTGGAAATCGAAACCAACACCCTTTGCGCTGCTGATGCAATGCTGTACCAGTTAAGCTACAGGACCAAATAAAATGTATCCCTCGGAAGTACAGTCAGAAATGTACACACACATATAATGTTGTGACTATAACTGAAATAAAATCAGCATGGGTTTAGTCATAGATTTGAGTTTTGGCGACAACACCATAGTCGTCATCATTTAGCCCCAATATACACACAAATCTGATCAATCTTAAATGGATTTACACAAAGCATGCATGCTGTTTATATAAGTGTTTTGCATAGAAGCAGTTCTTGCATGGAAATATTTTACGGTATTTTGTGTTTTTTGAGGTTTTTTCCCACAGGAAACATTTACAGCTGGTAAAGATTAGCATACGACCATTAATAGAGAGAAAACAGAGGGAGTTTACCTTCCTGCTCGCTGTCCAGAAACACGCTCATGGTCAGAGACAGAGGCTCGGTCGGCTCTGTGTTCGCATTCAGGTCACACTCGCTGGGCTCCTGTGAGTCAGCAGTGAGGTCTGATTAGAGAGTCGCAGTGTAGAAAACACACAGACTGATGATGTTACTCATATGTACTCACGCAGGTGCTAACTTCAGCCTGGTCCATCTGCTCAGAATCTAGGTGGTTCTCCAGTCTGGGTGAAGATGAAAAACTGTACTGTAAAGCATGACTGTTACATTCACACTGTGGTGATGACAAATGTGAGTGTGATCAGATCCCTCCAGGCTGGTGAATTAACAGAGCTTTTCCATGCAAATTTCATGCAAAATGTCTTTTTTATGGAAAATATAGTCATATTTGGTCTATGAATAGGGGTGTAAAATAAGCAAAGATATTTATGTACGTGCAGTGTGACAATGTGGCAAGCTTAGTGTGTTTTTAAAGTTTACTAGTCACACCTGCACCTTGCACACACTTACAGACCATAATTGTGAAATCTACGGCGCGCTTATCATTTGTAAAAAATTATATAAGCGTGTTTTGAAAATTTACTGTCTGAAGATAAGACTTTTATTATTTTCAAATAAAAGAACAGAGTGTTTTTGTATGTTCCTTTGTAAAACGTTATTCTTAGAAACTTTAAAATCCAGATTCTCTGGGTTACCAAAGTCTGTTCTTTTGTTAATGAACCACACAGAACCTGTTGCAAATACTGAAAACATCCAAGTATTCAATCATAGATGGAGCTACTTGCATAAATTTGACCTTGGGTGGCAGCAAGCATGTGCAATCATGTTCACTTAGTTTTCCTGTCGAACATTTTAAAGCTAACCTTTCTACGTTGAGATTCTCTGTATCTGCGAGAGCCTCTGTGTCCAGGTCCATTCCAGAACTTCCCTCCGTGGCCGGACTGCTGAGCTGAGAACCTTGAGATTCCTGAGGGCAACAGGGGGAACATTAACACAGCAGGTCCAAACACGCTGAGTTTTACAAGTAACAAATTACGTTCAAGATTATACACCACCACTGAGTGGTTGGAGATACTGCAAAATGTTCTTGAAGGTGTTTGAATAACACTCAAACATATCTGAGCGAGAACACTGTGTTTGTTTACTGATGACTGTGTCTCAAGGTTGGCAGCTGATAACACTAGAACTGTGATGTGTTCTGAGAGTGTGTGTTTGTATTGACCAGGTGGTGCTGTCATTTCTCGGGGTTTGCTATTAAGGGAAGGCGACCCAATTTCTAAGTCCATAAACTGTGGCCAGACCGCAAGAACTCTGGGCGCATGTGGAGGCCTCCCATACAGTCGGTTATTCAGGGTCACCAGTAAACCAGAACCTGAGACAGTGCTAATCGTTTTATTACATTTCACACCGCAGTGGCTAAAGAGAGTCGCAAGACGCACACCTTTATCTTTAGCCCTGGCAATGGTTCATCTAAACTCTTGCACTGAAACAGGCTTGTCTTGTTTCTTAATTAGCTGTGTGAGGAAAGTGGTATATCTGAAATGTTTCTCTCGCTGTGACGCAGCATTAAACATGGGAAATGACTGCTTGTGCCTGCTGAGAACACAGTTTATTGGACTAAAGTTTGTTTATCTGACAGAAACCCTTGTTTCTCACTCTTCTGAGGAGATCTGGTGTGTAACATCTTCACGGCCTGCAGAAATGGCCAAACGCCAGTTCGCCACAATGTGTTCACCTAAACATGGTTATAATAATGACAGAATTGTGTTTTTGATTAACTTTTCCTTTCAGAAAGTTCAATTAGAAAATGTATACATGGTTTGCTCAGTTCAGCTGTAGAGGGACAAGTTTATTTTCAAATTTTTCATCGTGACTTACCTCACTGTTCTCAGAAGGCTGGCTATCCTCTGTAACTTTCTCTGGGAGAGTCTCAGCCTCTTCGTCAGATTCAGACTGCACGTCTTCATGGTCCTCAGACCCAGGGCCGCTTCTGAGGAGGCAAACGGACACAGACTTTGCATCACAACTTTGTCATCGGAATCACTCCCAAGCCAAACACTGCTGTTTAAACTTCTCTCTGAACATTTGCTGGGTTCAGCTATGAACACACAAATGTCAACGTCAATGTCTCACCCATGAATGGACTGGGAGTCCAACACCTGACTCCCATAGCTGCTGAGCTCCTTGTCAACAGAAGTCTGGAGGTCCAGGAAATGCTGCTCCACTGCAGCGCGGATGATGGTCCTCTGGATAAGACTGCAAACAAACATCCCAGCTTAAAACAAAACAGTTCCAAGCCTGGAACAAACAGTACTCTACCTAGGTTTATCATTGTTTGACCTATCTGCAACCAGGCAACAAACTTAACAAGGTCAGCCAAGAAACTCTTACTTCCAGCTCAAAGTTCTACCAAATAAGCCTCGAACCTGAGAACCACGGATTCTCATGTCTGAAAATAGATGTGTTTGAGCTTACTACACTTTCACTTTGATATCTGCCAAGCCTTCAGTGTTGACATGGCCTGTGAAAAGTAACGCCCCGCATAGCTGAGACTCTGGCTTTGACAAAGTCACGGGTTTCTGTGCATTGTGTGGAACAATGGAGGTCCAGCATGCCTTCTTAACAACCCCCACGTGCCCATCTGGGCCAAAGGCTCTCTGGGTCACACTGCTCCTATATGTGCCAACATTCCAACAATAAATCAATAGAGGACAGCTTTGTTTGTGCTCTGCACCTCGCTGCTTTGGCGATCTCCATTTGGATCTGCGTGCTGCAGCACTGCAGCGTTTCAGGGCCAGATGCATTAGCTTTGCCCACAGTTCTTGATCCATTAATGTGTTATCTGTTCCAACGCCATTTATAACAGCTTCCTGCCGTGACAATAAATGGTTAGTGGTCAAAGTTTCAGTTGAAATGCTATTTGCCGGTATGAAACTGAAAGTTTGTCCGCTAAAACCTCAATCGAAACATTAGTCACATCAAATGTAATTTTTTTATAGTGAATATTTTTTATTTTCACCACCACAACAAATTGTGGGTTTTGTTGTCTTTTTTTGGTCACTCAGCGGTTTCATCAGGAACAAAAATACCCTTTCGGCGATACACCATGTTCACGACGCACTAACTGTAAGCTATGGATAATAGTTTGGCGACATTCCATTTTTCAATTTTCTTTTTCTGAAAGCCACCGTTCTTGAGACCATCTCTCGGTCGACATCCCCTACTTATCTGCTTTTAAGACCATAATCACATTTATTTTGCCGTCTGTCGACCTAAAAGGTCTGTTGACTGCACACTGTGGCCCTCTGAGGCTACAAATCCGGTTCAGACCAAAGGATAATTTCATATAGTCTAAATTAATGTCAGCTAAATGAAGTTCGAATAGACTTCAATGAAAATGGACTTGGTGAAAGACAGACCTTCCTATTTACTGCTGATCACAAGTATGACATCACAACACAAGACTTCAGAGTAAACATGAGACAGAGTCATATGATTCTAGATTACTCTTCTAAAAAAAAAAACCTATTATTTGTGAAGTATAAAAACATAAAAACGGACACTAAAATATATATAAAATATAACAATATATAAAAAGGAGACAAATATATATGGTGGGGAAGGATGCACTTACTCTGTAGATCCAGGAAGAATGCTGATGGAAGCAATGTGTGAACTGAAAAAAAGAAGAAAAGCAAGATTAGGACAATGTCAAATATATAAGCTTACTGAGCACTGGCTTTCCTTATATAATATCCCCAGTGTGAACTATCAATGAACATACATAATATTTAGTGTACGTTTTGTCTGTCACGCACACTGTGGATTCCTGTGAGGGTCACAGTAAGCATTAGGCGGATCAGGAAATGGGTATCTGAGAAGAACTGGGGGCAGGGTCACTTGGCAGCCCCATAAACCAATTCAGACACACTGGGAACATTTGCTTACATAACACTAGCCGCTCGCCGCTTATCAATGTTGTTAGCACCCGTGTCAGATTCAGGGGTCGGAACAAAAAAGGGTCTGATGGACACAACAGGTGCACTGCTATACATTCTGACAGCGGCACGCAACCTGCCACGCAAATAAATGTCTGCAGCAAGAGGACGGGTGCAAGTTTCCGACCAGCTATGAAAGTCCTCCGTGTTGTTTTTGCTGCAGCTGTGCGGCCCATGGTGCAATGTCCTGACCTCTTCAGCTTTCTGAGCTGCTGGGAAAGCTTGTGTCTAAGCGGTCATTCATTGAAAAAGGACACCTGACACCTTCTAGAAAGTACAGTCTATGTAACCACCTGTCCAGTGAGCATCTGAAGATGTTCTGAGAGGAGTGAAGATGTACTGTAGAGTTAGAGGAGTGTATGAGTATCACCAAAAAATGTTGACCTTTGAATCAGATCTCTATTTCAGTCTTCAGAATAACTAAATCAGTCTGAGACGAAACTGTATAATGGACTGTAAAGACTCATTTACTGGGATACCAATTCACATGGGCAGCCATGTTGAGGTCACATGGCCAGCTAAATATTAGTTATTTTATTTAAAAATAGTAAGTCCATTAAAACAGGAAGTCAGAGAGAGAGGCATCTGCTGCTGGGAGAAGCAGACTGGGGGAGAACTTTCTGAAAAATGCTGATACTGTGTGTGTTTTTGTTCTAGTCAGCACTGAAAACTGCATTGTTCCATACTACAAGAGAACAAAACGAGCCCCGTTTTGAGACACTGGATATCTGGGGTTAGAGGCAGTGTGCTAAGATCTGTTAAAGTGATACAGCCACACTCACTATTACTCATAAAGAAGTGTTTTAAAAAAAGAACTGACTGTACTTCTGTTCCACTTATTTCCTCTGCATGACGTTTTTTTCCGAACAAACCTCACCAAATCACTTACGTCACAGACTCACAGGAGTTGCAAAACCTCTCTGCACATCTGAGAAACAAATCAAAAACTGGGAATCCATACCACCAGCAATATTAATGTTTTTAATACCGATATGTTATTGATACCAAAAATGTCAAATATTTATAAAACATAAAATGTTTTATAAAGAATAAAATGTCTTTGTGAAAACAGTTAACAGAGCACACCTTGAGGATTGAACTTATTGAAATTATAAAATATATTTTTATGATATATGAGATCATAACTGAGCCTTCTCACTTCCTCAATAAATGACCCTGCTGTAATTATACATGACTCATCAATATACGCATGTTACTTTTAAACAATCATGGCAGCACAAGTCGGGAAAGAAATAATATGAAATTATACTTAAATCACAGCCTATAATGTCTTAAAAGAGAAATAATAATAATATTTAAAGCATTACTTTAAAAACTTTATTATTAATAATAATAAAGCAGCCATACAAAAAGATGACACTCGTAAGTGGGTGGAGCTTATTTTTACAATAGTAATATGCTGTTTCACTGTGACATTAGCAAAGATATGAGACAAATTACTTCTGTGACTCAACCCTTTATCTTAGCAGCAGCAGGGGCCAAAACACACACACACACACACACACACACACACAAACACAAACACACACTTGAATGTAATTGTTTTGCGAATGAAACGCAGTATCATGCAGCAATACAACTGTTTTACAATTCTTTCCTTGTCTCGGTTTCCTGCATTCACCAAAATATCAAATTTAATCTCATCAGCGGCGTTATGCGAGTTAGCAGAGCTTTCCAAAACAAGCTCCTGACGGATATCTGAGAGCTAGCGAGCATTCAGTAAGCAGTCACGTCTGAGCGCCAGTCACATGCAGCCCCAGCCAAAGCCCAACAAATCCCTGTAAACCAGAACAAAACATTGAGACAACAAATCAATCCACCTCAAAGAGCTTTATCCTGAACGAAAGCCTGTCCCATAACATACCAGCACCATCTCTCAGCCATGCAGCTAAATCTCTTTTCACAGAAGCATTACCTGTGGAGAAGAACCTGACAAGCCATGTTCTATGTTTTGGTTCACGTCTTCGAGCCGTTTTGGTTTATGTAGTTGGGCGTTTGGTTATCCTGACTGGGCACTTTGGGGTGATAAGGTCTGGATGAGCAGGTCGAAAAGCAAACACAGACTGCCAGCGCTCATTCTGCGGAGTCCTGTATGAGCTGTCAGCCTGCGTGTGTGATCCGGCACTCTGCTGTGAAAGTGCTGCAGTGGATCGCTGGTCTGTTGCTTAAATACACGGCCGTCTGACGCAGCCCCCTATCTGGTGCTCTGGGCCAATCACCTCTCCATTCACAAACAGACTCCCCCCTCCCCAACGGAAAGTTGAGCCTGAACAGTCAAACACCTGTTAGACTTTTATATAACCATGTCACTATCCACACACTGTCAGTCAGTCTCTTTCCCCTACTGGACATTTACAGTAAGGGGTTTTCGTAGCACCTCTCTGGTGTCTAGTAAAGACATTTACAGATGACATAAACCACGTTTAAACAGATTTTAAATGCCATTTATTACTGAATGCTTCCAGACCGGTCTGAGCTGGGTGGGGTAGATACCATGCTTGCCCATGTTCTAAGAATGTACGAGTGTATCAATTAACAGGAAACAAAGTAAGAGGCCAATCCAGGAACCAATAAAACAACCACATTGTCATCACCAATTGATCTCTGATGAGATAATGAGTAAACAAATGAACACGAGAGACACACTCAGGGTGGTAGAATGACACATACTGTTCACATGATAAGTATCCTGATTGCTAAGTCACAGGGAATATTAAATTCCACAGCAGTGTGCGTGGCATTGGATGTAATCAGGTGACAGAGTGGCGAGAGGGTGGCAGGAGAGAACGAAACCCAAGAAACATAGCTGGATGCCTGACTTAACACTTAAAAAGAGATGTGGAAATGAGTTATTGCACTTTCTATGTACTGCTCTCCATATAGGCCAAAAGTTCATGTTGAGTCAACAGTGCACTTGTTGTGATACAAGACTACTTGATCCTGAGCTTCTGCAGAGAGGGAGGTCTGTTTGTCTTTGCACTGCTCCAAGTGTCTCCTCAGGCCAAAGGTTGTGGACTTAACCCTAAAGATGACCCTTGAGCTATAACCATTGTGCACTTAAAGGGACAGTTCACCCAAAAATAAAAATTTTGTCATCAGTGAAATCATGCCATTGCATTCACATGACTTTGTCTCTTCAGTGGAACACAAAAGATGATATTTTGAAGAATATCTGGGCGGTTTCTTTCCTCGTAATAGAACTGAATGGGGACAACGCAAAAAATGTTTATATGACTCGAGTGGTTTATTCGAGTGGTATAAATTTGCTGAGGAAATACAATTTCTTGCATGATAAACAGAAACTTGCCTTGAAAAAAAAAGACATGCCTTCCAGTGGCTTTGTCACTGCAGATCGCTGACAGTGTGAACACAAACTACAGTCTAAACTTCAGTGGTGATGGATCTACAGAAGAATCTGTGATGGCAGGCTCTCTCTGGCTATACTGCTAAGCACTGCATTCATTAGGCAGTGTGCTTATTAGCTGCTGTATTTTCTATCTGTAAGCAGTCGCTAATCTTACACCTACTGCAGGCCGATGCTGGGAACAACTTCTTGCGTTCCAACGCCCGAACAACATGTCTCAAGAACACCCGTCTGCTGCCGCTTATTTTAGGGCGGCGTGAAAAGTATTTTCCATAACGGTTAGGGATATATTGCAGGGCTTATTTTAGCTTTATGTGAGATGCTTTCAGATTTCACTGAGGCACAATGGGGGCGAGTATAATTACTGCAAGATTACGACATAAACAAGTCCTGCTGGTCTATCTTAGTATCTATAAACACTCAGGATTTCATATTAACCTGTTCTGACTTAAATATATGAGGTCATGTGTTTACTAAGGGTTTGATAAACATGCTAAAATGATGTTATATGCCAATAAAGCAATTTCACAAAACATGATAATTGTATATAATTAGAAACTGAGATCCAGCCGAAATGCTAGTACAGTATTTATAGCACATTGTTCGGAGTAAACGGCATTCTCTGAAGTTAATAACTGACCACCAGCTATCCACAAAGAGGCAGAATGCATCTTAACTTTCTTGTAACATATCATAAAGGCCATAAAAGGCAATCAGTAACTGCTGCGAATGGCAGGCCATTAGAGATAGCATCAAAAATAACAATGCTCCTGAATACTTCTGTGGTGAGCAATATCTATAAAGCTGGATTGCAATTCAAAATCCACATTCAACTTCTGCTTGAGCTGACCCATAACAAAGGTCAACATTACGCTCTTATGCTTCGTGATTTGGAGGGAAAACCAATTTCCTAATTTTATACATTTGCTGAAACTAATGTAAAGAAACGCTGGTAAAAACTTTAAATACACAATAAAAAATGTTTTAATGTTTGATGGAGCCATAGACTAATTCTTTAACCACTTGGCACTGGGTAAAGAGCTTATCAGACCCAGAGCCGGCATTTGGACATGCGCATATTAATTTGCACATTTGCACCGCCCATTTCCCTGCTGATCATGGAATGTAATACTGGTCGGGTTTGACCTGACTTTACAACAGCAGCTGCCTTTCAAAGCTAGTTATGCACGGACTAGACACTTCAATGTGGCTAGGATTAACAAAGTTTAACTAAAATCCTTACTCTGCTAGACAGACGGTGATCTGGAGCTTTGTCTCGTACACAAGAAGATTTGCACTTGTTTCCTTTAGTTCTGATGTTTGTTTGCAATATAAATGTGCACAATAGCTCTGTTAAAAAACGCAGCAAACAACTTGTTTCAGAAAACATGTTAAACGCATCATAGTTGTGTTACAGATGTCTGTAGAGGGTGAGGCAGCACATTAAGTTTTAGATCAGAGCTAACAAATAAAATATTTTCTCGCATTCTTTCCACAAAGTTATGTCTCGCTTCAGTGAAGTCACGGATTTCAACTGCGGATGTTGTTTTGACACATGCCAACCCTCATGGCTGTCTGTTTATTAGGATTAGAGGTTAAAGCATTAATTCAGTGTAAACACTAAGCAACTGAGCCCAACACTGCCATCTTAAAACTGCAATACATAACTTTTTTAAAATCAGTTATTGAGCATGTACATGACAGATCATTGCCCAAAACACCATCTCCTTACCCTGATTCACAAAGTTAAGTTTATAATGCTTTATAATCTGGCTGTCAGGTCCGATTTCCCAGAAAAATGTCCATTTGGCAACATACGTAAAAAAACAAAGTATGTTAAGTAACCTGCAATTTTATTTTTCAAACAGAGGTGGCGGTAAAGATGCGAAAGCTACGGATTGCTGCTTTAATACCACTGAATTGATATCACATCATCCTTTCGTATTCTCTTCATTCAACTTTGTTCCGAATGCAGTTAAACATGTATTCACTTTGGCTTACGTCAGACAGAAACCCTGCACATGCTTGTAGACTCTCCATCTTTCCATTTCACGTTACCTTAGCCGACACATCTAGGCAGACTGCCCAGCGCCTCAGGGGAGCAGTTACAAGTTAATGATCACCATAAATCATACTTTTCACACCCCTGTTTACCATGTTTAAAATCTGGGGCACGTCTATAAAAACAGCCACAAGTGTCATTTCTGCATCACCATACAAAATGGTAATCTGTCTGTTTGAGTGGTCCAACTTGACCAGACATAACAACTGCTCAACCAATGCTGTAAGTTTGGGGCGGGGCTATCTGTTTGTCTGACCAATTGCAGATGGAGCAAGTGTTTGAAACTTGTTTGGAAACAATCCTTACTTTGGTGGACTAGTGGTGCAGAAATGACATACTTCACCTTTGGAAAAAGTCAAAATGTTATGACCCATTGACTTGATACGGATCTGAAGTACCAGCTTTTTATTGTAGCATAAAGGTAAAGCAGAGTGACATTTCTGAAGCTGGTTTTTGAAGCTGCTCCCTGAAGTGATTACCGATCAACTTCAGAGGGCAGCTGTACAGCAGCAAAAGCCAGAAGAGATCAGGGCTCAGACAGCTAATAGATCGGTTATGGGCTCAACCAGGAAAGATCAACCCAATTCCTCTTCAAACAGGATATCACCCTTTTAGCTCAGCAGGCACAGAGACAGACAGAGAGAGACAGAAAGAGAGAGAGAGAGAGAGAGAGAGAGAGAGAGAGAGAGAGAGAGAGAGAGAGAGAGAGAGAGAGAGAGAGAGAGAGAGAGAGAGAGAGAGAGAGAGAGAGAGAGAGAAAGAGATAGAGGACACCAGACCAGCCATGACATGAGCTTCTCACACAGACACACTTTAAATACCAGTGCTGGAGAAGCTACTATGAAACTGTACCTTGCCAATAAAGCTATAAAGCTGCTAGTAATTTGTAGTAGGCAGCTTGTAGCAGTCAAACTACAGTCAGGTTAAGCATTTACATGTTAAGCTACATTACAGAATAAGAATGATGCTACTTATAATTATAATTTATATTCACAAGGTTTTGAGGATTTTGGGCTGAATATTTATTGTCAATACAAACTAGAAACAACAGAATCAAATCTTATTCATATAACAGAACTTAAAATCTAAAGATAACCAGCAGCATTAAAAAAGTTTTTACTACAATAAATGATGCCCAGCGTTTCAAATTGGCAAGATTTTTTTAGACTTTCTATCAACATAGATTAAAGAAGACAGTTTAAGGAAGTGCTGAATACAATGTGATGTAAATAAACAGCAATGCAGAGTTGAGTTTCTCAATACATTGGCTGTAATTTTCAGTGGCTGGTGGATAACAATTAAATGACTCACTGAAAAACATGACAACAGAGGGGAGTGTCAAAGACATGAGGGCGACCTCACAGAAAATAACTATAACGGTTACTGTACCTTTAAATATATTTAGGTACATGTTCATATTGGGTTACCCAGGGAGATGCCTAAGAGGGACAGTTAAGCACAGATCAAGGGTTGTTTTTACCTGGAGGAGGGGGCAGCATGCTCATGGTTGGGTGACGGTGAAGAAGGGCCGTCCTCAGCATCTCGCGGGAGTTCCTCGCAGGCCTCCAACTTCTCGTCCTCCAAGATCTCAGTGATCTGCAGGGGTGACAGTGGGGGATGTTATAACGGGTCAGCTGCTATCACATAATTAACACTTAATTGCACCGCGTGATTCATCTTCATCAGTTCTGGATTACATGGCAACATCTTACACAAGCCTGTGTTGTGTTATACAACGCTCCACACCTATGCAGTCTGTCTGCAGGGCGTGTGGATTTAACCTCATTTCCATGCCTGCATGTGAGATCACACACATACTGTGGATGCAACTGTTGATTCATCACACGTACACTGGTGATAGCTGTGGGATGTTATGTAATGTCATTCTGATGTAAAAGGTTATAAAGTTGTTTTAAATAATTGCTTAATTGATTAAAGTGATTTAAATGATTCCTCTATTCTAAATCTTTTTTAAACATATTTTATCAGGTTTTTACTGTAACTTACTGTAATTTTGCATGATAATGTAACATGACAATGTAATATAAGAATTAATGCATCCTCTGCATCGGACAATGTCTGATAAGGTCATGTGACCGTATACTCTCATCTCGTCATGAATGAGCGCTTGTGTAAGTGCTTGTTTGAATTACTAGCTGTGGTTTTCCTGAAGACCTTTCAAGAAAGTTACATAATGCAAGTGCCTACAGCAGATATTTATGTTTTGATGCAAACAGCCTGAAATTCAAACCATGGTACACCGTGCTCAGCGCTACACAGCCATGTGTAAATCTATCTTCCAGTATTTAGTATCACACAAACTTTGGCACCAGCACACTTCCAAATGTACTCTGCATCTGCTGCAGTATCGCTGCCATGTTACCATGGCAACCACTTCTCCTGGCATCTGATTGGTGGGGCGCGGCTGCTGTTCAGTGTGCATGCAGATATGAGTCAGATGCTGCGTTCAGAACGGGTGTCAAGGGCTCGAAGGATACTGTATATTCAGACCCTTACTGTATATTACCGTACATATACAGAGCCTTTTCGTTCTCATTTATCTCTTAGACACTAAACTGACATTTTATTTTTGGATCCTTGACATACAGAGCCACTTAAACAAACATTTTGGGGTGTTATTTATACGATTTATCATTTTAATAAATTTTATTCTTCGTGAATATTACCAAGTAATAACGCCCAATTGTATTATTCAAGTAAATACTATCTCGCAGCTGAGACAGAGTCCTGTGCTGTTTCTGGCTTCTGCGGAGTGCACTGAGGAACATTAATAGAGCGGGGGGAGAGGGAAGGAGGTTCTTTACATTACTGTATATACTGTACTGTGTTTTCCTAAGGAAGTACCTGATAATCAGCCAACAGCAAACTGTAGGTGTTGCATAGACAAAAGAACATTGATGACGTATTACTTAAACAGAACTGATAATGGTGGGAGTGAAATGGGGCAGAACAAAAGAATCTGAATCATAAATCATTTCACATATTATAATGTTTTTCTACTTTCATCGTGCAGGTGAAAAATAAAGCACTGATTGACTTTAACTTCCCTCTATTACTGACTTCTGCTTTAAAAACATGACTGTGTACATTTGACACTGCAGTCAGTGTGCGGAAACATCCTATGGGCTCCTCTGTGCCGTTTTTATTCCTCCAAGAAGCTGAAGCATGCAGAAAATCCACCTGTGTTTGGCCTCAGAGGTGTTGTAAGTGTGCGGTCTGTCTCTTGATTATACCAAAACATCTGCATACAAACGTCGACTGCAGAGTTTCCTGCGACTCTAATTAAAGACGCTCTTCATTAATTAGTGAAAAATTCCATCAAGCGTGCAGAGCAAACACAAAGCGGATAGGAAAAACAACCCACGCGAGCACAGAGCACATCTGACATTCTCAGAGGATCAGAGTAGACTCAGCAACAGTGTGTCTGTGTGGAAAGGTCTGCAGCAGTTTCAGAGTGACCCATTTTAGTTTTGGGTGGTCACGGCAGGTCTTGACATTTTCTGAGCAGAAACAGGAATTTAAAGAACAAAAGGGCACAACTTTTTCCTTTCTTGTACAGTCGTCTGGGTTTTGAACATGCACAACAACCCGCTGTTGCTATGGAGATTAGGGCCTGGGCAGCCACAGAACTCTGGACACAGATGAGCCTCTCTTCAGATGGGCGGGGCATCAGGTTTTGAATAAAAACTTCCATCACGGCTAACCAATCAGAGAGGGCTGGTATGACAGCGAGGTGTTACACCTACATAACTACGGCAAACAAAAAACTTTGCGTGAAAAACAAAGCAACGGGATGAGTAATTTGTTATTTCGAGGTGTTGTTCACAGTTTAAAACTAGATTTTTACATTTTCTGAAGTAAATTTGCATCCGTGCAAAGTGACACATTACATTTAATGTATACTATTTATCAGCGGTCAAACAGTCAACTGTGTCTCTTTATCTGAAAGCCTCGAGTGATACATGTGAGAGTCATAGGAGAGTCTCTCTGAGCAGGAGATGCTGAGAACAGAAGCTTTGATTTACGCCCATGTTTATTTCAGCAAATATGAGCTCTTTAAATACTGGCCTATATCCAGATCCCCCTACTGCTTCAGTTTTTATCACCCAACTCTATTATCATATGCCCTCCCCCAAGATGCCTCTTTCCAATGTGAGGTTAGACCTTCTCAGCAGTGGAAACTCCAAGGTGTCCAGTTCCTCCAAGCCTGTGTGCAGAAGAACTCACTGGAGCTTGTGTGATCTGGTACAGACAGAGTACGTCTTTTATTTAGCCTGGGATGCCAGTATAATTCTGCTTATTGTCTATTATGAAAACAGGATTCCTGCAGACCAGCGCAGGTTCCAGAACAAAACTTACATCACTTGGTTATGTAACTTGGTTAGTATTTACTTTGTGCTAAAAGCCTGTTTTCTCTTTTCTTTGTCATCCTGACACTAGGGAGTGCAGAAGAAGCCACACGGAAAGAATTTATAACCTATTATCCATCAAAAACCACTTCCTTTGTATATGAGAAAAGCAGATACGTTAAGCCAGAAACTGGGACTGTGGCCTAAATTCACCAAGTCAATTGTGTGCTAAACTGTGCTGGAGTGAGAAGCCAGACATCCTTATAAGGACATGAGAGTCATATGTATAATTTAAAACATACTGCACTTGTCATGCCTCTGGCATGAGATTCTGCAGTCTGCAAACACACTCAAACACACAGTGAAGTGAGACCCGCCTTTGGACGGTCTTCAGTGCATTACATAACACTGCAGACATAATAACCTTCTGACACTGCTTCTCATTTCTCTCTGCTCCACATGTCAGTGTGTACAGCGCTGCCTCCGCCTGGAACCGGGATGGGCGTCCCACGTTTTAAACGCTTTAAACAAATATCAAAGCATAAGTACATAATCGCCTTTCAGATCTCAACTGCAAAATCACATTAGCGAGGAATAGCTGTGCTAATAAGCAACTGTTTATTGAGGTTACTCTTTGAATTGTTACTGAGCATCGAACAAGGAAAGTTAATACCGCTTATGCTAATTCCATTAATCTATAACACACACACAATCGCCCTCGAAACGAACTTTATTTATAGTTACATTTACATTTAGAAAGAAATGTAATAATTAAAATGTAGCGTTTATATCTCCGGTGAACTCTTAACACGCTCAATACAGATTGGCATCAGGACGGGTGATGCTGAAAACACGTGTGCACAAACACATTCTATTGATTCTGTTTGACTGCCGGCACTCATGTTACATCATGTGTACTTAGGCTTATGTGTCATCTTTATTTTCTTTTCTAACTGTACTGTGATTCAGACAAATTACTGTAATTATGCCAGAACGCGGTCATGTTACAAATTACACATCATTAATATTTTTTAAAACAAACCAACATAAATAGGTGAATGTTCCATTTGAACCCAACAACTTGTTTCAATAGCAGCTACGTGCCGAGAAAGTCCTCCATCATTCATTACTGTTGATTGGGTGTTATTGACCGTGCGTGCATTCTCGCAAGCTGCAATTTAAAATATCGGCAGATCTGATCAAAGCTTTAGCACAAAATCCCAGCCAACAACTATAAGTGACCAACTGACTGACGCATTTTTACTAAAAATCATTAAGTTGGAAGGATTTTCAACTAACAGTAACAAAACCTTACAAACCCGTGTGAATACAGATAATGTAAATGACATCATTGTCAACACAAAAGAATGGTCATTAACCTGGTCATTAACGGAGCTGTAGTCATTGGTGTTGGAGATGTCATCCTCATCTGCATCAAAGAACTCTTCCTGGTTCTCCAGCAGTTCTGCCAGGATCCGGCTGACAGACTCCTGTTCTTTTAGATCTTCTACATCTGTGTCTAAACTGCAGCAAAAAACAAAGAGTCTGTTTATTTAAACCTTACAGTCATGACTAAACCTGCATGGAATCTGCACCCGCACAATTTTGCAGAAAGTACCACAGATTTCCACCGAATTTAAACGCCTGCCACGTACAAAAATCCCCCACCTTGTGTTCTTGTGTATTAATAGTTTGGCTAATTTAATAATATTTTCAGGTACCAATACGAGTGTGGCACTCTCAGTTCTGCTTCTTTCATATATAAATTCATTCGATTTGATCTTTTTCTTAACAATTAATGCAAAAAAAAAACAAGCTGCTTGCTCCACAAAGACTTATTGTTTTAATATTAATTTGTGCCGATCTTTATTCATTGCAAGGAAAACATCAAATATAAATTATAACTTTCTTATTGTTATTAAATAACAAATAATTATTATTTATTTAAATGAATGTTATTAAGCTGAAAACGGTTTGTTTTTATTACTTTTGAATTGTTACTGATTCTTACTGGAAAATGTCTGGCCCAAAGACGGCTGCGAGAGCTCCGATGCTCCAGCTCTGCTCCTGAAGAGACGCCACACCAGACAGGAAGCGGCACAGGAAGCGGAGCAGGCTGTAGTTGACCTGCGGCAGCTGCTGAAGGAAGTACTTCATGTTTTGTCCCAGCTCCTCCTCACTGCTGTAGTCTAGAGGAGAGCAAACGGTTTAGCGGACAGACTGAGGCGAACATTCAGAAGGACAGTCATTTATCATGCTGGTGAAGGTGGGAGGGCAATGAACTGGCTGATGCAAAGGCGTGAAAGAATGGGCATGTCTGAAGATGACGCAACTATATTACCGCCAGCAAAAGTTCATCATAAATGAAGAGAACTTCTCCCAGAGGCAAATCAGGACACATTTATGCACGGACATTCAACTTTATAAGTGGGGTGGGAGATTTTTTCCAGAAACATTTATTGTTATGCTGGTTGTTATGCTGTTAATAAATGTGTATATATTAAATATAAATATATTCTGTGGAAGGTGCAGGGCCATAAAATCTTTGTCCAATCAATGCATTTAGTCTGAATGGGATGTCCTGCCTGCCTGTCAAACTATGTATGTGTTCATGTGTTAGAGGATGCGTGGCTTTGGAGGGCGCTCTAAATGGAAGGCGGGATCTTTTAAAGCTAGCTTGCTATTGCTAGCCTCTCCAAAACTGCTTACCCTACCCTTTAAAGCCACATAAGCTTATGTGAAATGTGTGTAGGACAGTACAGGATAGAAGAGGAGGGTGTGAAAGGTGCATCTACCCTGATAGAGCTTCAATATTTGCGCCTGCAAGCCTGCAGGGATGATGGGTTCAGGCAGCTGCTGCAGAAAGAGGCGCAGCAGGCTGACGGCAGACGCCAGGTCCGCCTCCTTCTCCAGATCCACCTCCATGCCGCTGTCGTAGCGCTGCCTGAGCCATTCCACGCGCTCGGCGTTCCCGTTCACTAGAAACACACCCTCCAGGTGCAACCCTCCTGCAAAAACACGCAAATACACGTCTCACTGTGCCGTTTGCTGCAGCGACCTACAAACACACTTGAATAATGACACAATCATTTCACAGAGAAGATTCGAATCTGGCGGCCAATCATTGCGCAGAGCAGCTGACTAATCACAGCAGTTGCTTGTTAAACTCTTAATCCCTTTAGTCAGTTAGCATGATAACACTGGTGACAGTTCCTCAGTCTGCTGTCTCTCAGCTAATGAAACAGTTTGTAGAAATAACCCAGACAAAAAGATAAAACACTGTTGGATACTGTCATGTATGCCTAAGTTCACGACTGAAGACGTTTACATTCCTCTACCAAAATGTTTTGATTAATACATAATAATAGACATTTTCATGTCTGAACTTCCTGGTAAATATTTTAAATTATAAATATCTGAAAAATAAACACTCCTCCTACTGCTAGTTTGAACTACACATTTTTGCCCGAGCAGCTCAGAAGCTTTTTAAAGGGATAGTTCACCCAAAACTTTTATTTACTCATATCATTCCAAAACTGTATAACTTTTGTGTAACACAAAAGAAGATATTTCGAAATGTCTCAGGGGTTTAAGTACATACGATAAAACCAATGGGGGCCACCGTTGATTGGTTACCAACGCATTTCAAAATACCTTCTTTTGTGCTCCTCAGAAGCAAAAAGTCATACAGGTTTGGAAAGACATCAAGATGAATAAATGATAGAAGCATTTTCATTTTTTGGTGACGTATCCCTTTAAAAACTCAGCACCAGGCTGGTCCGTGTCGGTTCCAAACCCTGGTGTTTTCTGTGTGTGTACATACGACCTCTCCACTGCAGGAGGGGAAGCCAACACGTCACTGTTATGTCTAAATTAACTTCAGTACAAAAACATCCTTCCATCCTTCTGCAGATGACAACAGTTTCAAGAACTTCCAACAATTTTTCAAAATGTTCAGTAGTCCAGTTTAAACACCGGGCTGTAGTGATGGCATGTCTTTAAAAGGTAAGCTTTATATACATGTGAGAACTTCAATAATTTGCATACAGCAGAAATTGAAAAGAGAAGATAGTGAAGCAGTTGGTATTGATGTATCTATATGTGGCAGTTAATTGGTGGGTGAGAGACTCAATGTAATTATATATTGTCGTTACGAAAGCCTCATGATGAATGTTTCTCTGTTCAGCTCTGAACTCCAGGACACGATAAGACTTTCATAATGCTGCACTATAAAAGGAAACACATCTCAGATGTAGAGTGAGGGAGGCCTCGCTTATCATTACCATCAGAACAAACAACATTTTTGGCTTTATCAGATGAAAACGACATGCTCTGGAATCTGTGCTGCTTTACGATGCAAATTTATGTCATAGCAGCCAAAGCTGGTTTACTGTTTTTCAATGTATTTCTTATGAATATGCTACCGTTGATCAAGAAGAATAGTTTGTAGCGCAACCTTGTTGCACGTTTCTGACTTAAAGAGGTTTTGAAGCATTGAAAGGGGTTTTGAAGTCATAAAATTGTGCGTTTAACATTCATTCCCAGTTCCAGAACAGAACGATATACAGTGAGATTCTGCTAAAGATAATACGTCTATATGTGTTACGTTTAGCTAAAAATATAGACTAACACTATATAGTTACTAAATAGTAAACAAACAATATATTGATTATAAAAAGAATGACAGCATATTTCTTTGAAAGTCGTGTCAACCTTCACCTCTCTAAAACCGTCAGTTAAGGTCACGGCTGAACAAATTTACATTCTTCAATCCAAAGGTTAGTTTAAAACAAATAACGTGGATTTTTAAATGGACTTTCTGTTCAACATCCTGAGTGAAATGTTACAACATTCTTACTGGTGCATATTTTTTATTTGCACAAGTTTATTTTATATAAATGATAACACGTTTGTGTACTTATGCGCGCACACACACACACACACACACACGTAATTATTAAATATAATTGATATAGGGATACATTTTTTTTACATTAATTCAATAAATATTCACATGAATTAATGTAATTTATTAATTAAATTGAAATAAAGAACGGAAAATGAGCATCAATGTACAGTTTAAGCTCAAGTCGCCCACCGTGCTCTTCGATGTACTCCACAATGCTCCTGACCAGCAGGGGGACCTCATGTCCCGGCTGCCCGCTGTGCTGCACCTCCTGCAGGGGGATCCCGAACACTCTGGCCGTGCTGAGGGAGTCGCTGAGGGAGGTAGAGAGGCTCTTCCTCATCGCCTACACAGCCTGCCTGCTTCAGTCCGTCTGCACACAGAAACGTCGAGAGCCAGGTCACGTCGGCTGCCTGACTCGACACCTCCCTGTACAAACACACCATCAAGGGTGGGGCAGGAGCTCCAACTCCGGACAAAAAGAACTAAACAAGCTGAAAATTGGAGTGGGACCTCTCCCATCTTTGGAAGCCGTGGCTCTTATCGTTTGAGATGAGAAGAGCTTACGTAATGAAGTGACTGTCGTGTGCACAGATCAGACGGCTGTCAGATCCGACACGTTGATTCTGATGATGTGAGCAGGTGGCTGTGGTCTCACTAAAGACGTGTATTTCACAAAAATATGAGCTTTCTGTCACAAACAACTCAATGCTACTATAGTCACTGTCAGCTAATGCACACAAACCGTTAACGTTTTCAGGAAAAATCAGCCACTGGATCTGATTAGCGTCTTGCATGCTCATAAATGCGAATGTAAGCCACTTGATCTGTCAAGATAGCTGATGCCTTTATGACAACTAGCAGCTGGTCTCCAGAAATTTTATCTTACAATACTTTGTTACTGCATTATTACAATAAAGGCTTCATAAAACAGCTTCTGGGATGTTCTGAGATATTTTACAGCAGGACTCACCTTGTTGTACTTCAAACACCCAGAAGTTAACTTTTATCTCCTGCTCCACTCACTAGTAGTAAATGAGATGGTCATCTATGGTTGCTTCAGGTTATGGCAGAAGATCAGCCTGTAGTTCCTCATTGACAGACCGCAAATCCTGATCAGGACGTCAGTGGTTAAGCTGGAACAAACAAACAAAGCAAAAAAACGCAGCATCAGCAAAAGCAGAATTATTAACTAGGGCACATTAAAAAAACTCTTATCCAGTTCATCAGGCATCTGTGGTGTGAAAAATCGCATCTGAATTTGTTGATCAGAAACATGCCGATTCTGCTTCTGTGATGCGTGTGGCATCACATGCACAGCATTTAATGCAACATGGAATTTTAATCCAACTACAGTTTCCAGTCGAGCTACTGAGGGGCGTGACAATTCACTTTCATTTATCTTGGAAATGGTTTGTTAATGACAGAGTTCCAAAACATTTTACAAGGACATTATAATTCACAGTAAAAGCCTTAAACTTTAAACATTTAACCTGATAACCACTATGCTGACAAACAAAGTTCTTGGTTGCTTAACTGCCAACATGTCTTTATTACACAACTTTGGGCTTCCAGAATGGACACATTAAATACACAATTACAATTCATTACATGTGCTCCATTAACTAAACTATCACTTACACAAATGACGTTTTGAGATGTTAAGAACATTTATAGTGTTCTAACCTCTGCCAGATTACAAACCTCTTTACCACGATTAAAGGCTAACATCAGGCATGTGGAACAGGAACAAAATGTCCTTAAAAGCGAGAGGAACGATGTGTGAATCGACCCCTAACAGCAGATGTCTCGGTTTGGGAACAGTGGAGAGCAGATATGCTTCTAATCCCACATATCATGCGTGGTGACCTTTCTCTCACAATGGTCACCATTGTTGGAGAAGTTCAAAACAAAAAAGCGTCAGAGCTTTGAGATGCTTTGTGTTTTTTCCGGATTACCTAAGACCACCACAGTTTCCAACACAACTCCATCATGTTCTAATTTTACAGCACTGCTACTGTTAGAAAGTGAAGTTTGAGTGAAGCCCATACTGAGAAACACAGCAGAATTATCTGCAGCCAAATCTCTCTCCATCTCCTTGGTGATGGTGTTTGTAAATCTTAGTTACTACGGTTAGTCGCTACGGTTACCATGCACTGGGATGCATTTGTAAATGTGAACAACTTGAGTCAGACAACATGTTAGATACACAACAAGCGGCTTCAAAAATTCCAGAACATTCTTCGGAATGACAGCGTCCCGTAGATCTCGTAAAGAGATTTTCAGCCCACTTACAACATACAGGCCAAATCTCAAACGTCAATGATAAATTAATAACTGAGATTCTTGAGGGATGTCTTTAAAAAGCCCTTTAATGCAGCTGGAAGAAGGTCAAGGTCACACAAGAGCTGAGTGCTCTCCATGTAATTTAAGAAAAGCATATGACATTTTATTGAAGGCAACGGTCTAAATGAGAAGCTATCATGTGTACAGTCTCCATTCGTTTTAAAAGAGCTAAAGTTTAAAAACATCCCATTGACTTGCAATTTGAAATACAAGCAGCAATAATGATGCCACTGCAAAATTTGCATTTTTTTTTATCTTCATTTGCATACTGAATTGGGCTTGGTTACTTCCTTCTTTATTTTTTCACCATATATAGCTGCCTTAAGACTGTAAATCTTTTTTACAGGCACTTCTTGCCCGGAAGAGCAAGTTAATGGCATGTGAAAGAATTAGAAGCAGAACAAATAAAGGCTGAAAAACAAAAGACCCGTTTAATTGTGTGCATGGGTCATATCACGAGAGATTATATGTGAGAGAACCTTCCCATGTTGTGTAGAAACTGGATGGAGAGATGTTTGTGACTTCAAAAATGCCACGTCATTTTCAAGAACTAAACTTGACCATGCGAGACCTAAGATTCTTAATCAGAAAAACAAACAGAAAAGCCAAATAATTTATAAATAACCAGCTGGACGCACAACAGCCGAATCCTGACACTTAAAAGAACAATTTGAGCTCGGCTTTGACATTGATGATATTGATTAAGACAGTCCTACCTCTCTCTGCGGTGAATGGAAATTTCCAAAGGCTACAATAACCCACCAACACTGAAGAGTGAAGCAAAATGCCCGTCGAACAATGTGACGGTCCCTGGCAACACAGAACTCAGCTCTAATCATTAAGATCCAAACAAGAGACACAGCAAATGTAGCTAATCAGCTGCTGACAGATTCTGAAGTCACTCAGAGCGCAGCTTAACTGCTTGACAAAACAACTTTATTAAGCCTACATCAATACTAGCTTGAGAGCCAAAACAGAAATTACACTTTGCCTGAATGACATGACAGAGAAACACTGAATGCTGCAAAATAACACCAAGACAATGACTAAATCTTTCCATTGCTTGTACAAGAAGTACCAAAAAAGTACCACTGTAGCCCGAATCACAAAATCACAAAGGACTGTCTTTTACCTGCTGGACTGTTTTAAAGGCAGGGTAGGCGATTCTTTCCAAAAACATCTTTTGTTATGCTGGTTGAAAGTCTCTTCACATCCTGATAGCAATCATTAAACTGGTCTAAATATATTTATATGAACATTTATCTTCTGTGGAAGGCACGGGACTATAAAATGTTTGTCCAATTATTGCATTAGGCCTGAATGCAATACCATACCTTTATAATAAATTAGTCAGGAGGAATAATCTGGCTGTGTTTATGACATTGGTAACACTGAACTGTGTAATTTCTGTGCAAAACAGAACAACTGTTCTCAGTTCCTCGTCTAACACTAGTTGGGCTAACAGGTAGCTCCACCCCAATGTTGCAGTCAGGCTGGTCAGAGTGCTCAAATAAACAGAACATGTTTGTGATTGTTGTGAAAATCAGTCTACAAGTGGTTGTCAAAATATGTGCTTGTGTATTAAGCTGGGAAAGAAAAACTATTTAAATGAATAAGAAATTACAGCTGTAAAAGATATACATTCACAAAAGTGTTTTGTTGCAATAAATGGCATTAAAAACATTTAGACTAGATCAATTTGGGAAGGTGTTTGTGCGGCTGCAAAAACAGAATCCTGTAGAAAACACTGTTAATCTATAATTAAAAAAACACTCATATTGACATCTATTTAAAATCGTAGTCATTGTTAATGCGCATTTCCACGTCAAACCAAGACAATGTACTGTCTGATCTTCAGAAAAGTCTTTTGTTCCACAGACTCGTTCTTTGCCAGCATGCATGCAGAAAACATGTAGTCACAATGCTTTGACAACAATGCATGATAAAGCAGAGCTTAATAGCAAAACAAGATGAACTTGTTTTCCATATCAGCCGATAAACAAACTGACCAATTTCTGTTCATATCAAACTCCCCAGCAACTCTAATGGCCATCTCCGGGGTTTCTATTTTGGATAATCTTTCTGTTGTGCAAATTTGCAAGCATTGAGTAATGCAGCCCGAAAATACAAATAAGGTGGGTATACCACTGCACCAACATGTCTCACTGTCAAAAGAGCACGTGACTATTATGCAACATGAACAAAGACTCCAGGGTTGAGGTCCATTTGACAGAAACAGACCCCAAGCATCAGTCTCATTTACAAAATGCAAATGACTTCTTTACAATGACTCACGGTTTGGCGGTGACTTTGGTTATTGCTATTGTTGTTCTACTCACGCCACTATCATAAAAGAACCTGAGGAGTTTTATGTTTAGACCTAATCTCACAGGTTTTGACAGTCTGGCTTCCTGTCTTTAAAATAAGAACTCGTATCGAGGAAGCAACTCTAAATTCAAACTTTTACTTTCGCTATCCACTAAAAACTCAAGCAAGCTTATCACATGTTGTCATCACCATAACAATAACTATTCTGTTTAAAACCTAGCCTAGTTTACCTAGTTATTCTACTGTTCTGTACAGTACACCAACATTTACAGCAGTAAATTTACAGTATAATACTAAGGAACTACTATTATAAAAATAGAGAAGAGCGTTACGAATGAAAGCAGTTCACTGTATTCTAGCTCACAAGCCATATGGTGCCCCAACTGTTTTCATGACAGACTGTTGGATAAATCTAAGGACAGCGCAGGCCTGCATCACGTCCAAGATTCAGCAATGAAATCTCCTGAAGGACAGCTGGGGTTTAGCTGTAATCTGACCAACACACATTCAGCATTTTCAGAAGAGCAGCTCGTCACCTTATCGGTCCCCAACGGAGTCTGGGGGTATTTTACAGAAGGTTTCACGTTATTTAGTGCCCACTGTTTTTGTTTTGGGAAGCAGCGAGCAGTCCGGTTTCACGCTGGTGCGAACGCAAGGGATTGTCTAGTCTTTCAGACACCCTGTCCGAGACTCGTTGGGGGGTTCTGATGGTTTTGGTTTTGCTTGGCCTGCCCGTACCACAAAACAATCACCTATCAATACAACCTCCGGGGCTCCATGACTTCATCTTTCTGTGTCACGCACGTACACTTGGAGAATGGATTTGCCTTAGAAGGTCAAAAGCTAATGTTATCATTACCGAAATCAGACGTAGTATTACAGAGTCTTAGAAAACGAACACCAGGATTCACTTATGCTTAAGTTAAGCATGTACAGTATGACAAACCCTGATTAATGCAATGAATGTGTCCACGATCTTCATTACAAAACCAGACGATAGACAATGCTCATGTTAAGACAGAAACAAACGCAACAAATATGGATTTAAGTTATGAACAAAGTTATGAACCAGCTCAAGGTCAGAGAGGAAATAACAGGTGTCTAGTCTACACAACGCAGTCTATATAGTGTTGTAGGATATCATTTCTACAAATCTAACAAATACACAATATCTGGTTTGAATGCTTTTATCCATAGGCAACATGAAGGAATACTATTTTAATCATTATTTTATTCAGCTCGAGTTTATGGAGCTCAAACGAACAGCACCGAAACAAGGTCAACAATTCACTGAAATCAATATTTCATTGAACAGCACAACTCGCCCTACACAAGACTCAAGTTTCACATCCCAGTTAAACCAAAGCGAAGCTATTTTAGGAAACATGCCACCAAAAAGTGCCCATTTATTTCAGCCCGACAGTCCCACATTAAAACAGCGACATTTCATGTTTATTCACCGTTCAGTCCCGCCTGCTTCAGTCGCACCTCCAGTTGTCACTCGTTTCACCCCGCCGAGCAGCATCTCGGCGCTTCGTTTAATACATTTACTTCGTTTTCAGTTGTAATCGACGGCACGGTCGTGTTTGTACACAAAACACACACGATTCACCAACACCAAACGGGCAAATATTGATCATCAATATGAACTATAAGCCTCACGAAGTCGCGTATTTGTGCGCTGTCCGCGCGTTAGCTCGATAGCTTTAGCACTGTCAACATCCACTCCCGCGCATCGGCGAACGCAAACGCGGCCGTGAATCCGCAATAAAATATATTATTGATAATTATGATTTATAATAATATATATAATAATGGCAATACGTATATCGAGCGATCAAATGCATCACACGACAATGAAACACTGTGGACGTGAATGAAACGCGAACGAGTCGCGGTGAGGCGATCTCTCATCCGGCTAAACTAGCATCCGGCTCAAGCGACTCCGCCGAATAACCATCCGCACCTACCGGATCAAATCAGAAGATAAACGACACCAGAACCGGCGATGTAGACGAGTGCTGGGTCCAAAGAGAGGCGATGCTGGTGGAGATAGACGGTAACTAGCTACGGGTTTGGGCTGACATGACTAGTTCTCAGTCGCTGGTTAGGTGGAGCGGAGACTGAGTGCTAGTTACACACCCACAGCGATGCCAGAACACACTGACCCCGCTCTCTCTCTCTCTCTCTCTCTCTCTCTCTCTCTCTCTCTCTCTCTGTGTGCGTCTATGTCTCTCTATCAGCATCTTCACTCCCTCCAGAATATTCTATTATGCATTATATATCTATCTGTTATATATCTGTGTATCTATCTGTGTATCTATCTGTTATATATCTGTGTATCTATCTGTTATATATCTGTATATCTATCTGTTATATATCTGTATATCTATCTGTTATATATCTGTGTATCTATCTGTTATATATCTGTATATCTATCTGTTATATATCTGTGTATCTATCTGTTATATATCTGTATATCTATCTGTTATATATCTGTGTATCTATCTGTTATATATCTGTATATCTATCTTCTGTGTATCTATCTGTTATATATCTGTATATCTATCTGTTATATATCTGTGTATCTATCTGTTATATATCTGTATATCTATCTGTTATATATCTGTATATCTATCTGTTATATATCTGTGTATCTATCTGTTATATATCTGTGTATCTATCTGTTATATATCTGTATATCTATCTGTTATATATCTGTATATGTATCTATCTGTTATATATCTGTATATCTATCTGTTATATATCTGTATCTGTATCTATCTGTTATATATCTGTATATGTATCTATCTGTTATATATCTGTATATCTATCTTCTGTGTATCTATCTGTTATATATCTGTATATCTATCTGTTATATATATCTACTGTTATATGTGTATCTATCTGTTATATATCTGTGTATCTATCTGTTATATATCTGTATATCTATCTGTTATATATCTGTATATCTATCTGTTATATATCTGTGTATCTATCTGTTATATATCTGTGTATCTATCTGTTATATATCTGTATATCTATCTTCTGTGTATCTATCTGTTATATATCTGTATATCTATCTGTTATATATCTGTATATCTATCTGTTATATATCTGTATATCTATCTGTTATATATCTGTGTATCTATTTGTTATATATCTGTATATCTATCTTCTGTGTATCTATCTGTTATATATCTGTATATCTATCTGTTATATATCTGTATATCTATCTGTTATATATCTGTATATCTATCTGTTTCACCTGTATAATAGTTGATAGATGCAGACGACAAAGCATCACGTTTTATCGCATTAAATCGTCTGCATTCATTCATTTTCACACAGATGCTGCTGCCTAATAAACTGTCTGTCTGTTAGTTATTATTTTATTGCTTTCACTGCACACTGTACATTTTGATGCAAAAAAGCACAGAGCTGGTGCTAATGAATGTCAGTAAAACGCATATATTGATTACGATTGATTAATGCAATTAAATAAAAACGTGAATAAAATGTTAGTCACACAATGCATATTTATTTATGATTATTAAAGTATAAACAGCCTAAAGCTTTGCAGCCAATGATCAGGATACTGATGTATGTTGAGCCACAGCGCCATCCAGTGTATGTTTATACAAACTCAACCCTGTTATTAAACATGTTTCTCCTGTTATATTTCATTGAGTTTTTCTTCTGCTTCCTATTCTTACTGTTATTTACCAGCTAATATTATTTCTTTGCAACTAGTAGCTAATTTTGGCCAGATGCATATTCGAGGATTTTAAACATGTTATTGAATTTTTAAAATAATCTCTTATAATATCTCTCACATCTTCTCACATTGCCTCGACTACGGCTTAAAAAAAAGCTCATGTCAAAGCAGGTACATTATAAGTTCATTTTAAATGATATGCATATAACAATTTTTTTTTATATCTTACTAACATCTTCCATCACACAGGTTGTTTAATTACTTACAGAACTTAATTTATTAAGAAACATAATATACTTTATCACATAATATAAATAAAGCTTATACCATTTGATAGCAAATGTATATACTGCATTATCTGCCAAATTTGGTGGTACTTTTTCCCCCTCTTTCATTTGCTTGAACCCTCTTGATACAAAACTACATTATCACCAATTACTACATTTAAGTAAAATAGTACATATAAGTAAAATAGTAACTGATATAAAATATAATTAGAATAAGACACAACTTCTGATTTATTGAAATATTTATTGCTGTGCTTAGAAGATTACACTCCTTGGATTTGAAGTTGTGTTCGGTGGGACAGTCCAAACACAAAGACTCAAACATTTCTATGTCTTCTTATTTAAATAGTAAAACAACAATTTGGTGATACAATACATATTCTCCACTACAGAAATCTAAACAAGCTGGACTAGGCGAGGTGCTTTATATACAAGAACCTATTCTGTGTGCTTATACAGTACATACAATTTGATGTACAAGAGACGAGAAAAAAAAGAATGACAATTGAAAACAATAGCTTACAAAAACTGCATACCTCATAGAGGAAGCACATGAAGTTTATAACGTGCTGATAGGAATGCCAGGATTATAAAAAGCTTCATGTTAACACACGGTTCACCACAGGCCTCAGAGCTCACGTGCTGTTATGTGGCAGTATATGTCCATTGAAAAATAAAGTATGTGTAAATACAGAGTACAGGTATAGTATGATTTATATGGTTGATATTATTATATGCTGTATCATCTCTTTCACGTTACCATATAGTACCAAACTCCAGAGTAATAACTGCATATGTTAAATAACATTCCTCTGGCACATCTGGGCTGAAGGTATATATGAATTTAATAACTTTAAATGATTGTGAAAAAACGTGGTGCTTCCTTTTACCATTCAAATGTTGGCATTTAACGCAGTAAACTCTAGATTTTATTTACACATCTCCGGTCTTTCTGTTCATTTTGTGCTGTGGGAAATTAAAGATCCAAAATCTGTGTTTTATTTACAGACAAGAGGCCAAAAAAACTAAGAAAACCTTTTCAAACAGTTTTTGTACTTTGACACTCGTGGATAGTTTATCACAGTATGTTTTCCAACCAGACAACATCCAAATGTAAGTGTCAGGACCTCTGTTGTATGCGGGAACACAATGAATCCAGAGCAAGGAGCTAATATTCAGAAAACGTTGCAGAAATGTAACGATCACTTCTTACAGATGGTGTTGATTTATGTTTGTCTGACGTAACTGACACATTTGTGACATTGTATAGCAAGCGTTTTTGTTTGACTATAAATTATTACACATTAATATAAATTAAATGGACCGGTAAGCTTGTCTGGGTAAATGCATTCTTGTGCTCAAAGATTTGGTCCTCTGGTCATCCACAGTTCACTGGTAGTGTTGTGCATCCCACAATGTTTCTGCCTTGTGCATATTATGTAATGTTTAAGCCTCGTACACCCTACAAAGAGAAAAGAAATACATAGATGTGAGGTGGAACATGCCAGTATATGATTACAGACATGTACTGTGTAGGCTAGTATAGAAAGCATAGTATAGAATGTGTCACCTTAACATCAAAATTGACCTTATTTACTTAATGCACATTCCTGTTCTTACTGTGAACAAAGAAAACAATGTTTTTCTTTTTAATCTTTAACCAGGATGTAAACACACCTTTTCCCGCTTTCAGAAATCCAAGTCATTCCTAGATATTCCATTCAATTCACATTTCTTTGTATAGTGCTTTTCACAAAACATATAGTTTTAAAACAATGCATGTTGTGAATAGGTCTGGCCCAAGATTTTTTCTCACTGAATATCCCGTAAAATATGTCAGTGAAGTAAAATGGCTGCCAACTGAGTTTTAGGTGAACTTCAGTATGTTTGTAAGCAGTCATGTATATTTAGCAATAAAGAATCCATGTTTTAAATGTAAATGACTGAAAAGGAGCAAACTTTATGTTGTCCTGTTGCTAAAGTTCACCTGTGTTTGTCCTTCCAGATTTTGAACCACTTGACAAGGTTCTTGGTGCTCTGGAGTCTGGGGTGCAGGCAATACTCCTGACCTTTGAACCGGGACACATTCTCCATGGTGACACTGTAAAATAGATGGATACGTGGAACAGGAAGTGTGAGAATATTATTTAATCAAGCAATACTGGACACATACATTAGGCTATGATACAGGTGGATTGTTATCTAGATATGGTCACACTGCAATGATTGATAATGTTTTTTATGAATATATTATGAACTGTATGTATTTTTAATTGTTATGTATGTATTGCTTAAAAAGTAGCATTCTGTGGTCATGCTGAGTTGCCTTGGAATTACTTTTCTCAAATTCTTTGAGCAAAATCATATACCAAAACACTGCAAAGGTCTAAATATAATACACTGTGTGGACAGGAGATTTGGGCACAGTGGTGCTGGACTCTCTTACTAACTTGACTCACCATGACCACAGAATACTGTGATAAACACTAGTGGTAAACAAACCAAAATTGAAAACAGAAGATGACAACACAACTCAAATGTTTTGCTTATTTAAAAACTGTTGTGAGAACAGTTAATGAACTCAGCAAGGCTTATATAAAGCCATGTTTACACTGCAAAGGTGGAACAGAACCTGCACGTAAAGTGACGTTTACAATGTGATATTTACAACGTGCGTTCCTGTCTACTCAGTTGGTAGAGCATTGAGTTAGCAGTGCTAAGGTTGTGGGTTCGATTCCCAGGGAACACACATACAGATTTAATGTGTAACTTGAACGTACTATACATTTTTTTAGATAAATGCTTAAATGTAAATGTAATTTACACTAGCTGTACCGTAGCCTGTTTAATGCTGCTCAGAGCCATTTCACACAGCAGTTACAACTGAGTAAATAATGTTATGAACTTAATGTTGTAAATATAACATTATGAATATTGAGATATGAAATGAACTAAAATATGAAATAATGATTATTTTAAATCTTAAACAAATGTATGAAATATATGCTCTATCATGACAGTAACAATGTTAAAGGCTGTGCTGTTAGTAGGGGCTCAGAGCAGGCATAAATGAATCTGTCTTTTATGCTGCATTAGATCACACAGAATTTTGAGCAGGCACAGAGCAGCCTTAACTCGGCTCTGTGCAGACGCCTTAACAGATTTGGCACATTTCTCAGAGGCCCCTGTTTTTTTACTTGACTGCCACTTTATTATTCACCTGCGCAGCCAAAAGAACATTTTCTGTTGACTCTAAACTCTCAGCTGGGCTCATAAAGCAGAACAGGCAGCAGTAGCTCTTGTGGGACTGGAGAAGCTGCTGGAATGTTAAACTCACAGATTGTTTCCTGTGCCATATGCTAAAGAGGAGAACTTTCTCAGCGGGGTTGACTGGGCTTGTTTTTTGAGGTCACATCTCACAAATTCGGACAAAAAAACTACAGATGTTGAAGGATTAATAAATCAAAACTTGGTTTATTTTCAGCTATATAATTGGCCTTCGATTATATAATCTTGTACCATGTACAGCGCAAGACAGTTTGTGCACCTGAAATAAGCAAGAAATACGTTTTTGCCTAAGCAAGAAATATATTTTTAGGATTTCTAAATGGGTAAATTCTGCCCAGCATTACTTGAAACGGAGTCTAAAAATCTCCAGCTCTGTATGAGTGGATCTTCAGCTGCTATTTAAGAAACGACCAGCAGATGGCGGTGTAGAGCAACACCTTCTACCAAAAGTGGCAGGCTTTGTATTACAAATACATAATTTGCTTTGCATCGAAGAAAACCCCTTTGGATCTTATATAGACTTCATAAACAGAACACGCTGTGTTATATAGCCATGATGGGGCATCCATCTTAATTATACATTATCTTTATGCGTACCACTAAACTGTGATAAAACCTGTGCTAAAATCCGGCTAAAACCAGATCCTGAGACAGCTGGCTTGACATTGCGTCTGTCTTATCAAAGCAGGTTATTTGTGGCCTGAACTAGTCTAAGGCAGTCTGAACTGGTTCAGGTTCTTGATCAGCCGGAGGAACTGAAGTAAACCTAATTAGGGATGTTAGGTTATCTTGGCTTAGCTGGTGTGGACGTGATTAAACTGAAAGCTTATGTTTATGACCTGCTTTTTCCAGCAGGCACTAGAGACAGAACTTTTATTTAATGCACTGCCATTTACTCTGCGTAACAGCCGTAAAGAACATTGAGAAGCAACAAAAGTAAATGGCCAACAATATATATTCTCATAAAATATGTATGAAATGTATCTGAAAAACCTATGCAAAAAAAGCTTCTTGTAGTTTTTATACAGGCTTCACATATCTGTGTGTCAATCCACTGGAATTCTTTCCATAGACTTCCATTTAAAGTGCGTGACACAACATTTGTTTGTTTTTACAAAGAACAGGTAAAATAATTTTGTTTCTTTTCTATCGACACGGAACATTTCTTTAAAGCCCCACTCAAAATATTACTGTTTATAGAGTACAAATAATTACTGAAAAAACATCCAGTATGAGAATCCAGTGTGATTGTAAAACATCAACACAGTTAACAGAAGGTATAGCAAACACACTTTACAAACCCAAAACAACCTCAGCTTTTATCCTTAACATTTATCTCAGGCATGCAAAGACACAAACGTTACACAAAGTGTTGATATCAGCACTTTTGAACTCACAATATCATCTTTTCTTGGCAGTATGGATGTTTGGGTTTAATCTCCAGCTTTTGCACATCTTTGTATCGAATCTTCGGCCCTTTCCTCGTGCATCTGCACTTATATGCTGAGAAATAAAGATGAAGACATTGATTAATCTGGAAGTAAATCATACAATAGATCAAAAAAAACAACCAGTTCACCATTAATATTTGTGCTTTTGCAACGTGACATTATTTTTATGAAATCCACCCAAACTGTGTGTTATCCAATTCAACAATGTCATTCTTATTATTACAACATGACAAAATACACCTTTTTAAATGGCAAAGTAGATGGTCGTGTTTAATTACAAACAATTTGGTTTTAATAATAACAACAATAACAATACAATAACAAAACATTACCCAGACAAACCTTTTTCATTACTGTGCCACAGTTTTGATAATTTAGCAGAATAATTCACCAAACAAATTCACAATACGAAAACCTAATGGCCCTAAAGATACGTTCCTGCCCGCAAAACAAACTTCCTTAATTATTTATTTTTGCAAAACCTCCTCGTGAGGTTCACCAGGACGTTTTCTGACAAGTTTCCAGAACTTTTCAAACTTTCAAACACTTCTGTGCTGTCGTCCACAGGGAACCTCACATCTGAAAAGACACGGACTGTACAAAATCTACAAAACAAGACAGGACAGCAGGATGGTGAATCATTAAATGACGTTTTCTGTTCTCCGTCTCCTCCAGCATGCTGGCTATGAGACAGGTGAGCTGGTGAGAAGACGTGTGACCTACATCTCGTCCCTCATCAATCTTCTGCTTCATTCAGCATCTCTCTGAGCACTCAAGCAACAAGAAGACAAAGAGCTGCTGTTTCCTACCACCGGCCAAGTTTTACAGAATGAACTACACAGTCTGGATAGATATGTCTATGGCTGGAAAAAAGTTGTAAACATCTGAAAGCTTAAGGATTAATGTTTGAGACATTGGCAAACTTCTGGTCTGTATGGGTTCGTATTAGACTGTAACACAAACAGATAAAGATCGAGATGAATAATGTATTGATCCACCTCTTCATCTTCTCCAGGTCCTCAGCCCAAAGCTTCAGCTTGTGAGAACGTTTCCCGAACGTAACAAAAACGCTCAATATGTTTTAATATACATTATTTTTGGACGTTGTAGTGACGTTTAATGCTGTTTTAATTCCGCAACGTTTCTCAAACGTCCCACTCACAACGTCAGCGCAACGTTACCCAAACGTTCCGCTAACTTCACCGCGAGAATGTTTTGGTAACTTTGCAACAACTTTTGGAGAACGTTAAGCAGCGTTCGGGGAACGTTCCGGGGTCAGTACCGGAGGGGACCGATCACGTACCGTCGGTGCTCAGTGAAGAAACGGCGATGATGAGCAGAAGTAAAGCGGCGGTCCAGCGATTCATCCTCAGCGCTTTGTGGAGACGCTCCGCAGCCTCCGAGATCTTCCAGCAGATCCACCAGCCGAGATGTTCTCACGCTGCCGGTATCAGGTGAAGATAAACCGGATCGGACAGCGTCTCTAAGGTCTCTGCGATGGGAGCAGCGCACGAACCGAACGCGCTCCGCGACGCGTCACGCGCACCGTGTTCTCAACGCTGCGCGACGCGAGCGTCTTTAAACGCTCCCTCTGTCGCGCCTCATTGATATGCGCAACGCGCCGACGAATGAACTGCGGCTGTCTGCAAACCTCGTACGTGCCCTAACTAGACAGCACGTCGATGCTTTCTAGGTAGGCAACTGACGTCAGGGTTTGAGACGCAGTCCAGCTCCGTGCCAAAGAGAGGAAGAGACGAAATTGAGTGATTTCGTTTATTAGGCAGCGGGTAGGAGGTCAGGGGATGTAATTGCATTGGCTTTCACGCCATTTCAACAAAGCTTTTCTCTTATTTCTAGGAAGTAATTGTGCCATTGAAGCTGTAGGTTGTTTAAAGCTGAAGACAACTTGATCTTCAGGAGAAGAGTCATGCTTTTCAGTAGTGCAGCCTCTCATGAACCTGTGAAATAAAACCTGTGCTTCTGAGATGATAAAGAAATGAACCTGGCCTGGCCATCATGCACCTTTTAATATGGAGGAAATTTACAATAAACTGGTGTGTGACCATTTTATTGAAGCATCGTAGACGGTTTTTATATAAAACCACTAAAATTGTGTCACAAGTCAGTTTCACTGTAAGCAAATAAGGTTTCAGTCAGCCGCTCCTGTGCTGATGGAAAACACACACAATTGCATCATGGTGACAATTGTTCAGATGTGACACTATTATCCACCCTGTTTTCCACTCCTCACTGGCATTTCATGAAATGTTTGGATTAGCATAATAGCTGGAAACAAAACACCAGTTGCCAAGACGTGCCTTTATATTCATTCACAATACCTGATCCGAGGGATTTAATACAATAATGAATTTATGATAAACACTTAATGTGGGACTGCCAGGGGCCATATCAGCAAAATATCATATGATGTCTTTAAACAAATATTGAATGTTATTAAATCATAAAATTAAAGCAATATTTGAAGATTCATTTTTTAAGTGTTTGTTTTGCCTTTTACAGGTTATAGAGACATGCAAATACAATTAGTCACCAGTACTGTAGGTTATTATGCTTGTTAGATTTATTCAGGTTTATTGAAGAAGCAGCTCTGTTTAATCCATTTGGACGAACTACAGATGTGCACAGACGCTGCAACCAGCAAAATGACAATACCTTTTTGGTCCATACTTTTAGCATTTTTCGTCAGTGATTTTACTTTATGTATTATCTTTAAGGTGCCGCTGCTTTATATATTAAAGCATTCGGATTCTTTCTGAAGATCTATATGAAACTGGAGTAAAAGTACCTCTTGTATCTTCAGCAGTGTAAATGATACCCCTGAGAAGACTGCTTCTGGTTTCCTACTCATGCCTGGATGATTGGAGGCCATGAAGCAAATCATATGTGTCTATGGACAAGAGCCTCATCCCAGCTGTCATCAGTCACGCCTCAGTCGCTGTCATGACTGACTGTGGTCCATCCAAAAGGTCCTGGAGAACTGAAAAGCATGCAAATCATTTGTCAAGCTGGCCTCCATTCCATCCTAACAGATTAATGTTAGCAGACTATATCAATGCCCCCATTTAACCCAAATCAACTGAAACTGTCAGTTTCGGTTTATGTTGTCTGTCAAGTCAAGAACAGAGAGTTTGTTTTGTATTATTAACTTCACAATGCCACAATGATGTTTACTGACAACTGTAGAAAGTATGAAATGAATAACTTTTGAACCAAACATACCACACGCATTTGGGGAAAAAAGTACATCATGTTAAAAACAAATCTAATGAAAATTTCTCTTTATGACAAACTGTTCTTTACCCGTGTGTATATTGGATTGGTCTTAAGTATTTGGCCACCTTATTGTCATGCTATAATAAAATATAAATGTGATATCTGAAAACATTTGATGCTTAACATTTTTTGCACAGCTGTAACATTTCTGCGCAATTTCTATGATTACTTTTATCAGTGGATTCATGCAATCGGGTTCCTTCAGTTCCTTCAGTCTATCAAATGAACTCCAATGACGAGAAACACTACTTCTACTGCTGGAGAAATGTGTTTGTGCTAAATTTCTTTCATATAAATGATATTGGTTAGATGTTTTTTTCCAGTGTAATGACAATTAATATGCTTGTATGTGTGGCTTAAGTGTCCATATACTTTGGAGCCACTCTACACAGACATTTATCAGTCAACAGAACCTAGCAGATTTAATCTGTCATCAGCAGTGAAATACCTGTACTGTCTCTATACACAGCATACTACAACAAGCAGGCTATCTAAACAAGGAGCCGACATGCACATATAAGGGCTCTGGGGACTGAATCGGGGAGGGAGATCTAAAATAAACATTCCCAGCTCTTGAGACGGCTTTAATGAATCAAACCTGCTACTTCTTCTGTTTCTGCCCCAGCCACCTGCTGACAACAGTGAAAGCTCTCTACATTGATCACTGCTTCACCTACCTTCAGCCTGACTCCTGCCTCTGTGAAAGGATCAGACTGACTTCATTCTCAAGAAGCATATTGGAGCAATTACTTCTGGTATGTTTATAAGACCTGTCTAGACCAAAGGCCATTTTTGGCATAAGGTCATTCCCAGCTAACAGGGATTGTTCTCAGAATGTCGGCTAACATTCTTTAAAAGTTCTCTCAAAGTTATCAAAAAGGTTCTTGCAGTAATTTTAGTAAAACTTACATAACTTTATATATCATGTATCAAAAATGTTATTTTAAGTTGTTAGTGGAGTGTTTTAAAACGTTAAAGATTAAAAAAAAAATTGAATAATAAACAAGCAAAAACAAAAAACACTGTCTAAAAAACTTGACGTCTTAAATGTTCCTTGAACTTTCAAAATAACATTTATTTAATTTTAACGTTCATTTAATGCCTGTGTTACTTAATGCAAACATAAGGGAAATGTTCTGACAACCTAACATTGTTAGCTGGGTTTCTCCTTTTTTTATAAAAAAAATGCTTGTTTTTGCGGTTGTGATCAGGAAGAGAGTATTTGGAGATATCACTGAAATGTGCTGTTCGCCAGAACTGATACTGAATGGTACAGTATCTCCGTCGTCTCATAATTGTCTGGGAAAGGAAGAGCCATAGATAATCCTGTCATAATTAGACAACAGGGCCTTTGTCTGTATGCGATAGCGTGACTGTGTGTTAAATGTTTTATTTCACTTCAAAAACAAGCCACTTTTACACCCACTCAGGCTTGTTTTATTTTACTGTTGTTTTTGCATTAAGTTATACCGACAGGCCAAATCTATACATTTGAGTTGCTCTATGACGTTGGTTTTCATCGTGTTGAGCAATGTTTTTTCTCAGCACATTCAGTGCATACTGTAAGAAGCAGCAGACAGAAAACAAACAGCAGATCAGCGAGTCAACGGGCCTTAAAGTGGCTCCCTCATTCCTGATCAGACACGTCTGTGCAAATTGCTGCCGCAGAAGGGCGGTGTTTGTAATTGCCCGTAATGATTTTAAGTCAGGTGAGCCAATGGCCTGCAGGCCCTTGGATCCTTCATGTTTACTTGGTCCTGTGCAACGCGCTGTGAGAGAATATGCAGGTTAATCGCTGTTTAAAATTCCAGCATGTGTTTTTTTACAGTCTGAATGCACTGGAGGAATCAAAAGAATGTTAAACAACATGCATGCAAAGGGAGGCAATATTTGCTGCGTGTACTGCATAGCTGAATACAGCAATATAACAAATCCCAAAACTAAAGACTCAGAAAGTTGTGAAGCTTCTCTTCCAAAGTTTAGATTATGACTCACAGAGTCACAAATAGTTTGGCTTCATAATAGTTTGTATCAGAGAGCAAAATGTATAGTTTGGTTATTGTAATTGTCCAGTATTTGACATTCTAGAACATTCCAGACTTCTGCAAAGCTGATCTGTTCAGCATTGCACAAGCCGAGAGGTCAGAGTTTCTGTATACCTCTGTCCATCCCTATATTTCTCCCTGAGAGCCTCAGTCTGGCTGCCTTTCAGTGAGCAGATAAATATGTGATGAGAACACTAATCGCTGATAATGTTACATAACACCATCCTGGTGCTGCAGGTCTATTTTTTCACCTATCTGCGCTGGATTTGTCAAATTCTCAGACATTTCGCTTGCTATGGAGGGCAGGTTTGTGTTTGTGCTTATGTAAGTTTCCTGCAGCACAGAGCGAATCTAAAAATGGATCCGCGTGCTCATCTGAGACAGAATAAATAGTGTTTGTTCGTTAAGCCGGGGTTTATAAAGTAGAAAAGTACAATAGAAACATCATCATAACAAGTCATTCAGGAACCATTAATGGTGCAGTTGCAACAATGGAGTGTGGAACAATCATTTATGATCATTAGAAGCTCACTTGCTGAATGTTATTGTATGTCCCATTGCCATTATAGGCCACTTAGAAACTATATATATGGAGATCCAAAACCTTTAATTTTCCTCGATACACAGAGACAAAATTACAATCACACACACAATCACAAATAAGCTGATTTAGCATCATAACCCCACAATTTTCACTGATTCCAGAGTTAACAAGGAAGTTTCAGGATGGGTTTAAATATATAATAGTGGAGGAGGATGAAATGTACAGTGATAAAGCACTCTATCACCTCTGGAAAGCACTAGAGAAACCACGATTACCTTTAAACTTTAATTAGGACTGTGAGCTTGACTCAAGTAAATGCTTTGAATATTTAGTGCGGTGTAATGGTGGCAAAAGCTTTCAGAGCTTTAGAGACAAATAAATTGAATTCTACACTGAACTGATACCCAGTGAAGATCCCAGCTAACAATTTTAGGTTGTAAGAACGTTTCCTTAATGTTTCCAGTAAGTAATATTAATAACAACATTAATGTTATTTTAAAAGTTCTAGGAATAATCTAAATGTTTAGATGCTGTATTAACATTATTGCTTGGTTACAAGAACATTATTCAAACAATTTTTTAATTCTGTAATGTTCCACTAACAACTTAATAATACGTTTTTAATATATAGATTTATAGATAGCGTTAAAAATGTTCTACTAACGTTACTGCAAGATGGTTTTTGATAACTATGAGAGAACTTATAGAGAATGCTAACCAACATTCTGAGAATGTCCCTTGTTAGCCGTGATAGACCAGAGTTAGGTAAATATTGTCACTTTTCTTGGTGCCAGGAAAGAGCCGAACATCTGCGTGTTGGACCATCTGCAGGCGAAAGTGAAATGAATGACAGATTTTCATTTACAGATCTCATTAAACGAAATGAAAGGTTTTAATTTAGCAATAGCCCTGAGCGTACCAGTTCATTTCACAACAACCTCTATTACTTTAGGACTGAATCACAGATAACACCCAGAGAGGCCAAATAAAATCTCTGTCTCACTTAGCTGAAGAAAAATGAATGTTACAAACAAGGTCACTGATCATTATCTCAAGCGTGATAGGAAATTCTTTTGTAAAAAATGAGGCCTCCCAGAAAGCACAGGTTGTTTTCTATCTCATAAAGGAACAGCTCCAGCACCACAGACCTTTAGACAGGTCACATAACAGACAGATGCTGTAACGTGTAGAGAAATACGTGTTTTGTACAAATCTGGCTGAACAGAAACCTTTCTGTGCTTTCCACAGGCTGATTGCTTTGATAAAACCAGCAGGTTTATTTGAGCTGAGTGAGAGTGATGTAATACGGCAGAAACCTTTGATAAACTCATGCCTATTAAAAACCTTCTGTCCAAACATCACATGCCACACTCATCAAATCTGCCAATGCAGGGAACACATCTGAGGGTCTCAGCCAGAGGTGTATGAGGGGGAGTACAGAGGTGAAGTGCTTGTGCTTGCCCCAGAGAGACCCACAATAATCCAGACCGCATGTGTCAAGAGCTTACTGTGGTTCATGGGAAAATAAAGCCTGGCAGATTTTAGCTGTCAGAGACGGCGGCCAGAAAATCATCTCACTACAGTGTAAATAAACAGCAGTTAAATAACCTGATTAATCCCGCCAGGCCTCGCACGTCCCCTCTTTTTCTCTGAGATTTCCTCAAACCTCAAAGGAGCTGAAATTAAGCTAAATGAAGCTCAGAAATGCAGAGGATTTAGTTTCACGTGTCTTTTGTGTATTTATTGATCAACTTAGTTTTACTTTATCTTTGATCTCGTTTTCATCTTGCGCAATGCAAACGAAAGGTAATTCAAATAGCTATACATAAATGCACCATCATGTTTAGAGGTTATGCACCAGCCACGTTTTCGCCATTGGTTTTGCACCCTTTCCTCGTTTGAAATACAAGACTGCAGTTCTTTATGTTAGGAAAACAAGGTCATGGAGAACATGTGGATATTTCTGATATGGAGTTCTGCAGCTGTAAATAGAAAATGCGTCACTCTGACGTTTTGTTTTAATGACAGTATAGGACAACAAAGGAGTAACGTGACCAATGTGTTAAATAGTTAAAGTGACATGTAAATGGATATCTAACAGGGCCCGAAGATGCCTATGTAAGGTATACAACCCAGAGAATGTGCTGTCGTCCAAATAAATTGCTTCTGGCTGTGCACCAGATCATTGCTGTAAGGTATTAATGCGTTGGGTGAATATTTAAAATCTTCCGCTCTTCACTGCGTCAGCGATTGGAAAGACAGTCATTTTCATCAACCCTTCGCTCAGCAGAAGATGAGCACTGTACAAACAACAATTAAAAACAACCTGTGATTTTCTCAGAATTTGGTTGACATGTTTGTGCTCCACAGTTACCTGTATTTTGTCAAGAACTGCTGCGGGTGAAAAGGGTGTCTTAGCACAAGGACCTGGAGGAGTTGATTTCTGCTCGGGCAGAAGAATCAGGCACCTTGCTCTAAACTCAGGCCTCAACCTTGGCTGCGAAGAGCTGGTAATGGGCAGCCAACCCAGCATCTTAGCAACTGCCATTGACCTACTGCGGAAACTATGTGTGAATGAGGCACAAGTCCTGAGACAAGTTTGCACCCAGGCTATAGGGCTATTTCTTCAAGGGCCATAATAGTGGCTTTGTGCACACATTATCTGCAGGCCTGGAGCTCCCTACTTGGGATGAGAAGCACGGGAAACAAAGCAGATGCCCGCTGGTTAATTGCACCAACAGCGGCACACTGTAGCCCTCCAGAACTGTTGTGTAATGGAAGAAATGGGCGAGATGCTTTTTTCCTTCTTCAGAAAGGGATGTTTTCCTGTTTGCATGCCTAAAGATTAAGGTTCTTCACACTGTAAAAAATGAACTGGAAATATACTGGTAATTTTCTGTCAGGACATTTATCTGTTAATTTTAAAGACATTTCCAGTAAAACACGACACAATGCAGTGCATAATTTAAAAGACAGGTAAAACAGCTGTAAAAATCACAACAGAAAATTCCTTCATCTTATTACAGTAAATTGTCCTCTACAGTACATTGTCCTCTGTTTTTTTTTGAGTGCAAAGCGATGATTTAGAAGAATCATTTTTGGTTCCCCAAAAAAACATTTAGTCAAAGTTTCTTAAAAGGACCATTACTTTCCTACATTTTATATATATTGTAAAGAACCCCTTTCCACTTAAAACAATGTTCTGTTAAACAGAAAGGTTCTGTAGATTTTTATGAACCATACAGGCAAAAATGGTTCTTCTATTGCATCGTTAATCACCTTTCTTTTAAGAGTGTGGGCCTGTTTAAAAGTGAACCCTCTTTAGCCTTTGTGCTGGCATTGAATGGCGCTCATCATGGGGCATCTCTTTAAACATCAAGAGATGCTGTTCAACATCCGACTGACAAATCAGTTCCATCCTTATGAGAGTTATGAGAGAAAGAGAAGAAACGCAAGACAATGGCCCCTTTGTGCTGATGGAGAAGGACGTGGTGGCATATTATGAGTCATAAAACATCATCATTATTATGAACAGAAGCGCATGACATGCTTACAATATGAATAATAAATGGCAAATTTGAATAGCGATGTTGGAGACTCATCTATGACCTCACTGTGGCTTCCCGCAAGAAAATGACAATAAACCACAGCATTTATGTTTGGTTTTAAATGAAACAATGAGTTTTGGCAAATACAGCAAGTTTAAAAACAGAGTTTTTTGACAGCCCTACATATTACATAAAGCATGTGGTTTTCACTGGAGATTAGCAGCTAATAACTAACTTATGAAAATTATAACTCTTACTGATGGTATTCAGATTAATTTTCTTGGAAATATGGTAAAAGTGTGGAGGTTATCATGTTCTGGACCAAGAAAAGCAAACAAGGCAGTCTCACCACAGCTGGGTAACTGAAAAGCAACGCTGTGAGGGGGAGAGACAAACAATAGACAGACTGTAGAGATTTCTTCTGGTTTTGAAGTTCTGGCCTTAATCTGTATGTCTCTGGGGAGAACAAAGCAGACGGAGATATTTCATGAGTCACTTCATGCATCATTGTTCTAAAGAAGAAGTGCGTCAAAGCTTACCGGAAGTCCTTAACCAACTCAGCCCACAGAGTTTATGTATCATTATATATTATATGACATGGCAAAATATTTTTTTAGATTCTGTAGTCATTTGGGAAGTGTACATATACATTAAAAGCATTGAATTGTAAGTAAGGCTGTCAAATGATAAAAACTGTAAATTAATAATATGATATGCTGATTAAGAAATCCAGTAATCTCAATTAATCATACACACACACACACACACTTTTAAAAAACACACACACTTTATTTACTATATTTTTGTAGCATTTTTACAAATGAGGACGTCCTCAAAGGTAAGTTTTGCTGACTTTTGGGTACAAATTTGTCTCCAATATCTGGTTAAGTAAACACACATACACACACATATACATACACACAGATATATGTACAGAACTGATTATTTTTTTTTAATTGTGTTCATTTTTAAAAAATCAATAGCAGTAAATAACTCATTAAATTGACTAACTGATAGAGTCAGTATTTTATTATAGTGGTTAACAAGCGATCCCCTCAACAAGCAGTTCAGAAATTTTCCACTGGAAAGGCATATAGGTCTGTGTAAACATATACCATTAGCCATAAATCACTCACAAGGCAAGAATGGAACTTGCCACACCTGAAACACACAGAAAAGCTTCTTCCTTTCATAAAATGTCACAGAGAAAAGCCACTGCATTCTCTAAAGAACAACCTCAGTTTCCACATATCATCACCAGGCACACAGAGCGGGCTGCATCCCTCCCTCATGGAGATTATGTTACATTATTTGGGAAGGGCATTGTTCTTTGTTTCTCTGCCATATAATGCAAAAAATTTCCGTCAGCAATATCGAAAAGAGCAGGTGGCAGAGTCGCAGACAACAGATCAGGTTTGACACTGAAAATCTCCCGTGAACTCAGACAGAGAGGGTCTTTGTACATCGGTTTTCCTTTTTTCTGATGAATCACACATAATAATTCTCTTGCTATCCTCAAAAGAGGCTCCCAGGACAATAAGTGTTGTCAGGAATGTTATGTAACTAGGAAAGCTACGCTGGAACAGTGCTATGACAGACAAGAATGATTTATTGAGTGGGGAACAAATAACTTTTCCCCCAAATTTAATCTTTCTGCATAAACAAGATGTTTTGTTTCCCCGTACATGAATTTCCAACATGGGCAATGTGTTCACAGTGGAGGCCTGTCCATCTGACTACATGTGTTGGGGTGAGGGTGGTGGCAGGGTGTCCATACTCTCTTGCACACAGCAGGGCAGTCTCACTGAAAGCTGCCAGCCTCAGCAGGGAGCTAATTACTGTGTCCTCGCCTGGCGTGGCGGGGGGCGTGAGCGCGCTGTGAATGACTCCAGAGGCACTGCGGAAAGTAGAGCAGCAGAGATGGAACTCAAAAGCAAGCGGACCAGATTCATGTGCACGCGCGGGCCTCTCTCTTCTCGGGAGGCCCCTGGGGGCCCGTGTCATTTACAAACATGCTTCCTCCCCCAGGTCTACATATTATCTTTTTCATGTCCTACGACTGCAACCTTGTGCCATCTCCCAATGGAAAATTCTGTTATGCTGGAACTTTAAGACAAATGTGTGGTAATGCCACATTAAAAGCATCTGGGTTTTCTGACGTTATTGTTCCGTAAGTGTCGACTTATTCAAAGTCAAATGGGGTCTGCGGTGCGAGTTAGCTAAAGCAAACAAAAATGAGGAGTAAATCTGTATCATTAAAACAGATACTACATTACAATTGTTTTAAAATCCATAGCAATTGTAACAGGGAGTCAGTTTTTATGATACAGATTTACTTTTTTCAAAATCAGGTGATGGAGAAGTGTCTTGAAAGCCGTGGTGTTGTCATCATCATGTGATCTGAACATTCTAGTGTCAGGAAGTTGCACAACATGACGTGCAAAAGAGAGTAAAGTTGGAATGAGTGAGTCAGGAATGATTGACAGATTTGTTTTTAACCCCACCCTGATCCTGACTGAATTCTAGAGATGTTGAGGTTTACTGCTGGAGCTTGGGAAAGCCTCTCCTTTGACAAGAACTAATCAGAAATAGAACATATGTAATGCTGTCCTACAGCTTCAAGTTCTATCTCAGGATTATGGAACAGCTTGAGGGTGACAAAACAATTACTGCTTTACTCTCATAATCTTTACATGCATCTCTGATCGCAAAACCTCTCGGGTGGGTGCAACGGGGTATGGTTAGTATTTTCTGCCCTACCCATGAACTGAGATTTGTTCCACATCATTAGACCAGAGGCCAGTCTTTCCAGGAAAAAGTGACATTTACTGCGGCACCTTATCATGACTGAAACACTCCTTCTTGGTTTCTACATATGTGTAGGTTAGGAATACTCTGTTTACATGGATCAAGGACAATTCTACAGCAGATTTAACTGAAATGACTATAAAACTGCTTTCGATAAGAAACGCCTCATATATTCTCAAAGGTGTGTTACGGTGAACATCAAATGCATTTTTCTTGATGCATAAAAAAATTCAGTGTTTGTTTCAACAGTTTGAAACAGTGGTTCCTATGTACTGAATAACATGCAGAGTGGTGTAATCAAAAGAGAGTTTGTGTGTACTAACACGCTCAGAAATGTAATATCTACACTTGGACAGAGTCCAAGACAAACCGTTGACAATTATCTTTTTCATCCAGAATATCCTGTATCAGAGACCACCCAAAACAGACTAAAATGCATCTTACTTCATTCACTTATGTTCACCTCCTTCCTCCTGTCTGCTCTCCTTCACGTTACTGTTCTGTGACATTTTTCTGTTGAAAAAACCAGGCCTTCCAGCTTAGGCAGGTTTTAGCTGGTCTCCCAGCCTGGTTGTAGCTGGTTAAGCTGGTTTAGCAGACTGGTTATAGAGGGGTTTTGGCCAGTTTTTAGGTGTTTAAGCTGGTCTTAACTGGTCAGACTTGAAAACCAGCTGACCTACCAGCTAAAATCAGATTGGCCAGCTTTGGCAGGGAGGCCCATTTTAAACCAGCTATTTCCAGCTTAGACCAGCTAACCATTCTAGGCTGGTTTTAGCAGGTTTTTCAGCAGGGACACTGCCTGTGACTGTAAATTCACGTGTGACTTTGACATACATCTTATTACCCCCGAGGCTGCTGTAGAGAAATTCCTCTGTGCTGTAAGAAAACATGTTTAAATAAAAATTAGCTGCTTTCTGTCACACCATCCGACTGTTCTCTGTGCTTTACCGTCAAGTGTCTGGCAGGTTTACTGGACAGGGATTATACAAAAATGAAGCGATTTGCAGCCTTTAAAAAAAGAAAACGTGTATCGCCTCAAAGCTCATGTGGAATGTAGGGCAAACGAGCGCAGGAAGAGATCATAGAGTTATGCAATCTGACTCTGTGACGATAAAAACATGGAAAAGATCCAGACCAGCTGTTCTGCCCTCCGAACACTATCACCAGCCTGCGTCCTCACACTCAGCACTTCGAACTGACAACTGGCCCAACGCTGTTCAGAATGACTGAAGAATTTGAATAAGAACCAAAAGTTTCTTGCCCGAGAAATTTAACACTTATGAGGACTCTGTACATTACTTACTATTAAGATCACAAGCAGTATACATGTATTGAAAGGGTTCAGATATACGCTGAGCACTTGTTGGTTGCTTGTCCTTCACTAGCAGGACCAAGTTATCATTTAAAAAAGAAAACAGAAAGAAAACTATAACTAAATTTTTTTAGTGATTACAGATGATCTTTTATTAGCAATTTCTCATAATCAGCAATTTCTCTAAATAACTACCTGACTTAAACATACAGGCAACACACTTGAGCATTCCACTGATATAACCTTTTAAATAGCGTGTCAAAAATGATAAAAGATAACTGATGTGTTGGAGGAGTGAAGATAGCTGTCTTTATCGGATGAGGCAACTCTTCTGAGCCTGGAAGCAAAGAACATGGAAAACTCATTAATACATTTACACCCCGATAAATACCCTCAAATAAATGCCATCTGCTGGGAGAGAAAGAGGTCAGGGTGAAGAGAGCAGGGCGGGGGACGGATAATTCTGTGTAAATATGATTCTGATGAAGATCTTTGCTTATATGTCAACAAAATCAAACATCAACTACTGCAGAAATCATTTAAAATGAAATGGCACCTGTATGCCAGTATAAACTGTTTAAAAAATTGAGAGCTGAACGTATATATCAAAACTAACAAACAGAGGCCCCTGCTGTGCTGCGGGCCCCTGTCTCACTAAAGGCCCCGCACACTCTGCTTCCTTCTGTTCTATCAGCATTCCAGCCTCTGCTTTGGCCAATGTCCTAACAACCAGCCAGCTCCCGTCGTGTCTGTGGAACCAATGGAACTTCATGAACATTAATCTGCTCTCGTTTTGTGTTCTCGCCTGGCTAATTATCCCATAGTATGGAGTTTATTAGGTGCTTTGTGCTATACTGATAAATGCACTGGAGTGGGTCTCAGTGGCAGGGCAGATGGCCATGCCTGGAGGGCAACATGGGATTGCTCGCCCCTTTCTCTCCAAATCCAGCTATGATTCAGAGCAACACCCCAACAAACACACACAAAGACACGCATGCAATCGCGCACGTCCCTTTCAACACCTGTTGTAAGAGTAGGCATGCTCTGTCTCAGGCTTTTCACTCTGTGGATTTTAATGAATGCTTGGAACGTTACTGACATATTATTGGCGTGAAACATTTGAGTGTGTCAATAGATATGAAGCATGTCTGGAACTGTTTTATTATAAATTTCATATCAAAGCACATTAATATGACCGAAGGGGTCTCAGCTTTTATATTGATTATTATAATTCAGTCATAATAACAACAAAAATGATTACCAGTACAATCTGTACTGCAGTCTTTAACTTTACTATCGCCTTTTCAGCTTTTATCCATATAACTCAAAACATGTTATGGAATATATTTCGGTAACTTTCTGGGATTCGTGGAGGTTTTTCTCTAGCACAGCTACTATAGCTTACTACACATTTTTATATTTCAAATAGATTTCAAATCAGAGTCAGACCAGTTTTGTCAGTGTACCAAATAATATTGATCATAATGAAAAGTATTCGAAAAGTTCAAGCAACCTACAGTTTGCGAGCGTCAATTTGGCGCCAGTTAAAAATCTACGCTCTGACTAACTTGTAATTAAGTCATAGAAATGTGTCATAATATTAATAATTAGGCTAAAACTACTTTTGGACCAAATATAATTAAATACTATTACCAACAACAATGCTTGCATGCACTTTAAAAAATGCTCCACCCATATGAATAAAAACATCAAACAGTGTATTTATAGGCATGTAGCAGAAAGGTATACATGTAGATTTGAAAGCACGCAGCGAACAACATGATAACATACAAGAAAAACATTTCTGACAAGCAGGGTAGGTAAAAGACGTTTATACGGGGATGATCAGGGCTAGCTGTCAAAAAAAAGTTCCTGTCTGTAGCTCAGTTGGAAAAGCGTTGCTGCAGCGACACAAACGCTGAGGGTTCGATTTCCAAGGAACATACTGATTAAATGTATAGCTTGAATTTACTGTAAGTCACTTTGGATAAGTGTTTGCCAAATGCAGAAATGCAAAGAAATTGCCACAGGGACTATATCTCAGTAATTATATGATTTAGATTAAAAAAACAATTACACTAACAATTTTTGTATGTTGGTTTTGAACACCTAATAACCCTCTTAAATCAGAATAGCTTTTGTGAATTCTATCTTTAACACCAAAATTTCAAATTCATCATTTTTGTGGTAGGTATAAATATGCGAACACAAAAATCTTTTTCTTGGGCAAGAGTGGAGAAACTGTTCGACAGCCCTTGTAGACTTTATTAAGGCATGTGGCTACACAGAAATCAGCATTCAAAAATAAACCTACCCTGAGAAATACTCACTGGAGTAAACAGTGTGACAACTAGCCTTGTTCTATCCCAAGCCTGTTAAAAAAAGAACTGGACAGAATTTTGCAGTGCCACCTCCTCCTTCAAAGAAATCATCTTGGAAAGCTGGTTATGATGCCGGTATCCTGAGGGCGGCATGACAAGTCTTGATTTGTCAAAGATTTCTGTTGTTCAGCATGCTAGATATTCAGATGTTTACCACCATTAATCAGAGCACTTTAAAACGTTCCACACAAATAAATGACATTATTTATGTATTGTACTTACAAGCAGCAATAAAGAGACTCTATTATTAGATCTGTCAGTTGAGCCAAACTCAGATCATGTGATTATTTTAATACAGTGACTTACAATTTTGTGCCAAGATTCAGAGGTTATATGGGTCATGATAATTTGATAGTTACATCAGCTACTGTAGCATAGTTTAAGTTTTCTAGAGAATAAACATTTCCCCACCCCCAATTTCTGAACTATATGTTGGTTACACGTCACAATACATTTTTGCTTTGAAGAGATGTTATAGGTTCAAATTTGAGAGAAGAGAAAACAGGTTTGTTTTCACCGCCAGTTCCCTGAGAGAAAAAGTGGGAGCAGTCCAACGAATAAAATGGAGCAGAGCCCTAGATACATGACTAAACCTAACAACCCAAACTGTGTCTCATGTTTTGGAACTGCCAGGATGTTTTGCAGTTATAAGCTAAAGTTTGGCATAAAAATAATAATAAATGGCTACCCTAAAAACCACACATTTCTCAGGATCACATATACTAAAATCAACAGTTAGCTGGAACTGAGCCTGTTGAAATATATTTGAGCCTAAAAGTTTTGCTGCTGGAAAAAGTGATAATCAGGGAAGTGTGTAAGCTTCTTCTCCACTGAGAAGTTTCTTTTATTTGCCTAAAATGAGCTGTGACAACCTCTGTCCTCACTCTGAGAGAGCAGCTGGATGGAAGGCAGAGAGCCAGCTGAAGGGATCAGGAGATCAATCGGAAAGATGGAGCGGGGGAACGAGTAATCTGCAAAGGGGGTGTGTGCCTAGAGGTTATGCACAAAGAGAGGGCAGAGAACACAATAAGAGGGCATTGTGTTCCTGAGGAAGGTTTATACCTGTTGCCCAGTTCTCACGCAGCACCAGATCTCAGTCAGCACCCCACTGCTCATTTTACATGAAAATGTCAGCAGAAGGTCAGGAAGTGTTGGAAAAAGTGTTGCTCTTTAATCATTAAAGAAAACAAGTAATTTTTTTACACAAACTTAATACAAAATTAAAATACTTGTTTTAAGCAGAAGTTTTCAATGCAATAAAGCCTTTTAACAAACATTTAGTTTAGATTTGTTAAACAAACATAAATTCATGTCTGATAAAAATACAAAACACTTGATTTCAACATTTTTTTTCCTGCACACATGCACCAGCACTCACTGCATCAGACAAGCACACATGCACCAGAACTCACTGTCAGACATGCAAACATGCACAAGTACTCACAAATTCAGATATGCAAACATGCAACACCATTTACTGCAGACATGCACACATGCACCAGAACTCACTCCATCAGACATGCAAACATGCACAAGTACACAATCAGTATGCAACTCTGACCAGAATTCACTATCAGACATGCAAACATGCACAAGTACTCACAAATTCAGATATGCAAACATGCAACACCATTTACTGCAGACATGCACACATGCACCAGAACTCACTCCATCAGACATGCAAACATGCACAAGTACTCACAAATTCAGATATGCAAACATGCAACACCATTTACTGCAGACATGCACACATGCACCAGAACTCACTCCATCAGACATGCAAACATGCACAAGTACTCACAAATTCAGATATGCAAACATGCAACACTATTTACTGCAGACATGCACACATGCAACACCACTCACTGCATCAGACATGCACACAGGCAACACCACCTTATTTTTCTGCCATACAACAACAAATAAGGTAATAACCATGTTTTGAGTAAAAAGTCAAAACTACATAGATATGTTATATTATTATTCTAGCAAAATCCTTTATACAAGACAGTCAAGGCCTTGGACAGTAAAATGAAACTAATGCATGATGAAGAAAAAGAGGCAGAGAGAGGGAAGGATGACATATAAAGAGAATGTTGGAATGGGGAGGTATGTTGAGGAGGGACCATGGGAGCATATCAGAACTTCAATTATGGTTAAAAGTCATAAAACCTCTGGAATTGCCTGCTGATGCCCATGAGTGGTGAACTGTGGAGATATTGATGTGAATGACCCAGATCTCACTGTGCAGTTGTCATTAAGACACATAATCAAGCTCCTGTAATTACTGCCGGACGCATTATGCCGTGAGTCATGTGACATGGATTGCAGCACTCTGTGATGTTAAAGTTGCTAAAGCGTGTGACCTTCAAAGAAGCAGAATTTGTATAATAAAGGGTATAATGTTTGTATAATGTTTCCTGGACATCTTGTACCAACAGACTGGTGGTTCTCAACTAGTGGGTCGCAACCCAAAAATGGGTGTCAGATCTAGGCTTGTGAAAACACTCATGTCTTTAATTGCGAGAAATTGTGAATCTAATCAACCTCTGGTATTTTGGCAGAAATTCATCTGTAATTAAACAAACCAGGTACAGTACAGCCAGCAGTTGCATGACCTCCCCTCTTTCAAAATGATAATAAAACAATGTAACAATACAGTTTTATTTATATATTAAATACAGGTTTACTTGCAGCATGGCTGTGCTGACCACAGTTTGTTTGTGCTGAGAGCGAGAAATTAGACATTAAGAAATCAAAATAATTTTTCCATTTAGCTGTCATCATGTCATGTAATGACACTAATTTTACATATTGTTGGGTTTGTTTAATTTAACTAATATTAATGCATTACAATGTTTGATTTTGAAGACTTTTTTGTTGCATAATCGGTTTGGTACAGTGTTGAGTCGCTGGTTGTCCAGGGCAAAAAATGGGCCCTGAAGCAAAACCACTAGACATTCTTTTAAACAAATAGTAACCTGCCATTTGCACTCTTCAAATCATCAGTTTTGTCTCTACAGGGCAGATGTGTGTTTACTGCAGGTACAGACAGGTGTTGTGATGATGTATGAGCACCTAATGCAGTGATGGATAGGTCTGCCTGGCAGAGTATAAATGAACGTCGATGTTAGGTCATAGATTTTACATTGTCTTGAAATTGATCTGGCCTGTGTTATGCACCACAGTTTAATCTGGTGAATATGCAGGTCAAGCAACAAATGTGTGTACAGGGTTTAAAAGGAGAGGACGAGCTTGTTCTGTACAAATTGTAGACACACAGCTAAATAAATACATGCCACTCTTAGAAAACAGAGCCAAAAGTGTGCAAGCATAACAAAGATTACAACAACAGCCTTGGCTAGCAAATTCCATTGCCTTGCACAGCATTATTTATGGTCAGTGTGCCAAAAACAATATTTTTCTCTGTTAAAAAGTTGATCACTATGCTGTCTAAACATAACAATGTTGAACTTTTGCATTACGTGAAATCTATGAATAAAATGTGACTGGGTTTACCAGCCCTTTTAAATATATCAGTAGTAAGTCATAACACTAGGTGTTTTTACATGGAGCATTCCAATTGTAATCGGTTTAAACGTCCAATCTGAATGAAAATACTTTATGTAAACATCTTAGCCGAAATGACAAAAAGTGTGCACGTGAATGCTGCTACTGCTTCTAAAGCATCCTAAAGACAAATTCATTCTCTCAGTCGCACAGAAACCTCAGGTGTTTAAACGACCCATTCTGTCTGTATCAAAAGAGCTGAAAACACAAAACCGCACCACACAAGGAATTCAGACAGAAATTGCCCAAGCTTGCTGGTGCTTTTCCGCAGTTCATTACAGGTTGTGAGAAGGCCTGGCTGTTTACAATGCTATCAAAAGACCCCATAGAGCACACGCTCAAACTGACTATTATATTACTGTGGGATTTCCTCCTCAAACAAAGCGCTCTCCCCATGACCTCTCACTGCCTTTGAACACCAACTCAACGGTTTCATCTGTGACAGGGAGCTGTGAATGAATGATGAATTGCCCCAGAAGAAAGTGCCGTCGCCCAACACAATCCGACTGTTGAGACGCACTCTCTGCCGACATGTTTACTTTAAAGTCAAGGACGATGCCTCTTCCCAGATCCAAGGCAGCAGACAGATGAAGGTAGCGTGGCACAGAGATGCCCGTGTGTGTGTGCTGGACTGTGAGATTGATGGACAGCGGGTGGGTGGGCGACTGAAGAGCAGGGATGAGCAGATGATGGTCTGTGGGGATGTGATTAGGTGTCTTCACAGCACACTGTCTGCAGGCAGGTGAGTTTAATCCTGCTGGGACAGCTCCGTCTTACTTGGCTGTTTCAATTAGAAAACTTTGAGGTCCACTTTACACTCATGTCCATCAGGGCAATGTGGTTGCTTGAGAAAATGTCATGGTACAAACCATTTTTGTACAATTTAAAAGCCCTTGAAATTAACTTTAAGTTCATGTCTGTTAACAGAGAACCGCTATATTGTATATTCGTATATTAGTGCACCACTAATAAATTGTCAAAAGTAACTTTTAGCAAAAAAGTGCCTTTAGCATTTGCAGACTTTGTCTTCCGGGAGGAGACCAAAAATATTGATGACTCATTTATACTGATACTGAGGCACTCGCATGCACTTCTAAATTTGTGTTCAATAAAATTGTCAGAAACATTTGCGTCTCTCCTACTAATATCATCTGTCTTCTGTCTCTGACAAGCAACAGCTCTCAGTGTTCCTGTAGCTCAATGGGGAGAGCATTGCGTTAGCAGCGCAAAGATTGTGGGTTTGATTCCCATGGAACATACTGCTGATGTATACTTTGAATTCACTGAAAGCTGCATTGGATAAAAGTGTCTGCCAAATGCATAAATGTAAAATCATGATAGTTGAGGGTGACAGATTAAAGAATATAGGCTATTAAAAACCCTTTCAAAATATACCACCCTACTTGCTATATTTACTGTCCAACAAGATTGAACAGGACTTCCTAATCAACCCAAAACAGAAACCTGTGTATATTAAACCGAAGTCTTTAATGTTGTCGACACTCCAAGAAAAATGGGCAACTCAATGCAAAAAAATGATAATAATTACTTCAAATCAATTGTTCAAATCAAAATAGCATTGTTGATTATAATGAGAGGAAGTGAGTTCTGTTGCATCGTGTCACACCACTCACTTGAGTGGATGGGGTGTTAATGACTGATGAGTCTAAATGACTCTAATTGACTTGTTTTGCTCTGTGGTAGTTCAGGTACACTTAGACAGATGCTGGTAAACTGCTGAGGCAGGGCAGATCAGCCCATGTTCGCTGGTTTCCCGTCCCATGCTGGATGGAATTACCGGACTGGAAAGTGCACAGCTGTCCATGATCTGACAGAACAGCAGCAGTCAGCGTGCAACAACCCCACACACACACACACTCACACACACACGGACACACTTTCCACCAAACACTCAAACTTCTCACATGACTATACATCCTGCCCACTGAACAGACAGAAATGAGTACAAAAACGTTCCTCTTTGACTCATTGATATTAATGTTTAATTCTGTTTAGTTCATTTCAACATCCTCTAAGTGTGTTTGTATAACTGAAGACTTAAGATAACATTTTCCATGTTTCACAAGGCCAAAAACACAGTCAGAAAGGCCTGAAAGTGGCCTTCAGAAACTAGGACATCTTTATTTAGCCCTGCACTTATAAACTATAAACTGTGGCTCAGTTTATAGGTTGTTAATTAACCAAAACAAATGAATTAAATGCTGTCAGTGGTGGTGGTCCATAATAAAACCTCAAACAACCGGAAAACATGCAGGTCATGCTCGTGTAGGACCTTGAGGTGTGGAAAGTTTCTCCAAAACAAAACTCCAGAAATAGACACTAAAGACACGGAATTCATTAATTTGGTAAAACAAACAAATCTAAAAAACACAACAACAACAAAAATGAAATGTTTATAAATTCTGAAAAAACTTGCCTCTACAATGCAAGGGTGCTCTGCGTGGTTGCCAGGGTGTTGCTATGAAGTGGTTAAGATGTTTAAAGATTGTTGTTAGTGAGTTTTAAATGGTTACTAAGGCATTATCAGGTAAGTTAACATAAGTCTTTTTGGTCATTGCTTTGTGGGTATTTACTGGCGAAACTCCAAAGAGCAGCAAGTCACATGAGTTTAGGTATCAATCAAGCACAAACCATATGGGACAAGTTTACTAGCACTTTTAATACCTATTGTTAATATTTGCGGTTAGGGATTTAACCAAGTATAAGTAAAAATAATGGCTTATCTGAAGATGTTTATCTTACCTTGAGTAGCTTGAGAATTTAGTAGCTGCTAATGTTCAGTGTGTTAGAACCCTGTCAAAGTCCAACATCAGAAACTGGTTCAAAACTAAACCGAGTCTCAGATGTTTGGCTTGACATTCTGGCGGGTGGCCGCACTGCCAGTTGGGCACCATCTGCCTGCTACCTCAGCCTGATTATAACCAGCTGTGTGGTGGGAACTTTTATCTACAGTGTCAAGCTCTCTGTCAAAACCATATCATATCTAATGTTGTCAAGATAACCTCATCTAACACAAATGTGATCTCGGAATAGTACGTGAGATATGGCTATGGAATTCAGAATTTCACTTCTTAGAAGACAAACAACCAGGAATTTCTAAATGTAAGCAAACCAGATTGGATTTTGTTTTAACTTGGCACATCTTTACAAGTATTTCTATTCATTTCCTGCATCTGTGTTTGAACTCCAGGGCAATTTCCTCCTTTGCTCTTCCCATGAAGCTCCTTCTCACATGACCACAATGTGTGGCTAATTCGCAGGAATTGCGAGTATTATATTGCCTCAATAAGTTGACATGCCCCGACAGCTTCACCTCTCCATCTCTCCTCACAGGAGGAAGAAACCCATGATAGGGAACCGGGGTTAAATGGCAAGCTACTGAACATAATGACGGAGCTCTTGAAAGGATTTAAATGGCATGAAAGAGGCGCAGATCCGTCCCTTTGTAAACAAGGATTCTCACGGGGACTAGACTTATGAAAAGATTAGCCCCTTCAATAAACATGTGGATGTATTACGCTGCAAAACCCCCGTGCAGCTGGGCATTACTGCTGCGTTGTTCGGAGTAATCTGGGATGCTTGCCATTTAATCTGAATGCTATTAAAATCTCTCGTTTCCTGTGGATTACAGAACTGGTAGGTTGCCCTGACCTTCACATTAGATGCAATCCTCCAAGATCTGCACAGAGTCTCCTGCAGTTTTCATATTTTCATAAACCTTGGAAAGAAAAGAGGAGGATCAAGTTATTCAGAAACTACAGGTCACACAGGTTTTGTGTTTGGCACGCTGTGAGAAAAACATATACCCCTATGAACGCATGTAATGAATAATATATTAAAAATAACATCTGAACAAATCGCAGTATAGCAGTGGTTGGGGTTTTGCTTTGTTGTCTGCAACGTCAAAGGTCAAAACCAAACAGAGATATAAATATTATCCAAACACTGAGAGAAATATTTACACTAAAACGAGTTGGTTTATAGCGCCATCTAGTGGAAACAACCCCCAAGTGCATCTAGTGCTCAGAGATTAGTTATCACAAATAAAATGCACAAATAAATATGATCAACCCTCGTTTCGTGACAACGTAAAATAATCGCAGAAAAATTGCGTGATGATCTGAAAAACTGCACGACGTGTGGGGAATAATAATAAAAATATGACACGTTACGAAAAAGTGCACAATTACAGCTGAGCAGGACTAATGCATCCAAACACCAGTGCAAATTATGCTCGTATTTGTATTATGTGACAATAAATAAAATATATTAATATATGTATAAAGTTTATTATGTGTGGCACGCGTACACGCTTTTGCATCGTCACAGGCCGCGCGTCGCTCACCTGTGACGTACTAAAACATTAAAACAACATTTTGTTAATTTTTTAATATCACTCACACATTTACAGAGCCGCTCAGTTCACACTTTATCAACATTGTTGTGATTTGGGGCCCCGTGGCCTCACGGGATAGAAAAGGGCATCCGGGTTCTGCTCGCGTGCTGTTTCGTGCATTCTGCTCATTTCTCATCAACATTTCTGATTTTCTGTCACTTTTTAAACATAAAATGCATCTCGCTTATTATTAGGTTTTGTCCAAAAAAGTCATACATTTCATAAGCATGATTTTCATGGTGTGCATGTGTGTGTTTTCAACACAACAGGATCTGAGGCCTAACTGGGCATCCGTTTCAACCCATTCGTGGAAAGCACCCACTTATTTTTACCTGGATTACGAACGAAACAAAACGATACACACAACTTTGCATTCTGGCAAAATACCTAGAAGAAACTTTCTGTATTTTCATAAGGTTTTTTTTCCATACAAATGAAAAAAAAAGCAGAAAAATAAAATCCAATCCTGTATTTTTATTACAAGTTTAATTCAACATTCACTGTAAATTAATCATAACTCTCTAATTCATATTTAACAAAACATTATTAGAAAGCACACATCATAACCATTAGAGGTACTAACATAACGCTTCTGCACAAGGTCGGTTTTTATTGTACACGGGAGATTCCTACAACTGCTGGGACCTTTTAATTTATCAGTAAGTGAAAGAGGGCAAGACAGAACCAGGCTGAATATTCATTAACACTGCTTAACTTTCCTTTTGGAAAACCTAAAGACTCTCTCTCTTTCTCTCTCTCTCTCGGACTAAAACATTTGTTAAGTGTTACATCCAAAAGAAAAAAACAAAAAACAACAAACAAAGGGTATATATGAAACAATACAGTAGTTATGGATGTAATATATTTGCATTTAATATTTTAGTAAAGGACGGTTATGACGGAATACTACGTCAATATGAAGTGCTTTGCACCACAGATGCGTAACCTGCCAATGCTGTAACAGTGACGATGCATTTTGATTTTGCAACTGTACAAGGTAGAACAGGTAGAGAGCAGGTGAACTATCATATTTACTACAATAGCTATACTGCCTGGCCACAGCATAAGTTCACATTTAACTTTTCCATGCAGTCATGCAAAAAATTCACTGTGTTGAGTTACAGGCTGTAAACCAGAGCCACGTCGACAAGCTCTCCAGGTCGCTTCCCTGACGGGCAAAAGCAATCAACAACAACGTAAAACACCCAAAATGATCGGCAGAGCACAAAAGCAGCCCATCCCACTGGAAACACTGTGGATTACAGATCAGCTCAAATCGTTGAATTCTGCAGGTGAGCTGTCTGAGGTCCATTTGGAAGCAGTTCATTTGTTGCCAACAGAGCACAGGAAGTCGGCTCACCACTTCCTGTGTTTGAGAGTCTAAGGTTTCTCCTCCTCCCGATTGGCTACATGGGCCACGTTTTAGCCCTGTTGCCCACCTGCTCCTCCATCAAAATGTCTCTCTGCTTCCACACTTCACAATAGACATGCAATACACAGACCAAATTAATTCATAGGTTAGGTTGTACATTTATATAGATTTATACATATTTATATAATTCATATATTTTCAGGAATGTTAATCTTTTTTGTTGGACGATACAAAATTACTTTTCATATGACACATACATAAGCAACATCATAAAAACAGTCTCTTCTTTAAAAAAACATCCCTTAATAAAAATAAGTTCTATTTGCGTTTTGTTTATTTTACAATATATTTTCTTTTCCTCTCCATCTTCTCGTGGTTTGGGATGGGGGGGATGGTATTTTTACAATGGGCATTTTGTGCAGCCGCACTCCATGGTGGTCTCCATCTCTTCAGAGAAGGAGGATCCATCGGAGCACTTGAAGCTGACCTTCCGTCTCCGGCTCTTGGTGGGGGCGCAGCAGAGGCCCGAGTGACAGGCCTGAGGACACTCCACCCGTGGAATTTTACTGGTGGAGGTGCAGCTTTTGTGACCCATGTGACGCTTGAGTAGCTCACGAACCATCTCTCCTTGGCACGTGAGCTCTGTGTGGAGGAGGGTGCAGAGAACAGGTCATCAGATAAAGCGTTTATATTTTAATAAGCATTAGGACTCAATTCTTGACTTATTGTGTAACTCTTCTGGATTGCAATGTAGTTAGGTAAAAGGTTTGTAAAATGTGCTAGTAGGGGTTACCGAGATAAGGTAAGCAGTATTTAGTTTAGCTACCATGATGTGTCTGCTCCATGTGAAATAAAAACTTTCTGATAGAATTTAAAGGCAGGGCGGGCAATTTGTTCCATAACCACTTTTTGTTATGCTGGCTGAAAGTCTCCACATACTGGCATCACTAAGTAAAGTGGTCTAAATATATTTCTATAAATAAATGTCTTCTGTGGAAGGTACAGGTCCATAATATGATCATCCAATCATTGCATTCAGTCCAAATGCAATGATAGGATGTCCTATTTGCCTGTTAGTCTATGTATGCGTTCATGTGTTGGAGAAGGTTTATTTTACCAGTGTTTTGGAAACAAGCCCTTGTCAGCTCTTTCAGTTATATTCACTTATTGAGCATACACGATTTTAAACACAAAAGTACTGTTAATTTCAATGGAAAATGAAAACTCAGTAGACCTAAGTTATTTGTACAATTGCTACATATGTATGTGTACAGTTAAAAACTTATTTATAGCTGAACATTAATAGTGCATATGTTTCTACATCTGACCTGATTCACAGTTAGGTCCAGTATACCCAGGCTGGCAGTGGCACACAGGATCTCCATTCTCTGTTACTCTGCACTCTCCGTGCACACAGTGCTGCCCCCTGCAGGCAGCCGACTCTTCTCGCCTGTCACAGTATTGACCCAAGTATCCATCCGCACATGAACAACTGTAGGACGAACCCTTTGGCACACACACACCATGCACACACCTAAGAGAGAGAGAGAGAGCATTACTTCCTGCTAAATGTACAAGTATAGAGTTTCACCTTGGTGTATGTTGCTAATGCATTTAATGGGTCAAAAATATATTATTTTAATACACAGTAGTCTCAATAATTTGAAATAATCTGAACATGTCAAAAGTGTAAACTTAACTAAGAACAAATCTTTTTCTCTTAATAGTGAATCTACTGTTTCATAATGTAAAGCCTTTACAACAAATGCCTTAGTTATTTGTTATCTATTGTTATCTAATGCTACATTAATGTATCTCCATACATTATAAGTATGCTTAACTATGTCCAGATAACTTTTCTGCTGTAGTATTTATAGTATTTATATACAGGCCTAAATTTCTTAGCATAGTAAGTAATGTGCATTTTCATGTATTCATTCAGTATTCAGTATTGTGTGTTTGTGTACCTGCTGCTCTGGCAGGGGCTCTGGGAGTTCATCTGCTCACACAGAGGGCCGCTGTGGCCGGTGGGACACTCGCACGTCACGCCCACCTCTCCTCTCTGCCTGCAGGCCCCCTGAGCACAAACACTGCAGGAGTGACAGCCCGGCAAGACGCCCTCTGACCCTGCCAGCCCACTGCCCAAGTCCTGCAGTTCTCCATTGAGCCGGACATTATGAATGCAGCCATTGAATGCCTGGAACGGTCGGTCTGGACCCGGTCGCAAACCTGCCGTGCCAATTAAAGAGGGCACACCTACAAAACAATGAACACATGGGCAAATGTAAAAGTAGTATTTTCAAGTGCATACAGAAAAAAACTAGCTCTTAATTTGTGATGATGCATTCTAACATTATAGTGGCATCTATAATCTATAACGAGGCTTTTTGACTGTTTATTATAATTATGCACATTTATGAAGAGTCATGTTTTGATCCACTGCAACGGTTACTAAGAGATTTCAGGTTCTGAATAATAAAATGCGTTTTAATATTAATAAATTAGTATTTCTTAAATAGACAGCATTCTGTTTTTTAACAAATATTCTGGTTTAAAGCCTTCTAAAATACAAGGGCTTTCATTTAGAGCATCAAAAGGTGTCTTTGAATCTTACCGCCTATATAAAGTTGTGTGCTGTGGTCCACAGAAGGAGGGCGGGGCAGTTTGCCAAGGCTTTTTGGTGCCCCCTTGTCCACCACCAAGCTTAGGGTCTGATTCTGGATCAGCACCTCCACCGTGTGGAAAAGTCCGTCATTTACTGACTCCACACTGAGACAAAGCAAAAGAGACCATACAGGATTACCACTCAAAACTCAATGCCACAGTAATCATCAACAAGGGCTTCTCAGAACATTAGAAACTCTTAGTTGGAACTGAACCTACAACCTCTGGGGTAGCAGATTTAATCCCTTAACCATTAGGCTTCTACAGTATCATGAACCAGGCGACTGTGGCAAGAAAAATGGTCTAAGATTGGGTCCAAACTGACATTTGGAGAAGTTTCCTCCTTTGAGATGGTAGCATGACCTTGAGACTGGTGCCTCAGAGCTCTCATTCTGGCTAAGTTTAGGGCAGTATGGTTGGTTAATCGCTGTTTTAACTGATTGTAACATGTGAGCACTGGGATAAATTAAACTTTTAAAGAAACTTTCTAACCCCAAACAAAAGACCCAATTATGCATTACAAAATATCTCCCCACTGTTTAAAAATGACATGGTTTCCACATTAGGCTCTGTCAGGTGTATTTTCAGTGAGTTTGGCACTGATGTGGAGAGAGCTTGCGTTGTGGGAACAGGAGAGCTTGTGTTGGCCATGAGTTCATTCTGTCTTTGAGTTAACACACTCAAATCACATCCTGCTGAGTTTGGCACAGTGACTGCGTGAACTCCTGAGAGCGATTCTGTTTCACACGCTCATTTTTAAACCATTGAAGAGTGCTGTTTGTTTCCTATTCCACAAAACTTCCATGAAACATCCCATGGACTATGACAGCATGCTGGTTTTTTGAGGGGCTGTTTTTGCCCATTTCCTCCTCAGTTTCGTGCTTTGCACTGCATGGATCACGCAGCTTGGCCCCAGTTTTGCTTTCTTTTGGGATTGTGTTTTGTTTAAAGGTGAGACTGCAGCCTTCTGGGTTATGAACTTATCAGCATCCTCTGAACTACCTCCAGATCATGAGAAAGAAGTCGGGTCAGGCTGCAGAAACTCCCATTCTGTATTGTTGTAGTTATTGCTGGATGAAACACAAGTTGTTACAGACAGCTAGAGAGACAGTGGTTTGGCAAAGAAGGGCCGAAACCAATAGAAACAGAGGGGGTGAGAGAAATGATATTGTGGTAAGTGGAGTATATCTTAATCTCCACCTCAGCATAAAACAAGGTTTTCCTCTTTTTCTGTGGTGGAGTACAAGAAATACTAGAGAAAAACAGATCAAGTCATTTCTTTTTATGTGGCAGGATATCAGGATCGATGACGAAACACTGTCAATATGTGTAAAACTCTTCCTCTAAGGTGTGAATGTAATATAACAATTAACCGTATTACCTCATTATTTAATTAAAAACTCAAAACCCATGTGTGACATGCTCTAGTAAAAGGCCTCTACAGATTAAAACCCAGCTAACAGGGAACATTCTCAGAACACTGGCTAATGTTCTCTAAAAGTTCTTGCAGAACTTTTATATCATATATATATACCCCAGAACACTAAGTTGTTAGTGGAACATTTTAAAAATGTTACAGAGTATAAAAAGTTTGGATAACATTCCTCCAGCGTGTTATTTAAACAGCATTCCAACAACTGTTCCTGAAACTTTCATTTCCAAATTACTTAATGGAAACATTCGGGAAATGTACTTACAACTTAAAATTGTTAGCTGGGGACACTCTAACTGTAGGTCCCATTACATAAATGATAAAACCATCAAAGAAATGGAAACTACAGCATAGCCAAGCAGATACATAAAGCAAACAGGCAAACATTAAATGAACTCATTTTTGCTTTGTGGGCAAGCAGTTAATATGTATGCTGGCTCACAACGGTATTTTCCATTGCAGAAATACTGAGGCCATAGGTGCGGATAGAGATCAGTGTCACCAGATATAAGGGGGTACGGTTCACTGAGGTCTTGACTGAACAAAGACCCAACACAGGCACACGTGTGGTTTGCATTACAGACCCATAATTCAATTCCTGTTTCAAAACAGTCTTTTGCAACAAACACTACAGTGTGTTGGCTAGACCCCCCAAACATCTAAAAATGAACATTTGATACATCAGTACCACCATGGACGACCGGTTTAATTATCATATAATGACATTTTCATCCAGTGTCTCTGGTTTTGACAGCCGTCTTTCATTAGGTCTGAGGGCCTGCATGCTGGCTGAAAAGGAAATGGGAAGAGTATTTTGCAGAGAATGTGGCACGGGCGGGGAAACGCAATGGAAAAAAGAGGAAAACTCTATTATAAAAATGAAAACAGATTTAATCAGAACATAAATCTCACAGCGGGAGAGCAGAGATGATTAGAATTGACCAAATGATTTTGAATGCATGCAGTGAAGGCCTAGCACCACTAAGGGGCAGCAGAGAACAGCTCCTTACGATACAGCATAGCGTTTGTAACTGTTGGCCTTTTGTTCGCATTTCGACAGGCAGAAAATATCCTGAGGTCGTAATATTTTTAGAATGGAGGGGGTGAGAAGGTGGAGTGTCTTTGATGTGCGCCTAGCCTGCATATTAGCTTCAAGCGCCCCATTATGGAACTCAATAAAAACAAACAGAAAACCGTGGAAGGTTTCAGCAACCTCATGTCACCCCTCGCATATGAGGGGAAGTCAATTTCCTGTCCGCTGAAAATAAAATACTCTGTTTTTCCTTGAGCAAAACCGCATTATAAATGACACATACACAAAGTTAGGAACTATTACCGGTTCCTTCATCTTGGAGAGTTATCTAGATCAGCAAACCTGTAGACATATTTACATTTTCCAGGTTCAATTACGCGGCACTATCATTTGCTTACACTGGCTAAGAGTGATACTGTGCAGACAAAGTTACGGGCAGCAGCTGTAAAGTCAATTATGCTGGTTTGGAACGTGAATAACTAAACAAGATTGTTTAGGGTTGAAGATATGATGGGTTATGGCCAAGTAGCGTAGCTAGCATTTGCTCCACAGAGAGACTGAAATGAACAGCTAACATCAAATCCTCTGTAGATGGCAAGAGTATTGCACTGGAGATGAAAGTATTGATTTGGGCTAATGCTATAGCTCACAGGGAGGCATGATAACAAAAAACACTAAATCTCAGGTTGGATTTCTGCTTTTCTCACTGGAGTACAGCCGTGTAAATCCAAAGCAGCAGAAAACCATAACTGGTCTCCAGTATAAAAACCCTAATAAATCAAAATGGTTTTGTGCCTTTTATTTATTTCTGTTAGCTTTAAGATCATCTATAGTATGTGCTAGCATATCCTTAACCTTTGACACTATGCACAATACACACAGTATGCAATACTCTCTATTAGATAAATATAGGTCAAATATATTAATGACTCAAATTACACTTATTGTTTTGTCCAATTAAATGCTCCATGAAATAAAAACGTCCTTTCAAATATCACATACTGACTAGCAAAACCAAGTAGCCATAAAAATTATGTTCACGGCTGTGATGTTTACTAAAGGTTACTGGCTATTTATAAATATACACAAGGCCTTCATTATGTCCCGCCCCAACTTCCTGTTTCAGCAGGAAATGCGTCAGCACTGCAAATAAAACTGCACTTTTCAAGCCAGTTCATGGTGACTATAAGCTCGAGCACTATAGCATCGCCTGGCTGCCTTATTCTAGAAAGTCTTCTATTTTCACTCCATTAGCTGTACTGACACAGTAACTCAGTGCTAATCTAGGGCGAGGGAACAAAAACAGGCCATAGAAACATCCCCTGACCCCTCCTCCTGCTCCCAGTGCTGCTCAGTGTTAAAACCCAGTTGACATGCCAAACATTAGCTGCTTTTGGAAGGCTGTGGTTAGGCGTGGTGCAGGATGGTGAGCCCACGCTGAGCGGGACGGAGGGGGGGTGGGGACAACTGCAATTCTAACATTCTCATTCAATTTCCTGTGATGTTTCCACAAACCACCGTTTCTGCTGAGGAACTGCCCATGCCGCTGCTTAAACTAATACGCAGATTAGCGTGACATTTAGCAAAGGGCAACACATTAACACGCTGCATGGGCCCAAGCATTCATCTCATGGTAATGAGACATTACTGCTAGTTAGATGCCTCCTCTGCCCTCCTTCCCAGCATATATTTCACTCTCTCCATCCCCCCACCCACCATCCGTGGAGGCGGGATCACACTACACAGATAAGTGTCCTTCACTCTTCATCGGATCTCAGCCACTCGTCCTCTCTCAGGGGGCTGATCTGTCTTATTGCCCACCAATAGATCTCTCTCGCTTTCCCTCAAGTGTTTCTGCTCTCTCATCATGCTGTCCTTCATCGCCATTTAAACGTGACCATTTTCTTCATCTTTCCTTGTTACAGATCTCTTCTCTTGCTGAGGTTCAACAGGGACGAGGTGTAAGAAGAGCTGAGCGGGATCTGAGGATGGTGTGGGAATCTTGCAAGTTCTTCTCTCTGATCTTCGCCCCATGGAGCCTTTTTATGACCCAGTTCCACATTTGAAGTCTAGCACCCGCAGAGAGCCGCTGAGCCAGACTAGGCTCAGGAATGCTCCAACCACAGCCTCAAAACTTCCACAGTGGGAAAACCCAAGCAAGGGAGCTGCCCAGACGTCGTACCCACGTCCAAGCTTTGCGGCATGGGATGGGTTACAAATTGAGCAGCTGGATCTAGAGAGGCTCCGTCAAGCTCTGGTTCCACATTGTTAGCACTAACTATGACATGAAGACCTCAGGAGAAAGTTCTCCAGATTGGGGCGTGTTGTACAGCGCTGTGGCCAAAATCAGCTAAATGGAGACTCAAGGACAGTCTTGCTTTCCTTCTTTCCTCAAACTCGCTTCAGCCATTTGAACCTCAATGTTTGCCTAAAGACAATAAGATGCAGGTGCCAAAACCACATAAGACAACATCACTTGGTGAAAAACAAGATAATGAGAGATTATACTACATATACATTGATCTCTGCTTGACAAGAAGGTGTCCAGAAGAACTCTCACATGGCATCAAAATGTATTCAGTCACAACACTGCATATTCATTTAGCTGTACAGGAACTCACTGAAGTTATGGTCTATCTGCATGTGCTACAAGAGATTGACACTCTGGAGCTCATAAGGGTTACACAGATTGAATCTGGTTTGCGGACCAGCTGTGTGAGAACACTCAGTCCTTATATAGTGCCAGGTTATCAGTCATGGTTTAGTGGTTAGCTTACATACTCTGGACATGTTGATCTGTGGTGCTCATGAAAGACATGCTGGTTTGAAACCCGCCTGCAACATATTCCAATAAAGTCCCTAATCTCGCTACACTCAATTAAACTGGTAAAAAATACTGAATGAATGTGTAGACTTAATTCTAGGTTTAGATTTTAACTGCGTCCTAATTCTGCAAAGACAAGGAACCTGCATGAAATGTTATTTTCCCATGTCGAAACTCCCTCAAAGAAATCGATTTGGCCCTCGCTGCAGGCTGACGGGAAGAGTGTCCCTCTGCAGCGGGAACCAGAGGTACTGGATCAATATAAAATCATCAGGCAGGCAGGACCAAAGCACTCAGCTCTCTTCTGTTTACCTCCGCTGCCTGCTAAAACGGCTGCCAATCACAGATGTTCTCGCTCTACACCCTACTTTACACCCCCAAATATGTGTACAGATGCCAATCTCTATCTTACAATCCTATAAACTGGTTGGTTATCATTAGTGTTGTTTGTAGACTAGCTTTATAAACCTGAATCTGATCTCTTGAAACCCATTACAGAGAAGCCTGTTCTAGCTTAATGACATCCGCAGTGACCCAGCAGGCCGGAGTCAGGCACCATCTGCTGCAGACTCAACAAACCTGTTGTCTGTTGAAAGGGCAGGGGGTGAGGCCTAAGACCTCTCTGTTTATGGGGGCTCCAATGAGCATAGAAGTCATGGCGGCTACACCACAGAAGTGTTTTCATGGGAACCGGGTGAGAGAAGAAAACTATTGCCAGAGGCAGACACACACAGGTCACGTAAACCCAGGGCTCCTCTATGGTTTTATGATGTGCCATGAGCTTACAGGGATTAAATTTGCCTGAAAACCAGAAGCAAACGTACCTGCTAACACGCCTTTTTACCCTGACCTATTCTGGGTGAGAGTGGGGGGGCCTTTCTTAAAACTGCAGTTATATTTATGGAAGATGAATGAATGTGTTTCATGTTTTAAAATAAGCTTGGCATCTTTCTGTCTACGATTTGGTGTAGCTAAAACTGTTGGCTGTATGGATGTGTTTACTGTGTAGAAGAGATATGACTGCGTTTGTGCCTCTGTTCTAAAATGGACTGAAAAGGTATGTCTTATGGTGCAGGATAAAAATATGTTACCTGCCTTTTGAAGCCCCAACTAACAGTAAACATTTCTCAGAACGTTGGCTAATGTTCTCTGAAAGTTATTGAAAATGTTCTTGTAGTAACATTAGTAGAACTTTTTAAATGTTCTATATCATATCAAAAACTGTATTATTACAAAAAAAATGTAATATTGTTCTTTTAACCAAGCAATGATAGTAATACAACGTCTAAAAAACTGGGCGTTTTGAACATTCCTAGAACATTCTAAATAACATTTTGAACGTTTTTATTACTTAATGGTAAAATTAGGGAAACGTTCTTACAACATAAAATTGTCAGTCTTTGCATTTGGTGCGCGTCTATGACGTCTTAAGATGCTGCATGCGTGTGCATTCTGTATCCTCACCTGTACACGGTGGTAGGAGGATACTTGGCAACATCGTAGATCAAACGTATGTGTCCCTGGTACAGCTCCAGGGCAAGTGGGTCATGATCTTCTTTATACAACAGAATGCCATTGTCCTTATCTGTAGCTACCTAAGAGAGAGAGAGAGAGAGAGAGAGAGAGAGAGGGAGAGAGACAGAGACAGCAAAAGATCAGTCAAGGAAATTGGCAATGAGAAGCTCTGAAGATGGAGGTGGAGGGTTACAAAACAAACAGGAGTGCAAGATAAGCACTCTGTTCCTCTCCTATATACACAGTGTGACGCACACACCGGGTGAGAGAACGGCCGCAGGCCTTGCCATTAACTCTCAGTTTAGTGGAGGGTATCAATTGGAATGCTTGTAAGCAAAGCTATGACAGAAAACAGCTCACGTTTATAGAAGAGCCCTGTGACAGGAGGACGAGAGGGGAAAAGAGAGCAGTTGATGGGTTATGGGGTGTGGAAGCCCCGCCACACATCAGCTGAGACAGAGTGGACTGCTTACTTTCATAGCCTGGAGCCATAGGCGCAGTTAATGCGCGCATGCCTCACAAGTGTCTTCTGGTTTCTGTCAGTGGATATTTCACAGGAGGGCCAAATCATTAACAACGTTTAGCACAGTTTTACTAGGAATGCTGGAAATAAAAAAAGAAACCCAATTTGATTGCTTTCTATATTTACTAGTCCCAAGTGCATGTTCTCTCTGCCTTGCTTTTCAAAGTCTGCGAACATCAAACCTGATGCGAGTAAATGACACAACAGTGTAAAATATTCAGTTTAAAGAGATTTTAAAGAGATGCATTATTTCTTTATTTTCTTTTTCTCTCACTTGGAGTGAATTTTCTAGAAAAGAATATATACATTGTTTAAATATTGAATACATACATTATATTGAATATATGTTGTTAGTGGAAACCGTTACAGAATTAAAAAAGTGTTTGAATAATGTTCTTATAACCAAGCACTATGTTAATATTATGTCTCAAAAATTACATTTTGAATATTCCTAGAACATTTGTGTTTTTGTTACTTAATGGAAACATTAGGGAAATATTCTTACTACCTAAAATTGTTATCTGGGGATACATCAAGATACTTAACTGCACAGAGAGATAAACAGCGGCTGGGCTTTTTAAAATTTCTCTGATTTTAATTAACATTAGTGTGCCCTTTTGACAGTGAGAAGATAGGCTCATTTGTAGCAGATCTAACAGTGATGCAGGGCCCCTGATTGCAACGGATAACAGCCCGGCTCAACCTCTATTAACATAATATATGTCCTCAAGAGAGGCATTATTCATGCAAGTGGACAAGAGGTGACATTCTCATAATGTCAGTGAGACCAGAGCTGGCTTAGACCGGCACTGCGGATGAAAAAGCCCAGGATGGATGTTAGAGGGGGAAGATTGCTTTTCATGGCTGCAGAGAAAGTGAGTTTGGCTGATACGCTGAGGTCTGTCTGCAGGCTAGTGAAATGGTAAATCTATATTAGTCAGTCTGAAGAATCTGATCTGGGATCCATTGTTAACCATTACAGGAAGCGTTTACAGGCATACCTGCAGGGATATGTGCGTGGGTGGTCGGATCTTGGCGCCAGAGAGCTCCACGTAGGTATCCTTGCCGAGGAAGTGCACGGTTACCATTTTATGGCACTTGTTGCCAAAGAAACCAGGCAGACAGCGGCACACAGGCTCCCCCTCCATAACCAGACACTGGGCTCCATTTTGGCAGTCAGACTGATCACATGGGCTCGTCTTCTGAAGCAATATCATTGGTGGAGGGTTCTCACAGAAAAGCCCACTAATGAGAGAAAGTTACAGTAGATAAAGATAAAACTGTCAGTGACACTATCTGTGGGAGGGGCTTTGTGCAGAGCGTTGTGAGGTACTTGACAGCTTTTTGCGTGTATGCGGTAGCTGAAGTGACTTGGAAAATCATGTTTTTATAGTGCAATTTGAGCTTAAGAAACAAAATTTATGATACAGTTCATGTCAGGTTTAATAGTTGGTTGGAAATATATTGTTTTATTGTGACCTTAGCCAGCGATTTTCAAGAAATATGTCTTCCCCCATTCAAGGAGACAGGACTTGGTCTTATATGACTGAAATAGCTGCCCGGAGGCGAGTGCAATGACGGCCGCAAAGTGCAGAGACTTCCTAAAAGGGACTTTAGTGACCACACAAAGTGATACAATTGTAAACAAGCAAGATTGAAGACACAGTTCACCCATCAGATAATCAGATCAAACCCATGACTTTCTGCAATCTCTTTAAAATTGTTCTGTAGGTCAGCTTTGAAACAATATGTGTTGTGAAAAGCACCACACAATTTTAAATTTAACTTAAAAATGTGAACAAGATGAGACAACAGTGAGAGTAAAAGATGACAGGATTTATATTTTTAGGTGAGCTCTACGTTTAAGATTTTTTTTAAGAACAACTTTTTTAAGAACCAGCTTCAACAAAAGATGAAGCTGGTGTTACAATATTGATAGAGTGTCAGGTTGGCTGGTATGTCAGATTGATGATGAGACCAAGACACCATCAGGTCCTTCATTAGCAGCTGTGAGCTATTGTTCTTCTGTTTAATATCGCACACACACACACACACACACACAGTTATAATTAGCCATATGGAGATTCATCCTCTGTGTATTGCAGACTGAACGCTACACTGCTATATAATAAAGCACCAACTGTGGCTCAGAGGCTCGGTGCGTGTTTGTCTGTGTGTGAAAGTGTGTGCGTAGATAGTGTGTTTGCACATATATATATATATATATATATATATATATATATATCAAGCATATCATAATGAACACAGGTGTGCACATATTCAGGTTATCTATTGGTGCATGCATATCTCTTCCTGCGAGCAAGACAGAGGTAAACAGAGATGAATGCCTGTGAGTGTGTGTGTGAAAAAACCCTCTTTTGTTGTACTTAAAAAGTAATCGATAAAGTACCAAAAAGTACCAAAAATGTGTATTTTAGGCTTTAAACTGGGTTCACATACACTGTCTTTATTCTAATTGCAACATGATTTACAGTTAACAAAAGTCAATGGGAGAGTAATGATGTGTGTTTTTACTTAGCTACATAACGGTCCCCAGAAGTTAATAAAACTTAACAACAGAAAATTGACAAAATAAAAAAAGTATTCTATTCAAAAGCATAAACTGACAAAACAAAATGTAATTCTAATAAAAAATACAAACATTTATGTTTAAGTTTTGTTTTTAGTATTCATAATAAGCTTTATATAAAACCAATGGATGTCTATGGTACACCTTGTTTAGATTAATTTAAACTGGTGCGTGTACATTAGTGTGTGCGTGTTGATTTGACCATTAGCAGTATATAAACAAAGTACAAAAAGCAAGTCAATGGAAAGTACCAATAAATGTTTGTGTGTGTCTCACCTGAATCCCTCCTTACAGACACAAGTATAGCCATTGATGGCATCCACACACTCTGCTCCATGTTGACATTTGTTTTCCATACAGTCATTGTAATCCTGCTCACAGTGCTGACCAACATAACCTGGCAAACACTCGCACCTGTCGAAAACACCAAACAACACACTCTGTTTAAAGCTTAGATGCTTCAGATGTCTAGCAACAACTATTGCTGCCAGTACGACATTACTGGCAGAACAACAACTTTTACTGTGTCATCTGAGCCTGCTCTGGGGTTAGGGTTAGGTCATGCTTGTCCTTCCTGTGAAGTTCTCTAAGGTTCTGACCAAATGTCAGGTCCTCCCATTTTCCATTTCCCAGAGGGGCTCACACACTCACCTGTAGCCTTTACTGAGAGCAACACACTTGGAGTCATGTTGGCAGAGGTCAAACCCAGGCAGGCAGGGGTCAATCACCTCCTCACACAGATCACCTAAGATGCACACAGAGTAAAGGAACACACACTGGTAAATGGCTCTAGCAGTTGTCCTCATGCAGCAGTCAGAGGCTTATCACATGCTGAAACACTCAGAGCCTCAACTGTACGGGGGTGAAGCTCACAGTTGCATGGCTAAAGGAACTCTTTGACTAAACATACAGCATGTGTCACGACCCCCCTTGAGATCTACAAGTTTTCTCACTCCTCACACCATCTGCCAGTGTTTAGAATGTGTGGGGCTTTTTCTCCACCAGCTTCAACTGAAACAGATCTTTGTGTGATGGCAAAAGCCCTTCTAGAACATTCAACTCAGTGGGATCCACCTGAAGTCACTAAATCACTGCCAGTCAGAACCTTCAATAGGTTCCCTGTTCCAGTCCACCTGCTGTAGGAGGACATCCGGCCTGCAACAGGCCAGCTCTGATTCTCATTCACCCTTAACCCCCTAAAAATCCCCATTCATCTAAACTCAACCACCCAAGCACTTCCAGTCCAAGACCTCTCTGCATGCTTATTGTGGTGTTGCTAGACGCATGGCATGAACACAGCTCTGAAACAGATGTACCCTCTCTGTGCTCTGGCCCGTGAGACAGGCTTCAGTAAGTCTACTGCCAGGCCAACTTCCTCTGGACCCTCCCTGCAGAAACTGTGTTTGTGTTATTGTGTGTTCCCAGGAAAATCAGTGCAGTTGGTGTCTACAGATCACTCAGTGTTTCTTAAAAAAATCTGGCAATGAGCTCAGGCTGTTGGTTTTTAAATCAGATCTCGATGTTGGTGATAAGACTAAAGCTAATCATTTTAATTTTGTTTACATTTATGCATTTGGTAGACAGTTTTATGCAATTTGACTTGCACTGAGTGTGTTCAGGAATTACGTGTTACCAGAACATGCATTCTAAGAATTCAACCTATGACCTTCACCTACCCGAGGAGCTACAGGAAAGCTGACAAACCTCAGCAGAACCTTCAACAGATCGAAAGTCTGATCTTAAGTCATGGTGTTGGACTGAATAAGGTTCTTCTGTAGCAGTCTGTTCAGTTTGGGGCACAGTAACTTTGTTTAACAGTTTTACTCTCCATGCACAGGGACACAGCTTAGCCACACTGTCCTCGCTGCCATGCATCAGTCTAGACCTCCTCAGCCGAGAATTACAACTAAAGCCACTCCAAAAATACAAGTCCCAGACTGCCTAGGGGCACTCTGTTTAAAAAGGAGAGAAAAACCTCATCAGTCTGTTGGATCTCTGACCATCCTTCTCTCCTGCTCTTCATTTCACCTCATCACATAATTACACTTTTTTATATGACCAGTCGTGTACTGATGGAAGACAGAGAGAAAGTACAAATAGTAGTCTGATGGAGCTCAAACAAACAGCTTCTTGTAATAAAGAAAAATACAGGGTCAGATATTTATCCAAGACCAAAGATCTGTATGATATTCACATTAATCTTACAGCTCTATACTATTATTATTATTACAGTATACTCCTACTAGGAGGAAAGATCTGAGACAATATCGGTATTTAAGGGCAGTTAGAGACTGCTGGTTAGAGAATCAGACCAGAAGGTTGCCGGTTCAATTTCTAACACCAGCAGGAAACGACTGAGGTGCCTCCGAGAAAGGCACCTTACCCCCAATTGCTCCCCAGGTGCCGCAGTGCTGCCCACTGCTCTGGGTGCGTGTTTATGGTTTGCGGTGTGTGTGTTGACATCTAACTACTCCAATGAGTGTGCGCTAACTGGATGGGTTAAATGCAGAGGACAAATGGGGAGGAATATGGGTCACCATACTTGGCCTGCGTGTCACTTCACTTCAAATAAAACAACTAAAAGTCCATTAAGATACAGTAAAATGAGCAACACAATGCTTCACTGGGCTGGATTAAAACATGGCTTGATTCTTTTTTAACCATTGACTAACCAGACAGCTGTGTGTGCCCCCACAAGCCTAAAGACATGGCCCCAAATGTCAGGGTTGTGCCACAGCAATTCCATGACACACACACACACACACACACACACACACACACACACACACACACACACACTACATCCACTGTACTTGCTCCAAGGGAGGTGGCATGGAGGCATGCAGTTATAATGACAGGGCTGCTTGCACGTTCTCTCTTTTGAGGAAGGAGAAGTGAGGAGCAGAAAGGGGGGAGGGAAGACGAGAAATGAATAGAGCTGTGGTGCCACTGGAAGGCACTTGGCAATTCAAACATAGAAACGAACAAGCAATTTTAACAACAGCAAACATTTCAATTTGCAGAGTCAGGACTTATGTCCAAGGCTAGTTTGTTTAGTAAAACTGCCCTCTACCAGTCCTAAGATGTATATTATTTTGGTTTCCTAATGTTTTCTTAGCCACCTCAGTTGTGGCTGAAGGATATAAATGCAATTGGGACAGCCAGGCAAATGCAACGGCCTCACTGCGGTACAACTGAGGAAGACAAAGAGGGTAAAATGACTAGAAAAATAGTACCAGAGTCTGAGACGCTCTGAATGAGGTCAGAGTTTGCTACGGCTGCTTTTATGAGCTCCGTGAGAAAGCAGATTTGTACCTCTGTAGTTGGGGGGGCAGATGCAGGTGTAGGTGTTGATTCCGTCCACACAGGTGGAGTTGTTCTCACAGTCGTTGTCCTCACAATCATCAGGATTCACCTCACACTGCTGCCCCTCGAACCCTGGAGGACACACGCAGCTACAGGAAGACAATGATCAATATTTCAAATGTTAGAACAAAGGAAGCGATTGACTTCTGTTGTCTGACACTCTAAAACAGACTGATGTTCATCAGGCCTGCAGTCAGTCTCAAACCAACATCATTAATGAACAGCTGCTTATGTGAGGCACCTGTTCTGTTCGTGGCATTACAAAGATTTTTCTTAGTTTTTAACATGTAAAGTGGTGAGATATTAAGTTATAATAGATCATATTTACTTTAAGGTATTATTTTTAGATTAACTAATTGGCTTTTTGTGTAATTTGATATTACATTTCACATTAAATGTATTTTTGATAGTGAGGGTTTAGAAAATGGACAAATGAAGAGCAAGAAGTTATTGCACTGCATTACAAGTTCCCACAAAACAACCCCTTGAGAAAAATGAAAACCCCTTGTTAGAAAAACTGTCTTTGACTTCCATGACAAGGCTGAACTGTATTCTGTGTTTAACGCGTACTGAATACATAAAGATGAAGGCTGAGAGCTGCGGTGGTCATGTGACAGTAAACCGAAACACCTCATAGGCTGGCTCAGTGACAGAGGTTTCTAAACACGCACAGTGTTTGATAAACCTCCATCACCATGGCGACTCTTTGAGTAAGAGCAGTAACACTTATCTCACCCTGTAGCAGAACCCACGCCCGGTTTTACCCACCCGCCCTGTCCCTGCCCGCCGCCTGCCATTTCTCAGGGCCTGAGCCAGAAACTTATTTACTCCAAGACAAAACTCATACACACTCATCGCATTTATCCATCCTGGCCCAGTCAAATCTCAGGGCTCATTTGCTAGTTGTTTTGTAATGTGATTGGGAGGAACTAAAGCTTATGTGTCGTTCCTGCTGGATGTGAAGCGGCTGCCCAACAAAAAATTGTATAGAGGCTCGATGTGACATTACCAAAACTGCTGGGTGATTTATGACACATGGGGGGACGCTTGCTCTCCTATTACAACAGTCTGCTTGTCTCTTACTTCTTTCAAATGTCCCTTAGTAATACAAGCTTTGAATTTTTAATACCCTGATTTTGTCCAGATGAATCTGCATTTTTCAAAACCAAATGAGCAGCGTTTTATTTTTTATTTGTAGGTGTAAGACAGTGGATGATTTGTGGATAACAGTGTAAGTTGAGACAGGAAATGTTGTGAGCTAGACTCAAACCCATGGCACCGATATAAATACTGTGTATACTGGATGTACCTGTACTGCCCCTCCTGCCCAGGTGTGAGGTGACACGTGCCTCCATTACTGCAGGGCTGGCTGATGCAGGCGTTAATGGGGATCTCACAGTTACGGCCCTGAGAAAAGACAAGGAGCACAATGAGCAAGATCTGGAAAGAAAAGAGGCCAACAACTGCTCCTGCTTGACCTTTACATCCCAGGTCAAAGGTCACTATCAGAACATGGCATTTCTTTAAAGGTTAAAGATGAAGGGAATAAAAAGCCACATCATCTACAATAAAACATGCAGAAATCTGAACAAAATGTCAACTCAAATGTTAATTCCAATTTACCTTTCGAACAAGGTTAAGCAGTGGCTATTAAAGGCTTGCTACGGAAAGCAATGCTATGCGACCTTAGTTATAGGCTTGATGCCATATTTAATTTAAGCAAAAACAAGGCTGTGTGGGATAGTGTGTTCAATAAGTTGTACTGTATTTAGGTCCTAAGTCACGTCTCATTTTCATAACCAATGTTTTCTTGAGAATGTTTTCCACTGAAACGCCAACATATATAACAATTGAACCCATGGAAGAGGCTGTACATCCCTCACAGCCTCATTTTAAATCACGCCAAAAATAATTAAAATGTCTCTCCTAGCTGAGCTTCATTGCTCATACTTAGGGATTTGTTCTAAACCACTAACCCTAAATATTTCACTGTTCTTCCGCAATGTTTGGGCCAAAAGCATAAACGATACTTCAAATCATGCAGCGCATTGAGGAGAGGTGCGTTATTACTTTTCTGAGAGATTTATGGGCAAAAAAATATTCTGTAGGTTTACATAAGAACCATAATATTGAACAGACTTGTGGGTTGGCTCTTTTGACCTGGGCCAGTAATACCCTAGCAACCACCTAGCAATGCCCTAGTAGCCACACAAAACATGCTTGTAACGTTTCGCAACATGCTTAAGACACTCAAAACACGTTAGCAACCACGTCAATACCCTGGCAACCAACCACAACAATCTAGCCGCAGTGACTCAGACGAACCACCACTCACATTTTCTTCTATAAAAGTAACTAGTTTGTTGTGCTGTGCTATATCCATGCCCAGAGCAGAGTTTAGAGTAATATTGCGGTTTAGAGAAGATGTATGAAGAACCCAGGATCGTTTAGCGGTTGTTACTCTGTGACTAACGTTCTCCATTTCAATTTGAGACAAAGGCTTTTGCCTCTGATATGACTGTTTCCTGCGCTCTCCTCAGATGGGCTGAATGTCTCTGTTTTCTATCTCTTGCTCGCTCTGTTATTCCCTCTCTCGCTCTGTTATTCCCTCTCTTTCTCGCTCGCTCTCCCAATGTTTGATTTAATTCAGTACACTCGAACATTCTAATTAATCTTCACTTACTTGGAGGACAGACACACACAAACACACACCTACAAGTGACCTTGGGAGCAGAGATTTTAATTAAAAGACAGACCATTGGTTTTGTCTTGTAGAGGGCAAAGGGTTAAGCTCTTATCTGTTCTTCAGCAGAACAACACTGACAGGAATCCCATAACCAAACAAAAGGGTAATGATTACATGCTGCAGACAGGACCCGTGCACACACACGCAGCCTCAGTACAATAAGAACAGAGAACTAATCATGAAACTTCTGTTGCAGTGAGCCAGCTCAGAAAGATGGATGACAGGGCTCTCCTGCACATAATGATGTGCAAAACTCAGGAGGAATATTCTGTGTGCAAAAGGACAGGGAAGACGCCAAACAGCTGCTATCCCAGAATGCATCTGGGCCGCATTCATTCACCTTGTAGCCAAAGGGGCAGGTGCAGTGGTAGGAGCCGGTGACATCACTAACACAAGTGCCGTTGTTCTGACAGGGGACAGACAGACAGGGGGCGCACTTGGACATCAGACTCAAATCTGCTGGACCTTAAAGACACAGAACAGAGAATGATTTAAATATAAAGTGAGACATTGAAAAGAGACTGACAAACTGAGCGGGAACAGAAGAGAATGAAAAAATGAAACAGAACTAAAATAAAATTTATGGACATTATGGACATTTAATGTCCATAATATCATTTGTAGGACAGAGGCAGATTAGAACACAAATAAATACATACAGTAAAGGCCCGTTTACACCAGGAATGATAACTTTAAAAATAACAAGATAATGCTATGTTTATTCACGCTCCCATGCCGCAGTAAATGCCAATTCCTTTAAATTCAAACGCATTTCCTTGAATGTCAATTAGTAATTCCAACGATATCGTTCCTTGTATGTTTATCATTAGTGTTGTGGACTATGTCGTTCTCTTACATATAGAATTATTTAAAAACTCTATTTTTATAGTTATTTTTATTGTCCACAGTGCAAACACCCCATAAGACTCACCTTTGCACTGGAAGCGGCTGAGAGGGGTGGTGAGCAGCAGTCGGTCTGCCATGTCGGGTGGTCCCGTGCAGCGGGCGATGCCGGGCTCTTTATACCCCGCCTTTACCCACTGAGACAACCAGCGTAGCTCACAATCACAGTACAGAGGGTTCGCACCCAGAGCCCTGCATGACCAGAGACAGACATTACAAACACAAATCAAAGCATTTTGGTGTATGACACAAAGCCAACATCTCCAGTTAATACAAACATCCCGACTGCATTTCCTTTACTTCTGTGTCTAATGAAAAACAGGACACTTATCACTCAATGGGGTTTTTTTCTGACAGTTCTTTTCAATAAGTACACAAGAAGCTACAGTAGCCCCATTCCAAACCGGCAACGGAAACTACAGCCGGAGGGAAAAAACACAACACGGCCATAAGGCTCCATAATAGATGCCTTTTAGCTGTAATAAAATTTACAAAGATTTCCTGTGGGGCTCGGTCTCAAAGCGCACGGCACAAGGCTGCTCTATAGCAAAGCTACGCTCCATCCAGGTTGCACCCGGTAATGAGGTAAAACCTAAATGGAGTCTAAAGACCCGAGCTAGTCTCTGAGGCTGAGACTAGGGGCCCATCATTACCAGAGGCAGAGAGACCACACTGACACACACACACTTACAGATGAGATAGAGATGTCAAATGGCTGAAGGCTCCCTCTGGAATAGTTGAAAGGTCATTTCCGTGGAGGGTTCTGAAAGAACAGAAAGAAAAGAATTACAAACGCACAGAGTCCGCTCATTGTTTTCCAGACTATAAATGATGAAAGAGAGAGAGAGAGAGAGAGAGAGAGAGAGAAAGAGAGAGGAAAAACTAAAGGGTCACTTATTCACTGCATTTAGCATGAATTACAGTAAAGAGGTACCAATGGGAACCTCAAATTTGCATTGATATTTCATTGTATGTGGTGTCAGATCTGTTTAATAATTTCTCCTGTTCTGTTACTGGCGCGATCTGAGCCTGCAATCGGACAGCTATGGCTTCTCAAGGCCATGTCAGCGACAACCCCAGGGCATTCTGGGAAATTAAAAAGTGACAGTGATGACTGTCTGGCAGACGTGACTTAAAAGGGGTCGGAATAAGGCGGGTGTCTTTTTGACTACTTAGCATACTGTGCACGTAGACTGTTAAGCCGGTCCAACTTGTACAGAGAGACTTTTATGAATGTTTACTGCAACTATGGCCAGTTTTGTTGTGACAGACTTTTAGATGCTTCCTTAAAACACACTTTTCAAACTCATTAGCATCTTTGTCTTCCAGTAACGTAAGATTTTTACAGCACATGCATCACATGCAGAATTTTGTCACTGTTTCTCTCTAAGCTACATACAAATCACATTTTTGGTGTAAAACTGTATAAGAATTAATATAGCCCAAATCATTTTCACACCATAAATATTAACATTTTTATTCACTCGGCTGTTAGTTTAGTTTAGTTTAAAAATGTATTTATAAACATTTATGATGCATATTCATATTTTAAAATTGGTTCTGGGAAGGGTTTAACAATAAACTCTCATCATAAAAGGCATTTAGTTTTCAAATTTCACCTTCTCATAACAGAACATTTATATAAACATAATAAAAATCAACCTCTGGGACACAAAAGTGAGCACAGCTGAGGAAACAGAAAGGCTGATAATCTATTGCTTTCTCTCTAAGAACTTGCTGATGCTGTGAACATGCTACTGTTTTGAAGCTGCTCTGCTCAGCCAGCTTGTGTGTGTGTGTGTGTGTGTGTGTGTGTGTGTGTGTGTGTAAGACTGATGTGGCTGTACAGCTGATCACCGGTTAAAAACAAAAGTCTTACAGCAGGCGGAGAGAACGCAAGCCATCAAACGCATGGACCGGGACACAGCGAATCTGATTATAACTCAAGATGCTGCAGAGAAACAGAGAAAACACTCATGAGGTTTTAATGTCAACACCTTTTCAGACATGACAACACACACCTGCATCCAGACTTGTGTGAGTGACTGCAGGCTGCCGGCTTTACTCACAGAGTGGCGAGCTGAGTCATGTTGGTGAAGGTGAGAGGAGTGAGAACATTAATGCTGTTGTTACTGAGATCTCTGCAGGGAAACACATGCAAACACACAGCGTATGAAACGACACACTCATGCCTTCACAATTGCTCTAAACATATACAACATCACAGACATACTATCGTGTATACAGATGCCCCCCCATATGCTGATATTTTGAAAATGTCAGATATTGTTATATACCAAGGGAATATTTGCTCCTAGTTATTAATCTTTAATCACAAAATCTTTAAAACCGTGAATATGTTATTAAGATTTAAAAATGTTTTACTTAACAACATTTGTTTACTAAAAATGTCTTGCTGTAGCACAACTGGTAGAGCAGGTCGCTCAGTATAAAAGTCAAGAGTAAGATAGCAAGGGTTCACACATGCAGATCTATACATTAAATGCGCCGTATTGTCCGCCAAGTGAATGTGTGTAAATGCAAAGAGGAGAAATACATACAGCAGAGATAGTTGTTTCAGATTAGCAAGCTCTTTAGGCACAGATGTCAGGAGGTTTCCTTCCAAATACCTGAAATGATAAGAAAAACCTGTTAAAATCAAGTTCAAATCAGTTTTCATTTAAACCTTTATTTCATGCTTAAAGCATCATTTGCAGCCTAAACCAGCCAAAACAGACCAAATTAAAGTCTGGCATTGCCATTTGGCCATGGTATTCTCCAATAAGCGTTTAACACACTTGTTATTTAACAACACTTTTCTGTGTTTAAGTTTCTCTTGACTGATTGACCAGCTTGAACTATTTTTTCACTGAGCTTCTTGTTATGCATTCTGGGATTGCCTTATGCACAAAGGTACATGCAATGGGCAAAACAATTATTTGAGGTATTTTAGGCGGCAGCATGGTTAAGCTAGCTTTTGGTGTGTGACAGCCTTTATTTCAGAAGTATTCCTTTATTATGTTGTCTAGGTAGGCTGCTCACTAAATTTTAGATCAGAACTAAACAGCTACACTAAAAAGTAGCTGCTTGTATCGATTATTTACAACGTTTGCCCTTGGATTCATTTCATCCTGATTTTGACACCTTTCACCAGGAAACCCAAGAAAGCTGCTAAAAGGCTCTGAGCGCTCTCAGCTGAGCCCGGCATAACATCAGCAGACTTGTGTGAGGCTCAGCATCACTGCCAGAGGACAAGCCACAGTGACGGATAGATCTGAGAATGTCCAGTTATCAGCTGATAATGGAGTCTGTCAGTAAGAAGGAAGTGCAGTGATCCCAAAACTGAGAGACAGGAGAGGCTCAATGCTGCTCGAGTCCTGATACACTGCACAAAACACATTATTTCAATAGATAAACCAGTATTTCTGTCCAGTTTTTCCAGTTAAAGCATTGCCAACTCAATCATTTTACGTAGAATTTTTTATATAACATTGTTTTGCAGTGTAAAATCCAAAATTTGGTTTTCCTCTACCATCCAAAAACAATTTATGTCCCTGAGCTGAAAAGCTTTTTGTCCACCTCACTAATAACAGTTTACTACATCAGTCTCTCTGTGTCACTTGTTATTGTTATCTTGTGATTTCTTGTCTTCTCTGATCGTCTCAGTCATCTCATTCTGTTACTTTATCTGTGTCTCTCCATCTGTCTCCATCACTCTCTTTGCTCATTTTTGTGGCTGTATGAACCGGTTGTGTCCAGCGATAATGGACCTGTTTGTCAAGGGTTGTGTGATGGCCTTTCGCTTTCTCTCGATCTGATTGGTCCATTAGATCATGACAGAAACTTTTACTTTGCAATGGCTCACTGGCTCTTAGCACAATCTGTTTATACTAGACATCATGGTCATTTTCATTTCCTGCATTTAGTGACGTCTCAGTATTGCTTATGACGGGCTGATTTGCTGTTTGATTCCTGTCTAATGGTGGTTAGAGACACTCTTAAGGCAAATGTGTGTCAATAAACGTGATGATAGTTTAAAACTAGTTTGAGGTGCTGGGGTATAGTGGTTAATTCTCAGGGCTCTAAGCACAACAATACTGTTGTCAGCAATGAACTAGACATCAGCCATCACCACTGTTAACATGTTGCCCCGCATCAACATGTCCATAATAGTCTGGATCAAGCCTCCATCTCTCAAAGAAATTGAAAAAGGCCAAAATGAAGTCGTTATGTATTATTTAGACCCAATGCATTAAAAAATGTACGGGCTTTCTACAAATTGTAATTTAGTGGATGCACTGGAATTGTACTTAAGACATTGTTGATTAAAATCAGGTGATTTTAAATGAAATGACAAAAGGAGACCTTATACATCAGAATAAAACATTAAAATTAAGTACTAAGAAAACGGCTGTAAGAGCAATATGTTGCAATATTAATGTATTTAGTATTCTTTGCTAGCTACATTTGTGTCGGCCCTTGTATAAACCGAAGCTGTGGAAACAGCCCTGGCTGTGTGCCACTGAATAAATATTTTATTCCAAATGGTATAAGATTAAGCTATGAATTATCCATAAAAGGAACAGAAAGGAAAGGAGATATACAGAGACACTGTTATATCTTATAAGAAGAAACTCACAATTCGGTTGTATCTTTAGGGATCCCTTTGGGTAGAGAACGCAGCCCTCGGTTACTACAGCGCACCACCGTATCCGAGCATGTGCAGGAATCTGGACAGCGAGGGGTCGACGGCAGACAGCCGTTCTCCTCCATACCTGAGACAGAGAGTCAGAGAGACAGAAAAAGAGAGACCAAGACAGAAAGAGAGAGTCAGAGAGAGGGGGCGATAGCAAGAGACAGCGAGACAAAGAGAGAGAGACCGGGAGACAGAGACATAAATTTTTTATGCTCCTTTACATCATGCAAGAGAAAAATTTGTTGCTAGGAGATCTAATATAGAAACTCATCAATTCTTCAAAAGGAAGTAATAGAAAAAGAGTGAAAGAATGACTGAAAAACCACAGGTGTGACGTTCTTGAGTGCAGCACCTGACTTAAATGAACCAAATTCACTCCTACATTACACCCTTTCCCAAAACAGCACTTTCTCCAAGCTGCAGGAGTAATCTGCAGCTTGGTATCGTTATTAGATATTGTTATTACAACACACACTTGCTCGTAATGAGTGATACAGTGCACAGGAGTTTAAAATCAGCAGTTTAATATTGCTCTTGGCCCGACCAGTCCTCATTTCCTGCAAGCAATACTCGCAGCCTTCCTCTAAAGCTGCTTTCATCCAAGCTCTGTAAGATGCTATCTGTAAAAAGCCCGAATTACTCTACAGATTAAAAAGAAACAGTGAATTAAGCCATTAATGGGAGGTAATGGAGACCGAGATACGCTCCAACAATAACACACAGGACGAGTCTGGAAGGAGAGAGCGCTTGATCTGCCGCGAAAACGAAGTCGTTGAGGGGGTCGTGGGCTTGTTTTACAATAACTGGACTTCTTCAAACTACCAAAAATATCTTCCCGTAAATCAATTTAGCTTTGCTTTGTTACTCTTAACAGTAATTGCAGAGCACTGGCTGGAAATAGCTGGATGTTTTGGTAGTTTTTTGGCACTTAAGTGATGGTGCCCTCAACCCCACTCAAGGAGGAGGAAAAGCTCATTGGTTGAACGGAATAACAACACACAAGTCCTGACAGACGAGCTCTGACTAATGGACCTCAAGCCAGGGCGATTTCTCTTACTTTGAACCTCTTTATTTCAAAGTGCTTCTTCGTCTACAGCTGAGCGAGCTCCCTTAACACAATATTCCCCCAAGTCTGTGAGCAGCGAAAGAGTTGTTTCTACTCAGAATGGTGTAGCTTTGACAGGGAGGCTTTCTGTAACGCAGGACCCCGGCCAGACAGAAGCCAAACCGCAGTTCCTTTTTTCTCCGTAAAACTTTATGGCAGTCTCAAGGGGTTCTGTTTTCCTCTCAGTCTTTATGGACAGAGTTCTTCCCCATAAAAACCAGAGCGAGGAGAGATAATGTTGAGGCCTCCACGCTCGGCGTTTAATTTGTCCTCGCGGTGCCCTAGCAGTGCGGCCTTGTGGGAAACAGGCCCACTGCGATTTACTCAGGAGGCTGGGAAGGTGTGGGAAATCCGAGGAGATGGAGCGTCGAGCGAGCCCAGAACGGTGTCTAGAAAGAGCTGATTTCGTGGCCTGATCTAAGCAGTTTGATTTCATGGGAAGTGGAGATGGATGTGGTGTAGATGGCACCGGCAACAGCAAATAGTGGCTGAGGTCTGCAAACTCTTATTAATGTCCTGACAATAAACCTCTGATTCATGAGGAACCGAATGAAAGTGTGTATGTAACCTCTAAACAGGTCGGCATGGACTCAGAGGAGAAGCAGAACCATTTGGATCAAAATGAGAACTTGATAGATGAACATGTAAGAGAATGGATTAATGACAGGATGTTTGGTTTGCTTATAAAAGCTAATGGCATATTCGCATTTATTAAAAAATAGTTCTGGCTTTAAAATCAGATTGGATGAGGCGTCTTCAAAGCTGCTGTAAAATATATATACACAACATAAACAGATTATTACACTGATTTGACCATGTTAAAATGTGCTGTAAACTTTATGACCCAGAAAATGTCCCATTACCTGAAAAATATAACTGAACTATGTCATATCACACCTGTCACTGTAAAAAAAACTCTTAACAGCACCAAAAAGGAAGTGATCACACACAGTGTGTTAATGTTACTGTTCAGCCAATGACAATTGGCTCTTTCTACTGGTAGGCAGGGCTTCATTTGCAAGAGTGGCCATATTGAGCAGTACACTTACCCCCATTCATATTACTATAACTGCAGCATCTTGTTAATTCTATAATCTCTGATGGTACTTAAAGCTTATCATTCAAGTTAAATGCTATATTTTGCTTCGTGAAGCATTTAAAGAGTGTGGGGTTTATTAAGACTTCATTAGCATGAAGTCTTGAAGAATTTCCAGATCGACTAACATCACTTACAGCATCTTTAAAGGGTATAAGTCTTTCCAACAGCAACAAACCAATGGTATAATCAGCCTAATGGCTTATTGCTTTAATATACACTCTGTGAGGCAGGCGTTTATAGAGCTACTGATCCATTAACAGACTGAACTCATGCATAAGACATTGTGCTAGAGGAAGTAGCACAATTAATTTATATACCATCACAGGTGAAATCAGGCATGGCCACATCCTGTATGGGGATTTCTTTCAGGAAGGCGGGTTTTTGGCAGCGAGGATTCCCGCTCACCACCCTGGTCTTCTTCAGCCAGAGTCCCAGCCAGGCTAGGTGACAGTCGCACACGTAGGGGTTAGACAGCAGGTTACTGTACACAAACAGACAGAAAACACAAACCTCATTTACACATAATTACAATGGTAAGCAATCAGCGAGGCTATATTACAGCATAACCAATTCAACTTCATTTCATTTAACATGGCAGGGGAGCTGCACGGGTGCATCTGCATTTAGAGAGCAATGCAATTACATATTATGACAACGATGCAACCTGCAGACGTTTGTTAGAATCGCTGCAAGTTTTGATGTATTTAACACAAGGGTTGTCAATTTAATGTATAATTACGACATGCTACAGAATGGAAAAAGATTGCATGGGTTTTGAGACATTTTCTGTATAAATTCTTTTTATTTACCTTTTAATGTTCTATAATAACTACACATTCTATGCATATAGATTCTATATATATATATATATATTTAGTTTTTTGGCATTATGTTCTGAAAGAAAAGCATTTATTGGAGATTGATAAACAGAATAATATGACAGTGCTTAAAGATGAGGTCCTGTACAGAAATCCTTCAGTCTAAAACAGACTTAAACAATGAATTATGGAAATCTCAATTTATGGAAATGAAACAAACAATGCTGACCCCTTGTAATGTCTATTTAAAGCTTTATTGTCTACAACAACAGTGACTGTCTATGAATATTATTAATTTTCAGTTTTTTTCTAAGCTGATATATATGATAAAATAATCAACATGTGCAATTTATTTGTTCAAAAGACAGCCCCAGTCATTTCCTTGTTATAAAACAGGCAGTCAAAGCAAAGGGCTTCGGAGTAAGACGAGCACTGTGTAATAAGACACAGACACATTTTCATCAGGATCGGGCGGAGTGTGATCCATCAAACGATGGCTATAGGGACCGCTGGTGCTAAGGCTTCACTACCAACATGTGGACCCATTTTTCACACGTCCTCTCTGAGCCCTGAAAATTCAGGCACTCCAGCAGAGACCTAAATCATAAAAGTTTAGCCTTGAGCGTCACCAGCAATGACTCTAGAAGGCCCACTAGGGACCGTCTGATGGGCCGCTCAGACGCCCGTCTGACTGATACACGCGGGTGGCAGCGGCCTGGCTGGTACAGGCACAGAGGAACTCTTTAATACAGCAGCAAATGAAGTAGCTGAGAGTGTCTGCTTCACTATAGCCTGCGGGATAAATTAATGGAGTGTGCTGACCTTCTGCTGTTTTGCCAATAGTCGCTTTGCAGCTTAAGGGTGCGGCCTGTGTTAACACAACCCTCTGTTTCTCACCAGCAATGTGTTTGCCTTTAATTATTCCTACAACACTTTCTGTACACATGACCTCTTTCAAAGGGCAAAGTAAACGCATGACTAAAAAGTGAGCGAGAGAATTTCTGTATCATATGCCTAAATGTTTGAATAGGAACCCAAGTGTCCTCTGGTTTGATTTGTCTTTGTTGCACCAAAAGGTTGCATAAGATGCCAAAATGAAACATGAATCGCTACAGGGTTGGTGTTAAAGGACTCATGAATCATGTAGATTATGTTCAACTTTAAATAATTGCTCATAAAAACAGTAAATGTGCAAACTTTCTGAAATGAATGCACAGAATTGTAATGGTGGTGATGTGTCTACAGGCATATGCACAGAGTGACATCACAAGCAGTAGGACAGGCAGCTAAAATTAATAAACGGGACACAACCGAAAAAATAGCTATTTTTACTGTTATAATCACAAATCTCAGTACCACAAAAGCAACCTCTGTCATGTCTGCTCCCTTCAGCCCTGCAAACTCTCTCTCTCGGAAACACTCATCCGCTCTGCTCTAATTTCAGCAGAGGTGGAGGGGTGAATGATGGAGTTAGAGAGAAGGAGGAGGAGAAGTGTCCAACATGCCTGCTGCACAACAGGGTGAAGTGAATGGCTGGGGAGACTCTCTCTCTTCTTCTCTCTCTGTCTTGCTTTGTCTCTCTCCCTCTCTCTGTCTCTCTTTTCTCTCTCTCTCTCTCTCTCTCTCTCTCTCTCTCTCTCAATCTGTCTCTTTCTCTCTCTGTCTATCCCTCTTCTCCCTCTCTCTCTCTCTCTCTCTCTCTCTCTCTCTCTCTCTCCCTGCCTGGATATTTTTAGCTCAGCCTGTGCTGAAATGGACATGACTGTGTCAGTCGCTGGGTAATTAGAGAGCTGGCAAAACGAAAGGGTGAATGAAGAGAAAAGAGCAAAAGACACTAAAAGAGAAATGCAACAGATAGATGGAAGAAGTCACCTCTTGGGCAAAGAATGTCATAAATTTTATGTAAACTAAGTATACAAATGTTACAAATTCATTATAAATTGTTGAGATGCAGTGCAACAACCAAAGCCATCATTCTGCATGCACCTCTAGTCTGCAGGCATACCCCACCAAAGCACACGCAATCCATGCATTGTTGGTTTATGCATGTATGTAGACTGATGCTTTTGGGTGCTGCGCTGCATCTCACCATTTTTTGTGCTGTGCTGACTGTAGATAAAAACATGAAGGTGTCTTGGTTTTTTAATAAAGGTGAGAAAGCATTATTAATGGTAATTTGTTATTGCATACTTTTTTAAATAATGAAGCACATTAAATAAATTAAATATGCAGCCCTGAAAAAACAACAAAACTAAAATTCAATTTACAAAACCTCTTCTGTCTAAAAGCTATGCTATACTGTAGTGGTAAGCTTCAAAACATGTGAAAGTTGTTTACGCCTTAATAAAAGAGACTTTATAGTGTTTGGGTGACTTCATTGCATAAATTCTCTGTGTTGTTTATGCATGCTGAACTTGATTAGGAGGGCAGAACGAAAATCATGTCACCCCATGCAAATAAGAACAATCTGAGCGGCTCTCTACTCAGAATCTCGTCACATATTTCTGTTAGTGGAGAGTGTTTACAGAGTAAAAAAGACAACAAACCATGTGTATTGTTGCACATTGTGATGTGTGCCGGGAACACAGCCCGATATCATAACTCATCTGGTTACAGATGCTCATTCTTGTGGCAGTCATCATATTCGTTCATTTTTTTAAATTACGGTTCCACTGAGTTATTTAGAATGCTTACCAGCATCTGTTTCTCGATGAACATCTGTGAGATCTCTTTTAATTTTCTCAGTTGATCTTTCTCTTTTTGTGATTCCCCGGGGGCTGCGATACACTCTTGTGATTAGAGTTCATTTTTGTTTATCAGTTCTTTGTTTACTTCCACTGCAAAACGTTGTGCCGGTATTAATCTGTATTAAAATGTACCACGCATCATTCTCTCCAGCTGTTCTCAATTCTTTAACAGCAGACGATCAAAAACAAAAATGCGATGGTGGATTCAGTACATTTGCCTTTGTATGGACATCATCATCAGTGTACAAAAATCTAGTCCATTTTTAGTCTGCAGAGCAATTTTCCTTTTTAGCCATTTCTGAACAATTTGCCCTCCCTGGGGGGGGGCAAGCCAAAATTTTCTCATCCGAAGTTCAAGAACGACCATTTTCAATCGAGACAAGAAAACATAACCTCATAATTTTGAAAAACATCTGCAAACAATAACGCCTCCGAAAAAATGGAATTTGAACCACATCCTTATCCTCTTTGCATATGGAGATATAACAGGCGCTTGATTGGTGGTGGTGCGTGACCCGATAGTCTGTGTTTGACTTCCTGCGTGTTTATGTGCAGCGGAACTGAATTTTTAACCTAAATCAGCTTGTGGGTTTGGTACAGATACAGCAGCTTCATCCAATAGTTTTATTGGGCAGGACAGACTGTTTCACTTTAAATTCTTAATAATTATGTGCTGTTATTTCAGTTTTTTGACACTGAAGAATTTTAGTAGCTTGAACCTACCCAGTGTGTGTGTGTTTGTGTGTGGGTGTTTTGTGTGTGTGTGTGTGTGTTTTGTGGGTGTGGAGGACTCACATCGTGGAGAGGGAATGCAGAGTGTTGAAAGCTCCTGGGGCGATCGTGGAGATCCGGTTATCATAGAGGGAAAGCAGGCGCACGGAGCTCAGTCCGGTGAAGGTGGCGTTATCCACACAACTGATCTGATTACTCCTCAGCATCCTGAGAGGAACACAGAGGCAGATCTGATCACATTCAGAGAGCCACACTGAGCTCACACTGAGGAGGGACTGGAGAGTTACGGGACTCCAGCTGCTGCTATGTATTCAGTAAATGATTAGCAACAATTTGGAAACGCTGTATTGAGAAAACGCTTTATTCATGCAGAAGGTGTGCACAGAACACTATTGGTTAACTAATAACTCTCACACAGTAGAGTTGTGTGTGTGTGCGTGCATGTGTGTTGGTCAGGTTATGCTACTGTATCTTTGTAGGGGACAAATGTCCCCTCAAGAATAATAAAACCTGAAACAACTAACATTGTGAGGACCTTTAAACAGTCCCCATGAGAAAAATGTGTCTCGTAATAGAGTGATCATTTAATGTTAAAAAGGTTTCTGTAAAGGGCAGGGTCAGGCATAGATAATGTAATCAGCTCAATACAATCAAAGGAAATATCCCTCCCTGATATAAAAAACAAATGTGTGCAAGTGTGTGTGTGTGAGGGCTAAAGTCTAAAAAAAACACGAAAGTGACACATTTAATCCATACCTGTGAGTAGCTCACAAAAACACTTCACATCATAAACACACACACCTGAAGCAATGGGTAGCACAGCAATGCCAGGGGAGCAACCGGGGGTTAGGTGTCTTGCTCAAGGACACCTTAGTCATTTCCTTCCAGCAGTGGGAATCATACCTGCAACCTTTGGGTTACAAGTCTGACTGTAACCATTAGGCCACAACTGCCCCTCTATGGTTAGTCTACAGTTTCTAGGCATTTTCTTAGCCAAGTAAATGTGTTTGTGTGTGTTTAGGTTGGTTTTGAGTATGGACAAGTACTCCAAGACACTTTCCTGTGCAGCAGACACGCAGTTGAGACATCTCGCTGCTTGACACAGGATGAGTCTCTGTGTGTTTGTGGTTGGGGAGGGGTGAGATGCCCAAAGCATTCAGGGTCTCCTAAAGCCCCTCAGCAGCACAAACAGGCTAAATGCAAACCAGAGCCCGTTGTGATGAAGAACCGAAAGCAGCAAATTCTGCATTATACCCTGACAAACAGGGATCTGAGACAAGCAAACTCAATTTGGACACACACTCCTGGGATCTGAAAGCCACTAAATCCAATATTGCAGGACCATGATTCCATTCATTTGCTCTTACGCGCTCCTCTCTCTCCAATTAAGCTAATTAGAGAGAGAGAGAGCAGACCTTTGCAAAGCGCTTTCCAAGCCACCAGGCTTCAGGATATGCATTGTATTAGCATGTTTGTGCCCGACAGCACACCAGCATAGAAGGCTCATGCCCGTAAGTTTCTCAGAATACGTACATGTGGTCAAAATCTTGATTAGATCTGACAATCACAGTTTGTCTTGTGCTGAGAGTGGGGAATTTCGTCATGAAATTTTGTTTCTCAAAATGCCTATATGAGCTAATCCTCTTTGTCTACATTTCCAATGTCTTAACCTCACTGTGTATTTATATTCAGAACTATGCGAATATGAATGATTGTGAATGTGGTTTGGAGGCACATATTTATTTATGTGATTTCCAACCAGGAATGTGTGAACCCCAACGGGTACTTAAGTAGACACGTACACACACAGACACACACACACACACACATACACACACAATCCTGCTGCTTTAGTATTTCACATTTATGTGTGTGTCCAGATATATACACACATGCACACATATATGTAATACTGAAGCAGCAGAGCTCAAAGCTTAAATGCTGGTGATACTTACAATGTTTTGAGACCGCTCAAGCCCTTGAACATGCGTCCGTTGACTGACTGCAGCTTGTTTCCTGTCAGCAGCAGTTCTAACACACCTGCGGCCCCCTCAAACGCCCCTTCACGAATGTCTCGCAGCTTATTGTTGCTCAGATTTCTGCAGAGACGCAGCAGAAGGAGACGTCAGCTCCCTCTGAGCTCTGATACACATTCCACTTCTAATAATGCATCTCAATCACATCATTTATTACTCTGACAAATGACAGAAAGCATAAGCAATGCTGCGGCGTGAAACTGTCTCTGCTTCATCATCACAAAGACTATATTTTGACTGCATGCTAAACACAAGCTTATGATGACTCACAGGTTAATTTCAAACTGCGCTCCAGTAAAATATAAGGTCAGTCTTTTAGATCTGCCCAATTTATAACTGCGCCTGATAGTAAGCAATTTCATGCATGATAAATCATTGCCTCTCTTCCCCAGCGAACGCCAGTTTTTCCATCTCTGAGTGGGCCTCAAATATTGTCTGACAGTAAATCACTTCATGCTTCTGCCCATTAATAAAGAATTCCAGAGCCTGTTCTTTCCTGTTGTCCGCAGCGTTCACTGCATATTAAAGCTATTGACCTGAATCTCCCAAATACGTCAATGACATTCTGCAATGCAACGCCAGAGCTTCTAAACCATAAGAACAAATTCATACATCTTGCGCAGGTTTGGCAGCTTCTTGAAGGCCCCTGAAGTCTCCAGGATGGAGATTTCATTGTCGTTCAGCCGTCTGGTAAAGAGAGAGAGAGAGGTTATTAGTTTAACAGTAAGACAAGCATTCACAAAGCATACTAAGTGGAAGATAAAGCCATACAGCAAAACGGACACCTCACTGGAGCGTGATGATGGAGTGAAGATGAGAGCTGAGGATGATGGGAAATGATTATCATTCAGACAGTTATGACTCAAGTTTCTTATTTTGGAGGCGGAGTATGATCAGTTCTGTGATGTCTTAATGACAAATCAGTATCTGTCTGTTGGTTTGAGCTGATGTGGAAATGAATGATTGTAACTGTCATTCACACTCAGATACTCTGATGGTTTGCAAATCATTCTAGTGGGCACAGAAGAAGGGTAATGACCTATGTTATGGTAAAAACAGCACACGGCATACTATTTCCCTCAATGGCCTAAACTTGACCTTCAATTTCCAGTTTGACAAGCTGCCAACAGCAGTGGTGACATTCTACAGTTTAAAATAGTTGATCATTGCATACCGTTTAACAAGCAATTTTTGCAATTATAAGTACTCTTTTTTGTCTTAATGGGACAGGTCGAAATGGGGAAGTGACAGGAAATTTGGAGGAGACTGGCAAAAGACCTGGAGTGGTTTGAGCACATATTATCCTGCACATAAGCATCGCTCAAATGTTTCCACCCTAATTCTTGTTATTGTAATGCATACTTAATACTTCAGTAAAAACAAGGCAGTTTTCTAGTTCTTCATTCTGAGGTCAGTCAGAGCAGTGCAGATGAGGTCTAGACGAGGTTAAGAGAGACTCTTCAGACATTAGGAACAGCAGAGTACGGTAAATGCACCATGGCTGTCATTTTGCTTCCCCCAGGGCTGATTTTCCCAGCGGGGCCTGCCATGGGAAAGCACATCAGACATAAAGTGCTGCTTCTCGGTTGCCAGCGGTCCCGCAAGAGCTCTATAAATAAACAGCTGTGCTAGCAGGAGCAAGCTGTAGCCACTGAGCTGAAGAGAGACAGAGAGAGAGAGAGAGCGTCTAAGTGTGACAGATGACTGGAGCTGATGGGACCGCAGAGGAAAACCCTGATGTGTCCTCTACACATGAACACAAGGGCAAATGCATTGTCACCCTGTCTACCACTGTCCAGGGAACAGAGGCTGAGTGGCTAATGGCCTGGGAGAGGCCCTGACATTCATTTACCACAGCACAGCCGGGGACGAGGCCCTGGTAATCAGAAGACAGGAAAGAGAGGAAGGAGGCCTCTGAGAGATTGTGCGACATGTGAGTGATTTATGGGAATGGTAGGTGTGTTTGTACGGTGACGTGTGCGTGCATGTGCATGTTCTTACAGGTCAGTGGTGTGCTCGGGCAGGTGAGGGGGGATTTTGGTAAGCTTGAGGTTCGAGCAGTCCACCACAGTTCCTTCACAGCGGCAGCGCTCGGGACAAACCAGATCCTGGAAACACTCGCCGCTCAGTCGACTGCGGTAGTCCTCTGAACCTAACCAAGAGAGGTGACAGAATGAAAAATAGGCAGGGAATCAAACAGCTTGTTCGGACATCACACACACGAAATAATCGCACTAAAAATCTGCTAAGAATATTGTCATGTAAGTTTCATATAAAAAATATGAGAATTGTGTTAAATAATAAAAAAGGTCTAATTTATAACAATTAAGATTTGTTGCGCTGTGACATTATATTCCTGAAAATTAAGAAGCAACATTACTGTAACAGTTTACGGAAACATAGTTTACTGCATTACAGTAATGAGAATTTAATGAGAATCACCGTAGAGAATAACAAAATAAAGTAAAACGTCTTGCTATTATGAGAATGCATTATGATAATAGGTAGGAACTGTGCTTAAAGTTCACAGAAAATGTCACAATGCACAAGCATCTTAATAAACTAAAAAAGGTTTTATTTTCATCATGTAAATATTATTTACTTTTTCTTTTGATTTCAGAGTAGAAAATATATATATATCCCAGTTAATTTATGAGTTTCACTCACACACTCTCGTACGCATAAACAAACAAAAGTTCAACAGCAACCAAATTAACATCTTTGTTCTCTACACTCACCTCGAACACTTCCACACACACACAGACACTTGTGTCCACATATTTACACACTCAGCCTCATTGTCTGTATTTTTGTAAAGATAACGTTGCTGTAAAGCGAGTGGTCAGGTTTTGGGGGTCTGGCACTAAGATGTGTTTTGACAGGAAAACACAGGCTGTTCCTGCGTAACGCGAGGTTCTGGCTGCCTGAGATAAGTCTGCTTTACATCACCCATCACTTGCCTGCTGCTGTTTATCTCATTCTCACCATCTCTCTACGGCTGCCCTGACACTTCCAGCCAAAGACCACCACAGATTTAGAACTTTAGCCCTTTGAGACCCACGCAAGAAGGCAAAGAACATAGCTTGGGCTGTTCACAAACGTTCTCTTGTTCCCGTGTTAAAGAATGCCACCTTCTCTCCTCGGAGTGGCATACAGAGATTCCACCACACATATCCCAGAATGCCATGCTGTGTGCGAGTGTGTCCAGCGATCCCTGGTGCTTGACGGAACCATGTGAGGCTTGTGTAGGCGGCGGCACATGGTTAGATCAAGCACAAGAGACAGCTGCACTAGAGGCCAGAGTGAAGGAGCGGAGCAGGGCGGGGCGGAGAGGCGGGGAGGAGGAGGAGGGAGCAGCCAGGATACAGCAGCCAGGAAGCTGCCCAGAACGCTGGGCCACCATGCACAAAGGCGGGCGGCACCTTTCCCTCATCCCAGCATGGTCACGAGAACAACAGCCCACCAGGAACACAGGACCAGAAGAGACAGACAGAGGGACAGACAGACACAGACGAGAAAATCACACATATAAGACACTGCAGAGGTGAAAAGGAGTGGAGCAAAGCCCTCTGCCACTACACATACACACTTACACACAGGAAACACAGATGTTTATGTACAAACACTTGTTAAGGCTTCAGAACTTCTCACCAGGGGCCAGTAGCGTGTCTCTGTGCTCTGGTGTTGCACTTGTTATTGTGCTGCTACACTGACAGAGTTTTAATGAGAACAATCTGTGGCTTAATATCAAAGCAAACAGACTTCGTAACACAGAAATGCCCTTTTCCAACCAAATAAGCTTTCCCTCTGGGGCCCCTGATTTTGGCTGTGTGTGGGGGCCAGGTTCACACTCGTAAACTTCCTCTACAAAGCATCTTCATTCTGGCTCACAACAGTCAGCATTGTCCTATGAGCACTCTACAGCCTGGCAGTGTGTGAAAAGAACTGCTCCAGGCCAGAGTATGCCACACAGAAAACACATGCACACACACAAAGAGGAATGCCGTTTTTACAGCCGTGTGAAGAAAACGTGCTGTAAAGTGCAGAGGCTGGTGGGCCAGAACTCTATGCCATCAACATGTCACAGTGGTATTAGATCAGACAGCATCAGAACAGCCTAGAAGATTGACTTTGGGCCAGACAAGTGGGCGGCAGTGGTTCAGTTCTGGTTCATTCACTCGATTAATAGAGTATTCTTTCAGAACTTTGTTCTGAGTTTGTGCTTCCTACAGGTGCCTGTGTCCACATTAGTGTTTGTATACAAGTTTGTCTACAAGTCACTTAAAATGTAGGTCAAAGTCTTTACAATTTTACTGTAATTTTACAGCGACTCCTGAGTCACATGACATTTTATGGCTCAGGTGGTTTTAAAAATCTAGAATTTATGAGCAAAAACGGCAACAAGCAGTTTGCATACGTCCAGGGTGTTAACGTTCTGCCAGTCTGAAAGATAATGCTAACAGAGAACTTCTCCAAGTTTGTCTGACTGTGACATAAACTCCATTTAAGATTTTGTCATTTAGCTCAAAACAGCAAAGACAGTCCGGTTTTCCATTATTTGTGTCATTTAAACACTGTGCACGTGTGTTTAACTTTACCTGTACAGCGGAACTTCTTGCCCTTGACCTGGCTGATGCGTTTGTTAGCGAGGCGGCGCGGGTGGCTGCATCGCGCTCCGCTCGTCTCGATCGGGTTATCGAACAGGTAGTCGGCCAACCACTTCAGATGGCAGTCACACATGAACGGATTCTGAGCGAGGTGTCTGCGGAGGATGAAAATAATGATTAACTCTTTTAACGCTCAATTAGAGTCAGGGGAGTCCACATAATCAAACAACAATATCCTGTGATAACAATACAATTAGGTGGCATTCATAAGCGTACTGTAGGTGGGTATGTTATCATAAGATTGTAAAGCTTTTTGCTTTGTTCAGTTCACATTTATCTGACTGTTAGTCCTGGTGTTGTTGTTTTGCCGTCTTCTTGAAGCTAATTAATTGTTAAAGTCAGGTCTGTTCAACAGTTGCTTAGATACTGGAGTCTTAGACTGAGCGTGGGTGAGAAGGATGGGCTGTTAATATGTGTGTGTGTAACTCACAGTGTTTTGATGGCACGCAGAGGGGTGAACAAGCCTTTACTGATGGTCTGAAGTTTGTTGTCATAGAGAGAGAGCAGGTTGAGGTTCTGCAGGTCTTTGAAAGTGTTCACTCGCAAACAGTTGATCTTGTTGGCATTGAGCAGTCTGGAACAAAACAAGCATTCGTTCTATCAGCACAGTCTTTCTTTCAGAATTAATGCACAATATCTCGGATATTGTGCATTAAAGATAATAGCTTTACAATTATATATTAAGTGTGAATGTAGGTTTTGAACACACACTTTTAATTAGTCACGGGAAAGTGCACTATCGGGACAAGAAGCTAAAATAAAGGCCAAGCTCTAAAAGGTCACTTAAAAATCAGAATAAAACTAAGAGAAAAATACAAGTGAATTATGCACAAAATGAAACAAAAAAACAAAACACTGAACAAATACAAATCAACTTTACGACAGTACAGTCTTCCTTTCACAATTACCACACAAAACCCATGATGGATAAAATGCATTTATAAATGCATTAAATGCATTTTATCCTAAAATTGTTTTTTCTGTGCTATTCTGTCTATGCTATTTACTCTATTAAGTCACTCCCCAAGGATGTTAAAAGCCATGTAAGTCAATGTAAACGCTTAATAATCACCAACATATTCACATCTACACATGTAATCCATTCAGTTCACAGCTCACTAATTTTAATAATGCTGCAGCGGTCATGTTTCCTGTCGATGGATTCAGCTGCTGAGCTGGGCCCATCACTCCTGTCCTGTCAGGACTTTCTCACTGACTTACTGCCACCTTCACAGCTCTCGTTCAGCCCGCCTGACAATTGACTATCGCAGTCATGTGCTTAATTACTGAAGCCATTGTAATGAGGTTTTGTCTGGAAGCAAACGCATGCATCGTTAGCCTCCTCACAGGGAGAACTAATTAAGGAAAACTAAAGAGAAAAAGGCAAAATTAAAGAAGTGAAGTGAGTGAAATTAAACCATACACAACAAAAACACCCAGAAATGCAGGAATAGCTAGAATACCCGGAATACCCGGAATACCCTGAGGTTTTCTCTGAAAGAGCGTTATTAAGAAAACCCATTAGGTATGAGGACTCTAATTGTCGGAAACAGATCATTTGTGTCATATGGCAGTTGACAGTGAAAACATGGGCCAGGCCGCTGCGGTAAATCTACAACGTTTAGAAATGTAATAACAGGTGATGCGAGTCTATTTCTGTGTTTGCATCATCTGTGTGTACGTCAAGAACAGAGCAAGCCATCAAATTATCTAAAAGTCATTAGCGCAAGACTCAACGGAGCTATTAGCGCTGAGAGAGTCAACTCAATTTTACTATTAAACACAGAAATTATGTTTTAGCAATGTTTCTTATCAACGCAAATATAACAACGTGTGAGGGATGTGTTTAGCAATCAGATCAAATATACATGCTAATCATGTTAAGAGTGCTCTCTAGAGGAACCCAGAATAAAACATGGTGCTGCAGAACACACTCTCTTCTTCTCACAACCCACAACTGTAGCACAGCATACTTACTGTATCCTCATTGTGCAGGACGCACACACACACACACAGACACACACACACACACACACACACACACACACACACACACACACACACACACACACACACACACGTTTCCTTATCTACCTAAATATGGACACTCCACAGACTTTTTTGTGTGTTTTTGTATGTTTTACATTTAACAGAAAACTTTCTGCATTTTTACAATTTAAAAGAACTTTATGTACTATATTTCTTGTGTTTTTACAAATAAGGACGTCCCCAAAAGGAGGTTTTGCTTCACACACACGCGCGCACACACACACACGGGGGCATTATCTTCTTGACATTGCAGGTTTGTGATGCGGCACTCACAGCAGCTGCAGGGAGACGAGACCATCGAACAGTCCCTTTGGGATCTCTGTGATTTTGTTTCCATACAGGACCCTGCAGACACACAGACACAATGTTGTCTTGCCATCATTTACCCAAAAACAGAACCTGAATTCATTTCTGATTTCACTTTATCTTTATGCAGAACTTTCATCAACAGGTCACAGAGGCAACATCTGTCAAGCTTCAAAAAGGACGAAAAGAACCACAGGAAGTTGATACGACTTTTGCACTATATTCCAAATCTTTTGAAGCCAAACAACTGATTTTTGTAAAAAACAGACTGAAATTGAAAATGTTTCTGAAGTTCAGATTAACATCGCATAAATTTTGTTTATTTAAATAAACTGTATTAAAATAAAATGTGCTCCAAAGACAAAAAAAACAACAGAACAAGAGTTTGGCACAACATGAGGGTGAGTGAATATAAACAGGATTTGTATTTTATAGAGTTCAGTAAATCAGCCCACAGTGTCTCAGTTTGTGTGATCCATGTGCAACTCATCAAGTGTCTTAACACATTCTTTTTCTAAGTAAATGTGCGGTTGTGTGTTTGTGCGTCAACTTGTGTGTCCCATTTTTTCCAGATTCCCTGCGAGACTGCGGCCCATCTTTCTCCTCTCGGTGTCTCTTTAATCACGCAGTGTGTGGAAATGAGCTCTGTCTCGTGTACAGCTGTGTGGGCTGGCTTCACGGCTATAGATCTGACCAAATTAATATGCGCACACAGAGTCCTCTGTCTCTTCCTGATTTGTTGAGGTGATTTAAATGAAAGTCATCCCTGTGTGTTCATTCTGCTGCAGATGTCAGCAAACACACCCAGACAGACAATGGCTGTCTCCTCTCTGTCAGTCGCCTGTCAGCTGATTTATTCGACAGCCGCCCTGTCATCTGACTGTCTACATTTACGCAACCCCATTATCTTTGGCATTGCTTAAAAATGAGAAATGTATTACTATGCATCTCGGGTGTATGAATGTTGATATCCGTGTCATTTCAGAAATGCTGGTGTGTGTTTGAGAAGCAGATTTAACACTCACAGTGAGGTGAGGGAGCGCAGGCCGCTGAACGCGTCTTCAGCTATCTCTGAAATCTGATTTTTGCTCAGGTCACTGAAAGACATTCAAAACATACAGAGGTATTACTGACGACTGCTAGACCAACAAAGACATGATTTGCGCATTTGTTTGACATTTGTATGTAAATATTTCATAAAAACCTAACAAACTCAAAACCGAAGGCTGGCAGCTACCATTAGCAAGTAAATCCAAAAGTCTTGCGTCATAAATTTTGGAGTTTTCCAATTTCTGGATTTTATTGGGTTATTCAGAAAGCTGTAATTGTGGTTTGATTGGTCAAGAAAACAGTACATGCACACAAATCAAATCAGTTTTTTTGCATCAATTCAAACCTGTTTTTCTCATGAAGCCTGGTTTGTTAAAGTTTTCTGCTCTTTATGTCCCAGGTGCCAATGCAAGAAGTGAGAAATTTGTATTTACAGTAATATGTCTGAACTCAAGTGTAAAATATAATAATCTCATCCTTGTGCAGCGTAACGTCCCTTCAGAAACTGCTGTACAGTACGTTATGAACTCTTCAACCCGATTGTATTCTGTGTTTGACAGCAGCCTGCAGCTAGTGTACTTGTAGCTACAGTAGCTTACTGTTCATACTACATAGGGTGAAAAGTGCAGAAGTATATAAAGTAATGCATTATGGGACGTATGTGCTGCGTTTACTGTACGTGTAAATCCAGATATAATGTACATAAATATCATGTGTATCTGGATTTGTCTAGAAAGAACTGCTTTGGATTACAGTAAGGGTTAGTAGTTACAGTAAGGGATGGAGAAAATTCACGCTTACATTCTCTTCAGTTTCTTGTATGTGGAGAAAGCTCCTGCCGGGATGCTTTTGATCATGTTCTGCTCCAGACGACTACATGGGAACAAACGGATATGTTCCGTTACACGATACTGACTTTTCCATAACACTAGTAATTGTAAACAATAAAATTACAAAACAAATATGGTACAGCACAGACAAATAAACAATGTCATTTTCCTGTAAGTGTTTCCGCAAACGTACATTAACCATATCATGTGTACTGTACAACAAAGATCTGCTGGTAATTTCATTTTTTTAGACTTTGAAAGAATGTTTAGGTGTGACGTGGTTCACTTATTAAAATAAGAACCAAACAGCACTTATTTAAAGAATATTCTGATGTGAAGAATTTATAATGTTGTATCAAGAATATTTTTAAATAAATATTTAGAAACATTTATTTTATTTGTACCTTGCCGAGGATACACCCAATATATATATATATATACTTAATGTGTGTGTGTGTGTATATATTTTGTTTTTTTTGTTATATTTTTGTTTTGTGGAGCCTAATATGCTGCAAAAACCACTGAAGAACCTTACAATTCTTAAGTGTAGCTGGTAGTTAATGCTGGTAGTTTAAAAGAGCTGCAGAGAAAACCATCCAGTGGTTTACGATCAGCCTGGACAGTGAATGTTCAATTTGTGCTTTGGCTCACTGGGAGAAAACCGCACTGAAAACAACTCCCTGAGAAATAAGCACATCCCTGCTGAACGCTCCAGGTTATACATCATTTCATTAGCCCAATTTGTTTTTTGGCGGTGGGCTTGTTTGGTCTAATGTGACCTAGCCGGCATATCCATTTATTATGCAAAGGTCATAGACTATTGACATAACAACAACGGCGAGGAAGAACACATATCAAGACAATCACCCACCTGTCCTCTTGTGCAAACAAGGATCTCAGAATCAATATGGATACCAAATACCCTGACCAAGACAATATGGATGTTCTCCAAAGTACGAGAACATTCAATCAGCCAGAGGCAAGACGCACGAGGCACGCTGAAAAACTTGAGTGTTTTCTTTGTAACAGTGTGTGTGTGTGTGCGTTGCTACATGGTCATTAAACACGACAGCAGCCCATTCGCAGAATTCCCTGCAAACGTCTTCCCGTGCACAACTAAAAGGTTTTCCTTCAGCCATAACCTCAATTCACTTTGGAAGCCACAGTGTGATTGAAGTACGTGGAATATGGAAGTAGCTGGAACAATAATACGGCCAGATATTGTAAATGCCAGTACTGTATAAATTACTTACTCTGCATGCTAGAAAACGCTAACATACGTAATACAACATGCACATTTCCAGCGCACAATTTTAGATTGTTAAAAGGTATCTTAACACTTCCATTAAGTAACGTTCAAAATGTCCAGTTTTTAGACGTTGCATTAACATTACTGCTTGGTTATAAGAACATTATTCCAACTTTTTTAATTGTATAATGTTTTTAAAACATTCCACTAACTACTTAGGAATAAAGCTTTTGATATAGGTAATGAGCGAGCTAACATACTGTGTGATATAACGCACCAAAAGAAACAGAGGTAACAGATATACTAATGAACTGACAGTAAAGTTAATCTAATAGTTACATTACAAAGGGTTTTATAATTGAACCAAATCACATGAAAAGCTAAAGCTGTCAATGACCTCTTTAACAAAATTCTCCAAAACGGCTTAAAAAACATCCATTTACTGTTTCTTTTTAAATCTGCGCAGCATTGTACTCGTGAAGGCGGTTCTATCAGAGTACTTCATATAACCGAATATTAATAAATAAAAGGTGCCATTTCACATCAGATCACCTCAGTTGAGGCACTACCCTGCTGTGGATGCTGGCTCAGGCTCAGAGCTCAGCATACAGTAACTTGCCTCATTCTGATCTCTGATTGGTTGTCTAATTGCATAACCCCCACAGACAGGCAGGTGGACCTACCAGCAACAATGAACCAGATCTATCTGCAAATGCGGCACGGCTTTAACACGCTCACTAATGAGGGTGCTACACTGCACCGCTAATGGTCTTTGTTACATGACAGGCAAAATAAGGCTGATCAGCACACAAAGGACACCAGCAGTAAGTACTTATCACGTTACACAACAAGAGAGCGGAAAAACTGAAGAGTAGGAAAATTGTGATTTAAATGGACCAAACCCAACTAACAATTTTAGGTTGTTAGAATGTTTCCCTAACATTTCCATTAAGTAACAAAAACATTAAAAATGTTATTTTAAATATTCTAAGAACGTTCTCGTTTTTAGACTTCTTTAAGACTTCTTTAAACGTTTTGAATTCTGTAACATTTGTAAAACGTTCCATTAACAATTTAACATTAACATTAAAGTGTTCTACTAATGATACTGCAAGAATGTTTTGACAACTTTGAGAGAAATTTTAGAGAACATTCTCAGAATGTTCCCTGTTAGCTAGGAATCCATACATTTCCACAATTCCTTCAGGCAGGTTGGCCGGAATCTCAGTCAAGCCTTTTCTCCGGCAGTCTACAATGTTGTTGTTGCAGGTGCAGGCGGCTGGACAGACGGACGCCTGCGGAGCGCATGACCTCGGCTCCATTTGAGCAGGTCCTGGGGAAGAGTAAGACATGGAAAAATAACAGATTGTGAGGGAAACTGACTAAAGACAACACGGGACATAATGACAGAGGCAAGCAAATGAATAACATGGGGAACATTGAGACGGAAAGTTAAGAACAGAAAGAAAATTCCGAAATTCCGATAATACTTACTGTAACTATGTATTTTCCATTCAGCGCTATAAAAATGAACCAGTCGCAAAAAAGTCGAAAATTATTGTTAACACAGTACATAATCAGCAAGAACAGACTCCCTGTTGTTTTATTGTCTTCTGTTGCAGCTTAATTAAGAAACGCTTTTTCTTGCCGTGTGTTTTGTATTTGTGTTGGAGTTTATTCATCAGTTGATTAATCAGAGAAGGGAAGGGCCTCAATTAACAAGAGCTGAGCGTGAACTTTTTCACCAATGAAACCCAAAGGTCTATTAAGAACCAGTGTACAGTGGATTTATAAAACAACACAATGAAAAGGCCCTCGGAGTTTACTTTACTAAATAGCCAATACTGGTACATTAATTATCAGCAAATTTGCAAGCAGAGTAGCAGACACAGATGTAAAAACGTAACCCACAAAAAAGAAAATAAATCTATTTGCATTATGACATTATTTTCATAACAATTAAAGCATATTTAAACATTCCTTCCTCAATTCTCAGATTCCCACTTTAATCTCGGTTATGGTAAAAAAATAAACTAATTATTGTACAGAATGATTTTCATTGCTGCACTACATAGAATTTAAAGAAAAAGCACTTAAAGCAAAATATATTTTTTTATATATTATTTTTCTGTTGATTTTGGTTTGTAATATGACTAGGCATGTCTTTGTGATATTCCAAAAGACACACCAAAGGTGACTTAAAGAAAGCTATACGTATATGCAAGACAGTGAAAAAGACAAAGAGATTGAAAACTGTGCCATACCTGTGCAGACAAATTCTCTCTTCTGAACATCTGGGACATTGAGACCTCTCATGTGGGCGGGGGCCATGCACTGTGTGAAAGGGGCCAGCCCCCTCCTCTGCCGCAGCCAATCAGAGAGCCAGGACAGGTGGCAGTCGCAGTGCAGGCTGTTGGAGTGCAGACGACTAGAGAGAGAGAGAGAGAAAGAGAGAGAGAGAGAATAAAGAGCAAAGGATAGTATCAGATAAAGGTCAGGGGAGGTTTGTATATGTGACATGAGTGCTGGAGTGGGTGATCACTGAGGATGTATGAAACAGAGCTCTCTGAATACAAACACCAGAACAGTGATGTTTACCACACACTTGATATCATATTCCATCTTTGATGTACCATTTAAATGCAAAAGAGAAGGAAATAGCTGCCAAGATCAAGTAAACATTTGCAGGAGGAACCTGTATAAAGCTTTTGGTAATGCAGACTGGAAATAACACACCTGAATTAAAGAGACAATATGAATGCGAATGCATTATTCTTTTGTACACATGATTGCAGCATTACCACCTTTAAGGTGACTGCAGAGGCTGCACCCTCATTTCAAGGTCTTCAACAATACGGCACAATCCCCAATAACCCCTTTCACATCTTAATATAAATCTCTCAAGGGCCATTACGCGACGAGAAGGAGACACAGTTCAAAGAGAAAGCAGTGTCAGCAAATCAAAAGCGCAGCTATACCGGTCACCGATGTCTGTAAATGAAATTACAGCACAAATCCAGTCAGAGGGACAAAAACTGCTCATTGACAACCTCGGCGGGGGTGACGCTTTTAATAGAGCTTTTCCCATTACAGATCCAGTATCTGGCCCCCTGTCTTTGCGGATTAATTACAGACGAGTGGGATTACAGAGATGGATGACATGGACAGGGCGCCCCAGCTGACTTGGATGTTCAGGGGACCAACGGAGAACGGTCACGATGGGGCGGCTTGGTGCATGCGCAACATATCGACCGTGATATGCTGAAAATGACTACTTGTCGTGCTGAGGGAATCTTCTTGTGCTTTTCATTTGTACGAGTTATTGAACGGCTGGAACCACGGGGTGATATAATTTGATCTAATTGAATGCCCCAAGATGGTACGTCTAGAGTAGGATGGGAAAGTGAGGTGGGGGCTTGGAGGATGAGGGGGATATTGTTCAGAAAGGTGAGGTAAACTCGACTATTTCCTTAGAAACCCACAGCCAGCCCCCATCCTACTAAATGGATTACCGACATCGCTAAACATTTGATTTAATAAGTTGTTTTTTTTACAAGCAACAAATTCAATACACATATATCAGGGATATTAGAGACAGAAAATTCAATCCAAAGGAACTGGGTAGCGACCAGAGCTTCGCTGTGGATAATTCAATACTGCCCAGGGAGCAACGGACGCGCAGCATCCGAGCATCAGCAAATTCAATCCTGCGTCAGGGGGCAGTCTGACCTGTCTGATGGGCTGAGTGATGTGAGGCAGGCCAGACTGCTGGGCTGTGCAGCTACAGCTATGGATGGATCTGAGCAAAGGCTCCGGGGAAAACGGTCGGCAGTCACGAAGAGAAAGACAGAATGACTGATTGGTTGAGGAAGCTCCTAACATCTGCACTAGGGTTACAATAACCCTTAAGCCTCGTGTTTTAGACAGAGACTCGCTGTTTTTGGCTTCCCTAAAGCCAGACCCCAAAATCAGGCAGAACTAGTGTTTACTACTGACATATTTTCTTTATTTATGTCTCTACTAGACCCAACGTTCTGAAAACAGTGACCACACTCAAATAATGACAAAAGGATCTCAGAGTTGCGTTAATATCGTAGGTCAGCCACAGATGGGAACCATTCAGGCGAGTTTTGGGGACCGTGTAATTATTTGTATCAATTGTGGTTTCGCTCTGACAGCGCAAACGCCGCGCAGTGACACGGGCTGCGTGTAAGACAGCCATCTCAACGTCTTTATGCAAGACAATGTCTGCTGCACAAACAGACCACCGCTTTGGCTCGGAGACCTCTGAAAACTGGCATGGCGTCACCACAGAGCCTGGAAAGGAGCTGCAAATCCCCACAAGAAGAGTAAAGATTTGCTGTTAACGTCACTGTATGTAGATATATGAAGGTTTGATTTTGGGTGTATGTCAGAGGGGCAGCACCCTTAAGAAAAATGGCTGACACACCCCTTTAACAATCCCCCTAGGTAGCATTATGTTGTAATTTCATGCAATGGATAAAAAAAGGTCTGGGTACTCACAGTGTCCGCAGCTTGGGCATGTGGTTGAAGCTTGACAGCGGTATAAGTGTGATGTTGTTGTTGTTAAGAGTGCTAAAAGAAAAAGAAAGAACAATGTTAGAAAATGCCATTAACTTCTTTAAGTAAATTAACACACACTGCTTTGTGAATAACAGCATTAGACGTTTACAATAACGACCATTCGCTGATTTATTGTGACACGCATTACGCACAAGTGGCGCATGCTCATCGAAGCATGTAATAGGCTTTAAAATAATGATGTCATTGATGATGCGCACAGCCATAATTATGGACAGTAGACCTCTCTGCTTCCTGTCAAATCAGTTACAGTTTTGATTAGCCCCACTTAGCTGACCTAATCTCATAATCTATCCATCTTGCCCTATAACCCCCGAACCTATCACACGCAGTCTGTACATCCACCTCCTGGAAAAGTGTCTGGAATCTCTCAGTTTGGGATTTTAATGGTTCCTGCCTGCTGAGGAGAAACTGCTGAATCTTGTCAACTGCTCCAGCTCAGTTTACAGCTTGGGTTTGGGGTCTGAGTGGGTTCCTCATAATGAAAGGTTTAATGACAGGCAGTTTTGGAATGATTCCTCTGACAGCCCCTTTTGGTTTTACAATGTATTTGTGCTTTATTGCAAAACTGTCATAGATTTTGGAAATCGCTGTACTGATACACTAGTACACCAGCTATTGGTTATGCTTTTCACTCACGTCTAACTAATTCAATCTAAAGCTTTTGGTAAACAAAACAGGAAGCTGCGTATGACCACAGTGCCAGGCTATTTACCACTTCAGTGATCAAATTCATAATTCCAAGAATGAAAATTTTCCCAGGTTCATTTCTTGAAAGCGGGTTAAAAAATATTGCAAAAATCAAGGAAAACCTAATCCCTCTAACATATAACATTCCTGTGGAACTTTAAATGATATCTGAATATTGATTTTGGCGCAGATTTGGGGTGGAACACTTTATTACGAGTGATGGAAAGAAGAAAACTAAATAAATGGAATGGAAAATTATTGTTATTCTACATATACACACACTGACACACAATTCCACATAAATTACACAGAGTGAAGGAATCACTCTTGTGAGGAGCTGACCAAATCCGCACCAGAAAGTGATCCTTTTGTCAAGGCCACTGCGGCTAAGAGCTTTCATTGCAGTTCTCTTGCACTACAGAGATGGAAATAGATGAAGCTCTGGGCAAGCCTAAGAGAGGAACACCCTGGTAAAAGCCTGCATTACCAAACCATGGCTGAGGGAAAATGCAGTTTGCTCAGGAAGGACTCACTCCTGTAAACCTGTAAAGGTCTTGTGTGGAAGCATCTTTCAAAGTTATAAGCGAAGAACAGAGCAAAAACGATCGCCAGACAAAGAAACAGGAAAAGAAGGAACATGTGTGCTTGCTGTGTTAATGCTCTCCTGCTCATTCATATTTCAGTCTCTGGTCTCCAGGATTAGAAGCAGCGGGTAAAAATAATCTCATATAGATTTCATTCCTGCAATCGTAATTTGAAAACGCCAGACTGTGCATTGCAGTCACGTTACACTGGATTAAACCTGGCATGCTCCCTGCTCACACAGATGACCTTCAGTGTGGGTGCATGGACTGCACCTGTTATTATGAGCTGTTCTCTGGCTTGAGTTAAGCTTTGCTAGAGAAACGGAGCTAGAGCACTGAACCGAGGGTCTTTAAAATGAACCCACCGGAGAGATGCTATCTTACGTAAAGCTGGCATAAGACTGTCCATCTTCTCTTTAACCAGCCCCCTGCACTGCAGAGAGACGCCCACTGTTGCAGCATGGAATCTCAACAGCTAACAGCACTGCATGTCCAGCCCCTGCATGTCCTGCACAAAACCTTGTGATAACTGAAGATTACCTTCTGTCTTCTTTCTTTTGTTCTGATTGCAGGCACTATTAAGTTATTCCACCTGTCTCGCCTTGTAGTTAACCATCAATCAAAAATGAAAAAATCAGCCACTGCAGGGAAAGGACCGTGTCTCTGGAGAAAATGCATCCATGCATCAACTAAATGAAATCAATGCTGGATCCTGAGAAATGCCAAACTGTAAAACTTGACTGTGCAGCTTTATGATTTTATTTAAAGCTCTTTTGATGCAAGAGTCAATAGAATTGGGCAGCTGTTAATTGTGCCGAACACTTGCACCGCGACCATCTCAGAGGGGCACGTTTTCTTTTTAGCCGCCTTTTCTTTACACTGCTATGTCAAGAAAGCTTTCCCACAGTCGCAAAAAGCTGGAAAGTGGGGACCTGAGTGCTCTTAGACTTTCTTTAGGCGCTCATTAGAGGGACTTGGAGAGGGTCTCTGGATACTTCACTTCTAAAAGACGGCTGCATTTTCAGAGCCAGGGCATTTTGAAATAAGAGAGGAGTTGTTTTGGTGGATGCAGGGGGAGGAGGGAATCGACTGAAGTGCTCCCGACATCTGACTTACTGGCATTCACTTGAATGACTGAAAAATCAGCAGGCACAGACACATTATTTCAAATGACAGGGTCAGGAAACCTGAGCACTGTTTCTGTGTGCGCGTATGTGGTGCAACATCTCAGCTACCGTACGAATCTTATTCTAAATCACTTTTGTTAAAAGAAACTGTAAAAAAGGAACAAAGACATAATTGCATAGGTGGATGTAGGTGATGGGTGGAGGTGATTGCTGTTTCTCACATGCATCTGTTTAGTCTCACTGATTATCAAAACAGTGAGGTGGGCATCAACTAACTTCTAACATGCTTCTATTCTTCATCTTCTAATATGCCAGTTCTTTCCAACACTACGGACTCTAAGCCAACAGGGAATGTTCTCTAAAATTCTCTCAAAGTTATCAAAAAATGCTCTTGTAGTAATGTTAGCAGAACTTTTTTCAACATTATATCACATATAAAAAAATATAAACTTTTAATAACATTTTCAATGTTTCTTCCTTTTTTTGCTCACAACCTAAATATCAATGGTGAATAACAAAAAAATCTTTGTTTACATGGAAACAGAACAAATGGTCAAATATTTCATCTACTCAATATGCATTACTTACTACGCCCATTCCTGAGGAATCTTGGATGCCTAGATGTGAAGTAACACGTCTTTAATGTTGCTATGGTTCCATGATAAAGAATTATTGTTAATGCAACACAATGGTGCGTTTGCAATGCAAGCGTCCATCCGGGCAAATGTTAGTTTACAGGGCAGCTTCACGTCAGGCCCTTGAGTCAAAAATAAATGAGGAAAGTGCCTCCAGATGGAGTCTGATTTTATTACGAGCACTCTGACTCCTCCACTTGTTGCTGTGTGACGGAATTCATGCGAGTGGGATGGAAATGTTTGCCTTTGTTTTGCTTTGAGTCGAGAGTTCAGCTACAGCATAAAGCCGCAATCAGATGTTATTTCGCTAATTCAAATAAACCCAACGAGGATAAACAGAGGAATAACATGATCTGCCGCGCATAATCCCATCCATGTGGTTTGGGTCTAAGTGTAGGCTTATTAAAAAAAAAAAAACACTAGCGCTTGGCATTTGAAACTGAAAGAAAGGTTTTCACCCAGTGGATGAAATCGTAATGCCTGCATACTGTAAACTGATTCTGCCTCTCCTTCCCACAATGCAGTTTGAGGACAGGAGGAAAAGAGAGGCGAGAGAAACGGGTACGACACCAAATACAGACACGCTTCCCCTGGCACTGATGAGGCCATTATAGCCCAAATGAGGACAGATTGAATCTAAGCTGTTCTATCGCCCTCCCTCTCTTTTCTGGCCATCCAGGAGCGAATGATTAATTGTGCGCAAGGGTCCGACTGCTGAAACGCACGATTTGCAGCCCGCACGCCCCTCCCCATCTCCTTCCAGCTCTGGCGCAGAACACACGAAGATAACGCAACAGGGCCATGTCTGGTGGCAAGGCAATTTCCTGTGTCTGAAAGTGCTGTTTGCGAGCTAATGACGGCTCTCTCCCCCTCCACTCCCCTAATCCATCCCCTCATTTAGCCATCAGCTTGCCCTTTCTCCGCCTGCCTGCTGTCTGTCACATAAAGACTCGTCTATTGACTAAAGACAACCTTTCAATCAGGCCCTGCAGAAGTAAGACTGATTCGTCCAGAGGGAGGCCAGCCGGTGTAAAAAATTAAAGATGCATGGAATATCTGATTCAAGTGAATCTGTTCTCCAGAGCTCCCACCACGGGACCACCACAGCATAGTTATCAGTCCAGAGGACATTTGTTAAACCTGAAAAGAAGTGATGTGTTTTATGGGAGCGCGGGGGTTAGAAATGATTAGGATAAGGGGTTGCAGGGGCCGAAAAAGAGCAAAGCGCAGTTTTATCGTTGCCAAGAGGAACATTCAAAAGGCTTTGCTCGGAGAAAATGACGTTTCGAAAACAGCCAAACCAAAAGCCCTGAGAAGCACAAAATTATATTTCTGACCCTTCCATATGAAATACACAATGTTTTATTCGTAATGCATTCAGATTTCGATCAAATCCTCCATTTTTCCTCCCCCCCAAAAACAACTCTGGGACATCAACGCAACCACAGAAATGCGATAGCCGCTCCCAGTCAGCGTGTTTCCAAGTTCTCGACTTTGACGGCCTGGCATTTTCTAAGCAGGATTAATCCTCTGCCTCTTCATGCTCGCTTACACAATCAACTTTAGGTCTAACAACACACAGCAAACACAGAAGTTTTACCAATGAAGTCCACGGTTGGTATTTCATGGCTTGTAACTGAATTCCAAAAGAAAGTCTAAATGAATGTGTGAAAACATTAAACAGCACTTAAACTTGCATTAAACTCATGGTTAGGAGAGTACCCAACTAACATGGAGCATTCTCTGAAAGTTGGCTAACATTCTTTAAAAGTTCACAGAAGCGTTCTTGCAGTAACGTTAAGATTTTTGACATTATATATCATATACATCAAGAATGTTACAAAAGTAAAAACAAAAGTTTGAGTAATATTCTTTATAAAGTTAACACAAATGGAAATTTTGAACATTTCTAGCACTTTTAAAGTAACCTTTTTACCATTTTTGTTACTTTATGGAAATATAACGGAAATGTTCTTACAACCTAAAATTGTTAGCTGGGGAATCTGTGAATTAAAAGAAGAAATCTGTTGGTGAGACTGAGGCATGATATGTTACATATCGACAAAGCCTGGTGAACCGCAGAGCTGTCCCTTTGGGGTGCAAGTCTACGCTATCATGCTAAACTCACTTTAGTTCGACCAGCAAAGTCTGAGCCAAGCTGTCAAGAAAAATGTGCCGCACACACGTTGACGAATGACAGCATTTGGCAGGAGAAGAGAACGTAATGTGAAAATTTGGGCCTTCTTATCAATGCATGCTGGGAAAGAGTCACCTTCAACAGACGGCACGGAAATATCTCGGCACTCTCCTGCTCATAAAATATGACACAGCAGGACAAAAAAATTCACATGATTTGACGTTTGATGCGGAGCCAGAATTTTCTGCACAAAAGTGGTTATAAAATATGCAGAGGTTCCAGAGCTTGAGAGAGTGTGTATTTGTGTGTGTGTCTGTGTGTACAGACTAGTCTGAGTGGGGTATAGGGAGTTTCCAAAATGTTGTTTCTCACAATACTAGAATACTCCCTTTTCACATTTAAACCACATTTAAATAAACAACCCTGGAGGACCTTTAAGATCATACAAAAGAGATTCATTTAAAAGACTTTAAATTACATACAAAAACAACATACATCACAACAAAATGTGCTATTGTGCCTCTGTTGAAAATAAATCGGTTTAATCACATTACCAGTTGGACGCTCTTTATGGTTTTTTGGACATATGAGTATTTATATGAATATTATGGCCATATGCAAGCCAAATGAATATAGCTATATAAATATTTGGCCCTAATCAGGACAAATGAATATGTATTGAAGAATATTGAATAATGTCTTTATTGATATTCATAGTTTTTGTTCTCTTATTCTTTTAAAAGTTTTAAAGACGCTCTTGTATTATGCTCCAACTATTTAAACAAATTCAAAAATATTTTCCAATTCTTACGCAAAGAATTATGTGCGTATTATGTGTAATACATATGTGCATAGTTCACATGTGTAATGTGAAACATTCAGTCATCCTCACACCACATGAAACCTCATTTATATACCATATTCAGAACTAAATTTGATTTGCCTTCGAAAATTAGAAATGGGAAATACCACCAATGTTCCAAGTTATTAAACACCAACTTTTTATTTTTATAACTAAATTATAAGGTGGACACGTTATAACTGTACAGAATATATATATATATATATATATATAGATAGATAGATATATAGATATATAGATATGTAGATATAGATATATAGATATATATATATATATAATATATATATATATATATATATATATATATATATATATATATATATATATATATATATATATAGATAGATATATAGATATAGATATGTAGATATAGATATAGATATAGATATAGATACAGAGATAGATAGATAGAGAGTAAGCACAGAGCCTTCTTATCAGGTGAAAGGATTCATGTGTCCTAAATGGAAAATAACCACAGATGCTCCCTATTAAGAAGGTGTAGGTGCTCTGCAGATGGAGAAGTAATCAGCACACTGTCTACCGCACTTCCTTCAGCTCATTGGAATGCAAGTCACGTCTGGTGTGAGAAAATGTCCGAGATAGCTTTGAAGTCATTAGTTCGGTCATTAGCGCAGTTATGTTAAATATAAATTACAATTCATCAGCAGAAAGGGCCGATCATTAATTCTGTGTAGTTTGGCAGGCGTTAAATCACTTGCAGTGGTTTAGTGTTGGAGGAGGGTGAGCCATGAGCTGCTCTGTCTAATCTCTGCTCTGATCACCATTTCCAAATCTGATGGAAGTGTTTAAAAAGCTCTCCACGCTGGTGTTCTGTTAGTTTTTATTTAGAGTGCTCACCGAAATCTACCCAACTGTGCATACTGGGAGAGGACACTCAAAAACTCTCTCTCAACGATGCCGCAGTGCACCATCTATTTTAATAGGCCTTTAACGATCATTGTGATTAAAAGATTTGATTGGCTTTTGGAGTTGAGTACCAAACCACACTCCTCCCAACAATGCATTTAATGCGACGCTTTAATTACAACTCCTGTGAGTTCTGCATTACATAAAGGCTTTTGAAACAAACACATATGAACATCACATTTTTAAAACGTTTGTCTGTCATTCTTTTAATTATGGCTGAAATATAAAGTAGCAATAAGATTATACAAATTAGCATTTAATGCGACGCTTTAATTACAACTCCTGTGAGTTCTGCATTACATAAAGGCTTTTGAAACAAACACATATGAACATCACATTTTTAAAACGTTTGTCTGTCATTCTTTTAATTATGGCTGAAATATAAAGTAGCAATAAGATTATACAAATTAGCAATTAAAAAAAACACGGTTTCTCAATTTTCCCAATTTTATTATTGAAACTGTGCTTTAATGTGTTAATAGCATGAAAAATCCCTGTTCATTTTCGAATCCGCAAATTAAAAGCAAACCCCAACTAAATGTGTTCAACCCCAACAGATTACTCTGATGTCTCTCATGCCATTATGGCATCATAAACGCACGGCTGACTGTCGCCCTACTCTTTGGCAGCACAAGAGACGGCTCTCCGTCTGCCGACCTGCCGTTCAGACGAGGTTGGACTGATAAATCAGTTGTAAGATAAAGGTTAGCCCAGGCAGTAATATACAGCTCATGCTGTAAGACAGATGTGGAAATCATTATATTCGCATTGAAACCCGTTGAAGCATTAATACTTGCGGTGAAATAGCTAACGTGTCGGACCTCAAGCGTGAGCCACAGCTTAATTTCTCCATCAATTACCTGCACCTGTCATATTCTAACACAGTGAGTACCACCGCACAACTAGCTGTGATTGTTCAGCCGGCTGTGTGTTGAATCTGATAAACTCTGTTCACACTGCAAGCAGAAATTGAGAATGTGAACGTGAACTATACGGCTAAGCTTGATTACTGAGGTTATTTGACAATGACCCAGCGAACAGGGAATGTTCCCATAACGTTGGCAGGGTCTTTCAAAACATTTTTTCAGAGAGTTTTTTTTAATGTTCTATATCATATCAAAAACGTTATTCTTAAATTGCTGCTTGAACGTTTTAAAAATGTTATGGAATTATGGAAAATTGTAATCAAGCAATAGCATTAATACAATGTCTAAAAATGTTTTGAACGTGAAAAATTTTTTTACTGGAACATTTTTAATGGAACTTAACAGAAACGTTAAGGAAATGTTCTTACAACCTAAAATTGCTAGCTGGGGAGATAGCTCAATCAGCAGGAATGTGATGTGTATTCATGTTCTGCTGCTCTTTGGCTCGGCGAGTCCCAGTGGTCTTTGGTAAAATCTGGGGACGCTCTGTATTATTAATGAAAATTGATTCCTGACTTACTCACACTTTCCTGCTCCTGTGCTCCTGCTCCATGCTTTATAAGGACATTTTATGCTCTGGTCGTGCAGGAGAGGATGGATAACACAATGAGAGGAGGTTCCTGTTTTTCCATCTTTTCTTGATTTTGATGTCATCTCTAGTACAGCTCCCTAACGCTGGCGGAAAACTTCTCCCTGCCTAATAATGATGTAACGTTGTGCTACTGCGTTCTTCAGAGCCAGGAATTAATGGAGGGGGTTGCTTGGCTCCTGGTCCCCAGTGAGCGTGCTCATTTGGAGGATGAGGTGGCCACTTAGCGCTTTGCCAATTGGCTTGATGGAGATGCGGCGGTTAGACCCCCCCCACCCTCCCTGTGTCTCTTGCTCTCAATATCCTCCATCCTCTCTGGTTTAGATTGGGTCAATTCAGGGGATACCCGAGCCATAAAAATACCCACAAAGACATCTCCCCTGTGCTATTATTGCATCTACTTTGAACAAAATCTATTGTTGCATCTCTGTATGCTTTGAGCTCTGTGATCACCAGAAGATCTCACAGCAGGTTAAAGAGGAGAGACATGTGTCTAAGTGAGTCTAACACCGGTCTGAAGTCAGAAATGTGATTTTACACACTGGTTGGACACATTTTAGACAGATGCACAGTTCAACGGTACTTTTAACAGTAACGTGCACACAGTGATGAGACGGAAAAGTCAAGACACTTTTGGTAACGCAACAATGCAGCACAGGATGACAAATGATCAACTTTTGCTGTCACACAGACCATCGCATGCACGCACACAGGCAACACCGGACAGGGTAACACCAGACGATGCGCCACAGGTCCACACGCAACACAGTTCATCCTTCAAGAACAATCAAGAAATGCACAGTGAGAGGTTGAGAAAGCGAGAGCGGTTAAGTGAGGAGAGGTGAGGACCCCGCAGAGCAGGCGGGAGGGACTTACAGTATCTCCAGATCGCGCAGGGCTCGGAAGGCTCCATCTTCGATGCAGCTGATGTGGTTGCTGTCCAGTTGCCTGCAGATGAGAGACAGGAGTCAGAAGCCGGTCTGCAGACGAGCAGGGGGCTGAGAGGAGGGGGGATGGGGAGGGGAGGAGAGGGTGGACGGGGAGTGGTGGGGGCTGCGGGAGGGAGGTAGACACACTAACACACACACAAATGCGGGATCTCATATCTGCTCTCCTGTTCTCCTCACCGCAGTCAGAATAAAGGACCAGCTGGCTTAAAGTGGCCTGCCTGGCTATAACCTCTCTCTCTCTCTCTCTCTCTCTCTCTCTTTTCCTCATCTACCTTTCATTAGCTCTCTCTCTCCCCACACTGCTGAGTGTGGGGGCAAAGAGAGGTAAGAGAGAGAGAGAGAGAGAGATTGAACAGGAGGTGGTCTATAGTGCACAGCCCAGCCCAACTGTCAGTTCTCTGTAAATATTAATTGCATTTTCTTCCTCCCCACCCCATCCTCCTCCTCCTCTTTTTGTAAGTCAGAAAGGGAGTAATTTCATTACATTAGAGCACCCAATCCATTACAAGCTTTTACCGGCTCTGTCACAGAAACAATTTCATTAAGGGAAGGGGGTTCGTAAATCAAGCCGGGTCACGACGTTGGACGGGTAGACGTGAGGGGCACTTCTTTCTTTTGCCTTCTTGTTTCCTTTCAGTCTAATTTGTAGACTTTGTATTTCACCCCTCCTACTCCTGATTAGCCCCGCCCCACCCCTCCCTCTTCCTGTTCTCAAAAAGAGACGGATTGGAAAGAAAGCTGAATAAAGAACAAGACATCTGAATGCTTTTCTTAAGTCTTTTGTTTGGCACACAGGGCTCCAGTGACATCTGACCCATGACACATGGCGGGCATCTTTAGACACGTCTCTGTCTTTTCTTTTTCTCTGTCTCTCATCCATTCTTCCTAAATGACTCGCATCTCTCTCTGTAAGAGCTGACAGAACAGTCCCAATGACAGCCACTCACAGAACGATGATATAAATATTATAATTTAAACAACCTGTACGCACAAAATTGCAAAAAAGTGTAAATTTGTCATATGGATTTTAATTAAAACTTTTTAAAGAACTTCAAAAATCTGTTATTGAGCAAGTACATCACAGATCATTGTTCAACGTGATCTCCTTACCTTACCCAATTCACAAAGGTAAATTTATAATAATGATTTGTAATTTCAGCGATCTGATTTTGTGGGAAATATCCATCTATAAACAAAGAAGATCCGGCTTCTATACCACATGTCCGGGTACTGTAGATGTTGCAGAGTTCTTACAGCAGCTGTTTACAATTTAAACTTGTCATCCACGTTAAGAAAATAACTCAGAAAGTACCCTGCAGTTTTATGTTTTAGACAGAGGTGGCGGTAGAGAGGCAAAAGATTGTATAGCTTGCAGCTTTAACATGGTTCTTCCATTAAAAATTTCAGAGCCAGAACTGTTCACTTCATACAGTACAGTGTACTGCAGTGTGGAGTACAGAATGTCAATGTGTAATATGAGCATGTAGAGTGGATCTCTAGGGGAAACTGGATACGCAAAAGACTTCTAACAAAGATAATAATAATCACAGTCAAGGCTCAATAGCTGTGTTGAATGTACGTAAGTAAACGAGTGTGCAGTGTATGTGAATATACAGTGCGAGTGTTTGGAGAGTGTTTGGAGAGGTGGGTAATGAAAGTCCCAGATTTAATTTTCCTGCTCTAATTACATCGGCCTTTAATCATCTCATTCATGAGTTGTATTGGCACTTTAGGGTTTCGGTCCTACCCGTGTCCCATCTGCAGAGCACAATACAGCACGAGAAAGAGATGTCTTCCTTCCCTTCACTAGCCCATCAATCTGTCACACTGATGCTAGCCGACAGCTGCATGGCCGTACTTCATTTATGCTCAATATCTAACACAACAAATGACTCACAACTGAGAATCAGTACAGCCGAGAGCATGCGTGACCAGAGCTGTTTAAAATATGAATCTTATACAACAGAGAGGTTCAGATCAACTCTTGTGAAGTAACACCGCAGAAGGAGAGCTCTAGCTTGGATGGGTGTCCCAGAGAGGAAGTGATTTCCAGTTCTGGGAGAGTCCTGATTGGCTGTTGGGGGGGGGGGTCAGCTTTCATTCACATCCCTCTCTGTTCTGATTCAGAGGTGCGGTGTGTCGCCGCACTAGCAGCGTACATCAAAGCCAAGAGCTGCTGTCTGCAGAGCCACGTCTGCTCAGTGCAGGAGCTCGTAAAGCAGGCAGCAACTGCACCTCACCCTCTCGCCCATAATTCAACCCCACGCACAGTCACAGCAGCATTCTGGGTAGAGGAGCATGAAACTGAGGTTTTTTATTAGCACCCGGGCGAGAGCCTCCCACATGCAGACGGAAATGAAAGTGTCCATGTATCTGTACTTGAAAATGGTTTGGCGAACATGACGCACTGCAGCCAGAGTTGCGTCCTCGCGCACTTTTGACAATAAGCCACGATGCAGTACTCAATTGCATCTTGCTTCAGGTGACCGTGCCGTGTACTGTACATCAGCCGATACCTTGTAGAACAGCCCACCCTTTTCATCTGCTACAAATAACATTGTCAAGGAAATAAATGCTTGCGAACCTCATTTCCCGTGAATTTGCCGCTCATACCAAAACTAATACTATGGGATCCAAACCCTGCTGGCGCATGCAATTTGTGTTGATATAGAGCTCATAAGGCAAAAATCTGTGTGTTTTCACACACATGGTGCATGTGATGAGAGAATCTACGACATTACAACATTTTACTCAGCGCTTCATGGGGTTAACATGGCCAGTCTAGCATGTCTGGAAAACAGTATGAGAGAACAGCTAAGGCCATAAACACAGACGGAGATATTGTGTCTGGTTTAATAGGGTGCAACACAGACTCTCGTTAGCCTGAGGAACCAGCTTGACCGTATTAACCAGATGGCCCGTCTATAAAGGGTGTAGGCTGCTTACTGAAAGGGGATGCTGACTCCAACACACTGTGGCCAGTAAAACTGTTGAGATGTGAGGACGATATCAGAGACAGAGATTCAACCTTCCCTCAAAGCGTGCACAGCCATTTTCAAACAGAGGACATTAAGGCAGAAAAAGCATATGAGAAAATCAATTCGTTCCTGGACCGCTGCCCACCCGTTTTTCCCCCCTTCTTCCCAGCTAAAAAAAATCAAGGGCTGTTTCAGCAATTAAATCAAGAGTCACCTTGCCACGCATTGCAGAGAATGGTGGGAGAGGCAGCGCTGCCGATGACAAAATCTCTACTTCTGTCTCAATCCTTATTAGTCCCTTTCTTCTGTACAAGGCCCTGGCCGGACAAATGAATCTTGCCTACCTGTTCCTATCATTTATGCATTGGAGTGTGACGGTGCATGTGACAGTGATGTAATGAGCGCTCAAAAACAGTCAAACATCTAAAAACATTCCTCTAGGAATGGGGAAAAATAATATATAGTTTCACTGTACTGTATGTGTGCACAAGGACTGAAAGCTAATGTATGTACACAGTGTTGAGAAATGTTACTTTGAAAAGTTATGGACTAAAAATTAATCTTAGTTTCAAATTTTAAAAAGTTTCTTCTAATTTCAAAAAGTAAAGTGTTACACTTTATGATTTTGCTTTGCATTTTCAAGTTACAATTAAAGGGATAGTTTTTCTTCCATCATTTACTCAACTTCATGTCATTCCAAACCTGTATGACATTTTATTTGGCTTCTGAGGATCACAAAGGAAGATATTTTGAAGTATGTTGGTAATCAAACAACACTGGCACCCATTGACCTTTATTGTATGGACACAAAACCACTGAGACATTTCTCAAAATATATTCTTATGTGTTCTACAGATACGGGTCATATGGGTTTGGAATGACATGAGGGGGAGTAAATGAGTAAATAGTTGAGTAAATGGTGCTTTCATTTTTGGGTGAACTATTGCATTAAAACAGCAATCCGTAATTTTTGCCTCTCTACTGCCTTCTTTGAAACATAAAATTGCAGGGTACTTGTAGACCTGTTTTCTTTATGTGAATGACAAGTTGAAATTCTAAACAACTGTTTTAAGAACTGGACAACACTGCACCATCTACCCGGACATGTGATACAGCAGCCGGATCTTCTTTCAGTTTACAGATGGACATTTCCCACGAAACCTGACCTGACCGCTTGAATTATCAAAATTACATGCTGCAAATCAGAGTAAGCTTAGGAAATTGTGTGAACAATGATCTGTCATGTACTTGCTCAATAACTGATTTCTGTTCATTTTTATCCACTGCAACTTTAAATAACCACACATTATTAAAAAATGTAACATTTAACAGTGCAAATTGACCAGGTAACACATTACTTTACTTTAACTCATTACACCCAACACTGTTCGTGTGTGTTACGTGCGTCTGCAGAGACCTAATGACCCACACAGATGAGTGATGGTTCTCCTGCTGCCAGGGATTCATCTGAGGTCAATGAGGTCAGAACTGGTATTGACAATCAGTTAACTCAATCCGACTAGGGCGGGTGGTTAACATACACATTCATAAACATGCTTACACAAGTGTGTGTGTGTCCCGGTGATGCTAAAGACCTCCCGGAATAAAAATGAAACACTGAAAATGATACAGATGAGCTTTAAACATCATGTAATGAGGGTTCAAATCCAAGAAAGAGGGTTTTCGTGAGCTCATGTATTGTTGAGCGCTTAATATCATTCCATATGTTACACCAGAGGGACTGGTTCTAAATTTCTTCTTATTAGTGATGATATTAAAAAAACACTGCTTGGGAAATGTGGGTTCTCCAATGTCTCACACTCCAGGTCTTCAAACTAAAGTCAGCTACACTTTCATACCTCTGTGAAAAATTCAGCATGACATAACCCACAGTTCTCAGTCCACGATGGGAAAGGCTCCATCTGAAATCTGTCTGAAAAAGAGCTGGTATCAGATACTGTGAGGAAACTGTCCAGAACTTCACTGAACATTTGAGCCTGGGAACGCTTAGAAACGGTACAGCTACATACCACAGCCAGTCTCTGACTACAAACAAAGTGCTCCATTAAAGATGACCTCAACTTTGCATCCTTAATTCTTTTAAGAAAATTATTCAAAAGCTGCTCCCACGATTAGCTTTGAACGAACGCGTGGAGCGCAGCAAGGATGCAGAAAGCGCAGTTTATTGTTGCAGGCTTGTGTTGGAGAGGCTAATTCTGTGTTTTTTTTTTCAAACCTAGTTAGGCTAAAGTCAGACTCAGGGTCAGAGTGGTGTTTCAAAATTGTAGGGCTTTTTTGATTGGTTCCTGTTTTCTTTCTTTAAAAATTCAAACTTTAGGTACTGAATTAGCCGCTTGAACGTAAAGCACATTTGTGAGTTTGGCTCCTGAATTTGCTGCCGAGATTTATCAGAGGCTTTTACTGTAATTGCAAATGGCTGTGGAACATTACTCACTGGCAATATCCTGAAGATATTCATCTTATTGAAGCATACTGATTAATTGAATTTTCATCAGTGCTAAGCTTATTAACTGTTATGAGAAATGAAGGGGCACAGACGCAGGCCACCTGACACATTTCTTCTGAACATTTTCTGCTTTCGGTGAGAAAGATTCTTATCTTTCATTTCAGTTATCTGTCTTTGAAATAAAAGGTGAGACTCGTTAAAGCTCAGAACAACTTTCTTGTTGGCCGTTTGATCTACCGATGTGGGAGTATCACACCTTATCGCTGCAGTTCAGGGAAAAGGAGAGTTTACCGTAGCCTTTTTTCAACTGTACCGCAAAAGTAACATCATGCAAACTAATGGCATGCGGCTAATGGTTGCTAGGGTAGATGAGGGCGGAGCACTTACAGGTTCTTGACAGCAGTGATCCCTCGGAAAGCTTTACGAGGAATAGCCTGTATCTGATTCTCGCTCAGGTCCCTGGGGAGAGAGAGAGATAAAGAGACAGAGAGAGAGATATTAGGATTTGTTTGAAGGCACTTCACATTTCGGGTAAAAAGCGCCTCGCAGAAGATGGACGGTTTGCTGCCGCCCCGCTGGAACGATACGTATCAGCTTTGAAGTCTAACACCAAATTGTTCTACTGACCATAAAAAGGCAGACGAATAAAGCAGGATGTGACATTTATCACTCTGTCTGCGTGTGTTATGTGTGTGTGTATCTTTAATGAAAAACATTTCTAAAGCACTTCTTTGTAATGAAAGGTTTCAAAGCAGCCTTCTTCATAAGCCCTGCTTTATTCCTGCAGAAAATGAAGCAATCATGCACTTTGAGTAACCTGAGAAGGCAAAAAGGAAAAAATGCGCCAACACAAAAAACTAAAACCATAAAATTAATTCCTGGCTTCTTTAATGCTCTGTTATGAGCCAAATGATGTTTGACATGTCACAATGGTTTTGCTTAACTTTATTAAGCTTGTTTGTTTGTAGGCTCACGCTGGCAAACATAATTTGAAAACCAGAATGCAATTACTGGCCAAAAAGGAAACAAATGAGATATGGAATATCTGCCCAGCTAATCAGAGCGTCTGCTGCGGAGTCACGCCTGCTACATATAACACGGAGAGACCACCACGTGGGTTAACCTGCCTGACCTTGCTACAACCAATTTCACTGATAAACAATCAGGCATGAGTCCAAACACTGAGGAATTCTGCCAGAGCTTTCGCGTGGGACGTAATGATGTATCAACTACAGTATTGCCAACAATTTCCTCTTAGGAGCATTAAGAAACTGCAGTTACATGTAACCCTCCCACTTTGCCCCCATCCCTCCTCCAGAACTGGCTATTTGTGTTTTCTTTTCTCTTTTTTTCTCAAACCAATCAAGTTTTATTATAGCAAAAAAAATGTATAACTATATTATGTTTTGCAATAAAGAGATATGGTATTTCATTTAACTGTTCCTGATGTTTATGACATGTTTAGCTATTCTCCATTCTTTTTTTAAGCACTCTGGGTACTTTACTTGATGCGAACATTGTGTGTCCTTTAAACTACGCAGCGCATTTGCACAGGAGAAAAAACATTTGCGGAGCAAAAACTCATAACATCCCATGTTCGTATGCCACAGAGTGGGAAAACAGAACCGCTGTTTATAATATCATCACGCTGAGAGAGAGCTAACGTGTATCTTTGCTACCTCCCCATCGCAAACTCGCCGTCTTTGAAGGTCTAAATGCGAAACAGATAATTCTGAGAGGAGCATCTGTAACTTCTCTCCGGCTTTCCTTTTGAATTCTTTATCAGCGGCAGAGCATCAACCTCGTACGTCCTCGGCTAGCGTAGAGCGCGGCAAACTTTACAGCACTTCCATTGCTAATACATGTTTTATTGTTTTGTTTACTCAGTGGAACCTTCTTCATTATTTCGACAAAAAGGCAAATTGTCTCAGCCAAATAACGGCACTTATGTAGTGCAATCAGTCCCAGTGGTGCTCTCATAGAGACGTGACGGAGAAAAACTGAAGGCCGGGAGAAAACACTGCTCCTGCAGGCACTGGGTGAATTTGATGATTTCTAATGAAGAATTACTTGAAACAATAAAGAGATATTAAAGGTTTATGAGATATGAAAAATCATACTGCCAGGAGAAGTTGCGACGTACTGTACATGCGCCATCTTCCCTGATGCCATATGCATTATGTTCAGATAATGAAACGATGGTTGTGACTTAAGAATTAATACAAGCTTTCCAAAGTATCTGGATAATTACAGGTCAATGTTTAGTTCAGCTAACTGAAGGGGGTGTGGCTTATCGGTTCAACCTATAAATTGCCCTCTGCAATGTTTTGAAGGAATTGTTTGGTATTGATTTTTACAGCAAAATTGAATCGAAATCGCTGCTGGTACACACCGAGATCGTTACCGTGAAATTGGGCATCTTAACAGACTTAACAGACAGAACTGATGCTGTAAGTTAAAGATACAGATGGAAAGCAGACATGTTTGTTAAAGCAGAAAGGCGCATCCGTCCCCCTCCTCTAGCAATCTGCTTGCAAATTTCATTAATTTCATTTGGCTTTGGCCTCTGCTCTCGCTGACTGTCAGGATGTCTGCCATAAATCTCCCTTTGATTCCATTACAGCTCCCATGTCCAGACAACCCGGCAACGCCAAAACATATTACAGATAAACGCTCAGCAACACGCAAGGATATGAGGACAGAGCAGCATGGAGGATCTATCCTAAAACACACAAATGTTATACAAGGTTTATGTTTCCTAAATGAGTACTTGCTAGTCAGCCAAATAATGTAAGCTGTAATGTTTAGACCATTGTTCTTTGTACAGTAAATAAATGTTTCAGTAGAGCTGCTAAGCCAAAAATATGAAATGAGGATAAGATTGATCACAATTTAGAATACAAATATTACAATGACATCATCACTGATTTTTTCAAAGTAATTCAAAGAGAGAGGTTCAATCTTTAATCTTACAACAGAACATTTACATAAAAGACAAAGCTAAATAGCATATCTAACACTGAAAACATTACCAAAACAGTTACACTTGCGTACAAAAGCAGTTTGGGCTGAATTTATTGCAGAAGTTTAAAATGAACACACCCATAACCAGAATGTTTCTGCAGTATTCAGGGTATGCTGGTCAATTCTATTATCACGCTTTATGAATGTCGCTCTTATCTATTAAGTGAGAATGGAAGGGTACAGTTTTACACAGAGCTGCTTTGCTTCAGCAAAGTAATTGTTTAGTTATTCAGTGATTGTCAAAAAAGTTCAATGTAAACACTTTAAAGGAACTCAGGATGGCCAAGGGTCTGTCTGTCTGTCTGTCTCTCTTTTTCCTCTCTCGCTCTCTATTTCTTTCTTTGAATGTAAATTCTATAAAGTCAAAGCAGACATCTGCCTCCTTCACTCAAGCTTATCAAGAACAAACCGCAGCCCAGCTGGGTGACTGGACGCTGATATGTCTCCTGCCATGCCCGTGCCTCTCTCACTATCTATCAACTGCTGTCTTGCTTTAGCTCGCGCTCTTGGCAGGGCTGTTATCTGCATGCCAAATTGAATCTAGGGTGTAAGATCCCTGCATAGGTGCTGATGTCTGTCAGTGGCTTCCATCTTGCTTCTGTTACGTCCCACCCGTACTGACAAATCAGCCCTGAACACGCGTATACGATCACACACACAAACAGAACAAGTTTGTGCTTACACACCTGAACATACAGTCAGGTGAAAGGTTATTAAAACCCTCTGGCTATTCTTGCAAGATATATTACATTACATTATTCATTTAAAGCACACACTCATAACCAGGGCCAATCACATCACTTTCATATTACATCTGACCCAGCTGCTTCAGGGATGACCAGTTAAAAGGTTTTGTAGAGATCCGTATGTGTGTGTGTGTGTTCGAGTTGAGAGCACGGCGCCTGACTGTTTTGAAGTAAAACCAGCCCTGCGTCTACAGTCGAGGGGAGAGAATTACAATACACTGCTGGCTGAAGGTTTCGGAATCTGGAGGCATATTTGTTTTTCATCTGGGTGTCAGGGGGAATCAGGCCGTAACTGCGACTTTTTGAACCTGACGGGGTTAAGACAGCAACCTGGCCGGGCCGGGTGCCGTTCGCTGGGGTTATGAGATGCACATTTCTGATTTCTTTCATTAAAGACACAGCCAGAAACACAAAGCAAGAAGACCCCCTCAGGGTCTCCATAAGCATTTTGTTTTATGAAACCCGAGACATCTTCTGTGGCTCATCGCACTACACTCGCAGTCCACAGTCATTCAGGAACAATGATGAGCATGTACTAGTACAGTAAGCGTGTTTATAGTTTTAGATTCCAAATTTAATTCCAATTTTCATTTTGAATTTCAAATTAATATTTAGTTTCGTTTTAGCTTTTCTGTTCATTTTAGCTTTAGTTTATATTTTAGTCGATCAATATATTTTATTTCTATTTCAGTTAATAAGTAAATGCCTGGGGAACAACTTTATTGTTTAAAAAAATAAAAAGATTCCCTATTTATTTTAGCACAATGTATGAAAACAAAAAACATGATAATTTCTCTTTGATTTTAGTTAGCTGACGCTGCACATTAGTTTTAATCTTTTAGAGAACTTTAGTATTCGTTTTGTTTCAGTTAACTGTAATAACTTAGGAGACTTTCCACTCGCCTCCTTATTCTGTTTCCTTTATTTCTATCAACAGAGGCCTCTCCCACTAAACAGCAATTCATCTAACACTTATTCGATAAAGATATACAGAAAGGTGCATAATAAATACTGACCCTGTTGCAGCCTCATTTATCGCTCTTTTACAGCCCCGGTTATGGCCGTGATGGGCTGCCTTCACTTACTGCTGGCTGGAGTCTCTGCTCTGCTTTATGGACACTTTTAAAAACAGTCAAATTAAAACACTAGGGATTTCTGGCTTGGAAGACTGTATACTGTAATCGGCCTTATGGATGACAGTAGTTCTTAATTACACAGAGTAAAGATGCTTTTTCATTGGACACAGGCTGCGCTGGGGAAGGGGTCGCGGGATGGGTTAACTGCTCCCTCTTTTTCTCTCTCCAGTTTCATTCTTTGTGAATCAGTAGAGCCTCTCCTTCCCTTTCATTAATTGAAGTTATGATTGCGGTCGATCTGCTGAAACATATCTCTTAAACAGAGAAGAGTGCATATAAATATTATGTTCTGGCAGGTGGCACGGAACCAGCGCCGAATCGCCTGCTTGGCTGTAAACGTGAAACCCTTCGCTGAAGCCTGGAGGATTTTCCATCATCACATTAGCTCTCTTTAGATGGAGGTTCCACCTGCAGCGTTGAGTGTAGAATGATCAGAGTAAACAGTTGTGAAGGTTAATACTCGCCTGCCAGTGAAATCAAATGATACATCCTGCTCTGAAATGTACCAGCAGTGCTGTGCTGGAATTGTGTGTGTATGTATAGGAAAGACTTGCTGATCAGAAATACGCATGCGTTTCTTTCACTAATCATGCATATGCACGCATCTGTGTGTGGAATGTTTCAACACAGAAATGATGCTTTATCAATATGTTTCAGTTTTTACTCAATTTAGTCAAGAACAGAATGTGAGTAACAAAAATACTGTCTGATCTGGGCCAGGTTTTGAATAAAATCGCCTTATCCAACATAGTCTAGGCCTGTATTAAAGGAGGTCTGGGATACTGTTGTATGTGTTCTCCAGCATTTTTAGAGAGCTTCAGGGGTGCTCTTAAAAAAAAAACTACGGCTACATTTTCAGTGAGTGACAAATTGCTGTACAGGTGAGGTTGAGTGGAAAACCCTTATATTATGCTAATTGTATTATTATGCTAATTACTAAGCGTGGGGCATGTGCTCTCTCATTTACAATAAACAAATTCATCAACATTAGAATGAGTGAGAACAAATGTACGTGTGTATGCATTTGTTGCAAATCTCAATGAGATAGAAAGAAATTCAATGAGAGAACCTTTTCTGAACACACACAGTAAGAAAACCTGCACGCAATTATTAGCGAACAAGACCTGTTATCTTTTTAAACCTTTTCTGAAAGCAGTGAAGGTGATGAAGATCAGGGCATCATCCATGTCTGACCTTGTTGGAAAATGAAAGAGAGAATCAGGATGAGAGAATTATGCACTGGATTTGTTTCCTCTCCAGTCATTTAACTGCTCTTGTTTAGCATCTTGCATGTAACCCAAAGTCTTCTTGATTTAATTAACTTAGTGCTTTATGAATAAAAATATTTCACTATTGATCATCCAGAGAGCTGACGCAGGCTAAACCGGGACAGCTCGCTTTATTGCGCTGACCTGTGTTTTTTCTGATAGCGAGGGAGGAGTTGAGGGTCGTGGTCTCCATGGAGGGGGGGTTGAAGGCAGCTTCTAAATCAAAGTAAAAGAGCTCAAGTGCTCTCTTGGGTGTCTAAAGCGTTTCTGCTGAAGCTTCTACATTCCACTGCTGCCTCTCAGAAAGAGTTCGTGTATGGATATTATAAATAGAGAAGGTTTTTACCCCTGCGTTAGTATCTATTATGTTTTGTCAATGCCTTAATTAAATTGGATAGCTTAATGTGATTTATCCTGATCTATACTCTTTATGGGCCCTAAAAGCCTTTTTGGCTCCAGGCCCAAAATATGTCGAACAAATTTAGATGAGTTAGTGATGAAAAAGTGGGAGAGGATGGACGCGAAGGGTGATTTGTTATTGGCTAATTCACTTTTATTCCTCGTGTGCCATTTGGTTTAATTTTCTTTCTTCTGCGTCGTCTTGCCCTGGCTCGAGCCAGAGATGTACGGAAAGCTTTTAAGATCATTTATAGTCGCAATAAAATGCCAGTTATAACAGATGAGGAGATGAAGCCAGCTGGTACGAGCCATGCAATGTATAAACTTCACTTTTTGATCTAAAAGGGCATGCTAGCAACTAGCCTCTTGTTACCGTGCTTGACTCCAGTGACGTTTGTCATTGGTTCGAATACTGTGCAGAGCGTTTGAGCAAACTGGTGTGACAGTGGTGCCATGACACGGATGCAAGTGAGGTTTGGGGGGGGCGGGGTTAGTGCAACAAATGCAAGCTGGTTCGAGTTGCGCAGTGTTGTAAGGGTAGTAAGGGTAAGGGTAGCTGCTAATCAGACAACAGGATTTAAGAGCTTTAAAAGCAAGTGGGTTGGAGGTAACAGCTGGGTTGCCTCTTCTCAAGCCAGCTACGACCGGGCCCAGTGCTCATAAATAAAACTGGGAGAATAGGAGATTGGCTGGAGGCGGGTGCGGTTCTCGGGGGGGGAGGTGGGAGCAGCGGCAGGTTGGGTGGCTTTTCTAGGACAAAGTTTCCATCCATCTTATGCCAGGTCACAGTTGCCAAGGAGACCAGGAGCCATGCTGTCCAATTAACTCCAAAGCCAGCCATGCAGGTGTCTCAGGTGAGAGTAAGGCTTTGTGTAAACTTACATGAACACATTACACAGCAAGACAACGTTTTGGGTGAGATACAATTCATTATGAGGGTAAATGCATGAGAAGAGTCAGTATAATTAGAAAAAAGCAATACACCACTGTCATATGTGAGGAAAACACAGGTGTGGCTGACTTATGTATGTTTATTTGTATTGTGTGTCCATCCATCCATCAATCTATCCAATCAAGCGAAAGTAAAAATTTAAAAAATTGTTTAATTAAAATCATTACAACCACATCTACTGAACTGATTTTCTTTCTTCTGACACATACTTCATACTTCCATCCACCTATTTCCATTCCTGCCTGTTGGTAAAAAATTTCTGGCAGGGACAAAAGCTTTGAAGTGAAAACAAGATGACCAGTGATCTTTGAAGACAACAGGAGAATCACACCGTGTGACCATGAACAAACAAAAATCAAAACTCTTATCCACCGGTGCACACGCTCCTCATGGCAACTGATAACAAAAGCATCGCCCAGATGGGATTTGTCAGCAAGTTCCCAGAATGCTTTAGTTTGGAAGCTGAACTGGGTGTGGGCTGCCTGCTAATAATCCTAAACTCTTTAAAACCAGAGTAATCCAGTTAGGCTCGGTAACTGGCATGTCAAACTAATCAAATAAGAGGCAAAACTGGTTTAGTTGGCCATCTCTGGCTAAACTCAAAACACCATCCTCCTCTTTGTCAGCTAAGACTGATGATAAATGCAAGACCGCATGCGGTTCAATTCTTACAGCTGATTGGCTGCTTTGGAGCTTTCAATCATGCGTACACCTGTGACAGTGAAGCCTGAGTTAAATATATATATATATATACATATATTATATATATGTATGTGTATATGAAGGGATGCCATTCAACATTATTTAAAGAATTCTCATACGCAATAACACAACATCACAAAGTATGTGCCCGGCCAACTGTAGCTGCAGGCTGAACTGAACGATTATCTGGTATAAATGGGGCTGTTAAGTCTATTGGCCCCTGGAGGTTTTCTCCTAAATTTAATAATGGGGAACGTGGAAATAGAAAAGGGTGGAATATTTTGAGAGGTTATGGGGGCAAGTGGGAGACGTGGGTGCCGTGCAAAAACCTCCATTTTTCAACTAAACACAGCCCTGCCTGGCTAAATTCTGGACCCCCATTGTCAAAATAAGGTTTCATGCTCTGTAATTACTCAACATACGAGTCTAAGAAGGTCAACACAGCATGGTAATTAACATGTAACCCAACCTGAGAAAAATGTAATTGTGTCCATAGAGAGGAAAGAGGTACAGAGAGCAGCTTAGAGATAGGGAGTATGTGAGGGCCGGGCCCCTCGGGCCCCAATCAGCATGTATTTTTTTAACATGTTAAAAAATAGCATTTGCCTTTTCAACAATGGCCACCCATCGGAGAGGAATAAACAAAGGTTTCCATTTATGAATAATTAGTCAGGTCATCAAAGTGGGTGAAATGAGCCAGACTGTATTTAAGCGCTTAGCTAATGTGTTTCATGTTAAATATTAGAAAAGAAATTTATTCCCAGTTTGTTTTTACTTTGAAGATTTAATTTCACACACAGAGCAGGTCACAGTTGATACATTTATCTTGATCTCTCAGTATCTCTGAATTGGTCTCTGTATTATTACTCTCTGCTCATTTATAGTAACATGAGAAAGCGAGAACAATAGAGAGAGAGAAAGACAAAGAGAGAGAGGGTAAGAAAGAAGAGGGGGAAGACAGAAAGAGAGAGAGAGAGAGAGGGAGAGAGAGAGAGAGAGAGAGAGAGGGGGAGACAGAGGGGGGATGATGCAGATGCATCCTCAACCACAAGATGGAGCCCCCAGGCTTCTCTGCACCCTGTAGCTAACCAATCAATAAATTAATCTCTAGTGGAGACATATAAGAGAACAAACAGGCCCAGTGCCCAGGAAGCATCACCTTCAGCCACGTTTAGATGTGAACACATTAGCACACTGAAGGCTCAGCCAGAGAGGAGCAATTATGACGGCTGGTATCTACAGAGAGAACACTGAGCACTGGAACTGTTTCCTAACCACAGTAGCCGAGAAAAACCAGGACAGCCAGCACTGGGTGATACAGTCGGGCCAAAGCGAAAACTAATACAGCCCACGCGGAGTTAAAGAAAAGACCTCCGAATTCACCTTTGTCGGTGGAACTTTCCACATGGGAAATGACTTTGTGCCACACCAACATAAAAACAGCTAGAAAGTCATGAGTTTTTTCAGACTCAACTATTACTCAACTGTCTGTGCTTCATTTGGCCTGCAGCTGGAGGATGAGCACAATTCCCTCTCATTTTCCCACCAATTTGCCAAAAAACAAAGATCCAGCGCTCTGTTTGCTATCTGGCCACTGAAAACACAAAATCAGCAGGGGACGGCAGATTGCTGCCCACCTACACAGTGGTGTCTCTAGCATGGACTGCCCATGTGAGCTACCAGACTCCATTATAAGACACAGGCATTTCATAAACGAGATTTCCATTTTACAAGGAAGTCAGCATGTGACACTGGCAACGCTTTCATTTTATTCACAGCGGGACAAATGCACATCGGGGGAACGGGTGACAGAAATGGCCTTTGTCAACAGTGTTTTCTATTATAGAGACAGTGAGCTGCCTCGGTCGCCCGGCTGCAGCCTGTAAACTGCTTCCTGAGATTACTGTCGAAACTCAGTTTATCCCACTTCCTAATCAAATCAGCCACACTGCCATGCTGGCTGCTCGCTGACACCAAACATCTCCACTATGACCAGATGCCACCTGTCACACCAACTGCACGTTTCCTGCAGAACTCGACGCTGCCCATTCCTGTGCTAGGCAAGGAAAATACATCACAATACATCAAAATACATCTAAACTTTAATAACTTCCTGTTTTAACTCCTCCTCTTCCATACATTTATTCCCATTCAGGGAAAGGTATGTTTCATTGAGCTTTATTTAAAGCTGCAATGCCTAGCTTTTGCCTCTGTACCGGCACCTCTGTTTGAAACATAAAATTGCAGGTTGCTTTACGTACCTTTCTTTACTTATGTTGAAGTAAAATAAAGCCAAACTGACATTTCCTGGGAAATTGGACCCAACGGCTCAAATTCTAAATCATTATTATAAACTTTGTGTTGGGAATCAGGGAAAGGTAAAGAAATGCTGAACACTGATCTGTTATGTACTTGCTCAGTAACTCATATTTGTTCATTTTCAACCCAAAAAAGTTATGGCTTTAATATATAATTTAATCCTTGAAATATTTTCTTGTGTTTCACAACAGAGGTTCAAGCACATCTTCACTTGTTTTTATTTTTCTCATCAGTCAATACCTTGTTGAGCCGTACACACAGACTGCAGTTTGTTTATCTAAAAAACAGTCTGCACTGATTACATCTAGTAAAGACAAAGTGTTATAGCTACAGAGTGCTGCCCATTTTATTCACATTGCGTATATTACAGCCTATTTGCTCCAAGCACTATTCTGAAGATCTCTGCTGTTACTCTGCCCTGATTTAACAGAAACACCTTCAACATAAACACAATACTTCCTGTGCCGCTCTTCCTGACTTCCTCTTTCAGTGATCTTTAGCTTCTGTCTGTCCTGTGCTGGAGACTGACAATCATTCGTCTCTCATTGGTTATTGTTTGTTTTCGAAGCGTCACTCCAGGGCCAAAGCTATCGCTTTCAGTGCAACACATTCCAACAACTGGTTGGCTTTGGTTTCTGTCTCTCTGAAGGCCAAGAATGTAAAGTCTTAAGAATGGTGAGATCTGACACATACGCCATCCAGCTGTTAAATGTATAAACCAACAGGAATTACACACGGAATCGTAAGCCCTTCAGCGTTGATCAAATATAAGATGATTATTTCCATTGTGAAGCCGAGCCTGAAAACACTGAGGCTCTGCTCCTCTCTTCCTCCTTGCGTGGGTAAAGGAAACCTTCCATTACGGCTCTGATGAGCAAGAAATTGGACTCTAATTTTTCACAGAAAAATAAATCGTCATTTAGAGTTTATAAACAACTGATGAAAACTCTTTGTTTCGTGCATTGGAAAATGGAAATTGTTGGTTCATAAACTAATCACAAAGTTACGAATGCTTTTGTCGTGCCTAACGGAAATATTTTGGTACAATGAGGTAATGCAGAGAAAAAAAGACTGCCACACAATGTGTGCCTTCCATCGTGTGCAGTGTTCGTTTTTAATGGTCTGATTTCAGCGTGCTCCGGTTTGATCAGCGCGTGTGGTTCCGCGTGCATTCCCCAGGGCTGTAAGTCAAGCCCCCCTGAGTTTCAGCCTAAATGGAATGTTCCATAAGATGGTGAATTGTACCTCTACACAGGGGATGATCTCACTGATTATGACTTCATGAAGGCAGGTTGATTTATTAAGACCCACTGATGAGGCCGTATTTAAATAAACATCAGCGTCCTTTCCAGAGTTTAAGATATGGTCCCCCTGGGCAGGCTGGGGGGGGGTGGGCTTAGGGTTAAGGAGGAAGTCGAGTCGATTCGTTTTAGAATGGAATGAGTCAATGACTTTAACACTTTGCCCCTGTTCGAACTTATCTGCCCCATGACAATCTTCACCAGGTGCTTGTGGAAGCGTGGGGGATACACTCGAATCACCTATGCAGATTACTGTAAGAACAACAGCCTGTGGTGCTGTTAAACCTCTGCTAAATAGCTTGTCTACCCTTGTTAACACCCAGACCCGGGCAGAAATTGAGTTCAGCTGTGGCGTGGCATTACTGAGCATTTTATGTGCCGGATCATAAATCAGGGCCCCTCACGCTGACTGTGGCCCCTCAGGCCGCATTTCCACCTTCCTCAGACCCCATTAGCTCCTACATTTTTAGCCTTTCCGGGGGCAGGGGGCTGAGCCACGGGGACAAACTGTAGGAATGTTACAACAAGTGTCCCTAATGCTGCCACGTTCACAAAAACAACAAAATGAGAGCAGCCCACCTCAGTACAGCGACTGTGTCATTACGTTCTGAAAGACATCTGGTCATGCTGTGGTTGAGTGTGGGTACTTCTCACTGATGCCATGCTTTGACCAAGATGAGCAAGTTTTTATATAAGCTTTCTCACGATGAGCGAATATGGGTATTACCTAGTTCATTCTCGGAGCGTTGGTTAATGTTCTCTCAAAGTGCTTTCAAAGGTAATCAAAAATGTTTTTGCAGTAATGTTAGTAGAACTTATATATTCATAAGTACATATCAAAAATGTTATTCTTAAGTTGTTAGTGGAACGCTTAAAAAAGTTACAGAATAAATATGTTTGAATACTGTTCTCATAACCAAGCAATAACCTTAATATTATGTCTAAGAAAACTGGACGTTTTAAACGTTCCTACAACTTTGAAACATTTTTAATGTTTTTGTTAGTTAATGAAAACGTTAGGGAAATGTTCTTACAACCTAATACAGTTTGCTGGGTAAGGTAATCATAGCTTGAGGGCCAGACATTTCCAGAGAAGATCATTGATTACATCGCTCAGGGAACTGAGCTCTGCTCACCCGCAATCTAGCTGCAGAGGGCGGTTATTGTGTTTGAATAATAAACCTGAGGGCAATACGGTGTGTTTGTGTGTATAAATAATGACAGAGGTGTGAGGAGCGCTCGTGTGTGCATAATGAAAGAGTACGGGGAGTGTGCGAGCATGTGTGTGCACTGCCATATGCTTGTGTTTTTATTCATTACAACTCAAACCTTATGATCAAAGAGCCAGTTCAGAAGTGTTTGCCCAGTGACAGTTAAACTTAGAAGAGGCGGAGTCGAGGTAAACCCTACAGGTTCAATTCTGAGCACTTTGACTGCGCTTCCTTAAACGTCTTTTGGGTAATGCAGCAGCCTGGAAAAATTAGACTTGCTCACAGCTCACTTGGTGGCTATAGTCAAGGTTATCCGTGATCCCGACACCAGCCTCTGGCCTCCTGCTGTTTTCGTAGGTCACAGCTTTGCTCTTCCAGCTGGAGAACTCTGCACTAAAGCCCCATCTGGTCATCTATGAATTCCCCTGGTTCTCCAGACTAGTAACCCACCGGGTTAACAATCACTCCTAGTTGAGGTCAATGGGTCTGGATTTAAATGTGACAATATGGTCGGAGTCACGGCTTAGCTGTTAGTGCTCGTGCTCTGGGATCTGGTGCTCATGTGGGTAGGGATATGAAAAAAAATTCTATGCTTTTAAAATGAACAAGTCAATAAGTTGATTTTCAGTCATAAGACTGAATAACACGTCGGCTAATGTGCCTAAAGAAAGCCTTGTATAATTAGTTTGGTTTCATGAGATGCTTGGAGAAATTACTTTTTGAAACAGATCAAGCACAGCACACTGTCAAACAATGAAATATCATCATGAATTAAACTCCAACTAAAATCAAAGTACAGTTACAGAATCAAAATAATGTTGCCAATAAAATGTTGAAAAGGCCCAAAAAAGTAAAAATAATACTACAAATTGCTAGTTTCAGCAGTCTCAGCAGACCGCAAACAATCTCACCCTACAAAAAAGAGACAATAATTAAAATCAATGGTTCTCAAATTGTGGTCTGTGAATGATTCCAAGTGCTCTGTAAGATGAATTACTTGGATTAATTACTAAAAAAACCTACATTATTAAATTTGTAATCGACTAAAAGCACCAACATTAAATTAATTGTCTGATTATTCAACTCCAAACAATAAATTACCTTATTGCTTTAACATTACTTGTGATAAAGTGTTACTTCAGTAACAAACCAGTTGTGAACGTTGGGTCCAACTTCTTAACTAGAGGGAATCGTCGGCTCATTCAGCTTCAATAAGTTATAGTAGTAGTGTAGTTAATTTAAGGTACACCACTAACTAAAGCTCCAAAGTCCTGAGACTTTATAAGTGTGCTTTAGCGTGCAAGTATAGAGATTTTAGTGTGTCTAGACGTTTCTCTAGGTCTCCACAGAGGCGCTGGGACAAACCTCCTCAGTACTGCCTCCAGGGCCTGCTGCCCTTTGCCAGATGGCTTTGCAGAGTTTGCTAACAAAGTCATTAAAACGCCTCATTTAATTTAAATTTCATCCAAGAAAAATCTCCTACCAGTCCAAACCTCACACACGTACAAACTGCCCACACACACCCCCACATTCTTAGAGAATCCTCGCTACTGACACTTAAAGAGCGTTCCTCTAGCTCAGCTGGTATAGCATGGTGCTATTAACTCCAGGGTCCCGGGTTCGATCCCTAAAGAATACATAAATTGACAAAAATGCATACCCTAAATGCTCTGTGAGTAGCTTTGGATGAAAGTGGATGCCAAATGCAAAAATGTACAGTAATGTAAATGAAGGGGAGCCTTTCAGAGTCCTTGGAATCAGTGTTGCTGTTTTTGGAATCAGTATTGCTGTCTTCATTCTTTTGGGAGGCAAAATGGGGATCTGTTTGCACTTACAGACATGACAAACAAGCAGAAATGTACCCATGCCTTTATGACCAAAATGAATAAGAGAGGGGCTTTCTCTCTCTCTCTCTCTGCCCCCTTTCGGTCCCTCAACCGCATCCCTGCAAGCTCATGTCAATTTCAGCCAAGAGGATTTCGCCACAGTTTTTGCATTGCTTGACCAATTTCCCAGCTAACAGGGAATGCTGTCAGAACGCTGGCTAATGTTCTCTAAAAATTCTCTCAAAGTTATCAGAAGCTCTCGAAGTAACGTTAGTAGAATGTTTTTTATCATTATATATCCTATATCAAACATATTATTAAGTTTTTAGTGGAACATTTCAAAACATTTCAGTTGAAAAAAAATGTTTAAATAACTAAGGAATAATGTTAATACAACATCTAAAAAATGGATGTTTTGAACGTTCCTAGAACCTTTAAAATAACATGTTTTACATTTCTGTTACTAAATGGAAACATTAGAAAAATGTTCATACAACCTAAAATTAGCTGGGCCTCCTACCCCCCACTGCACAACTCAATAGCTACTGTAGTTTTGAAGAATATAAAGAGCAGCACTCATTTCACAAAACTCTATTACGAAACTAGTCAAGTGTCTCATTCAGTTGCAGGTTCCCTTGATCTGAATGACTGATGAAAGCCATTAAACATATCCAGTGGAAGCTTGTCCTGTTTCTAAACTGTATGCTTTCACAATTCTCAGAAACAACAGTCTTTTTATAAAGCTTTCATCAAGCCCACCAACCAAACAAAAATGTGTTTTAAAGTGTTAACATTGACCAAACGTAACCATATTGCCACATCAATAACGCACAATTAAAAACAAGCACCGTCATAAAACTCCACAGTCTGTGGTTTTTGTTAATGCAAAGATAAACATTTGCATTTATGTATTTGTCAGACGCTTTCATCCAAAGCAACTTGCAGTGCATTCAAGCTGTACACTTTGTCAGTAAGTGTGAACCTTAACTTCTAAATATGTCCACACACACACAAACACACACATATATAGTGTGATGTAATAAATAAATAAAACACAAGCAACACAGAGACAGTCGTAGCATGCAATCTCACTGATTCAAGATGAAGAACTTGGAATCTGATGCTCACACAATCAGAAAGACATCAGGAAGTTTGCTGCCCGGTTGGTCCGTTCTTTGTAGTGCTCTCACACCACAAAATTTGTTAAGAACACTTTCCAGCAAGTTAACTGTGGCAGATCTGAAACAGACACCGAAACCTTGAGATCCTCCTCCTCTGTGTTTGTCTCCTGCGGGATTGCAGTGTTCCACCCAGAGAATCAGAATCTGTTTTGAATTTCAGACACTCATGTGTTTAGCCATTCAATTTAGGAAATGCGAAGCAGCTGACGCTTATAAATAAAAGAACAAAACTTTGAGTTTTGATATAATTTTTATAGAGCGTCTCTTTTTCCTTTGAGTCTGTTTCTGTCCTCATTTTTAATACATATGCATAAATAGGCTTGTTTTTTTTATGACTGCGGTGACTGTTATTTCCAGTGCCAGAGGCTCTGATTCACCAGCAGTAATTGGAATGATGATATAAATAAACTCTGCAGGTTTGCTCTCTGCCCTCCTGGTCGGTGTCTTAACGTTGCCGAGCCAACCTGCGCACGAGTGCATGTGGGATTTTGTTTGGCAGCCAATGATTAGAATATCAGCTGCTTAACTCGGCAGTAATTGAGGTCGTCGGATCGTTTAACTCCGCTCCCACTTGGCGGCAGAATTGGGCCAGAGGCGTCATTTTTTAAACACCTTTGAAATGATAATGATGGATGCATGAAGGGATTATGCCCTGCGGTGGTTCATTGATGTGGTCAGTGAAAATGATTGTTTTATTTTTTCTTGCTAGAGACAACAGTAATACATGAGTCTGCCCAAACATTGATGCTATCCATTAAGATTTACAAGAATCATAACAGTCCAAACAGCAATCATATCCAAATAACTCGCTTTTCCCCGCAAGACTGGACATATTTATTGGAAATTACAGGCAGGCTCTCTAATAAATATGTGAGGTAAGCATGGGAAATGACACATTTGCTTGTTTGAACTAAAGCCGGCATGGCTGGTACAATGAAGTTGATCCATGTAAGCTGCATGGTGCAGCCCAGAGCCCATGTGTTCCTGATCACCAATGAATAAAGCTCTTATGGGAACAATAGGTGCTATTAACTGGCAATTTTTTGGGTTACTAACTCTGCTTTGCCAGCGCTTTTATCCTGGGGTGATGTTCAAGGGCATACATGATAACAGGGGCCGAGGGCAACTCTTGGTGCAAATAAAACTCCAGATCACTGCAAGATGTGCATGGGGCTGTGCTCTATGTCCCTGGAAGCGATGAGATCTTTCGGCCTGAAATGTTTTTGACAATCTTAATTGGTTTGAAAGAGTTTCGTAAGGGAATCACACCCATAATGGCCCCCAAACCAGAGCTCTGCCCGATGCACTTAGTCTTCAGCTTCATCACAACAGCGTAACGTTTTCTTTAATCCTTCTGTGCTACACTAACCGCTATTTTGAAAGCTTTGAAAACATAATAATACCTTCTACCACCTAACTTTCAGCTGAGAGATGTTCTTTCTGATGAAGACCTGATCACCCTGTTCTTTTTCGCTTTGGCTCTTCCCCTGAGGAACTTGGTTTGCTAGCCCAACCATGTTTCATCCACAAATCTGCTTCTTTGAGACGACCTTTCCTTCTCCCCTTTGTTCATATCCTTATCACATGGTTGCACTTTCCAGAGATATTGTATGGATTTCTGGCATCTGCTTGGGGTTAAAAAACTTTTTCCTTATGCGAACCTGGCAGGGTGCAACCCTTCTGGCCTTGTGATGGGCTCCATATCCTACAAAAATACCCATAAACCCTCAATTTATTTTCAATATTTTCAGAAGGGTATTATGGATATCCAAGAGGGTATTCTATAGTGCTCTGAGGATGAACACAAATCAAGACTTAAGAGTGTTTGACAAACTGGAGTAACAAATTCTGTAGATAAGCCTGAAGTTTTTGCTGAACACCCAAGCATCTATATGTCTATTGTTTTGACAAGTGTCATGTGAGATGAGTGTGGAAAGCTTTCATTGGCTGCTCTAATCGCTGTATTGTGATTATTTAATTGGTTTTGCATCACTGAGGACTGATACCCTGTTGGAAGTAAATGGGAGTGAGTGGGTATAAACATTAAAGGTCTGAGTGAAGGGGCTAGCATACTGACAGCAGACAAAGAGACATTCTCTGCACAGTAAATAATATCTGTCTTTAAATCATAGTGTGATGGAACGGAAAGGAGGCCCTCTCAAAACTCAAAGCCATCTGACAGACAGATGTACTGCAAAAAAAAGCCTCTAACAGACTCCCACACTGTCTTTGCAGTACTCTTCTGTGTGCTGCCACTGCTGGACTGTGATGATGTATCATAAGAATCACAAAAACAATTTCTGAATGACGTTTTCTTCCCGAAAGTTACCAAAAAGGGCACATTAATCTGGAGCTTTAGTTGGAAACTTACACACTGAAAAAAATATGGTATTCTAAGGCACTAAATGATTACCATTCTTTTACTTTGGTACTTACATATTTCTTCAAGGCAGTTTACAGAATGCCATTGAATTACAATGGTAAATGCCCAAAATACCCAAAATGGTGCTACTAGGTGACATGTAACAATCACTAAATCTGAATGACGGCAACACATTCATTACTAATATTGAATCTCAGTGTTGCCATCATAAATGTGAGGAGGGATATTAGATTAGTAGATTGAAAATAGATGCAGATAGTATAACATTAATGTATTGTTAATGAGCCATTTAAGTCACTTTCAATAATGTAGCACCTCAAAAAATACTTTTGGATATTAACTGATCGAGTGGAATATGTAATCTATATTTATACAGGCTACCAGTTTATATTAGTATCAGTAGGAACAGTATGCACACACACACACAGTACAATAACACTTTTACAGATGTGCACACTTCGTATGACATAACCTATAGCATGTGGCGACACAAAGCAAAATGTTCTTTTTGTGTCTAATGCACAACAGTCCTGCACAAACACACATCCTGCAGCCCGAGGCCATGAGGTTTATTAAACAACCTCCAGACCTTTAAATCTCCTTGTTTCTTTGTGTTCTAAGCAAACCAGTTGTCAAACACACAACGATATGTTTTCAAATGTTTAGAAGTTGCCACTTTGCTGAGCTTACCGTGCGAAATTCAAAACATACAAATGGAAGCGCTGTCTGACTACAAAACCAGAATTCCTCTCATTAAGATGAAGACAAAGCATTGCTCTGATCTTTGATATCTCCTTTTAAAGCAATATGGGAATTACTTTTAATGGTTATGATGAAAAGACTCCGCTGACCCTTGAGTTTTTCTATAGCTAATAAGCGACTGTGTCTGAACATGGCTAAAGTGGACAATGTGCTGATTATAGCTTCTCTCTGCTTATGGCCGCATCAATTATGAACGTGTGCATGTTTTTTGTTGGGGACATTATATTCAAGGGGAAACGAAGCATGGCAGGACGTGATTAAAATACCAGCGTGCTAACAGACACGCTGTTGGACTGTCCTGCTCTCTCTCTCTTTCCTCCCGAGCAGACATAATGAGAGTCTGTGCCAAGGAAACACTCGGCTCATTTTCGGAGGCTTTCCAGGCCATTGGAAAATTGAGCCATTCTGCCCTGTCTCATTAGGAGTGAGATTAGAGTCAGTGGGTCTCCAATGATTGGGATGATTTGTGCTGTAAGGTGCCTCCCGTTTGTCACACATTTGTGTGTGTGTGTGTTCAAAAGTATGCATAGTACCTAATGGTACTATGGCTTTTGGTATACTATCCCAGCTAACAGGGAACATTCTCTGATCGTTGGCTAACATTCTCTCAAAGTTCTTTTTAAAATTTCTTAGTTATTAAAAACATTCTTGCAGTAACGTTAGTAGAAAGTTAGTTTTTAACCTTATATCATACCAAAATATTATTAAGTTGTCAGTGGAATGTTTTATTGTTAAAGACTAAAATGTTTGAATAATGTTACAACCAAGCAATAATGTTAAAACAATGTCTAAAAAAGTGGAAGTTTTGAATATTCCAAGAATATTCCAAGAATAACTTTTCTAATGTTTTTGTTATGTTTTACCTAATAGAAACATTTGGGAAACATTCTTACAACCTACAATTGTTACCTGGGATGTGTACATATGGAAAATGTACCACAATTCCTTTCAATTTCCCCAGCAAACACAAAACACTGAAAACACTTTTATACCCAAACTTATTTAACTCCAGGGCCAACTCCTGCCTCAATGGTTAGTGCCGAGGTCACCTCTTCCCTTGAGCTACACATTAGCCAAATTACAGACCTGACCATGGGCCAATTATTTTATGGAGCAGAACTAGCTAAGAAAAATGTGTGTTGGGTGTGTATGAGGCGGGAGGTGGGGGTGGTCAACAGCCATTATGCTGTTAGTGTAGTCAGAGTCTCTCAACACCTCCAAACCACAGCTGAAACCTCAGGCCTTCCCACTGCCTCTATTGTCCAGTTCTCCCCACCTCATCCATCAAACGCGCTGTCAGTCTGTCCACACACTCATCCTGGAATAGACATCCACAAGTTGTTTCTTCTCCAAATGATGAGTAATCAGCCCTGAATACAGACCTGAGAGCTGGAGGTGCCAATCAAAACATCACAAAAGGCTTTTTACTGGAAATCGAAATAAATAAATCGGTGCCCTGTTAGCTGAACTCAAACAACTCCAGCTGTGTCTGGGTTGCATGAAAGTCCGAACGGTTCTGCATGGCCATGGCACAGGACAGCAGGTTTCCAGAGGTGGGTGGTGCAGCGTGGTGGAGGGTTCAGGTGCTGAGGGTTCTATGTGTGTGGGGGTTTCCCATCATTGAGATGGGTGAAAGATTTATAACGACTCCTTCTCAAAGCAGCATATGAGACTCTGCCCAAGGGCCATCGTGGAGTCTGGTGTCTCTCTGTAGCAGTGACCTCCCTCTGAGGTCAACGCTGTGTTGTTTGGACCACCTGAATCTAAAGGCAATTGCTTTTTGTGGCCATGGCGCCACCGACCAGAGGAAAGCACCCCTGCTAGGAGCTCAGGACAAACAATATAATGAGCTCATGGATGTGTGTGTGTGTGTGTGTGTGTTAAACGCATTAAATGCATTAAATGGTGCCCTCATTCTAGCATTGGTCTGTGGTGACACTAGCACTTAACCTGTTCAGTATAAGTCAGCCAGTCCTCTGCAAAGTGCCTCTTAAGCCATTAAAGCCCCACATTCCATTTGTCTACCCAGCTAACATTTTTAGGTTAAAAACATTTCCCGAACGTTTCCATTAGTTAACAAAAATGTTCAAACTGTTATTTCAAAAGTTCTAGTAACATCCAAAATGTCCCGTTTTTTAGATGCTGTATTAACATCATTATAAGAACATTTAAACATTTTTAAAATTCTGTAACCTTTTTTAAACTGTTCCACTAACAACTTAAGAATAGCATTTTTGATATTTGATATATAACCTTGAAAAACGTTTAACTAATGTTACTTCAAGAACTTTTTGATAACTGACAGAACCTTTGGAGAACGTTACAAAACATTCAGAGAATGTTTCCTGTTAGATGGGGCATCCCCATGAGCACAGACACCTGGAGCCCTAGTCTCAGGGCTTCTGCTCCTGTCATTTAGCCTTTCCCAGGGACTGCGCAGAGTAATGTAGGGTGCAATAAGCCAAAAGCTGCCAAGCCATTTGATGGATGACATCAGTAAGAATAGCGCAGCATTCCATGAGACAGCATCCCCAGTGGATATGACTTTGGTAAATGATGGCAATTGTACATAAAGGCCTGGTCATTAGTCTTTCTCTGGACGCATTAAAGGGCTGCGGAAAGAGCGCTCGATCAGAATGAGAGGGTGAACCCACAACAATTTCAAAAAATGCATTTGGAGAGAGAGAGAGAGAGAGAGAGAGAGAGAAAGAGATTAAACAAGGAAGAAGGCATTTGTGCTGGAGCGGCTCCAAATGATGCTATCAGGGCCTGTGTGTGAAACCGAAAACCTAACAACACAATCAACGGCTGCATTAGGAACACAAAGGGATGCTTCGGTCTTCTGTTTCAGCCCCTGTTTCCCCCAGCAAAAAGCAGTCAAGGTGTTTACATTCCATACAGCTAGAAGGTTCTTCTGTGGTTGCATCTGCTGGAGATGGTGGCGCCCTGGTCTCCTGCCTATAGGCACGTAGTCTGGACCCGGTTTCGGTGGGTTCCAATGTTACCCCTCTTATCCTAACTGCTTCGATCTCTCGTAATGGACAGTAAAAGCTGGTTCAACTTAACAGCAGTGGGAGGTGGGGTTAGTGTGGCATGAAGCTATCTATGATCCCAACCCGCATGGACTGCAGGCATCCGGGAATCAATAGCCTAGGTAAGTGAGCCGTACAAGGGTGTGAAATCAGTAAGATGGGGTAACCTCTGGCACAACCAGAGAGCTTATCGGAACCTGGATATCTGCTAACTCAGTCCCTAGGTCTGGACATGGGGCATCAACACAATGAAACTGTCCTAGGAGACGCTCAAATCATTTGACCAATGACACAAAGACAGAGTACTCGGAGTAATTCCACAGATTCACAGAACAAAAGAAGCTTACAATAAGCAACATGCTTCCCTCAGGCAGTAAGACACCCACAATGAAACACACGAGAGCTCTGAACTCATGGTTACGCATGGAGTCAGATCTGGGCAGAGGAGCCAGCTTCTCCATGCATCAGACCCTGCAGGTAAGGATATCATGGCACAGCCTTAATGAAAACCAGGGACCTTGATCTGCAGCATCCAACAGGCTGGAGGTCTTCTGAACCCTGCCTAGAACAAAACCTCATTAAACCCAATCAGAAATCCTTTGAACAAATTAACCATACTCACGAACCAGTGCGCCCCTGTTATGGTCTAAATAACAGAGCTTCTCTGTTGTCTGTTAAAAGTATCCTCTATTACCTTTTCTGCATAGTTAATATCTGCTGCTCAGCATAACACACAGACATCCTGTGATTATTTTCCAACGTTCTCATTTGAGGTGTGCGGGAAAGCAGACAGCCACTGTGGTCAGACTGACACACCAGACAGTGAGTGTGTGTAATCATTCATCCACCTCAGTGTTCCTCAAACTCAACTCTCCTACCTGAAGCCTGGATGACAGAAGAAGTAAAATGTGATGAATATATCAGGAGTCAAAGTTCTGCTGGTTAGCATGACCCTGTGAACCCCTGCTGGTTCATCACAACAGAAAAAACCTTCTCAACTGCAGTATGTATGTGCGTGTACGTATATATTATATTTACATGTATGTATGTATGTACGATGTATGTATGTATATATATATATATATATATATGTATATATATATTATTATTATAAATAATACAAATATATTATAAATTTTATAAACAAATTGTATGATAAATAAATACATTAAAAATATATACACATACAGGCACAAATAGATATATACATATATACATACATACATACATATATATGTATACACTGTACATTACAAATAGTCTAGGATAAATATTATAATTGCTATTTGAAATCTCAGGGAAACGAGACCAGTAACACCACACTTACACTAATGAACACGTCTTTTCTTTAACCACATACATACAATATATTTAAGCAACTAAGCAATGAAACGCTTTTGAAACTTTTCCTTCAATGTACTGTGTAACTGTCACGGGACTGTCTAAGCCTAATTTCTGCAAATGAACTTGTGCCACTGCAGATTTCTGTTCATTGTAACCGAATACCTCATAAAAGTCATCTGCCAGCCGTACGTCCTGAGCATCTAAGCTTCTAAGTGACACTGCATGACGGATCCGTCTCGCTGGGAAAGCTAATGGGTCTGATTGTGGCTGAGAGCAGATGATAATACTAAACCCTGACAGAATGCCACAGTCTGAGCTCAGCGGGGCTCCAAAGGCCAAGAAAAGGCTCAGCTGCCTAAAATAGTGGTATTCTTGTCAGGCGTCATGTGAAGCTCCACGTTCTCTTTGGCTGGCTGGAAAGAGCCATTGCGAATGCTTTTGGCAACGCGGCATCTTCACTCACACCATCTTTATGATGTGTGATTTTGAAAGCCTTCCGTGATGTGTTCTGTAGAACGCTGAGGACATGAATGCCCACTTTATGACAAAGGATATTAAAAAGGGAGGGTGTGGTTTTTGGCTATCGTTGACTTAACACTGACAACATCTGAATGGAGGACACACATGGACAGTTTTAATTAACAACTGTTCATTTCTGAATCACATAGCGGATTTGTGTTTGGAAGGGGCTGTAGTTCTAGGACCTTACTGTAGTGCTTCTCATAGGTAGAAATTGAAAAGGGAAAAATAAGACGTGTTTGGCTTTCTTGGCTTCGACCGGAGGCACAGGTTGGCTCAGGTAATTCTGGGCGGCAGTTTTCCTCTAGAACCTGATAGTGTGCAAGGGGGAACCTTGGAACAATTTATTCATATTGCCGCTCTTAAAGATGCTAATTGGAGTTGTCATGCACCTGCAGCAATTAAAACTCGCAGTGCTGTTTTACTTGATGTCAACCAATTGTTGAAGTGTTTTTCCAATGCCAAAGAAAATTTCACTGATGAGGAACTGGAAGAATTCGGCCTGATTTATCTACTGCAGAGATGGTTTTAAATTCTCGCATGAGGAAAGAAAGGTACAGGCATACCGGATTACGGGAGGTTCTGCCTAGTTTAATATCAGCTCCATGCATCTGTCACTGGTCAATTTCATATTGATTCAGTCAGCATGCCTCACTTTAAACACTTAATATAAAAAAGGTATACGCGGCGTGCTTCTCCAGGCATGACGGAGGGCTGCAGTTTCCCTGGACTCTGGGATCTGAGGATATGCTTTTCTCAGAGGTCCTTAGGTAGGAATGATTTAAGCCTTATAACAAAAAGAGATGAAAAATATATATTGTTGGGCTTGCAAAAGAGTCAGCAACAAAATATGAAATTCATGAGAGACGTTTTCAATGTCAAGTCAGTCGTATCTGCAATGCACACGGTTGAAAAAAGTATCCAGAGAGAGGAAAAAGAATGAAGAAAGAGAAGAAGACAGCTTCAGAGCCACAAATATGTTGCAAAGATGTATTCAACAATTACCAAACCAAATAAGCCCCCCTGTTTTGAGCATTCTGTGCGAGGCACAGCAGTTTGATGCTGGTCTGTATAACATTAAAACATGTAGCTCCAGCACACTGTTGGCCAAACAGCAAAAACACATTTGCTTAATTAACTGCTGTGGTATTAGTCTACAGCATTATTTTTCATCTTTACTGTTGCTCTAGGGGACCCATATTACCCAGATTTAGGAGGCACATTCATTTTTTGGCTTCAGAGAAAGAAAGCAAAAAAAAAAAAACAATATGAGCTTCCATGTAGTGATTTCAGCATGGTCCTGAGCCAGCAGATCTGCAGCTATTGTGTGCGGTTAGATTCCCTGCCCCCCGTGTGGTTAACACAAACTGAGACATTAAGCAGACATTAAACTTTCATGCAGTTCTGTAAACGTCATGGTGTCCTGAAAAAGCACAGTCCCACCACTTCAATCACTTCACATGTTGCTCAAGACGTCTCCTGTCTCTCAGGGTAGAAGACTAAGTAACACTTAAAATGCCGACCTGCTCTAGTCTATTTCACAGATGTGCACTCTGTGCCCCGTGTCTCAGTGCCCTGGTGGCCATGACACGCAGGATGATAATGTTTGTCTGCAGCCGCCTGCTTCTCATCAGTGCTGATGTCCCAACGGAGCCTCTCATCTTGACCTGTCCGACACCTTCCCTCAGGACCCATCCCACACGCACAGTCCGGGAGAGGAAATGAGGTCATCAAATGACAGGAAGCACAAGTGCCCATTTCTGAGCCAAATGGCTTTTAAATGCAACTTTAGATATAAAATATAAATATTTATCTCTGATAATGATTCTTATTGTTCAAAAATGTTTTAATCAAACATTGTGTTTAACACAAACTTACAAAAGAAGTTATAGCCAATATCTTAAAATGACTGTAACAAAATTTGCATGATCACTGACTTTCAATTTCAGGAGGTCTTCCAGCTAAAAGGGAACGTTGGCTAACATTCTCAAGTTATCCAAAACGTTTTTGCAGTAACGTTAGTAGAAAGATTTTTAATGTTATATATCACGTACATCAAAAATATTTTGATGTCGCTTGTGAAAAGTTTTAAAATAGAATAATGTTCTTATAAACAAGCAACAATGTTAATACAACGCCAAAAAAACTGAACGTTTTGAACGTTCCAAGAACTTTCAAAATAACATTAACTTTTTTGTTACTTAATGGAAACATTAAAGAAACACTCTTATAATCTAAAATAGCTAGCTGGGCTATTGCTTGGTTTATAAAAACAATCTGTTTTATATAAAACTATTAGATTACTAAAGAGCTTTCTTCATCTTCGGTCATGTCTTATTTAACCAAGGCCAACCAAGTGAGCCAGGACCACAGTTGTGCCTCCAATAGGTACATGATGCCCCTGACAGGAAATTATGTACTTCACTTAGAATGACTTAAATGTTCATCTTTCTTAAATTAAATTCTAAACATCAAAATCAAAAACACAAAACATACCACTCAGGCTTTTTGTTTCAAATTACTCACCGGTGTACAATTCCAAAACGTGTATCAACATTTTTGCAGTTGGGATCTCAAACATTATGTTCTTTAGTTTAGCTATTATTTTTTAAATCCCCTTTTAACTCAAATAAGCTGCGGAGGGTTACGCACAGCTTTCTGTTCCGAACATTTCATCCACAATCATCCTCACGGAGTCGACTGCTGCCAAATTAGAACTAAAGATCAGTAATTACAATACAATGAGGATTTGCAATTGTGCCTGTTATGCATATGCCACGGAGGGCCTGTGAAACAGGATTCTGTGTGATCTGTCAATGAGACACTCAGAGCAGGTATGACTTGGGTTACAGCCCTTCATGACAGGAAGCAGATCAAGTCACAGTATATCAGTAATTTGCCCATCATGTTATTTTTTCTGGCCACAGACTGTTCTCTGCCCTGGGGCTACAAAACTCCCCAGTAATTCCACACTGATAAACTAACACAACGTGCTGAAGTAACAATATCGTTTACCCATTTTTCCAGATCAAATTGCTCCGTAATATTTAGGGAAACCCTATAACATCCTTTAGTTCTGCCAGAAAGACACTCATTAAATACTGCTGGGCAATAGCTGAACAAACGAATAATCTAGAGTAGAACGACTGGAAAATCAAAAAAAAAAACACATTGAGTTTTTTAGTCTTCATGAGAATAGCAGAACCACAGTTGCCTTTGTGTGAGAGAGACAAAAGATCCTTAAAATCGATAGAAATTCAGACGTGCAGTTCTGATGACACGGCTTGTTATTCTACAGGTACGACCCCCTGGTGTCCGTCCGGACAGAACCACTGTCATTAAAAGAGTTCTTGAAGATCTACTGGATCAATGCTTAGCATAAGGAGTAAAGCTGGATTCTCTGAAGCTTTGGACCATGACCAGCGGTCTTTGCTAACAGGCTCTCCAAGGAACTCCTACTCGCTTTCATTCCTCTGTGATCTTAATAAATTGGCTGAGACAAGTGAAGCTCCGGCCTCCTTATGGGAATGAAGCACCTGACAGCAAGCTTATTGGAAAACCTGTAGGATGATGGGAAAGACATGCCCAATAGTAAAATATGTTTTACGACTGTCTCCTCTTTTTTGGACATAGTGGCTTTGAACTGGACAGGGCGTAAGGTGAAATAAATCATTGTACTGCGAATCATCTTTTGTAATTTGGCACCACAGCATATTAAAAAGAGTCCCACGCCGAGCTAGCCCAGAATGTAGGATTCGAGCTTTAAGCTTAGCTCATCAAAATGTCCTGCGTGAATTATAGCTCCCAAACAGCGAGAAACACAGGACAGTGTTTCAGCTTTAACTCAGGCTCAGAAGAAAAGCCATGTTTCAGTCGAGTTTGTTGCGAATAACACTGACAATATAGCTGCTTTGTGAAACTCACAACACCTCTGGCCTGTAATGTGTCAATGCATCAAAAAGCTTTGCAGTCAACAACACATCAACAGTGCTGAAGAAGCTTCATGCCTGAATAATTATCTTTTTGTAGACTTAAAATGAGTCCCCCCTCCTCTTTTTGACGCTGCAGATCATCAACAGGGGCTTGTACTGACAATGTATGTCCTCATATAATTGAACCTCCTCACCATATGTTTGTTCTTCATTCAGTGAAGGGACAGTTTAGGGTGTCAGCCGGGGCTTTCACAACATCTGTGAGCTATTACATCCGCCCAGTCCAGAAGGCAGGTCAATTAAGATGCGACAGGTAATTAAACTGCCGGAAGCCAATTAAAGCTGCCAAATCTTGGGCGCTGTCTATACTCAAACCATCAGGTCTTCAGCTTTGACTGCGGGTCATCTCAAAGATTTTAAAGAGATTAATTGTCTGATCTAAGTTACACAATAAATTGAACCCTGCAGAGGCGATATTGCTATGTAAAAATGTCACTGGACTGGCTTCATTGCTAGTATAAATGGCAAAATTATGGTAAAAAATGTCACAGGTGGGGACAGAGTGGTGGGAAGATGGGACAACAGTGGCTAGGAGAAAACTCCATGCACATCTGCGAGCCATCCCCCGTGGCCTCTTGGCTCGCTCACAATCGAAAGCCTGGATAAAATTCAATGGCATCTGTGCCCAAAGATCCCCAAAGATTTATGCTGACAGCACATTTGAATACACAGTGACCCAGAGGCGAGCATGTGACACAAATGGCTCCGGTTAGCAGGTGAGGAGACGGGTGTGTTTGTGTGTGCGGGTCTGTGTTTATAGCTTCAGAGGTTGGGAGGTAACGTTGATGTCAAAGGCAGGAATTTATGATGAAATTCAAAATGCAACATGGAAAAAATCTAAACAAAAGCAAGAGGAAAATATTAAATCAAAAGATTAAGTTCTTTGTTCATTGGTGCCAACACACTGACACATCTAAAAACTAAAAAGATTAATTTGTTCTTCATACTTATTTAAACATCAAGTGAACCCACAAATGAAATTAGCCAGATCTGAACTCAAATACCCTGCATAAGAGTCTCAGTGTGTTGAATTAACCACCAAGCCACAGCACAGACAACAGTGATCATTCTATATTAAAAAGCCTGATAAAAATGTGTCTAAACAATAACATTTTAATTGACTGATGTTAGATTATTAGTCTATAAGTGCTTTGAGAAATGGATGAAGCTGGAGGGATCTGTGTACTTTTTTGACCACTGAATTACAAGGAGCTATTTGCAGAAGATTCTGACATGATTGTGAGTGGCCAACATGTACCTTTCCAGCTAACAAATTTAGGTTGCAAGAACATTTTCCTAACGTTGCTATTAAGTTACAAAAATATTATTTTATAAGCACAGTTAAATGTTATTTTAAAAGAACATTAAAAATGGTCAAAATGGTTTTTTGCATGTTGTATTAACATTATTTCTTGATTATGAGAATATCATTCAAACATTTTATGTATTACAGAATTTAAAATGTTCTATTAACTTAAAAATAACATTTCTGATAAAACGTTGAAAAAACATTATATCAAAAAAATGTTATACTAACATTTGAGAGAACTGCTACATAACAGTAGCCAATGTTCTGAGAACGTTCCCTGTTAGCTGGATTGGCACCTTGCCCTCGTCTCCACAAACTGCACAGTGGTCCTGGATTAGATTTAATTAAGAACAGAGATTACACCAGCCTCCTCATCTCTTGTTTATCAGAAAGGCACAGAAGGTGAGTCTCTCTGAGGACTACCTGGCGGAGGTCTGGCAGAGTTCCCCGGCTCGTGGCAGACACCCCAGGAGGCAGAAAACTGAGTAGCAAAACAAGCCATCCAATCCAGGAGAAGTGCTCTGTAAGCAACTGGGAGTAGGGGAGTATGCGAGTCAAGGCTCATTAAAGGAATACATTAGTCCTTTTAGAGCACAAGATTTCAAAACAAGCAGAACAGCTAAACTTGTCAATCTAAAGCAGTCCACTGATAAAACAACTTTTGATTGGTCTGATTCAGAGAAGCGAGAGGTACGGAAATCCTGGAGAGGCAGGCAGGCAGGCGGGCACGGAGGTCCACCTCATGAATCACACTGCTGGCTGACCTTTTTCGCCCATTTATTTACCTATGCACACAAGTTCTGTGTGTAACCTCCAACGGCATGTTTTTTTAATTCCGGAAGGATGTGACGAGGTGGCAGGAAAGGCCTGTCTCTTTGACCTGCTGCACAGCAAGTGGTCTCGCAATTAAAGCTGCCCACCAAGACCATAAAATCCACATACACGCTGGTTAGAATCAGCAACCACATTAAAGATGTGGTGTTTACACACTCGCAAGTGTATCGCCCTCATTAATTTTGCATTCAGTTTGGTTGATATGAAGCGAGAAGCGTGCAACCATAAAGTAACCAATGCGGTGACTACAGGAATCTGCCAGGAATACAAGCATGCAAAACGTGTCAAGAGATCATTTGAAATTTCCATTCCAAACAAGCCAAGTGGCAAGACTCTATCGAAATACTGACATCAAAGAGCCCCACATTTGCTGCACAATCTGACGCGCATAGTGCAGTATTAATGACCTGTAAATTATGCAAACATCGCAGCAAACAAACAGAGAGCTTCATTAGAACAGCTAATTGTCCCAAATGGAAACTTCCAGGCCTTTACTCCACAGAAGCTTTATTTGTCTTTGAGCGAAGGATGAAGGAAAGTGGAGCGCCTAAATGGATTCATTTTTTTGTCGAAATCGTTCCTTTAATGGTGCAACTTGGGATTTTTTTGAAGATACACAATTGATGTTAAAGTTTTAGTTAAATTGAGTGGTGAAGTGAAAATCTGCCTCTTCAGCCCAGAACTCGCTCCTCCAGCTGAACTGCACTCCTGTTGAGACACGGGACTGAACTGAACTCCCTTCAGGACTGTGTGGCTGCTTTCCCTACTTTACATGCTGTTTGAATTAGTGTTGACGTCAACACATCGCTGGGCTCTCCTCCTGCTCATTAGGACAGCTCTGAAGGTAAATACATCCATTTATAAGAGAAAGGTGTTCTCAGTTCATAAGCCAAGGTCTAAATACACCCTAGCAGTATTCAGAGCCAGCATCCCTGCCACCCAATCAAACAAAAGTATTCAGTGATTGCTCAAACCAGAAGAATAATATGGTGCCTCAATGATAATAAATGTAACACACAAACTCATAGAATTGTTTGCTCTGTTCCAAAACCTACAGAGAACTGTATCCACAAGCAGCACAGACGCACTCTCTTCACAAAGACTGTTTAAATAAGCAAGCAACATTTGACATTGCTGCCTCCTACAATAGCACACCTTGTTTTGGACAAATTCTAAGGCTGCAAAGCTCAGTAAAAAAATCCAACCAAAATACTGACCCAGAAAAAAAAAAACAAGACCCAGCTAACAGGGAACATTCTGAGAACATTGGCTAATGTTCTCTAAAATTTCTCACAAAGTTATCAAAAGGTTCTTGCAGCAACAGTAGTAGAACGTTTTGTTAAAGTTAAATATATCAAAAACATTACGCTTAGGTAGTTAAATTTATTTCATTATGAAACATTAGTGGAATGTTTAAAAATGTTACAGAATTTAAAAATGTTTGATACACGTTATAATAACCAAGCAAAATGTTAATAAAATGCATAAAAAAACTTCACATATTGAATGTTCCTAGAACTTTCAAAAGAACATTGTAACAGTTTTGTTACTTCATGAAAACATTAAGGAAACATTCTTATAACCTAAAACAAAATCAGCTAGGGATAAGTATAATAAAACGTAAAAAAATAATTATTCGTAAAACTTTGGGTCAAACTTGGTTGTGTTATGTATATTAATGCTCATTACCAGTAACGAAAAATTATGATTATTCTAAATAAGTCACATATGAGGCTCCATTTTAGTCTTTTGTCTACTGTATGTATGCAGTCAGATCACTGTGTTTTAGAACAAGGCTAATATGCTTATATATTTTTAATAGTTACTAGGGTTCAGTGCCTGCTTCTGTTTCATAATGTTCTACCACTGGGGAACTCATCAGAGGTAACACATTTTTGATCGGCTGTCTGACTGTCTTACAGACCAGAACTAGAAGTTTTCATAAAGCTCAAAATGGCAGAGGGCTATTGAGAAACGCTGTGACAGCTGACACTATGTAGAGAAGATTACTAGTGAATGAAGGCCACCAGAGACTGGTTTGATGAGTGGTCCTCTGGGCTTTGAGACAACAGCTACCCAGCTAACACATTATCTTAAAACGTTTCCCTAACATTTCCATCAAGTAACAAAACTTTATAAAGTTTTAGGAATGTTTAAACCTTTTTTAAAATTCAAATGCTTCTAAAACATTTCATGAACAACCTAAGAACATCATTTTCGATGTATATGTACATTAAAACGTTCTACTAACATTACAGCAATAACGTTTTGATAACTTTGAGAGAACAGTAGTCAACATTCTCAGAACATTCCCTGTTAGCAGGGAAGTCAATGGGCGAACAGGAAGTGACAGGCAAATTCGAGATACTGACATGAGATGGACATGATGTAGTGCTTTAATCATAGGCCTTAGCCGACTTCCTTTGAGGAAACGTCAGGGCCCATGTTCGAACGAAGGGACTGTGCGACGCAATCGATGAAAAAGTCTCTGTTGACATTGCGTGACATGAATATCACTGCTCAATGCACAAGTAAAACTCACCTACAATGCCAGTGCACCACACAATGACTGCTGTAAATGCTGCACGATATGAGCAATTTCACCAGGACAGTATATCAGTTTTGACAGATCTGTGCAGCAGCGGTAATCTAGTGTTTCAGTCGGGAGGCAGCTGAAATGCAGTGAGGGGTGTTGGGCTTGTAATAGCAGGGTTTGAATGAACACGGGCCGTTATTAATTTAAAACTGTTTACATAGAGCCGCTCAATGTTTGCACAAGGCATATCTAGCAATTAATAAATCAGATTCAGGGCTTTCAGAAGGGAGGGGGCCGTGGTGGAGAGGCTGGCAGGCTGTAATCTGTTCTCTCCCAGCATTTAAAGGCCACTTCTCTGAAACACCAGTCCTGTTTTTTCATTTACCAGACTTGCTGTTTTTCAGTATCTTGATGTTATTATCAGACATCACGTCGAGCTCTTTCAAGGGCAGAAAAGTCTTTAAATGTTTAGCTAAACCAGACTTTTAAGCAAGGTAATGTGACTTAGCTGCATGTTTCAAAGTAATGCTGATACACTAATGCCCTCATCATGTTTTCTGCTTCCATTCAACATGTTGTAAGACCCTCACGTACACTGCTTTGATATGGGCTATCTAAGAAAAATAGTGTATAGTGTGCAAACATGAGGCTTTCCAGCTCATAAATCACACGAACAGACTTCCATCATGCAGTCGGAGCTGCAGCTGGGTGGTGGTGGGCTCTCCGTTTTCTCCAGTTGCTCCCAAACACCTGCTTCTAATCACCATCAAAAGAATAACTAAGACGTGGTGACGTGTTAATATTTTAGTAACACACAATGCTCCCCCTCACAAACCCCCGTTCACAAGTATTACTAATCCGAGGTTAGGAAACAAGGTAGGTGATGGATGTTGATGGAATCATCATTAAAGATTTAGCCTGTTCCCTGTGAAAGCGGAGAACCGGTCGCATTGTAGGCCAGTGATCTTTTGATCCTGCTTACAGTGAACCGGACAGGCCAATCAGAAACCTTTTCTCGCAGACGGCCAGTGGCGTGATTCGAATCGAACCACAACACTGAGGTCATTGAGATGGAGTGAAAAGGCGAGGTTTGCATCAAAACCATCAAAAGAATTTCAAGAAGGGATAAATTAAGGCGTTTGGGAAAATATGCAAATCTATAAACCCACCACTTAAGCACAGGCCTTTGAACAATTGCTAAACTAAACTCGAAATAAAGCACAATAGGAGTTTCTCTCTGAGAGTTTCTCTCTCTCCCTCTTCTGGATATCTAAAGACTGTATTTCTAAGCCCCATCGGACATAAACAGACCAGCCAAAGCAGGATTTACTTCTTTGTAATGCAACACACTGAAAAACTTCATTAAAGGGTAAGAGGGCATTGCAAAATAACGAATCATCACGGGAAACCGATCCGGGCCTCCACCCTATCGTATCAAAGCCTTTGTACCAAACATCTTTTCCACTGAGAGGTTCGTAATGAGCAGCGTCATTATTTCTGAACTGTTCAATGTTTCCGAAAGGCCTGGATGTGTCCAAAATCTGTTATCTTTTTTAATTCCATGCGTCACGTACCATTGTTTAATCATAACGATGTTCAGAAGCAGAACAGAGATGAAACAAAAGGGTGGTGGTGCTGGTGGAGGATTAGGTGGGGGTGCTGTTTGAACCTAGTCACAGATGTTCTGTATTGTACATGAAATGAGAACCACCTGCCCAATCAAAACGAACGAATGCTCTGCTTTTCAATACCACCCAACCCCTGAAATATTTGGATAATTTATTTTAAGTCTGAAATAAAACAGCAAGAAAAATACATCACTTTCTGATACTGCTTGAAGAATGTCTCTTTCTGTCAATGAATTGACTGCAGATCGACCTGGTGTGCATTAGTTCCAGTCATTTTGAAACGATCAGTGTGTATTATCTACACCAGATTACCTCTGATGAGCTTTACAGAATCAGAAAGAAAGGACTGCATGTGACAACCCAGCTAACAATGTTAGGGTGTAAGAACGTTTCCTTAACATTTCCATTAAGTAAAGAACATTGAAAAGGTTATTTTAAAAATTCTAGGAATGTCAAAACATCAGTTTTATAGACATTGTATTAATGTTACTGCTTGGTTATAAGAACATTGTTCAAACATTTTGCAACATTTTTAAAATGTTCCACTAACAATCATGTATGATATAAATAATGTTCTACTAATACTACTGCAAGAACTTTTCTCATAGAACTTTTCAATAAACTTTTAGAACTTTGAGAGAACCTTTAAAGAATGTTAACCAAGGTTCTGAAAACATTCCCTGTTAGCTGGGAGTCACCATGCCTACCTGGTCTGATGCAACAATGCCTGTTTATTTACAAACTAATTTGGACAAATTTAGCATGAAGGTGGACTAATTGGGGTTTTGATTGCATTTAAACAACAGACAATTCATTTGCTGTGAAACAAGGTACCCATAAACAAATGACAGCGTTAGGAGAGACACGTCTGCTTTGCTGCCAGTCCATCAAAACTAGGACTGATAGAGCCTGTCATAACCATTTAGCTAGAAACATCTGGACCCCAGCTGTGGAAGATCATACATGGGTTCCATTCAGAGCGACTACACCAAAGAACACCCCCTGAGGTGGAGAGAGAGAGAGATATGGGCAGAGCTGTGCAGTCTGGGATTGCCCGGCTTGAGTTATCAGAAGTGACAGGGCCAGTAAACTTCCAAGTTCTCTCAATTAAGCATGAGGCTCTCAGTTTCTTACTGCGGGCGCTGGATCAAGTAGATAAGTCTGTACAGTAGCCAGTGCAGCAGGCTACAGAAAAGACTGAACTACAAGGCCCTGGTACAGGCCGTCTGAAACAGCCAATGAACTAATCTGAGCGTTAGCATAACAAATGATGTAGTACTGCATACGCTCTCAAAAATGAGAGTATTTACACCGTGAAAGGGAAGTACATAACATTCTGGAGTAATAAAGCTGCAAACGGAGGCGTTAGTTTACCCCCTTCATCCCTGTCCCTTTAACATGACCCCCGGGACACGAATTTTGAGAATGTGTTGTTTCTGGCAGAACTCCCAAACACGTTATACGCTGTGGCTGAGGTGTCTCCAACTTTTCGTTTAGGGTTAACAAAACTCTTGTACTAAATCTGCACTCAGGAAGATAAGATACAAAATACAACCACTGCTCTAGGTGAGGAAAAGACAATTGACTCTTTAGGGTGAACAGTGTGAAGTTCTTTCTCCTGGACAAATATTTCCACTGTAATTTATTTTAAATATACATCCAGTAGAATTTCACAACCACCAGAGAAATAATACATAGGATTTCTTTCAACATATGATGCAGCTGTTTCCAATAAAATCAACACCTATACGAATTACACTAAGCGTTAAGTTGAGCGTTGAGGCCGTGTTCCTGCCTTTCCATTGGATTAACCCTGAGTGATGAATTCAGAAGTTCTACTGACTGGAATTAGCTAGAATGAACGGCTAATCAGATCTGGCATCATCAAAAGTCGATCTGCTTGGAACAGCAGCTCTTTAAGGCAATTCCAAAACCGTAAAGCCAGACTAATACTTTTGATGTTGCCTCACAGATGTAGACCGTAAACACCACCATATGTGTCAGTTGCAAACAGTGTCATAAACATCACTCATATTTTTCATATTTCTGCGCCTTCTTTGATATGATGTCACCCAGACTCAGTGGCAACATCTAAAAGGGCACTCATAAAAAAGCAAATAAATTTCAAAGAGACTGAAGCTCTCCAGTGTCCCTCAGCCTCCTACCGCTGTCTGATACTTCTGGAATAAGTCAGAAGCTCTGATGAGGTTCTGATTTTAACACAATCACATCAAAGGCCTGTACGGAGCAGCTGTGAGTTTCCTTAACCCTGCACGCTCAGACCCGAATCATCGACACTGACGCTGAGTGACTCTGTCTATCTGCTCTCTGGGAATGAGATGTCTTCTAGAGAATCATCTGAAACCTCTAACCTTGAGGTCAAGGGTCACCAGCACTTTGGAAGCAATCAACGGCAGCCTCCAATCGTGAGTCTTGCTTTGGCACGTTCAGTCAGCTTGACTGTCTGGAGGGAGTTAGATGGCATGAGATTGCAGGAAACATGGTGGAACCCGTGTTCAAAGGGAACTTAAGGTATACATGTCTGAATTAATTAAACAGGGTCAGTGGCCGGCTGACAGTGAGGGGGTTTGACAAGACAAAGCAGCTCCTCCAGGTCCTCTGTGATCTGACCAACACAAGTGCGTTCTTCATACAGGTGGGGTGTTGCCTTTGGGTGGTCCTTTATTTTACCTTTATAAATTCCATCCCTGTTGCCTCAGGTGCTATAGTGAGTTATTTTAGTAAGAAATGCCAGATATTAGCACCCAGCTCCCATTATCTTGTAAATTATTACCCTATAAAAGTAGGTACCCAGTGACAGCTGAAAGCGAACATTTGTTTTCGACTATGTTTTAGGGGCCATATGTTTCTCATTCGTTGATACACACTCAAGAGCATTTCAACATTAAAAAAACAATCCCAACACAAATATTTCATCAGGAACCTGGCATGTCCTGCAACAGACCTGAAACGGTGAAGAATGTCAGCATACCAGAGAAAATCTCACAAAAAAGAAAAATGGAACCATCCATAGAAAATTTTGAATTATATATCCATTTTGCAAAAAGTGGTCCCATAAGGTTTACTGGAGGGCCATTCTGGGTCATGCTGCTCTTGGCCAATCAGAATGCAGAATCTGAGAATGGGTCTCTGTATTGCTCAAGGAAGTGAGCTGTCTTTGTCTTTCTCTCACACCTAACAAATCAAACACCCTCAACGGGTTATCCTAGTTCTGTTCTGACCGCTGTTCAGATGTGGTGTCGTGGGCAGGATTTAGAGGGGTCAAATGCTCAACCGCAGCACGGTGTGAACAAGCGACAGCTGCTGTGACGCGAGTGATTCTGGGAGCTTCTGGACAAGGTGTTAGTACTCTGGGTCGCCTGCTCGTGCTTGAAACGCCCCTGAATGAAACATTAAGCCGCGTGCTATCGTTCCTGTGCTGAAAGGGGTTTTCAGAACTTCAAGTAAGGTAAACCCTGTCTCCATTTAATACATACAATTCAAATGAACCGAGCAAACTGACAGAAAAATATGTTCCCTCTGGTCTGTGGGAACGACTAACCCCTCTGATCCACAACGCCAGAACAAAATCAACAAAAAACAGTTGGCATGTTTACAAGAAGAGAAATAAACACCACATAATTGAGCAACCATAGTTTGTGTGTCAAAATAGGTCACAGATTTTGTTCATTTTTACAGTCTCATTTCCATGCTACGTGAAGCACGAAGAATGCAGATAAGGAATCTGGGCTTTTTTCCCCTTTTTCCTGCTGAATGACCTCTTGAAAGATCAATATGTTTAATTAAAGATAAAACACAGGAAAGAGTTGTTAGGTTTTTATTTCCTACACAAACACCTGGCAATTAAATCGGCTAGTATCTTTTATTAAATTACTCACAGGATTTGTCTCCGTCTCATTAAGACCTGGTAGGGGCAAAAAGCGAGTTCTGATCTATTAAAAACTCACTCACCATGCAGAATAAAAGTGGCAAATGGCACAGGCGAGTCATTATCACAACAATAATAATCTGCCTAATACTCCACGCAGTGAAAGGAGATGAATCAATTTCCATGTCTTATCTCCTTATTAAGAGATAAAAGATGCAGGAAGAATTAGCTGTGCAGAGGCTGGGCCGGAGTGATTAGGAGGGATTTAATGGAAGCCGGGACGAGTAAAAGCAGCCCAAACTCCCAAGAACAACTGATTAAGGTCATTAAAATTTTAATTAAGACGGAGATGCAGCCACACAGCAAGTTTCCGGTTTATTCCCTTCAGACCCGGTTTTGACGAGCAGACCTACTAACTACCCAGCTAACAGGGAACAGTCTCAAAAAATGTTTACAGTTTTGTTATTTACTGGAACGTTAGGGAAACATTAGTACAACCTAAAATTGTTAGGTGCGGGACAGATTATGCTGGCGGTAGCAAAAAGAATAGTAACAAGAGAAACAATTTACTCGACACTGAAAATTGTTTGTTTTTTTCACCTTAAAATTTTCAAGAATTGTCACATTCGTTCCTTATAGAGCAAGTCCGTCACAGCCGGGGGCTCCAAAAATGACCATAAAGTTCGCCATAAAAATTTCAGTACAGTGGTTCATAACTTCTGCTCTATATTCCAGGTCTTCTGAAGGCGTAAAATAGCCTTGTGACGAACGGACTGTAAGGTTTTAATAGAGTTGTAAGGTTTTAATAGAGTTGTATAATCGTTAATATTATAATAATCTATACAGTACTGCCCCTAAAACCTGTTACACAGAATTCAAAATGTTTGGTTACTACACACTGCTGTTTTTGGTTTCAACACATTATTTTGGAATTTTTACACAGATGCTGGCCAATCATTAGCTTTGACCGAGAAGAAACTTTTTTGTGAATAACTACAATTTCCCACAAAGCTATCGTATGGTTTCAGAAGATTTGTAACAGTAATCGCTTGGACTACTTTAATGGTGTCCTTCTTGCAGCGCAAAAGTCCCTGGTCACTATAAACTGTTGCATGGCAAGAGCAGCGTAGCAGTTCTTCAAAAACTTCAACTTTTTACTTTTATTTCACAGAGAAACCTACATGCAGGTTGGGAATGAAATGAAGGCGAGTAAATAATGACAGAACTTTCGTTTTTGGGTGAACTATTCCTTTACGAGCATGCTTCCCATTTCCCTGCATCTGGAATGCTAATTATTTAAACTCACCTGTCGTTAAAAACATGCCTGCATGTCAAAGATGAGCACTCAACAAGTCCCTAAGGCACACTGACACAGACAGAAACACAATCTCTGCTGCTGTAATTACATTGGCTGTAAGTTAGCGTAGCTCAGAAACATCTCAGAGGTGCTCACCTGGAGAAGCAAGCAGCAAAAATTGGGGAGAAGGGAAGGAAATTGTTGTTCCAGAGGCAAAACAGGGAACTGGATCTAAACGAGGTCACCAAGGTTGCTGATCGGATGTGGCTGTTAACCGTCAGTGAGTCAGCAGCTGGTATGTGGCGGTATCCCTAAACTATCCAAGCTGTATGTGTCACCACAATGTCACGTCTTACTCTCTGTCTGCCTGCATGTGACGGAGCGTCAGAGAAAGCACATGACAGTGTGTTCAATTTATCATGCTGTAAAGATGTAATGCTAAAGCCAACACAAAAAAGTGTGCTAAAAAACAAAATGCCTCTTAAAACATGCTTTTTATGGATTGCTGAACTGATTTTCACAAATAAGATGGCAAATTCTCATTTGTCACATAACAGTGAAAAATCTAAATGTATCATTTAGTAACTATGTATTTAGTATTTAGTAAGAAATAAACTATAGCCAGCCACAAACTGGGCCAAAAGAAACCTTGACAGAATAATCAGGATTTTTTGTGACAATTACCAGTTAACTGCACATTATCTCTTACAAAGCCACTTCCCAATGAATAAATATATTAATTTATATTTTCTGTATTACATAAAAATAAGAGACTTACAAAACTAACACAGCCATGTGTGCCATAGGAATTTGTTAGCCTGGGACAATGATTAGTTATACTGTTTAGTGCCATTATACAAAAAATATGTGACAAGTGCCACAATTCTGTCACAAAGTTTTCCAGACAGCCAATAAGAACACAAGAAAATCTTTCCTTTGTTGTGCATATAAAGAGTTCCGCACTACCACCATGTTTGTTCTCATGGGCACAAATACCAGAGCGGGTCGCCTGGTGACGCTCAGCTATGCCTGTGTTTGGGTTGAGGGGTCAGAAGTCACCCAGCTCAGTCACAGGGAACAGACGCTGGTCAGGCAGCCGTCAGCACAGCTTCAAAGCTCCTCCTGTCCTATTATCTCCTCGTGTCAGTCAAGTGTCACATTCAGCCGTTCTCATTAAAGCCAGAAGCTGATTTACTCTTGGTATAAACATAACAGAGACTGATAAATTATCTAGGCTTACAGGCTGAACTTATGCTGAGGGAGGACACTCCAAAATCAACCTTACGTCACAGATGTATTTATATATATATAAATATATATATATATATATATAATAGGAGTCCCTCCTATTTTTTTCTGTGGAGGAATTCAAAGTGGCCATCTTGCGTGACCCTGAAGCGAGGCCAACACATCCGATCTGCAGATGTAATCAGTGTGGAAGAGAAGTTAGCAGGCAGGTGTTGATGGGAGAGGATCTAGTGTGTGCGTGCCAACACTTAAACAGAGCACAACCTCAGCAATCTCTCAAACACACACACACAAACTCTCAGGAGTAAAACTAGATTACAACAGCACAGAGAATGAGCCCGGGAAACATAATTACATCAAAAAGCTTTACTAAATGTTTAAAGACAAGTATTGCCTGGTAAACACAGCCTGTTGTTAAACTACACAACCTCCTGTATTCTATTCTGAGTGAATCAGCTGTCTTTTACTGGTAATAGCATCTAGGATACCAGGAATATAAACAGATGTGCCAAAATTTATCACTCAAAGCTCTCTTCATGTCCCAGCAAACAGGGAACGTTCTCAGATTATTGGCTAACGTTTTCTAAAAGCTCTCTCAAAGTTATCAAAATCGTTATTGCAGTAACATTAGTAGAACTTTTTAACAATATCTTAGTAACATCTGCACTCTATTGCAAAGTTCAAAAGCCTGAGAACCTGTTATATATGGTTTATGTCCTTAATAAAGCCTGAAGCTAATGCAGCTAGTTAATGATCGACTGGTAAGTAGTTAACAGCAGGAATGCAGCTTCTCTTTTGAACTGAAGGTCTCATAAAGCCAGACCTCTAGAGAAAGAGCATGTGGAAGTTCCTCACCAATTCTCATGCCAGGTTGGCTCCCTTCAGAGGTTATACTGGACAAATCAAACGTTTATCACATTTGATCATTTATTTATTTATTCCAGATGGAGATATTATCACATATCTCTCGTTTAGACCACTGATGTAATTAAATGATGTATTTGCAGTGTGTTCCTCCAAGACCAAGTGCCATGGAAACTGGCCAGGCCAGTGAAAAGGACAATCTGTTGAGAAGACAACCTCAGCACACACTTGTGTTTGTGAAAGAAACACTGTTTAGTGTCTTGAAATAGAGAAGTGCGTTTGTAATGGATGTTTACTCTGGGGGGTTGATGTGACTCATTTTGGCTCTCTTCAAATTGGGCAAGTGAATATGGCCACTTGACCAGAGCCCAGCATGTTTTTGTGAAAGATACATCTTCCAACTACTCCCAGCAGAAAGGTTGAAAAACTGTCCCCCACAGAAATGTGTTATCTCTCACCACCGTAGAACATAAAAGTTCTAGCCGAGAAAATAAACGTACCAGTTGCCAACAGCAGATGAAATGTTCCAATTAAAAACGTATTTGAGCGAAGAAAACTTAAAAAAATAATATTTCAGATAACAATTTAGGCCTAATTTCTTGTCGTTTAAAGGTGCACCCAGTAATTCCTTTTTATAAGTGTGTCTCAGAGGTTGTTCTTGCACGAGTCTGAAGACCAAATGGAGATCTCATGGTTTAACACATTTTGTTGACAAAGTATGAATATAAAACTACACAGTTAATGTGGATAGCACAAATCAGACATTTGGTCTTGAAAAAATTTGGTGTATATTCAAATCTGTGATCACTGATTGCAGGCTTTTGTATCATGGCAAATCTAAGCGCGGTTTGGAACAATATTATTTTTTATACAGTCGGGCTGACTCATGGGCACATCGTTGTTGGGATCTGACTGCAAACACATTTTTACTACCTTATCAGTAACTGAACACTCTTGCTAGTGGAGGAGGTTACATCCACACCACTAGGTGTCAGTAAATCAAAGACCAGTGTTAGGGCAGCATAAACCCAAAAAATGACCACTGAGCACATTTAAAAAATGTATTAGACGGGATAAATTGGTTATAGACCTGAGCTGGCTTTAATTTTATAGGCTGAAAAAAGTTACATTTAAATGAAAAAGGAAAAACATTTATTTCTATGCATGATAGTAATAAAATAAACATTTTTAAACAAACGTTTTATTGTGATAGAAAAACCAAATGGGCCACAGTATCATCAGAGATGTTGTATTCTTCTCACACAAAAATGCATCGTAAACCGTCTTCAAATGAAACATTTGTGCGTTCCTGTTGCCTATTAGCATTCAATAGAAAAGCTCACGCTGTGATGTGATTCAGTGGATTCCTCCGGTCAAGCGTTAGTCTCATGCTTTCCCTCCCCACCCCTGAAGTAATGAAAAACTCTCGTAGCGTTTTTCTTCCAATTCCGTGTACTGCCAGCGCTCTTTACTCAGGACCGTTCACCGTAGCAACACCACTCAGTGTTTGTTTTCTCACAGGAAAATAAACCATCGGCGAAAATATTTGTGTCTTTACCGAGCCGCCCATCTCCACAGTCAACAGGGGGCCTGTCTCGCTCCGATCCTGTTTGTTTTTGCCCAAAGCTAATATTTAAATGAATTCCTCAGAGAAATACACAGTGGCGTACATCATGCGGTTATATCTCTTACATGCGGCACACAAATCCATTCTTATTCTAAATATTTACAGTTGCACCAAAATACGAAAATCTGGCGATATGATGCTGCGGTTTAATCTCTCAGTCTCTCTGGCTGCAGAAAACATTTTTTAGCGCATTCCCTCAGTCCAACTGTCAGTTTTATGATACGCCACATCTGCTTTGAGAGATCGAGTGAGGTCTATTTATTATTTATGGTCGTCGTCTTCACGACCGTGAGCGTGTTTCGCAAATATATGATGGTTTATTCATTAACTTAATGAATATGTGGCTGTTTTTGTCGCTTTCAACTACATCACTGCTTTTTCCACAACAATGGGGAATTGAGGGCTAACGGCTGTAAATCGTGGCATAACCCACATAGTTGGCATTCCTTTGAACTCTTGTTATTGGGAGTGAGGTGTTTGTGTTGTCCCAGCAGGTAATCTCACTGCTCCAGGCCAATTTTAACAAGCTATTCTCCAAAAGCTCAGCGCTTAAATACGACACAAAGAGATGTAGAGCAGCAGTGGTTCAACTTTAAGTCAATCCATTCAAACCGAGACTGTGTCATTGTTACAGATGTGACCTGAATTCTGAATCGGCCTTTTATTCTGTGACTTGTTGAATTAAATCAAAGCTAAAAATGATGTACAGGGGAGAGTTTATAAGCTGCAGGTTTATGTCAGATGTTATCAGCTCTGAAGGAGGAAAACACTGGGCCAAAGGCTTCTGACCTCTGAGGGAACTCTAAGGTCTTATAAAAAGGAAGTGAAAAATGGCTGGAGAAGATTAGGTCATAGGCTAATCCAGCGCCAGAGATGCTGTGGCATTTAACCTCACGTCGCTCGAAACAGAACAGTGAATGCTTCTGAGAGTGGCCGTGCTTCTGGCGAAGCTACGCAGCTCATAATTTTAATTCTAACAGGACATTTGGGGAGACCAATACATAAATCAGTTGTATTCCCTTCACAACCTTGTGAACTTGTTATCAGGTGATTTACAGGTGCTGAGGTATCTTCTCCACTTAACACGATAACATCATTTTCTATTGCAAAATACTTCCTTTGGCTAAAAGACCAAATATTTTTGGACGGTGAGCTGATAGAGGTAAACCACAGTAAACCACACTTGTACAGATGCCATCATGTGCCTTTAAAAAGTTGAAAGAAGACACCTGTTTCAACTTGGTCTGTTTTGGAAACAACGTGAAATGCACCTCCTATTTTTTTCCCATGCAGACCAATAAACTACAGTCAGTCAGTGTGGGCTGGGGGCTTCAGGGAAGCAAGCCATCGCAGAAGAGACCCTTTGTCCCATCCTCATCTCAGGAATGTCGGAGTTGATGGGAATCTCTCAGCGTGAGGCCACATTCCAGTCAACTCGTACCCAGCACACCTGCAGGGCACCTGGGGTCAGCTGCCTTCACCACGCATCACTAGCCACAGGAACCAAGATCTACCCAAAATCTAACTCCAAATCATCTAAAGCCAATCCAAACAGCACTATGAAAGGCGTTTTTAGGTTACCTTTGTGCTTCTTTGTGCCCAGACTCCATAAAACATTCAACACTCAATGGCATTATTTCTTAGAGAACTCAAAATTGAAATCCAATTTGAACCTACTTTGAACCACTAAAATTTAAAAACTTTTTCTGCCTTTTAAATTTCTTTTTGTGCTGACGTATTCAATACTGTAAGAAAAACAGAAAATGTGCTTTGGTAATTTTATGCTGGTAAACATTTCCATTAACCATAAAAAAATGCAATGCAAAATTAAAAATACAGGTAAAACAGTGGTAAAAAAAATTAAACGGAAAAATCCTTCATATTAATACAGTTAACTGTGCCTTATTTTTAAGGATATAATTGGGTAAAATATTAAACTCTCAGTCTAACATCTATGATCAAATTCTGATGATACAAATTCTACACAAAACCTGTATCCTACTCACTAACCAGTTTGAAAATCCAGTCTGACCAATTGCTAAATGCGCTGAATTTTAGCACCTGATTCGCTTAAGGAATTTGACAGAACTGCACAATGCAAAAACAACACTATCGGTAATAGCATTTAATTCTTAGTGAACTGCCCCACGTAAACACATACGCACATACATACAGTATCTCTTCGAATCTCTTCAAAACAGTATATGTGAAGTTACTTAGATGTACCTTTTTTCAGCTTGAGTGAAAGTAGATGACTAAAATAACAAGAAGATGGCTGCCCTTATTTTTCTTCCCACATTCCGAGTTATAAAAGTGAGGGTGTGTAATGCACTGTAATGCTGAACAGATTGTGTGTCAGACGATCACTCTGTGCCATTATCTCTCACACAAGCTACTCTGTTTTTGTGGCCTAACCGCTCTAGGAAACACGCTTTTGTGGAAGGCCAATCGAAACTAGCACAGAACAACAGAAGTTTACCATACAAGTTTACCAGCACAATGAACACACCTGCACTGTCCTGGTCCATAACAATCATTATTCATTAGTCGCTGTTGAGACATGCCCACCTAAAAGAAACTTGACAGCTAGGTAGACCAGCAAACAAGGGTGTGCGATCTGCTTTCACTCTCTCCCGCCCCTTGAAAATCATTTGCGGTACGAGGTTTGCTCCCGTATTGAAAACCCCGGCCATTGAGCCCTGGATGCTTTTAGAGCAAAGAGGAACAATGACATTTTTTCAGGGTTCGAGCAGCAAGGTGAACAAATCTCTGTTCTACACAGAAAAAGCCTCTATTCCTGCTCATTAGAGTTGAGAAAACTCAAACAGCCCTGCCAGGGCCTCTATAGCCCCAGAGCCCAAAAACAAACAAGCAGTGAGAAAAGAAAGAGAAAAAAATAAAAGCGCCACTCAATCGTTGGACAAGCAGTTTGTTTTCCCTCTTTAGCAGAGAACCAATCAGGTCTCAGTGCGGACACAGCTGCAGAAGATGTGCTCTCTGCAAAGCAGCCCGCCCTCTTGTGTGTGGATTTGTTCTCTAGCTGTGTAACTAACGCCCTACTGTCATGGGAGGGCTGTGGGAGGTGTTCAAACAAAAGGGTTTTAAGGCTAAAGTTAAACTGAACGCCTTTGTAAGGATCCAATATCTCTCCCTCACAGCATGAAAGGTTTTCCTCTTGGAGTTATTGGCTTCTTGCATGCCAATCTCCTGTGATCAGTCCTTTAGCCTTGTACACAGTCTACAGGATCCAGGTAGAAGCTTACATGGGATTTAACATTCCTGCCCTAGTTTGGGAAATAAGAGCCATTGGTTTTTAGAACCTTCTTCACCCCTCATCTCGAAGACAACACAGCCTCGCGTTACATCTTTTCGCTCTTCTGGGGAACAGACTGAGCAGATCTTTCATTTTAAAGAAAGATTAGAAACAGAGTTTGACAATTATGTCCAATGTAAGATATGGCAAAGACCAACTATTAAAATCACATGACCACGCACCATCAAAGACATCGAATGGCCACTCCAATAGTTTGTCCTGATTGGTACCAGGTGCAGATGTAGTCACACTGACCAATTTAAAACCCAACTGGGTGAATCACGAGGAAACCTGTCCAAGTTACCATGGCAACTCACGGCCGCACGTGACATTCCGGTACCACTTTCCCTTTTCCAAAAACACACAGAAAGAGGAACAGAATTAGATTGCTGGTGCTCCAGTAGAGTCAAGAGACCCTGTTCTCTCCAGAAACGCATTCTGATACATTACAGTTTTCAGTTAATGTGCATTAGCAGTGATTTTACAGTAATGGACTGTAATGTACTCATTTATACCCATTTCTGCCTCTTACCCTCTCAAAGTGGCTTGACATAAACTTCCCTTTTAAACCCTGCAGTGTTTTCTGGTAATTATTAAGGATGGATTTCAAGTTAAGTTCCACTCAGAGACAGCGTAAGAAATAAGAGACAGACCCCTCATTGATAAATGAAAAACAATGGCGACTACAGGACAGGAAGTCCTGCTTTTTAGTTCGCAGAACATTTTGGTAAAGTAACCACTGGCCTTTCACTGTCTCATTTGAACTAAAGCAAAACTTATAACGCCACTGTTGACTTTAATGCCAATTTTACATGTTCAAATCTTAAACTTGATAAAATGACAGCCGTTCCCTATTAAAGTAAAAGCCAAAAAGTATTTTTTTACAAATAGATCCAAAGTCTCTTTCAGGCAGGTCAGTTCCTTGTTGTTCATGTTTTTCATCAGCAATACTGGGCAAAATTCTAGTAATAAATTCTAATAAAGCTAGCTGACCTGAGCCAGTAATGAACCAGTACTGAACCAGCATAAACCAGCTTGGACCAGCATAGAAATCCATGCTGGCCTTCTTAACAAAAAACTGACCTGCTTATAAAGACTTTGGGATCTATACTAAGCATGTAAAATGTACAGATTGTAGGTGTTTATTCAGCGTGTGTGTGTTGATAGTGTATCTGCAAGTGCCGCCGTTTGTGTTTAGATGCATATGGAGCTTGCAGGACTAAGTGAGCATTACGAGGCCAGCTGAGGAGTCCAGCGAGGGACCACAGGCTTGCATGCTCACTCCCAAACCTTCCATTCAGCCCTGCACAGAGCTGTGATTACAGCAGCCAGAGAGAGAGCAGTAATGAGCCGGGATGTGCTGGCAAGCACAGACAGCTGTTTAGAGCAGAACCCAGACAGCAGAGGGTTAACTAACACTCTCCCTGTGGGCCGGTGGAGGAGCCAGCACACGTACACACACACTCACACACACATTTGGGTGTAAAGCAACAGTTTTTCTGAGATTTAACAAGTAATGGCTTTGCAGCTCATGGAATACGGTACCGATTTCATCCATGTACACACATCTTACATGCAGTTTAAAGGTCACACACGCAGAGCCAAACAGAGACAAACAATTGTGTCTTAGTTGTAAACATGCAACTCATTTGTCTAGACAAAGCTAACAATTTTAGGTTGTAAGAACTAAAAATGTTACTGTTTCCATTAAGCAACAAAACATTAAAAATGTTATTTTAAATGATCTAGGAACATTCAAAATGTCCAAAATGTTTTTTAGACATTGTATTAACGTTATTGCTTTGTTAAAAGAATGTTATTCAAACATTTTATTCTATAACTTTAAAACGTTAAAGTGACAACTTAAGAATAACATTTTTGATATATCATATATAACGCTAAAAAAGTTCTGCTAAAAAACACTCCTGCAGCAAAGTTTTTTGATAACTTTGAGAGAGCTTTTAGAGAACATTAGCCAATGTTCTGAGAATATTCTCTTCAGTTGGGTAGCTTGCTGACAGAGGACTTTGTCTCTCTTCAAAGCCACAAGGCTCCATATTTCAGTGGCCGCTGCTTGCTGGGCTGTCAGCCGCCCTGAAGCCCACACGCTGATTGTGAAACGGGGAGGAGAGAGGCAGGCCTCCCACCGAGCCTTGTTTAGCGCCTCAGGTCTTTGTCCTTCTCTGGATCGCCGCCACCCCATGCCCTCAGAGCCCACAAAATAAAAAAGATCCTGTTCTTCAGGCTCAATAACAAAACAAGGACACAATTGACACGGGATTCGGCTCTTTAAAAGCAGTCGAACAAGCTGGCCTTTCTACAGGGCACACATTTGTGAAAACAAGCTGTGAGGCCTAAAATGAGCAATGAAGTCCTATTATACAACAGTTGGAAGCAAAGAAAATATACATTTTTCAATGCACAACATCTCCATGGAGCGTCAGAGTAATCATCCATAACTCCAGGAGGAAATTAATCGAGGAGGTTCAGTTTCACTCGGGTTAATTTATATTCCTCCAAAGGTATGACTATCTGCCCACAAGTGTCCTGTTCACACGGTGCACTTGGTCGACAACTCTGTTGATATAAGTTATTGAGAAAAATTAAAGCTGTCTCTTTTCGTGAGCCACTTTATACACATGAATTACTGAAAAATGTCAAACTGGTACCAGGCTACTCACTCTTGAAAAGAAGTTCCCAAAGCAATTAATCAACAGAGCACTCGAACAGAGCTTCAATCGGAAATCACACCAGAAATCCAACAAAGCACGTCCATCTACATGACTCCTTTGGGATTGCGTTGGGATTCGAAAGATGTAATTGGAGGACAATAATGTCACTTGTTAAGGACAGAGTCCAGGAGAGGCACAAAGCAAAGGAGAGGACCAAAGAAATAGCCTTCAATGGTAATCACCCAGGCTTAGAGCTGAGTAAATTGGTTACCAGAGGCTAGTGCTGGATATGACTCAGTATTAGGCCAGTGTCTCACAGTCAGGGGAGACTGGCTCAAAGGTTAACTCTATTATTGCAGGTTTCTGAACTGGAAAAAATGGGGAATTGGAGTTTTGATTGGAAACAAATGTCAGGGGAGATGGGCTTAGCGAGGAAGAGGCTGGGTTCTCCTGCAACCAGAGACAGTGTCTGAAGTAAGCCTGGTCCGTCTCTTTATGTGACACACACACACTTCCCTGATGAATTAAAGGTGTTTTTTGGGACATTAAAGGCACAGTACATCCTGAAGTCTCTTTACATCCTGAGAGAAATACAATAAAATATTTAATGAAATAATATTTAAAAATGAAAGCAATGTTATTTAATTACAATTAAATATTAAAACAATATAAAAAAATAAATATATTTAATATATAATCAAATATTTTTTTTGGAATACGCAGTACCCTAAAATGTTCGTCCAATTGTTGGGATGTCCTGCTTGCATGTTAAACAATAAATTTGCATACTTCCATGCACTGTAGGAGGAGGCGTGGCTTTGGAGAGTGGTCTGAATTGAGGGCGGGGTCTTATGCTTCCAAAGCTACCGTGCTATAACTAGCCTCTCCGAAACTGCCTACCCTGCCTTTAACTTGGTTGTTGTGAGAGACTTAAGCAAGCAATATTAGCACATACATACAATAAAGCACCACAGAATAAAGCAATGACAAACATTGAAAGGCTACACAACCACAGGTAGTGTCCTTATCTACTTAACACTCCATGACAAATGTCTCCACAGGTCATGTCAGGCAGAGAGCTTGATGGGGCTCCTATTTTACTTCCTGTCAAATCCCCCACCACCCGTGTCTGACCTTGCTCCTAAAACAGCACTCAAGACTTTCCGCATGGCTGACCTGCCGGGCTCTCACTCTCGCAGGAAATCCACCTCCCCGGACCGCATCAGCAACTCCTCAGCAAGTACCTCTAAGTAAAGGAGAACTCGTAGAAATAAAGGAGACTCAGAGTCCGTCACCTGGCTCTCCATTTCCCGGGCCCCCCTCAGCTTTCAACACTGCCAGCTTGTCAGTCAGTTTGGCGGAACGGTCACGCTTCTACTGAGGAAGGAAGAGATGTTTTGTCATCCCTCTGTTGAGTAAAATACCCAGAGCAGGGCTCAGTATCTCTGTAACGCACCCCTCCTAATGCACTTCATGTTCAATTGTGACACATTTTTGTATGCATTTGGCAGATGCTTTTATCCCAAATAATATAATGTTAACGTTTAAAATTTTACATTTTCAGGATGCAGTAAGTGGCGTAGTGAGCGATCACAATGTCAAAAATGGATTACGAAAAACTATCACAAGCACTAACAAAAATGTAATTAAGTCACATTAACAACAGGTGTAACAGCCAATCATCACACCTGACCACCAAAAAAAGTGATCCGACCACCCGAGACAGATTCACCAAAGCAAGTGTAAACAAGGCCTAAGTGTTAATCATTTTTCACACGTAGCTCTTTAGAACACAACTAAAGCGTGAGAGCCTCACACTGTTCAAGTCTGGAGCGAGTTTCCTGCCTGGCAGCCTCACTGGAGTGTGCACTATTACTCACACATTTGTATGACATTAGGCGCTGCTGGTCTGCTGAGAATAAATCGCAGTACCTGCCAAACAGAGCGAAGACACGCTAAGCGCACACTGACCTTTCTGGAAAATTCTCACATTAGAGAGTTTCGTTTTAAAAAAACGTTCATGAATTGTGCACGGCACGGAGAGGGCTCCGTCTGCGAGTTGCTCAACAGTTCGGGGTATTTTGCGTCTCTCGTTAAATGAATAAATAATAAATAAACAAAATTAGCATTGCAGCAGCAGGGGCCGCGCGCTGCTTAACGACTGTAGCAACTGTCACGACAACAAACTGAGAGTTGTGATTTGGATAATTAGGTTTCCAGGGTAATCGGCCTTTCTGATTATAGGATTTATTTATAACCAAATGCAACGAGTGCCTTTACAACCTCACACTGTTGTGCAGTGTGTGACCGTTATCTAACTGAGCTCTCGAAAGCTTAAAATACTCCCACAAAGACCGTGAGAGTGTAGAAACAGTATCAGCAAGCTAAACAGAGAGAATGATCAGACAGATGCTAGACTGCTCTAGAGATGTGATATAATTAAGGCATAATTTATAACCTGGATCTTCATCCTGAATGAGTTTATTTAGTGATAATGACCAGCCGACTGCAAGTTATCCCATTTGTTACATCGCTATGTGCCAAAACAAACAAAGTATTGATTCAAATTAACATGATCTTTTTTTAAATGCAAGAAGAAATCTAGGAGTGGTACGAGAAACAAAGCTATAAAAATCAGTTACCCTGGACCACAGTCAGTTATACAGTATTCTAGATGGAATCCACTTTCTAAGGAAAACCATCATAGTCCACAATATATAAAGCAGTGAACCAATCCGGATGGATTCCTGTAATAAATTAAACATAATCCCTTGTGATATAAAGCTCGAAAACATGAATATTACATCAAATATCACAGCAAACCATATTTCAATGTAACAATACAACAAGATCTCCATTTTCAAGTCTATTAGGAAACCCAGAATTAAATTACCTTTTCATGATTGTGTGTGTGTGTATTGTGGAAGTGCTGTCAGGGCTCCAGTTCTATGACCTTGGGCCAGGAGCGAGTGTAACCAGGTGAGGGCCTGGCGGGGCCCGGCCTGGCGGCTCAGTTTTCACTCAGCAAATTTCATTAATACGGGCTCCCCAAAGAGCCTTTCATCTCCACAGTCAAAAGCTCTTCCGGACTGAGTGGGCTCATTTATTGAGAAGCGGGGCCGTGCTACTTAAGGATGGTGTTCGGTTATTACTGGAGCCCAGGGCATTTTTCAGGTGATTAATGTGTGTGTGACTGCGGGAGCGAGGGAGTGCATCAGAGAGTAAATAACTGCTTATGGCTAGTGCATGTCGGCTAATGCGGCGAAAGTGAGAAATTTGTTACTGTTCTTACAGCGCGTTTAGCGTGCTCTGATGTGCAATGTGTCTTGTGAGGGGCCAGACTGCAGGTCAGGACACTCTAATGGTAATTAAAGTCAATAAAGACTCACAGCTTAAAACAGAAAAACTGCTACTTTGAAAACAACTAAAGTTACGTATAAGCTCTAGCAGTTTACATATAGAAAACACGAGTGTCAATCAAACGGCTAAGCACTGCGTTTTATCTATTATCAGAAAACCCTGTGGGATAAATATATTGAATTGCGCCTTCAAAGCTGTAAAAACAACAAAAGTAACGAAACACTGCAAAGCCCTCTGAACTTGCAGCACCCTGAGCATCAAATCATTAAAACAAATGAGAAAATAAGACTTCAGCTTAACACACACACAAATACTGGACGTCGTCCTAAAACAGAGCTTATTCTCAAGTCATTTTATGAATGAAGACGATTCATTACAGAGTCTAAAGGACGCATCACAGTTCACCTCCATGACGTTTCCTGTCTGCCGATGGAACGTTGCAGCAAACACGGGGTGAGTCCTCATAAACTGAGGTGAAAGTTTTGCACCGGAATTAATGTCAAGCATTCAGAAGAGTTTTCACAGAACCGTGTTTGGGTATCCTGGAGGCAAGGGAGGCTCTTCAGAGAGTGAGTTCACAGAAATACTTTGACAGATTTACAACAATAAAACTCCTCTTGAGATTTATGAAACTGTTTTTGTTTTTGACAATGGTTTTTTCCCACACTATAGTAAGGATAATTGTTTTCTTCAGGGTCACCTATTTTCTGCACAAATGCAAGAGACAATCTACCTGCAAAACTGAATGTCAACATGACAGCCAAACATTTGTCTTGTATTGTTCTTTGCTTAACTACCACATGCAACCCTTTGTACCTTGTACTGGATTTACTGTTTACTACAAACATCCATCAGAAGAAATGTGTGTTGATTCTTCACAATAATATCTGTTTTAAATCATACAAGTGTTCTATAACTATAGACGATCTGTGAATGTTGTTTAATTACCAAAGACACTGACAGACTAATGATGAAAAAAGGAGCCACAAGTTTACTCAGTAGTCTGCTAAAACAGGGCTCTCCATTCCAGACCTGCCCGCAGAATTAAAGCAGCTTTGGGGGTCGTGTGAGGATTAAAGTCTTTGTTCCAGGAATCTTGCTGTTAATGAATGTCATAATTAGAATCAGAGGGGCTTTTGCAGTCCCAGGCACTGCACCATGTAATTTGACTTGTTTATCTCGAGAAGGCCTGGCTGCGGCCCACAGCAGCTTCCACTGCAGTGAATCAACAGAACAGGATGCCCTCTTCCTTTATGACTGTCACCGCTGTGACATCAAAATGGCACATTCCGTTCCTCATTTCTGCCACTGTTGTTGGTAAAGCTCTCCGGAGAGGTGGTTGGCACCGTGGGGAGATGGGATGTCCAAATGTTGCTTTGGCAACTAGTGCCTCCAATCCTAAAACAAGCATATCTGCTCTCTTCTCTTTGGGAATCCAGGCCGAAACTAAGGATGAAATAATTCAGGATTAAAATGTATGCCTGATTTTTAGGGAAAGAAATGGGGCCTCAAACCACAGGTCTGTCAACCGCTCCGTTGGCACGTCGTAAAAAAACAGCGTCTGCCACTTTGCACGGGCCTCCTTTTGGAAGCTATAACTCTCTCCAGTCACATGAAAAGTGGGCCGGTCACTTTGGGCCTGGAAGCGAATGAGACGCACGTGCATTAGTGGGCTCTCAGGCGCCTTGATTACGGTTCATTAAAAAGCGTTATAGGTGGAACATGGACTCAATTAGCGTGTCCAGAATCTTAGGGGTTAATTGTCAGGGCCACAGGAAACATTGAAGACTTTAGTGTGACTACGCGGCCATGCATTGAGATAAGCACGAGGACCAGCCCAGTTCTAGAGCAGAGAACATCTCAAATGGCTTACGGCTTGTGCTAATCACCTGCAATTAAAAAGACTTACAGAAACAAACGCATGGAGTCTAATGAGATGTTGAGAATTGTTTCTATACAGTTAGACGAGGTCAGCTGAACCACATGAAGAAAAAAACACTTTACCGCTCAGGGTCAGTGGTGATTACCGAGCCTGCGGCCCAGACATGGACCATTAAAGCCACATGGACTGTGCTCTCCTGGCTCCTTACAATCCTAAGAGGTCTTCACACACACGCACGCACACACATATACAAAACAGTACTGTATATTCTGTACATGTACAAACTGTATATTCTGTCCCCCCACACTAACCCTACCCCTAAACCATTACAGAAAGCATTCTGCATTTTTAGATTATCAAGACAGATCATTCTGTATGATTTATAAGCTTGTTTCCTTATGGGAATGTCAAAAATGTCCCCACAAAGTCAAAATTTAATGTTATTACTGCACTTGTGGGGACATTTGGTCCCTATAATGTAGTAAATACCAGGACCACAGACACACACACACACACACATAGTGCAGCACAACCACCAAACTGACAGTGCCCAGACATCTTTCATAAAACAGTATGCCTATGTGAGGCAGCAAAGTCTGGAGACTGTGCAACACCTCGTGTTGACTCTGTCAGGCCTACAAAACGAGCTTAATCAATCTCACATGCTCTCAAATGTGAGGCAGAGTTGATGCATCGCTGAAAAAAATGGGAGCAATGCAAAATATGCCTTTGTCCATTGAAAACCACTCTCTGAGGTCACAGTGAATGCACCAGGTCACTGCAAAACACTCACAGCATGGCCAGCTCTGGCTTTTCCTCCTGGAATAAGTGTCTAAAGCAAACAGACATAGAGATTTACCTCCCTATTTGCCTCATGTTGTAAATATGTAGGCCGATTGGTCTGGTGACACACATGATGTTAAGTCAATGGACACCCTTTCAACAGAACAGCTCCACAACATCTCCTCAGCCAACAGCTAATCAAGATTAGGACACACGTTATAAAAACCTGACATATGAACTCCTCAGGGCTGGGAAAGCCTTCAGAGGGAGATAAGAATTGATGCGGCTGTGATCTGTGGCCTACGCTGCCATTTTTCTTTATTCGCAAGTCATCTCCCTCGTTTGGCTTGCCCTCTTTCATTCTAGCTTTCATGTGCCCTAGAAAGGCTGTTTGCTCGAGTCTTTCTGAATTCTGTATTCTTTTGCAACCAGATTCTGCTGCCCTCTTTCTCAATCGCCCCCTAAAATTGGTCAGATTGGTGCCTGAGGTGAGCCCTAATTCACCTTTAGTGTAATGTCACACCGACGGCTCTGCCAATTACCCAGAATTCCCAACAAAGCAGCAAATCTGCGGCAGCTAACTCGCAGCCAGATACTTTTCTGCGGCTCACAGCAGAATGAGAAAGGCTTTAAACCTTTATTTTCTTTGGTTTGTAAGGTTGCAACACTGTCATCAAGACCCTTGGACTTAGGGATCTCAGTTTTCACTTTTCATTACTCCTCTTTCTCGAGGATTAATAGCTCTAAGTAAATACATTTCTTTTCTAAGAGTGAAAAAAACAGAGAATGAGGGAAACTTACGTGGTGGTATGTTCCCAAGTCAAACAAGCTGCTCTTCTAGGTTACCCGAATGCCCCCTTCACCCCCAGCCCACCCTTTTGGGTGTAAATGAATAATGAACCTCTTATTATGCTGTTGGCTTGTTTTTTCCATCTGCTCTGTGGCATGAAGTTTTTTCATTTTGCTTTTGTAAATAAGATGTATGCTTTATTGAACGTGGCGTTGGCGCTGATCTCATTGTGTCATGTTCCTCATTCATCTCTCCCACCCGTTCCTACAGGAAACCACTGTCATCTTTTTTATGCTGCACCCCTAAACAACCGCCTTGGTAAGAAATATAATCTTACTTCATTTTCCTTTAAAGCTTGTGTGAGTGCTTCAGTGGGAATAAGCAACTTCACTGCCGCCTGTATTTATTTTCATTTCTATTTGTGTTTATAGTACAGGTTGTTTGTTTATTGCTCTAAGCCACTGTTGATAAAGATTCCCAAGACTAATAGAGGCCCGTGTTTTTCCGTCTCTGTTATTTTCATTTTGGAAAGCGATGGGAGTTCTGTCGTCTCTGAAACACATGGCATAATGATCTACTTATAATTACAGGCCCTCTTGGGGCACGTGGCTGTCACCCCATAGTGTGTCTTTCATTGTTTTCTTGCCAAGCGTGTAGGAAGACATGATTCATATACGTCCCTCAAGCGTTTTTGACCAGAGGAGGAAAGCGTGCTCTTTTGTGTTGTTTTGTTAGGCACAGATCTGCAGTGTGTTGAAGGTCACCAGGGAAAGACGGTGTGGACGGCTTATTCACTCACACGCCTTTGGTGTTACTTTACAGTAATTATTTGATTAACCAAAGCCTTTGCAAAGCCAAGACCTCAAACTAAATATCTGCTCAAATGTGCAAAACCGGGGTGTAGCAACTATTATAATGGGGGTGGAGGACTTTAACTTTAAGGAGCCAACCACCTTTTCGACAGACGTTCCTTTACCTTAGAACGCACATCCACATGAACAAATTTTGCTCTTTATTTATTCAAAAAGACACTAACTTTGTCTGTAAAAAATAGCTGCCAATATGGCAGCTATGAACTCACAGAATGAATTGATCTGCTTTAAATGGACATAATATTTGCTTTCCCATATGTGCCACCCCACATTTCATTCTACAAATCATTCCACAACACACGGTCAAACAAATGGTCTTATGATTGTGCACTTAACGTTTCAATGTAGTCAATCCAGTTGTGTCGACCACATCTACTCTGCCTTTGATTAAAACAGCACCTGTCCAGCCACAAGTAAACATACACACCCATGCAAACCCTTGTCAGAAACAACACAAAGCATACCACACACACAAACATACATAACACATTGCAATCTAAGATGAACTCCTTCTGGGACAGAGTTTATGTTGGCGTGCCAAGCAAAACGGAGCCAATGCAGACAGAACGCTGAAAAAATACAACATAATGTAACAATTTATTTGTGCATATTTCCCAGATTTGATGTCCAAACCCATGCTATTCCAGAGTTCCCAAGTATGTTGTATCTATAGCAATAAGGCATGCATATTCAACTAGCAACTTAGAACTGCAACTGTGCATTATGGGTGCGTAATGACCAACCACTTGGGCTTCGAGTTCAGCCAAGTAACTCACATTTTGTGGTGGCCAGAATGACTAATGGAGGTTTGAATATCTGAACTCGCTTTCTGGAGTCGCACAGGAAGATAAAAGAGGAAAAACAACAACGGAAAGTTGAGGAGAGGAGTCTGTTTTCACTTAGGTCCCGTACGGCCCACAAACCTTCCCATTGTTGCCTGGAGGAGACTGGCTGTGAGCGTGGCCTCGGATCATAAAATGAAGCTGTAATTAGCCAAGTGACAATTGAGTTTGTAATAAAAGCAGGGCAGTCTCGTAGTGAACCCAAACCGTTAGCTTTCGTTTGCTCTCATAAAGTGACCAGAGCGTTTCGTTTAGCATGTGGTTCTCTCTGTAAACCGGCCCCTGAACGTGTGCGAGTGGGCGAGCCGCAAGTCCTGTTCCCAATGGCAGGATCCCAGCTAACAGAAATGTTCTCAGAGCATTCTCTAAAAGTTCTCTCTTTCAGTAACATTAGTAGAACTTTTTTAAGTTAAATATGACATATCAAAAATGTTATTCTTAAACATTTTAAAAACATTACAGAATTAAAAATGTTTGAATTTTTGTATAACCAAGCATTACCATTAATAAGTCTAAAAACTGGATGTTTTAAACATTTCTAGAAATTTAAAAATAAAATATAAATTTTTTTGCTACCTAATGGAAATGTCAGGGAAACATTACAACCTATAATTGTTGGATCACTGACTAACTCACCCATAATGACCTCAGCTTCCTACTGGTACAGCTGGTATGCTGAACGTGCCACTTCATGCCAGGTCAGAAATGTCAAAGCAAGCACTGACATTTGACCGGGGCGAATTCATCAGGTTTTGGACTGTTAGCAGGCCCTTGACAACAACAAAACGAGCTTCTATCTGAGAGCCAGGCACAGAAGCTAGACTTGACCTGCTGTTGATTCAGATGTTCTTGTAAACACAGCAGCATGGCGTAAATGTGCTGTCCTGTCAGAATTATTTTCCATTCTTGTGTGAAGGGCAAGAGCACCGCTGACAGAAGAAAACTAGTCAAGATGAGCCGTGCAGCAGTAATGGGTCTTTGTTTGTTTTCTTTTTCACTCTGGCTTTTCCGAGATGCGCACTTTCGTGGAAGAAACATTCCTTGGGATCGTTTTGCGTTTCGTTCACACTTGCAAAAACAAGTGGCATGGCCAATACTTCCAGTAAGGTTGCTGGGTACAGGGTATAAGCGTGGGTTCAACAGTTTAACAACCCTGAGGAAACTTTAAACCTAAACAAAACCGTGACGTCTAATGTACCCAATTACCGTAATGCCTCTAAACTACCTCTAATTCCCGTATCAGGCGCCCTGGTGTCTTTGAACCAGCCGTTCACCAAAAAATAAAAATTCTGTCATCATTTACTCACTGTCTTGTCCAAGTTGCTCCTTTTCTATAAATGAAAGCTTAAATTTCAGTCTGCCTCTTACACAACACTATCATATGGCTACAGAAAGCTCGGAATACGATATGTGTCGTATGGACTACATTCATGGTGATTTCATGGGTTTTTTTGTTCTTTTTGGAGCGTCACGCTCCCTGGTCACCATCTACTTTGACTGTACAGAGGAACTCAATGTGCTAAACATTCTGCTAAACTTTTTATGTTTCACGAAAAATACTGTTACGTGGCTTTATAATCATATGAATATGCAAACAATGACAAATTTCCATTTTTAGGCAAACTGTTCTTTCAATACTGTATGAATTATGATGTGATGTTCGCTTTCAACCAGTTTTAACCCCTCTGAGTAGCAGAACAGATAGTTTACCTAGCTAACATGCACAAGCCCTGAGCTGCTAATATAGGAAGTGGTATATTAGCTATCGCCACTAAACAGATTAATTCTACACAGTGAGCGTGTCTGAGTGGCTCTAATGAAACTCTAGTGATACAGAGAGACAGGCCGTTTCATTTTTCGACTGCAGGAAGAGGCTAAAGGTTCATTTGGAGGCTGCGCTGCTAAAGAAGAAAAGTTAGATTGCGTGGTCACTGCAATGCATTCGTTTCTGCTTTTTCAAACATGTGCAAGCAGTTCTGCCCATTTAAATCCAATTACGATCTCAACCGGTCGTCATGGGAACCACCTGTGATAAACACCCCGGCACATAATGGCCCCAAACTATTTCCCAAATTATAGGCGCCCTCAATCAACACAGTGAATTAGGCCCTCTCTGCTCTCTCCTGCTTCTGTAGAGTGAGATACTCCATCTAAGAGCTTTTTCTCCTGAGACCTACTTGGCTGGGCAGCATACAGATCAGTGCAAAAACCTCCGACAAATGAAGAACCAATGACTACATCTCACATTTTGCATGTTAGCAATTACTGACACGCAGGTCTTGTGAACTGAAATGAACTATGATCGTTTTCCTGTCTGTTTCCAAAATTGCCATCACTTTTTCTTCCGCTAAACAAAATGCCTTAAATCAAAATGTGAGAAGACTTTTCTTTCGCCTGCAGCCGTGCTATAAAAGTCACAATTTAAAGACCTTTGATACCTCATTTACTTCCATAATGTGACATGTCGGAGAGAAACAGGTTAACAAGAAAAATGTAAGGTGGGATTTCATTTTTACAATCCTTCCTGCTGGAAAAAAGTGGGCGTTACAGAATGGAGCTCGGAAGTTGGAGGGGAGGGGCTGAAAGAAAAAGGGCTCTATGATGTCACACAAAAAGAAAAGTCATTTTAGAGGCGGATCAAATTGTTACATTTTGATGAAACTCCTTTTGCCCTTGAAATAACATGCAGAGGAAGTGAGTTAGGAATGTAAATTGTTCAGTTGTGATTTGTTGACTTTATTAAATATCAGTAATTTAGATTTCACTAGGCTTTTAAATTAATCATCCTTACACACATTGTTACGTATTTTCCTCCAGGTTTCCTCTCACATTCCCCAGTGGCCATACGAGACATTATATCAACATCATTTTTGCAGGGTAACGACAAATCAAAAACGTAACTGATAATAAGTAAACCTGCCCTGAGCTTAACTGATTAACTAAGTTGTCATTAAATAAACAACAAAACTGTGGTAGACAGAAATGAAGCAGTCAGGAAATCTTTAAACACGAAATCCACGGCACAAATCCATTCTCTAAAACATCTCTGACGCCATGTAGATTTATCTTATCATACTTAGTATTGAAAACATCTGGTATTGTTTTAACAAAACAGCCAGATTGTTAGGTTAATTTTTAACAATCAGACTTTGCTAAAACAAAGTAAATCACTAGTTTAGTCTACATTACTCAGTGACCCATGATTCCTCACTCACTCTGTCTCTGGTGGGTCTGTGGAGGTTGTACTGCAGACCTCACAGGCCTGGGCTGCTGTGGACCAATAGGACGAGACATTAGCAGAACCCCTTCAGTTCAACACTCACAGCAGTGCAGCTCTGAAACACTGGGTGGCTCCGCAGGCCCCACACCACGCAAGAGATTTATTCTCCCACCATAAATACAGAAAGCAGAGTTCCCACAGGCCACCATTTCTCTGACTTTAGTCAACCTGTCAACCAGATCTTTTAGAAAACTTTCCCTCCACCTGGTTTCCTGCATGTGGAAAAAAAAGCACAAACAGTGTTCTGAGAGAGAACATGACTCCAAAATGCTGTGGGAGACAAAAATATAAAACACTACAAGTTTTTTTAAACCCTCAGAATCAGCAATGAGAAAAATGACTATAAATTTCATAACTGCAATATAATGTGAAAAACTAAGGAAAACCAAACAAACATCTCAAAATTGCTTTTTTTACACTTTTGCTAACACATTTATTTATGATGCCCTGCCAACAATGAGTCCTAAACCTAAATTTACCAGGGAAATGTTTCCCCTATGGTGCATATTTTCCTTTATTTGGATGCTAAATTACTTACACATGTAACGGGATATTTCAGTGTGCACAACATACATATAAACCTCCCGTCCAATAAAATATATAGCCAACATTTTAGACATTGCCTTCAGCTGCACAGATTGCGGTGTTGGACAGAACATGGCTGCAGTCTGACCCAGCACATCTGCATTCAGCTCCTCGACATTTCTGTTCACATTTTTTTAAAGTTCAAAAAGTTTACTTCCTGGTAGCAATTTATAGGCAGTCTTGAATTTTACCCTGAAGCTCTGTGCTTTCTTTTTCAATAGCTTCATGTCAGTATACAGGACAAACTTCTGACCTAAACCGAACTTAAACTGTAACAGTAATGTTACAATGTGTGTAAATGTCTTTCAAAATCTTGAATACATGGCTAACCATTCACTTCGCATTTCCAGTTCCACAAGACAAAGCAAAGCTCTCCAAAGCAACTGCATTTCTTCCAAAAACAGTGTAAACAGATTTATTTACTCTTCCCTCCTGTCAGCAAAATTTAAAAGTGCCGTGTTAGCAATCGCCCGGGCAGATGTTCACTTTGGTTTTGGTCTGACCCACAAAAAACATGTTTTCCTCACATCTGACAAGGTTAAGAAGCTACTGTTGATGCCACTGTCTCCATCTAAAACAAAATAAAAGGTTTTGGGAGATAATTAGCAGACTTCTGGTAGGAATTTTAGATTGATTTGCCCATTGGGGTTACCTTACCCATATCTTACTATCTACAGCCCAAACTGAGTCTCAACCTCCCCTGATACGCATCTATCAGCTCACTGCCATGGGAAACCAGCACCATTGGAGAAAAAAAGTTAAGCTTTTCGTTGAGTGTTCTGTATATAGTTGGCTTTCTGTCAGGACTCCAAAGTCTTTGTAGCTTGTATTTATCTAAATATGTCTTTGGAGTAAATCACAAAGCTGTCTAGCTTTTTGAAACTGGCTGAGCACAGCCCTATTTTGGAAGACGCTTGGCTGGATTCTGAGGTTCATTTCTCTGAAAACAATCAGTGGGCCACTTCTGAAAGCCCAGAGCCAGCTCTATGGTTTACGTGCTTGAGGCATGTTGAATTATTAGCCAGCTATTGTGGGTAGAGAAAACACTGCATCATTTTACAAAAGCAATATAATGACACTGAGTTACAGTATTATCCCTTATTACTTCCTAATCACCATTTATACAGCAGCACTTCTTGTTAGTATTACTATTGATCATAACATAGGGTGTTTATGGGAACTTGGGGAACTTTAAGCATTAAAACATGTAGCCGTGCAAACATGAATGATACTTCAAAACGTGTGGCAGACTTGCTGGCAGACTAAAAAAAACAAATGATAAAGACCTGGATCCATTTACTTACTTGAAAGAGATTACAGGTTAATAATATTAGGCTTACATAGGCTTAGAATAATATTACAGGCTAATAATAAAGACTTGAGGGTGGGCTCGTTTGACCAGGCCTAGCACACAACCACTTAGCAACACCCTAGTACCACCTACATACACCCTAGTAACCACACAGAACAGCTGCATAGCAACACACTAAAAACATTCTGAAAGCCTTGGCAACACCCCAGCATTGTTACAGCAAGTTTTGCATTTGAAAAAAACATCAACATTTTATTACAGTTTGGACTTTTCTGGAGTATGATACTTAAAATATATTCAGGGGTAAAACTGGGTTAATAAATCACCAGCAAATCATATCATCTGTGCTGTCAGAAGTCATTACACGGTTTTGAAATGTCAGTATACTCTGTAAAATACAAAAATTGTTTTGAAACATGCTGGAAAGCATTCCAGAGAGCTCATTAAGTGAACCAACGAGAATGGTTTTAGAGTCTGCAGACTTCTGGGTCATGTTTGAGATCCAGGCTGAAGTTGTGAGATGGTTTGTGTTTGCAAGTCTGAGAGGGCCAGACCCCCCGCCCATCTGTTGCATTGAACTTCACTTTAGGCCAACAGGAGCGGAGCACAGCGCTGGGAGAGAGAACTCGATGTGTGGGAGAATGATTTGTTTCTTCTCGATAAAAGAAAACAATCTCTCCAAAGGAAAACAAACTTGTCAGTGAGAGGGAGAGAATGGGACAAACAAAGACCTCCATGATACAAAAACTGTGGGCAAACAAATCTGGGTTCTCAGAGGGTGGGAGACGCCCTGGCTTGGATGCAACCTTGGGAGCCGAACGCAAACCGGGCAATCTCGGGGCCCGATCAATCAGCAAAGTTATGAAAGGTCCACCCAGCTAACAACTTCAGGTTGTAAGAACGTTTCCCTAGTGTTTCATTGTCATCAATGTTTTCTGAAAGTTCTATTAATTAAAATATCCAGTTTTTTAGATGTGTTATATTGAGGTTATGGTTTGGTTAAATAAGAATGTTATTTAAACATATTTTTAATCTTTTTAAAACGTTCCACCGTCATTTAAAAAAAGTGTTTTATATGATATATAACATTAAAAAAACATTCTACTAAAGTTATTGACAGCTTTGGAAGAACTTTTACAGAATGTTAGGCAATGTTCTGAGAGCATTCCCTGTTAGCTGGGATAACTGCTATTCGACAGTCATTTCATGCAGGCTAACTGCTTGCTTCTGCTGGGATAATTGCGCTGGGAAGATTAAAGAGGGAAAGCTTTAAATTGGCCGAGGGGAAGGAGACATAAGATGATGCATTCTGCTTTCCTATTGCTTTTAATGCACCAATCACGTGCAACCTGAGCTCGGGGTAATGGCAGGGAGTGGCTGGGTCTCATGAGTATCACTGACCAAAATATCATGCATTACCAACACTGGGGCCCATCTTAAAATAGGGGCCCATTGAGCTACACCATTAATAAATAGGAGCAGGCATGATCACGGCCACCTTCTAATTCTTCATTCTCTTTTCATTACCCATCAGAGATGTAGTTCAGATGCCTGGACAGAAACAAATATCCTTCTAAGAACAGGGCAAGGGAAGGCAAACATTAAGAGGAAGCGAGCAAGCTTGTGTGTGTGTGTTTGCATTTATGTGAGGTACCATTTACGTTTCTGAACCCACACAGTGAAATCTGTAACTGTAACCACAGTCTTTCCAGGCTACATAGAGTGCCGACCACAAATGGCCTCCGCCAGCCGTACCGCTGCAGCTCTGCACACGTCTCCCCAGCAGCCCACAGGCTTGTCTGTACATCTCCAGCCCCATCGTACAACACCCGCCACGCTCGGCTACCATCCTCTCTCTTTCCTTCATTATTCATCCCCAACGCCCTCTGCTCCCGTTTCATTCCACTCCTTCCTCTGTCTTACTCAGCGTTAAAATGTGCTTTTTACCTTTCCCTGACCCCTGTCAGTGTTTCCAGGCCTGCTCTGCCATGTTCGATCCCTGCCTAACGCTTTCCTGCATGTGACACGGTTAGCTAGCTCTCTCCTACTGGCAGCTTGAGGTTTTTAATGGGAAGGTTATGGGTGACAACAGCTCATATCGCGGTAACGTCAACTAGTGTAATGAACCCTGACGAGGAAAGGTTACCAATAAACCATTGGACAATCTTCATTACTGGTAGCAGGCATTAAATATCAGATAATTGATGCTAAATTTTAAAGACGACTGTGAACTGTTTGCTGTCAAGATGTTCACCACTGACTGCAAGGAATGATTATTAAAGCTGCAATCTGTAACTTTCGCCTCTCTGTCTCCATCTCTGCTTGAAACATAAAATTGCAGGTTACTTTCCATACTTTTCATTATGATGAAGCCAAATGAAGCCAAACTGGCATTTCCAAGGAATTGGAACAAAACAGCTCAAATTATAAATAATTATTATAAACCTACCATTGCGAATCAAAATAAGAAGAGCAGTTTGAAGACTGATCTGTACTGGCTCATTTTAAACCCAAAGAGTTACAGATTGTAACTTTAAACTGTGTTTACTATGAATATCACTGCCAATAATGCTTTATAAAACTGCCCACTGTGTCAGAAATGAGACTGTCATTTTCAATACTTGTCCCTAAAAGTCTTCAAATATTCAGTGAGAAAATGTGGCTGTGTCCATTGACGCAGAGTATGCAGGGCTGAGCGAGTGTTTTCAAAGCATTCTCAATGGGGGATGAGCAGCAGGCTCACATGGGGAATTGTGGGATCGACAGCTGAGCGGAGGAAGTGGTGAGAGCCTCAAAAAGCTGAGAAATGCTCAATTTTACAGGAATAAGAAAAAGGCTGTGAGGCGACCGTTTTAAAATATGCTGACAGTGTTGGGGTTTCTAATGGATTCAGTGTCTAAATCAGTGTTACTTATTTTATTTCAATTTCAAATGCTTTTTGCACATTTTTGGAATTGTTGCTAGACAAAAAAACACATTAAATTAACACCATATATATTCTTTGGGCATGCTGCAATAAAGTTAACCTTTTTCCTTGTGCAAGACTTGACCGTGTATTTAAAGTCATTCTAGACCAAACTGCTGTATATTTTACAGACAATTCTGGCAGTATTGAGCAGATTTTTCCACGCCAGCGGACACATGCCATCAGAGTCTGCTCTGCGAGATGTGACTGCTGTAAGAGAGAATCTTATTTCTGTAAACAAAGTCCCGATCTCTGTGATCAGCCATGTGTCGTATATCAGCTCGCACCAACTGTTGCAGCTTGTGAATGATGAGAAAAGACAATTGTTTCCGAGTAATAATTCAAACAGTCAATTTCAAACAGCACCAAATACCAATATCAGAGCAATCTAATCTCCACTGCCTTACAGAAACGCAAAGCTGCTCACCAGACTGAACGTAATGATTCACATGGAGCGTACAAAAATAAATACTTGTGAAGCTTAACGCCTGGTTCAACAAGGACCAAATCTAAGCATGGTAGTTTTACTGACGACTGTAAATTCATAAATGAAGTCTTCCCCGAATGCTAAGCCAAATTCTGTAGTGCAGCTTTGTTCTTGATTCAAAGCAGACAAGGAAAATATTCAGAAATATCATTTGTCCAAGGAAAACATTCCCGCCGGTACACCTTCACCTCTCTATTAGGAGCACAGAGCGAAAGTGTGTCGCATTAAGGGTCTTGGCCGAGACCCTCGATCCGTTTAAAAGAATCACATCTGGATGGGCTGAAGAAATAACACAGAGAATATCCTTACACCGACAGTGTGCTCTTTAAACAGTGTTTGGGAAAGTCAAATATTTAAGCAAGGTCTTTTCCAGTACAATGATCAAAATTAAAACAGTGGGAAGCTTGACCGCAAGCTTTTCCAGGCAGGGATATCAAAGGGAAGTGGTGACTTACAGCCGGCCCAGCTTGGGTGTGGATTGGAACAGCAGCTCCGGCAAAACCTGCAGCCGGTTCCGGTTGAGGCGTCTGTGAGGGAAAGAGGACAGGGGAAGAGTTAGTGTGGTCAAAACAACTACAGCCAGGAGGAAAGAAATGAAATGTGAGATGTATGTAAAAAGCTAAGGGAAGCACTGTGAGATTGAACCTGAGAGAACACAGATCGATGGGAATAAGCGTGTGTGTGTGTGGTTAAACTGGACCATCCAAGGCAGAAAGAGTAAAAACCAACAAAGGTAAACAAAGATGGAAAGACCATTTAACATGGACAGAGTGTCTGAACTGGCATGGAGTACCTAGATGGATGAGACAACAGCACAAATGCAAATGACATGCTGACCCATCTGTCTTTCTGATTAGAGCAATAAAGTGGGTTTGCACTGCCATCAGGATCAGCAGTATCGAGACTGGCCAATAGCTACATCCTGGGGTCAAAAGTCACATCTGTGCCGGGGATGATGGGAAATGCGTGTACTTCCTCTGAAGATGGCCTAGGTTATCTCCAGCAGTGCTCTTTAGAGGCTATTGTCACTCACATGAGCCTGGCCAGACGGACTGCAGGCTTTTCTAGGATGACCTTTATAGCGGGAGTAGGGTTTTAAAGATAGGATGCAGGGTCATGGAGCTAACCGAAGGTATGTGGAGGAGGAACAGTGCTATCTCCATCCTTTGTTCTTCTAACCTCAAAGTGGACTGTTTTGAAGAGAGAAGGATTTGCAGTTTTGGCTTTTCCCAATGGGAAAGATTTCTTTAATATCTCAATTGTTTCTCCACAGCAGTGGGATGATGCAAATCATGTCTTTTGCCTGACTTTTCTCCTTGAAGGTCCATAGGCCTTGGTAATCTTTAATGGTTTTCCTCTAGCATTTCATAAGTGATTTAAAAATGGTTTCAAACTCTACACAGATTTGCACAGATGCCAAAATCTGCAATCACAAGTTATAGAGTTTAATTCAGGCTTAAACTGTTCCCATAATTTTTTTTCCAAACCTAATCATATTATGAAGAAATATGTTATGTCTGTAATTTTAAAATTACATAATCTTATGAAAATAGACACACATAAGAGAGACAATTGGACATTCCAACAATGGGATTTTAAGAGAAACAGGCGACTCAAAGTTGATCCTTACATGAACCATAACTGATAACTCATTTATTTTGTTGCGCTATAAAAGAGCAATATCTGGGCAATAAAGTTTTCCTGTATCTTCACTATCAGTTATCAGCTGGCCTCAACTCCAGATGTGACCCTAGGAGACACAACATGACCAGAGTCATCCGTTCTACTAATTCTGCAGCCGTGGAATTTTGTAAGGACGCTACACGAATCTGTTCACATGCTTTGATGTCAGGGTCTGAGGGACAGAGAGGAGGTGTTACCTCAAAACCTGACCCTTGTTGAACCCTGGTTTATAAACTAGGGCTATCAATTCTAAGTACCATGTAAAGCTGAGCATAAAGCATGAAAACAACAAGTACTTTCTGTTGCCATATTAATTCTAGAGCACTTCGCTCTTAAAGTGGGGTCAGACATGCTACTCGTGTTTATATGTCTGCTGGGTCACAATAACAACAGATAAAAAAGTCGCACTGGGGTGCGAGACAGAGGGAATGTAGACAGACTGGACGTCTCAATGGTGAGAGTGGGTTACTGAAGAGAAAATCGCAAAATTTCAAATACCAGTGACACTGAGGAATGAAGGTCTTAAAACTCTACAGTAAACCAAAACCAAACTGGTGCTCTGCATCCCAGCTAACAGGAAATCTAAAACTGGACCCAAAACATTGGCTAACGTTCTCTAATAGTTCTCTCGAAGTTTAAAAAAATGTTTTTGCAGTAATGTTAGAACTTTTTACAGCTATATATATATATATATATATATCACATCAAAAATTTTATTCTTAAGTTGATGGTGGAAAATCTTTAAAAACATTACAGAATTTAAAAAAATGTTTGAATAACATTCTTATAACCAAGCAAAAACATTAATACAAAAACTGGACATTTTGAACATTCCTACAATTTAAAAACATTTTTACCATTTTTGTTACTTAATGAAATGTTAGGGAAACGTTCCTATAGCCTAAAACTGTCAGAAGGGATGATGGCTCCTAATGTCACCAGCACAGGGCAGGAACTTCCAGTAGATTTGGATAAACATCAACAGTATCATGCAAACATTTATGAAGAATGAAACATTCACATATAAACAAACTCAGGGACCCTAACACAGTCAACCAGCAGCCCAGACATTCTTTGACCTTGTCCAACTGCAGTAATAGCTTTCATGTTTGGTCTGACCCGACGGTCCATTTCACTGGGAAGTGTGAAGATTCTCACCAGAAAAGAGCAAATGGCTGCTCTCCAGATGTCAAAGGGCAAATGTGCTTGTAAAACCCACTGGACTTGAAATTAAGTTAGAGGTCACCTTAAAAATCTCAAAGTTCCTTTTGGCTTTGTAAACAGCAACTGTTTATAACTAAACAGACAAAATCAACAGGGTGATCATAAACGCCGACATGAACTTAAATTGCTCAGAAGTTGCTTTGATTGTCTTCCATGTACGAAAGATAAAAGTGAATTCCATGTTACGGAGAACTGCAGACTTGGAGAACGCACAACAGCAAATCTGAACAGAAACGTTTGTGAGAAACTGTTGAGATCTCTCCTGAAATACTAGAGGTGATACGTGCGAGATACCATTTTGAGATTACTTTTTCCTAAAGAAAAACATCTCTAATACGTCATTTGATCTCACTGGTGTCTAGGAAAAATAACTAGAGATATTAAAGACTTCTCATTTGTTAATTGTCTTCTTAGATTTAAACTGGAACTTTACAGAAAGTTACATGAATATCAGAGTTAGTACAGAAGACATTTCTTCAGTCTCTGGTACTCACATTCTCTCAAGCTGTTTGAGATCCTGAAACGCTCCTCTCTCGATCACACTGATCTGATTGTTCTCCAGATGCCTGTGGGGAAAAAAGAACAACTTCATTATCCAATCAGCTTCACCGATTCAACTTTAACTCTCTTCTCTTCCCTGATTGATTGAAATGACAGCTGAAAGAGAACCAGAGAACCTCAGCACGACTTCACTTTGTCACTACAGTAAATGATAAGCAAAAGTCTTTCCTCATGAAAACCAAAGCAGATTTCCGTCTGATTTTATGAATTGTGTGGTTGCCTCTGAAGACCCGCAATCGCTTCCAACTTGCCTGCGACATTCTGGAAAACTTTGCAGCTTTTTTTCTGAAGACTTTGTCATATTTCAGGGCCCTTAAAATTTTCCAGATGCATTACAAAGAGTGCACATCTCCATGGCTATTTCTTGTTTAGATTTGTGTCTCTTTGAATTAAGGTCAACGCGCAGCGACGTGCATGGGATGCACGTGTCGCCCACTAACTGATACTCTGCACCATATAATACAAGCAACCCCCCCAAAAAGATGTGATCTCTCACTAAAAAAACATCCAATGCCTTTCAAATGGAATTCTGTTTTGGCAGTCCCTCAGGAATTATGAACGATCTTTTTAAAGCAAATGTTTAGACATGCAGCTGTTTTAACAGCCATTAATCCATGTTTTAGTCATATTATTTTGTCAGGAAGAGATGAGACACTTGGATATGTTCAGCTAGGCTTGTTTCATGAATACCACAGCTTTAGAAAATCATACAGTCTGGCAAGGCCAAAAAACGCGAGTGACGCGGCCGCAGCTCCAACTGGGCGAGCCCAAATTGATTTGTTCATAATAATTGCATTCTTTGCTGATAACAAACATATCATATAGCTTGTGCCTCACATAAATCTGAGTCTGAGTAACTATCTGGCTCATTCATACAAATAGGGGATCAACCCCAGCGTGGTTTATGTATTCGCATTATAAGTAATCCCGTTCAATCCCAACCAGATGGGTTTTGGTGTGTGCTGAGGATTTTTTCTTCATTTTTCAACATCTCTTCTCTGTTCTTTGTCCCTGTCATCTTGATAGAAATGTTTTGAAGTTTTTCACAAAAACATATGGGACACAGACCAACACCTTTGCATTTGCAGGGTCTGACAAGGAGACCTCTTAATCAAAGGGGTGAGGCAACACACATGGTACTGCTGGAACAGTTTTTGTTATTCTTGCCTTAAGCACCATCTAAGTGCTGGTTTACAGGCAGGTCCCAGGTCAGTGCAGCTGGCATTTCCCTGTGGACTTCCCGGAGTGAGAAAGATCTACTTCGCTGGGTGAAGCCTGTCCGTGGGAGAGTGCAGAGGTGCGATTGGACGCATGCTCCGCAAGCCAGACGACGAGAATCGCGATAAGGGGGAGCAGAGGCTGTTCATGGGCCGCGGGGGAGAGACTGGTTTTGGTACATGCCGTGGTCGTTAATCACAAACCACATTAAACTGCCTCGGCGCTGCCCGCCAGCCACCGATTCTGCCTACAACTGCTCTCTTGGGCGTCTCTTTTTTTTGTCTTTTTTTGTCTTGTTTATTTTTATCTCCATGCCTCTCTGTTTATGAGCTCTCATTCAGGAAGAAAACAACACAGAGAAATACATGATTACAGTCATTAAGTTGCTTGTGCACTTTCTCCATAAGAGCACGGTTTGCTAGATCACGCCCGTCCAGCACCTCTCAGAGAGAGGCCATCTGTCATCTGTTTATTTTAAAGGATCTGTAACGCGTTTTTGGTACGGAATATATAGTTACATATTCTTCAAACTTGAGAACAAGTTTAGAGATTGAGTAAGCCTAAGTCAATGACTTCATGCGAAGTTCAAGGGGTCATGCTAAACGTGTTGGATTTAGTCAGCTTAAATGTCAGGTTGTTTTATTATGACTTGTGCCATAATCCTTCCCGCTTTCAGACTCAAACCCTTTGATAGCTTTAACTGTAAAGACAACAGGGAAGGGGAGGAGCGCTTGCAAGTGAAGGAAGGATTAGGCGTGGAAGTGTTAGGTACAGAAGAACGTCTTACAGCACGCGCAGGTTCTTGAGGCCCGAGAAGTCCACCTTGGTGATGCGGGTGATGTTATTCCTGTCCAGATCCCTGGAAAACAAGAGCAGTGAGACAGAAAAGAGAAAGTTAGATTTAGTTGTTTTTTTTTGCTTTTCAACTAACAGAGTTCTCTAAAGGTTCTCTCAAAGTTATCAAAAAAGTTCTTGCAGCATTATTAGTACAACATTTTAAGTTAAAAAGGTTCTTATAACCAAGTAATATCTTTAATACAATATCTAAAACTGGACGTTTTGATTGTTCCTAAAAATTTTTAAATAACATTTAACGTTTTTGCTGCTTAATACAAACATTAGGGAAGTGTTCTTACAACCTAAAATTGTTAGCTGGGTTATTCCTTCAAACATAATATCTCAGCTGACAGTTTTTGTAAGTAAACAGAGTTTAAACACAGAGGCTCCCTGGACCTGCTTCAATGGCCTCAACTCTCTGGCAGCACCAGATCCCCGCAGGGCAACGATGTTTAAAGCTGGCATCTGCCAGGGAGCATTAATGCCATGCTGCGGAAAACTGTATCTGAGGGGCCAACTTTAGCTCTACCTCTCCTCATTTGCCTCATATTCCCCAAGTTGGAGGCGACTCCTTTCAGCAAACTGCTATTGAGCTGCCATCACTCTAAACGTTCCCATACACACACTCACACTAGCACACGCACCAGCACACACACACACACATGCACCACCACACACATACACGCACCAGCACACACACACACACGCACCAGCACACACACACACACGCACACACACGGTTCAGGGTCACGTAGGCGTACACCTGCCCTTTTCTGTCTGTTGTACAATAACTGTATACAATACAATTCTTTTCTTTTGATTTGTTTATCTGGGTCTGTTTCTTCTTTTCTATACAAAACTAGGACAGCTAAATGCTGAAAAATCTCAAAGTGGCATGTTTGTCTGATATTGTGTTCTGTATGTAAGCAAAGCGAATGAGAAGATGAGAATAAACTGCTTGAGAGTGACAGATCACATGGAAACATTTCAGTTTGGAAAAGTTTTCTCCTTGCATCAGAATAAATACATATTACCCAAGTATTTTTCCACTTGACTCAATACCTTATGCTTGAAACTGATAAAGTACAACGTCTTTTAGACCACGTCTAAAAATCTATACAATAGAAGGAAAATGACCATGTGTGTCTATGGATGAAGAAGTGACTATGCAGCACCGTTTACAAGAGCGTCGCCGCGCAAATAAATAAGCGCTGAGGAATTTACAGTGACATATAATGGCACACATATACACTTACGCACTAACATTGGCCCGTCTCAGTGTGTTTCTCATAATGTACATAAACATTTATAAATCTGATTTAAAGGCATATTGGATTTCAAAAGATTTCCCCAGAACCACAAAACGCACATCAAGCAGACTAATATGAGCCATATAGGAAACATATTAGAGGGGACAAGCGATTTACAGATGCTGGATTCTTGCATTATGCTCTTACTTTGTTTCTTCTCTTTCAAATATGTTTTGAATTCTTGTGAGCGATGCTCATAAAGACTGTCTAAGTCAGTCGAAAGCAAAGATGTACCACAAGAAAAGTCTTGATCTGTATATTTATCTTGGTTTCTAGTGAAATATCTAAATCCTCCTTAAAACAAGATAAAAAGTTATCAGAGAAGCTAAATTGCTTAATATTGAAATACGTTTCCAGAGAATTTATCTTGAATTAAGTTTATTTTGCTGATCCCACCGGCAATATTTTTTAGTTTGAATTATAAATCTAACAAAATTCAGACAAAAAAAAAACTATTTGTCAAGAGAGTATAAATAAGCTTTCTTCAAGATGGTCTTATATAGTTTGGCTTCTTAAACATATTTCTCGTTTTAGGGGATGTTTCGATATTTGTACTGGAGAACTAGTCAAAAATACTGATTAGGAAAATGTTTTTTTTTATCCCTGAAATGCTGTCCAGGTTGATACCTTAGGCATGGTTTTGAGGCCCAGCCCTCATCTACTCTCAAAAACAAAAGTGATGGAAACTTCCACACCCTTGTTTACTCCATTCCCAGCAAAATCTCTCTCTATTCTTCCATCACTCTATTTTTCCTTGTTCAGCTTCCTGCCCTAATCTCCCAGTCGCTCTCTCTCCCTCTTGCTTTCTCATCTCGAATCCCCTCACCTGCCTGCAATGTAATCCCACTAATAACACTGCAGGAATCCTCTGCTCTCTCTCCTTCACTCCATCTTTCAGCCTGTCAGTTATTTACAGTATGTGGTAACTGCCTGGGGAGCAAACTAACTCCTGCTTCCTCTACAAACTCAATCAAACCTCCGGTCACACTGACAAGGTGGAGTTCATAGATACGGCCGTCCCCCTGCTGGCTATTGTGTTTTAATTTGTTGAGGGGATAAGGTAGCCATTCAAACGGCAGGTGCTCTGCACTAACAATGTGACCCCCTCGGGGGTCCGCCTCGCCCACGCACTGCGTAAGCCCACTCTACCCAGCTCATCTGGGTCATAAGCCTACAGACCAGTTTGCTTCACTTCTAATAGGAGCACTTTAGAGCGGCACCAACAAAGACAGGAATCTTAGCAATTTTGGCTGGAGGATATTTTGACTGTCGCAAAATCCCACAATTGTGACACGGTGGACTGCTGAGGTACCCCAAACCCCCAAAGCCAAGAGAGTTGAATTTCTTCTCATATGATTTTCTGCTTCACAATGCATTTCCTGTTGTAATCTTCTGTTATTTTCTTTAAAGCCACGCTAGTCTGGTCCACAAAAGCTGATAGGTATGCTCCATTTCCTTTTGAAAACCTCTCATCGCTGTTTGGAATCTTAAATGAGTTTCTTCCTCCTGTACCTTTGGTTTGGACAGCTTTGATGAGTGTTTTTCATTACTGAAATATGTTAACAACTTGAACAATACCCACATTTTCATTTCACCTCATACGATGCACAAATGATGATCAGAACAGACAGAAGATACATCAATACAAGCGAATGACGTTTCTCATCTGCATTGATTAATTACAACTAAATGCCTCACATATCAAAGCACAACATGAAATTATGCCTGCCCTTCGCATTTAAATTAACAAGCTGGCTGTCATAACTGTCATAACTGAGTGCTGTAATTTCAGCCACCTATTATCTCTTCATTAAATGTCTGTATTAATTAGTCATTTCTGCTTCAAAGGAGTAATTCGGATTGCCACTGAACCTTATAACACAGATGCTAAAGCTTATACACAGACATTTTAATAACTTTAATGTGTACAGGGAGCAACTGGGTCTTATCAGGCTGTTTTGTGTGTTTCAAATGGAAAACGTCTCCACTCTCCCATAAAAGAGGCAGATTCCTTTTCCCAGATTCCGTTTCTCTGGAAGTTCTTTGTTGGAATGCTTATTCGTTTGCACTTGTGCGAGATCAAATAGAGGATGGGGGGGTATTACACTTGCGTCTTTCATCTCCCGTGAGCCATGGAGCCGACAGCCATGTGGCTACCACACATCTCCACTGGACACAGGCAGTCCTGTACCAGTATTGCAGAAGTGTGACCCAGACACTAAAACCCCCTCAAAAGCCATTAACAATTCCAAATCCTCAATTCTGTGACGAAACGTTATGTTATACATCGTCACAGCAGAACTTCACTGAGCCACTTTCTGCCAGCTGACCCGGCGATAATGTTCACATTTGGGGGTTCATAATGAAACTCTGAAAGTTAGTAACCAAAGCCACAAAAAACTGATTACCTGACAGGGGTCGAATTTAGCTAGTGATGATTGCTTATTGTCTAAAACCAGAAATTTACTCAGTATGACTATATGAAGTGATTGAATTTTGGGGTTGGATTGGTTTTGCATTGGGGATAAAGGCCAACTCATCACCGGAGTCTCAAGAAAGATGGAGACGGTGAAAATGAAAAGGCCAGCGCGTCTTTATGCTCCTCTCCATTGTTTATGAGCAGCGCTGGCAGTTTCCATCTGAGGGAGAGTTTCATTTAGTAAATATTTTCATTACAGCTATGTCTGGATGCGCTCTCGGCTGAAGGACTTTCACTTCACGCTAAGCAGAGCGGACAAAAATGAATTATTTCATGTTGCTTTCTTGTTGCGTGTTTGCTCGCTGGATTGTTTGTTTTCAAACACTGACAGCTAATAGCACAGACCGCCTGGTGTTCCTGCACACTATATGACTTCTTCAATTACTGGAGTAACGCTTGACTGAGAGGTGACGAGGGCAGTTTCGACACTTCGCTGAGAAAGTCAATATGACAGCCGGGTTACAAAAGGCTTATCAATAACACCAGTCTCATCTTGGACTTCAGGGGTAACCAAGGATACCCCCCCTCCCATCCAGACGTCATTCCCAGAAAGTACAATTAAAAGTGACAAAACGGCTTCTGTAGCCATATATTTAGTTTTAAGTGTAAGATAAAGATCAACTAAAAATGACATTTAAAGTGCCACTTTAATCATTTTTTATATATTTACATAAATTGTTTAAACAAACCAAATCACTGATTTTTTTCAATGACTCGACAATTGCCTGTAAAGCAGTTTTCCCAATACAATGTAAAACAGTAGTGCAGCTGTTTTCACATTACTGCTATTGAAAAGAAAATGTTACTTAAATGGCTGTCAGGAAAAACTCTCTGGTTAGCTGTAGTAATTTAGCTGTGTCGCTACTTATAGCTTGTTACTTCCCATCACTGTAACTCGAGGCACGACCTCTTTCTGTATGCGTGTACCGAAGACTTCCCGATCAAATCATTTAGAAACTCAAATCATTCTGGCCAAATCTTTTGTTTACTGGTTGCTAACTGCAACCCAATGTTTGGATCTCTGATATGGTTAACATCACAGTAACAAAAGCATAAAACCACCACAGTTTTATTCATATTTGTTAGCTTAGGATAAACACAATGTCAGTTCCAGCTACGTTTGTCTGTAACTGAAGAGACCGGCAGATGAGAAGAACAAAGATCTTGATGTGTTGCTTTGGTGACAAAACCCCCCAAAACAATGGCCCTAGTTAACCTGAAACAGCCCGGAGGCGCGCGCATTACCAAATCCGGCCTTCCGTTAAAAGCGTGACACAAACTTGGAAGACACGTGGACCTTAGTGTCCTCGTCTCTTTGACTGACCTCTTCGAGACGAGAGGTCTTTGGCTTCCAGACACACCAAAGACAGTGCATGTCCTTCTTTGCCAGCTCTAAGCTTTGATGTGCTCAATGAATGAGGCACATTAAATATTTTCCATACATTTTTTTAAGGTTGGGTGGTGGATCTTTCCCTCAAGTCTTTGCCCACAAGCGGTGCCAACAGCTGTCTGGCAGGCTGCGGCGCGGACGCTTGCTGAGTGAGAGACTTCACATATGCTCCTCATATGCCCAGCGAGGTCAGCAGGGCACCGGAGACCACAAACCCACCTCCTGACTCGCTCCAACACCAGCACAACAAACACACACACCACCCTGTGAGAATTAAGCACTATAAAAACAAGCTAAACATCTGACACAGAGCATAAGCAGATGCTGATAAATGGATATTCAAACAGGAGGGAAGCTTCAATGAGCCAGTCTCACACTGATATTTTACTAACCCTCATGTTCTGTTTACCGTTCACCGTTAGACTTTACCGTCTGTGTTTGGGGTTCCAGAGATCACAAAGATGTCAGAGATAAATTAAGCTTCCTCATATGTTCCTTTCAAATTCTTTTAATATGTTTCCTTCACCTAATCAAACCCAACAGACAAAAATGATTGAACTTAACAAAATTACTGAAACGTAACCATGCATCGAATACATTTTTTTAAAATGAGACTCGCATTTTTTCTGCTAATGTTGTTTCTGTTGGAGGTCAATTTGTCAGAAATATATTGTTGAAAAATACAATAAAAGATATCAATTTAGAGGATGTTAGCATGATAGAATTCTGTAAAATATTTAGCTTAAGAATCTTAGCGTTCAAAACATTTGTTATATCTATTCATGTTTTATAGCAGGGGTTAAATAAGGCCCCAAACATAAACAATAGAACATTTTTTGCAAAGGATGTTTAAAGCATGAACGGTATATTTTTTCTATATTCTGTTTTAATAATATGAAGAAACTGTTGTGAAATTCACCCTGATACCTCAGTGATATTTTCAAGCGATTGAAACGGCCTTGTGGTCTGTCAGACCCCAGACACAACATGCGAGTTAAGACACTCAGAGTGTGATTAGAGGAAGGAAACGGGGCCATTCTCTCTCCTGATTCAGTGTCTGATGAGAGCCGGTGGACAGAAAGCGCTACACCAGCCAAAAAAATGCCACATTGTTCCTCAAGTGTTAACTGCAAGCAAGAGGGCTGCAAAGATGTCGGCGGAGAAAATTTGCAATTAAATTCCAAGTGTGTGCGCAACTGGTGTAAATTAGAGAAAGCGAGAGCAATGAAAGTAAGAGAGAGAGAGAGAGAGAGAGTGTGAGAGAGAGAGAGAGAGTGACTGAAATGGGAAATTACAGTTGTGACAGGAGCTACTAATGAGTGCAAAATCATATGAGCTGTCAAAGGGGGAAAAAGGCTTTCAAATAAATGCACATTTATTAGAGGGAAATGTGCCTGAACTGTGGAATTGTGGGTAAGCAACCCTTGCTTAGGGCAGAGGTGCAGTCATTAAAGCTAAATCAACACTCCAGGGTGCTCGGGTAACACTGCCAGCGTGTTAATCGTACCCAGGAGACATGGCGGGTCCACCTGGACTTTAAATGTAAAAAACTGCCATTGTTACAAACACTGTTTTTAAAGAAGAAAATGCATTAGGATGCATTTTCAATGCGAAAGCACTTCATCTAATACTTGTCCAACATTGGAATTCTTGCATCTGCCCCTAGTTTAAGCAGGGCTGAACCTGACATGGTATATTTTAAAACAAATCCAATATACAGAGGGTTATGACCCTTATTTATTTTTCTCTCCACATGAAAAATTCCACTAAAAAGCCCTCTAGGGCTCAAAGGTTAAGGCTCAAGAGGACCTCTGGCCACAGGTTCAGAATGAGCGACATTCATATCAAATGCAAAACTTTACTTGCTCGAGACGGTTGATGGTTATACTTAAACTAGTAGAACTATCATCACTCGTCACAGACGGGCTGCAGGTGAAAACAAGGAAATGAAGGATATTTTCACAGTGAAATCAACCAATGGTTAACAGTAATCCAAACACATTACAGGCAGTATTCAGCTGCAGTGCGCCCCTCAACAGACTTCTGGTTCCCCGGCTTCTAATCTGGCCGAGGTGTATACACACACATTCACACTGGATGGCCATTAATCATGTTACTGCTTGTGTGAATGTATTAAACAGGACGAAAAAAAATCTGTCACAGAAGTATTGCAATGACATACAACATTCAGATGTATATACACATGAAACGCAACTAAATGAACTTTCATTTCTACAAATCAAAGAAATGCTCTTGCACAAGAAACGCTTTAAACTCAAACGCTCAAATGCAAACAAGAAATCAACAAAATTCTTTATAAATGAGGCTTTTTACGTCTCATTTGTGAGATACGTTTTTTGCATATTTAAAGAAAACAACGTTCCATATTTAATACAAATAAATATTTCTGAACCCCCTGATTTTATAGGAATAAAATGATATTCATGCATATCTACACACCATTATTATAATGAAATAATGAATATATATAAAACACTATTAAATTAGATAGAACTAAACTTGCTTGCAATCTAAATCATGAACAACTGAGCAACAACAGAAGTTTCAATATCACAACTTCCCCAAACTGTTCACACTTCACATTAATGTGCTGTTCGTGTGACTAAATACATTTACAAATCTGTGCAATACATATGCGTGACATGCACCCAACCTAAAGCTGAATTATGTTGCAATTATGTGTAACATGCAATTAAAAGTTCAAGTCATTGTTAATGCGTGTTGCATTGCATTTAACTAAAGTAACGTGGATACTGAAGTGTAGTATAGTGTGAGGAGACTGGAGAAATCTGTCACCCTGGATATGTGATTGTGTGCCGGCTGTAAGGCGCAGATAACCGGCGTACTTACAGTCTCTCGGTATTCCTCGGGATTCCCTTGGGTACATTTCTGAAGCCTTGACCCTGACAATCCACATGAGAGCCGGAACAACTGCACTTCTGCGGGCATGCGTCCACGGAGACCGCGCACAGCAGCGCGCACAGCAGCGTTAATACTCCACAAGACTTCAGCCACCGCATGATATCTGCTCTGATGTCTGCTCTGATATCTTCTCTTATATCTGCTCTGATGTCTGCTCTGATGTCTGCTCTTATATCTGCATATCTGCTCTTATATCTGCTCTGATATCTGCCGTAAATCAACCCCGGAGATCAATAACGACGAAACCAAAATCGCAACACTGTTGTATCCTCTTCTTCTCCACGGAAGCAATTAAGCCAAGAGCGCACGAAAGTCTCCAGGTAAGTCGAGGTCCAAAGTAACGGCGCTCTACAACGCAAGTATTAAACCGTGAAAAGCAACAGTGAAAACATTAACATGCATGAGAAAAAGCAAAGGTTTGCTCATGCAGATGTTGAGGCGCATCCGTGTGTCCGCTCAAACATGCAGATGCGCGTCAAAAGTTGCAAACGCGCGGCACCGACTTCGCCAACATTAAAGTCCCGGGAAAAGTCGCAGAAACGCATTCAGATGCCCGAAATGATTCAGACTCATTCTTCACCGATCCTGCTTTAAGGTCCAGCACGCAAATCCACATTGACAGTGATTCACAAAGTTCAGCGGACCTCGTACCTATTTGATTTCCAGCCCCCAAACTCTGCGCTCCGCGCTCCTACTGGCTCGCCCGCGTGATGTCATTCGGGGAGATCTGGGGTCCCGACCGGAGAAGTTTTGGGAGCGCTTCAAATAAGTCACTTCAGCCCACACAAAATGCTCGTTAACCGTGAGGGATAAACGCAAAGTAATGCATGAGAAACCGCGGTGCTAAAGAAGAGACGCGACGACACCAAGTCATTAAACCGAGACGATGCGATGCGATGCGTCGCGTCGGTGCCAAATATCGCAGCCGAGTAATGGTGTTGTAGTAATTATTGCACACATGAAAGCATTTTATTAAATCTTTGTAAATTGCAATATAAACGACTTATCCATCGCTAAACAATTAAAGGCATGCAAAATATATTAAAGTGACTGCGAGCTACATGCATTCTGCTTATAATTAAGTGTGATGGTACAGCATGTATAGTTACATTAACTCGAAGCGGAAAACTACATGCAAAGAACATAATTAGACAGGAAAAGTGTCGTGAGATTCTGCAGATATCATGAAACACTGACACTACATTCAATGTACCACCCGGTGATTCACAGACTATAAACTTTTCCTCGAATTATCTATTTTGGTAGGGATAATTTGAGCCCTGTCACTCGAAATACTTTCACATGACTTTTTTCCTCCATCATTTTTGCTCCACATTTTGCAGTCGTAGCGCCCCCGTCTGGTCACAATCTTACAGACAGCTGGTGGTTTCACCATATTGAGAAGGTCAGTATGGTTACAGTGTTGAGTAAAGCTGTGGTCGAGTTTTGCATCCAAGGACGTTTTCTTGCATATTTAAAATATCATGTGTTATTTTCAACACAGTCAGCAACAGATCTATCAATTCAGAAAGTGAAGCCATTAAAACAATAAAGGCAGTATTGAATATATATGACGGGAAATATTTTTTAATAGGAGCTTGAAGGAGCCAGCTAAACCGGATTATATTCCTCAGCAGCTCTTCGGGGTTGAAAAACATTTGGTGGAGGACAACAGATGTGGGAGGCTAGGACTTCATTCGATAATGGGTTTTAACGCTGCGCCTTGATCCTTACAGCACACAGAGAATACTTGTTTAACACACCGAGTAGATCAAATCAGCTCCCATCTGCCAGCTTAATTCACTTACATTATTCCTCCTGAAAGCAAAGTGAAGCGCATTAAAGATCTTGTTGGAGGACCACAGGTACGTGCGTGAGGTTAAGCTGCAAAACATGTGCTTCACACTACCTTTAATGCACACATACACACACATGGCTCCGAGTCCATAAATCCGTGATGTGTGTCAATAAGGGTGATGTGCCAGATTTACAGGCGGCTTTATTCTGTTCGCTTCTTCGCGTCACGGGTGAGGAATGTTTAGAGAGCTTCCACCTGTGAAACGCTGCGGAGAATGAGCGCGCCAGCGATATCAATACTCCACATGTGTCTGAGCTGTCTATCAGATCTACCAGGGTCAGATGTTGAAGCAATGAAACTCTTGCACACGCAGTGACCCCCAAACAGCCGTGCCACACACTCAAGCACGATTAGGCAATACGGCAGCAGATGCGTACATCTTGCACACTCCAATGTACGTCTTCATTAAGAAAGTGTATTTTATTTTTCGCTGTCAGGAGTGAGGAACCGGTTCATGGACAGGACTCACGGGTGCCTTTGAGGGCCCAGAAACATAACAGCTGCCCTAATGCTGAACATACACCGTCATAAAGTGTCAGAAGCTGAAATGTGTCGTTTTTTTGACGTTAAATTACCCTTTTCTGTCCTAGCTTAATATGCAGAGACAACTATAAGTAAGCTATTTGCAGACTGATGAAAAGCATCAACACGGTGGCTCCTCGATACTAACAAAACATTGCTCTGTTGGTTTAAGAATCTAGGTCGGTACAGCACAGCAACACCCGCTTGAACAATAGTGTGAGTTTGGGGTAGGGCTAACTACTGAGGCTAGCTGTCCAACCAGGAGAGGAGAGTGTTACGGAAACCTGTTTGATATTTGTCAATATTTTTACAATTTCCTTTGTGGGTTGCAGCTAGCAGATATCACACCCATCAGCTTTAAAAACAGAGCCCATAATACATTACAAATAAGACGTAATAGATTGCAAAAAGATCGGGCCTGCACATTTTCATCACAGCTGGGCTACGTTGAAAATCGCTGCGGTTAAAATCAGTCGTAGTTAAGTTATAAGGCAAGTCATCAGATTGAATTGAAATGCGTTTTCATTGAACTACAAATAGCAATGAAATATGCACTATAAATGTCAAAACAATGGATCTTATTTGTAAAGTGATATGAGTTTTGTGAGTTAAGGCCGGTGAGTTAACATTAAACTGACCTTTCCATTTAATGTATTGCACCCAATGGAAAGTGAATGGCCAGATCATGGAGAAACTTGGCACAGATGGTGTAGACCAATGTTTCTGGCAGGAACGGGAAGGGACTAGCCAAAGACCTGTCTGAGGAAAAAAGCCATTAGCATACCATGAGACATGAGACTGCTTTTTAATGGAACACTTGAACATAAAAAGAAACCCAAACTTTTCAGCAATTACGTAAATCTCTCAGCCTATCCGTTTGCTGTGGGGGGGTGGGAAAATGGTCTTGTATAGATTTTCCCTCAGTCTATACATTCCCTTTTTTGTCAGTTTATGCATTTTACATTGTCTCTGTGGCTTTGTAACTGAGAAGAACGGGGAAGGATTTCTCATCTTCCTGGGTAAAATGTCTTCCTTTTTGCTCAAAAAGTACTGAGAAAAACTTACGTACAAAATTTACATTATGAGTCACAGATTTCCACTGTAGTACTATTTGTACCCCTGACAACAGCTTTTTACTTCACTTTTTTATATGCATCTTAAAGGAATAGTTTTCAAAAATACAAATTTTTCCATCATTTACTCACCCTCATGTCATTGCAAAACGTGTCTTATCTTCTGTGGAAAACATAAAAAACATTTTTAGAAATGTCTCAGGGTCCATATAATAAAGGGCCAATAGATACCACTGTTGATTGGTTACCAATGTACTTCAAAATATCTTCTGTTCCTCAGAAGCAAAAAAAGTAAGCAGGTTGTAAATGACATAAGGGTGAGTAAATGATGGAAGAATTTTCATTTTTGGGTGAACTATCCCTTTAATTCTTTCCCACAAGTGACGGGCAAACGGAACCCAAATAGGAAGTTGTTTATTTTTCTTAGGCATCAGTTTGCATTGTCTGGCACCTCTGTGAACTGGTGCTGGGTGATAATTGGAATGAGGGCCTCCTCTGTAGACTCCTGCTGTCTGCACAGTGGCCATTTCAACCAGGGGCCCGGGCTTTCTCTAGAGCCAGCTCTGTGTGTGCCCATGAGGCAGCAAGACCTCAGCTGTTTCTGCCACATACAACTGTTAATTACATGCACATTGGCCTAGCTTGAACGAACAGGGGTGGGCAGGGGGCGGGTATGAGAGAGCAATGGAGGTGGAGAGTTGTGACAACAGCCTGGGGCCCCTCGGACACACGCTTTCAGGGCCCGGGCCCCTTTGAGTTTCAGACAGCCAGAAACGCTCGGATCAGATCATGCATTAATACACGGAACAGTGAGAGATCTTTATCGGTGTGTACACTCTTTTTGATTTTTGTCTTTCAGTTTTAACAAACAAACAGATGGAAAAAACTATCGCCAGATGTTGCCACAGTCCTTGTAGAATGATTTGTTTGTAATTCTACAAGCTCACATTCCATGGGAACCACTAAGGTCCTGCAGACATCATTGGTTATGCCAAACCTAAGTCTTTTTTTCTTTTAACACATTTGATCTTTGACCTGGCTCTGATGTCAGAATCTGCTACATCTGATGTGAAACCTTGAGATGCAAACATTCCTACGAACCCTCTCACTCCTTCCTTTTCAATTACTCATGACTGGCAGGCGAATGAATGTTTAAACGTAAGTGTGTTCTGTGTAATGCTGCTCAGCACATGAACAATGGAAATGGAAATGAACGGAATAACGCCAACAAAAACATCCCAGCCTATAGTACCTCCTCTCCACAGTTGTAGGAAGCACACAATTAGATGGGCTCAGTGCTACAATCAGAGGTTTTATAATGTGGAAGTGGTTCGTATGGTTGATCTTTTTCATAGAGCGGGATGAGAAGTCGACGGGTGGGAGGTGGGATCTATCTGGTGCCCTTACGCTCTTCGTGCCTCTATCAGGATTAGCCTATAAACAGTTCCATATGTGGGGCTAACCCTGACGCTACATCGTAAGACTTTTTCCCCCGGTATGACTGGAAGATTGATGATCCAATTTACTGGGGAGTTATCATGGACCCAAATACTCAAAAAAGAGTGGAGCGGAGCGGCCAGCTGTTGGCTCCTCTGCCTCGGTTTTTCCTGCGGCCGGAATTTCATCTGCATACAGGGAGATGGAGAAGTACCATCGGTGTGGTCAGGCGCACGTCTCCCAGTGCAGCTGATAAACTTTACACCCCTCCTGTGACGATTCCCAGAACCTCTCTCAGAGCTAGACTGATTCATGTGAGGGAATATAGATTTTGTGATGAGATAATTATAGGCTGAACTTTCACAGAGGTCTTAGCAAGAGGCTAATGGTCTCGCTCATCTAATCTCCTTTAATCGAATCAAACATAACAGCTAAAACAACTCCCCACAAAAGCAAATCAAATCTTTGCACTGACGTCTCCAACTGTGACCTCACAGATCATCTTTATATGGTTATTTTTTATGTTTTAATTTGAAAAATTGTTAGGAAAAGACTGGTAAAATAAGGCATTCATGCTGTGACTGAGATTAGGGTATGAAATTAACTTATTACCCAGCTGTCAGCCAAGCTGTCATATATTGCGATTGTCTCTGGCTAAACCATCCTAGCTGTCCTGTATTTGTGGTTCAGTAATAATCTCTAATTAACACCAACCTCTGAGATGCGAGTCCTGATCGAGTCCAGCACATGTGGACCATCTGCACTGACCTCCATCTCCTCCATCATTACTACTGAGAGCTGTTTACATAAGAATATCCTACAAGCATTCATCAGTCTCTCTATAGGGAGGGTTTGGGAAATTTTGAGTTGAACTTGTTTTGTTGAAACAATTTAGCCAGGAGCAACCGTTAGTGATTGGCCATCAGAGGGCTATTTGTAGACATCACAGCCAGTCCTGTAGACACTGCATTCTTCGTTCTTCATGAGACCACGCTTGACAGAGCTGACCTCGTGCTGGCCGGCATCCATCTCTCACAGCACTGTGATTGCCTGACGGTCTGTTTTTGATTCTCTCTTGAAATTCTGTCTGACCAGAAATTGTTATTAATTGTCAAATCTTTGCTAAGTCTATCACTTTCCTGTTTGGCTGGCCTCAACATTTCCCTGCGTTGGCTTTTTTTGCCTTTCAGGGAGAACCGAAATAAAGCCAACTGCAACACAAGTGGACTTTTAGAGGGTTTAAAGCAAGGAAACAAAGTTCTTGACGGGGGCGGAACGGGGGAGCGTCGAACAAGCCATTGAAAAACACCAAGGTTTGAAATCCCCTGCAAAAGCATTTTAATTAACCCGACCTGAAAAAGTGATTTTTGTCCATGAGAGAATAGCAACAGGACAGAGTTCTGAGGGCCCTCTGTTGTAAAAAGCCCCATGGTTCAGAGAGGGTGAAATCACACAAAGACTCAACAAGGCCCAACAATGACCTTCTTTTTCCCGCTCAGACTTTTGTCAACATGAGAAAATTAGAAATGCCGCACATTATGAGGAGAACCCTGGAAGGTGACGGTCGGATGCCAAGCACTTTTTCATTGACAGGAGAGTTTAGCAGCCATGTTGCTCTTTACTCTGAATGGGCTGGAAATGCCCTTGAGTGGCCTGGGCCCAAGGAAAACAATGTTCAGTCCTAAACTGTCAGTGGGAACTCGATCTCTCAGCAAGCAAGCGGGCCACAGTCTAACGCGGGCACCGAGGCTCTGGCTAAATGAAGCCTGATATTATGTTTACAGCGGCTCCAGTGTACAAAGAACGGGAAAACAGATGAGAGAAAAAGCTGAGCTGAGCAAACGCAACATTGTGTGGTGAATAAAATGACTGGGGAAGGACTCCAGTCCATAAAACCGCAATTGTGCGCCACTAAAGCAGTACTCCCGAGGCTGATCGGACTGGTTGGCCTACTTCGAGACACCGTGAGGGGAACTTTTTTGGGGGGGAAATTTCAGCTGTGATTACCACTAAACGCAGCACTTTTACAATGCCACGAGTGTTGCAAGGCATATGAGGAAACAGGAATTTGACAAGGTTCCATAGGATGTTAAACGTGCCAGTTCACTGTGGGTGCTTCAAGTGTGACTTATAAAACCCCTTCCCATTGGTCTGAATGGACTATATGCTTTTGATTATAGTTAAGTGTGATCTTTAGGATTTAGTTCATTAATTTATTCCACCTTTCTAAATTTATGCGCCGCGAGCTGCGTTGTGCCACTGAAAATATACATATATTTCATATGAAAATATAAACTGTAAATATAAACTGTAACACTGAAAATATAAACTGTAACTATATAAATCTAAAATATAACCTCAAATGTTAAATATTTAACATTCAACAAAGTATTTCTGATGCGAGAATATTGAAACAGTATTCAATACTTTAAAACAACATCCCATCTCTAGACTTTGTGCCACTTGTATTCATAGTAAAGATTAAGATGGGACAGGTAATTTTAGAAAAGAGTAAGAAACGGGAACAGGAAATATTGCAAACCAGATCTGAACTTGTGTCACCCATATGAGCACCATGGCACATGTGTCGGAGCATGTGCCCTAACCGCTAGGCCACAGTTCCAACTCCCAGCTGGCTTTTGATCCTGTTTCAATGCAGAGGGAAACAGTCACAGCTAGAAATGGAGGCTTCACAACCACATTTCCACATGTCACTTTGTCCGAGTTGAAAGAGGGGCCAGCACGAAATTGCTCTTTCCATGTTTGTACTGCCAGTTCCACTCAGGTCCACTGTAGACTGATGGCAGAACCACAGAGGGATCTGCAGCTTCCAGAGACCAGAGCCTCTAGTTTAACGCCCAGCTGTCATTCACTAGTTCCTGAAATAACACTGTCCTGCCTGCACTGCAGAGTGGCCCTAATAAGTATGCTATTCCCAAAAGCATTGAACTGAATGATGGATGTGACCGGCCAGAGGATGAAATGCATTCACTGGCTGTAAACTGCAATAAAAGGAGAAGTATTAATCTACATTATAGCCATGTTTGGGAAAAATTTCTGCAAGTGCTTCTAAGAACTTGTATAAAAGATTCATAGCTCTATACCTTAGGAATGTATAATTCAGTTTCATCACACACTGTTTTTTTATAAAAGCACACACTTTCTTGCAATTATAACAGCACACTTTTAGTATAGCTGTCCAAATGAATCTAACTTTGAGCCTTGCCATTACCATATATATCTTGCTTTATAAATTGGCTAGTTGCTTCTTATCGAATTTTAATAGGGGGAAAGTGACAAGAAACAGGCTGGGTTGAAAATAAAGTCTGGTCATTAAACAGGAACTAGAAAAATGGACAGACAGAGAGCAAGAGGGGTGTGAAAATTATCAGCAGCATGACATGACATGTATCAGTGCATGTATGCACATACAAAACACGCAGGTATAGAGTCCAACAGTTTTGTGTCTTGTTTTACAATATTTAAGTGTGTTATAATACACAGACGAGTACTGCTGCTCTAACATCACTTCCACAGATTGACCTTCTGAAGGCACATGATTGGTTCTTAGAACAGTAATTTACAAGTTTGAGCCAATTATAATCCGTTTAAATAAAAAAAAATCTATTCCCGCACTAGAGACGATCCCAAAACAGTCTAATAGAGAAAGAGTAACTGACTCATTTGGAGTCGACTTCCCATCACTGCCGTCCATCAGCTCCAACAGAAAGTGAGTAAAACGTGTAACGGATTGAGGTCGTGTTGTTAATAGTCTCGGTCACAGTGTTGATTGGATGAAGAACAGCAAACCAAGTCCACAGTCATTTAATCCCTCAGAGTCACAGCTGTACCATGAACCCAAGTTCAGGATGGAAAATGACACCAGAAGCTGGTGTCGCGTGGCTTCACATTAGCAGGCACCTGGCACTAAACCTGTTACGCTAGCCTGTTAGTTTGTGTGTGTAGCGGCAGTGATGGAGTGTGGGACCATTTCAATGTGTATTTATATAACACACATAGCAAGGAGTGAAACTGGCCCACCTACTCATACTCTGGCAGAGTGACAAACCACAGTAATTAGCCTCCCACACTTATCAGGGAGGCCACAGAACCACAGGGCACTACAGTGGCACCAGAAGTAGGTCAGGTGATGAGATGGAGGTGCGGTGATGAATGACAGCTCAGCTCCTGGTCTGAAACTGGGCTGCTTATCAGTAACCTCTGAGATAACTACTGAAAAGACAAGCATAACCGGTCAACAACACTGAGTTTTGCATGGCCTCCTAACTAACCAAAAGACTTACCCAGCTAACAATTTTAGCAAACGTTTCCATAATGCTTCCATTAAGTACCAAAAAATGTTATTTTCAATATTCTAGGAATGTTCACAACATTCAGTTTTTTAGAAGTGACCAACAGCTTAAGAATAATGTTTTGATAGATATATATAATGTTAAAAAAGTTATACTAACGTTACTGCAAGACAAGTAGTTTTTTGCTAACTTTAGGAGAACTTTAAGAAAACACTAGCCAACCTTTTAAGAATGTTCCATGTTAGCTTGTTATTTAATAATAAAAAAATGTAAACATTAATAATGATAACAGTGCATTGGGGGACAAACCACTGGGGACTGGAATGACAAGAATGAGTAAAATTCTTTCATTATTTCAGATTTTTGGTGAACTAACCCCTTTAATCAGCACAACCTCTTTTACTAACCAGCTTCTTAAAAGATCATGCTTATCATGCTAATCAACCACATTTACCACCTAAAGTGTGGCAGATGAACAGCAGGGCAATAATGGTCCACCAGCACCTAACTAACATTAACTAGCCTGAACTTAAAACTAATGCTGGTCTAAGCTGGACTTTATTGCACGGAACTCAAGCAGCTGATGTTGATGTTACTTGATGATGCAATGTCTTAAATCATGTTAAAAATCTGACTGACCTCTGGTGGTTTATTTTCTCAAAAGGTCTCCAAGCATGTAGACACTATCATACCTAAAACACTTCAGGGATGTGCAACACATTCAACTGGAAATCGCCCTTTATAACCTGCTGTAACGTTTCCAACAACAGTCATATGATGTGACATAACGAATTACAATATATTAGCCAATTCTTAAACTGCTCAGGAGTTCCTGGCCACCTCAGCTTTGATCTTCTATTACAAACCGGATCCTCCACATGATGACATCAGTGATGTAGAGCTTCAGTCTGGTCAAGGTTACAGTCATGTTAATTACATTTGGCTGTACCTCTGTGAGTGTGGTCTGTGCATAGGATACTGCCTGTGAAGTCATAAAGTAAGTCTAAGGCAACAACCATTTCTGGGGTCCACCATCACTCCAGATCTTGTAAATGATAAATCAGTGACAAATCTGGAGACAGCTGCACAGCTAGACATCGTGCTTACAAATTTCGAAAGAAAACTCAGAATAAGTCTTTCTGCATTACGACAGGAAGATTAATGATCGTCAAATGATGGAGGACGACTGTACACCAATGGTTCAGTTTCTCAGCTAAGTGATATCCAAAGAGTTCATCCGCAAGGTTTGGTAGATGCAGTTTTGTGAGGTGCTGTAAACACAGTAGGTGTGGTAAGGTGGCAGACGGCCAGTGTTGGATTGGATGCACATGGCTTTATATGACTTTGACAAGATTCAGGACCTGTGTGAGGAACATTACTTATAAAAGGACTGTGTTACAGTTATTTTTAAGGAGAAACCCAATAATGTATCTATTTTACATTGTTACTTAACATGGAAAGTAATTTCATGAAGCTGTAATTTAAGTAAGCAATATTACACACACAAAACACAAATGTGTGTGTGTGTGTGTATGTATACTATATATAATGCACACGCGTGCACACACACAAAAACACATAGTATATGTATAGGTATACTGTATGTACTATATATGCTGCTACCTTTTTGTCTATCCATTTCATTCTTTTAACATAATTCATTCTCTTCCTTCAGAACATCGAATAACAATTGGGACTCTCACATGCAAATCCTCATTTCCATTGGCTTATGTTTGTGTTGACGGTTTATATTTGCCATTATGAACGTTGTTGACATTTATCCCATTGAATATAATGCTACTGATGCTTGAATGAATATTATTACAATAAATATGCTAAAATCCGCGCATTATCTGGAGTCTGCCTCATAATACCAGTCTGAAATAAGAAACGCAGGGACTAAGAGGCAAAGTTGCTTTTGATTAGTGTGGCAGATCTAAAGACAGAAGCAGAGACTCATGGCTAATAGCAAACGCCCCTCAAAAGCTCAGTGGGTGTCTGCACTAGGGCTAATCTAATGTGAGCAGAGCTTTCTGCAAGATCTCTGCCAGACCTCCGCTGAACCTCCGCCGAGCCATCATTTCTTCCCGGCCTTCCTTCCCTTCGCTGTGCATCTTCCTGGCTTCTTGATCACCTCTGAGCTCATTTCAAGCCCCTGCTTCTCTGCATTTCCTGCGCTTTATCTCAATCTGCGCTTCTTACTAAAGACTTCCCCGGCCCGGCTGGGGCAGGTGCTTCTCATTACGTGGCTTTGAAGTGGGAGTGGCGCGGGAGGGGAGATGGTGGATCAATGATAAGCCCCCGCTCTCCTGCCGCAGACCTATTCCCACTGATCCCCATTACTGACTCAGCCCAGCGTAGGGGGAAGGAGAACATGAGCCCAGCATGGGTCTGCTTCTTGACATTTAGACCCCTCTGTGCTGATGGATAGAACTTTGTATCAGGAAAAAAACGTCTGCACAGAATGAAAACGCATCTGTTAAACAATGACAAATCAGTACCTTATCAATTTTAAATAAACCAGAGCAGCAGTCACAGAGCCATGTGGAACACCATGTGGAAGAGCTCAAAAGTTCATGAGGTAGGGCAGGTCCAGGAAAGGTGCTCCAGGACATTCCTGCTACCGAATCTGGGGCAGTGATAGTACTGTAAGGCTCATTTGTACAGTAGCAGTGCTTCACTGTCATTTCTGAAACACACAAGCTACGCAGTTGTCAATCAAAAAACATGAAGCAACTTGCAGTGACCCAGCCGGGTTTGGAAACAGGCTACGGCTGATCTGTGGAACAAAGACAATGACCCAGGAAAACACAGTCAGTGAAGCTGAAACAGCCCCAGTCAGGGGTATTAGAGGCATTTAGCGCTGCCAGGGAAAGTATTTGTTTGAAGCCTCTACGTTTTGGTTAGCTGCTCTTTATATCCGGCGCGATTTATCGCTGTTTTGATTGCCCTTTCTGTTATCGGACCGGCAGTGTTTTCACTGGCCGTGAGGAATGTGAACAGGAATGTGTTGGTGTTACTGTAAAGCCCAACATGCATCTCCTACTCAGCACCTCCATCTCAGAACGATAAGAGCCTCTATCAGATTGGAAAGAATGTAACTGGCAAGACCCGCCAGATGCCTCGCTGTAGCCCACTCCCTTTTGATTAGACTGGAGCAAGGGCCCCCTAATACACACAACCACAAAGACACACACAAGCACTAGAAGCTACACAAATGTCAGACACAAACCCTGCAAGTGATACAGACACTCAGACGAGTAATCAAACCATCAGATGGGAGCTTGTACCAGATTCTAGGGCTGCAGGGAGGGATGGGAAATGGATTTGAAAGTGTTCGGCTGACTCTAACGCACTGTGTCAAAAGGGCTTTACACTTTACAGAACACTGGACTGATACTGAACATGTGATGCTGGTGGGATTGAGTATGGTGCACCTGCGGTAGTCTACGCCTCTACAGCACTGGGAGTAAGGGGTTATCTAGAGAAACCTGCTGGATCATGATCAACTTTTGGTTGCGTTTACCACCCTTATACGTACAACCACACTGACAGACCCAAACAAACTCGCAGACACACACACACACACACACACACACACACAGTTATCAGGTTCCTTGTTGACGAAACCAGAAGACTCTGAGCAGAAGAGGTGAATTTTGCAGCACACAGTGTCTGCCAGACCTCATCTCTGCAGAGCTTCATCTAAGAGCACCGCTTCTTATTTCGAATGCATCCAGGTTCGAGAGGAGAGAAATGACATTCCAATTTCTCAGCAGGTTATTTGTCATGCTGCCACCTCCGTCTGCTAGTGTCATAAATCAAAACCCGTCATTGGAGGATCTCCATTCAGGTCTCTTTAATCTCCAGCCCCTTTTATCAGACAAAACTGTCCCATTCCATGACAGTAAAGGGTCCCAGCACTGGGCTACTGCTTCTCACCACCTGCTTTAGGTTACAGCAGAAGTCTGGCCACTGAGAGAACTTCTAACTTTCCTCTAAGAGTCTGAAAGAGGAAACCGAGGCTAGTGTCGAATGTCTCTGCTCCAGGTGTGACGTCTTTTTATTGGGGCCTCCTCTTTTCCTCCCTCCCTGATGCTCTTGTTCTCTCGTTCTCTCCCTCCCCTGTTTCTCTTAAGATGGGGTGCCTCTGGAGTGGTATTAGACTTGAGGTCACAGTACAAGCTGTTGTCTCTAAACGAGGCCGTAAAGCGCATGATGTAAAACATTCACCCTGCGTATCGTTCTGTCTCTACTCCTGCCAAGGCTGTGTGAACGGTGTCATAAAACATCAATGCTGTTGTCTGAGTCATAGCCACATAAGGCCACTGAGGAAACACACACGCGTGTTTGCAGCCATATGTGTCTGTCTGCATGTCACTGAAAACACATCCACAAAAACACACGCAGCGTCTTAGAGTTGATAAATGATGCTGTGTTTGGAAAGCAGGAAACTTTGACAGAGTTTATAAGTTTTACTGAAATTACATTAAGTAGGGAACTGTTGGGATAAAATTATATGTTCAAGTGTACAGTTAGCAAAATTTGTGTGACACACAGAGAGGAAACGCATTTATCTTGATTTTACAAAGGGGAAAGTAGTCATTTTGAATATAAATCCATGTAATTATCCCGAAGCCTTGGAAGAACAAACTAAATTGATGGTTGTAACACAATGTCTCACACAAGCTGATAACTGGGAAAACTGAGATGTAATATCTCCTGTGTTAGTTCTTAATACTGCATTTTGTAACTAACTTTATTTTAAGATTTTAATTAAGATTTTAACTCCAGCAGTATTGACTTAAAATGAGTAAAATACCTACAGCTTCAGCACAACGGGATGTTAAGAACTCATTTATAATTCCAAAATCTTTCCGTTTTCAAGACCTGTCATGGATTTCATTTCCCAGGATAATAATAATGAGGAAATGACACAAGCTAATAAAAAAAAAACAAAGTGCAGTCGGATAACCAGGATCAGTCTGGTGATTAATCCCGCTTTGACTAACTCCACCGGGAATTCCATCAAAAGGCCAGAGATTGTTTAATTGCCATCCCTGTTTTTCCCAACGCTTTACCTCCCTCTTTCTCTGCCGGTGAGGGGGTCTCACTGGAATCCGGCAGCCCCCACACACACAGACCTGGAATTGCTTTCAGATGTGAATTTTGGGTTGGGAGAGGGGGATGCCAGCGCACCTATAGCGAATCTCAGGACCAGGCGAGCACTCTGGATTAAAGAGCCATGCCAGGGGCTAGAGAATGTGAACGTAATGGTCCTGTGGAGCGAAGCTTTGCATGTATCCCATGATCCATTGCTGCTTTGGTTTGATCAAAGAGGCCACAAGAACCCACAGATAAGACGTACAGATTCGATTTCAAACAGCGGGCTCTATCGCGAGTCCCAAAGCCATCAGACCGAACCCCTCACAGAGCTTCACCTTCTTCATCTGGTCTGCGTTACCGATAAGAACAATTTTAAGGCCTAAAAACCCACTTTATTATTGACAGATCTGTTGGGGGTGCTGGATAAGATCTTGTTTGTTGATATTTGTAAACAGTCTTGGCAACGACAATGCAACTGGTGTGTGGGACTATGAAATACCACAACATCAAACTGTGCGCCACAAAGACATGAGATATGCATCTTGCTCTACCCATTCCCAGATTTCCAAATGAAGAAAACTACATTGCAGATAAAAGGCAGCTACTGTGCAGACGTACATTGGGTGTTACTGTAAAACCTTATCCAAAAGATTCCCAACTGAGAGATATCCACAGCTGGTGCAGTGGAGGAGGTTAATCTCTGCCTGACAGTTAAATATGACTTATTTTTTATTCATTTTTCTTTTTTGCCAAATGTCTTTTGGCTATCCACTCATTATAATATTAAATAAACAGAAAAGATTACTTTGTCGTCTTTTCTTTTTGTTCAGTCTGAGATAAACATCTGTGACTAAAGCCATGTTAAATTCCTTCATTCAGAGCCACCTGTGGAGGACAACTGTGGAAAGTTGTTCTGTGTGCTCTGAAAACTAACTCTAGCAGAGTATTAACCGTGTGCGAGTTGAAACGGTTATAGCGGAGTAGAGTATGATTCTTGTTATCCAAAACTGGGGTGTCAGATCATAATCAGCACCACACCTGCTGAGCTTTCCCAGAAGCCCCTCTGCATGTGGCCAACATTAAATCCATCTAATAGTCAGTTTCCAAGTGAGACTCAATGCTATTCCGCCCTCTGATAAATCCCCACGTTCCTATTGGCTGCGTTTTTGCCAAACGGGCTTCTTACTTAATGAGCATACGTTCAGTAACGGTCTTTTAATCTGCATGTCTCTTTGAAGTCATAAAAGAAATTGTTCGCAATTAAAACGAGCTCAGAATAGAAACTGCTTCTGCTGCTGGTTTTGTTGTTTACCGTTGTTTAGCAAGAATTATTCCAACAGAATTCAACTCAACATATTCCTTCCTCGGCTAACTCTGTCTAGCACTGTTTGCTCCGCAGCAGCCCAAAAATGATTCTTTTACACTGTTTACTGCCAAATGGTGTTGCAGCAACACAGGTTGCCAAAACACATTTGGCAGTGAAAAACACACACTCTAAAATGACAATAAAAATGTTTTAAGATGCTCTTGAGGACTGTTTTAGAACTCTTTTCCTGTAGTATCAACAAGCGCCAGCTCTCTGGGTCCAAAGGGCAATACCCGACCCAACAAAAGGGCTTTTTGGCACACAGAACTGGAACGGTTGCTGTAGGGAAGAAGTGGCGTGAAAAACAAATGCATGCTGCTTCTTCATGCAACGCTTATGGGCTGTAAGGCAGCAGAGAACAGTGGCATATTCTTCTCTTCAGCAGTTTTAACTTCTGTTGATTTTAAATGAATGCACTGGCCTGCGAGTTCCTGTGGTCAGCAAATAGCTACATGCCTCGGGCCAAATTTCACATCAAGTTTTTCCGCCTGTTCTCTGGAGTTTATAAATAATAAACTGAATGAGTTTGTTTAATCAAAACCTTCATTTGTGGAGAACTATTCACCCAAAAATGAGGATTCTGTCATCATTTACACACCCTTTTGTTGCCCAGTTTGACTCAGAGTGGATTTTTAAGAAAAATTCCTGGCCGCACTTTTCTAAAACAATGAAAGCGATTTCAAATTAAATACGACAACTAAGCACTGCAATAGAGTTAAATGTTAATGTTTTTTACATTTACGTTTATGCATTTAACAGACACTTTTATCCAAAGCGACTTATTTTATTCAACGTACACGTTTTCATCAGTATGTGTGTTCCCTTGAAATCGAACCCACAACCTTTGTGAGTTCATGATGATTTAAAAATTAAAACAAATGTTTTGGGCTATATAAGCACAATGCAGACAGACTAAACCTAGTACATAGAGAGAGATAGAGATTTTTTTAAACAAAGTACCGTTACAGAACCACAGTACCGTGGTTTTACCATCACTGTACTTTGATAAAGGGAAGACTGGGGCTAATTGTCACAGGGTAGCTGTCAAAAATGATATTTCTCATGTCATTTCTCAGTGCCATTTCTCACGTGTGATTTAACACCAGCTAACTAGCATCAATCTTCTCTACACCATTAATTATTATACCAATTAAATTACTATATTCATGTACCATTGAGATGGTGCACAAAGGTACTTCAAAATATAAACATTGTTTTTGCCATTACCACGTACAAAAGCCTTGACGGAATGGAGGTAGAGAATGTAAGAGAGATGATGAGTGTCGTGTTTGTTTTGGCGTTTCCTCTTATGATTGGCTTAAAGGTTTAAGATTTATTCCATTCAAAGAGGAAAAGACAGATCAAGCAAAGCAAACGGGCAGAAAGATTTTCTGTCTATGGAACCTGCATGTCATTTTAGCTTCAACCAGATATTTATGAGTGTAATCTGTACATATATGTGTGTGTGTATATGTGTGTGTATGTATGTATGTATGTATACACATCTCACACACAGCACTCCCACATGATTGGTTGCCTTTCAGCATGCCATGGAAACCTTTAGTAATAAATGATCAATTGAGACGCTCTGACCTGGTCAACAGCTATCAGATATTTTATTGGACTGAGAGAAAGTGAGTCTCTCTCCAGCACCTCCAAAGCAAAACGCAACATCTGGACCTTGTCAAAGATGAGCGTTTAGTCGTAGACCAAAAACCAGAGGAAAGAAATAGCTGCACAGAGACCAAAAAGACTTCAATAGTTTATATCAAAACATGTCATTCAGGTTTTACCCTAAAGGCTGTTGTTTTAAAAATTGGATCTTTGTCCCAAAAATCAAGAGGTGCGGAACTGGCTAGAGCGGAGATGAATGAATGAAAAAATGTGGATTATGTTAAGAGCCCTCAGTAGAGCACAATTTCATTGTTCAAACATTGCTCTCCTGGACTGTGACCTCTCCTGTAGCTTATCTCAGTGAAGGAGCTGGTGTAGTGCTCCAGATTCTGAGAAAATTAGGCTTTGTTTAAACAGAATGGAGCTGGCGCTGTTTCCTGGAGGCATAAATGTAACCACTAACCACATAATGATACAGCATGACTCGCAATGAAAGTCACTGCTATAAATTCACTTAAAGAGTAGCTGACATGATTTTGTCATTTTTGGATCCCCCAGATATCTTTGGATCAAATTGCTGTTTTGTAAACAGCGTTTACTTGTCTTAGTGTGCAGTCCTCTGGCTGTGATGTTTGCTCTGTTTTAGTCTCTCTGCTGGAATACACTACATTCTGACACCGCAATTCCAGCATAAATGTTTTGTTAATCGCTCAGCCTGATAACATGCACATAATGTGTAGATGGATGTATGTTATAAACAGGAGAATCGTGGAGAGGGAAGCTATGTGGTTTGGGCTGGTGGTTAAGGCTGTTTCACAATAGAATTGTAGCATACTGCAAGCTGCAGTATAGTAATACTGATAAAAAAAAGTATGAACAGTATGCTTTACTTTGTCTTAATGTTCAAATTAAATTATGAGTCAAGAACGAGATACAAATCATGACTAATATTACTTCCTGGTTATTAATTACAGTGGAAATAAAAGAACTTTTAAAAGAAAAGCAGATTCCATGTGGAATACAATCTCATATTTTGGGAGATGTACTAGGCCATGTGGGTATCTGACACATGCAGACAATTTACATGAGCATTAAAAAATGTGTACTAAAGAAATACTATAGTAATGTGTATGCATGCAGGCACAGGGGTTGGACAACCAGTAACTGTGTCCCAGGCCTGTGATGGGGGCTCACTAAACCTGTCTTTAGACATTTAGTGTACGGGGATCTTTGCGCCACCCTTATAATTCTAACCCTGGCCCATGAATTGTAGTGGCAGCCCTATATGAAAACATTCTATACCCAGAATGAATGAAAAGTGCCTGTTTTGGAACATACTGCCCCCTTGTGGGCCACTATAATGATGTTCGCCTACATCACAGCATTTATTCTGGCAGCAGAACACATATTTCCGAGGCACGCCAGCAGACGTTAACATTCTTCAGTCAGAAATACATCACAACCTCCTGTGGGGCCACAGTAAGAAATTCTTCCACTGTTATGCCCAGACATTTACCACTTTATTGTTTTGTTAAGGCAGCACAGTGTTGCTGAAAGTGCTTCCTTTAAATCACAATGGGCAGAAATGAAATGAAGATAAAGACCGTGGAAACGCTAATCTGGACTGCAGGAGGCCGCCGAGGGACAAGGATGTCACCTCTCCCAGCCCCCTCCTCACACAGCCTGGGTGGAAAGAGACATGTCAGCATTTTTATAGGCCATGGAGTCTGTGATTGGTCCACAATCTGTTTCCTCAGCACCTTCCCAGCAGTCCAATAATTCTGAGCACTTTAAACTCCCTCAGCCCCACACCCCCACCCGGATCTGGGTCATCTATCTCTCTCTCCACTCTGGAATGGAGTCTTGGTTTGTTAAGGAGCTCAACTTGACAAAGCTGTTTTGGTTTTACGCAACTCCAACACACTGTGTGTAAATTCTGGTTTTGATTTATCATATGCATTATTGCTTGTCACACTTAGTTTATAAATCAATCAGAATTAATCAAGCACTAAAACTCGTCAGAAATTCCCGTAAGAGCGCGGTTTAAGTGCTCCTCTGATACTTTGGTTGGATGTCTATAAAGAGAATTACGATCTATGATATCAATACATCTGTCAGATTAAATGAGGACATTGGCTGGATTTAATTAACAACTTGAAACATAAAGCATAATTGATTGGCGCAACTCGCTTGTAGAACGCAGCCATTTTCTGGCAGCAAAAGCCTCAGCTATTTTAAAAGGAATTGCTCATTACCAACAACATTTCTCAGCTAGAAAAACCGGAAAACTGTTATGGCTATAATCATTTTCTCAATGGTTTTTAAAGAACGTTATGGAATGCGGCCCCCCCAAACATTTAGTCTTTTCCTGGGATAGATCAAGTTAAAATATAACATGTTTCTGAAGTTTATAAGACATGAAGCATTTCTGCCTCCTGTGTGGCTACATTTCTCACAGATTCCTATTCCAGAGCTAGAATAACTAAGCACTTAAATTCCAGAGTGCAGGAAAAATTACTGCCGTATTATTTCTGTGGGGTGCCAACAATGTACATTTGGCACATAATCAAACACGTAATTGTAAATAAACGCCTATCTCTGTAAAAGCAGATTACTCAAGGTTTTAGAAATTAATGGTAAGGTAAAAATATTTTTGTCATAATATTTGGAAACAATGCCAAATATTATATTACTACATATAATATTTGGTATTACTACATATAGTAGGTTTTAGTTTACTGCAGGGGAACCCAGCAGAAGCTTATATTATATTAACAAGATTATATACCACCACTGTGGCACACCAAAACGAATTTTAAAATCACCTTTAAGCTGCAGTGCAGCACTAATCTTATTTATACACTACCAGTCAAAAGTCTGGAAACACTTGACTGAAATGTCAGATTAAAAATCTGAAGACATTCGATTAAACGTTAAAAATGTAAGAATAAAAATATAATATAATGTACCCAACATATTAATTTCAATTTAATTTTTGTTATTAGAAAACTACAATTTAAAAAAAAGTGTTTTTGAAATGATTTGGAATAAATAATGAAGTAAAAAGCAAACAATAAGAGCACAGGATAGAGGGGAACTCCTTCAAAACTCTAAAAATATTCTCAGGACGATTCCTCAAGAAACTGAGTGATGGAAAATGTCTAGAAAATGTTTGTAAATTCTAGACGAAGGGTGACTATAGGATATATTCTAGCATAGTCAATATTTACCTTATTTTTAATTTTCTTTAGTCACAACATAATTCCTAAAGTTACATTTGTGTTATGTCATAGTTTTGATACGTTTACTATTATTCATAAATTAAAAAAAATATGAACAAAGAAAACGTAAGTGTTTCCAAACATTTGACTGGTAGCGTACATTCATTCTTTATTAACATCAGTTATTAATTTTACCCAAGATACTTATGGGTAAATGTATATGTACATAAATCTGACCAGTTACACCAAAACCATGCCATTAAGTCCCATAAAGTTTCTTTATTAAATACTGCAAATGGTGTAATAATATAGACAGCAACATATGGCACATCAGGTTATTATAATCATTTACAGATACAGCTTCTGTATTATGTTCAGCAAAACTCGTCTCTTTATGCTAGTTATTTATTGGGTGTTGCACCAGTCAGAACACATGAATGACCAAGGGTAGTTATTCGTTTTCCAGACACATTGTAGGAGCAATAACAGAAACTCACAGATTTGTTAATAGGATCGATAGATTTCTTTCTGGGTTTGGTTAACAGCTACATTATTCTTCATTATCTCTCTGTTTAAAGCACATTGAACTTTGATTGCACAGGTCTGTCACCAGCTGCTCCAAATAAATCATGGTCTTGGGTGAGGTGAAGGCATTTAATACAACATCACCACAAGGTTGTCTGGAAAACATCTAAATTAGGGAGAGGAGGAGTTGTGTTTTACTTGCGAGCACTGACAGTATGTTCAGACTGATAAGAAATCAGACAAAACAGAAAGCTGGACCATGTAAAGAAGAAATGAACTCCTAGAGAACATCTGCAGAACATTACAAAACATCTGACCAAGACCAAACTAATAAAGACAATTCTCATCTTATTAAGAGCCGGATGCCGCCTTGTTTTGAACACACACAGCCTCTCGCCCACCACAATCATAACCCTTGATCAAAAAATATTGTCTTCTTAAGAAAAAAAAAAGGCCTCACACCCCTCATAAAGGGGCCTGTGAACTAGTCTGAAACGATTCCTGCCAGGACTGGTAATCTGTTAAGAATCTCACAAGCATTCCCTAATTCTCATTACAAAGCTCTTAAAATTCAGTGCCACAACAACACCGCTGGCAGCAACAGCAATGGAATAAACAACAGGGACTGTGACAACACAGATGAACGACCTTAGAGTGACAAAACAGACCACAGCAGATCAAAGAAACTTGATGCATGGCAACACCAACAACAATATCAACTCTTGTATGTTATCAGCAGACCAAGGGCTCTCCCACAACTTATCTCCTCATGTTCCTCAAATCTTCTCCATCAGCAGAGCATTACGTTCATCACCCTGCTATTTATTTTTTTTGTGCTGTAGCAACTGTTGTCAACATGAAAAGCACTAATTGCTGGAGGTGTTGTGCAATGAAAATGCCTCTTTACTGACTTGACTCCTGTCTGGGTTGGAGATCTGGCCGCAAGAGAGCGTGTCATCCAGCGAGAAGATCAAGATCGGCCCGCCACGCTGAGTCCTGTGTAGTGCAGCCAGAAGGAACTGGGCTGATATCCTGAAAGGGAAAAGAAGAGGAAAACGCTGGATTTCTGGTGATGATAGTCACCTTCCCTCCCCTGATTATCTCGCTTGATAGAGGAAACGTGACTCCCTGCAGTCCGCACACCCATACCTTGTCAATGAAGACGGGAGTCTTTAGTGCTTCTTTACAAAAAGCACTTTTGTCTCATATCTGTTTTGAGGAAAACAGGGTGTTGGAGATAAAAAAACAAACACAAAAGAGCCAAACACTCCATCCTGGCCTGTGGCAAGTTTATACACGCAACAATACTGGTCGGGAAACATGCTGGCTGAGTTAACGGCCCGAGTTTTGTTTAATAATTCGTAATTCCAAGTAAGAGACTGTATACTATGTGCTGTTAGACAGAGCTCTACTTAAATTAGCCCATAAAACATTAAAACACGAAAAACGTAATCTGGCATAAAGGGGACACAAAAGTATTTTTAAAACAAAGGGCTTCAAATCAGCACACCGGGCATATAGAAACATAACGCATTTAAATAGTTGTGCTTTATAATTCATGGCAACGACATCATTGTGGAATGTCTTTGCAGTTCTCAAAGCCATTACATTTTTCACTCTGGACACGCTGTTGATAAGAATAGATCATGACAGATGACTTACAGGTAGGCAAACGCAAGGTGTGACGCATATGGAGGAAAGAGCGGGTACAAAGACGACTTTCCTTAAATTTTGATTTCTATTTTTCTACTCTAAGGCAGACCATCAGACTGGGAAAGAAAATGACAAATAGTATTTATAGTTCTGATAATGCCGCTCGGCTTTTGGCACCTAGTAGCAGGAATGGCGGATTTGTTAAGCTTTCCGTTTTTTTCTCATAAATGCAGCAACATGCATTCGACCAGCTTGATGGGTGTTACTGGGTAACGGCGCAGCTGTAAATCTCTGGTCCAACCTCTCTGCAAAGATCTTTTAGACCGCCGCTCACAAAACACAGCCAAGCCTGTGTAGTTTGACTGAAAAAAATCTTGCCTTTTTTGTACATTTATGCGAATTCTTAAGCTGCAGGCCTATGTTTACTTTTAATTAATGAACTGTACTTACTTGCGTGGAGTGTTGTGGTAAACATTATCTTTACGAGTGTGGTGGCAGGAATCCTATGACACATCCTGGCAGGCCCAATGAAGCAGGATTGGCTAAAAAGACACAAAGGGTAGAGTATGAGGTCATTCATCTGACGTTAGAATATCTTTCAACACTTATGAAACAAACCGGTCAGTTTGGGTGACCTCAGTGCGCTGCGTAAGCTGGTATTAATGGTTTTGATTGGAAAAGGCTGCAAGCCCTGCTGAAGAATAGCTGGTCACCAACGTATTCTGTATTTTGGATGCAGGTGAGCTGGTGTCCCCACCAGACCTACTAACCCGCTCAACCAACAACACTTCCTTCCCAACAAGGCTTCACTAGCATCAGACCACCCTGAACCAGCACAAATAGTCTTCATGTTAGTCTAAGCTAGTCATCAAGAAAATCTCTGAAATCAAAGCTATGATGAAGCATCTCATAGCATGTGATACGAGTTTGTCTGGATGACCACCAGCATCAAACTCCAGTCAGTCCACAAAAGTTTCAATCACATCTAAAACACCAAACGCAAACCCACAGGCAAACAACACTGTTTATTATCACTTAATAACAACACGGGTGACACTCATCTTCAGTATGCAACACTCATAAACATCCAGTTGTGTACGAGTGATACAGCCAGAGTGAGAGATATATGTGGCATGATGCTTGTGAGGTGACTAACAAACCCACACGGTTGCGATTACAGTGCGCATGAGTTTGTTAACTCTGCGTGGCTGCATGTAGTCATTTCTGGATCGGCCAAGGTACCCTCGGGCTACGTTGAGTACGATTTAATGCTTTTACAACGTGGCCCATTACGTTTTGATACAGGTTTATTTCCCTAGCTCATGGTAACTCTCGCCCCTTTCCTTAACAAGCCCCTCTTGTCTAGCATAGCTGGTTCTCTTCGGGTACCTGGTTTTAACCAGCTCAGATCCAGATGTGCAGGAGGCTGCACATCACGGTCTTTATCTACTCTGTCTGTTTTCTCTGTACCGTTTCTCTGAGACGCTAAGGTCAAATGTACTTGCTGAGAAACTCCTTAAAAGGGACCTGAAAATGGTGCTGCCAGCCGCTTTTGATTATTTATGCCCTAAAAATCCTGTAAAAGGAACAGGGCTCAAACCACAGCTAAAATTACGGAATTCTTTCATAAATGCCTGAATTCGTTCTTGCCTTCCCCTCTACGCAATCGTGGCTTGGCCAGTAAATGCCTCGATTCTTAACACTGCAGGACATCCATCTCCACCTTTCTAAATTAATATATTGCATAGCAACTGACCACCCGGTCTCTAAACACAATTAAAGAAAGAATGAGCGCATTTAGCTCTTTATAAGAGTGAAATTAATCTGAACATCTGCTCATTTTTAGGGTTAGTTACAATGTTTTGATTCAGCCATGGTTTTGAAAACAGTTTATTATATACAGGTTCAAACGTCTGAGACCACATCGCGCATCTGGCGTTCAAAATCTGATTTAAAAACAGAAATAAACTTTAGGAGTCGAAAACATGTAACGCTCACAAGATGCCTTTTAGAAACTTGTGTGCATGCCAGCTGAAGGGCATGCTGTTATCAACTAGTGCTCATTTTTATTCGTGCCTTTCATTCAATTTGTTATATTGATAATATAATAATCAAAATGCATTGAATCTGTACGTGTTTGGTTATAAATGAACCAAAAGCAAAGGTTTCTGAGCAAGCACATACGTTCAAAACGCTCTCAATAATCATATGATAATGGTTTATCATTTGAGCTGTAAAGTAACCTGCAAGCCTGCGATTGAAACAGAGGTGGCGACAGAGAGGCAAAGGTTAGTGGTTGCAGCTTTAAATGAAAGCCTCGGACTTTATAACTTTATAACGCTGTCGTATAGTTTGGTTCGTTCTTCTCTTGCCTCCATGAGCTGTTTTCTCTCACTTTATTAGAGAGAACATGTTTGTCGACCCTGCCAAACCATCGCAAAGCGTGATATGAATCTGGATTATACAATTAGACAAGCAATAAATGTGTGACTTATATAAGCAGAAACCATGGGCAACACAGCAGACGTATTTTACTTGACACGGATACCCTTTAGCTGCAAACAAACCACAATTGCCTCATATCCAACCCAGACCGGTCGCTCTCATCGCTCCACCGCGCATCGCTGGCGAACCATCAATTAGTTGCTTATACGGGACGCGGCGATGCAAATGCGGCCCGACCGGGTTTAAACACCGATCAGTGCCGCCGGTCCAAATCGATGACACAGCTGACGTGCTTTAACCGGGTCTGGGTGAAGCCCGGAGCGTCGGTGCCAGCCAAGATATTATTTTTGCTTGTGGTGAAACGAAATGGAGCCTTACCCTCAAACCCAACAACCTCTAACTCTGGCAGGCTTAAGTTGTCCTGCTCTTTCACTTACGACCCGTTTATCTGACAGTCTTACGCCCATCGCTCAGGTGAGGAAACCGGGGGCCAACGACGCACATTCTCCCGACCTCCGCTCTCCAACCCATGCATGGAGAATGGAGACAGCAGGATGTGGACCGTGCCTCTGTCTGGCAGGGGAACAAAAGGCCGTCGTGATATATGGGACGATACCGCAGCGCCGATCAATCTGGACGCCCAGCCCGCGGAGGAACGAGCGCACCGGAGCCGCGGCGGCGCCCTTGCGCGCCCGCATTTGAGCGCACGGGCGCGCGTTATGACCAAATGCGAATGTGATGTGGAAATATCCATATTAACACCGACAACCTGCCCGGCACGAAGGGTGTTTATGTCGGGGGTTTGTAGCGACTGTGCATAGCCTACCGCAAGTGCATATGTGCCAGAGAAAGATGGAGAGGGTTTATGAGCTGTGTGGTATGGTGTAGTACAAGAACATGTGAAACCGGCCCTGGAGCGCATTAGTCCAGGTTGCCTCCATATTTCCTATGTTTTGTAACTTCAAAAGGTGGCCCAGCATTAACTCACTGGACCCAACACAGACACAGAAGTATCAAACATGGAAATGAATGAGTTCCAGTGCATTGGCTGTCACAGGAAAGCAATGGAGAACAGTATTCTTGATTTTTCTTTTTGGGATTAAAAATGTACCTCTGATTGATACAATGCATGGCATCTACTAAAAAAGCTCCTTGATTCAGTCAGTGAAGCTGATGTGAAAGGCTCGGGGCTTCTTTTGCTGGTTTACTGGCCCGTACTGCCCCCTTGTGGTGGATAAAGGGAAACGCTTATTGTGATTCATGATCTGTCAGTGTGAGACTGCTTGCTTAAGTTGAACCCCTGATGAGAAACTAATTATCCAGCCCTCAAAGGACATAGTGGTGAGCACTTAACATAAATGACAAAGGCGACCCATGCTGTTGACCATCACACCACAAATGATGGGGATCAGGACACAGGAGAGTAAATCAGCCTTTTCTGGTGCGCTTGTTAGGGAGGCAGTGAGCCAAGCTTACTCCTATTCCAAATGAAACACATCAACACAACAGGGATTTCTGCATACCTGTACTGTGCAACAGGCCTGGGTATGATCTGTACTGTTTACCAGAGATGCACCCTCCAAAAAGAAAGAAAGACGGGAGGAGATATGATTACTGGGGGAAGAAAACAGTAACTTCCCACAGTCTTCATTCCAGTGTCTTGTTTGTGTCTGGAAAGTATTATTATGATTACACACCATAAGCCATTTGATTATTATTTGTCTTGCAGGATGAAAACAGCATGTTAATCAAAAGAAGGCAGTCTAGCCTTGAGTAGTGATGACTGCAGTTGTGGTTCGAGGACAGAATGACAGCCTGCAGTTTCTGTGTGCTGTAGTTTGCTTTATAGGGTTGGGCTGTTATCTGTTGCCACAGTGGCATATACTGAACTGCCCCCTTGCGTTTTGTGCAGGTTTTCTCTTGTGTCAAACTAAATGCTGTCAATGGGAATGCGTTTTAGCCACCAGACTGAATCCTCACAAATCGCACACATTTATGTTTAATGCAGCCATAAATAAAACATATCTGCAGTATGCATATCTATAAACATACATCACGATATATATATTTATATATACGCGATCATTTTCTAGGTTTGGTTCTCCCAAGCGACCGCGCGGGGTCTCTGTTTCCCAGGTAACGCGTGTGTTGTTGTCGTGCGGTTGTCACCTTGACGACGCTCCGGTTTGCGATTTCGTCTCCGTTGGTTACGCCGATCGACGCCTCGAAACGGATGCCGCTCCGCCGTATCCGGCTGCGTTAACAAACGCCTGCGACGCGACGCGACATCTCCGCGTACAGCTCGGGTCGTGACGCGTGACGCGTGGCCTGTACGCGCACCTGTCGCTTTGCGCTCGTGAACCGCGTCGTGAAACATGAGCGCGCTTGTCGCGTTTTGTTGGTCCGCGTCGTGGGTTGTGCGCGTTCATGCTCACAGGTAAGAGCAGGTGAGACGTGAAGGTGTTTCATTCTTCACTTTAGCGTTACCGTCCGGATTTAACGCGGTGAACGCCGTAATGGTAATGTGCGTCGTCGTATTCGGACCGTGTCTTTATGATATCATTTGTAGAAATTAAACGAATATTGAATATTGGGTAAAGAGAGCCTATATATGCTTATATAGCCTATATATTGTTGTATGTATATATGTCTGTATGGTTGTATGTTTGTATGGTTGTATGTTTGTATGGTTGTATGTTTGTATGGTTGTATGTCTGTATGTTTGTATGGTTGTATGTATGGTTGTCTCTATGGTTGTATGTCTGTATGGTTGTATGTATGGTTGTATGTCTGTATGGTTGTATGTATGGTTGTATGTATGGTTGTATGTCTGTATGTTTGTATGGTTGTATGTTTGTATGGTTGTATGTTTGTATGTCTGTATGTTTGTATGGTTGTATGTCTGTATGTTTGTATGGTTGTATGTATGGTTGTCTCTATGGTTGTATGTCTGTATGGTTGTATGTTTGTATGGTTGTATGTTTGTATGGTTGTATGTATGTTTGTATGGTTGTATGTATGTTTGTATGTCTGTATGGTTGTATGTATGTATGTATGGTTGTATGTATGTATGTATGGTTGTATGTATGTTTGTATGTATGTTTGTATGGTTGTATGTATGTTTGTATGTCTGTATGGTTGTATGTATGTATGTATGGTTGTATGTATGTTTGTATGTATGTTTGTATGGTTGTATGTATGTTTGTATGTCTGTATGGTTGTATGTATGGTTGTATGTATGTTTGTATGTCTGTATGGTTGTATGTATGTATGTATGGTTGTATGTATGTATGTATGGTTGTATGTATGTTTGTATGTATGTTTGTATGTATGTATGTATGTATGGTTGTATGTATGTTTGTATGTATGTTTGTATGTCTGTATGTTTGTATGGTTGTATGTATGTTTGTATGGTTGTATGTATGTTTGTATGTCTGTATGGTTGTATGTATGTATGTATGGTTGTATGTATGTATGTATGGTTGTATGTATGTTTGTATGTATGTTTGTATGTATGTATGTTTGTATGGTTGTATGTTTGTATGGTTGTATGTTTGTATGGTTGTATGTATGGTTGTATGTATGTATGGTTGTATGTATGTATGGTTGTATGTATGGTTGTCTGGTTGTATGTCTGTATGGTTGTATGTATGTATTGTTGTTATTGTATGTATTGTTGTTATTGTTTTCTGTTAATTTCATTGGTTTTGTGTCAGGGCTGGCGTTTCAGTCAAACAAAAATTCCTGAACAAGTTCAGTGAAACCTTCAGTATTTGTTTTGTGTTATCACGATGCTGAAACTGAACAGATGTGTGTGGTATTTACTTTCCTCTGTGTTGTGGTACTAAATAAACTGCAACATACAGGTTCCACTGGACAGACATTTCAACATGAAATCTTGATGCAATAATGCATGTTGTTTGCTGACATCTTCAGGGTGATGTTTTAATGGTTCTTGCTGTGATGAAACTTTAGTGCCACCGTTAAGTGGGTTGGCGAGGTATTTCCTGACCACGTGGACCTTTTGTTTACTGCAGTAAGTTGCAACCTGAGCCGGTGTTGTGCAACTGTAGCACGGGTTTGATCTGAAACCAGCCAGTCAGTTTCAGCTTGAGCAGAACACGTTTCCTTCCCAGTGGCTGCTGCAGTCAGTCTGTTTATTCACCGGTGTGTGTGTGTATCTGCAGTGGTCGTATCAGGATCCCCACTGCTAAAATCCCACCTCCTCCGGCTCAGTCCGCCCAGCTGACCCACCCATCCCCCTTTACTTACCCTCGTGTTTCATGGGGCCCTGCATTCTGTCTCAGTGGACAAACTCACATGAGTATGTGCCAGGCTTTTCCTATCCACACACCTCAGTTTTCCAGCACAAGGGACATCAGGGGATAGTCTTTCTCGATCTGTAAAGGTAATAATGCACTTGAGTTGTTTTCTGGGTTTGTTTTTTATGTTGTTAAGCTGTCATTTCTTTACTTGTTCTGTAAGTAGGGTTTGTCATACTGCACCATTATTGTAGCTCTCGGCCAGCTCGCCGCTTCTTGCTGAGCTTGCGGTTTCTCTCTTGAGCTGGAGCTGGCCCTGAGCACTTGTTAGAAACACGCTGTTTCGTTATTAATGGTTGCGGATGTGGTGAGGTTTCTGCTTACAGTTGTTTGTTTGCATGGGGCTGTAGCTGGTGTTGTACATTATTGTGCTGGTGCAGTGCAATAAAAACCTTTGATTATCTACAGAGATTATTATAGTCTGAGTTGGATTTTGACCTCAGCTGAATTGATTTTTGTTTGTGTGTTAATTATGTGGGTCTATATGCAAATTAAGTTTGAAGAAATTAAATTTGTAGTCATTATCTCAAGTCGTTGACGTTGGCTATATCTTGGTTGCATCTTGATTTGTGAAAGTGTAAAGGATCTTCAGACACATGGTGTTTCACCCCCCCCAGGCAGGCAACAATACAGAGCACTTAGAGCTTGAGTGCTGCTGCTGCTTGTTAATGGGTGGTCTTTACAATGCGTGACAGCAGCGTCTGGATAATGTGTGAATGACTTCTTAAAGGAAGGGTTTGATTTCACTAGGTTTCTGCTTTTTAGGGGGTGAATAAGCTTAAAACAGTGAGTTCAACCAATATAAACTCAGATCAAGGTTATCTCAAGGGGTATTTAAACAGGTAGCTGTGCGCAGATACAAACGTCATTCAGTTTTAATAAGAGCTGGTGGTGAAGTTTGAGACTGTCACCTGCAACAGTTGAATCTATGGTATATGTATTTATTTCCAAAAAAATATACTTTTATTCTCTTTGAATAGATGGATGGATGGGTGGATCTATCGCTAGTATATATCTCATGTATTCTCTTACTTGCAAGTGTAGTTTTGTATAATGCACTTAAGCAAGCAAGACCAAACTCAGTCTGGCCAGTGTGTGTATCTTACATGTGCAGCTCAGTGTCCTGACATGTTTGGGTTATAAATTAGATGTACATATTTTTAATAACACAGCTGTGTTTGCACCACGATTAATGTTTGAGCAAGGACACAATAAGATAATGGTGGTGAGCAGATACACCCCAAGAGATAGAAAGAGCACATGACAATGAGAACACTGAACACTAACAGTGTCTGATAGCTCTGCAGACATCTCAGCTTTGATTTGAGCAGTAAACGTTGAATTGTTTAGGCCCTGGAACCCTTGATTCAAGAGCCTCATTTACAAGATTGAGATTCTCTACATACAGCAGTTGCGTTTTATTTCTTTCTTTAGAAATATCCAGCTAACAATTTTAAAAATTCCATTAAGTTTCAAAAATGTTATTTTGGAAGTTCTAGGAATGTTTAAAATGTCCAGTGTTTTAGGTGTTGGTTATAAGAACGTTATTTAAACTTTTCTAAATTGTGTAAGGTTTTAAAAATGTTCCACTAACAACTTAAGAATATTGTTATTGATAGAGATATATATAATGTTAAAGTCTTACAAACGTTACTGCAAGATCATTTTTTGATAACTTTGAGAGAACTTTGAGAACATTAGCTAACGTTCTGAAAACATTTTTTCCTGAGATTTATGTCTGTGTTCATTTTTGCAGTCTAACTTCCTCTGTGTCTTAGACACCCCCAACTATGACTGATTCCCTGAAGGCAAACGTAACCCCAACAGTGATACTGACAGCGGAGGAGAATGGAGGACAGACAGGAGTTAAAGAGATAGATGACAGTGTAGGAGAGCCTGTGGAGGAGGAGGAGAATGAGGAGGAGATGAAAGCACGGGCCGCTGCAGAGGAGGAAGCTGCCAGAGAGAAAGCATCTCTGAAGCAGCTGATGGCCATTGAGGAGCTGGTGCACACAGAGAGAAACTATCTCAAAAACCTGCAGCTCTGCACCGTCACCATCCACAGCAACCTGAAGACACTACAGGTGCCCACATGCACTTTCAACACATGCTAAATTGCTGTTGTTCACACAGTTTCTGAGTTTTATAGATTGCTATCTATCCACCACAAATGTTTTTAATTATTCTTGTATGGGATTGGTCACACTTACCATCAATGCTACCCCTCAATTTTTTAAGCTCATTTCATACAATTGACAGTAATTCGATGTGTTTGCAGCTCAAGAAAACACACACACTCCCACTCAATCAGTTCTTGCTTGAGGGAAGATTGTGCTACTCAGCACATTTAAATATATGCATCTGGTGACGTTTTATCCAAAGCTATTCACATTCAGGGTACATCAGCTTGTGTGTTTCCTGGGAATCAAACTTATGACCTTTAGCGTTGCTGGTGGCATGCTTTTAAACCAGTTGTGCTGCATTAACCTTCACATATTCTGATTTTATGAACGTGTCATTCTGGTAAACTCCAGTTACTTTTGTTAAGTTTCAGCCAGGACTCTAAGAAGGCATGTGACTTTTCATAAAGCAGAATTTACAATAGGAAAACTCCACCTCCACCCACACGAGTTATGTTAGTACCACATAACAAGAAATGTATCCACCTAGAAATGGTGAGTTGTTGTTATGTTTTTATATAGTTTTAATTCTATAATATTTCCATTGCAGCCTTCTCCACCAAACCTGGACAGTATGTTCCAGCACATCGATGAAGTGATAGACGTTTCCAGCAGACTCATGAGCCTTCTAGACCAGTTCCAGATACAGCACAGTGACCCAACATACCTAGAAAAACTCTGTGAGTACAGCAGGGTGGAGGTTTCAGTTTCTGTAGACTGCATTTGTGTGTCACACCCACCTACTCATCAGTCTTACACATCAGATTATTTTTACTCTTGATCTCACGGACAAGGAATTCAAAACCTGTGTTACAAGAATTTCAGGATTACACTGGGAATAATGATGTACGAGGGTTGAAATGTTGCATGTAATTTCAAGATTGTCCGGAATGTTGTAACTGAAGTGCAAGTTAAAGGATCTGTGTTATCTATGCCACAATAAGAAATATTACTGTTTTCCAAATTTAAAATAACATTTATAGTAGATAAACCACTGTGCAAAGGTTTACAAACTGCAAGAAATTCTATTATTCTGGTCTATATTTTGAAGTATTTAAGTGTCTTTCAGGTGACTCTTTCCTGAGTCTGTCTCAAGACATTGAGATGGCTTATAAGGAGTACTTGGCCAACTACAATAACATCACTGCTCTGGAGGACACCTACAAACAGAAAGAGGCCTTGTGGGCAGAGATGGTTAAAATGATCAAGTCCTCTGCGTAAGTTCATCAGCTTTCCCAGATATATTAAAGCACTAAGCGATTTGAGGCTGGCTACTACAATTATCCATTTTAATATTTGATGATGCAGCTTTTGTACCACCTGTTGTGGTTACTTATAAACTGAATTGAAAACCAGTGTAATGTTCTGTTTATTTTTGACCCCCCATTCAGACCTGATGTGAACGCATCTACTTTGAGCTTCTTCCTGGTGATGCCGGTTCAGAGAATCGCTCGGTACCCCCTCCTGCTCCAGACCATCCAGAAACACACAGACCCGCGACACCCCGCTTACTCCAAACTGGAGCACACCGCGCACACTGCGGTCCAGATCAACTGCAGGATCAATGAATATAAACGCTTCCGTGAAGTGGGTGAGGACGCACTGTCATTGCACTGTCAGTTTAGAGAGCACAACATTGTCAGTTTAGAGAGCACAACTGGTGTAACTAAAATTTGTTCATTAATAAGAACAGCATACACACACTATTTGACTTACAAATGATCTCAACTGAATTGGCTCTTGATTTGCTGTTTTATTCTCATTCTTTGACTCAAAGCTGACAAGTATAAGAAGACAGAAAACCTGACGATCAAGGACAAAATCAATCGTCTGAGCAGCCACAGCATTGCCAAAAAGACAGCTCGCTTCAGCCAGTACATAAAGCATGAGACAGGAATGGTGCCAAAGGTAACTGTGCCAAATAGCAAGACTACACCCAAGAAAAATGTAAATAATAAGAAAGAAAAGGTTGCCATTGAAAAAACGGCATGGATTCCATATAGTTTCAGACACTATTTACATATTAAAGCTGCAATCTGTACATTTTTTTGGGGGTTAAAATTTGACAAAAATAAGTAATTGAGAAAGCTGAACAGTGATCTGTTTTGTACATTATCTCTTTACCTCACCCTGATTCCCAGTTATAAGTTTTCTTCGTTTGACTTCAAAAGTGAGTGGTGAGTGGAGTCATTTCCTAACTGTGATAAAATGTTGCGTTCCATTAAAGAAAGTCAGACAGTTTTAAAACAACAAAGGCCATCACATTACGACAGAACAGTAATTTAGGGTGAAATTTCTCTGTACTGTTCTGTGTAACTTTAATTTTTTAATCTTTTTTTATAGCTGATAGACGAAGAATTTGATGCCCTCACTGGCTTCTTCTTTGTACTTGAAAAGGGCGTCTCAGAGCTTCATGATAACATGATGGCTTATCTTCACCATCTACAGGTTTGTAAAACAAGAATCGCTTTCCTCTTGAATGTATTCTCGCTCTTAATGTTACAGTTACATATGAGAATAACAAATTGTTGATATTCTCATTTGTTTTGGTGTTCCCTCGATATGAAGACAGCACGCCCTGAGATCAACCTTCCATTGTTATTCCTGCTGGTGAATGAGAGGATAATCTGTGGGCGGTTGATCTCGGGGCAGATGGATAAGGTTCCAGGAGATTGTAGAGTTGAGAAGATGGCTGTATGTTTGAAGAGTGTGTAAAGATTTGTAATTGTGTTTCTGTGAACAGAGGTTCCTCCGCTGCAGGCCAGAAGAAGCAGATCTTGATCTGGAAGGAGAGAAAGCTGCTCTGTTCTCTAAAGAAATCACAGTGGCCCTCAGACAGTGGATCTACCCTGCATATGTAAGCCCTTAAGTAGATTACAGTCACTGCTGTTTACATTGGCAGACACTTTCATCCAAAGCGACTTCAGTACATTCAACCTATGCATTTTTTAAGCAGTATGTTTGTTCCCTGGAAATTGAACCCACAGCCTTTGCGCTGTGTCCAATGTCCAATGATCTCCTGGCTTTTCACAAGCAAATCTTCCACACTGAGGTTTTTTGGTCTTGAAATGTGTCACTTGAACAAGTGATACTCAGGTACAGTACACAACAGCATGTCTGTGCTGAGGCTTGTTTTCGTGAGTTTCCAAAATAAAAACGGGGTCTCTGTCGAATGTTGTTGTTCCAGATGTTACTTGTCATATCTGTCATGATCCAGTGTTTCTTCTGCTGTCCCTCAGCTCTCCACTTTGATTTTCCTCATTTCCTTCATAACTGTGTCTTACAGGAGGAGCGTTTGAAGACTCTAGTCTTGAAGCCCTTGAGCTCACTGCAGGAGCTGATGGCTGGACCACGCAACCTGATTCGCAAGCGTCAGGACAAGCTGCTGGACTATGAGCCAATCGAGGAGAAGAGCAACCTGAGCTTTGAGGAACAGGCCATCGCCAACACCTACAAGACCATCAACACGCTGCTGTTGACCGAGCTGCCTCAGTTCAATGGGAAAGCCCTGCAGATCATGTGGGCTGCGCTGGAGGCCTTCAGCTGTCTGCAGAGGGACATGGCCACTGATATGGAGCAGTTGGCCACCAGCTTCACCCATCAGGTACCAAGTGCAGCAGAAGACAAGCAAGAATTTGTATTTTACATAACTAACATTCAGAAAGTTTCAGTAGGCGTGTGATACAGAAAGCAGCTGCCCTGTGACCTCACTGCTGGTGCAGTGGCTAAACAGAGAGCGTATTTTTCTGTAGATACTTATATATGTGTAATATGTGTAAACAATACAGTGCTGATTAAAAACAAGTCGAAAAATAGTTTATTTTGAAAAGAAGAGGCCTGTGTTTTCAAAATGTACAATATTGATAAATCAACCCATGTATTACTTAATTTAAAATCATGTCATGAAAATAGCCACAGAAACAGGCATACCATTAAATCTCAAACAAACAAACATACAAAAAAGGAGCTAGCATTTTTCATCTGGTACTTTTTTTGATCAACCACCAAATTGCTGAGACAAGATTGTGGCTTTCATAAGCACAAAAAATCTCTCACTCTGCCTTCAAAAATCGAGCAGGTATCTCTGTTTTCGAGACAGGATGTTATGCAAATGTTTGATTCAGAATTGACTTGATGTTGGGGAATCACACCAGCAATACCAGACACATGCTATCAGGTATTTGTAATGTTTCTCACACACCTTTTATTTCAGTATCAGCCATATCCAGCTGTTCCTGACTGCTGAGTGAGGATAAACATCCAGACACGTTCTGTCAATCTCGCCTTTCACAATTCTTATCCTCGTGATTTGAGTCACAAGGGAATATCTGTTCAGTTCAGGAGGCTGTTGAGCACTGCTGTTAAATGAAACAGAGAGCATGTGGTTGGAAAATTGCTATTACATTTCATTTTAGCCAGTGTTTATGAATCCGTCTCTGTCTCCCGGCAGCTCCCACACAGTTATTTGGAGGCTGGAGAGTTCTGGAAGTGGGCAGAGACCTCGGTGCTGGAGGGTTCGAGAAGGATGGAGAGTCTGTGTCACAGTTTTCAGGAGGAGCTCAGTGCTCCCATTGTGCAGGTCAGTTCCAACAGAGACACATCATTGTCCGTTGATGGGCGGAGATGAGATCTGAGGGGACTGTTTGTTTCTCGCTGGTTGGTGACTGTGGACAGTGATGGAATAATCCCACAGCTCAATGCCAGCATTCATTCTGCTTGATATCATTTAGCCCTCATGTGTTTTGCTTCAATGCAGTCATTAATTATCAACATTCTCCATCATAATATATTTTGGGTTTACTCTATTAAATTATGGGTGGTGATAAACAGCTGCCCTTTGTTTAGTCAGTAAATTTTAATAAAGTTTTTAATAAAACACTACCAAATGTATGGATACCCCGACACATAAATTCTACATCCTAACTACTTAAGAGGTAAAAAAAAAGTTTCAATAACTTCTTATAACCAAGCAATAATGTTAATACAACCTTCAAAAAACTGGGCATTTTGAACTTTTAGAGTATCATTTTTAACATTTTTGTTCTGTAATGGAAACACCGGCAAAATGTTCATACAACCTAAAATTGGGTGGCTGCATTTCCATCACTGTCTAATGTAACTGATCGATCTGCAGAGTTTTTTGAGAGGTACAGAAAGTTATTAAATTTCAATGAAAGATTATGACAAGCCTTTTTTTTCTTCAGATTAATGTGCACAGACAGAGCAAACAAATTAAGACCAGAGACATTAATAAAGTCAGCTTTGAAGTCATGTCATGTTTTAAAATCATTTCTTCTTTTGTTTTCATTAGTAGAGGCAGCACCGATGTCATTTTTCATATTTCAGAGCTGTGGTGTTATTCTCTGTTGTCATTACATCACAATTTGTGATGTCATAGGCACTAGGCCGTCCTTTTGTCTGATGGCACAAACACGTGTCATTAATAATGCAAGTCTGATGACACAGATTGTAATCCGTAACATACCTTCCATCATAAAGACATCAGCTGTGATAAGTCTGGAAAGAAGACCTGATGATCAAACAGAGACAGTCTGTAATCTTCAGAAGAGCTGCATGTCTGATGACAGGAATCAGAACGTAGCTCTGAAATGTAAATCACTGGAGTGCCTCTTGTGTTCATATCCTGTCTCGTTCCCCAGATCAAAGTGATCCAGCAGTGAAATATCTGCTTTTACTTTTGTATCTCGTTTATTTAAAGCAGTGATCTGGGTTCAGTTCGAGTCAGGCTCTATCAATATAAGTGTCCGTTTCTAATCGATGGCTTGCAGCAGATGCAGTCGACTTTGACAGACAATGATTTTGATCCATCGGTTTGTAAATCAAACCAGAAGTTTGTTTACTGTAATATTTCCTGTAATTCTACCGGTGCACATACAATGGAAGTCTAAAGGGCAAGACATTCCAGAAGGATTAAAGCAAATTTTTGTGGCTAATTTTAGTTCACCTGTAACAAGGACTTTTTCCTCTGAAACGTTGTCTAAATTGTACCTTGTAGTGATGGGACTACGGTTCTAGACAGTTGGTTATAGCTTACTGACCCAAGACTTGTTTCTGTGTTGTTCTTTATTTAGAAGCCATTTTATGTGGCTTTACATGGTTTTGAAAGGAGTTTAATGAACTTGAATATAACTTTGTGACGAGGTTAAAAAGTGCTTTATCACAGTATACTTGCATATACATGTGTCTATAAGTCTTGTGGCTATACTTTCAACAGTGTGTATTTAATGTATATACTTGTGTGTTTAGGTGCTGTACATACATAGCTGTAAGCAGGATTGTTTATTGTTACAGAATGTTTCATTTGTCGTATCTGTGACGTTCCAGGAGCTCAATCCAGTTTCTGAACGGCGTCTGAAGACTCTGACCCTCAAGCATGGCACGGAGAAGATCTACCAGCTGATGAGTCCTGTGGTGGGCACCCGTGACCTGGACCTGACCCTCAGCAGGGGAGAGCTGGTGGCTGTCGTCAGTGAGATGGACACGCGTGGAGACCGCCGGCGCTGGCTGGTGGATGCGGGAGGTAAAGATGACATATTAAAACCTTGAGGGAAAAGGGTCATAATGTACTGTAAATAATAAAGCTCTGACCTGGAATTAGTTAGATTAAACCCTCAGTGTTTTGTTGATCTTTTGTGGTCATCTGATGCATCTTTTGTGTAACTAGGCCTTCATTTTCTGACACATTAATTATTAATATTATTAATTATTATATTGTTATTAATTATTCATATTATATAATAATTAATTGTATTATTAAACATACCAAGAAAATGAAAACGAATCATATTCTATGTATTTTATGTCAAAAACAAGCAAACTGGAATGTATGTTTATTTTAATAACCTCATTTTGGCATAACTGAAGTTGAAAGCATTTAGTAATGTTATGAGTATCATCTGCTGGTCAGACACGGTTACTGCACTCTCTGATCTGCATATTTATAATGTGCATGTTATTCTCCACAGGCCCAAGGGGATATGTGCCCGCCTCAAAACTTACACGGTACCACCAAATGACTGTCGACCCACCTTCTCCTCATCTGAATGTCACACCCACCGGTCCAGGCCCCCGAAGACACTCCTACACACCTGGGGCCCAGCCCCTCGTAATGACCCCGACCACTCCCTGTTTTCAGGTGAGTGACACACATGGGCAGACCTGTGTGCTTTGAGTGACAGGTCATAAGGGCCACCTAGTTACTCTATCTAATGTGTGTGTCAAACAGAATGAAACGTGAGATTGATCTCACGTCTGCAGTATCATGATCATCAATAACACACGCACGCACACACTTCAGCTTTTGTGAATCCAGTAATGGATGAACACAAATGAACACGTCTGGTTGTCAGCAGAACTGACATGCTCTATCACGGCCACCCACACGCGTGATGTCCACACACATGCACACACACGGTAATTCATTCATTCATTCATCTGTGTGATCTGCTTGTCAAGAGGCAGAATCGTTGGAGGCTGATTTTAACCATAAATGTGGGATGCATAAAACGGACTGATTTTTCTAAACAATCTACACAGGTTGTTCATCACTGTGACAGTGTGGCAATAGTCTTTCTGCTGAGAAATCACAAATGGCTGACATTTAATGCTAACAAATGAATTGCATATGGTTTTTGTGCACTCCAGTGGAATTTGTACAGCTCAGCGCGTTTACACAGCGGTGTTGTTTTAAATCAGAATACGATTGTTCTTTTTTGAGTAGTTTCGGCACTCTCCTCTGTGGTTGCTAGGCTGTTGCTAGGTGGTTTTGTAAGTCAAAAGAGGCCTTGTGTTACTCGTACTCTGGTCTCTAGATATGTATTAGGCAAAAAATGAGTGATTATCAAATATGAGTTTTTGCTTGTTTTCATCAGTAAAAAATGGTAAGATCATTAAAAAACAATAATGGCACATTTCACCTGAACAAAATGTATCATCTGCTGCATTATTCATGTCCTTGGATGGGCATATTACACACTAGCAACATTAATAGTGATTTATAAAGCATTACCACTTTTAGCCACCAGGTGGAGCGCTACTTCTGATGATCATGTTGAATGCTGTGCTCTTGTACCTTTCTGAAGACACATTCAGCTTAAGATCTCTTTCCTTATGCGATTTAACAAAGAAACAGCCAACACTTCACACTCGAAAGCGTCTCGAGCGCATTGTGTAACAGTGAAGACTCAAATCCAGAATGATTTCACTCGTACTCATGAGAGCAGCACAAACAGAGAGCTTAAAAAGAGCACATACACTCTCAAAACAAATTTGAAAGCACTGTATGTTTTAGGATGTGTGACGGACTTTAATTAATGTGAGGAAAAAACCTCGGAAAAGAGTCAGTAAAGATCAAATAGTCCTATAAAGAACATATTCAATCTTCATCTCGGAAACTCGACTGTTTTCTTATCCACCAGACACAAACTCTCTTCTCCTCTGCAGGTGTACGCCGGCTATGACTTCACGGCGAGGAGCGGACACGAGCTTTCTCTGAGAGCCGGGGAACCGGTGCGGGTGGTGGAACCTCACGACAAGCGAGGAAACAAGGAGTGGAGTCTGGTGGAGGCGCGAGGACAGAGAGGCTACGTCCCCTCCAACTACCTCGCCGTCCTCCCCTCCCTAATCGCCTCGCCCACCTTCCCGTATCGCTAACGGTGGAAAATACCCATAATGCTGCTGGTATTGAGTCTGTTATTCAGCATCCAAACAAACACATGAGAAGCACTGAAGGGCTCTTCATGCGTGAGGGGGCGGATGGCTGCTGTTTGGTGCTTTATTTGACTGGTGTTTGAACTGGAGTGGTGCTCGGGCCCTGCTGTGGAGTGCTCGCCTGTATACTTGATCTTTGCTTTGCCTGGGGCTGTTACCAGAAGAGATCGTTTTATCCAATGAGAGGAGAGCTGTAGCGAAGCGGTGTGTGGACAGCACACCGATCGTGTTGAAGGAATGTGCAGTTACCTGTGATTAACCGATGTTCTTTAATGGATTTCTTTAAAACACTTGAATCCACGTCTCGGCTGTAAGGTGGAAAGTACAGCTGTTCTGGGACTACTGTTAACAAGATGGATGCCAAACTCTGGGACTTACTTAACTGCTTGACTGCAAAAAATTGGGTTTTTAGTATAAAACGTGGATCTCGGTTTATGAGTCACACTCAGAGCGCACAGGTTTCCAGCTTAGATTTCACCATCAGTGCTTTTAATTGTACTTGATGGACACTTTTTTTTAATATTCAGTTTCAATTGTACAGTGGCCCCAAACTGTATGACTGTGTAGCATGGCATTAGATAACAAAATATCAAATACAATTAATTTATAGCAGCATTGCAAGTGCAAGGAAAGCTCATTCCAAAATGAAATGGTTTTTATATAAAGCAACAATAGATATACTCTTCATTTACATATTAAAGCTAGGGCAGGCAATTTTAGAGAGGCTAGCAACAGCAAGCTATAGAGCTATATAAAAAAAAGAGATTTTCAACCAGCATAACAAAATAATGTTTCTAAAATTACCTGCCCCACCTTTATCCAGTGACATTAGGAGCAGTTGGATATTGAGAAAGGTAAAGTTAGTTCTGAGAGAAGGTATAGCATTAGCTGTTTATTTTAAGGTTTTGTGGCTGATGCACTGACAGTCAAAACACTTTATTGGGCCACTGTATATTGGCTAGAGAAACACTGTATACATGAGCAATTGATAAGCTGTTTTTTTCTTTTTGTAGCTACTAGTCGTTCTTGTGTTGGTGGCCTCATAACCTCCACGGTCAAGGATCTGACCCAGGTTGAATGATTTACGAATGCAGATCTTGTTTCTGCAGTATCTGTCATCCTGAAGGCTGTCTGCAGTTGCAGCTGCTGTCCACTAGAGGCAGCAGAGTATCTGCTGTGAAGCCTGTCATGGTTACCTTATTCAGTGTTGTGCTAATCCTTCCAAACAGAATCATATATTATTTATCTGATCCTCACAATCGTCTTAACAGGAATCCAGTGCGAAACAGTTCACCTCACATGCCTGCTGTTTTCCCCACGATACCCAACCCCCCCACGCGTATGGCATTTTGAAGAGATATTTATTTTTTATTTATTACATGTAAAACACTAACTATTAATTTGTTGATTCACTCTTGAATTAAACCACCAAACCTGCTGAAATCTGTCTCGTATCTTAAATTTGTGCTACCATTTTGAGTTAAGAATGTATATTTATCAAGAAGCTTCAGATGAAGTCTTACTCCTGACCTCTGATCTCTCTATTTACGCCCAGCAGATTAGAACTGTGACGTGAATGTGCTCGAGTATTTTCGTCTGCTGCAGAGGTTTATTTTGGAGAAATGCATTAGTGTTTTTTAACCTGCTTTTAGCCCAAGTGCAGCTATTCCACTGAGAATGTGCAAATGTCACAGCAGGGCTGATGGTGATTGTTTTTCTCATGCTGCAGGCAGGGCAGCGATGCTGCGGTCCATCGTGCGTGAGGGCCGTCCGTCAGTCTCTCCTCACTTTAAGAGTAGGTTGTCAGTGGAGCTTTGATGCAATGAACCCCTACAGCTACTGCTTCCTCTATGCGACAGAACTCAAAGCTCTATAAATAAATGTCTCTATTCAATGGTCTAAAAATAGCTGCTTGTCGGCAAGATGCATCCACGGCTCCCCCTGTCAGAGAGGATGAGAACTGCTGCTGCTGTTCCTCACCTTCCTCTGGGAGCGGACATCTCTCATATTACAAATCGTGACCTGGCTCCACTCTTGATGTCAGCTGAAGAGCCAGGAGGAAATGCTACAGTCATTAGATATAGTATGTGTAAGTCACAACGTCACATACTATGAAGCGTTTTCTAGTAAGAAAGCAAGCAAATCATCTTAGACATGTCATTTCTGTGTGTGTGTGAGAGAGAGAGAGATTAAGACCGGGTGTCAGCCATGCAGAAAGCTTTTATAAGTCTGCAGTAAACCCTATTTCCACTGTTTAGTTTCCTGATTTAGTAAATCATCATTTCTTCTTGTTTCTCTTTTGTAAAATAAATACAAAAATGCTCAATACTTTCATCAAACAAGACCAATTTCCTTGAGAAGCAAAATTTGCATACGGTTTTTAGAGAACACATCTTGAATAATGTTCAGGTATTTTACTGGAAAACAAAATGAAAATATTAAAAATACCATCTTGTTTTGGGGGATGGGGTCTCATTTATTTGAGAATGTTGAAAAGGTTATCACTAGCCAGAAAGATGTTTTGGTACAATCAGGAAGTCTCTTGCGGTCATGGAGTGTGTGGACAGCATAGCAGATCTTAGGATCTGTCAAAGACCGCCGGGTAAAAATACACCATGGCCTTGTCCGGCTTAACACCGTGCCTGTATTTAGTAACTTTATGGCACTGGTGCCGTGATTGTTTTAAGGCTTGTCAGCTGATCTATGGCACAGCCATAAAGGTAGTGTAGGCAATTTCAGAGACGCTAGCAATAGTATCTCCTCCTGTGCAGAAGTATGCAAAAACATGTTTGACAGGCAAGTAAGACATCCAATCATTGTATCGAATGCAATGATTGGATGAACATTTTATGGTCCTGCGCCTTCCACAGAAGATAAATATATTAATATATTTACACCACTTTACTTTGAGATTGCTCTCAGGATGCAAAAAGACTTTCAGCCACCATAACAGAAAATGTTTCTAAAAAGATTGCCTACCCTGCCTTTAAATTTGACTTAACAAAAGATCTCAGCTCAGCAAGAAAACAGGAGCATCTGAAGCCCCTCATTATAGCCAGCTTAAGAGCGCAAATCTCATGCGGCAGGGGTGCACGTGAGCTGCTTTCCCCATGCAGCTTCGATGCAGAAACAGCGATACTCCTCAGACACCTTCTTCAGTGACCTCTGAGCATATCTGCATGTGTCTGACAGAATGTAAACTCAAAAGATCACGCAGCTGTTTATAGGACTGAACTCTAAAGCGTATTAAGATCAGAGGTTGATGCCTGAGGTTTGTTGCCCAGGCAGTCATACCAGAAGGACAGAGTATTTATAGGAAGTGAACATCTTGGCATTTTTACATGCAGCTGAATTGTAACCTTTGTCATATCATAAAATGATCACATGTTCACAGGCATGTATGCATGTACATTGGGTATATAGACCATCTGAGTGATTATGAGTTTTTGTAATTGTGGACTGTCATGTACTGTCACAAACTGTTTGTGTTGACCTAAATGAAAGCTGGAATGTTGAACTTTTGCTTCTATAAATCCTGTTGGCCTTTCGATGTAGGACCAAGTGGTCATGGAGTCCGTCCAGCATAAAGCGAGCGAGAACAGGGTCCATAAATCAACATGGTGGGTTGGCAGAGGTTTGCAGACCTGGAGACTTCCATCCGCGGCGGTCTCTGTGGCATGATTGTAGGTTTTTACGGCTTGGCACACTGAGTGGTCTTTCTCAACAGGATAGTATAATGTTATCTCTGAACATCAGGGTGCATGGCCCTTCTTATCCCTCATGCTGTGAAATGTAGCATCTGAGTGCCGTATTCTTGTTTTGTGTGTGTGATTACATTGAGTGCTGCTCCGTAACCATGTGATTTTGCCTCTGTGGGTGACTCTGGTCTCTTTTACAAGCCATGTGTAGCCTTTGTTTTTTAAAACATAGGAAAACTCACTCGTTCATACTCTATAGGTTCCCATTTCTCCACCTCCCTTCGCTCCTCTTTCAGGCTCTTGTAAACAGCACTGACTCAGAATGTTAATGATGTTGGACACTAACGGGAGGGGTGAGGAACTTTGAGCTGTGGAGTTGTGTGCGGTGTTGAGAGAGAGGACATGTTTGTGTATGTGTCATGTTTTGGGGTCACGTTCGTAAGTGCTCTGTACTGCAGCGTATGCGCTGGCTGGAAATTTGATAAGACACTTTATAGCTCTTGCTTGGTGCTCAGCTTACAGTCGCTCACGATTTTGCTTTTGAAGTTCAAATGCTTGACACCTTGAACTTAGTCATGTCTGCATGCTTTCCCACATACACAGCGGAGTCCTAAAATCTCAGACTGCTGAAGAAAGTGTTTCCATGTTGAATTCATATACATGTGTTTGTTTGATTCCTGCCCTACAAACGGGGCAAAATATTTCCTGGTTTAAATTATGATTTTCAGTCTCAACACCATGTTTCTTTAAGTCAAGCTGCCATCTTATTCTCGTTGGCTTTCAGAGATCGTACACAAGAACTCAGAAGCAATATGCAGTAATTGTTGGATCCTACGCACAAGGTTGTTTTGTGATTGCATTAATCTTAAAAACGTTACATCGTGTCATATATTTGGACTCTCAAGCATTGCTGTGGAACATTTGGCCAGGTGTAACATATCTCAGCAGCCAATAGCATTGATTGAAGGAGCCACTCAGCTTCACAGGCACTATCTGTGCTGCATGATAATGCAGTTTGGATAGAGACCCTCTCCTATCTGTTTGATAAGACAAGGCAGATTATAGCCATAAAGAAAGCTATAGCCACAAATGGAGACCATAATGGCACTGGGAATAAAGTGACCCATCCGCTCACCCGCGCAGGTAATATTGGTTGACCTTTCCCACACCATTATGTCCAATCTTCTTGTTGTTGTGCTATACAGATGCCTGTCCTACCTCGGATCACCATTAAAGGAAGACACGGCATTAAACCTTAAAGAACGAAGTATTCACGATTGTATTCATTTCATTGCGTCCGAGTTCTTTAGAGTCTCGCAGACCAACACCTTACTGTACCTCTCTTCAGATAATATCAGAAATACAATTATTTACTATTCCTGTCTTATTTTATTAGACATTTTTTTAAAACTTCCTCATCTCAGTTTAATGTTCAGAGAAAACTATTAGGAAATTCTTGCATTATTATGCCCAAATAGTGTAACCAAACATTTGTTTCTGCTATGTTTCAGCATCCTCTCATATGTTTCTTTAATATGTTCAACCAATGGGGTGAGTGTGGGGTGGGACTATCTGTTTGTATGACCATGGCAGACAAACCTTTTCAGAAAACACTCATTATTTTTGCAATTTTGTTTGTTCTGACTAGTTGATTTTCTGCACTGAGGACTTTTTGCAGATCTAAAGACGTGTCAGATCACTTACTAATGCTCATTAATGCAGTTCTCTTAAGCATAAAGCTCCAATTAATCCAGTGGTGTTTACGCAGTGTATTCATTTAGAGCGCTCTCTATTTGTAAGATTCATTTCACACGGTGCTTATTTCTGTTGTTTTAATGGCTATCATCTTTTAGTGCTGGCTGACGGCTGTTACTGCTGGCAGTGTGAACTCCAGCAGCCATCATTCTTTGAAAACTGACACTCGCAATCTTGGCATACAAGTTTTAGGAAAATAGCCTTGCTATTCACCTTCCCAAAGGCAGGAAGTCCAGCAAGTATCCAGGCAAGAGACGGAACAACAAATGGAACGCTACAATCTCATGTCTTGAGCTAGCACCTTGTGTATAATCTCACAGCTGTTTGTTTGTTGTTATTGTTGTTTGCCTGACTCTTGTCATTCAAATCAATCATCTCCTTGTTCTTTAGTTAGCAACCTTCCCATCATCCTCACCTTAATGGGCCTGCAGGGCAAATGGAAAAGCGTTGTCTGAGTTTCAGCTGTTGTTGGTCGCCTGTGTGTGTTTTGTTTAGATAGACCCGGGGTGCTGTTTGGAGAACTTGCTTGGAGGAACTTTGGGAATGTTTAGTGGAGATTAACAGAGAACAGAGTCTAAATACTTAACTGCCTACCATGGAAACTCTGGAGCGTGCTACAAACACCGGTTTTGTTAAACAACAGTCTAGAAAGCATTCCTAGACCTGTCTGCCGAGAACCTGTTTAGCATAATTGAAAAACAAAATGTAACAAATGTAAACAAAATGTAAACTTTCTAGTTTTGTAAGGAAAATATGGAAGCAACATGTCTGTGGAAAACTCAGAGTCAGAGCATACTGTATGTGGTTGATAAGGTGCTTTGGGTTTTTGGGTGCTTGTTGCTATGCAGTTGCTAGGGTGGTTCCTAAGTGGTTGTGTGCTGCCCCAGGTCAAAAAAGCCCTCCCCAAAAGGCCGTTCTGATTCCCACATATGGCTTGGGTCACTCCTTCGATATGAGATTTTTTTTTTTCCACTCATCAAGTTTCAGTGTGCATAGCACAACCAGTGCGGAATGAGTTACGTGCCGAAGTTTAAATTCCTAACCCTGCGAGCAACATTAATAGTACGAACAGAGTAATGGCATTGCCTGCCTTTGCAAGCACCATTAATTATTCTTCATTCCAGGAGCAGCAGCTTCATTTTGCGAATTTGTTAAACCATTAAGTCTTCTCTGGTCCTGGATCTCTTCATATCCATCTCATTAAATGAGCTTTCTCTCTTTACACTCAATGTGCAGCTGCCCTAACAGTCAAGGTTGCTTAGGAGGTTGCACAAGGTCAGCTGTACAATACGTCTGACAGTCCAGGAATGCAACTGTGATAAAAATGTCACTGTTCCCGGGCATAAGGGCAGAGCTTCATGCAGACCAGAGAGATTAGGGCTCCTTATGGGGCAGTGTATGATAGCCACGACCCTGGAGGAGGTTTTCATCGCACCGAAGCTCTCTTAGTTTATGCTTAAGTTGCGATGAACGACCGGAGGTCACCTTTGGCTCGAGACACCGGAAACACCTGCTTCAACTTGCGGCGTAATCTTTCGCACAGCTGAAGGGATTTCTGAGTCTAATCCGAGGCATTTACTGGCATTTGCGAAACGGGCCTCTTCGCACCGATGGAAAACGCTCATGCAGACGCATGAGTTATTGTTTTGCCCCTACTGTAATATGATTTACATGTAAACAGCGGCCCTGTTTTTACTGTAAATAATCTGCAGGAGTCAACTGGAAATAAAAACACAGGCTAAACCAGCGTTAAACATAAAACATAAACGAAACGATTGCCAAGCACCAAGATGACGGTTCACTTCAAACGTTAAGGTTTCTTTTGCTCCTTTTAGCTCCCGGTTTCCATTATAATCAGATTTTAAAAATAAAAACCGAAGGTGATATGTGACCAGGCTGGACATATCACTCCTCGGTCGTGCATTAATATAAGAATAATAAAATGTCCCGTCTGTGTAATAACTGCAAGTCCCTGCAGACGTTTTCATCTTATATTACAGGACTCACTGGCTGCTGTTGCTGAAGCTGTTTATGGTCTGTAAATGGGACCGCTAGGGGGCGCTTCATTGCACCAAAACAAATAAAAATCCTCCGTTTTTCATGCATTTCGTCCGTATTAATCTGCCTGCAAATCACAACAAGCCGGTAATGCTTTTCCATAGTGGCAGCAATAACGCAAAGCTCCGCACACTCGCTTCATATCTGAAGGTTAGGATGTCCTCCACTTTCTGCCTGTGGCAAATGGAGATTTAAATGAAGCAGTCATTTCTCCACGGCTCTCTGATATTAAAGAAAGAAAAAAGAGGCAGAGAGATGAAAAATGAAGAGTTGATATCCGTGAGCAGAACTCTGAAATGATTCCCTTTGCAGACAGCCAGCGTCGCATCTGCACACAACTGCAGACATCAAGCGACACTCGGCTTGGGTTATTGTTATTTATGATATTTATTTATTTATGATATTTATTTATGTTTGCACCATGGGACGGGGTCGTCTGACCTCGCTGGGATTTGCGGCAGGTTACGGCTCGCAATCTGCGCAGATCTGCGCTGTGCGGCGGCTGCGCGACTGCGCGGCTGCGCAGCTCCGCTCCGTCTGCGCGACGCGTGCAGTGCAGTTTTAAGTGTGATTGGATTTATGAATGATAGCAGACTGTCTGACAAACTGTCTTGTCATATATATATATATGAATATGTCACATATATACTGCTGCTGTCCTAGTTTTCCATAGGCTAATTTTCTGTGTGCAGAAGTACCTGGATGATAAACTACATTTGCCAAACGTGCAGTATTCCTCATTGCATGGATACTCTATCCCATAATGCATTGTGTTTGCATTGAGTTTGACCTTTATTTTCTAGTGCGATGAATGAACCGCAACTTATTTCTTATCTTTACATTCATAATTTTTAATCATCTTTTTTGTCGATTCATTATTTATTCAAATAAAAAGATTTTTAATATACAATTGGTGTAAAAAACGCAAAATAACCAGAAAATATACAGCAGTTAAAGGACAAACTGTAATGCCTTGTGACGACAGTCCGCTGCTGTTGGAAACATCGACATACCGTGTAATTTTTCACATAAGCAGATAACAATAGTGGGTGTTAGGGGTAGTATGCAGGAGCACGCTGGTGCTGTGTGCTATTGCAAATATAGCCACAGATGTACAGCATCTTCCATTTTGTGCGAATAATGGCTAGTTGGTGTTTTGAAACGGAAACACTGAAGTAAACCGTCTAAATTTAACATAAGCTGCTGTGTGGGACTGCTGAAAGCCCACTCCACATCTGTGTATGTGATGAGTGACGTGCAGCTACCAGGAATAAAATGAGTTCCTGGAAAACCTGTAGGTTGGGCCTTAATGTAGCAGATGGCAGTTCTGAGCAGAACTTTGTGCTGAATACACCAAAACTTTGTTTCTATAGGTTGAAGGATTATTGGAAATTTTCCCAAAGTTGCTCTGGCGTTTGTCCTTTACGCTTTTACTATCGATTGTGGAACATTATCTGTTGAGAATTGTTTGATAACGTCACATAACTCAATGGATTTCTTACAAAAACTCTAAACTTCCATTAAACTATTTATAAGGTGGAGCTCTGTTGATAGGCTGTTGCAATAAACGTATTTGTGCTGATTTCCTGAAAAAGTTCCTGGAGGTGACGGTCAAAAGTGGCTTCTTTCTGAGCAGGAGTCGTCAAATAATAAATAATAATTTATTTGACCTTCTGGCCTAAATGTACTGTAAGCGTACTGTAAACATCTGGGTTCACATACTCGAGTGATTTCATGGGTTGCTAAATTCTGAAAGTCTTAACGCTTAACCAGTTAACAATTTTAGGTTGTAGAAATGTTTACCTAACATTTCCATTAAGAAACAAAAACATGTTGTTTTATTTATTATATAAAAAATGTTATTTTGAATGTTTTAGGAGCTTTCAAAATGTCTTGTTTTAAAATTTTGTAAAACGTTATTCAAAATATTTTAATTTTGTAACTTTTTAAAACGTTTCACTAACCTTTAGAAATAACATTTTTGATATATTTGATATTTAAGTTAATGTTAACTGTTATATAACGTTACTGCAAGAACATTTTTGATAGCGTTGAGAGAACTTTTGGAGAACGTTATCCAGCATTAGGCGAATGTTCTCTGTAAGGGGAATTGTATTTTTTGTTGTTAAATATCTTTGATAAATACTTCAGCTTTATGAGAATTTTGCAGAGCAGGTTAAAGTTAGTTAAACTGTCCACTTGTTAATAAATAACATTTACTTCAACAGCACGGCTGTTTGAAGGTCTAAAGCCCCCCTGAGTGTTTGTGCTCATTAATGTCACAATAAAATAATAACCTGCGTCAGGATAAATGTGATTGTGTGCGTCTGTGTTTGTGTTTGTGTACTTGTGTGCGTGATATTTCCAGCCTTGTTTGTGACACATTTCACGTTCAGTGTAAAGATCAGATCTAAAGACGTGACCAGTGTTGTGATGCTCAGATCCAGAGCCCTTGTAAGGAAGAGGATGAGGAGAAGGAGGTGTGTTTTCCTTGTCCCAGCCTCCCTGGAGTGCTGTATGTGTGACTGTTAGTGGAGAGCATGATGTGCTCATCGGACCTGAGTTCTTAATCCCGGGAGATGGAGCTGGCCATCCCCAGGAGCTGAATAATGGAAGCCGCTTCAGTGCTCCTACAATCCACAGCTCAGCAAAGACAGGGCAAGACAGGACAGGACTGTGTTCCCGTGCTTCCCACCTCCATCCTCACAGGTCACAGTTAGGGAAAACCCTGGTGGTGCAAAGCAGTCCTCGAAACCTTCCGTGCTACAAGGTGCCGCGTTTATCTGAGCGTGGCCCTGTCCTGCGGTTCTGATGTGATGCTTGACTGGGTTTGCAGAACTGTGAAAGACCTACTGTTGAGATACTATGGTTGAGTTACGATTAGCAGCCAGGATAAAAAAACATTTTCTTCAGTATTCCTGTAGTTAGCGCCTGTGTCTTGTTTTCCAGTAATATTATCTGTACATCCTTGAAGATAAATTTCAAGATTAGCGTATTTCAGGAGCAAAATGAAGCAAGGTAATACAAAGTCTTTTCTGAGAATATGTCTGAAATTAACTGTATTTTTGCTTTTAAGTGTGAACCTCACAATATTAAAAAAACTGGTGTATATATATATATATATATATATATGTATAAATTATATATACAGATACATATACAGGTAGATACAGACAGATACACGTGTATATATATATATGTGTGTGTGTGTGTGTGTGTGTGTGTGTGTGTGTATAGATATAGATGTATTTCTCCATATTTCCAAACCTTCCCTTCATCATTATCCTGTAATGTCATAAGCAAGCAGGCAGATGTTTATCCTTCCTAATTCATCCTCTCATCTCATGTTCAGTGTAATCCCACAGAGCGCATCCCGCCGTGACATCACACCCGCCTCACGTCATGCGCTACTGTGTGTGCAGGATGATTTTCCTTTGCCCTCATGTGAGCTAGCATCGCTCGTAACGTTGTTATGACAGCACGGCCTCCAGCGAGAGAACATTAGTTTGGTCTTCTGTAATTCCAGGAAGGGCCGGAGTTAATGTGTACGTGCTTTATTTTTGGGCCTCCCTCTCTCCTGCATGACCTGTTTATCACCTGCCTGCCCTTCATGCTAAAGTCAACCGGCACACTGCGTAGTGAATTCAAAGCAAACGATTAAGACAACAGCGAGAGCTGTTATCATGATAAAACCTGTAAATGATTACAGCTGCCAGATAACACTGACCTCTGAATATTACAATCACATGTGTACAGCGTTTGCTGTTGCCATCTGAATATGCTTACATCACAGATTCAACCCACTGGTCTGTTAAATGTACCGTACTGTGTAAAGGGGAATCCAGGGCGAGCTGTCACACAGTAACTACAACGTTTTGCGTCAAAAGTCCAATTGCACAAACGCTTGTTTTAAAGCTGTTTTAAATTTGATTATTTTTGCTTTAAACGAAAATTCCAGTATCATTATATATATGTATATATGTATACGTATATATATTTATATATTTATTACATACTATGTGTATGTTTTGTATATGTTATGTATACAGTACATATTATGCATATGTATTCCAGTAGCATCATACATTATATCTACTGTATACATAACATTTTCGGTAAACAAAGAATACAGTAAAACCACACTGGCGACTATATAATGAAGGTAGATTTTAACCAAAGGGTTTAACTTTGTTCTCAGGACAATATTTTTCATTACAAAAGCTTGATCGGCTGAAGCATTCCTACAAACACACAGCCAAACCCTCCCAATACAGTAAATGTGTGGTAGGAAACGCCCCAGTCATAACTGATGTCTTCATGGCTATAATTCCAATAGGCTACCCCACCCACACGCCGAATGAATGTGTCGTCTGTAGTAATGAGGCTGACTTTACACCTTATCTTAGTTTTATTCTCCTAAAAAGGACTTTGGCACAAACAGGGCATGCATATTTAATGGTGCAATGCTAGATTTATTTACAGGGCAGTTTTAATGCCTTGAACATGACTTGTAGGGTTTATTAATGAGCAAAGAGTATGTTTTGGAGCGGCCGAACATGTTGGAGATGTGAATGTTTGTACACTCTGACTGCTGGCTATTTCAGCTCCCTGCACTGATGTGGTGCCCCTACTTGTGGCCCGGAACTCTGCTGCTCAATAATACATCACCATGTTCTTATGAGACATGCAGCCAGTGAGGTCATTCAGGTGGTCTTGGGTTTGGGGTACATGTATTTTTCAAAGCCTACCTCTTCACCCATTGCAGTTTTTCTTTCGTTTTAAAAAAGGCCCCAAGCTTCTCTCTCCATTAGTCATCAGCGTTTTGGCTGATCTTGGTCTCCTTGTGCTATAGTGAGTCAGTGTAGCCGCACCACCCACACGCCACAAAAAACACGCACCATCGTGAACACATAATCACACAGCAGAGAAAGACATTTATTTGTCACTCCTTCATGGATGTTTCTTACTAAACACTGCTGCATACCAGAACTCGATTATCCAGTTCTGTTGATGGTAATGAGTCTCAGTGACTATTAGGAAGAAGAAATGTATGTAAATGCTGTTGTCTGTGTGCCACGTTCTGTAAGCATTCTCTCAAAGTTATCAAAAAATGCATACATATATGTTTGTGTGTGTTTATATGCGTATACACACCCAGCACGTTACCAATTTTTCTGCATGGTGGCAATATATATATTCATGTGCAGGTGTTAATACCCATTTTGCCTGCAGCAAATGATATAGCCTGTATAAATGAACACGATTCTGTGCCATCCCAGACTTAAAGTAAATTTCTCCACTTCGATGATTCTTGTGACACGGTTGAACTTTGAATCAGGCTTGTGTAAAAGTTAGTGCATGTCTAAGTGTTAAAGCTCACACAGTGGCCCTGCAGTGAGCGGTCCCTCCTGATTTACAGGTGCATGCCGTGCAGCGTGTCTAATGAGAAGCCCACAGCCAGGTGTTTAGGTGACTGTGGTTGCCTGGGATACGCTGAGCTAGCTGGAAGCAGAGAGCTAATGCAGGGACACTCTGTACCGACAGCAATTGTTCCACAGGGAGGGCAGAGAGGAAAAGATGGAGATGCGCTCTCTCTCTCGCTCTCTCACTCTCACTGTTGCAATCTTCTAAAATATATTTTTCACCCACAGTCTGTCTGGCTAATCTTCACTCCTGCTGTTTGGCTGTCTAGTCAAGGTATTAAATCTAGCAGGTTGAGAACTTGAAGGAGTGTTAACAAGGAACCGCCTTTGAGATGCTTTCCAGCAGCTGTACACTTGCACCAAGCCACAAGTGGAGGATTTCTTCATATATCAGAAATATCTGTAGCCTTTGGTCTCTTTGGCACGGCAGTTGAGTGTGGCCACAAATCAGTTTTATTTCCCTTGCATGTGACACAGATCTGTTTTATCACACAGAATCTGACACTTTCAGTTCTGATCTGGAATGAACGTCTGATGAATCAGAACAGGTCGAAGTTCATGTTAAAATGTTAATGTTGATGTGTAGTCCATAGTCCAAATTTCTTCTAATTTCATGTTTTGATGAATATACCTAGATGCTGAAGGGATTTTACACAAACAGGAAGGTCACCTGATGTGAGTCACCTGAATCTAAAGGTCTTTCATTGAGGGCACTCTTGGGGTGGGAATAAAGCCAGTGTCGTGCTCCGGTTTGATGTATAACTTAAGCTTATGTTCTCTTGTTTACCTTCCCATCACCTTAAAGGGATAGTCTGCACAAAAAATATGTTGGTAATCAAACAATGGTGGCACCCATTGACTTTCACTGTATGGACACTAAACCACTGAGATATTTCTCAAAATATCTTATCGTCAGAGAGGTTTGGAATGACATGAGGGTGAAATATTTAAACCTTCACAGCTGCATGTGTGTGTGCTGGTGTTCCCTGTAAACCTTCATTCAGCGGGTGTTGCTGCATTCCCGATCTGATGCATCAGAGCCCTACTGAATCATTTAAGGCCTGAATCTGTTCTCATCCACTGAAACCAAAGCCAGACCATCTCTCTCTCTCTCACTGAATCTCGCGCTCTCTCACTCGCCCACCATGCTTTCCCTTTCTCTGTTTGCTGGTTGAGGTACAGTGCTATATCGTGGGTTATTTTGAGAGTGGAGTAGGGGCTGAGGTTCACCTTTAAGAGTTGTATTTCCGTCATACCAGAGAGGACACAGCGATCCATTCCTGCTTTGTGACAGGCAGCTATTTTCAGAGCAGATCACATGACATGACAATAGACACGCATGCACGTCTCTGCTGACACCCCCCACCCCCAATCCACTCTCTATTTAATAACACCCAGACTGGAGCCGAACTTCATGTGCCTGGATGTGTTTAAACTTTAAACACAACCTGAAGCGTGATATGCGCTCGCTCGCCAAAACCCAGCTGCTCGAATCACTCTATTCTTGTGTTGTGTTAAATGCACGTCATGTTTTCCATCCCTCGCATGCATGCGACCGTCCCCGCCTGGCCTGACTTCAGAGAGATGCATGTGTTGCATTAATGCACCAAGCTCCTCATATTACCAGCAGCATGGTGCTTCATGAGCTAATCTAATGGAGCAGCGTCTGTCGCACACACCTGCTGTGTGCATGTGTGTGCAGCTCCATGTGTTTTCCATGATCTTTGTTGTCTGTTCTTCTCGGTTCACAGAGAAACAGTTCACGGCCAGACTCACTCCATACAGAGAGAGAAACTGACAAAAATAAATAGCCAATATCTCTGGCACACTGTGTGTGAGGTGATTATAGTGTAGATCACCAGTGTGGATCATGCGGACTGTCGCATCACCCCCTGTATCCTCACATCAGGATGGGAGCCCAACACAAGCACAGCTGCTTCAGACGGGCCCTTACCCTCAAATCTGACGCCAGCATGGCCCGTTACACCTGCAAAGGGTTAAAGATCACATGAGGTTTGTTTTCCCCTCCATCATCCATGTGTATATTTTAAACAAACAATGCTGGATTTAACCTTTACATGCCATTATGATAACAAGCGACAGCGGTGGGGTGGAGAGAAAGGGGGCGTGGCTAAGAAGGCGTGGCTTCAGTTTGAGAACGTTGCACACTTGTTTTGAATTCCTCTGCTCCAACTGTCCAAATATCCCGGGAAGTCTGTGGCTTCGGTTGATCACATAATTTATGGGAAATTTACAGCTGGGGTAGAAACCAAAGAATCAGGTACCAGATGAAATTTAATTTTCAATTTAATTAATAATTTAATTCTTTCATTTAAGATCTGAGTTTCTGAATTTCTGAGAGGGACCCAAGCCACATGTACAGACCAAAATATTGTGAAAACTTGAGAGTGGGTTCATCAGGGCCAAAAGCAATCACTTAGCAATGCCCTACCCGGCTAACAGGGAATGTTCTCAGAATTGGCTAATGGTCTCTAAAGGTTTTTTCAACGTTATCAAAACCATTCTTGCAGTATTTTTGTCTAATGTTGTACATACTATATATTGAAAACAATATTTTAAAATAGTTAGCGGAACGTTTTTAAACCTGACACAATTAAAAAATATTTTGAAACCTAAAATTGTTAGTCGGGTAGTAACCACCCTAGCAACTGTATAGCAGCACACCAATAGCCACTCAGAACACCTCTGCAATCTCATAGCATTGACCCGGCAGCCATCCATAACCCCACAGTGTCACACCGGCAAGAAAAAGCAGCTTTCTGAAAAGCACCTGATTCAGTGCATGAAAATGCATGCTGATTCTTTCAGTGGCGCGATGAATAGTCGTCTGAACGGCCTTGAAACGGCCTTGCTGTGTAATTAGATGGAAGCTTATCACCTCTGCCGGGCTCCCCCTCCCCATGTGACCAGGCACAGCCATTGATCTGTGGGCTGCTGCTCCATTGACCTAAACGAGTGTCTTTCTCAGTGCTTTTCCCCAGGGAGAAATGGAGGAGCTGCTTCTTGGAAGAGGAGGGCTGTTCCACACAGAGATCCTGATTCCAGCCTCCACAGAATCAGGATTGCCGCATGTGACTCTGGAAGCAGGCGGCACTCAGATGTCAATGGTGCATAGAGGTCACCCTGGCCGAGCAGCTGACTCTTAGATATGGAGCGACACCCCTGGAATGTTGGGTCATTCATGTGGAACTAACCTTCCACTGGCAGTTGTCCTTGAGTTATGAGAGTGTGTTGAGTTTGGGTTGCTGACAGACGCCCTTTTTCTTCTGCTGTTGGGAACAAGCCAGCTAACCTTTGACCTATCTCGGATTAGTTAATGGACAAAAAGCCATCGAATAACACAAGCGCTTTCTTAAATCTCTCTTGATTGTTTCTGAACTTACAGAATTTGACAGTTGTGATTTGGTGGTGTCATAAAAATTGCCAGTGCAGTTACTGCCAGTGCGTGACACCTGATTCTGCATTTGAGTTTAGAGGTTAAGAGATTTTAAACAATACACATTTCCTATGAATATATTTACACATAGCTAACAACTGTAAGTTGCAAGAACATTTCTGTAACGTTTCCATTAAGTAACAAAATTGTTATTTTGAAACTTCTAGAAACATTTAAAACGTCCAGTTTTTTAGATTATTAAATTTATTGCTCGGTTGTAAGAACGTTTAAACTTTTTTTAATTCTCTTACATACATAAAACATTTTTAAACGTTCCACTAACAACTTAAGAATAACATTTTGATATATGATGTATAATGTTAGAAACATTCTGCTAATGTCACTGCCAAGAATGTTTTTGATAACAATGAGAGAACTTTGAGAGAACATAACACTTTGAGAACGTTTCTCTAAGGTGTTCATTCAGAAAACAGTACATCACTAGTGAGTTACTATCACCAGATTAATGTAAAGGAATTAGAGTAACATCTTGCTTTGTCTTAGGAAACAGTATCATTTCTTATGTTACACTTCCTTGTGCACACAATAACCCGCAGCATTTTTACGAGTTTGCTTTTCGCAGTGATGTATGCAGCATTTTCTCAATGACTTACTACTTATCACCAGATTGATTAGTTTTTTGTAGATAAGATAATTAATGCAAACATTCCAAGTCACAGAGGTTGTACGGTGTGGAGGGCAGCAAAGAACTCGGCAGTGTTGAGCAACACAGAACTTGGCCAAACCAACTCTGTCCTTGGCTCCTCTCAAAGGAGTAATTAATGAATGACAACCCCTGTCACCCCTGTATTCATTCAAAAATAAAAAGAGGGATGAGAGAGACACAGTTCAATCAAAACTTAGCTCCCTATACAAAGGCTGTTCCAAAAGGTGGATACCTTTTTGTCCTCTCTAAGATGCCAAATCCTGATCCAGCAAACAGGAAATGTTCTCACAATGTTGGCTAACGTTCTCTCAAAGATTTCTCAGTTATTAAAAACATTCTTGCAGTAACGTTAGTAGAACTTTTATTTAATCATGCATCAAAACTGTTATGCATAAGTTGTTAGTGAAATCTTTTAAAAATGTTACAGTATTAAAAATGTTAGAATAATGTTCTTATAACCCAGCAGTAACGTTAATATGACGGCCAAAAAACTGGACGTTTCTAACATTCCTAGAACTTTCCAGAAACATTTTAAATGTTTTTTAATACATGGAAACATTCTTACAACCTAAAATTGTTAGCTGGGGAGGTAACGTCACATCATTTTAAATATACTTAAAAGTTTATTAAAAAGCTTCGGTCTGCACTGTTTTACCTGATAATCTTACAGTAAATTAGCAGTGCTGACTTACATACTAACTCATGAGCTGAGCCTCACGTGTGTATAGCTGGTATACACAGCCGTATATACCCAGAGCTGCTGTCTTGTTTTAAATCAGTTGCTTAAGAGTATGTAGTAAGAAGTATGCTTTCTTAGAATGCAGCAGACAGCAAGGCAGTTTTGGAACAGAACCAAAATGTTTTTCTTCACACAGTTGTTGTAAATCAAGACTCTTTCCGGCTTTATCGACTGAGTCTGTCATCTTTGAGTGTGTCATTAAAACACATTTGCTGTTCTCTTCCGGTTTATGGACAATAAAGGCAGAAAATACTGAATATATAAAAGAATACAACTGCATTTATTTGTTCAGTACCAAAATAGATGCTGAAAAGGCATCACACACAGAGAAATAAGGAATAGGAATGTGTAGACGGTATAAAACTGACAGCTGATGTTTCTGATATGCTTTTCGTTTCTTTTTCTCCATGGAAATCTTTGCAGTTATCTGGGACACAACAAACCTTTACAAGTGAATGATTTTGTAAACACAGCCTGTTAGTTTCCGTATTGGCACACATGCTCTTTACCCTTTGCCTTTGTTCAAAAGCTGTTTAATACTTATTTTATCATTTCTAAGAAAGTGTTTTCATTCAGATTTGACTGATAAGTATTCAGTTACAGAGAAGATAAACTCTCCAGCCAATCCTTTCTCAAGGCTTGTAAAACCTGTATCATCTACCACAGTGACTAGAGGTCAAATAAACTGTAAATCTCAATGAACAGCAAAGTTCTGCCCATCTCACACATACATCACTGGTCATGGAAAGTGATAACAATAACATATACTGTCAGTGTTTTACTGTAACTGTGGCTGTGTCTAATTCCCTGCCTAACATCAATGATTATTATTGATGTTAATAAATTAAAATTATATTTTGAATGCTCTAGGAATGCTCAAAAAAGACATTGTATTTGCTTGGTTATAAAAACATTAATCAGCCATTTTTTTTTTTAATTTCGTTGCGTTTTTGAAACATTCCACAACTTAAAAATAGCGTTTTCAATATATGATATATAGAACGTTAAAAAAGCTCTACTAAAGTTACTGCAAGAACAATTTTTGATAACTTTGAGAGAACATTGAGAGAACATTGAGAGAACATTAGCCAGTGTTTCAAGAATGTTTCCTGTTGGCTCATTGAATGGAACAAAATACCACAGAAGTATATGTTCCTGCTTTCTATATTGTTCTTCACGTGTTTTGAAGAGAGGAAGAGGAATTCATTTAGTTAAGTATTAGGTGGCCGTGTCTGGGGAAGATCAGGGGAAGATCTCGTCTGAACCAGCTGTACTTCCTCCTCCACAGATGAATCACTGCTCACTTCCTCCTCTGAGGGAATGTATTGTCAGACCTGTCTCGGCCCGACTGAGTCTCATACTTCCCTGAGGAGGGAAACTCCTACTTCCCTTGTATTCCGTGTTTTAATGAAATACCTAAAGCAGAATGGCAGTTTTGCATTTTAGAGGCCTGTGCAAGAGTGATTTTTACAGATTCTAGGAAGATCTGTTGGGAATTTCTCAGTGGATCATGTGATTCACAATATTTGAGTAATTGTTCAATCTCTCATTTCATAGCAGCAGGTCATGAAGAGTACACTGGGCGAAGCTTTGTTTCAGTGGGAGTATGAAGCCAGGACTGCAGTGTGGTATAACTAATCCTCAGCTTTATTCTTCGGTTCAGAACATTTTCCTCAATTTATTTATCTACCTTATTGTATCAGTGATCCATAACCAACATACAGTTTACAATTTACAATCTATTTACTTTTGTATATACAATTTTAATTCCTTTACATAGTCAATTATCTTTATTTTTCTTGTGTTTTTCATATTTTTCTGAAACGGACAATGCATGCAATATTGCATGCAATGACAATAAAGTGCCTTTTACTTTACTGTAATAAAATAATACGTTTTAATTTTTACTACTTGTATATATTTTAAGCAATACTTTTTGGTATTGAGTAAAGCACAAAATTAAATCAACACTTTTCTCACCATTCTGATGAATATTGTCATAATTTTGTCACAGTGCATTGTGGGATTGCATTTTGTATGAATAATAGATGCAACGCTGGCCTAGAATTTGGCTAAAATTAAGTTGCTTATCTTTAGAAACAGCCTTGAATCAGCAGTCCATGATGCTTTAAAATGCCGCATCCATACGTGGCTCATTAGATTTCAGGACAGAGTGTTTATCTGAAACAAATCCATTTTCTCTCAGTCTTATTCACATCACTCTTTTGCCTCATCATCCTAATTCCCATGCTCCACTTCTCTCCTTTCACATCCAATCTTATTCTTCCACAGGCTGGGCCCAAACTCTTCGGCCAGTTGGAAGAGAGATCACCAAGAGGTTTGAGGTCAGCGGATGTACCTTAACAGATCAGCAAGTGAACATTAATTATGTAGTGATGGCTGATGTCCCCTGGGCAGGATGAACTGCTGTTGGATCTACAGCCTAAACTCCGCCCCCACCCACCTCTGCAGAGCTGTGCTTACATTAAGCAGACTCAGTAAGCTGGTGTCCTTGGTCCACCTCCAACACCAGCTGTTTCAGAGACGGACAGTGAAAATAAAAGGCATTGACTTTGCTTGGAGACGTCTTTCGCCATATGGAGAACAGAGAATACCCAGCTAATCAAGAACATTTCCCTAACATTTCCATTAAGTAACCAAAACGTTAATAATTTTATTTTTTATTTAAGTTTCTAGGATTAAAACATCCAATTTTGTTTGATGTTGTATTAACATTATTGCTTGGTTTTAAGAACATTATTCAAACATATTTTTAATGTCATACTGTTTCTAAAACATTCCACTAACTATTTAAGAATAACGTTGTTGATATATATGATGTATAATATTGCAGAATGTTGTACTAATGTTGCAGCAACAATGTTTTCGATACGTTTGAAAGAAGAAGTTCTGAGAACATTACCTGCTTTCTAACGACCTACAATTGTTAACTGGGTGATGCTTATTTAAATCACTCAACATCATTTGGGAATGTGAGCAGGACGCCTTGCTGCCATCCCATCCTGCTAAAAGATGAACAGCTTTGTTTTGGTTTTCAAGGATTATCCCAAATCCAGTCACATGGCATCGTAAATCAAAGGCTAACAGGAAGTTGTTTTAGTCACATCCCTCAGAACTCAGAAAGTGTCACCTGACTCAAGTTTCATCATTACAGTGAAGGAGTTTACAAAAGAGCCAATCACTGCAGCCAGTCATAGCAGTCACCAATTTATACAATTGCAAGAGCATTGCGTTAGCAGCGCAAAGGTTGCGGGTTCGATTCTTAGGGAACATGTACTGATAAGTTGTATTGCTTAAATGCACTGTAAATTGCTTAGGATTAAGGTGTCTGCCAAACGCATGAGTGTAAATGTAAAAAACCATCTTTAGGGAAAAATAATAATCTGTGAAGCCTCTTACGTAACAGAGTTATGAAAGAATCCATGATTTACATCCTGATGCCGAGCTACATTCTGCCACTAAGTCACGTTTACGTATGAAAATCTTAATGGCTGCAAATGTATTGTTGACCTTTTCCAGAGATGCTGCCGTCTGCATTTATATTTGGCTCCTTTTTGCTGCCTGTAGAGCATGAGGTGGAATGAAGTGAATTAGAGCTGTTGTATAATCCCCATATGACTAACCAATGCTGCTATGATAGGTCTGAGAGCATCTTCCTTAGACAGCACACCCAGGCACCACCTGACTGCCTGATTTTAAACACCATTGAGGATCAGAGAAATAGCACAGTGCATGATTCAATTACCTCGGGGTCCGGCGCTGAGGGACTGTGGTTCTGTGATAAGACGGTGAGGTTATCTGGTCCTGTGTCTCTTGGCTATGATGTGGTGGCTGGGGTACGAGATGGAGAGAGGTTAGAAGGTCAGTTTTCTTCCATCAGTCAGCAGTCATACTGTTAACACTGGCTCAGAGCAGTCAAGCATTGTAGTAATCACTGGCTATTGTGTGAAATTCATTTACATAGTCCATTTGTGCTAAATGTGTTTGAAAGTGCCGGTCTGCTGGTGGATGTTGGATGACCATGAGAGATGTGATCGTAAAGCTCATCAGTAAGGCAGAAATGGTTAGATTGGCACATGCAGAGACACACTGTTTGGCCTTCCATCACGCTCTGTGCTGCAGATAATTCTGCATCCTGTAAATGTCACAATATGCCCATGATATCTCCAGATATGCCCCTGAGCTTCCAAAAATTGCATGAATGCCAAAAAAATCCCATCTCCCTTCCATTTCTATTTCCCTGCCTCTTTTTTCTTCCTAAGGTCTGGTGAACTCATATAATGTCCTTCAAAAAGCACATTATCGCGTCCCTGTGGTTTATAGAGCTTGCCGCACGTGCTTCACATGGGCTGTCATCACTTGGTGTGTGTATGTGTGCCTGTGTTCACTAGCATGTGCATTCAAGAACATGCAATTCCAGGTCTTCAACGGAGCTGGATCAATGTTTATGACTCTGATTGTTAAGCATTTTTCCAATATTTCTAAATGTGTTTGTCACTGAGCCTGTGAAACAGTGCTGTCGGAATTAGAACCATTTGTCCCTCTTGGTGCTCGTGCCGTAAATCAGCGTGTCTCAGGGGAGGCGCAGAATGGCAGCGCTGGGCCATGTAGAGCGAGATTGGAGGAACACTCGGCCGCATGCTGCTTCCATTGCTAATCTGGCCTACTTTGGCTGGACGGCATCTGGCTGTGCACTCTGGCTTTCAGCAGGTGGGCTATCAGCACACAGACTACAGCTCAACCTCTCCCATGCCCTGGAAACAACGGATCCCCCACAAAACAAAGACCCAGCTGAGACCCAGACCAAGCCTGTCTGATGTGACCGTTTCAATAGAAAGGTGTTAGGTCAGTACAGTGCAGACAGTTTTCGGACAGACTGGATGAGGGTCAAACCAGAAACTGCACCTAAATCTTAGTGCCTTAGTGCAGCAGTAATTCAACTGGTAGGATCCAGCTTAAAAATTCAGGTTGTGAGAATGTTTCCGTAACGTTTCCATTTAGTAACAAAACTCTTTAGGAATTTTTAGGAATGTTCAAAACCTCAAGTGTTTTAGATGTTGTATTAACATTATCGTTTGGTTATAAGAACATTATTTAAATATAAGAGCATTTTTAAAATGTTCCACTATTTAACAATAATGTTTTTGATATATGCTATATATCAACTTCATATATAACTTCAAAGAAAGATTGTGCTAATGTTACTGCAAGAACATTTTTAATAGTTTTAACATAATTAAGAGAATTTTTAGAGAATGTTATTCAACATTATAAGAACATTCCCTGTTAGTTTCATGCACTGTAAGGGCCTCTGGTAACCAGGCATTAACATGCATTTCATGTCTGAATAGTATCGGTCTGTGTTTTAGCTGCGTTGCATTACATCTTGCATTCAACTCTGATGAGACTGAATAAAGTTGATTGCGATTACCTGCACAAAATGGAAAACAACACATATTATTACATCAGAGGTTGCATTAGCCAGACATTGTTCGTTATTAATAGAATTTTGAAAACATTGAGGATAATTCACAATGATTGTTATCATTTTGATAGATTAAAAGGTATTTGGTCTATAACATTTCTTTGTTTTAGAAACATTCCCACAGGAAAGGATGCAAAAACTGGTTGGAAGTGAGGAAAAAAAGTGCGGTTGGGTTTTTAAAATGCAGAATAAAAGTACTTGCAGGTGGCTTTAACGACAGATAAAAATAGAGCATGGCAAAAACATTACAAGCCAGTCGATAATGATTGGTCAAAAAACACATTTGACACCGTGGTCACATGGTCACTTCTCTCATAAATATGGTTTCTGTGACCTCATCACAATGCATTGTGGGGTCATTTACCCCCGACTGTTAATGACTATCCAATCACCAGAAACACATCTGAATGCCAGGTGTGAAGGTTGCCCAAGTTGTTTTGGTAAAAGCATTAGCAAGAATCATGTTCCAGTATCTGAAATCCATGGAAAAGATCCTTCCTGGAAAATATCACGTTCATTAATTAGAAAATTGTAGGGTGGACAGCAGACCCAAATGAACGCTTACTGGATAGCATGTAGCTAACTCTGCTGGCACTGACTTCTGGCCAGTTGGGAGAGTGAATCTGCCAGATCCTGATAGATCATGATGGGCATCTCCTGCCACTTTCTACCCCGCAGCTGTCCAACACTGTGACAGTCACATGTCAACAACTCTCAAAATGACACCAGATTTTCTGACATCAGCATTTCACTGTCATTACAAAAACAGCACACCGCTTTCCAATGTTTTGCGAATTTGCCGCCAGCCGTTCATGCCCGTATTTATACAAGACACGGTTAATTAAGCCAGATTAGAAAATATCATGCAGTAACTGTCATCCTCTCACAGTGAACCTGAAAACGGGCACGAATGTAAACAGAGCGTACACATGGAGCAGCTAATGGAGAGAAGCCGGTTGCTACATGTTCGGTAAATGCATTATTTACAATAAAGAAGCAGCACTTTCCACACACCATAGTTCACAAACACATCCCATCAGAATAGAAAACACAAGACAAACACAGTGCTGCTGAATGTTGTGGCTGTGAATGCGTAGATGGGTATGTCTCTGAAGGTTTGGTGTAGGTTTAGTTATGGAATTCCACCCATCCAACAGTGTACACACGCGCTGCGATGATTCAGGCTCAGATGCTCTCAAACCACTGCACACGACCCCCGCAGGTCACTCACAAACTATTGCCAGACAGAGGAGGCGAACAGCCTTTGTCCAAAGCAGCCCCTTGTTTTGATATGGGAATTCCATGTAGATAAGGTCAAAGAGGAACGTAATGCAAAGATGAAAGCATCTGGGAATCTTTGAGTTTCCTGATCAGAACTTTGATCGTTGCGTTCAGCTGTTCCCAGATGGTTTAGGTGCCTGAAATTCTTATTTATCATCGTATTGTAATCCAGCCAAGGAAGAGATCAATCATTTGTCTGTATAAACATGTCATGCTTTAGTAAAGGTTTTGTGTGGTTGTGTATTCTCGCCCAAGATCAATATAACCAGATGCTGCATCTTTCAAATCAATTTTTCAGTCGCATTTCTCAACCGTGGTTCACATAAATCAAATAAGAGATAATATTAGTATTAGATGCTGATCTTCTGTAAAGCCTCAGGATACACGGACCTCACCTAGGTGTGTTTTTTTTTACTGCATTATTTGAATTTATATAAATCCCTTTATAATATTACGGTGCACTGTTTTAAATGTATTTATTTTATTTTTTTAACAGATTGGACAGACATAGCCAAAGGAATAATTTTGCTGGTAAGCAAACATAAGACAAAAGCAACACGATAAAGCTGCATTCCATAACTTTCTTTTTTTGGTTAAAAATAAACAAAAAAACAGTTCGTGAGCAAGTACATGACAGATCAGCGTTCAGATCGCTCTCCTTACCTCACCACGACTTGCAGTGGTAAGCTCATAATAATGATTTATAGTTTGAGTTTGGCTTCTGCATATGTGATGAAAAGTACATAAAGCAACATAATTTACAGTAATTTCATGTTTCAAACAGCGATGACGACAGAGAGGCGAAAGTTACGGATTGCAGCTTTATTTCAAGTTTATTTCTTTCTCTATATACATATATAGATACATTTATTATCTGATACATCTTTATCCTCATATCCATTCAAATAGATATTGATATAAAAATGTAAAAAATACATGTCAGCAGTGTATTCAGTGACAGGGTTTTTTGTGTTGTAGACACTTTTTCATTTCAACTTTCACCTGTGCATTCACTCTTGTCTTTTCATCTAACCAGCAGATCTAGGGTAAGAACCCGCACAGTCGCTGCCAGTGGAAAAGAGAGTCATGTGACCGGCTGGCACGTGTTTGCTTGTGGAAGCGGATCTCTGAGGCTCCCTGGATTACTCCACTCACTCCTTCTACTATGCACAGAGACAGGAGAAGCTCCAGCCAATGGCAGCGTGTCCTGCCTCCATGCTTTGCATATCTGTAGTGTCGCGGGTTTTTCCTCCAATCACAAGCAGGCGTTGTTCGAACTGTGCCTTGTGGTTCAGATTGCTTGTGACTGCTGCCTAACACAGTGGCACACACTGTGACTTCTGAATTAGACTTTACCCTTCAGGATGTAATGAAGTCACACATTTCTGTAGTTAAACGGTCCGATGGTTATGAAGTTGGATTACTTTGCTTTTCTGGGGAACTGATATGATAATCCTATCGAATACTGTAACCTTTAATGTAACGGTTAGAGTAAGCATTTCCCATTAATTAGCACTGAATTAAGAAATTTCACGAATGTACATAATTTGAAATTAAAAAATGTACTTTAAACAATTAGGACTCTCGAAATAAGACACGATTGCATATTATTAAAATGATTAGGCATTTAATTAAGTCATTAAATTATTAAAGTGGTACAAAGTTTTACCAAAGAAAACTTTTAATTTTACAGGGCCGAACACATTTCAAATGAGAGAAAAGGCACGCTAAAGCAATTTCCTTCATTGCCAAACATTTATCTTTGAACATATGTGGAATACAAACACATCAATTAATGGATGATTGAGAGTAAGAAGTGTGTTGCAGACACCAAACAGATTTAGCGAGCAAATGACTCTATTGACAGACTGAATAAACACTGCATTGTTTGTGCTCTTCAATGCTGCTGCGCTGGTGCTTGAAGTCACAACATCACTCAGAGGTACGTCCGTCATGACATGAGTGACCAGCTGATGAACCAAAAGCGTGACACCCAGTGAGCTACACTGGTGAGCTGCCGCTGCCGTTTACAGGGACTCAAATGAGTGGACGTTACTTATAGCTTAATCTAGACAATTAAGAGAGTTTGGTTCTGTCAGCATGTTACATAATTTAGTTTTTCCAGAATTGCATCATTCTGTTTTCTTTTCAGAGGTTTCCTGACACTAAAATACTCAAAAATGTAAGTCCCCAGCTCACAATTGAAGTAATAGAAACATTGAAAATGCTGTTTTAAAAGTTCTAGGAACATTCAAAATGTTAATGTTTTAATACATTGTTAAAACTTTTTAATTCTGTAATGTTTTTAAAACATTCCACTCACAACTTAAGAATAACATTTTTAATATGACAAATACTTGTTATACTTGTATGTTTTTTTCTCATAACCTTACTGCATAAACATTTTTGATAGTCTTTCAAAGAACGTTCTGAGAATGTTCCCTGTTAGCTGGGTCATCCCTGCAATGCAGTTTTTCTTTGTTGCATTAGATTCATGAGAACATAAATGTGAGGGTGCCTATGGGAAGGTTAATGCTAATGATAAGACACAGTTAAACTGCAATACAAAATGCTTCATAATGAATGTCTGCTTTTCCTGAGCTTTGAATGAACTGGCCTTGTATATATAGCACAACAGGTCACTTCAACATTGGAACTCATACAATTTCATTGTAAAAACAGAAGCCAGTGTTTCTGCATGACAATCTTCATCACCTCTAGCACGTCTAGCAGTGCTGGTCTTGTAAATCTGTTTATTTTATTATTATTAATGTGACAGCTTTCATAAGAACTTTGTAAGTGTGCTCTTTGATTTATAGCTCATCTCAGGGATCTGTGTGTTTACACCAATGCCCTCATTAAATCACCCCCCAATTGAAAAGCTCTGTGAGATGTCTGCAGTATGCATGGAGTCTACAGTCAGAAATAGCAACATGCTATACCAGATAACAGGGAATGTTCTCCGAACGTTGGCCAAAAAACATTCTTTCAAAGTCTCTGTCTCAAAGTTATCAAAAATGTTCTTGCAGTAACATTAGAATATTTATTTAAAGTTATATATCCTATATATCAAAAATGTTCTTCCTAAGTAGTTAGTGGAACATTTTAAAATGCTACAGAAAACACAATACTGTTAATACAACTGTTAATAACAAAACTGGATGTTTTAAACGTTCCTAGAACTTTCTAACCTAAAACTTTTTTAACTTTTTTGTTACTTAATGAAAAAGTTAGGGAAACGTTCTTAAAGCTTAACATTTTTTGCTGGAATCTCATTGATCACAGTTAAAGAAAACACACGAGTGTCATTGTTGCAAAACAATGTGTGAATTGTATTGATTGTTGTCCTTGGACAACTGAAGCTGAAGGCACAATGCTGTTGACCTCCATACATCAGGGCACAATCAATGAAATGTTATAACTGATGAAACAGACTCTTCTCCTGACTGACGACTGCAACAGTGAACAAACTTTACAACGGCAGCTGTCCGAGACACCTACCACACGTTCCACAAGTTGACTCAAGTTACAATCCAGCAAACCCTTTGTAGAACGAGTCCTGCATGTCACTTTTTTAATTAAGCAACCAAAGACGTATCGTTTCATTCATATTCCTTTCATATCTCCATATCTCAGGACTGTTTGCATTTCTGTTTTGTTCTATGAATTAGCAGTGTATCAGTGATAACGGGATCACACGTCACACACCGGCAGGTGGCAGGTGTCATCCACAGGATGTGACGTTTCTTTAAGGAACCGCGCTGGACATTTGTGCACATTAGGTTTCACGCTGTGGATTTTTGTTGTTTTCAACATCTACAGTACGGCGTGTTTTAAAAGAGGCAAGGTTATAATCAACTTTTGCTCTGACCTCAAACATTCAAACAGCATGCGTTTGGTCGATAGCTGGTTAGTCGGGACACAGTTCAATACACTGATGGAGTCACGGGGCCATTTCTGATTTGATTGAGGAGTTATTGTGGTCCTTCAAAGAAAATATTGTTTACGTGCCACTCAGATAATCACATCTTGCTTCTTGTTATCTGTAAGATACATGGCTTTGATGCGAACAACATTTATGAAGTGTCCCTTGTTCCTGAGTACGAGGATTTTGATGAACCTTATTGTGAATATGATTGCAAATGGCACTAGATCAATTAAGTGTCTCAGTGCAGGTTTATTGGTACTTGTCAAATTCAACGGCTGATCTCTGAGTGGCTGTAGGAAAACTACACTTGACAAGAGCGGCCAATCAATTTTTTACATAGATTTTAATGCATTACTTTATCATATTACTAGTGCTGGGATTAACACACACACACATACAGAAACACATTGTGTGTTTAGAATATGTTGGCGTATAGAAAGCAGAAGTGCCAGCTAACCAGACACTGGTGCTGTGTCAAAACGTCGAAATATTGACCGGTTTATTGCTCTATCTAGTCTTAACAGTATTAAAACCTACCTAGACAGCTTTTGGGGAAATCATAAGCATGCTGAAGACCAAAGCTGCTGTTTAGGTGGGTGGTTTAAGTGATGTATATATTGCACGGTGCATGTATTTAAAGCATACATAAGATACAGGCTTCACAACTCAGTTTTAGCTTAGTTAAGTCTTTAACCTGTCCCGTCTGCTCCTTCAAATAATTAAACTTTCAGCACAATTATTTAATCCAGCAATGATTGCGAGGCATTGAGGGATCTCAGCACACTGCCCTCGGTCGGTTAGAGACCCGCACTGCATGCGGAGAGGTCGGTATAGCCGCGCTCCCTGGAGCTCCTCATCTCATTCTCTAGAAGATGGCGGACTGCGCTTCACTGTTAGATGAGGAGCTCTCTTCATTTGTCTTCAATTACTTGACTGAAAACTCCGGGAGCCAGGTAAGCCACGCTCGGTTTCCGTGAGAGCAGAGCCGTGCCCGTTTTAGCCCGGTTGATTTCTGCAAGCAAGGATCCGCGCCGCGGTGCAACACCATCATTTCACCGGCGCTGTCAGAGGGTCTCAGCCGGCGTCTCCGGTGCCTGACGTCCGCGCTTCACGGAGAATAATGCATGCGTGAAAAGTGTCTCACAGACACAAAACCATCTTTCTTCTGGGTCTGCTTTCTTAGGTGAAGCCATCAGAGGTTCGGCCATGGTGTGGCTTCAGATGCGTTCATTAGTTTGTCCAAATCACACGCATTTGTGAGTGTGTGACACGTGGGTGCTCCGGTGAACTTGACTTTGTTTGGTTTTGGGACTATTAAAGATTTTCAGATTTCACTTGCGTTCATAATGCGGGAGCTGAAAAGCGATGGAAACATCGCACATCGTCTTGGGTTTTATTTACGCAGGCATATTATTATGCATATATAAATCGCGCATTATAAGAAGACAGCATTCGTCGCTTCTGCTGGCTTTGTGTTATTAATGATCATCATTGTTTAGGATTGTTTGTTTGGTAACGATTTGGTGTGTAATTGTGGCGTCGCTTGCGTTTGAAAGCAGCGTTAAAGCAATGCAAGAAAATCGCGGCGTAAAGTTGAGCGACTACGACCGACGAAGCCGCGCAATGGACGAAATACGTTTGCGTAACCGATTGCATGTTACAAAACGAGGAAAATAGTGGATGCGATGTCGCTACAAGTGAACAATATCAAGTGCATGCATGTGTGTTGATATTAAAACCAAACATTTTCACTTCCGTGCGTGTCGTTTCCAACACAGATTGTTGCAATCCGCAACATTTACAATACAGGTCGAGTCTTGGGATACAACGTTTCCAGATACGCGGATACTTTTCGGGATGTTTCCCGTATCGCTTCGCTTTGATGGATCGGGGGGGGCACGGATTTTTTGCATTCATAAAGTGGCCGGTATTGTCAAAGTTTGGTTGTTTAATGCGCAACCGGAATTGAACATTAAACGTTGCATGTTACGGTGCGCGCCCGCGCGCGTCACGGATGTCAGTCCGCCGATCACGGAAACGCTCGGTGGGTTGCGGTGCACGGAGGAGCATGCCCGGGGTGTCGGGCCGGTCGTGTAATAGTACTCCATCCCCGTGACCGGAGTTACGGAACACGGTTACTGCAGTCATGTGCCCGCCGCCGTGAGACGTAGTAGACGGGAGGCGGAACCGGTGACGTGCGGCGCGCGTCCACGACGGCCGCTCACGCCCTCCTCCGGGCGCGCGTGTGACTGACAGACGGCCGCTGCGCAAAGCGGTGCGGATCACGACCAACAATTATATAGATTAAACTATATCTAATTTATATAGATTATGCGTTTATAAAAGTGTAAACTGTGTTTGTGTTCGGGAAAATGAAGCGAAGCCAACAAAACTGACGTTTATGAAATATGTTATTGTATGTTGCTGCTGTGCTGTGCCGATAGTTTTTATTTCCTGTTTAAGGGGCAATGCACATATCTGGGGAGATGACCGATGGCTAAAGATATTGTGCACTTAATTAGAAACTGAGATTTTATTATGCACAATATGTTCTGTAAAGGCACAGGAAATATTGAAGAAAATTGTACAGTGAGTTGTTCAGTTGTGCAACACTTCCTGTAATCTGCCAGATTTTCACCCCCCTCGCCTACTTTCCCTCTCCTGTTGACATTTACATATTCATTATAAGAAATGGATAAATAGGCGTTATTTATCCATGATGTTGCGCCGTTCCTCTGGCAGTCCTGCGGTTGGCATGATGTGCGACACTGCAGTGCGATGTGTTCAGCTTTCGTGATATGGGCTGAGTCACGTAAGTTGACAGAGTGGGCTAATGTATTTACACCATGAAATGAGTCTTCCTCCCTCGCCTCAGTGTCACTCGGCTGTGCCTCCCCTCATTTCCACTCATCATTTGACGCTCATTTGGGCTCCTGAATTCGCCGGGTTGACGTGGTCCTTACAGGGAGTTCAGACAATCGAGTCTGTCTGTTAGTTTACGGAGGTGGTTTCTCTGCCATTTGCTTTATCGTTGTGAAGTCGAAACAGAAGATCAAGGCAGTGATGATGTTGTAGATGTTCTGCTTAAAATTTGCCCGTTCCGAACACGCCTGAGATCAGATTCAAAGAAATTGCACATTTTTTAGTCTATTCGTTTGAAATCCACAGAGGGCGAGAGTAATATGAGATGCCGTAAAACATCACAGGAATATAATTCGATTTGTTTTTCAGAGAAAAGCTTGGGTTGTAAACGTGGCCCAACAAATTGGCTGCAGCTTCTAGATCGTCAGTTTATATTTTGCTCTCTTCACTCCAATTACTTTACAGTGTGATAGCACTCTTTCTTTTCTTGCTCAGGGCACACTTGTATTTATTACCAGGGCTGTTTCCTCCTCTGAAGCCCCAGAGGTCCATCAGCCAGCTCTTCTATGTCTCTTCGGGAATGTGAGGAAGTCTGGGAATGCTTTGTAATGGATCAATGTTAATTTCGGACTGAAAGGGAAAGACTGTGGAAAGATGGGCCTTGATATCAGTAATGTACTCATGCTAATCTATCATCGGCTAAGAGCAACTGGCATCAGAGGTTAAAAAAACCTTTCATTGACTTGGAAATGGGACCAAAGGTCAGACATATGGAGAATCTTTTGGTTTTTGTAACTGTAGTCCTACATCCGCTGTAACATAAACTCATCTGAACGACAATCTATAGATGTAAATTCACTTTACATTAGCATTCAGGTTCATCACTCCTCATTAATAATTGTTTAAGTCATGGGAGCAGCCGTTTCCAATGGTTTCTAGGTCCACTGATACCTTCATGTCTTGGCTGTTATCTCTCTTTCTCCTTAAACATGCACTCAAGCTTTTTCTGCATTTTTCAAGATATCCTGGAGAAATCATTTATAGCAGCTTTATCATTTTGCTGTTGTTTTACAGTACGGTATTAAATCTCAGCAGTTGCACCACACCAACTCAGGTGTCCTAATTTGGCCCTTCTTATAGAGAGGTTGCAACCTCTCTATTCTGAGGCATAAGGTTCTGTCTTAATATAATCTCCAAATATCTGAATGATCACATGACACAGGTTTGCACTTCTGCATTGTCTAATTTTAAGTGATGCGAGTCATTGTAATATGCATTGGGTTTAGCAGGACAATTGCAACGGCATTTGCATTGGTCATTATTTGCAAAACCAGACTGGTGGCCTGTATATTTGCAAGCTAAACAAATTTGCAGGTGTGTTATTCCAATATCAAATCATCCTCCACCTGCATATTGTGTGAAAATATAGGCACAGATGGCTTTTTGTGATGTGACCTCTCCTCTGGCCACTGAGGCATTTGAGGATTTTCCAAAGCATGCTGTAAACTTTACATCAGATGTAACCTAGTTTAAAACTTTTCTTTCTTGTAAACTTACTTTATCATCATTACTTCCTTTACTACCATGCTTTTTAAAAGTCAGTAATTACATTTGTGAAGTGTTTGGATTACACAGCAATAGAAATTGCTGCCTAAGTTTATAAGCCTATTGTTTTCTGTAAACTGAGTTTTAGGAGTCTTTTGCATAAGCTATTGTGTCCGCCACAGCTATGAAAGCCGATAATGAGGGTAAAGAAATGTCCATGTTTTGAATTAGAAATTGGGCGTATCAGGCCTGCCATAGCATGTGACATCAGGGGAGGGCAAGCTCAGACTGGCACAGACTCACAATGGGCAAAGAGGAACATGTTGGCTAAGGCATTATAAAAATACAAGCCATGGGAGTTACAGCATGAAACAGTTTCTCATGCATTTTGTTTGTCTTTGTTATTTGGTGACTGCAATTTTAGAGAAGCTAGTGAAAGCTAGCAGTGCATTTGGTCTGTAATGTAATGATTGGATGAACAATTTATGGTCCTGCTCCTTCCACATTTATACCACTTTACTTATTGATTGTGATTAGCATATGAAGAGACTTTCAACCAGCATAAAATGTTTCTGAAAAAAATCGCCCATCCTGCCTTTAATTTGTCAGTCTTAATAAAAGTGTGAAAATAATTAAGGGCTGATACCAATCCACACCTCACGACACAGGTACACAAAAGAATCAGCAGGTTTATGGGAACCCAAGAGACAACCTGTCTATCTTTAGAATATCGCTCCACCCTTATCCATTTTTAAAGGCTGCTTTCAAGCCATCAATAGGGCCTCTTAAGTTTTAGATTTACACAGAAGAACCGTTTTTGGTTCTTCAAAGAACCATTCGGTCAAAGGTTCTTAAAAGAATACTTTCTTTTTACCTTTCTATAATCTAAAGAACCTTTTGTGAAACAGAAATGTCTTATATGGATATTAAAGGTTTTTGTGGAACCATACAGACAAAAATGGTTCTTCTATTGCACGGTGAAGTACCTTTGATTACCTTTTTGATTACTTAGATTTGTACTGAGAAATTTAGATTTCAGATCAGAATTTTGTGGTTCCTTTAAAGTCCTACAGATGTTTTGGCTGGTCATTTGAGTTCTTATGTTTATGCATTGTCACACTGACTCGTAACTATAGCTATATTATGCTGTAAACGTTGCGACAGACTGCTGTTATAACAGAATCTTGTCCAACAGGACTATATGACAAATCAAGAACTAAAGTTGCTGTGGGCCACATGAATAAGCATTTGACATAACAGATTATGTAGAATTTGCCTGCAGTTTAAACTATAGCTGGCAGTGTTATGATTTTTTTTTCTGGCCTAAGAGAGTAAGAGGTGGCAGAGGCAATCAAAGTCTGTGGAGATTATTGCCTCCCATGACAGTGATGAAAATACACTGTGTTCTCCCCAGAATGTTCCGGACCAGGACAGTACCTAAGCCAAACAATGGCCGTCCATGAGCTGCCTGGTCCCTCAGTAATTTAGCTGAAAAACACCTCACAGTCTCCTCACAGACCCTTGAGAAACCGTAACTTCAGCATCTCTATTGATGGTGTTTGGCAAAAAAAAATTCCTTTACTAGATAAGCATGACTGCAGGTGAACTGAGTTTCACCAGCACTCACCTGCATCTCCCTTATCCACACACACACACACACACACACACACACGTGTGCTTTGACGCTGACCTAATTTAACAGAGAACCTTCGCTTTGGCAAGCTTAGCCAGCTTGTGACTGTTTCACTGCATATTGTCAGTCTTGGGCAGTTTCAGCTGGATGTGGTAATAGTTTGCTGACTGCTGGACTCCATCACCTTCACTGTCCACTTATTCACCTTTCCTCTTTATTCTCGCTCTGTGTTGGGTTGAACTGAGCTTGAACTGACTTTAATTCTTGCTTTAATGCCACAGTAATTCTTAGCACTTGTCCTGGCTGTGTTATAATCCTTCTATCTGAACCCGTCCCCATGCAGCATTCCGGTTTGTTTTGAACGTGTCAGATGTGGGTACAAACATTACGATGTTTTGAAACACTAGCATTCCTTTTACTAGTGAGAACTTGCAAATTATTGGTTTGAAGAAGACACACCCAAATAGGTTTAGAAATGTTGTGATGTAATCCGGGAAATACTTATGAAAGCATGTCCTTGCAGCATTTATTAAACATATTGAGCAGTATGTCTCTCAAAATGTAAGAAAGTTTATGGGAGAAATTCGTTTTAGTGCAGAATTGTTAGTCACTACAGTACAAAGAAGCTACAGTTTCTGGTTCCCTGTGACAATCTTTAAACCCTTCTGTGTATATGTATACATTTGCCATTACTAACCACTTAATAGGTAGTTTACCAGAGTTTTATTTAAAAACAGGCAGTTTAAAGTGGTTAAAATGGGCTGAAGATGACAACAGGTTAAGTCCAGAAGGAGGGAAACAGTCATTAAGTGTTCCTGTGGCTCAACTGGTAGAGCTTTGTGTTAGTAGTGCAAAGGTTATGGGTTTGATTCCAGGGTACACACATACTCATCAACTGAGTAGCTTGAATGTAGCTTGTACTATAAGTCACTTTGGCTAAATCGTTTGCCAAATGTATAAATGTAATGCAAATGTATAGATAAATAATATGCATATTGAATTTAGATAATATATATCTAGACAGACAGTGTGATATGTTAACAGTATGTACAAAGAATAAGTAGGAATATATGCATAAATATGCAGTGAGAAAATACTTGTATATCACAGAAGGATCTTTAGAGACGGTCATCATTAGAGATGTGACAGGTGAGGTGATGATGGAGTCTGTTTTGAGTAGGTTTTTCTCTCTTCACCCTCTGGTATCAGACACACCACCACTGCTGTCTTTCTTGCCAAAGGTTGTTGTGTTATGCGAGAGCCCACATTAAAAACTCCTCCATTTAAATATTACAGGATTAGTTATTTTCTGAGCAGCGGCGCAGCATCTGTCTGTGGATTTGGCAGCCTTTTTCAAACCGAGTGAGCTAAACTGTCCAAGACAAGCTCTGGATACAGTTGTTGTTCATTGCCACAGGGCAAAATTTCAGCAATCACCAGAGAAATTCAGTCAGAGTCAGTTTTATTCTGTGTCAAACACTTGAATTCTGCCCACTGTACAGGGTATTTTTTCTTCTCATCTATTAGATGTTTCATGTACTGATGCAGAACTCTGTGTGCTTTTCAGTATCTCCCCTGATGCGCCGCAGCTGTGTGTGACCCTATTTCTAGACTCTGTGCCTGGACGAGGGCAGAAGTAATCTCAGTGGGTTGTATTAGCATTTTCATTACATTCATTTGAATATTTGCTTTTCCTGTCTGCTACCACTGTGCCAGACGTATGCAGAGGAGATGGTTAGAGGACTCGTGTTTGGAGAGTTTGTGTCTATGAGACATCAAAGGCTTGTCACTGAAGTAGGGGCCTTAGGTATGAAGCATTTCTGGATTACAACCATTAAAGGTTACATGTTTATGTGTTTATATGTCACGTATGTAGTACGAGTCTCGGTTCTCCTCAGGTGTAGGACCTCACGGGAAAGACAAACATTGCTGAAGGTTTATAGGAAGTTAACCTGGCTGTGATGGATTATTGATTTCTTTATACGTATTCCTCTCAGGTTATTTCACCGAAGGAAAACAGCTCACCTCCAGACACACTTCTTGTGACAGGTCTCTAGAAATGTGTTTTCGGTTTTTTTCAAGGTTTTCAGTTTCAAGCATGAAGCTAAGCTGTGTTGCTAACGTTCCCTTTTTTGAGGATTTTGTTACCGTGTTATCAAATTACATAGTTACGTCTCCGGTTTTAATGCCCATACTGGAGCGTCCACACAAACGTTCCCCTTTAAAGTGGAAATCCGAGTTTTTAAATGCCCACAGACTCTGGCAAACACCATATTGGGATACAAGAGCCAATCACATGATGTTGGACAGTTGCCAGCTGGTGGTAACCCATATAATCCTGCCTACTTAGAAGTCGGGTCATGGAGGGGTTGTGGTGATGTTCTTTTATGAGAAGTGTAAGGCTTTGTTTTTGCTGGCGTCACAACACAATTGTCGGTGGGTTTGGACATCAAGTGACCAGAATGTTTCTGGAGGGTGTCTCGTACGGAAGGGTCATTAGGATGGGGAGGCACACTGGACTGTTTGTTTCCCCTTGAGAGCTCATAGTTGCACAATGACTGAAGAAAGCTGGGATTGTTGAGGACCTGAAGAGTCGCTTTAGTTGGACATCGTAGGCTGGCCGTGTCTTTGCCGGAACCGCCTAACACAACGTCTTGATGCTGAGACTTGTTTTCTTTAATGCTTAAAAAAAGACAATTCTAATTTTAATGAGGGTAATGAGTTTCCCTTTATAAATACTATAAATGCATAGTTCTAATTGCATAGGCAGAAATCGTCTGCGCAATGATATGCTAAAATGCTGCTCTGTTCTCCAATTGCAGAGCCCTTGAAGTGCATCCCACAATTCCTCACGCCCACTAATTCACACTGACAGAAAACCTAAAGATATAAACTCCCACTCGCCTCCAGAAATACAACAGAAAGTTGCTCCTAAGGTAGATGCAGAGCTTACTTGATTTAGGCAGAAACTTTTTGATGGAGCATCCAACACTGGAGGGGCTCTTTTGCTTTCATTACAATTTGTACAACACATTATACACTATGTAAAGCTTTACATGAAGATTTAATGATAGATGTTTCATTTCATGCATTAAGCAGACATAAGGAGCAAAAAATCAACATGCACAGTTTACTACCATCAGTGGAAAGTGCCTCAGGGAGCCATTAGGAGAAAGGTTTGGTTGTTAGTACCAGAGAAGATGCGCCCCAGAGGTGTGCCTCAGCCAGGTTTACCAGAACATGGGTGCTACACAGAGGGTGGTTATAGTAACTGGGTGTGGTAATCTCCTGATGAGTGGGGTGATAGTAAAAAGGCCTTAGAGATGAATTACTCGCCGACCATTACTACCCGCATGGCACAAAGTCCCGTAGGGCTTTCACAATTCAGCACTGCTTTGCAATCGTTCTTATCTCTTATATAGACATGGGAAAGAGTCCATATTGTTACTACATGTTCAAACACAAGCTGTTAACTGCAAATGCTGTGAAATGGATGCAGTGCGAGACCTTGTATTATGAAGAAACAGGGTCAAAGAAGCTGGAAAATTACATTTTCTTGGGTCATTCAGACCTTGACACTCGCCGACACTCTAATTACCCCGGCGTGTTCGCGTTCGTGCGCAGTTCAAACAATAGCAGATTTAGTCTCCTGTGAGGAAAAACCACCCACAGGATGTCCAATCAGGTGAAAGCAGACCCACTGCGAGAATAGGCGCTCTTAAGATGGAAGGGACGGCCCTCACATCCTTGACATATTTACTGCAAGCTTCAGGGGCGTCTGCAGCTTCCACCAGGAAGCCAGATCCAGTTTTAACCTGTCTGTCAGAGATTTACTGCAGAGCTCTTGAAAACGGATGAATTTTACATGGTTTCATGGTTATGAGAAGAGAGAGATGGAGAGGTGGACGTTTCCCATACTCCTCAGGGTCAGGTTCTTTCAGGGCCGAATTATCATCATTTTTCAGGTGCAAGCTTGGGATGAAAAAGGACGCGCTTGAGTGTCGTGAGGGGGCAGAATGCATGAAACAGAACAGGTGCGTCAGGGCCCGTATGCTTTTGTCTGGCAGATTATATTTACATGTGTCATGGTTCCCTATAGCAGGATGTAATCTGGCGTGATTGAATTTGAAGGCGAGGATTGGGACAACAGAGCAGGGAATTGGTTGTTTGTGAAAACTCAAAAGAGCGTCCCCTTTGATCAGACAGCTGTGAAGTTCAAAGTACCCTGCTCGTACAGAAAAAACATGTGCACCATTAGATAGCAGATGCATCGATGGGACACAAAGCTTATTGCCTGTTTTCCAGCCAATATTTCTCAGATTTTTACTTTCCAGTGAAACATTTAGCTCCAGGCCCACGCTGAAGCTCTCCGTCTCTATTCAACTCAATCCAGCACTTATTCTAAATATGGACTCGATGCTGTGCGGACTTGGAAGTCACGTGCAGAGCGACCACACAGATCGGTGGCATTGCTCTGAAAGTGACTGCTGTTTCAACAGGGTTCTTTTACTGCGTAAACATGTTTTCCGCACTAATCTCTTTCCATCACCGTGTGAGAAATTGCAAGTGCATTTTTCTTTGCAGTTTTATGTTGCATACTGACTTTATGGATGGCTTGCCTCTGTGTACAGAAATAAATGTTTTAACTGCGTGAATATTTGGACTAAATCTCTGGCCTCTTGTAGTAATGGCTTTTAAAGGAATTTAAACAGCCAATTTAGAGTCATTTTGCACTTAACAAAAAGAGCATAACAGCACTGAAGGGGCCAGGTTAGTCTAGTGTAATACCCAACGCTACCTAACCCCGTGAACTGCCAGAGATTAACCACTAAGTACTGGTTATCTCCTCACACTTGGTTAATCTTTCTTTACAACTTCTATTTTGATTGATTCTGTCTGGCCGTCTGCCTGTTTGCAAAGTAAGCCAGACACATAAATCCAGGTCCAGTGGATGTGGGGTTTGTTTTTAATTGCATGAAAAACATGCATTGCTTTCTGTACTGGCTTTGCTACATTGTAAATCATTCTCAGTGCAGGTGTCAAATGAGGTGAGGATGGGTTAGCCAACCCCCCCATCTCACCCCGCCCCCAAGCATCTGGGGTACCATGAGCCTTAGGGAGGGCATCATTCCCCATCTTTCAGTAATGAAAAGCACCCAAATGTTAGCCATAGCCACTGAAAATAAACGAATCCAGGCCAATTCCACAGGGAACGTTCTCAGAACATTCTCTGAAAATTCTCTCAACAGTATTAAAAACATTATTGCAATAATGTTAGTAGAGTTTTTTAACGTTGTATATCACATATCAAAAACTTTATTCTTAAGTTGAAATGTTGCAGAATTAAAGAATTTTGAATAGCGTTCTTATAACCATGCACTAATGCTTATACAACGTCTAAAACACTGGACATTTTTAACGTTTTTGTTACTTAATGGAAATGTTAGGGAAATGTTCTTACAACCAAAAATTGTTAGTAGGGTCGCCGCCGAAAACGACACAAGGGCTTCCTGAAACAGAAAGATTGCCAGATGCCACACTTTTTCATGTGTTATCGCTTAGATACAGACACAGCAAGCTGTAGCCGGGATTCATTGTGGCTGGGATGGGAATCTTGGGGCTGTAACACGAATGGCAAGAGTGTAAATTATGTGTGAATTTGTTTGCCAGTTGACCATGTCTCTTGACTGCAGAGGGTCTTACTGGATTTTAAGTGTGGGTCGTATTGTGGCAGGTGGTGATTTACCAGGTTGAGATGATGAGTGCAGTACTAGCAGAGGTGAGTAATGACCTGGCATCTCGGTGATGATGTGTCACGAGGGCATTCCTCAAGTCGTGTTTGGCTCCCAAGGACATCTCTGCTGATTGTGCTGGCTGAAACCCAGCAGACGTTGGCAAGTTCCTGGGGGCTTGTATCTGAGGGCTTGTCATTTGAGCACACTTTCAATTGAAATCTCTCCCACTGTGTTGTTAAATAAAGTTAAACAGATCTCTAGTGTGCAGTATGCTACATTTATGTATATTGTATACATTGCATATTTTGTAATTATCATCTAAACTTGTAAATAGCACAGTCCCACAACTAGCTGATTGTTGTAAAGGAAAGTTATTAAGAACAATTTCCAACATAATCAAGAAGCTTGATATTTATGAGAGTTTGGAGGAAATAACAACCCTGAGATCATGTAGAAAATGGGCAGAAAGAGCTAATAATTACAGCTTGTGGGTAATAAATACTGGTTGGAGACAAACGCTAGAATCCCCAAAGCAGCAGTTACAGGATGGGAAGGATAAGCGGCCCTCATTGTCTGAGTGGCAGGACTCACGGTGGACAGGGAACAGGGCTGTGAGCAGAGCTGACAGGCGTAAACAGAATTCGCTCAGGAGGAGGGAACAACGTCTTGTATGACCTCGTGGCATTTTCCAAACATGGCAGCTTGCGGATTTATTGAACGCTACGTACTTTGCTTTTTGTTGTTTGTGTGCATAAGTGTGTGCGTGCGTGCCCTGTGTTTTACTATGCATGTTATCTTGGTAGTTGACGTAAAATGCTATTGAGTGTTTCTAAACAGGTCGATGTGTCTCGGAGCGGCATGCTGTAGTGCATGTAAAACTAACTTGAACTGTGTTTTGCTTAATCTTTTATTAGGCATATAGCTTGTATGACTTATTAATTGAGAGACTGCATGAAATGTTTGTACTTTTAAAAATTAATAGCAAGTCAACAAGGTAATTACAACTTAAAATGAAATGTTGGCATGTGTGTAGCACCTAAAATATTCAAATCATTCATATTAATTTAACTTCAAATTACGACCATCCAGACAATTTTTGTTTGAAAGAACGTTTCCCTAACATTACCATTAGGTAACAAAATATTAAAAGTATTATTTTGAATGTTTTAGGAATGTTCCAAACATCTTTTTTAGATGTTGTATTAACATTATTGCTTGGTTACAAGAACGTTATTCAAACATCAAACAACTGTATTTTTAAAACATTCCACTAACAATAAAAAATAAAAAAAATTGATGAATATGATTAACAATGTTAAAAAATTGTTCTATGAACATTACTGCAAGAACGTTTTTGAGAACTTTTAGAGAACAACGTTCTGAGAATGTTGGGACACATCTTCATTTGTGTATCATATGAGCTTCAAAGTGGACCTTGTTTTGTTGAAAAAACTGCTTGTTTCTGATTATTTCAGCATTATTGCTTCCGACTTTGAAGATATGGATACGGTTTTGAGCAAAGGTCCTGAAAGATAACACGGACAAGGGTTAGAAAGTGAAAGCACATTTTGTACTATATGCCAGCAGTGCTGTTTTTTTCTTAACTTTTCTAAAGAATTCAGGCCTCCTGCAGGATATATGGTGACAGGGCCATCACTTAACAGAATGAATTACAGCTTGGAAACTGATGAGGTAATGGAGATCACCAGTGGCTTTTTGAGGGATGGGGTCGTATAGCTGTAAAACGAACTGAAGAGGCAAGGGGATAACACTGGGCCCCAGATGCCTTGAAGAGCACTTTGTGTAATTAAACGTGTCTGTAATGAAATAACCGTTTAGCATTACAACTGCGATGGGTCTCCAAACTAACCCCAAACTCCACAGCGTAGGGTTTTATGCAGTTCATATTTTTACATTTCAGTCAATTATGAGCATAGTAATCAGAGAGTCATTATGTGCATTATCAGTATAGCCGACACTAATGCACATTCTGGCCTTGGGCCTTTTTGTATTTTCTTTTATTAAGTTATGTTTTCTTCTATCATGGGCTCTTTAAGTACTTCCCCATCCATTGCGCTGTCTAATTAACATAGTTTTGCAGGTGTAACAGTGTGTTAATGATCGTTAAGTGACTTCCAATGGAGTAATTGATAATCACGGCGTAGGAAATGAATGAATGGCGTTGACGACACTAAAGGAATTTGTATTGGCGCATGTCCAGAGAGGCAGGAATGGGAAGCTGCGTTCCGGAGATTCTCATGGAATGAATCTGGGACATGCAAGTGTACTAGGTCTTTAGGGAACATGAAGACTTTCTCAAGACACTTTCACAGACGGCAGAAGGACAGGTAATGCGGATCTGGCTGTCGCATGGCAGCGCGTCCTTGCGTCAAAGGCTAGCTTGCCCTCGCTGTTTTTGCGCGCCTCAGCAGAATTTTGGGAGGTGATGTCCTGCGTTGGGCTGGGTGCTCTAATATAATGAAAATCTACAGTCACCTACTCGGCCAGCAGGGAACGTTCTCTAAGCACTGGCTAACATTCCCTATAAGTTCTCTCAAAGTGATCAAAAAATTTTCTTGAAGTAATATTAGTAGTACCTTTTAATGTTATATATTGCATATATCAGAAACGTTATTCTTGTGTTGTTAGTGGAAGATTTGAAAAATGTTACAAGATTAAAAAAAATGTTTAAACGTTCCTAGAACATTCTAAATGACATTTTTAATATTTGTTACTAATGGAAACATTAGGGAAACATTCTTACAACCTAAAATGTTTAGCTGGGTCAGGCGACAGCTGTTTCTTAAACAGAAAAGCCGTAGGTAGTGGCTCTCAGCCTGCCGCACCGGCGCCAAAACGAGTGAAGAGGATTTTGAGATGCAGAGGAAGAAGAAACGTCAAATGAAGCAGTGAGCTGTGAAAGAACAAACGTGATGCACCTCGCAGTGGTGCCGACATGGCAGCGAGAAAAGGGAAGATTGTCCATGGAAAGCTTTTGCTGTGGCCTAGTTGCTTCCCTATTTGCTGATGTGCTGCTTTATCCCTTCGCTCTCTTTTCTCTTAGCATTTGCTCTTTCACCAATTCCCTCTGCCTCATACCTCTGCCTCACACTGCCGCAGCTCCTGCCAGTCACGTGTAAGCAGGTCGACTGAGGACACGCACACTGAATTTAGCCTTATAACTCACTGAAGCATTTGGATTGAGGGAGAGATGCAAAGGCAGCGACTGACCACTAGAGGTGGGCACCAGCCGGAAACTGGTGGGGTTGCATTGATTCTTTAAGTTTAGCATGTGGTTATTCTGTGCATTTGTTGCGATCGTTTACTCAGTTCTCTCCCATTTGCTGTGTGTGGATGTTTATGGCCTGTTCTGAGTTCAGTTTTGGTTGAACAGTATTTCAGTGTTCATTGACTAATTCTAGAGTATGTTTCGCCTTCACACAGATTTGCTCTGACTGGTGGTCATTTTCTTTCTCTAAAAATATTACTGTGAAAAATGCAATTAAAATATTGATTTTTTTTTTTTTTGGCGTGAGAATATTTCACCATTAGGTAAACCTAAACCTTACAGAACATTGAAGGAATAGATCATTTGTAAGTTTAATTGGTCAGATGGTAGTTGAGGGACAGTTGAAATGTTCGTCCACCCGCAGTCATTTCCTCCATCTGTGACTGAAAAGCTGCAGGGAAATGGCACAAACCTCACTGAATAATGTTTCACTTAGTCAGCGTGGACTCGGCAGTACTCAAATGATATGAAGTGTGATCACCGTACTGACAGCAGAATATTTTTAGTGTGTTTTAAAACCTGTGTGACACAACCTTTGTTTTTCATATGACAGCCCTCACACCTTAAGAAAGGTTTAATGTGAGAAAACCACAGCTTGAATGCCAGAAATCGAGTTGAGTATTTTTTTTCACCATTGTTCTGCAAGAATGGGGTCACCATTGTGGATGGTTCGAAAGTCTCCTGAACAACACAGATTTGTTTGTAAATCTGTTACCAGGCTTGGCATCAGCACACTTGGTTTCTCAGCAACAAGTGTAGACATCAGAAGCTAAATCTTGAATGCACGAAACCTCATCGAATTACTGTGAGACAATGATCGGGTCAAAGCGCTTCGGCACATTGGGCATGTCGTATAGTCAGTCCCTCACTACACTACAGTGCAACAAAGCCATCCAAACTGAAAAGATGCCAAGAAAGTTCAAAGCCCACAATCAAAGCCGATTAAAGGTTTGTTCTTTCATTTTATTGGCTTTTGAGTGCTTACTCCGACTTTACTGTTGTTCGATTTTTTTAAAGACGCACAAATACCTTATCACAGGAGCACAACAAAAACCAGGAAGAATTCTGGAGGAAAGAGAGAGGCCAGCGGATTAAATCTGAATGAAATGTTTTTGTTTTCCATTTGAGAGCCCAGTCTGAGATCAGCTGAGCATTAGGAGCTATTAAAGGTGCTTTCAATGTTTGGCTTAAGTGGTGCACGATACGAGAAAGGTTCTGCACATGCAGGGAGTCACTTTAATACCTTATTCTGTTTATGGCTTACTCTGCTACTGCACAGACTTGAAAATGTGGCTGATGGGGTTTTGCATTTGAAGTTAGATTTGGTTAGCACTGGCTTTTACACTTTTCCATGGCAATATATTTCAGAAAATCTGTTACCTGTGTAGTCCCAAGCCGGAGATCCTGATATTTGCACCAATAAGCCCTGACCTTATTGAGGAGGGAGGGATGCAGAGGCAAACACTGTAGCTTGTCAAGGGATACGAAGTACAAATCTGATTCACTCTCCATGCACACACACAATGGAAAGAGTTGCAAACCAACAGTCTGTCTTTAAAATCATGTTTTTCAGCTTTTGATAAACTAAGGAAACCGCTAAAGCAGTACATGGTACATGGCTCACGGGACTCAAGAATTCCAAATTTAAACTCCTTAACATATTGTGGTTTTGAAATGTTCAGCTCCTGATCTGAAACACAAATTGAACAGTAACTAAAGAATCAAAATGAAAATAGTGGAGATAACACGATCTGCACGATAGTACACTAATGACCCAAGAAATTTGGAAGGGTGAAGAGATTGTCCTGGTGGGCTGCCAAAAGAGGAATTAATAACAGTTTGTCAAAGGGAGCAATTTATTCACTTGGAATTAGTGTGGCTTTGAACCGTCACGGTTGAGCACACATAGTGTAAATGCAATGAGGGGCCCTCAGATCAGGCATTACTGCTGTGGTGGCATGGACAAATAATGCGTTTCATGGACTGAAAGAATGTCAGTATCAATACCCGGGATGTACCGTGCACACATGCAAACAGAGCCGTTACTGTTAGGCCTTTAAAGGTAGAATGTTGGACACGTCATGAGAAACGCTACATTAAATATTTGACTTGAAGGGAAAAGGAAAACTGTGGATTATGAATTGTTCCACGCATATTTAGAAATTCAGATTTATGTCTTCAGGCCTGTCAGGTAAAGAGGCTTAAGTCAATGTAAAAACAAAATTCATTCTGTTTTCCCCTTGTAATACAGTTTCCTGGGAAAATTGTGAGGGATTTATTGGTGCATGTAATTCCAGATAATAAAAATGGTTTGCCTTGGTAATTATTCAGCAAAAAACATTTTCAGCAAAACTTATTATTTCTGAGCTCCTCCCCTTTTAGCACCTGTCATATAGAGACCACTCTAATTAATTCCCAGTGGGGAAGATGAAGGCCTGCCCTACATCTTTTCCTCGTTGGATTTCTTGTTTCATTGGAAAATGTCAAATTATGGAAGTAAAATAGAGAACGAATGCTATTTCTTGTTGACTGTAACTGTAAGGTCATGGCTGTTTACAATATTTTGTATCATATATCCTCTATTCTGCAATATATGGTTTTGAAGCCGCTGGGAAATCGATTAACCCCGCGCCACCACATGGGCCTGGAGGCTGAGTTTGCCATTTCACCCAGTAAAAATGCAGCTGAAACAGACAGCAGCTGGTGGTGTTCCTATAGGCTGATTCTTAGTGCTGCAGCCAATTGATCATCTGTTCAGGTGTTGTGCCTGACACGCTTTGTTAAAAGAAATTCTGTCCTCATATACACACCATCACACTTCCTAATCCATATGACTTTCTTTCTTGTGTGAAACACTGAAGGTGATATTTTGAAGAATATCTGAGCTGTTTAACACAGTGGATTGAATGGGGGCCAAACTGTCCAGCTCTGAAAAGGCAAAACAAATCAATAACTTTAAAGTCAAATATAGTTGGAACATCATTGGTTGTTATGATTTCATTAAAAATACTGATTATTATATTCATTGTGTGTTTGTGTGTGTGTGTTTGTGTGTGTGCATGTATAATGTATGTGTGTATGTATGTACGGATGACCAAATTTTAATTTTTGTATGAATTATTCCTTAAATCTTTAGACAAGTGTAATGTCCTTGACACGACCTCCCCCTCACATTATCAGAGAGTGAAACTGAAATGGAGGAATCACTCCGCCTTAATGACCCTTAATGACCTCAATACATTAAGGTCCAAATGCAGGTTGTTGTGACCATTAAACCTTTCCACCAATCAAACACCTGCGATGCAGAGCGCCTCACTGTCACTCGACAGGTGGAAAGCTCCCTTAAATAATGAAATGAGACACTGACAGTGTGTACAGTATTCCATCATAACCGTTACTGTGAATAATGGAGCGTCAATACAGTATGTGTTTACAAAGAGACAAAGAACATGTGAAGGCCAGGAGATACCACGGTTAGCTTACATTTTGTGTTAGGACATCACATTCAGAATCTCCGCCTGCCTCTGAAGCAATGGCTTAAAGATGAGGGCTGGCAGATGGCTTTGCCTTCTGTTTGAGCATTAGGAATTCAGGGTGAGTCATCTCCCAGCTTCAGAACTCATCCAGAAAGCCAGCGCGGAGATGTCGTGTGGACCACTCAAGATTTGTCTAAAGACCTCACGCAGCAATGCTGACTCAGAAAGTCATGAGAGCATTTGAAGAGAAGGTTAGCAAGCTAAACATTGCCTCATTGGATAGAACAGGAAAAACATGGATGCAGTTGCCAGGGAAGTTTTTCTCAAAGGTCACTTGTTTATGGCACAATGATCGTATTTTGTCCGTGCACCTCCTTATTTTTATCAAAGTGTGATCTTTTGTTTGAAGTATAGGTCAGTATTGACGATGGAATAACAACACTGAACTTCGTGATCTTCGTAGTCTGCACGTTCTGTGTGAAACACATCGGTTGGAATCTGTGCAAAGCAGGACTTCCCAGCTAACAGGGAACGTTCTCAGACTGTTGGCCAACATGACCTAAAATGACCTAAAATGTTATTTATTATACATATTAAAATGTTATTCTTAAGTCGTTAGCAGAACATTAAAAAAATGTTTCAATAACGTTCTTATAACCAAGCAGTGATGTTAATACAACGTCTGGATGTTTTAAAGTTCCCAGAATGTTCAAAATAACAATTTTAACATTTTTGTTACTTAATGGAAACGTTCTCGCAACCTATATTGTAAGCTGGGTTGTCTTTGATGACTTAAATTGCACATACTGAGGTCATAAGTTTAACGTGTGGTTAGGGCTTTTTGTATTTCTGTATATTTTCCCTGCGTGACCTCCCGCAGTAGATCAGTGCGCACGATTCCCTGTTCGACTTGAACAGCTGTGTCTGTACACTGTCCTTTCAACCATTGGATGCAAGAAGCAAAGGTCACCTCAGCTTTTTGCTCTATTCTTGGGTTTCAAAACAAACCCTGTGCTTGCAGAGCGACCCCTTAAAATAGAGATGGGAATATTCTTTACCTCCATTTCTTGGCCAGCATTCAAGACTAGAGATCAAGATTAATGGTGGTAGCCATGACATTCTTCACGACTGTTTTTGGCACCAACGCTCCCACCGTTCTTCTTTTATCTCGTTTGAATAGACTGATTTTGTGCACTAATGTTTAACTCTCTTCCCGTTTTTCACCTCGCTGCATTAGAACATTCTCCTGAGGGACAGCTGGAAAGCAACCACAAGACCACTGCAGTAGAATTGTTTTTCCATATTTAGTCTCAGAGATGCACGCTCGTTGATGGTGCGGTCAGAAGAAGAATTGGTTGTACTTAATCTGAGGCAGGGCCACAGGCAAAGATCTAATAGTGAGTGCTGCTTACTGTGCGCCGTGCTTCTCTCCTTGACTCACTGCATGCGGGTTTAGATACATGCTCTGAAATAGATACCGGGCATCTATTTATAACCGCTGCATGGTGTTCTTCATCATGTGATAGCACATGTTGTCTACATGGTTCTAAGGTGGAACTGTTTACTAAGGATTTGGGGGTTTCTAATGGCCCCCAGTGGTGGTCAATTACCAGGGTGGTGTTATTAGTTAACCCGGGTTGACCTTCACAACAGATGGAAGCGGGGGGCCTGTAATCCTATTGACCCAGTCTTGTTGCAAAACACACTCCGTGCCCCATGCATTATCTGTTGTGATTATATATGTTGTGTCACTGCCCATCTAACAGGAATTATTCTTGCATTAAAATTAGTAGTAACTTTTACGTTATAATTCGTGTGTGTGTGTGTGTGTGTGTGTGTGTGTGTGTGTGTGTGTGTGTGTGTGTGTGTGTGTGTGTGTGTGTGTGTGTGTGTGTGTGTGTGTGTGTTATACAATGTGTTAAAAAAATTATGTTTAGAACATTCCTAGAACATTTTTAATGTTTTTGTTACTTATGGAAACGTTAGGAATATGTTAGCTGGGTGTGGCTGCAGAACTGCATAAATCCTGCAGTAAGACCAAAATGAGAACCTCTAGGAATGCACTAGGAATGCAGCTGAGCTTCAAACATGCATCACAGAGCGTAACGTAAGGACAGAGCAGCCGCAGGTTTACTACTTTACTCCAGGCTTGCAGGAAAATGGTCAATCCAGACTGCTCCTAATATCTCTAACATTGCCCTCACGCTCCAGCAGAGTGAGCAAGAAAAGCATTTTGATTTAATTACAGCCATCCCCCGTCTAAGAGCTCAGACACTGACTGCTTCGGTGAATTAGGAAGACGCTGGGTTGATGCCATCTTCCTCAGGCCCTGTGATCCATCTGCGGCCACCTAAGTCTGAAAAGGCTCATTTTGCATCTCAGTCTCCCTGCACTGTTTCTTCCTGTGTATTAAGATGCTTCTCAAGACGCCCAAGTCTGACCCTTTAGTAAAAGCCCCTCTATGAAACAAGTCAGACTGGGGTTCAGTAAACTCAGAACCAGCCGGTTTAATTAAACTGGTCTTCCGGTTAAAGCTGCAATCTGTACGTTTTGCCTCTCTGTCGCCATCTCTGTTTGTAACATAAAATTGTGGGTTACTTTACATATGTTCAAAGTAAATGAAGCCAAACTGTTTTATTGTCACATCTTGATCAAAGTCAGCTTGCAGTTTGCGATGGTAATGCGCAAGATGCTTCTCTCTGGCTGTTTGAGTTGCCTAAGAGACTGCTGCCTGGTTTCTGCCTGGAGACAGTGCTTGCATTGTCCTGCGTCCTCCGTCGCCCACAGTCGTGACTGCAGGTAAAATTACTTCAGTCTGAGGAGCAGCAGACCCCCGCTGGTGATAATAAGGGGTTACGCACCTACACTCTTGTGACAAATTCTCTGCATTGCGTTGCGCAGTTGTGCAGGAAAATGTGACACCAGTCAACAGCCATATACATGACTCTGAAACAGGAGACGCGTGCTCTCATTGTGTCAGTGAAATGGATCCAGGCTTGAAGAAGTGCTGACTACCTTTTGGATCTTCTGATGATATCTCAATTCTCAGTGTTTGAGTAAACTGCAGGCATGCATTGACTGCAGGTACTGGTGTCTTTAATATGTACATCTGTTCTGTCCCAGCTAACAATTTTAGGTTGTAAGAATGTTTCCCTAACATTTCCATTAACAATCAAAAATGTTAAAATAGAGAAGACCTTTTAGTAGTGTTGATGCTTGGTTAGAATATCCAAACTTTTTTTATTTGTTATGTTTTAAAAATGTTCCACTAACAACTAAAGAATATAGTGTTTAAAGAATGTAGTGTAATAGTGTTTTTGATATATAGCGTTATAAAAAGTTCTACTAAAGTTACTGCAAGAATATTTTTTATAACTTTAATAACTGCAAGAACGTTTGTGAGAGAGCTTTCAGAGAACGTTCCTTGTTAGCAGGGTTATGCGTTTATGTTTGTTGTGGCGTGCGTATTGAACTATGTGTGACCTTGAGTCTTGAATTTATTTAAGCTGCAGGTTACGTTCCTATTAGTAACAGCAGTTAGGACGAGAATATAATGTGTGTGCATGCAATTGAAGGTATAATTACAGATAGTTTTGAATTGAGGCTGGGAAAGTGGCTCTTACAGGTTTGTTCAGGCAGGCGCTGCAGTAGACTGGCAATATTAGGCTTTCTGATGGCACGTTTTAAACTCAACGTGTGATGTATTTTACAGCACAGCAGAAGGTCAGTTATTAAACTGTTGCCCTTCATACTTTCTGACAGTACACAGAACAACAGCAAACAAGCATGATATTTTGGATATAATTGTTTTTCTGAAATGTCAGAATCATGTTTTTTAGCTACGTTGTTTTGGCCTCTGTTTTTTTCTGACTTGCGTAGTTTAATTTTCAGGCAGGGAAACAGATGAATTCCTCAAACATTTGATGGGCGCTGATCAGACATGATTATAACACCAAATTTCCTGAGCGTGAGAGTGGCTACAAATTATTAACAGTCGCTGAGATTTTCTATTAAGCGTTCCCAATTTGTTGCCGTGTCTGAAATGACTTCATGGAAAAACGAATCTTGGCAGCATCTTATTAGAATCTTTTTTTACTCAAAACACCTATTTTTAGATCAGTGGGCCTGAATGAGACATCAGTGCTCATTTTCAGGCGGAAAAATGCCAATAAGTTGTTATTCTCTGGCCCCTTTATCGACGCTCACTCACACACACACACACAGTCTTTTTTATTGATGAATTATGCGAGCACACATTCTCTATAAATGTAGTATTCTATCAGACGTGAAGTTTGGCTTGCTGCATTACCATATTAAATGTCTAAGAGTCCTGGGTGTTTTTTCAATGTCTCTTTTAGCTCATCTCAGGGGACCTTCTTCATTAGGAATGTTATGAATATTATGTTATCAATTATGACTAATGTGGCTCTGTCATTCAGCTCATGTACATAACACCTGGGGCCAGCGTGGACCAGAGTCGATTATAGCGAATCAGGCACAAAAGACTGCCTAAATATATCTCTAAGAACAATGACATAACTGTCACTTTATTTCTTGACTTAAAATCAGTGCATTTACTTTTATGCATTCGGAAGAAGCTTTTATTCAGAGTGACTTACAGTGCATTTGTGGTTTACAGTTTATCAATGCATGTGCTCCCTGGGAATCAAACCCACAACCTTTGTGCTGCTAACGCAGTGCCCTACCAATTGAAACAGAGGAACACAGAAGCCCTTTGGAGGTAACACACATCCTGACCAGCTTTATCAGCTGTGTCACAGTGACCTTATAAAATCTTGCTGAAGAATTGCTTTTTTTGGTACCGCAGCCAAAAATCCAGTTTTCTTCTGGCGCTTTTATCAACACTTGTGATGTTGGGCCTTTCCTAGGGTTCCTTATTATACCTCTAAATCCTGCTGGGGACTCACATGCAGGTCTTTAGTGTCTATGGATTATCAAGTGATGTCAGTTGAGAATAATAAGGCTGAAATAATGACCATCATACTTTGAACAACATGTGACAGAAGACCGAGAGCAAGGCTACGGTCTACAGAGCAAGAGAGCAAACAGAAGGTTTAAGAAAACGATATTCCTCATTGGTCGAATGGTTTGTTTATAAGGGGTTAAAAAAAGAAAACACAAATACATAAACTTAAATTGATTTGAATTGACCATTGAGGTTGGAACTTGGACATTGGAGGCTTGAAACATTTAAGCTTATTTTCCTCATGCGAATCTAAAGTCACAACTGAACTGGCAGTCTGTCAAAGTCTTGTCTCTAAGCGCTGAATCCGCTTTAAAATCAGATCTCATTACCGTCCTACCTGGCTGAAGCAGGGTTACGATCGAGGGCACAAGCTCTCAGACATCCTGCATAACAGCGTCTCAGTCAGACCTGCACTGCTGTCCTTGCTTAGCACTTGATATCTGTCTCAGCCTAGAAGATGTAGACCGAATTTGACGGCTAATCTGAAAACTATTAAGGTGGATTAAAACTGGGCTCAGTGTTAGGTTGCATCTCAGAGAACTTCCAACACACAACATGCAGATCTGTTGATCTACTGGAGTTCAGCTGGAAAGAAGAGAGTTTACAGTCTGATTTAAATGGTTCTGGTCTGATACGAACTGAAGTCAGAAGAGAAATGTTGGAACATTAGCATCTAAATGGCAGTGACCCAGCTAGCAATTTTAGGTTGTCAAATGCTTCTGTAAGGTTTCCATTGAGTAACAAAACGTTAAAAATGTTATTTTGAAAGTTGTAGGAATATTCAAAAAGTTTTTTTAGACATTGTATTAACATTATTGCTTGGTTATAAGATTGCTATTCAAGGTTTTTAAATTCTGTAAAGATTTAAAAACATTAAATCCACTAACTTCTTAAGAATATATGTTTTGAGATATGATATAATGTAAGAAAAACATTCTACTAAGGTCACCATAAGAATTCTTATGAGAACTTTAAGAATACTTTGAGAACATTAGCCAACATTCTGAGAACGTTCCCTGTTAGCTGGGGAATCTCTGTGCAGCTCAATGTAATTCTTTAATATAACGCGTTCACCATGTTTGATTGCGTCAACAATGATTTCAGCAGTTGCGATTGAGAAACTTGTATTTTGACCAGGAAGTCTAACAGTATGAGGAAATTTACTACACAGGAGTTGTTGAAAAATGTCTACAGGATGGATGGGTTCAATAACGACAGAATTTAAAGGGCCAGCCATGTCTCAGGAGACTAAGATAAAGGTGTCCTGCTGGGGTAGTGAAGCTGCTCTTCTGCTTTGCATGGTGTTGCAGACAGACAGTTCCAAGAAAGGCAGAAAGAACCTCACCAGAACCTGAAACGTTGCCAATGTGGTGTCATGAATCGGCCATTTATCAGTCTTAACTGTTACGAAAGGATCACTGTTCACTGTACAGTGCCCCAGATCTTTCTTTAAATGCCCTACTTCTAACATTCTGTTGTTAATTTAGGTTTTCTGTAAGGACCTTGGCATAGAGCACCTCTAAAGACTACATACGAAAAGCTAATTTAATCGGTCCTGTTTCAATTTAGTCAGACGGTGGGATGTGCCACCAATTTTGGGTTTCATTCAGTCAAACGTGGACAGTAATGTTTCTGTTTGATATGGTTGAACATCTTTATTTAATTTGCCATCATGTAAGCGGAGGGTCAAATAAAAGGGTCAGGGAAAATTGAGAGGACACACAATCCATCTCATAAACCCATTGCTACTGGAAAAATGGCAGCTCTGTGTAGCTGAAGGTCCTAGCTAAAAATTTTGGGTTGTAAGAACATTTACATAAAGTTTTCATTTAGTAAAAAAGTGTTAAAATGTTATTTTATCATCACATAAATGTACATTTTTGTTATATAATGTTAATAAGTTCACCTAGCATTACTGCAGGAACGTTTTGAGAGAACTTTTGGAGAATGTTAGCCAATGTTCTGAGAACATTCCCTGTTAGATGGGGTCTTACTCATTAAGTGGGCCCTACAAGATCCTTCCTGTTTGGAGCTGGCTAGCTACCACATCCAGGATTTTTAAGGATTGAGTTGTGAGGGAATCCATTTAGCAGTATAGGCAGGTCGTGTCTCAAAGGGCTGCATGTGTGCCTGCCTTTTTTGGGGGTGGGAAGCTTACAAGAGAGGCACTAGTCCCATCTGTGTTTGGCATGGGCAGCATTTAAAGTCGGGCCCGTCACATGCAGCTTGTGTAAGAGGCAGTCATGAGACTAAGGATAATGGCTATATATAACATGTTAGATAGCAGTTAGCTGAAAGGGGACAGGGCACCCAGATAAGAGCCTATTAACTTGCAAGTGCAAAGAATGAATGAGTAATCTGTATATTCATTGGAATAGAGGTCTGGATCCATCCATCAATCTATCAATCATTCCAAAATGAACCCCCCAAACAGTGTCATCCTACATTTATATGTGATGTGTATATAAATTATTTATATATATATATATATATATAATATATATATATATATATATATGCTAAAGATATGCTAAATATATATATATATATATGCTAAAGATATGCTAAATATATATATATATATATATATATATATATATATATTTATATATATCTATAATATATATTTAGCATATCTTTATATATATATATCTTAATATAATATATCTTAGTATTATGCTTAATATAATATATATATATATATATATATATATATATATTATTAAGCATAATACACACACACACACACACACACATACACATTTGTGTACATATGTGTGTGCGCACATGTATGTATACACACATATATGATATATACAGAATGAGTGTGTGCATGCATGTGTATATATACACACACACACATATATATAGAGTGAGTGTGTGCCCCTTTTAAAAATGTGTCTCAGTACATTCTGCACCATTTTGTTGCACCCCATATAGCTGTTTGCAAGAATGCATCTTATCTAAGCTGAGATCAGGGTGAGGTAAACCTGAAAGCACGACTGTTTATACTTCCTCAAGGCAGAAACCTCAATTAGTCCAACTGTCTGATTTTTGTAGTTTAACACATCCGCAGTCCAGGGAGTTTTCTGATGCTGCTCATGGCGGTTTTGATCACCCTGCAGCGCGAAATGATGAACAAACTTAGAAAGGTCACAGTTTTCTTTGTTTTTCACGTGCCTCGTCCTCTGATTCTCTTTAAATGCTTTGTAAAATTCCCCAGATACTTTGAAAAGATGGCTAGGGACTGCCAGTAGTACATGGTCAAGAGTGAGACGACCTTGTATGATTGTTTTGGATGTTAGTGGAAAAACTCCAGCACGGCATGTTACGTGCAGTATGCATTACAGCTGATGCATAGACTAATGTGTGTAAGTGGTTGTTTTTGAGCATTATCTCAATATCCTTGGATTCAGGCTAGCTGAGCATACTCTATACGTCAGGTATATACACAAACCTCCTCTCGCCGGCTGATTTATGTGTTTAATGACCTTTCTTGTTATGAGAGATTTGCAGAACGGTTTTTTAAATGGAGAGAGAACCAAAAGGTCATTTTTGACTGTTCGTATCGCTGATTAGCCCTTACTGCGCTAGCCGTGAGTAGGTCAGCTGCGCTCATTAACTTCTGCTCGTTTAATAGCATCAGTCCAGCACTCACTGACGCATTTTGTCTTTTGTGCATGACCATCGTCTGCTGAATATTGTCACTTTTTAAAAACACGATCACACCAAGACGTCCGGATAGAGTAGAATGTGTTAATGGGGCGAAACGGTGGCTTTATCAGCGTGTGAATTTGGTAGAAGATTTCCGGCACATGCAAACAGCTTCTCTCTGCCATGGAGCATGTATAGCCGATAAGAGGTCACGCGCATGGCTCCAGAACACCAGCAGCAGAGAAGCTACACGGCATTGGCTTGCATTCACGCGTGCATCGTCATCACAGCATGCGCTCTATGCTTGTGACCTTAAACCTTCAGAGCCCAAGGAGCTTTTTATTGATTGATATTGAGACTCTCCATAACGCAGAAAAAGAGAGCTGGAGATGGAGAGAGACACGAGTGGAAAGAATAAAAAGGTGGGGAGGAAAGATTGATTAGCCGAGGTTCTCGTGCTCTTGGGGAGGGGTCTCAGTGGATGGAGATGAGTCAGTATCACATGAGGGGGATGTGAAGAGAGTGCTAAACGTGTGTGTTTGCATGCGGTGCGTGTGTATTGGATGCTGGGTGAACACCTGCATCGCATTTGCATTGATACGCGCGCACACGCATGCACAACACCTTCAGGGCATCCCAAGTAGCCCGTTTAAATCCTGTGGGTAAGTGGATTTAGATTTTGCATTTGTACGTGTCTGTACATCAATATTTAATATATGAAAAATGCCACACAGATACTGTAATGGAACATAAAGTGGCACAAATTAATCATCATATTAATAAATTCTCACAATTATGAGAAACTTAATGGCCAAATGAAAAGCACATTAAAATCATCACAATATTCAATGTCGCTTCATTTTATATTTCTGGCAAAATCATTGTGAAAATATTTGGAATGTCCAATATATTACCCAGTCTGCAGCTAACAATTTTAGGTTGTAAGAACGTTTCCCTAATGTTTCCATTCCATAACAAATGTAAAAAATTTGTTTTTTAGGCATCGTATTAACATTTTTGCCTGGTTACAAGAATGTTACTCAAACATTTTGTAATTTTGTAACGTTTTTAAAACATTCCACTAACAACTTGGTTGTACTAACGTTACTGCAAGAACGTTTTTTGGTCATGAGAGTGACCATTTTAGAGAATGTTAGCCAGTGTTCTGAGAACGGTCCCAGTTAGCTCCAATGACTGGTTCAATCCCAAAAGGATTTTGCAACAATCGCTAAGCGAGCTGCCAGATTAATACGACACAGATATAATAAGATGGAGTTAAAATGCTGCAGAGATGTACAGAGGAATACAGTATGTGACCTCATTTCATCAGAGCTCAGCAGCTGCTAATAGGTGCTTCAGACTTTCTCTGTGCGTTCGATATTTGCTGCTTAATTCAGTTTGGTTCACTGCATTTGAAAATAGCGTTTTGGTGAGCAGACGTCAATGGTGTCACAGGAGTTTTTTGTACTGGTTTGGCCAGGCCCAGTGGGAGAAAAGGAACCGAATAAGCGCCATCATCAGCTTTGTGAAACAGAGAAAGCTGATTTCATGCAAGCAGTCATCAAAAATGCATCGCTGCATCGCTAGAATATTCATGCTCAGGCCTCCTGTAAACCGAGGCAGAGTCGCAGCAGGTGTCCTGCAGGTATCCATTCCACAGACAGGCCGCCGCGGGAAGGGTTGTGCCTCAGCAGGGTGGGGCATAGGTGGGCTAGTGGAACGATCCAAGCGCAAAATGCAAAGCCTCTTTGCTCACATGGAGATATTAATGCATGTGTAGCATTCTGCTCTACCCCTGAGGCTTAGACCACTTCCCTTCTCACAGTGCTTACTGACACACACACACCGTTTCTTTCACACAAACACACTTCCTCTCTCTGCTCTCTCACATTCTGGGCATGTGCTACACATTTTCAAAATCGACTGATCTGTAAATTTGTCTCGAATGATCTGTCTGAAAGGGGTAATAATCTGTTTCTGAAGGGGCGTTTACATAAAGCATGTTACAGCTACATGGAGCACAGTGGAACGGTTAGCAGCGGTTCTTTAAACAGTAAATATTTAAAGAACTTCTCCAAGAGGGCTTTAGACATCACACAGCACCTTGTGAACGTGCAAATGAAAGCATTGTCGCTTAAATATCACAAAAAAAAAATAGTTGATTACAAACTGATTGACTAGTTGGTTGTTGGATGACTAGTTGACCAGCATGCCTCATGCCTAACCCGTGCACATCTTTTTTTAGCACTCCCCTTCCACCAAATAAAAAAATCATGCTGTTTCTTTGTATTCGAGGGTGTACAACCGTTGCAGAATCCAGGGTTGTCTTTTCCCAGCTCTCAGTTCATTAGCCGTAATAAAGTTGCTGAGGTTTAATACTAACTCAGATGAATGTTAAGATCTCCACAGTCACATCCTGTTTATTGATCTCCCAGGGTTTAAAAGGGAGAGCGTTTCTTAGATGTGTCGGCAGTGACTGTATTCTCTGATGTGGACCTTTGACCTTCCTGTTTTTTTCTTTCTCAGTATGGGGAAGAGGAGGTCTGCTCAGACCGCCTGGATGTTGACTTTCCAGACTTTGACCTCTCGCAGCTGGACACCAGCGATTTTGACTCTGTGAACTGTCTCAGTGAGCTGCACTGGTGCAACGAGCATTCAGACCACTCCCCTGCCTCCATACAGTACAGCGCTGGAGATTCAGACCTATTTGAGGTGGGAACTATCATCTCTGCTTCCTTTATAAGTGCTGAGGTTGATCACTCAGATGTCTAACCCCCCCATGGTGCTGATAAACACACAAGCCACCGTCCTGGTAGTTTAATTGGCTTAAAAGTGTGCTCGAGAGCGCCCCCTGTGATTTCAATACACCTACACTGATACAGACATCACAGCACTATGATACCCAACATTCCTGCAGTATTACATCACCAAAGTATGGATTCCTCTGAGCAGGTGTTGGGGATGCTACAAAAAAGTTTAATCTCAGGTTTGAATCTGGTCTGTGATGTGTCTTGATTGCATTTCTCATGTGCTTCTCCATATTTCTCTCTTGTTACTCCAGAAAGAGAATGCAGCACTGCTCGCTGCGCTAACAGACAGCCTGGATGGCATTGTAGAGGATGCAGTCGGGGGGCTGTCTGGGTTCCCTTCGCTGGGGGAAGACCCTGATGAGGGCGAGGAGGAGGAGGAAGACCATCTCCCAATGGACAGTGAGCCCCTCACTGGCTCACTGAGCCCAGAGACAGAAGACCCGTCTCTAGTAAGAACCCTTCCTTCCTGTTTAAGGTGGATTTGGATGGGCCTCTGAGTACCCCACAGCATGGGTATGATAGGCAACACAGGTCTGAATTTTTCTCATTTTGGGCTTTTCGATTCTCTTTAAGCAACCGCTCTAACAAGAATCCTCTTCACAGGCAGGGAAATGGAACGTGGCCACAGTTAATACAGACCTAAGGCTTTTGGCTTCTGTCTAGTCTTTTGTTTTCCCAGACAGCCCACTGCTTTATTTTCTTCCTCTGGCCCTTACAAAAAAGTACTTGGACCGTATCATGATACAGTGATGGTGTCAGATGCTAATACTTGGGTACCTTGATGCATACAGCACCATGGTACTGTACTGTTACCATATTTGTGTAACATGATATTTTCATGGTACTTTAAAGCTGCAATTCATCACATTTTTAGGTTAAGAATAAACAAAAAATAGTTGTCAAGCAAGTACATAACAGATCCATGTTTAAAACAATCCCCTAACCTTACTCTGATTCCCATTATTATAATTATATTATAATTATAATACAATTATAAATGGTAAGCTTATAATTATGATTTATAATTTGAGCTGTTGGATCGATGTCAGTTTGGCTTCATTTGACCTAAACATGCGTGAAAAAGGATGTAAAGTAACCTGCAGTTTTATGGTTCAAATAGAGATGGTGATAGAGAGGCGAAAGTTACGGATTGCAGCTTTAAGGAAGACTGTGGTCTTCATGGTAGTGTCTGAAAAACATGGTAATGCCATGGTACATTTTTGTAAGGTCAGGCTTGCGTCTAATTCCCAGGTTTCTGAATCATTCAACCCAGCAGGAGACAAAATGGACTTCAGATCTGCAGCAGTACTCTCCTCTCCCTTTATGAGAGGACCAACTCTGTTTCAACTCTGTTTTTCCTAAAGGAATTTCTCCCAGTTTATTCACCCTCATGTCGAGAAATTTGGAGAATTGTCTCTGTTTTCCATGCTGTTACAATGAATGGAGACAGAGACTTTCAAACGCACTGAAAGTATCTCAAAGCTGGTGCATAAGATTTCTATTCTGTTTTAAGTCGTCTGATGTCACACAATAGCTTCTGAACAGGCCGAAGTTGAACTCGTCATTTACTGATAATCTTCTCCTCCAGTGAGCTGTTAACTGTTGCGACCGGATCATTTAGTCATTCAACTAGTTAAATCCAAGTCACGGACAAACCATTAAGATGGGCTATGTCTTCTGGATTAATCGATTAATTGAAAAGAGCCAACTGAACATAGCTACTGCTCTCATGAAGCTAGGCTGGATGTCAGGATATAAAATGTATGTCTTTTCACGCAAAGCTCTCTCGTCTTGCTCTTGAGATGATTTGAAAATAACACACAAACCATATGGACGTTTTTTATGGTGCATTTATGTCCTTATAGAAGCTTGAAAGTCTTCATCGTAATTACATGGAAAAGAGGCACCAGTACAGTTCTACAGAATCTGTGTTAAACCAAAATACTGTCAAACATGAGGGTGGGTAAATAAAGATATTTTTCTTTAAAATACCATTTCCTGGAACAAGATGTTGGTCTCTTATCTGTCGCTCTCAGTTCCCAAACTTTAGCAATTTAATCTGTGTACTTTGTGAAGCCAGTTAATACGGTTATACCCGTTAAACAGCTTCTCTGTTCTTTAATTTCTGTCTCCTGCAATGCTGCAAAAAATTGGTCAACAGTCTATATTGTACTGGAGTTGTTTTCCCTGTTTGTCATCTCCTTTCTGTGATTCTTTTTTTTTGGCATAGATACTGGCAGTACTTACAGTAACGTCTGTCCTACATTGCCTCAATACCTTTGACAATTCATGTTGCATTATTCAAAGTCCAGTACCGCATTGTTTGATGCCTGTGAAATGCACCGTCTGATTACAGACGCAGCCGCTGTCTCTTTATAGTCTTGGTGCAGCCTTACCAAAAAAAAAACTAAATTACAGGATGGGGTAAAATTGTAGAAGAGATGCCTGACAGAGAGACAAATTGAGGAAAATTGCGCATGTCTGACTTGGAGTAAGACTAGTATTTTGTGCTCTTACAAATGAACTGTGGTTTTACTACAGTAAAAGTGTAGTAACCGTGTTTTTGCCGCATTGTTTTCCATTTATATAACCACAGTTTTACTACAAATATCATGGTAAAACCATGGTTGCTGTAACAATACCATGGTTAATTTGTGGTTATCATGATTTAACTATAGTAACCATGTTTTTTTTGGCTAATTTTCATAAGGGTGGGATTAGTAGGTTTAAATATGCTAATATTAAGACAGCATCAGTTTTTTAGAGTTTGCTCATTAAATTAACATTTAGGCAACGGAAATGAACAAAATATGAGGTTGTATTTTTTAACCTTTCCAACAATTGTTTGTGGTTGTAGCCTGTAAAATAATATAATATAGTGCTCTTTTTAGATCAATTTAAAAAAGCGATGTCAAGCTGAATTGTGTAACATTCGTACCACCAAACTAAATGGCCAACATAATAATTTTTAAAAAGGCGTCTCGAAACATGCCCTCGTCTTCTATTGGTTGGACAAACAGATAGTCCCGCCTCCACTCAAGCCATTGGTTGAGCCAGTATTGCTATTTCAGACTGGTTGGAATGTTAAAAGCTGAATCGATAAGCAGATCTGTTAAATTGCACATCTCTTATCTGTTTCTATTCCCAATGCTACAAGTCTGGACAGATGCATTCCTGTTTCATTCATGTAATAGTGGAATTCTTTCCATTTTGCTGGGCTTCCTCCCAAGTCTCTTCATGACAAAGTTTAGTCTGGGTGTAAATTGAAGCATTTTACCCAAGAGCTGAGAGCCCCCTCTGCTGGCAATGGCTGCAGTTACACCTCAACTCCTAAATGAGGCCAGTCCGTGTGCAGAACAAAAGAGTGCATTCAAGCTGCAGGAACAGGGGGAGAAGAGCACATGTTTTCATGCTGTAGATGGCCATTGCATGTCAGAACAGTTTGGTGCACAGAGGCTGAAACTCTCAGCACCCTTCAGTTTCCTCAATGGACACTGAGAGACACGGAAAGACCTGCCAATTTGGCCCATTAACAATCACTTAAGGGATTCAAGAACACAGTGCTGTTTCTCTCTTAGCTTTCTCCACCTCATCCAGTGCTGAGCATTTAGAACCTGCAGATTTTCTCCCACGTACAATATTATATATAAAAATGTTGCTCAGCTACTTTTATCACTTTACGGAGTTCTCTGTTATGTTTCATTAAAGTATCAGTTTTACCTCCTATAGGAGAAATAAAAATATGCACAAATGAGAAATAAAGTAAGAGTGGAGAGCCAAAACAGATAGTTTACATATGTAATTTGCACAGTTTACTGAATATAATTTGCACTTAAAGTTTTGATTTTGAATTTTGGCTCATTTGAACACAGTTTGAGACATTGCTGAGATCTCTTCTTGAACTCTTTCAGGGGAAATTAAGTTTTTTTTTTCATTAAAAGAAAATGCGAAGCTACTGCAAACACTCACTGGAGCCGTTGGTTTTTGGTTTGAGTAACTAAAAGCCAAAACAGAAACTTCATGGCATTGTCAGACCTTTAGAAGCAGATGTTAGATTTTTTTACTGTGTTTTGTTTGTGTTTTAAATGCAGCAAATTACAATCCTTTGCCTCTCGTTCCTCCAACAGCTCAAAAAGCTCCTGTTGTCGCCCCCTAATGTGCCTGTGGGCCTCGAGACGCACAAAGACGGCAGCATGCATCGCCATAGCAGCAGGAGTTTGCATGTCAAACCCGTGAGGCCTGCGCTGAAGGTAAAATGTTCTGAACGCTTTAAATGCGGCTTCAGCTCATAACATGTGACACAAGTGGTTGAGGAAGGCATCCCATAATAGGAAATGGATTTAACAACCTCAGTGTGAGCACATACACCATTCACTAGGCGTTTAAGCCACGCCGTATTCCCACCGCAATGCTAATGCCTAATTAGCTTATGCCAGCCTTTAGAAACCACACTGAGGATTTGAGCTTCAAAGTTCCAGAGCCTGTGAAACCTGTGGTTTCTCATTCAGTGCCTTGGCTCATTGCACCACAGCTAAGACTGCTGTCGCATTAGAGTTGAGTTCAGCCATCTGTCGTGGAAAAGCCACAGCCTCTACCCAGCCTGAAGGGCAACACTCACTTCCAGTTTGAGATTACATAGAACAAGCTATAGTTCCTTGGATAGAGAAAGAATATTTAGCAACTAAGCCTGGCACATTTGTCACAGTAACCTCAGAGCAGAGCACACACTAAAATAGACTGTAGAGCGCTGCTTCGAATGGCTCGCGTGTTCGGTCATTTCGTAAGAGCGTTGCAAAGCTCGCTGCATTCCGCGTAAATCACTGTCACGAGCAAATGCTTATTACAATAACTGTTTAAATAACTTGTGTCACTTGTGCTGAAACTGTTTGGCACAACAGGGACCTATCATTGAGTTCAACATCAAAGTCAAGATCATTTCCACATTGAGCAGTTAAAAGTTATGCTGTATGCCAACATACATACACCTGTGACTACTGAATACATTCGGTTCATTTTTTTTGTTGCCTAGCAACTGTATAGATATATAATTTCCATTTATCAACATATTATTTATTGTAATGTATAATGTAATTTTTTACTAATAAATATATGAGAGTGTTGTCCTTTGATATATTGTGGTTGACATCCCTTATTAAAACCACTAATGCACTCAGGGTTGTTGTAGAGTGATTTTATTTTTCTGATTCACTTTACTGTAACTCACAGCCTCTCCTGGCTTTATTGCTTCATCATATTTCCATTGTGTTTCATATCAAATTAAATTTAATGAAATGTCTCCTCCCTCTGCAGAAGGACAAGACAAGCACACAGGAGCGTAGGCTGCGACCAGTGAGACCCGCTGGGCGTCTTTGCACTGAACTCCATCGCCACCTCACCACCGCACAGGAAGCTGAGGAAACGCCTTCTGCCGATGAAGACGAAGATGACGAAGAGGACAGTGACTCGGAGGAGGAAGAGGAGGAGTCCAGCAGTGAGGGCGAGAGCATGGTGTGCGTCGAGCCTCCCAAACCCCAGTTCTCCTCGGAAAAAGAACTTCACTCAGTAGTGGAGCTCATCAAGTACATGCACACGTACTGCGTGCCCACACGCAAGCAGGCCGGCTGGGATCGCAAGGAGCGCGAGGCGTTGGCGCGTAAGGCCAAGTCCGAAAATGCCCACGTTCCTCGCAGTCTTCCTCAGAACTGCAACAAGCCCACCCCCCAAACCTGCAACGGAAGCGCGTCCAGGCCGAGAGCTCCCTTCACTCGCCGCAGGGAAATCAAAGCCCACTCTCTGCTCAAGGAGCTGCTAGAAGCCGTCAGCTCGTTTGACGTGAGCAAACCGTACAGGATGCACAGCCCCCCCTACAGCCACTGCAGAGGGGCCGCGGCGCAGCCCAGCCCTGAGGTTTCTTCTCCTCCTGCAGGCCAGTCTAAAGCTGAACCTAAAGACTCAAACTGTGAGAGCTCTCAAAAGGCTGCAAAGCGCCCCAAGAGCCCCGAGCCTGAGGAAGGCTCCTTCTCTGTCAGGCGTTCTCGCCGTCTGGCCTCCTTTCCCAGCCGCTTCGCTAAGAAGGGTCGTGTGAGCTACAGCCGGTTGGAGGCCAGCGTTGGATGGTCCGGTGAGGAGCAGAACACAGTCAAACATCCTCCTATAGGAGATCCTTCTGAAAGCAGCCAGAAGGCCAACTCCACCAAGAGTTCTGAAACCCATAACCCATGCGGCAGTGACGGTAAGACAAGAGAATAATGAAAACCTTTATTAAATGAAATATAGTTTTCCAAAAACATGAAACCAGCATGAAGACAAAATTTCTATGAACGTGTCAGACTAGATTTTTCACCTTCTCAGGTGGCCTGATTGCATAAGGAGGTTTTGTTTAAGTTTATCAAAGAACATTTTCTTCTCTAGTAACCTCTAATGTAGCTTTTAGGTTCATCTTCTGTGGAGATCTCAACGATGCTCTTGTGTTTTATTGCAGAGAAACGCGCCTGCCTCTGTCTCCCGCTGGCGTCCAAATCCAACGGGTGTGTGTTCTGTTCACATCTAATCTTCTTTAGAACCCTGGAACACATCCAGGCCAAAAGTTTAAGACCACCCTTGGACTCTGTCCATCTTCTAAATTGCCTCTGGGAGGCGTGTAGAGTCACTGTTTCTTACATGTCCCAAATCACTTTGTCTCTCACAGTAACACCATTCTGTAAATAGCCCTGCCAATTACAGCCATTTATTCTCCTGTGTACATACATAGCTCAGACATGCTGTAAATTTAAACAAAATCATTCTGTAGCTCTGTACAGAATGTATTTACAGGCCAAGGATAAATGTTTAAAGCAGTACATTTCATTCATGAGCTGTATTGTCTCTCTCTCCCTCTGTCTGTTTTCCTTTTCATGTAACGTCGTACCATGTAAAAGTTGAATATATATTGCAATCTCTTTCTCTCCTGATCAGAGACACGCAGTATGCAAGCAAGTCTTTTGAGCAAACTCTCTGCGTGGAGCTGTGCGGCACAGCAGGTAACATTACGCACTCAGTCAGAGGGATTTTTATAAGCGTGCCGTGCTTGCCATTGTGCAGGCTATCACAGCTTTATTCGCTTCATATGTTCTCGTGCATGCTAATTGCTTGCCAGAACTTTTCATAGGTTTCTGAATTCAGCTGATGGTGACGTCTGAATGAACTGAATGGAGGCTTTTGTCTGATTACTGTTGAATCGAAAGCTTCTGACATTTACATAGCAAATAATAGCTATGTTTGACATGAGAGAATAAAATTGAACTAGTTTTGTACCGTGTTCTGGAGGGGATGTGAGTCATTCCAGCTTGTACAAAAGTCAGTGCTGTGATGCAGGGGCGGGGAGTTGCTAGGGTGTTGCTAAGGGTGTGTGCAAAAAGGACAGTGACAGTTTCATTATGTAGTACACATGGTTTATATTATGTATGGCTCTTTTAAAGCTGCAATCTGTAACTTTTTTGGAGTTCAGAAATCAGTTAAACAAGTACATGACAGATCAGTGTTCAATTCGACCTTGTTATCTTACCTCGATTCACAACGGTAAGTTTATAATAAAGATTTATAATTAAAGCTGTCAAGACCGATTTCCAGGGAAATGTCAATTTGGCTTTATTTGACTTCAACATATGTAATGAAAAGTACATAATGTAACCTGCCATTTTATGTTTCAAACAGAGATGGCGATAGAGAGTTACTGATTGCAGCTTTAATGATTAAGTAATTGTTCATTTAATGCATGTTATGGACTGTAACTTGCAACAGAATGTTTGATTTTGAATGTTTGGGGTGTCATTTGGTTGAGGGTCTTTGTTGTTGTGATTAATAAGCGTATGTTTTTTTTCCAGGCCTCACCCCACCCACCACCCCCCCACATAAACCAGTGGAGGATGAGATGTTTAAACCAGACAGCAAAGCTGAGCTCACCCCCAAGAGCTCATGCCTGGCGCGGGCACACATCCGCAAACTCCCCGAGCAGACAGAACTGTACGCCCAGCTGCGCAGGATGGGCCAGACGGGCGACGCAGACCGCAAGGGTGGCACACAGCGCGCGTATGGGGACCACGACTACTGCCTGCTGGGCCTCAGAGAGAGTCGCAAGAGAACAGCAGCAGCACTCTGCACCGTCGCATCCCCTGAGGAAATACAAGCGAATGAGGAGATGGGTGAGAAGAATGGGCTTCCGGAGAGACAGGAGGAGGCACCCTTAAATAATACACCTGACTACCAGCAGAGGATTGAGGACAAAGAAGCTCTGCAGGAGAACTCGCCCGCAGTGTTACCTACACCCATTCCCGAACAGGCCAGCGAAACTTCTCCTGCCCGCTCACCCACTCCAGAGCTGGATGCCCAGTCCCCGGTGTCCTGCTCACCCCCCTCTCCCGGCTGCGAACTCTCCTTCAGGTATTGGATTCACTGGTGGTCAGTCTATCGGGTGTTTTAAATACACTTTGTAGTAAATGAGATGTTTGCGCATTTGTCAAAGCCCTCAAGAAATTGTAAGAATGCACTAAAATGCACTTTAAAAATCAGCGCAGGAAATGTTAAACGTACATAAGACAAGATTTATTTTTAAAAAAACTTTTAGATTTAGTTTGTAGTTATCTTTCAGTTCGAATGTGGAGATTTAAGAAAATTACAGAAATGAAAGATTAAAAAGCCCCGTCTTTTATGCATTTTGCGTCTTATATTTGTTTAATATCTGAACTTCATTCAGAAATGTACATTATTTGTTTTCAGCAGTGAGAGCCCTGAGACGTGCCATGAGACATCAGAGAAAAGGAGCAAGATAAAGTGTGGACCGGAGGATGATGTGGTAGGACCTCCGTTCTTCTATTCTTCAACAACAGCAGTTATTGCAAAACCAAACCTGTATGACTTTATGATTCTGAGGAACACAAAAGAAGGTACTTTAAAGGACATTGATAATCAAACAACGGTGGAACCCCGATGACTTCCATTATATAGATGCAAAACCACTGAGACGTTTCTTAAAATATCTTGTTTTGTGTTCCACAGAAGGAAACAAATAATATAGGTTTTGAATGACATGAGCACGTTAATGATGGAATTTTTTTTTTAATTACCCCTTTTAAAGGCACAGCTGTATTTTACGTTTTGTTCATTTTGTGTAAGTGCTGTTGGGAGCGTGTAACACATTTGTTCTGATGAACTGCGTTTCCAGAACAAGTGCCCAGTGATCTTCATTCACAACCTCCCCAGCAGCGTCACTGAGTCCATGCTGCGCAAGCGCTTTGAGGCCTTCGGTCACCCAGAGGACTGTAAAGTTGTCGTCCAAAATGAGTGGGTACCATTTCCATCCGCTCGTCTGACGTGACTTTAGCGCTGACCGGGAGAGCGGAGAACTGATGCGTCTGTGTGTGTTTGTCTGCAGAGAGCGTTGTGGAGTTATCACTCTGAGACCTGCTCAGAACAGCCAGAGCCCACGGCACAGGTGGGACTCCTTCGGTCCGAGTGCGGGGAGCGGCAGCCGGCGGTTTGGCAGGAAGCGTTACATAGATCTGGGTAAGAGAACAGAGAGCTTTCAGTCTCTTTGATGTTCTGTCTGCGTCAGACGTCTGGCGCTCTGTTCTGAGTCACAGGAAGTCAGAGAAAGGTGTCCTCTCATTTCGGAGCTAATAAATGGCCTAGTTCGACTTCATTTGCATTTAAATGGAAAAAAATACTTTTTTGATTCTTGCTTGACCTACTTGAAAATGCAGGGTGCAGTTTTAATTATAGCGCAGGCCGCAGCGCTTCACTGTTGCGGTAAGCCGAGAGTCTAAGCAATTTGTGAAGTCCGTTCCAGACAATAGTAATGAAGAAACTTTGGTATAAAAATGTACGAATCATCAAACAAGCAGACTCATTATCTAACCCAACATGCTGACTCAGGTTATGTTTTAGGTTTTAGACTAATGCTCAAGCAACATGTAGTACGTAGTGTACAGTCTGCTGATCATTATTGCAAAAGAGGATCAGGACTGGTATAATGACCTGCTGATTCCGCATTTTCCCACGTTTTACATGAATGCTTCAAGTAGTAAGTTAATGAACACAGACTATTGATTTAAATGTGTGATGTGAAAGACATAAAATTAACATTGTTTGCCAGGTCAAATATACAGTTTGCCATCTTTATGCCATAATTGAGCATCAGAAACAAGTGTCCCAGAGAGACAAGTAATACATGTTTTCAAATGGCCAAAAAGGTTAAAAAAATTAATTCTGTAGAAAACGCTGATGACGGCCCGTCACTGCTGCTCACATGACTTTATTCTAGTATTTCGGGAAACATAATTGTTTAAACAAATGTAGTGCTTGTTTTAATGCTTTAATTCATTCTGCATGACAAACTAACTGTCGGTATGTGACTCTTTAGATGAGGCAGGTCCAGGCCCAGTAAAGAGCAAATATGACGCACTGGACTTTGACGCTCTACTGAAGGAGGCTCAGAGAAGCCTGCATCGCTGACCCCGCCTTACCACACCTCCAATGTCCCCGCCCAGTCCGAGACTCGACTCAGAACCTCAACCAAGGCACCTCTTCATGTTTACATTTTGAACATTGGAATAAAAAAATATGGACCTTGTTACTTGTAACCGAGGATCGGAGAACACTGGGGCAGGATGACACGTACACGAACACAAACAGCTTTGAGAACACAGGACACAGATGCTGCTTCTCGCGCGTGTTCGTGACTTCCACGACACTTGTGACGTCGCGAGTGGCTTGGGCTTCGTAGCAAACCGCACTCTTTTCCGTTTGGTTGTCGTGACGTGTGTGCTTTTTAAAAATTTTATTTTTACCCCCTTTGTCACTCTTCATAGACCTGCAAGGTGCTTTTATCATTTTGTCGTACAAATATATAAACAATAACTGCTTTGTATTAGCAAAACTTTGTGGATGTTCAACTATGTGTGTGTGTGTTACAATGAAAAGTGGAATAAAAAAAAACGACAAACAAAAAAATCCTTACAAGGTAGAGTTTACAAATCAAAAAGGAACGAAAAAATAGTCTTTTTGTAATTTTAGTGCTTCCTTGATTTCATCTATGCACTCAAACGAGGTAGTGTTTCTTTTTTCCGGCCTCTGTCCTCCTCTGGTTTAAAGGGGCTTTTGCTGCTGGCCGCCACAAACATCCGAGCCGATGAGACTTTTGTCCAAATCAACCCCACTGTACATCCTTAAAGGTGAAGTGTGTCATTTTTAATGGTAAAACTTATTTTCTTTTGTCCTAGTAAAATAATGATAGACCATTTAGATATGCCATTACATGGCCAGTTTCCTTGAAAAATGTAAACACTGTCTGTACAAAATGTTGTGTGCTTGTTTGAGCATCCTGTCACCAGATCCACCCAACAATTATGTGAATTTAGGGCAGGGACTATATATTTGTCCAACCAATAGAAGTGTTGCCTTCGGGAATGAATTTTGCTATTCTATTTGGCTAGTGGTGCAGAAATTTCACACTTCACCTTTAACTTATCAGTTGTGTTTGCCAGAACATCACCCAGTAAAACTCTTTCTGACAGTTAATGTACATTGTATCCGTCTGATGGAAAAAGTTGTCTGTCTTTTAAAAGGTTTCAAGGAATGGAATGTATCCGTCTTAAACCCGGCTCTCCCATCCTGTTGCTCTTAATTTAAAAACAAAGTTTAATGGTTAGACTGTCCCGGCAGCATAGCCCAGAGACTTCCGGATGAAGAAGTCCAGTGGCTTGTTCTTCCGGATGTTCGTCCAGTGACATTCTCCTGCTGGCGACTCTTGAGAGAAGGGTGGCGGTAAACTAGGAGGAAGATCTTTCCAGAGCTCAAATCTCATTAGAGATATGATGATATCTCTGCTTTGTTTACATGTCACTCTCTCATACTCTCTCTCGAAGCTCAAAACACTCACTTTTTTAACTTTCTCCTGACGGGGGAAGCTCTGCGGGTTTTTCTAGCTCTTTCTTTGTGGCTAATTCTATATTTGTCCTCAGTGTCTGTTTTTTGAAGTCCGAACATGTATCCGTGTATAACTGCGTGTCGTCCGTGTCTTTTACCGGAATTAGGAACGGGTTTGTCTCTTATTATATGCTGGGAGTTGAAGTCTGTTCACTCCTGCTTGTTGCTTTTACGCTGCGGGGTCGCCCCTCGAACCCTGACTCTGTGGTTCTAGTAGAGTCGCGTGTGTGTGCGTGCTGGCGTAGGGACAGTTTTGGCGTAGCCTCTTTTCACGCATTATCCCTGCCTCTCCCCTTTATCCAGTCGCCTCCTTTGAAACACACCCTAAACCTGAATGTTTACATGTTTGAATTCTCCTTTGACTTTACTAGAGCGCACACTAAGTACTGAACGCCTTATTCAGTGTTGAAGTACCAGGAATAGGAAGTGCCTTTCGGCTTTCCCTCTTAAGGTACTGAGCAGTTACTTTGATGCGGCTTTTTTGACCAATTAGTATCCTGGGAATTCTACAATGCCCAATAAGATGACGGTAAAAATAAAAACTGAATGAGTGTTTGTGCTTAGTATGTATACTACTAAATAAACGAGAGAATGTGCTGGTTTACATGATTATATATAAATATAAATATATAGAAAAGAGGTATATAATGTGTATATATAGCACTGTGTCTTGTGTAAACATGAGGTGTATGGTTATGTGCTGTACAGCGATGTGGTAACTTGTGGTTTAATGGGTGGGTCTGATTGGTTATTGTGTTTGTAAGAGCTGAGGTTAATACAGAGTCAAGCAATACAGGGAAATCCAGAAGGGACATTTCATTGATGGCTTCATAAGTCAAATACAGTTGTATAAAGAATCCCTTTAGAAATTGTTGAAAAGATTTTTTTTAATGACTTTAATATGTTTGATTGTTTTATTTTTATGCAATTGAGATGCAATACTGCTAATCTATGAGAGCCTTTCTCGTAAACGGAAGGATTTATTGAAGGGATGAGTTGTTTGAGGGTATCGGTGGGAGTGGGAACCTGTACTGTATGTTGTAGATTGTGGTAGAGATACATGAATGAAACAGCTTGGTCAGTGTAATAAGAATGACGTTTAGGATCAATGGCTGAGAAGGACTGTATATGAGAAAATACCCGGACAGCCCAATCTCACAAGGAGAGCCTTAAACTTTAGGGGAAAACAAAGCTATCACTCTGTCTGATCTCCTTTACAATCCAATGTGTTTTCTTTACTAAAGTAATTAAACTTTTTCAATACAGCCATATTACAAAGGTATATACATATATACGATTATATATATACATATATATATTTGTGTGTTTGTGTAGATAAATATATAGATGATATAATTTGTAATAGATCATTTTATTAAGTGTTTCAGTACACTTCAATACATTTCAACGTACACTGTCAGTCTAGAATGTACAGGTGATCCAAATAAAGGAAAAAAACAATTATATTGGAAACAAAAAAGACCTTCCAAAGGGAACCTTCTTCAAATGCAATACATTGGTTTTTTTTTTAACAGCCGTCATTTCGGTAATCGCAAGACAAGTTGACCAAAAAGTACATTTGATGTTTGTCTACAGAAGTGTGACCACATCAAATTCATTTCACGAATGTCATGATTGTTTGGTTTGGCCCATAAACGTACGTGTGTGTGTTTTCTTTATAGCTCATTGAACAAATCCATTTTAATTCACTACATCTGTTGTCCTACAAACCTTGTTGTTGTTCACAAAGTACAAGATAGGAGAGTATTTGCCCTTTGAATCGGCAGTAAATATATTTGGGGAAAACTTCTTATTGTCTATGCTACAGCTTGAATCGTGTTTATCAAGAAGTGAATCTAGCATTTGTGTCAGTTCGGTGCCAGAGCATTAGTTAACAATGTCATCGCATCCACGACGCATTTTATTGCTGCTTCGAGACCTTGTCTTTTGTGGAAATAAAATCGGAGTCAAAGGGCATACGTTGCTTTTCTCATTGTCCAGTTTTGGTTTTTGATTATTTACATCTAATAACTATCAAATTCACTTCAATTTTCCTTTTTTAACGTAGTTTTTGGTAAATACTGCTAGCAAAATTTTATATTTTTACATGTTTGTTTTATTTTGAGTTTTTTATTTATACGCCACTTAGTTTGGATGTCTTTTAAATGGTGTTGGTTTTTTTTTGGTATTGTGTGATTTCATACGTCTTGAGAATGTGGACAAATGCGTTTCAGTATTTTTAAATTGTTAAAATCTAGTTTCCTAGATCAAATTATCTATATAGTGCGAAATTATTTGATGTCATAAATTATATTTTAATTCATGTAAATAGTTTAAAAAAGCAGACGATGGCTTCCTTTTAAACTGAACACATTTCTCTTCCGAGATTGTTTACATTATTAAACTGTAGAAACTGATCCTCATATACTGTAAAAAAAAGTACATATATTCATTGTTTTGCCTCCAAAAAATAAAATCCATAATGAACAACATTGTAGTTTGTAATTCATTCATGTACTGAATTGTGCTGTGTATTTGTGCCAGAACATGTACAATGCATGCATTGTGCAGCATGTTGCAGCAGTCTGCAGTAATGCCTTCCACTGCATTCAGTCTGTTCTGACACCGGCCTATTCTTGGATGCGTGCAGAATAGCAAATCAGGGCATCTTAAGAGAGCGTTGTAAAACCCAGCAGCATCTGCTTTAAAAGCATCACTTTTTTCTACGTTCTAGCGACGGTATGCATTGTGTAAACAGAATAGCTCAGCTGGAAGCTGTCTGATTGGTTGCGGCATTGGAATCGCAGCCAATGGCAAATCGCATTCTGTGGGGTGTCCATGCAGAGTGCCTGCGATTTTTATTTTGGGAGGCTAATTATGGTGTTTTTTCTGCTGAGGGTATGTAGCAGAACACACTGAATGAAACTTCTGTTAATGCAGCTCTTTAGAGGCCTGGTGGCAATTTACTGCTCTGCTGCTTTGTGATTCAGATGTCAGAGTGATCATTCCCTGCGGCACATCCCTGCGTGTGTGGGATGCACATTTATCTGAGTGTGTGTATTTGCTGTCACGTCAGAGCTCTTATTTTAGCTTTTGCCGTGGTTGCAGATTTTTCAGGCTCCGCCTCTGCTGTGGCGACGAGGCAAATGTAACACAAGACATGACATCATAGTCTATTGACGTGCAGTGAATGCGTCTGTGACATGACGTGAATGCACCACTGAGCCCACCCCCTTCTGCTGCCCTGCCAATCACCTCTCAGCCTTCCTGGTCGATTACGCCAACACCCCCTAGGTGTTATCCAATGCTTTTGTAAGAGTGTTATGTATGTCCCAGTGGGACAGTTAGTACACACACACGCACGCACAGAATGTAATGCATGTGAGGGGCAGAAAACGCTTTTGCACAGCAACAGAGAAAGAAGCTTGCCCAGCAATTCCTTGTTGAATCTTTTATTTAAAGATATATACATTGCTAGCTATAGAAAGACCAAAAAAATTGGACTGTCCAAGAATATACACACACTACATTCTCAAACCCAGTACATTAAATTTAGCATGTAAGGAAGCCCCACTCTGTACAGGTTCAGCCACTACTATACTGGATAAATAAAGTGCTTGCTGTGTTTCTGCAGCTCGACTTGTAAAGCATTGGGTTAACAGTGGTTAGGTGGTTGGTTGTGGGTTCGATTCTCAGGGAACAGGTACTAATTAAAAACAAGTGTATAACTTGAATGCACTATCTGCCAAATGCATAAATGTAAATGAATGAGATAACTACAGACAAACCCTTCTGTTGAAGATTAAACTTTGACTCTGATGTCACCATTACATTACAGTAAAACAGTCTGATAACTAAAAGGTTTAATGTACCTAAAAAAAAATTCAAGACTGGTCAGCATAATTTGACTGAACAACAATAAGGGAACTTAAAAGGGAACATATCCTTCCTCTGCATCCTTCCTGTGTCATCTTGTGTGGTTAAACAGTTAAGTGATAACACAGGTCTTGGACTGAGATGCAGCTTGTGATGCATTTCCTGCGATGAATGCAAACACAGATCAGGTGAAGATAAACTGTACCGGTTATGGCAAAGCAAATCAAACAAGCTTCATTTGTTTAGGGGGTTGGGATTTGAACAGCTGAGTTTTGCTAGTGAACAGAATGGCTGTGTTGGTAAACTAGTAGCAGAACCATTGGGACTATAATGGGGCACAGGAATACATAGATGTTTTCAAAGATTGTGAGACAGTTTGTACCACTATTATTTACCTTGTTTGGCTGCAACTTCATCTTCTTTAGCTTTCTTGGCCTCCTCCAGTTTGGCTAACTTGGCCTCGTGAGCTTCCTTCAGAGCATTCCACTCCTTCCTGTTGTTCAGGAGACGCTCCAGCATTGGTGTGATCTCCACATGGAAACGAGAGAACTCCTGCAGGATGGATGGTGTGTGATTGTAGGTGTAAATGGCTGAATAAAGCCATTAGTCTTCTAGAACATACTAGAGGTAGATTCATGACTGTGCTCGGATTTATTTAAAAGGTTTTTATGATTTGGATTGTTCAGCCAAAAAGAAAAGGTTGTCATTATTTACTCAGATAGAATGGTTACGTTTTTGTTTTTTACAAAGAAGTTACTATCTGAGAACTTGTTAGCTTGAGCGCATTAACCCCTATATCACCACAAAGGAAAAGCTGTTAGCAATGAGTTCATACATTGCCCAACATTCATACTAAACTATTCTACAAAACAAATTGTGTTAGTTTTAATATAAACAAAATGAGTTAACTTTCATAATTATTGAACTTTACTATAAAGCTGCTCTGAAACAATCTGTATTACATAAAGCGCTATATAATAAACATGACTGATGCAGAACATGTTGTTCTGAGTCTGTATGTTTTAAGATACCATTAATAACTGGAAACACAGTATACAATTTGCAGATGAGACACTTTTCCTAAATGTATAATTTCAAAATATCCAGGAACTATATGAAGGGTGTCTGTGCTATCAGCCCGACGACCTGACAGATAAGAGTCAGTATCTGACTGTATCTCTAACTTCAGCCTCTCTGCTTGCAGCAGGCCTGTGTTCTGACGTTCAGTCAATACAATGCCGACAGACAGACATTTGATGAAGAGCAGCGCTGTGAATTTATGCTGATGATTTTATATCTGTTTCCTGATGGACTCTCGGGTGGATCTCGTGCACATTTAGACGAGCAGATCAATGGAGTGCCGTATGTAGTTTGGTGTACTAATCGAAATGCAGAACCTCACCTTGTACACAAAAGAACAGACGAAATCAATAAAACCACACTGCAGTTTGGGAAGTTCATCGGCTTTGTTCCGGTCCATCATGGGCTGGAAGGAAAACGGCATGCACTTAACTCTGTGTCTAAATGAAACGCCACAATCTACAGACACAAACTGAATGCACAGTACCAGTGAAGAATTATTCTGCTAAAGTGGAAAGTTTGATGGGACTTTCAAAAGCTAACATTAAATTCCAGCGTTTGCAATCACAGCTGAGTAAAACAGGGAGTCTGGGAGAGGTCGGTTTGACTGGGCTATAGCGACTGCTCTTTCTGATTCACTGCACCGCGTAATAGCCAGTACATCACTACATGACCCATGGGAACTTTCTCATTCTCTCTCTCTTTCACTCTCTCTCTCAGCCCCCCACACCTCCCACCCCTTCATTCTCTCACAATGGGCTGCTGCTCCAGCACTGTTCTCTCCAGGTCACCCTGCTCCCAGAATTCCGCAGCCACCGACAGCGCCACCTAGAGGACAGCGCACACATGCAACATCAATCATAAACTGCGATTGATTCAGTCTTTATAGTTCCATTAGATGCATTTGGACACGCTAATAGGTATTTTACGTTTATTATTTTTCAGATCTAGTATATTAACTGCGCATCAGAGATTTAATGACATAAACATGACCGAGAAATCGCTGTCTGATCTACAACTATAATTTTCTCCGAGGCAGAGCTGGCACCCGTCCCACCGCAGCTATGAAATTTAACCATTATCGTCATTGTTCTTGGATCTACTTGCATGAATATAACAACAACATTACCGGACAAAAAAATAATAGACATAAAAAGCGACGTTCGTTTTGAATGTAAACAACGCATCCATCCACCCATTACCATATGAATGGAGTCTGAGTCTCATTATGTTGGCTGAGAGCCCAGGTATTTCATTTCCTTATGCAGTCGCACCCTTGGCTGCCTACATGTCTGAATACATTGCCTTGCGTGTGACATTGCATTATGCATTCGAAATATCTCACCTTGCTCTGTATCTCCCATGGCTTGGCAATGGCTGACAAATCACAGGCAGTCATCATCATGGCCCTGTGAGCCCAAAGCCAAAAGACCACGCTGTGAATTCATATTTATGAACCATAAATGGGCACAAATGCATATCCTTCCATATGATTTTATATGTCTTGCAAGTACATAAATCAGTGAATTGGGCAAACAGTTATTATGGGCGATTAGTTGTCGTGAACCATATTTCCGCGCAGCGCTTACATGACAATCTCCTTCCGAGTTGTTTCGTACATCATGTATTTCGTCCAGTCATCCCAGGTCTCGTAGGTCTTGGACTGATCCACGATTTTTTGAAACATGGCCCTTTTCCTGCGGTGGCACATTCATGATTAAAACAGATTCCATCATGCAAACCCTGTAACTGCAGGTCTAACTCGGTATAAATGCTTCACCAAAAACAAAGCTAGACTGATTCTTACTTGAAATACAAGGCCAGGTCTGTTGCAATGATGGCTATGTCCATCAAATGAATGACAATTTCATGCTGTCTTCGGGTGAGATTCTGGTAAATATTCAAGGCCTTGGAAAGAAAGAATTTAGGCAAAAAAACAGACGGGTTCAAACTCGCAATAAAGCCTTTTGAAAAATGCTTGAGAAACGTCATTAAATGTGCAGCGTTACATCATCTCTAAGCAGAGTTTTTCCAAACTCCAGATGGTGTCTCTCGAGGATGGAGGAGCCATGCAGCTTCGCCAGTGGATTGCCAGACCTGACAGAATCACCACAAGACAGGAATGATCAAAACACAGATAGCCACACATTCACTAAAATATAAATGACTGAGAGTAAGTGTAATGGATCTGATGATGTCACTTCACATATATTTAAGATAATTAAATCATCTCATATTTCAATGGTCGGTGATTCATTTGATTTTAAAGGAAAAATTTTAATACCTCTAGTTCACACAAAAATTGAATGGATAGTTCACCTAACAATGAAAATAAAAATATGTGAAGTAATTTTAAAGTAACCAAGTTGGTATCTGTTGGGAACCAAGCAACAGTGGCACCCATTGACTTCCATTGCGTGGACACAAAACCGGTGAGACATTTCTCAAAATATCTTCTTTTGTGTTCCACAGAAGATTAAAAGTCACACAGGGTTGGAATGACATGAGGGTCAGTAAATGATTAAATTTTTGGGTATTAAACTATCCCTTTAATATTCTGTCCATACAGGCATAACAGAATTTTACATTTTTGATGCACTGTTCCTTTAATTTGACATTTCCACGTTTCTCTGAGTAGAGCAGTGGAACGTTGACCGTTCATTATGAGCACATACTTCATCTGGTACAAGTTGTTAGTGCCACGGTGGTCGATATCGTGAAGGAGTCCAGCAGTTACCATTGCCATCGCCTCCAGGTCTGTATAGTAGCGCTTCAGGTCACCTGTCTAAGACATGATAACGCAAGTTTAATAGACTTCAAGGCGGAGCCTCATTAAGACACGCCTCCTCCTGCAGAGCAAGAGGCTGACTAGTGAAGACTCATTAGATTCAGTGAAGCATGAGAGTAGTGCTGAGAGATGCTCATTAGCTGCCTGGCCTGCGTTTCTTCCAGCCCTCCATCCTGCCTGATTTACAGCCAGATCTCTGTGATTACACATGACTTAAGCAGGAGCAACTTTACACATGGCTGATTAATTAGATGAGGCCGTCTGCCATATTACAGAATATGTATTGGAGAATATAATAATTACCCGGACAGATACCACGACTCCCACCCACCAAACAGAGGGGCAAATTCATCACAAACACGGCTACAATCCTAACCAGGCTGGCTTGTTTATTTTTCTTCTCAGTTAGCAGAGTGAGGAAAAAGTAACAGTTTTTATAGAAAGGTCTGCTTGGCTTATATTAACCAAGATGAAAACTTGTGAAATGATTCTGTGCAGGTTACCATGAGCTCTTCTTACCATGAGCAGTGTGAACATGGTCTGGCCCACGTTGAAGCCATGCCTCCAGTTATGGTAAGTGATCTTTCTGTAACCTTTACTAACCGAGTACACAAACCGCACCAGGGTCTGGAGACAAACAAGTCACACCATCATGCATCAGTGTTATAGGACTAGGTAATGTTAGAACTGAACGAGCAGGATATATCTGAAGTAAATTTAATGCTCATTATATTTTCACAAATAAATGTACTGTGAGTTTTACATAAACAGGGCTAATTAGAGCTGAATATGTGCCTAATGACTTACTTGTCAAAAAACCTAACCTGTCAATAATAACTTTGGGTTGTAAGAATATTTTGATTTTTAATGTTTTCCATTAAGTAACAAAAACATAAAAAAATGTTTTTTCGAATATTTTAGAAACATTCACAACGTCCAGTTGTGGATTTAAGATGTTGTATTGACATTATTGCTTGGTTATAAAAACATTATTCTTATTATATTATATAACATTTTATAGTTCTATAATGTTCTATAACATTCCATTAACAACTGAAGAATAACATTTTCGATACATATGACATATAATGTTAAAAAAAGTTACTACTAACATTACTGCAAGAATGTTTTTTGATAACGTTGAGAGAACTTTCAGGGGATGTTAGCCAACATTCTGAGAACTGTCCCTGTTAGCTGGGTGATTAGCACACATCTGAACCCACCTCGCGTGGAATATGGAACTTGTCCACCACACCCAGCTCATAGTACATCTTGATGCCGCATTTCACCAGGTCAAGCTCAGAGAACTCAAAATCACAGAAGTGAAACTCGAAGATCTCTGCGTCCTCTGAGTCTGGCAGCACGTCATACTGCAGAGAACCGCAGCATTACCACACACAGCAATACAACTGAGAGACATGAAACAGTAAATGGACTGTCTTTGTGTCCTACCAGAATTTCCTCCAGCTCGTCCTCGTCACATTCGTCAGGTTCTTTCTCGTACAACTCACGCGTGTTCTGCACGAAGAACGTCACCGGTTTCACCTTGTTGATGTTATTACAATCATCCTTTCTGGCTATTCAACTCGTTTTAGTCAGAATATCAGTCATAATGATTTCGTTCACGATCATAATTCACGTTTGAGATCGTTCATACCGTATAAACAGGCTGTCCTGTTATCACCGGGAATTTTGAATAAATGTTATGTATTTTAATTAGTGCACACCAGGGACTACGCGTCGTCAGTTTGCAGAAACCCACCAAGATATTCTGAATCTCATCCTTCCTGCACTTCACGTGGTACATGACCATGTCCTGAAAGATGTCCTTACGGTTCTCCAGCTTGTTCATCTTGTCGTACGTATCTGTGTTCAGCACTGACCAGCCCAGAAACTGAGTGAGAGACTGAAAAGAGATTCACATTAAGATTCAAATAAAGCCACTCGAATCTGAATTAAATAACCAGAAAACAAGAAGATCAAAACATTCTGCTTCTCGGATCAGAAGAAAATAAATTGAAAAAGCTACAAAAAAAATCATGTTCCCTCAGGGAGCTCAGCTGAAATGCTTTCTGTGCAGACTCTGTCTTTGTAGCTCTACATTAGCTACAGACTCAGAGATCTGAAGTACTTTTTACTTGAATCCAAGCAGCCTCAGCATAATACACTGAGAACATGTCATACTTTCAGCAGTAAACACAGTATGGATGAAAAGTTCGCAGATGAATAATGCAGTGTGTCGATCCTCCATTACTGTATATTTATATAGCTATGATCCAGTCCTGTTCCATACTGTGGCTTTAGATACCTCCATTAGTGTTTCATCCATTTCATCAAAAGGTTTTCCATCTTTCCTATTATAGAATGTGGCCACGCCAACAATTTCCTCTTTCTTGTTCACGATAGGCAAGGAGAGAACATTCTTTATGGTCCATCCAGATTCATCTAGAGGTTCTTTCTGGAAGGACAAAAATAAATCTCAATCAAGAAACATTTCAGTATTTAGTTTAGCAGATACAAATTTCTAGAGTTACACCTCTGCTTTCTGAAATCTTGTTACAACTTCCCCAGCTTACAGACTGGTTCTCTATAAAAGTTTTCTCCAAGTTAACAAAAATTGGTTTGCAGTAACATTAGTAGAACGTTTTCTAATCTTATACATCATACGTTTCAAAGACGTTATTCTGATTAATTTCATTGATCAAATAGCTAATTGGACTTAAAAACCTTTCTTCACATTTGATCAAAAGTGTAACTACTCTTTTACATATTAGAGGAATAAGAGAAACAGGTGAACTCACTTGAAACTTAAAGAATTCGTCTTCAGCAGCATTCATGATATTACAGATCTGTAAGAGTTAAAGAGAAGCAGCATTCACGCTCAGTGAGGAAAGACGACGCCTGGCCATTAATTACTCTTCAGAGAATTACAATTCTCCATCATTTCAGCGTGGGAGCTGTATTCCCACCCGCCGTGCACATGACAGCAGCTTTATAAACTGTAATAGCTTTCTGCTTGTCTGACGAGTGGCGGCAGCTGAGGAGGATGGAGGTCTAGTCTCTTACCAGGCCGTTCTCTGCAACGTAGGTGGGAAGTCCACTAACTAATGCCCAGTGGTCTGCCGGAGGATTACTGTAAAGACAATACATATGCGTCTGACTGGAACAATATATATTAAATTGTAATATATTTTCCAAAGTGACTATGAAGGATATTCTTGAATGCACAAACTATTTCTTTCAGATAAAAAGGAAAATCAGTATTGCTTCACGTTTCTAAGGTACAGCAGTGGTATAATATTCATAATGTGAAATCATGTATAGAGTATGTGTGGCCTCAGTACACCGTAAAACTCTTGTTAGCCAAATGTTAGCCAATGTTCTGAGAACGTTTCCTGTTAGCTGGGTAAGAACTGACATCTGTTTTGGTACACACTGTTGGGCTTTAATTAAACGGCAAGTGGCTGTAAATATTCAAATTTTACACACAATAAAATGTATTGACTTACGGAATGACTTTAATGTCTTCCTTTCCGTGCAGTATGTAATCAATCACTTTGTAGAAGTTCACTTCCTGAAGGAAAATTAATATCGTACATCAAACAAGAAATATGCAACAGCATGTGCAACAACTTGTGATGATTTATTATGGACATTTTTTCTGTTCCTCTGACACAATTAACAATAATTATGATGACAATAATGGTGACATTTGATCCATTTCTTATTTATATAGTGTATAACTTACTCTGCCATCAGGGGTCTTTGGTCCACTGTATGGGGGCACCTCGCCCATCAGTATGGGCCAAAGATCAAAGAACTCCTACAGCAAAACAATAAATATGAGAGTGACAAAATACACAATGTACAGTGATTCCAAATATATAGAGATTTTCTTTTTTAAAATGTAACATGAAGTTAGAAAATAATTGCATCATAAAAATATTTTCATTAGTGAACTTTTGGACCCCACTGTATATATAATCATACATGCAAGTCCAGCTTCTAGCTTTCCATCAGTAGCAATCATGCAATATTAATATTATATAAAAGTAAAGAATCACTCTGGTTTTGGTCATGTCGAGGAGGCCCACAGAGTAACGGTCACAGTTGAGAAACGCTCGGACGGTGTAGAGAGCTTTGTGAAACTGTCTCTCAATGTCAGTCAACTCCTCAAACACTTTGCTGGCAGACCAGAGCAGAACCTTCAATGCAACATCATGAAGGTTATGCAGAGAAAATAATCTGAAAGCAACACGGGTGCGAGTCTTGGATGTCAGATCTGACCTGTCCTCTCCTGGTTTCACAGTTGTGCAGGTAACTCAGGTGAAACACTCGCAGCACAAGATTGGCAAAGTTGAGATATTTCTTCAGCGTCTGCAAGACACATCAAACAAGTTTTCACATTTATTATGTTTTGTAGAAGTTTTGCATTCCATACAGTTTTCAATATGATTTGATTTGTATTGTCCCCATTACTAACACTTAAGCAGTCCTTCATCAACACCAAGCCAGAAACGTGTTTATACTGTTATATCAGACACATGCGTTCAATGTCATCATTAATATTATTATTTAACAATCAATACTGTAGGCTGACCAACTAGCACATATTTACTGCATATATCCTGCTACAAGTGTTGTCCACACAAAGGCATAAAACATTTACTTATAATATATGTGCATTTAACATTAATTTGATTTCTTTATGTAGGAAGGAACCAAAAACATAATTAACAATGTTAATTAACAATTGGAGTTAATTAACAATTGGTTCTTTTAACCTATTATTCTTTACTTATTGTTCTTTTTACACAACCGCTGGCTGGGAATCAGAGACTTCACGGGGATTTGGGGTAAAAAGTGAGTAAATATTAATCGTTTCTGCTTTGTTTACATTCAGCACTCCCATTGAGACGAACTGTTTGAGTAAACGCAGCTCTGTGCACACTGTCGTGGTGAAGTTAAGATCTACTGAAGACACGAGTAAATGCAACTGCACCTCCTCATCCTGAGCAGTGAAATGAGGACCACCGATCTTGTTGACAGCCATCATGACGGCCACCATGTCTTTGCCGTTCATGATGGGGGTTGCGAGGATATTTTTGGTCTGATACTCTGTGAGTGTGTCCACAAAATCACTGAAGTGGCTGTCCTAGATAATAAAACACAATGAATTATCACTGACACTTACTGTGTAACTAACATAGAGTTGTCTTGGTTTTAATTTATTAGAAACCTTTTATATAAAAAGTCACATTTCATTTACGCAAAGTGACGTACAGCACATTTAGGAACAATACATATTTTATCAGTACATGTTCTATGGGAATCGAACCCACAACGTTTCGGCTGTTGACGCAATGCAACATCAATTGAGCTACAGGAATACTTACACATTGACTTTTTTAATTTTGCAATGTTTTAAAATGTTCCACTAACTATTTTAGAATAAAGTTTTTGATATATATGATTAAAAAAACAGTCTACTAACGTTACTGCAAAAAAGTTAACTTTGAGGGAAATTTTAGGGAATGTTCCAACATTTTAGGGAATGTTCCAACATGTTCCCTGTTAACTGGTTCCCTGTAATACTGCAGGTTTCCCATAACTTTTGACTGTTGGGTGAATTTGAGAACATATCATAACATATCCAGTAAAAGGTTAAAAATTGCTTTTGTTCATTGGTCAATATCAGACAATCAGACACAGAAAATTCTGGAATTGAGTTTGAAATGAGTTTTGTAATATTGAATTTCACACATAGGGTTCATTTGCTTTCAGATGTCTTCCACATGGAGATTCAGTTCTCCATATTCTGTGCCACATTTACACTGAATGGAGAATAAGAGCGGAGTGAAATGTGGAGTCAAGGTAAGTGCTGATATTCTGCTGACTTGGGGAACATGGTGTTAGCCGATGACCTTTAAATTTAATCCAGGATCGCTCTAATTCAACTGAGATTAAAGCCTTTTATCCCCTCCAGGCCCAGTAACATTAGTGGAGAAGAGAAGCCACCTGCCCTAATCCTGCAGTAGCCTGTCACATCAATGCAGTAAACGAACCGCAGTGCAACACACTTTAAAGTTAAATAAGGATTCAGTGATTTCAGCTGCCGATCCATTCTTACCCAGATCTCATTGTCGTTTTTCCTTTTACAGATCAAAACCACTCTAACGCCTCATTCGTTTTGTTCTCGGTGGCAACACATTGCAAAAATACATGTGTGCACAGAGATGTAATGCGTATCGTATCCCACTAAATATGAGGGCCTGTGGATATTTTGGGTTACTCAGCAGTCTGGCAGACAGCTTAAACTGAGATAGGATGCTGTCGCCACCCCGGGGTTTGATACAGAGCTGCTTGGTAGTTCAGTCACATAACTCCATTGTCAAAGATTGAAAAACCTTTCTTTTCTTATAAGTGATTATGAGCACCACAGAGAAAAGTGTTTTGCTGTCTGAGAGGCAGTGAAGCACACCGTGTGCCGAAGACAGCCTGTTCTTTTGAAAAATGGTTAGTAATTTCTAATCAAAATGAGAAGATTTCATGGCCGTCTCTACACAACACATTGAGTCATACATTATCTGTCAGTGCAATGTCTCCTGAACATTCATCAAATAAAGTTTATCACCCAAAACAGCAACGGGCCACTAATAATTCGTTTAAAATCCCATCTTGGTTGTAGTTGGTGTTTATTATTCAATAATTCCGTTCCTATTCAGGCACAAAAACTGTTTTTGTTTTCAACTGTTGGTCATGACATAAATCAGTGCACAACCATAATTTATGCTGTTTGCAAAACAGAGAAAATGCACATTCTGAATAATTATGCATTAATTAACACTTTCATCTTTAGCCTAATCATGACATTAAATCAGTTCTTAAATAGAAGCATGAAATTCTAACCTTGCACTGCTCTCTAATGGCCATCAGGTGAACTGCACATTCATTTTAATCATGCACAGAGACCAGACTGGTTTAAGAACAGACTGGCTAACTTAATTCACTTTTCCTGATCATATCTGATTATCTTACCTGTGTGACATCAGGCACATTGACTGTCTTCTTGATGGTGGCCACATGTCCCACAATGCCTGTGTCCAGTGGGTACACAATCTCACTGTCTGGTTGCACCAGACACTCCTCCATTGTGGCATCTTTGTGGACGTTGAAAAGGCGTGTGGCCAGCTCGGCGATGCCGTTCCTCTGACGGTACATGAAGAGGCTCATTCGGTCGGCTCGCATCATGAAAGTGAGATGGCGCATGAGGTTAAACACCGCCCTCTCCATCTGCAAATTTTCTTGCATATCCCGCACCATATCAAAAATGATTTCACACTCCTCCACTGAGCTCAGGTCATGATAAGTGCTTATGTCCACCTCTGTTTTCTTGGTGGTCGACAGCAGATCAGAAATGACCTTCGCCCGGAACCTGGAGTCATAATACTGCTTGGCAAAATTTGGGTTGCTGTCCAGAAACTTCTCAGCCACATCCTTGTCCACTGCAGCCATTGTTTGGTAGCTGGCAGTGAAATTTTCCAGAGTTTTTCTATGCAGGAATATAAACGCTCAAAGCTCTGTGCTGTCCTCTGTACCCAGGCAGCAGAAGCTGAGAAAGACTGGGGATTACTGGAGATTGTTTTAAAGAGGCGTGTGAGTTTTTACATAATCCCGTGTCCAATTATAATTGGGATTATGGTATTCACACGATGACAGCAGTCACACATTGATCCAGTATATCTAAACATTCAGAACATCTGGAAAATGAATCACTGTAGTTAGATCACAGACTGCTGCTTGCTGAGTGGTATCCAGAACCCACTGTTATAACACCAAGGTTTATGAAGTTTTTCCATTGTTTCATTTGACCATTTAATAATGAGAATGTTTAGATTTACATATATACATTTACATTGCAATTAATACTGCATTAAAAAATGTTTCATAACCTATAGATATATATATACACACAAATTTTCCAAAATCATCAGATGATATTCAAAATCTCATTTTGAAATCTCACCCATGGAAGTCTGTATTTACAGATTTCCTTACATTTCATACACACTTCATTTTCATTCATTTCCACAATGTTTGTTTGTGTCTTTCTAATGTGTCTTTTGATTAAAACTTTTTCCCCCAAGAAAGTCCCAGAAGGAGAAGCAGCAGAACAACATCTGGTATCAGACATGCTTGAGGGTAAGGCAGCAGCACACCTACACCAGTTCAAGTTACAGAGTTACAAGTTATATTTCTCAGCAGACGTCTGTGTTCATTCATATTTGAACACGGGCTCTGTTATGAGGTAATGCACTATAATTAAAATGTTGTGTGATAAATGATAGAAATTTGATATTATTTGCAATCAAATCCCGCACACTGCTTCTCCATTCTGCTTACCGTGCACCACCATTTTGGATTGCCATAGAAACGGCATGTCACCATCCGCTCTCCAATCAAAACAGCGGGTCGACCACTCGTCCTCCAATCAGAATTCACGTCAAAACACGCTCATGGCGTCGTCTTGTTTTATTTGAGCAAATGTGTTTTACTGTATATAGATGCAATACAGTACACCGTCAGACAGTACATGCTTTATGACTACAACCATTAATGTTTCATACATACTGAAAGCACAGATTACAACACAATCTTACACTGCTATTTAAATTAAAACTGGTAATGTACATTACAATGTCAATGAACTAAAAGATGCCATTTCTTCTGCAGATTTGTCCAGCAGTTCTGATTTGGGCTGGTTTATGTTGAAGCGTTTTGCTCCATGCGTTCCTAAAAAAGACAGAAAGATGTGTCAGTACTGGGCTTTTCACAACATTAAAGAGAAAAATAATGTCAATAAACGTGCAAAAATGAATATGACAGTAGGAAAGAGGGGAATGATTACCTTTAGCTTTTGATGGTGCGAGACGGTCCTGCAGTGTCCATCTTTTGCCTCTTCCTCACTGGCATATATAGCATCACACAAGCTGCAGAAGTAGCCCACCACAGGTCGAACAAACTCTGTCCCTGTGTGTGAAGTGCCACAGGTCAGCTGAATGTTAACTGCAAGACTGCATTACTGTATAACACAGTCACGACTAGCTGCCATTGTTAGACTCGAGGTGTCGCAGAAGCTTTAACTGTATTTACAAATAAACACAAGCTCAGTTTTCTTTAAAACATGAAGACAATCCTTTAACTACCATTCTTGTGCTACACGAGATAGCCCCGGTACCTAAATCAACTGCGAGGGTAGATTTTTCCCAAAAGTATTTTTTAGGCTGGTTGAAAGTCTCTTCACATCCTGATAGTAATCCCTAAGCGGGTTAAATAAACTTATATAAATATATATCCTCTGTGGAAGGTGCAGGACATTAAAAGATTTGTCCAATGATAGGATGTCCTACTTGCCTGTCAAAAAATGTATGCAATCATATGCTGGAGGAGGCGTGGCTTAAAGCTAGCTTGCTATTGCCAGCCTTTCTAAATTGCCTACCCTACCTTTAATAGTGGTCTTGACAGGTGATGTGCAGTGATATATATGTTAAACAGTTCACTTTACAGCTGTTACTATATTATGTATTGTAGCATGAATTTTAGATTGTAATGCCACATTGACACCAATCGAAGCATCATGTTTTGAGGTGGCAGATGAACACACGCTCTTACCCACGGGATCGTTCAGGTGTGTGGGCATCTCTGACACACTATCAGAATTCCCGATCAGTGTTTCAGTTCCGTCATCAGAGGCAGAAACCTGCTTTTCATCCTCCTTTGAGTTTACATCTTCATTATCCTCCAAGGATTCCTAAAGCCAGTTTAGTTTATCATTACACATCAGTTATCTAAGAAACGTATTGTTAAAAAAGTTGAAATCGGTATTGACAAGACATCTGTAGAAATCAAATTTGTACCCATGTGTAGAAACCTGAAGTCGCAGTGAGTAACATTGTATATATTTACCTTGACATTCTGTGATGTTTGACTGGACAGCTGGTCAGAATCATTTTGGGTCTTGGATTCATTGTTTTCATTCTCTCCTGATGTTAGCTCCTCATTACTGGATGTTTGCATGAGTGTGTCCATGCTGGTCTCTTTTTGAGCTTCTTCACCTTGTTCAGAAGACACTGTCCCAGCATGCATCTCCTCACAGGAAGTCACCGGCTGTGAGACTTCCTCTGTCTTCACTTCACCATGTTTCTCTTCTTCTGCTTTCCCAGAGTCAGATTCAACGCTTATTCTGGAACAGAATTATTTGCATATATCAGAGACTTGATCAGAAAGAAAACCTATGACCTAGGAAAAGTGCATTAGTGTTTAGCTTAAGTTACCTTTCTTTTACTTGACTGTATTTGTCTGACACGGTTATTTTCAAGATTTTGCCACCTAGTTTGAAGTTCTGCCTTTTAGACTCAGCTTCAAGTTTAGAGGCATCAGCAGCATTCACCATCTCAATTAATGCTTTCTCCACCTGCAATTAAAACAAGATTCAAATTCCTACATATCTCACACACAAATCATAGAATCACATATGCTGGGTGTCATGTGATGATTTTGCTGGTTGATTGTTAAATTCAACATCGGTATTTCAATTATATTAATGTACTTCTGTTTCACAAGCCTTTCATGTCTTATGACTTAAGTATGAAAGTGTTAACGCAGAATAAATTTGTTATTACTGTAAAAATGGCTCTAGATTTTTTTTTGGTGCATTCAAGTAATTTTCACAAATCTGTTGAAATTGTTTCGGTGAAAAAAGCCCACCGAATTCACAGCATGGCACTTCTCTTAAAATGTTTTGCAGTCTATTACGAAGTATTGTTACATTATTCATGAACTGCAGCTATCTAAAACTACAGATTTCATGCGAGGCTGAGATCCCCTGCATTTTCTATGCAACTATTCAATGTTGTACTGATTCTCTTCATGACACAGTGACAGTAAGGGTTTAATTTTCATGACAGATCTCAGTATCTCTCATTGACAGAGTAATCGGATTACTTGACCTTCCGATTGTTGCGAACCAGACAACAGCCTGCCACTTCTCCACATTTTCTTCCAATGTTCAGCAAATCTGCTTCAGTATATTTTTTCGCCAGAGGGAAACCCTTCACCTCAAGCACCCTGCCATACTTTTCCTAAACAAAAAAACAGGCAAAGGTACAACTCAAAATACATTATAATTTATAATGTTCATTTATAAAAGACATCCTAAATTATGTCTTAAATTATACAGAACATTTTAAGGACTAACCTCAGTACTTGAAGTTGAAATCTTCTGTTTATCATCTAAAACAGAAACAAAGAAAGTTTTTACAATTATATTTAAAACTGAACTGACACTTAATGACTATGTAAACGAAGATGCATTAGAAGATTAAATAGCATTAGAAATATATACAGCTGAAATGAATTTCTCCAATTGCTGCAAAACTAAATAGTTTTATATGAAATGCATAAGAGAACAACCTTGCTCTGTCATTTCCTCTGTAAATTCATCTAGGGTGATGCAGTTTTCAAGATTCACTGGGAAATCTGATGCCTCCTGAAAACACAGAAAACCAAGAATTTGTTCCTTTGACTCCTGAATGTAGAACGAAACATAATTTAAACTGTGTCTATTTAACTGTAAGTCAGATGGGAAAAAACAGATCAAATGAAAGGGGGGCACGAGATCAGGAAACTGTGCCAGACTCCAACTTTTAACTATCCCATAAACACCACAGCTCAACTGTGCTTATTACCAGGCCACAGCTCCAGCAATGTTTATATTGAATTCCCACCTTCTAAAGGTAAAATTAAGAGTAAACGTTAACTGTGTTTACCTGTTTCATTGGTACACTGGTGTCTTTTTGCAATTCTTGGTTTTGTTGAAGCTTTTGGGCTTCTTTATAATCACTTGATCCATCCAAAGTTTTTGCAGTTGTATGTTGTTGCGTTTGTTGGGTTTGTTGAAGCTCTTTGGCTTCCTCACACTCACTTGATATGGTTAAAGATTCCACGCTTTTGTCCTTTTGTATTTCTTGGTTTTGCTTTTTGGCTTCCTTACACTCATTTGATGCATCTGAAATGTTGACAGTTTTGTCTTTTTGCTGAAGCTCTTGGGCTTCCTTAAACTCACTTGATCCATCTGTAGTTTCCATAGTTTTGTCTGTTGGTGCCTCTTGGTTTTGTTGAAGCTCTTTGGCTTTATTACACTCATTCGATCTGTCTAAATTGTCCACAGTTTTGTCTTTTTGCTCTTCTTGGTTTTGTTGAAGTTCATGGGCTTCCTTGCACTCACCTGAACCATCTAAATTGTCCACAGTTTTGTCTTTTGGTGCTTCCTGGTTTTGCTGAAGCTCGTTGGCTTCTTTACACTCAGTTGATTTGTCTAAACTTCCCACATTTTTGTCGTTTAGAGAGTCTTGGTTTTGTTGAAGTTCTTGGGTTGTGGCATTTGGATCACTCTCTGAAGGCATGTCTGTGTTTGGCACAGTGTTATCATCTGACTCTTCCAAGTACTGCATGTCTTCAGATACTTCCTGGTCAGTCAGGGCTGCTAAGGAATCCTGATCATCTTCATGATCAATTTCAATAAACTCTTCATCTTCTGAGTTGAGCTCATCACAATCATCTGCTATAACCGCCACACCTTCAAGATCACTATCATCACACCTGGTGTCAGGCTGATCCTTCTTGTCTTCAGTATTATTCTCAGCACTCTCATCAGTTTGTTTGCTTTGGTCTTTAGAAGGAGATTTTCTGGAGTGGGATCTAGATGAGCGCCTAGATCTCTCCTTAGAGCACTGACGTTTATCTCGCTTTCTAGAGCTGCTTCGCCTGCGAGACCTGGACTTCTCTGCAGAGGATCTTCGTTTGGGGCTGGGAGAGTCTTTTCGAGAACTGTGGGATCTTTGTTGTGGGCTTAAGCTCCTCCTCCTTTTGTTGCTGCTGCTGGATAATTCTTCATCATCTTTATCACTGGATCATAAAGAATGAAATGTTATAATGTAAGAAGTACAATTTAAAAAAGTATTGTGCCCAAATAAATACAGTTGTAGTGTGTATATTCTGCACCACTATAGTCACCCAAAATGAGAAAATTAATGTTTTCCTGAACATTTCCACTGTATTGGTTGGACAAATAGCTAGTCACCCCAAACTCACACCACTGGTTGAGCCAATGTTGTGTGACACAGGTTGTGATGCTCATTAAACAGAGCCATGTTCTGACACTGCCACAGTGCTTTCACTATGGAGGAAATTAACTTTAACTAAAACAGGAGAAATTGCTTTAATATTTAACAATTTACACTACACCTTTAAGAAGAAACATTGCAAAAAAAATAACACAAGATAAAGTAATCATGAAATAAACATGAGATCAGCAGAACAGGTTTACCCAAGCGTTTGGTACTCAGCCGAGAAGCTCACGTGAATGGTTTTTCCTTTTAATTTCAGTGAATTGGTTGAATAATGTTCCACCAGTTTGCTGGCTTCTTGCACACTGGCCATCTCCACATAACCCTGTAGAAAAAGCATGGAGTCTTTACACCACACAGGTGACTGAGAAGCAAGAACATTCCATTTGAAAACGTATGCAAGTAGAAATAATAAATTAGTGATTTGGCTACCCGGCTTGGCAAAAACAGGGAATGTTTTACTGATCCAAAACGCCTAGCAATGGCTGTTAACTCAGAGCATATGCCTTCTCCAGCAGGTAATGACATGAAGCATACCACACATGAATTCTGTGAAACAAGATACAAATACTGATTTTGCTACCATTTTCATATCAATATTAACAATATTAATAGTTTTATTTTTAGTCATTAAGTGTTCTAAGGACCGTTAAACTTCAATCTCAGCACAATTTTTCTTATATTTAAATGTTTCTGCATCACCTTAGGCTGAATAAAAATCCTTTTATCATCAGCCTGAACATTTCAAATGATAAACAATCCCTTTTAATAGTCTCAGAGTATTGTTCACCTGTAGGAAACTGCAGACTGCTGATAGACTGAATTCCAGCAGTTGGCCTTTGATCCTCAAGGGGTTATGTAAGAAATATTTCACTATATCCGCTGCCTGGTCTGCTGATCCCATCTCCGCAAAAGCCTAGAAAAATTAAGTGTTTATGAACAAAACAAACAACAGGAAAATGTATTAAGCCCTGTTTAAGCATTAAACGGGTTTATAAGCTTGTTTAAAAGAATAAAAGTCATACCATCTTAGGAAACATCATAATTTTGATGATCGCTCCAAACTGGCCAAGCAATTTTTTCAGGTAGACTTCATCTACTTCATCCACTTCAAACTTTACACACACCACTTTGCACTGTGTTAAGACATTCAAATAATTCACATGGTCAAACATCTACAGCCGAGAACAAATAGAAAACGATAAACAAAACTGACCTTGTCTTTCTCCTCTGTCTTGTTCAGTTTATGGCTGTTTTTACTGTCTGATGATTCACTTTTACTGCTTGGCAGTCGGCTTCTGCTGCCTGAGGAACCATTTCTGCTGCCTGAGGTATCACCTTAGAAGAAACAAGATAAAAGTCAAATATATATAATAAAAATATAATACAAATTTTGGAAATGTAAAATGAAAAGTAAATGAGGATGCTGAGGTTTCTATGGAGAGGAAAGACTACCTCGTTCCTGTGTGGTTCTGGACTGTGGTTTCTCAGAAAGCGACTCATTCCTGTAAAGTTTCCACGTAAAGTTAGCATGTAAAACAACAAATGTGCATTTTTTTAAAGACGACATAGCGGGAAATGAGCTACCTGCGAGCAGACCGGATCGTCTGATCCCACTCTGGATACCTAGAGAGAAGAACATTTGTGTATACTTTACAACTTCATATAAACATCAAGGTAGAAAACATACACAAAAAATGACTGCAAATGAAAATGTGCTTACGTTATGTTATAGTAGCTATACTACTATTAGTGCATACTAGCGTGTAAATCCAGTTCAGTTACAACAATATGACTGCAGAAAGATAAAGAACAAAACTGAAAAAGAAATTACCTTTCCACAAGATTGAGCTGACTATTCGCATGCTGAGCTCCTTTTATATGCACAGACCAGTCCTGCATGAGAAATAATCTCCTTTACAACAATTAACTCCCAATATTCATTAACTTATTCATTAAACTTTATAGCAGGAAATCTATAATATATCTACAGTCCATGTCTGTATAGTGAGGATACTTTTGTCTGTAATAATCTGAATCTAAGTCACATATATTGTTGTAAGAAGCAGGTTTTCGTAGCAAAAATAAACCACACAGCATTCCAAAAAATACAGATTCCAAAACATTACGGATATTCTCAAAAGAAATTTCACTTACAAATGAATACATTGGCATTATTTACTCACATCCATGCCGTCCCAAACGTATGTACCTTTCTTTCTTTTGTAAAATTTTGTGGCAAGTCTTTTAAAACTAGTTCCCATGAGTTATATTACTGGTTTTCTTAGGCTACACAATAGCTGTTGAGAGGAATTTCTCAAATCATATGTCTAGCGTAACTCTTAAATCTGAAATATTTTGCATTTCTCGTAAGTTTGAAATTTGAAGTATGAAAGAGGCATGAGAGCTACAGTGGATGGTAAACAGTTTGAAAACCTCACACTTCTCACACAATACTACCATATAACATCAAAGGACCTGGAATATAAATTGTGCCGACTATTTTTATAATATTTTAGTAGAATTTTATAATACTTTATTTTCTGTCCTTTAAGGATCCTGGCATTCCCTGTTCCCCATATACTTTAATATTACTTTATTCCTTAAAATTAATTTTCTTATTCTTTTAGTGTATTACAGCATGGGTCAAAACAAGCTACTTTGACTTACCTGTTGTGCCACAATATGTTGATATGTTAATGTGTATTTTCACAGAACAAAAGTCTGGTTATGCAGGATCTGTAAGAGTGAAAAGCTACTTACCTTGTTAGAGAGGACTGTGATGTCGCAGAGTACGCAAGCATAGGGAAATACTGGTGGAGTTCTCCCATGGAAATCTGATGCTTCTTTCCTGGTCGGCACTCTGTGAACATTCTCTGTCCTCAGGTGATGAGAAGTTTGATCAACATCTCTGCTGGACAGGTATGTAGGCTGACTACTGTTTCTGCTGGACGGGTATGAAGGTTGACTACTGTTTCTGCTGGACAGGTGTGAAGGTTGACTGATGTTTCTGCTGGACAGGTGTGAAGGTTGACTGATGTTTCTACCGGAGAGGTATGAAGGTTGACTACTGTTTCTGGTTTCCAGGTTTGAGGTTTGACTACTGTTTCTACTGGACAGGTATGAAGGTTGACTACTGTTTCTGCTGGACAGGTGTGAAGGTTGACTGATGTTTCTGCTGGACAAATATGAGGGTTGACTGGTGTCTCTGCTGGACAGGCGTGAAGATTGCCCAACATCTCTGCTGGAGGGGTGGGTGGTTTGACTGACATTTCTACCCGACAGTAATGAAGGTAGACCAACATCTTTGCTAGACAGGTGTGAGCGTTGACCAACATCTATACCAGACAGTAATGACGGTATACCAGCATCTCTGCTGGACAGTTGTGAGGGCTGACCAACATCTAAACCGGACAGTAATGAAGGTATTCTGACATCTCTGCTGGACTGGTGTGAGGGTTGACCAACATCTCTACTGGAAAGGTACGAGGGTTGACTGATGTCTCTGCTGTAGGTAGAATAAGACTGTGAGTCAACAGACAATTTCTGCCTTGATGATTCTGTGGCATAAGATGGTTTTTCAAAATATGTATCTTTTTCTTTTAGATGGTTATACTCGACCACATAATTTGACCCAGAACTGCTGTATGTATGTGTTGGTTGGTCACTTTTCCACCGGTCTTCCCAGGTCTGAACTTGATCTCGATGATGGGAGTATGACTGATGGACAGGCAAGTCTAATGAATACTCAACCGACCGAGTGTGGCCTCTGTCCTCCCAGGAACGGCCTGATGAACTGGGCTGGAGTGTACTGGACCTGGCCGCTTTCTTCTTTTTGATCTCTGCAAGAAGCTCTGGAAGGGTCTCGGCAGTCATGAGATGCTCCGGGAGCTCTGCAAGAGTTTTAAGGTCCTCTGCATCTAATCCACAGCTATGCAGAAAGTTCAAAGCCTTACCAGGTGGGATAACAGAAAGCTCTGATAAAGATGGAGACAGTGCAGAGTGGGTTTGCTCTGGAGATGCGCTCCTGATTCTTGACCTGTAAGCACTAGACTCGCTGTGATACATACGTTGCGAGTCTGTGTACATGTCACGGTTTGCGCTGAAATCATCTTGCGGTTTTCGGTACGGATGATTGTAAGACATGTCCCAAAGTCTCCAGTGGTCAAGCGAGTTGGGTAGAAGCTTTCAGGTTCTGCAAAGAACAGCAGCTCCTGGAGTGATGTCAAACTTCACCTGTCAAACAAGATGGTAAGAAAGGAAAATGTGTTTTCCTTGATCCATATGATAGTGTTGAGGAGATCAGCTTCGGCCTGGAGATCTGCTGGAGTGCGTCACCTTTATCACGCTTACCTTGAGATAAGAAATCAATGTGCTGTAATGGTTCTGGATGTGTCCTACAAAACTTTACAAAAACAGCTGTATCAGGGCAAGCAGCAGATAAAGTCGATAAATGGGTATAGTATACCTATAACAATGATAAATGAGAAGCCTACATATAACATATATAGCACATAATGTAAACATATGCATGTTAAAGGGAAAGTTAGGTTAAATAAAGTAGGCTAAATCTTAGATTCAGCCACGGGTCACAATATTAAACAAGTTTGTGAAAATTAAGCCTAACTATTGCACGTAGTACTTTAAAACGATGTTATAAGGACTGCACTTCTAACGACAGGAGAGTTAAAAACATTTCGATAACATTTTCTACATTAAATGTTAAAACGTAAAGGTAATATTTATCGTGAAGCGCAGCATTTGGGCCCAGTCTGAGGTGAGGCGGTAACGGTCCGGATCTGAAGCGTCGCTACATTACAGATCCGACACAAAAATGAATCAATCACGCATTTATATTCAATCTTTTGACTCACCTGCACGAATTAAAGTAAATTGATCCGATCAATAAAGCCCCGTACAGCCGCAGTCCAGGCCCGGGCGCCGTCTCTCTGTGCTGGTCGAAACCGGAACAAGCGATTTCAAAATAAAAGTCACCTCACACAACAAAAATACAAACGAAAAGCTCCTTCCGTCTCATAAACGTCGTCGTTACAAACAGCGCTTTGATATTCGTCAGTGTCGTGAAAAGAAACAAAAATGGCTCCATTCGCACCGTCTCATTTGTTTTAACATTAATATAGGGTCTTTTCAGGAGGCCATATTTTCAGGGTAAAAATTAGAAACTGTGAAATTAATTTACAGAACAGCGGGAACCGCGTCTAAGATCAGAGGGAACCGCGTCCAAGAACAGAGGGAACCGCGTCTAAGAACAGAGGGAACCGCGTCCAAGAACAGAGGGAACCGCGTCCAAGAACAGAGGGAACCGCGTCCAAGAACAGTGGGAACCGCGTCTAAGAACAGTGGGAACGTCGTCTAAGATCAGTGGGAACCGTGTCCAAGATCAGTGGGAACCGTGTCCAAGATCAGTGGGAACGGCGTCCAAGAACAGAGGGAACCGCGTCCAAGAACAGAGGGAACCGCGTCTAAGATCAGAGGGAACCGCGTCCAAGATCAGTGGGAACCGCGTCCAAGATCAGTGGGAACCACGTCCAAGAACAGAGGGAACCGCGTCCAAGAACAGAGGGAACCGCGTCTAAGATCAGAGGGAACCGCGTCTAAGATCAGAGGGAACCGCGTCTAAGAACAGAGGGAACCGCGTCTAAGATCAGTGGGAACCGCGTCCAAGATCAGTGGGAACCGCGTCCAAGATCAGTGGGAACCTCGTCCAAGATCAGTGGGAACGTCGTCTAAGATCAGTGGGAACGTCGTCTAAGATCAGTGGGAACGTCGTCCAAGATCAGTGGGAACGTCGTCCAAGATCAGTGGGAACGTCGTCCAAGATCAGTGGGAACGTCGTCTAAGATCAGTGGGAACCGCGTCCAAGAACAGAGGGAACGCGTCCAAGAACAGAGAACGCGTCCAAGAACAGAGGGAACCGCGTCCAAGATCAGTGGGAACCGCGTCCAAGATCAGTGGGAACCGCGTCCAAGATCAGTGGGAACCACGTCCAAGATCAGTGGGAACCTCGTCTAAGATCAGTGGGAACCGCGTCCAAGATCAGTGGGAACCGCGTCCAAGAACAGAGGGAACCTCGTCTAAGATCAGTGGGAACCTCGTCTAAGATCAGTGGGAACCGCGTCCAAGAACAGAGGGAACCGCGTCCAAGAACAGAGGGAACCGCGTCCAAGAACAGAGGGAACCGCGTCCAAGAACAGAGGGAACCGCGTCCAAGAACAGAGGGAACCGCGTCTTTTTTTCACGGGTTTAATTTTTCTGACAACATTTAGTAGCAGTAATAGTCCACTAAAAATTTGGGTTTGCTCTATTCCAAAGCCTTCAAAAATCTCATTTTGTCAGGTTATAAAACAAACTCATTTAAATAAATTAAAATAAACGCACATTATTTTACTCCCTTTGACATTTTTCTTCCTGCCTCTGTATGATTGTTGATTGATTTTCTTTTACAGAATAAAGAATCCACAAAACGATTGAAACAGGCAGAGTCTGAGGAGTGTTTTGTTTAATAAAAGAACAAGACAGCAGTAGCAATTAAGACATAAAATATCTTAAACTACACTTCTACATGGCAATAACTAAACGTTAAGGATTGCTGATAAATTTCCATTACTACGTAAACACAATACCCCAGTCTAAACATTTTATATAAAAAAAAATCACTTGAACAAGAGAAAAGTCAAACATAGCAAGAAGGCTATATAAGATCAAGTTTACGTGGTTCACTTTTTTCCTTCGTTACTCTGTGCTTTGGCTTTCTCCTTCTCCAAATATTTCTGGTGAGAAAAAGTTCAAAATAACATTTAATTACAATAAAAATGTCATGCAAGGAAACAACAAATTACTGTTAACTGGCTGTTGTAACCTGTAAGCATTCAGCAGCTGCTCTACTAATATTAAAATGTAATGAGGGCATGCGGTTCATCACCTTCAGTTTATCGTAGTGTGTCTGACTGCAGCAGTGAACCTTCTTAGCCGTGTCTTCATTAGAGTAAAACAAGAAGCAGACTCTGCAGTAATATCCCATCTTCACAAACTCCACACCTAAAACAGTCAACACAAGGCGTTTATTAATACGGTCATTATGTGTCATTATCTAAAGCCAACAATTTTCTCTTTCACTAGAATTGTTAAAGATCCGAGGCGTCAAATCTTTGAAGGATTTTTGAAGGATGTTCAGTTGTATTCAAGTAACTATAAAACTAGTAATTCAAGAGTAGAATTGTTCATGTTTCTGAACAGAAAACACAAAAATGAACTAAAATGATTCCACAAGTTAAACGTCTGCTGATGTAAAACCACTTATTCTTTAGCAACAACACAGTCATCTTACCCACTGGGACATTAGGGTCATGTGGCCCAAGAGTAGCAAGGCTGGTTTCAGGCTTTTTTTCGGGTGCTGCAGATTGCAGTATTGGAGTATTTGCCTTTTCTTCAGTTTCCACACTCTTCTCTGATGCAGCCACAGGGGGTGTAGCGGCAGCTTCTTCATCTTTAGCTTCCTGTTAAAATGAAAGCACTGGATGAACCTGGTGTATTTTCTTCATTTATAGCAATCAAATAATAAAAAGGAGGGAGAACAGATAACGAACACAATAAAACAATGCCACTCACCGGTTCTGTCTCCATTTTTTGGACCTCTGACATTTCGCTGCTTTGTTCTTCCTCTGGTTCTTTTTCCACCTCGGGAGCAGTTTCCTGTGAAACATTCGGACTTTCTTTCTCTTCCTGGTTCTCCACCTCCTCAAGTTTATCAGTGGCAGGCTTGTCCACTTTAACTTTTTTGAGAGAAGGTTCTTCCTCCTTCTTGTTGTTACTTTTGGCCGAGCTGCTGTTCTGGGTCTCAGTCTCTTCAGAACGTTCCCTCTTGGGTGGCCGTTTTACCTCAGATTCTGGAGTTGGAGGTCTGTGTCTGCGAAAGCAGATACATTATATTATTTTGGAAACCATAACAAATTTTGGATAAATGCAATATCCCAACAAGAGGAGGATCTAATTATGAAACTGACCCATGTCTGAGTTGCTTATATTTCCTGCTCACATAGACAACCAGTCGTTTGCCTTCAAATTTAGGTGGATTTTCCTTGTATGTCGCCGCCATTTTCTCTGCATCTTCTCCTCTTTCCATCTCAATAAAGCACTGAACAACATGATAAACGTCGTTATTCCTCATTATGCGTTCTTTATATCTGAAGCAACTTGCAATATGGTTTCACACAGCTTCTCTGAGATGAGAGCTTTGTAATTTAGGATCAGATACCTCATTGCGTAGTCGATTCAGAAAGTATCTTCTGACTTTTCCAAACGGTTCTGCGATTTTCAGAAGTGACGCGTCAGATGCTTTGAAGGGTGGTACATTACCCACGTAGATGACTCTGCCACTCTGTAGATGTTGCACAAATGTGTGTTAAATATCTTGTTCCTTCTAGGTTAATAAGCACTTGATTCAGAGGCGAGTTAATAAGTCCACAGGTTACCTGGATGGTTGGATAGGTGTGTGAGTGATAAACCTTCACTGGTTTTCCACACACAGATGGTATGACATTTCCACTGTAGAAACTAGCCATTGCTCTTGCCTCTTCTTCACTGGAGAGCTCCAGAAAGGCCTTTAACACAGACAGCAACCACAGCACAGTGAAAAGGTTAAATCTGACATCACACAAGACTTCTAGAAGAACATAGCAAATAATATGGACTATTTTTATGCTGCTTTTTGGTTTTTAAAGTTGACAGACATTGTCACACTGGACTGTTGTTTTATGAAAAAGAGCTGTGTTAAGATTTTTAAAAATCTTTACTTTTGTATTTTAATAGGTACAGTATTTCAAGCCATTATACAGGTTATTGCACTAAACATTTCTCATTACCTGTTTATTTTCTACCATGCCGCTTTGGCCCAGCAATGTCTGTGGTTAAAACTTTTAAGAGCTCTTACCTCAGGCCTCAAATCCAGGACCAGGTGCCTCACCACTCTACCAAACGGCTTTGCCAGAGCAAGAACTTCATCAAGATAACCGTAGCCACGCTTAAACCCCACAACATTGACAACTCTCAGGCCCTACAATCAGAAAAAAGCATTAATAATAGTAGTTAATGACAAAAGTGTTTACTGAAAAAATGCACAAGTACGTAAGAAACCGAGTGAAAATGTTACAACAAACTTACCCCACTGTCCTTGGAGCTTCCTGAAAAATACAAGAGGAATAAAGGTTAAATGGACAGACTCAATGAACAATGTAGATTTGATTGCCATCATATACTATTTTTTTTTAAATGTATTTTTCTGGCCTGTGTAGTTTAATTAGACAGGACAGCAAAGAGATGACAGGAAATCAAACAGGTTAAGAGAGAAGGGAACAGGAGTCAGAAAATTGATTATTGGTGCTGACAGACAGGCAGAGAACATATTATATTTAGCTGACGAATGTTGATATTGTGATAAACTTAGCACTAATGACTCAATCCAAAAGAAAAGTCTAATTTTAAAGGTTCATTGTTATACCTGATGTGTTTTTAGCTCTATACTTTGAGTCGTGTCTCTCGGCATCCTCCTCCTCTGCTAACTCATCTAAAGTGACAAACTCATCCAGGTTCTCAGGAAAATCTGTTTCACCTTGACTCTCCTAGTAGCAGACAAGAACAGTCAACAGATCTGCAGTTCAAAAGGATGAGCATGTATTTCGTCTTAGTCACCTAAAAGTGAAAATGTCATCTGTCATTTACTCGCCATCATGTCACTTCAAACATAACTTTCTTTGGAATAAACGTTTATGAATAATGAATGAATAACATTCAGCTCAGTAACTTTGTATTACCACAGAATTACAACAACTTTGTCAAAGAAGGAAAAGTCACATGGATTTGTAACCTGATAGTGAGGTGACAGTTTTCATTTTTGAGTAACTTATTCTTTTAAGAAAGATTTAGCTGTGACATTTCAAATGCCAATGTGAACTTTTCCTGCCTGCTGTGTAGTGTCTTCTTCAGTAACATCATCCTCAGGTTGTTCATTATTCGGTTCCTCTGGTTGTTTAGGAAGTTCGGATGTGCTCCCCTCCTGCTCATTATCTGCAGTATCTGAGACAGGTTCCTCCAGCTGTGCCTCTTCCTGTTGTTCCTCAGTGTCTTCTTGGTTCTCCGTAGTCTCTGCATCATCCAAGACATCTTCGGCTTGCTGTGCTTCAGAGTCTTCCTGCTCTACGTTGGTGTCAAGATCTGGCGGTTGAGTCTTGGTTTCCTCTGGCTCACAGGATAGGGTGACATCTGCTGAGGGCTCTTCATCAAAATCCTCTTCGTCACCGTCACGTGCTTCCATAACATCAGCTTCTTCATCTCCTGATACATCTTCCTTGGCCTCATTTTCATCCTCCTGCTTTGATTCCTCCTCTTTCTTATCTGACCTCTCTGTGGCTTTGGAACTGGAAGATCTTTGGCTTTTTGATGAAGGTTTGTCAGAGGTTCTGCTGGTGCTGCCACTGTTCCTGCGGGGAGGTTCCTCCCTTCCTTGAGCACCCTTGCCTGGTGGGACCCTGAATCATCAAAAACATGAACATCACATTTCCTTCTGTACATTTTAATGGAACTTCTGGAAGAAAGGGTGACTTACGTTAGAGTCTTGTACTTTGTGCAGATGTTCAGCCTGATGGCTCTTTTACTGATGGTCAAAGGATGGATAGTGTAGTACTTCACCAACATTTCTGCATCTTCTGGATTGCTCATTTGAACAAATGCCTGTTATCAATAAAACAGAATTCATTAAACAGGTGCATTTTAAACACGTATTCTGGAATATGCGTTAATTGCAACTTACCTCATCGTTCAGGAAAAGATGTTTTTGAACTGTACCAAATCTACGAGCAATAGTGAGCAGCTCCATTTTCTTGTCAATTCCTCGTGGTAAATTGGAGAAAAACACCACCTGACTATCCCCTCCTTTCACAGGTCTAGTGTCTCTGTCTGGTCTTCCAGATTTCTGCATTCATAAAGTAAATAAGCTTGACAGAACCATTTCATATACAATTCATTGAGTTTCTTAATGCTGTGCAGATTTTTTTTAACACCACAGCATTAGGTATCAGTATTGTAAGTATGGCTGGCCATTGTAACAAAACTGAGCTCTTATTTCAAAAATCTAAATCCTTCATCATCTTACCTCAATAACCATCAGTTCCTTTGACAAATAAATCTGAATCTCTTTCCCATGTAAAATGGCAGGTTTACGCTGGTAATAATTAGCCATGGCCAGAGCTTCCTCATGAGTCTGCAGCTCCAGGAAAGCCTTTGAATGTTAAAAGATTATAAAATAAATACTAGTGTTGCATCATGAAATATATACAAAAGTTTACAGTATATACTATACTATATAGTTACACAGCCATTATATCCCAAATACAAAAAAAGCCTTGAACAAAATAAAACTATAAATAAACTTTGGATCTTGAATGTTTTTAAGGACATGGTAATGAGGTATTACCTTGTTTTTTAGTACTAGATGCTCTCGGAGGGTACCAAAGGGTTTCGCCAAGGCAAACAGGCTGTTTGATGACATTGGTTTCCTGTCATATTTTGCCACAACTACCCTACTTCTTATCTGAAATAAAACAAAATCATAGAGGTTTATACAACGACCAAAATGACATTTCAAAACAAACACACTGTAACGGGTAAAAGCCAACTGATATATTAGCTTTGATTATAAATATATATATATATAGTTTGCCCAAATCTATTTGGAGCATTTGTAACTTATGTAATTTGCAGTGTATTTGTTTTTTGTGCACTTATTTTAACATTTCACAATAATTATGAAATTATCCAATAATTATCCACTCCAGTCAACTGGTAACATTTTAGTATGGGGACCAATTTACACTTCCATCAGGTTGCTGATTGGCTTGTTTACTGGCTGTTTAGTAGTACTCAAAGCACACATTAATGCCTTACCCTGCATGACCATATTGTACATCCCTTAATCCTACCCATATCTACACAAACACAACAACAACTACCCAACTAAGTATTAACAAGCAGTAAATTAAACGTTTTTTAAGACAACATTCATAGTTAATGGTGAATGTGTTCCACATACTGAGATGTTACCGGTCAACCTCTATATACACACACATCACATAATCAGATCATTTCTACTACATTATTACCTTGGGTGCTGCAGAATATGGTGTCATTTTATTGGTCATCCCCATAGTGGAATCAGATCCTAAAACAGTGACTTACATTAGTCAATATATACACCATGTATTCATATTTCAGAACTGTTAACCAAAGAACTGTAAGCCACAGTGAAACCACAGAAAAACAAAGACATTAGCCCTGCCTGCTCTAAATGCTGCAAAGTTAGGCTAGTGCATCAGAGTAAATCGCTGGTTCAGAAGAACCTGTATGTCAAAACAATAAAACACACAATCCCTACAGACAGTAAGTGCAGCTCTTCTCCAACTGCACCCTCACACTGATTTATTACCCCAATTGGAGCTCATCCCTGTTCTTTGAAGACCAAGACTGACTGGAGCTGCTCCCAGCAAACCATCCGAGCGATTCTTTGTGTCGAGTGAAAGGGATGTCGACCTGAGAGAAATTCATTATTAATGTTCTGTTCCACACAGAGACGGCACAGACAAGCAACTTTCCTATTCATAAGAGACGGATGTGTTTTGATGAAGTACTCAAGTCATACATGCGGCTAGAGGGCATGTGGGGATCCCAGTCCGGGTACCTGTAAAATAAAAGGAAAGAGGTTTGAATTCTGTTGCCTTAGAAATGGTGAGTGTAAATGCGCAAATATTTGTTGTGAAAGTCCTGAAAGTAAGTGTTCCTCTAGCTCATTAGGTAGAGCACTGTGTTAGAACGCAAAGGTCATGGATGGATAAAACCGTCTGCCAAATGAATCGTAAATGTAAATGAAAGTCTGGTAAATTAAATTTCATTGACTCTACATCAGCTCATAGAGGATTAAATTGTTCCAAGTTCATTTGAGAGTGGCATTAAATTTATTGTCATTATGTTCTTTTATGATAATGAAAATGTTCATTAGCTTAATCAATCAATCAATTCTGAAATGGATCACTGGAACCGTTTCATTCATCTAGTAACAGTGAAAAAGTTATTCACTGAAAATCTTGTTTTTCACCACTGCTCTCATGTGAAATGAGTAAATACTTGAATTATGTTGCTCACACAAAACTATCAAACAGCTTCAGATGATGTTACAGTATGGAGCTTTCTGGTCTTGTCTGGAGCATGATAGCCTTCACTTACATTTGCAGGAGTCGTCGGCGATTTTCAGAATGACGAATCCCAGTTGTGTGCTGAGTCCATTCCTTTACAAACACAGTAAAGGATAAAATAAATACTCTGAACACTGGGACAATACAGACAGTCTCCAACAGTAAATTTGCTATTAGTACCAAACAGCTGAAAAGTATTCTGCTACTGCCTCAAAACTAACTTAATAAACGTTTTGTCACAATAAACTAAAATTATATGTTCAGGAAAAGAATCTGGAACGTGTACTATTGATATACATCTGAAATGAAGCCAAACATAAAGAACAAGGCAGTGTGTATTATAGTCACCCAATGTGTTCTTCAATGAGATTTCCACAAATTGAATGTTAAAGAACAGTAAAATGTGCTGATTCAAATTCAACATGTGTTCCCCATCATGTGTGATCTGCCCAAGTAAAGGAAGTGTGTGTGTATGCAAGAGGCCAGTAGCTTAAATTACTCACCAGGGCAGAGTGCACATCAAAATCACAAAGGGCGCACACGTGGGGAAACATGACGGGCATGACTCCCAAGAAATCCTGTACTTTGCCCTGAGATGGGGTGCCCATTCTTCTCTGCATAAACATTTCATCAGACGCTGAAGACGTAGACATACCAAGGCCGCGGTAGGAATCACGAGAAAGCTCGGAATACTGGCGCTCTCTACCGCCACTGCTGCCGTAATCTAACATGTCGAACCCTCGACCAGATGCGTCTTGCATGGAACCATAACCGAAGTCACTTTGCGAGCGGCTTTGATTCTGTCCACTGGAACGCTCCATTCTTCCACCCTGCATATCTCCCCAATCTTCTCTGTCACCTCTATATGAAGTCTCAGAAGAATGAGTTGACAGATCACCAGCCATGCGGCGACCGGCTTCCATCTTGCGGTTCTTAAGCTGCATGATAAGATGGGGCAAGGTCTCCACGCTGATGTTCTCCTCTGGAACCTGAGCCAGGGCATCTAAGTCAGTTGGTGACAGACCTAGGCTGGCAAAGAGTTTCATGGTATTGCTAATGTGGCTGCCGGCTCGGCGGGGAAGTTGGGAGTCATGGTCTTTACCTTCCCCACCAATCAAACCAGCCATGCCGCCAAGGGACTGGGAAGAGGAGCTGTAGGGATCCGAGTGGGTTTCACCCATACTAAAATTCAAAGTCTCAGCGGCCGCCAAAAGCCCACGGCCAACGGCAAAGCCTTTCTGAGCACCATCACCGGTCAGTTTTTGGGACATGGTTTTGGAATAACAACTTCAGATGTGCAGGAAATAAGAGGAACAAAGCAAATCAAATAAAGTCCCCAGAAGGACAATCCGTCGATACAAGTCTGGATCTCAAAGACACAAGAGAGCTCCTCCAGAATGAAACAGGTCTGCAGAAACACAATGGAACATGATTTCTAACATGTTCACGACATGGTTAGCAGTGGCAAAGGAAAGCAAGACAGTAAAGCTCCATAAACTGATACAATGCAACGAGTAATAAAGTCAAAATTAAAACTATTTACAATGCAACAGAGGTACAAATGGAGAGTTTGGTACACAGACCAATTACACCATTAAATGAAGATTAACAAATCCCACAGAGTATTAGGCACCATTTAAATGGAAAGTACAACAGGATAAAGACTCTGAATCAAATTTAGATCCTTAAACGTGGATGGGAAAGACAGGGAAGGTAATGCAATTTCTTGGCAAGACAAATGGCACTAATGTTTCTAAAACATCAAGCTGTACGATCAAAAACTACAAATGAGGCATCCAGGAATGGAAACACATTTATTGGAGAACTGGTACAACTAATCCTTTTATGGACCCAAACTTTGGGCTTAACTCCAAAAAACATTATTGCATTATAACGTCTCTGCACAAAAAACAAAGCCAATAGTTGAGCTACAAGTACAACACATCAGGGCACAAAGAGGGAATTATCTGAACAGAACAAACTGGCGAATAAGACTTGAATCTTCATCAAGAATGACATTTTAGACATTAATTTAAGCACGACAGATAATGGAGGTCATTTGGAAAGACTATTGTAGGGTGGCTGAAAATGATAAAGCAGATAACACTGCCTGAAGAAGACATCTTAGAAAACAGACCGATGCTTCACAGTTACTCCTGCTTAATACCAGCAAAAAGCAGTTACTGTGTAGATACAGAAGACACAAAAATAACAAATCAAAGAATAAAACCTAACTTTTGTCTAAATCTTACACAGGCAAATGGCACAAATTTCAGATGAGGACCAAAGACCTGATGCATCTACTTTAAAAACTCAGTATCAGTATCACTTCAGGACAATTTAAAATCAATTGACGAAGACGTAAAAGTAAATAAAAATGAAGAAAGCTGAAAAAGGATCAGGTACAGGACCCAAGATAGACACGTTTTCACATATATTCAATCGTAATAAATTAAAAACATCAACTACCCGCTAGTAACTAGTCGTGTGAACAGGTTTATGACTTTATTTCTCCAAAAAAGCAATATTGCACAGACAGAACTGATGCACATTTAGTTTTTTGTTTTGCATTTACAATATCTGCAAAAAACGAAAGCAAGGGAGTCAATACTCGGTATAGACGTCGTGATTTCGCCGTGCATCCCTTGCAAGGATAGACAACTGATGTGGCTACACGGTTTTGTAATGTTTTACGAGGACGAGAAGCGTTTGCTAAACAAGTTTAGGTTGAAGACTTCAGCCGTGTTAAGTATGTGCAATGCAAATGAAAGTGTAATAATGCACAAACGACTGAACAGAAACAACGACGCTCGCTACACAATTAAACAGGCCGGACCAAATCCTGCAGACGTTAGCTAACATGAAATGCGATACAATACATGTATTTCAACACTAAATGAAATACAAGCGCTGCAGTGTTTTCTGACCTGTAGTTTGATCGTGTGTTTACTTACATTGTTATTTATTTTTTATTGCGTCTCGTCCCAACAGCGCACACGCCACCGCGAAGACAGACACCACACGGACAACTTCTCTCTAACTTCCGGTCGCCTTTTCAAAATAAAAGTCCTCCTCTTATAAATACCGCCGCTATAATAATACTAATAATAATAATAATAATAATAATAATAATGATATGGAAACAACTATAAAATGTAATCCTCTTCAGATACACGTCGTTCAATCACACAGACAAAACACCGTGAAAAATGTAGCGTCAAATCTTGTCGCATTGTTAAATGGTTACATACAGAAAACAAGACATCGCAACACATATTATTGAAAATATAACAGCTATCTATAGGTAAAGATAAAAGAGAGTTGTAAAAGATAATGGTACAAAAAAAAAAAAAAAAATCATGTTGACCCTTAGTTGATCATTTTGAAGGAAATTTGACCCTTCTGCGCTTACTTTGGTACTTTGGATCTTGATGCTTCAAAATTAAACTCATCTGATGTTTATATGTGCTTTTCCTTAAAAAACAAAACTTCAATAATAACCTAAGATCGTTGTTTTTTGTTTCAAATACTTCTTTACAAGCGCCACAATTTATTATCTGTTGCCATGTATAAGTTCACTGATTATCAACATCATCTAGATCATAAATCTATTTATATGTCCATCCTCTTCTGCACAAGACAGCTGCTGCATCTGATCCACCCTTCACAAGCTTTTGGATCATCATCTGAGCTATACATTGAGAAGCAGCCCCTGCACTTGTAGGAGGAGCCTGGGGTAATTTGATCATATTTTATAGTTGTTTTATTCTTTTGTTTTAAAATTGTTCGGAAATAATGTACTGGCTTGAGTCTTTTTGGTGGCATCATCTTTTGGGAGCTGTGCCACAAACATCTCTCCACACTTCCTGAAGAGCTCTGCTGTTATCCAGCCATTATCTGATGTTCTCACACACATTTTCCAGGGATGCATTCAACCACTCGGTTGGTGCCCTAATTTCTTTATAAATCAGAAGTGGAGGAGCATATGTACCCATGGCATTGAAAGTTATCAGCACAAGGGTTTTATCCTCCTCATCAGCTGTGATCTCAAAGCAACAAACTGCTCAGAGGAGACATCATCTTGAAGCACGGATACATCACACTTCCAAATATATGACGGGAATCTTTAATTTTCAAGGCTTTAAGGATGGTTTTATACATTTTAAACCATTTTACCAGCTCCTCCTCATTCATTCTTACAGCACAAGCTGGAGATACGGCCTCTGGCTTCTTTATCTTCAGACCTGGGTTTCTCTTTATGAAGACCCCAGACCAGTGATATCCCGCCTTTTGCTTCTCTTCAGAAAAACCCTGAATGCCATTTCTCTCATTTCTCCATTTCTCGTCATCCCTTAAAGATGTACATTTTTAAATTTTTATGACTTTTATTGCAGCCAGAATTGCACCCCAACTCGGTCTTGCATTTTTGCTTTCTGTTAAATACAATGAATCTGTGACATGATTAATAAATGACACATGAGCTCATAACAGTATGATGATGAATAAACACAATTCATCACAATATCCTCCTTTAAAGTGTCCACCTTATCCTTTATCCAACACCTTCAACTAGGCTAAGTGGGTCAGGATTTTAAACGTAACATTAAATATACTTAAGTAAATATATTCAAACATTGATCACTTTTTAAAATAAAAGTGCACTTACTATGTACTTGTTTTGCACAAGCCAGACCACACCCAGTATGATAATATTAGGCAAATTAAACCATTACGTTGTGGACAAGTGATAATTATTCATGACTGCTACAATCTGATTGGTTCCTGATATTTAAAGGACCCCTCAGGAAGAATATTTTTGACCCACTTTACCTGATGTCTCACTTTTGCAGAAATGTGTTTCTACGGCAACAGGAAACTGGACTGCCTTAAATACACGTTGTGAAATTGACAGTAACATTAACATGCATTCAAAACTGGAAGATGGGAACAGTTTCTAAATGGTACAATCAATTATTTAGCAACCCTGATAACCAGAGGTTAAATGCATATTAATGAAGATCCAGGTAACAATTTAAGGTTGTAAAGAACGTTTCATCAACATTTCCAAAATTGTTATTCAACTTTTTAAGTTCCATTTCCAAAATTGTTATTTAGAAAATTCAAAACGTCCAGTTTTTAGACGTCGTATTAACGTTATTGCTTGGTTATAAGAACTTATTCAAACATTTCTTAATTCTGTAATGTTTATAAAACATTCCACTAACTACTTAAGAATAATGTTTCTGATATATATGATATTTAATGTTAAAAAGGTATTGCAAAAACGTGTTTGCTAACTTTGAGAGAACTTTTAGAGAGCGCTAGTCAATATTCCCAGAACGTTTCCTGGCCGAGTTTTTGCATTATTAGAGGACATTAACTGTTAGAGATGATATCTGCTGAAGGAGAGAGAAAAGAGAGTTACTTTCCTTTTTTAAATAAGGAGAGCAATTAATATATTCAATATAAAGTATTCACAGAAAAGACAGAAAAGGTTTTATATGTATTTCTAGTTTGTACTGCTTGGTGTGCCCAATGTACTTTTAATAAATTCAGCCTGAAACTTTTGCTCCAAAACTGACCTTTTGCTTCGAAGATTTTACTCGCTGACCTTTTACATTATTGACCTACACAGTGAGGATAAGTATAATATATACAATTGATGACCTCAGTACAAGCCCGCGAGGCTCAGATCAATATATTCAGATCAATGAGATGATTATTTATCCACGTATCCCTGACACTATTATAGATGTATTTGATCCCAGAATGCCACACTGATCACAAGGACGGACTAAATGCAACCTACCACAATACAATCAGTCAACACAAACACACAATACAGAATGTTAATGGGATTATCTAGACAAGAAAGCTTGAAGTGATTTTTTTTGGAGAACAGTGGCTTCACTCAAACAGTAGCTGTATATGAGGTCATCTGAGATCAGATCTGGGCCGTAAATAGTTTTTATAAAGAGCATTTTGCTAAATAACCAGCAATCAGATCTACGGCTTGTTGTTGTTGATCAAGTTTATGTTATAGGAATTTGATCAGGAATTGATCAGTAGAAATGCAAAAAAAAAAAAGAATTGAAAATGATTAAAAATATTGCTTTTGTAAAAATATGACAGTAAAAACCTGCTCAGATGGAGAACTGAAGCCTGGACTGAACAGCAGAGGGCAGCATGACACTCTTTATCAAGTGGTGATCAGGTAACCTCTCTTAAAGAAGTCTATCAAGTTAACAGAATACATTAAAATTGTCCTTCACTTGTTCATTATTTGCCTTTTCAGCATCTTAGAATTGTTAATATTTGGTTGTATTTGATAAATGACTGCTCTTTCAGACAACAGTTATAAAGTCAGTGGTTTATTTTTCTGTGTAGTGATCAGATTAAAAGTCCAGAGCTTTAAACCAGGGCTGTAAAAATAAGGACACATCTTCCTAATCAGAGGATACTCAGATATGAAGTATGCAGAGTATGCAGCGCATATGAGCCAGTAGCCAATAGGCCCTCTAGTTAAAATCTATAAATAAAATAAAAGTGAAATAGTTCATAAAAACAGGCAGTAACTAAATATTGCACAAGATGTTTAATAATTCTCACAAGCTCTGTGTTCATAATGTGAGTTACTGTTTGTCTATGTTACAGCTTTACACACACTAGGCATTCATCTACCCACAGCTAACAATTGTAGGTTGTAAGAGTGTTTCCATAACGTTTCTGCTGTAACAAAAACATTAAAAAGGTTATTTTGAAAGTTGTATTAACGTTATTGCTTGGTTATATGAATGTTATTTAAACATTTTTTAATCTGTAACCTTTTTAAAACATTCCACTAATTACTTAAGAATAATGTTTATTATACGTATGACATATAATGTTATAGAAATGCTCTACTAAGGTTACTGTAAGAACTGTGGGACATTAGCTGAACATTCTCAGAACGTTTCCTGTTAGCTGGGTAGACTTTCCAAGTGCCACCTGGGAATTCCTGTTTGTTTGTACAAAACAGAAACTCAGTCAGGCGTGTACAGAGTTTGACAGGTAGTGTATAATGTTAGTATTTAATGAGCTACATTTGTACTCATGTATCGCAGGCTACATAAAACTAATGGCACAAAATGTAAATGATGTTACGCACCTTTGACAAGTAGAAATGTTGTGTATGATGCTGTCAGAGAGACACTTAAAACAACCTGCATCAACCCTACAGCACACCTGTTACATTTCTCATCTCTCTAGAGCTCCGTCTGGGAAATCCAGCCCCTGTTTATCAGTCTGTTTTGGTTTTGTTGGTCTTTGTATAATTGCATATATGCATATATTCTGTTCACTTGTGTGCTTAACCACCTGTTTAAGTCATTTGAAAGACAATTTTGTCAAACGAGTAGCTGCCAAGAACAGTAATATAAATGTGAGTGAGTACTTGTTTGCATCAGGCCAGATGCGATTAGAACTGACATATGTTCACGTATAAATATAATCATAATATTGTTCTGCACATTTTACCTACATGTTGCTCCAGCCTTGCAAATGGCACATAAGCATAACAGCTGCTACACCACTGCAATATAATAACTAATATTCACTGTCTGTTTATTTATATCATATTCCCAGCAGTGAGTTCCTACACTTCCACCAAAAGAGGGTAACAGTACCAAATAAGTGCTCTGTATGACATCTTGGATACTGTCCATCTCTGCCCCAATATTTAAAAGAGTGATCAATTCATATGGGTTTCCAAGAGCCAATTTGGAAAATTCACAAAAGTTGCTCTGTCAGTTTTGAACGTTTTGAGTTATACTCATGTAAAAACAACTACATAATATTGTAAATTAAATTAAAAATCACCCTAAAAAACTTCAAAACCCAGAAAGCCATTTTATTGATACAAATATGGATTACATTCTACATTTCTGACATATTTTTGGAAAAACGTGGGCACATTAAAAGCTTTTATTTCTCCCTCCCTCACTCAATTGTTTACAGTATATACTGTACAAGCACAGTAGATATTCTCTTGTTTTCCTCACATTGAAGAAAGGTATGCTGTATAAACTAATGTTATTCACAGACTGTCACTGATGTGGCATTTGATGTACCAAACAGCCGTCCCGTAAGGGACAAAAGCGTGATACGGTGAAAAACTGCTGCGTGCGACAGACTCGCTCTGAAAGCATTTCAAGCTCGGGTCAAAGTTATAAACCTGTGAGAGGATAACAACACCCTATTCAGTTTCCATTGCTCATGTGTCATGGAAGCTGTTTCAGTTACTCTTCTGGGAGAAAAGGCCTCGGTTATCCAGCAAATGACTGAACAGAAGACAACACCTCAAACTAAACTCATCTGAGGTCTTTTATTACCAGAACAAAGGGCACATGACGTGGTTTGTTTAAAACAAGGCTAGCAGCATTAACCTGCCGTTCTCTTGTAAATCCTTCTTATTGCAGGACTTCTTCATCCGAACTAACAATTTTGGGTTGTTTCCCTAACGTTTCCATAAAGTAACAAAAAATGTTAATAAAGTTGTTTTGACACTTCTAGGAACATCCAAAATGTTCATAACATTTAACAGTTAACATAACTGCTTAGTTATAAGAACTCAATTTTTAAATTCTGTAGTGTTTTTAAAACGTTATGCTAACAACTTAAGAATAACGTTTTTGATATGTGGTATATATAACCTTAAAAATGCTTTACTAACATTACTGCAAGAACGTTGATAACTTTTAAAGAAACTTAGCCAACGTTGTGAGAACATTCCCTGTTAGCTGGGTGGTTTATTTAAAACAAGGTTAACAGCATTAACAGCATCCTCATAAATCCTTCTTATTGCAGGACTTCTCCACAGACTTCATTCTAGCATCAGTTAGACAGAGGTAAGACTGGGCTTAATGCCTAAACTTCTCCCCATACTTTTAAAGGTTAGATTCATTATTATCATCCCACGAGGGGCATAAAAGCTTCAAATATTCCAAACAGGCCAACGCAAATTAGCAGAGGTGCCCCAAGAACAAAATACAGCAAAATAAGCTAAATAACCATGTCGATGAGTTGCATAAAACCAAAAGACCCAAAAAGCAAAGCGAGAACTTTGATGAGCTTCACATGTGCTAATTGCTGTGTTCGATTTCCCACCGGCCAGCCGGCTCTCCGTTAGGCTTTGATTAAGAGAGAGCTCAGCAAGCACAAAGCCCATTATCACACTTGACATTTGGGGTCGCGTAAATGAAGCAGTTTGAGAATCTCACCTAAAAAGTCTGTTCTGGGGCCTGATGAGGGAGCGCTTAACTCAGCGAGTCATTTGAAAATGCAATCAGAGGACAAGACGTTCCTCAGTCCTTCAGATGCCCCTGCAGTACGACTCCTGTGGTCATCTGCAAAACCCAGGACAGGAAGACGAGCCAGAAGCCGCCCGGATTAAGTGATAATAGCCCCGATGATGCTTTTTACATTTATCATGCTCGAGTTAGCGACTTGAATACAGCTCTGTACCAGCTAACAATTTTATCTGTACCATTTTTATCCATACTTATTTTTGCTTTTTTTTCTGAAGGAAACAGAATTGTAATCCTCTGTATGTACATATAGCAGAATTGACAATAAAGTTTATTCTAAGAATTCTAGGTTTATTCTAAAAAGTTTATTCTATTAATATTCTAAAAATGTTCTTAAAAATGTAAATTTTTAAACATTTTTTACGTTTTAAAACATTCCACTAACAACTTAAGAATAAGAATTCATATATATGATATGCAACATTAAAAAATAATGTTGGTAATGTTATTGCGAGGACGTTTTTGGATAACTTTGAGAGAACTTTGAGAGAATGTTAGCCAGCATTCTGAGAATGTTCCTTGTTAGCTGGGGTGTCATTGTTGTTTTGTGAAAGTTGGAGATAAATCACTTGTTCTACAAGAAAGCTTCGTTCCGTCTCATTGAAACCGAACAGCACTCGGCCACTTGGAAACGTTGACGCACATAGACAAAAATATCCACGGACGCCTTAATGTCGAGGTCAAAGTTCAGTGACCGTGGTGCAGGAGGGTACGAGCAGAGCTTTTAAAGAAGTTTATGGTCCATCAAATTGGTAAAGAGAAATCAGCTTTGGCATTGCCAAAGGTGAATGCTGATCTGAACGCTCCACTGGGAGAAGACCTGAGCCGTCTGCACCTCATTACTGAAGGGCTGACTGCCAGCCTGTCGTTTATCAGAGCCAGCAAATTTATAAATAATTAAATGCTGGGCTACCTTCCCTGAACAAGATCATTTAAAACGGTAAACATCTGTAAGGTGAGGATATTTCAGAGTGATATCTAAAGGAAATCTATCTATCTGATTTAAACGTTGCATGTTGACAATGTATGTATATATTTATGCATTCTGATAAAACACCACACATTTAGGTTAATAACATCTTGCAGTCTTTAATTATCATTTTTAGAGCTGTCACATAGCAACAGAAAAAGTAATACACATAGCTCCCTGAAAGAGAAGCCTTACATGAAAATATCAATCTTAAATCCACCAAAATAAATACTGAGTTTACAAAAGTTCTACAACCTGTTGGGAGATTTACAACACATTCATGCTTAGAACTTCTGTCTTCAGGGCTCTGAGGTGTTATTTTACGCTGTATCGGTGAGGTTTCGTACATACAATCTAAGGAGGTCTGATGCTTTAAGGTAGGAACAATTTCATGTGAGATTCTGACTCATGACAACCCTGAAGGTCCAGTAACCGGGCGTTGATGTTCAGGGAGAGTTTGAGTGATATTTCAGTTCCACACACAGTCTTTTAGACGCAACAGTTCACGGCTTATGTAGGAGTGTTTTAGTTACTGTAATGGCTATGTATCACATTTTTTTCCAACTCCATCTACAACCATCTGAGCTCATAACAGAATTTGTGAACTCGAGAGAGAGATCAGCTTTCTGCTTTTAGCTCACTTATAGTCACAGTTCTTCTTTTAGCTTAAACCATTAGCACATCTTCATCCTCTTTTAAAGCTGGAATCTGTAACTTTTTTTGCTTACAAATGAAACAGGAGAACAAGAACAAGAAACAGTTTTACCAAGTACATACCAGATCAGTGTTTAAAACGGTGTCCTTACCTTACCCAGATTCACCACAGTAAGTTTATTATAATGATTTATAATTTGAGCTGTCGGGTATGATTTTCAATTTGACTTCATTTGTCCAACAAACAATGAAAAGTATGTAAAATAATCTGCAATGTTGTCTCAAACACAGATGGAGGTAAAGAGGTGAAAGTTACGGATTGCAGCTTTAAACATCCAACCAACAACTGACAGCAAATTGTGCAAGCTGTTGAAACCAACAAAACCGCTTACCATTAAATAACAACAATGTACTTTCAAATCAAAGGATGCTACATAATTGAAAGTACAAAAGTGAAAACTGAACTTCAATAATAACCAATTAATTTAAAAGTTCCTCATCAGACCCCTGCGGGCGGCTGGTTTACCAGGGAAATCCTTTTGTTCTGTTACAACCCTTCACAAAGTTCTTAAGTAATATCTGAAAGCACTACCAGCATGTATTTGTGTTAACTTGCACAGTTTCACTGTAAATCACAATGTGTCTGCACATCTGTAAGATGACCGTGAAGGCACAACCATGTACATGTTTGATTGTAAAAAAAAAACACATAGCCTGCATGGCATACAGCTTATCTGGACATTGCTTTAAATGACACAAATTCATGGTCAGCGTTCGCTGATATACCGAGCTGGAAGAAGAAAAGCATCTGACTTTAGCATTTAAAGGAACACACGGACCACTATCAATGTTTTTTGCATAAAAATATATTCCTATGTACAATAAAATCAAAATAGACTTGGAAAACTAAGCTCTACCTTTAGAAATTAAATATCAGTTGATATAAACATACAGAACATGTTAAATTTAAAGTGGCCATTTCCTCATACCAGGTAAGTAGCTAGCTTTGTTTGCGACACAGGTTGGAATTCTAACAAATAAAGCCATAATAGTTTCTTCCATTGGTTGATCGAATCTTATTTGTCTCCTTATTTGTCTCCTTCATGTTACCATATGTGTCACTTCAACAAATTATTACACTTATGAAACTGATCACAGTCAGATTCATTCATCAGCTTTCATATTCCTCCAACATTATTTTGGTCTGCAATAACATATTCGGACCGGAATACTGAATGACGTGGATCATTTTGTGTTATAAAAAGTGCTACAAGTGCTTTATTTGCAGGAGAGGTCACCGTTTTTCAAACAATCAGGAAAACAATGAGGAGAGTGCTGAACTGTACAGGTTTGCTATTTATATTGTTTTATGTGTTATATTGACATTTCTGTCAAAGTTTTTCCTTGTAAAACAGCAGAAAATGGAACTTTTTATTCTGATCAAACTGGCTGACACATAAAACTTCATTATTTAAAAATATTTACATTTGTTTATTCAAGCAACAATTAGTGTCCCAAAGGTAATTCGTTTTAGGCAGAGGCACAGTTAAGCAGACTGGCGAGTGCTGGAATTAGGGACTGTAAATTGTTCTCGGACGGTTCTGCTTTAGCAGGGCTTTGTATGGGACAGGATTATCGGACCCTCAGCTGGGGAAATAAACATTATTATGGCACACCACTACTTTGGGAGTTTTTAGTTTTTATAAAAACAGAAATTCGTCTCTCATTTTGTCCTTGAAATGTGTTTTATCGAGACAAATATAATTGTTCAGCAGCTGTATATTTCACATTTAATACTGCACCAAGTATTCTTAAAGGAACAGTTTACCCCAAATATGACAATTTCTCTCAAACATGAGTTCCAAACACATGATTTTCTTTCTTCTGGGGAACATAATAAAGAAAAATTGTCCTTCATCTCTACATTCCAAGTGATCTAAGTTCATATCTGAGTGAATATAAGTTAGTTACTGAATATCTTCCATTTGTGATCGTTAAAAACCTAAAAAAATCTGTGGTGGCTGTTGCCACTGTTCCACAGAAGAAGTCATTTGGGTTTCGGTTTCCTTTAAGAAGTTTTGCAGGAACAGCTTCAGATGATTTCTTTGTCCAAACCCAGCCACTCAGTAACTGATCTTCATCTAAGGCCAGTGCAGTTTAAGACACAGCAGCTGTGAAATTTGGCCCTGGTCGCTGTTACCAACAGTTTTGTTTAGAGTGTCTTGACACATTTTCAGTAACAGGTACAGCCACCAGGCATCACGTAGCTATAAAATACCGCGCTGTTCGTGTCAGAGGAGACCCTCGGAATGAAATCACCATGGAAATAGATGTATTCAGTGATGCATGTGGAGATGCACAGCACTGATCTGCGAACAGCCACACGTGGGCTTCAGACAAGCACATCTGTGCTTTAATTAAGTGTGAATTAGCTGAGAGCTTGTTGTCTGTGACCACTACACCTCATTACTCGAAGAGCTTTAGAAATCTTACAAAACATTTAAAAGCAAAAACACAACGTGAAAACTATGAAAATACTGTTTTCCACTGAAAAGCCATTTTTTATGACTGGAAATAAACAACAGTTAATTTCCTGCCCAAATCTTTTGTATAAAGATATATCATTTTAGTCTAGAACCAAAGAAAAGAACTTAAAATATATTTTACATTAAGCATTTTTTAAAAATATAAAACAATTGAAGAGAATTTTGTGGTGCACCTTTAAATCCTTAAAGATCCTATCCTAAGGCAAACTCTTATTTTTATTACACAGGTGCTCGATTCTTCCGTGCCAGCTAATGCAGAACCAGAAATTGTATTGTTTCATCCTTTGACTTCACATTTAGATTCATTATTTTGCTGTCAAAATTAAAGTTCTGTCGTTTTACTTCGACACCTAAAGTGACAATCGTTAAAGCATCGGTTCATGTGAGATTTCATCGCTTAAAATAAAAACGCTCGTGGATAACTCCCTGTGTGCCAGCTTTTAATACTGTGGTGTGAATGTTTTAAAGTCCCAGCTCTCTTTTATTAAAAGGAAAGAAAAACTTGGAACTTTTGAACAAAGTGTCATCTTAGCTGTTTAAGTGTTTGTGTAGTACCTTCTGGTGTGTTATCGTAACTCCAGATCTAATGGCAGCCTCTCCAGATAAAGCTTGTAAGATGTTTTTTTGGTTTGGAAATAGCATTCCCAGGAGAACCAAAAAGGAAATACACATAAAGTACTGGGGAACTCTGACCATCATTCCTCTACAAATGGAAATGCCTAAAATATAGACCAAAATGCCTTTGGCAACATCTTTCCTTCATTGTTCACCAGCTCTTTGAGCAAACAGTTCAGTCTGAACCTCAGGATCTGAATGCTGAAATTCTCTGGTTGAGTCTGAGCTGCAGGCCGGGCGGTAAGAAATGGCACCTTCCAGTGATGGTCCTCATGAGAGGGTGACCTGTGTCAGAAACACGATTCCTGGGACTCTGTGTCATTCTGTACTGACAGTTTCTCCTGTTCACTGTGGCTTCCATTATGAAGAACTGAGTACCTGAAGAAAACAGCAGGACATCATATTTAGTGCATTGCACTGGAACAACATTGATAATCACCGGACTGTATCATAATCATCTTCCTACTTGATTTGAAGAAGAAGAATGTTCAAGGGACCCGGAAGAGCTGATCAGCCGGTAGGTAACTTACAATTATAAGATCACATAATATAACACAGTGAAGTAAGTCTTGATTAACAAAAAGCTTTTGGTATGTGTCTTTAGAAAGTTTTCAAGAAGAGTTCATGTTGGCCCTTTCACTAATATAAAAATGGCTCTTTAGAAAGAATATGATCTTTGGTACAGTCACTTTTGCTGATGGTGAGGTTGAAAATCAGCACAGGTGGCATTTTAAGGCAGGTGAAATAAAAATAATTTTGTGGCTTGCAGTCTATTCATCCTAGCTTTGAGGCCACCTATAAGGTTGTTGTATGTTCCAGCAAACACAGTCTTTCAGATAATCAGATAAAAAGAAATATTATTTTTTAAATGTCTTAAAAACCCAAAAAGAAAAACTACATTTGTGTGTTACATATTGCTGTCTGTTATTGCCCAATGCTATATTCTCTCTGTCTGTAGCCCCCCACCCCCCTTTCCAGGACAAAACATAAATCATTACAATCTCTATAAACAAGCAAACTGAAGGCAGTTCCTGCCAGGCAATTGGGCATGAAATTTACCTGAAGAAAAAAGGAAAAACACAAACGAGAAACCTCTGAAAAGCTGTTCCGGGATTTACAAAGGAAATGTGCAACAGCTATTCAATGAAGCACAACCCAAAATTGTTGCCACATTGCAGCTTTCTAACTGGAGTGTTTCGTCAAGAAACAGTCCTGCACAACCCGACCGCAGTCTGAGACAAGTGAATATCATTCCATGCCAACATACAGTCCTCAATACACTTCAGTAATAATGTCTTGATCATGCTGGTACATTTGCCGGCCGGATTAGAGGGAGAGCTCATTCATTTACATGAACATGAGTGTTGGGTCATATGCACACAGAGGCAGGATGTACATCACTCATTCTCAGACTTCATTCCTAATTATGTGTGCCTGGACATCAGGAAACTGCAGTCCCGCTCACACAAGCAAGACTAAACAGAGCGAAGAGTGACAGAAGACAGACATTTTTAATTTAACCCTTACACACACAAGCAATAATAATAATCATATACTGTAGATTCTTGTTCCTCTGGGATTTTTAAAGTCAGATCTCACTGTTAACCTGTGCAAGTCACAGTTATGTACAGCCATCTGCAGTGCAGAGAAACCTACAGTAAAAAACCACATACATCTCTCTAGAGGGTTTCCTGCAGTGTCAAATAGTGACTAACAGGGGATGAGATGGTCTGCTGTAGGTTTTGGTAACTTGGTAACAGTGTCAGAATTATTTGGTCTGGAGCTACCGCGGTCTGTTTACTTGTTACGTCCTAGGTTAATTTAAAGGAGCAAACTGTTATTTATATTATTTCATTTCTTCTATATAATATCCCCATTTAATAAATATTTTATATCTTAGGGAAAATATACTTATTCATCCTTTTGCATTCATATCTTTTAAGGCAGCCTGGCGTCTTTAGTGAATTATTTTCTCAATGTTTTGCTGTGTTAGTCTGTCATTTTGGGTCTGACAGCATATGGAGATGTAAACTTGAGGCCATTGTGAAGACTCCGATCATTTTGTTTATATAATCACTGTGAATTATAAACTAACAGTTGGTTATAAATACTAATGCCAACAAATACATAAAAACACAAATGTGTCATCATTACACCGTTAACATTTTCAAACGCCTGTGTGCCTAATTCAGGATTTATTGGCCGTTTTCCAAAGCTGAAATTTGAGAGCATGTGGAATTAATGCAGGTAAATATTGGCACAAAAACCAAAAAAAAAATGCCTGCTGATGATTCCGGTCAGCTCAATTAAAACTCCTGTCAAACTAAAATGAACGCTTTCAATAAATAACAGCCCGTTATCACCACAATATATCATTACACTGTATGTAGAGAGTTGAAAGGCATTTATTCTCTTTGAAACACATATGCCTCATGCAGGTGCTGATAACAGAAGGCTCATTTAATTGTGGCACTAAACCCTGTTTATCAAGCCCTTTATCTGATAAACTGACCTCATTGTGATATGGTTTGTGACACACTATCATTTTAGAGTGAGAGAGGGGTCAATCCAGAAAAATCTCACCTGATTTAGGATTAACATGCAATGGCGAGTCAAGATAAATTTCTTTACTGTCTGATACCATCTGCAATTGCAAACTCACTTCAGAGGAGGAGTGAGTAGGCAATCTATAACCAACTTATCTATTCAGACATATTCCAGTTCACATGGGGTGGACAGGGCCATGCAAAATGAGTCTCAGCTCAGCAGGGCCAGATATATCACAGCTCTCACTCGGTGACAGAATAACCGCACCTAGCTTGAGTAGTCCTTAGATAATGCCTGAGAAAGACACCATGAAATGTTCACTGAATTAACCTGCAAACATTTGTGGTTTAGGTAAAGGCTTTCAATGTCATTTAAGGTAACGCCAGCCTGAGATTCAGATGTTGGAAAATATTGCACATGAAATATGCTGCCTGAAATCTTCACTTTTAATTGGATCACTATACAGCAAACAAAACAGACTTTTTGAGCACACCTGTATGTTCTGCTTCATTACATCGTCTTTCAACTACACCCAGTCCTAAATGCCACACGGAAACAAAACAAACTGTCATTGGTTTCTTTGCCAACTTGCATTTTGTCAGTCAGAAGGCCTTCCTGCCTAAGTGGCTGGTTTGTGGCTACAACAAGCTGCAATGTGCACCACACCTTATGGTTAAAGTCAAAAGTCTAGCTACGTAAGTCTGTCTCTTAGTCGCATCCTAGCTAACAATTTTAGGTTGTAGGAATTGCTTGTTTATTCAACTATTTTTTAATTCGGTGTTATTTTTAAAACGTTATAACAATAAAACGCTTTAAAACATTAAAGGGCGTATAAACGGTGTGTGTTTGTTTTCTGAAGAGTCTGAAGTTCCTCAAACACACACACAGTGGCATCTGAAAAACAGCGTGACCTGATTGTTTTCTGAAAGAAATCAGACAGAAATGATGCAGAGTGGAGCGGGACTGAAAGAGACAGACAGGTAGTAAAAAAAGAAAGCAAAGAAGCTTTCAGAGGAAAACAACAGTGCCAACGTTTACCTTAGAAGCATAACCTGAGTGTGTGTATTTCTGTGTCTGTCAGATCTCAGGCAAAGAACCAAGACCTGAAGGGAATGCAGGTCCATCTAGGTCAGTGCAGGATTCCTTTTTCCATGACATAAACCAGAGCAAAATCAAAAAAAGTTCCTCCGGCTGAAGGTATAAGAATTGAAAATTGTCGTTGTTTAGTTACCCTCATGTCATTCTAATACTATAATTTTGTATCAATTCATATATATTGGTTTGGTTTGGTCATCAGTGTTGGAAAGCAGACTTGTTCTCTCCAGCACACCCGCCGCTTAATACAGCTGCTCCAATCTATCCGTTTTCCCTAGCTCTCTATTCATTCCAGAGCCATCACGAAACATTATGCAAATCAAGGTGTCCCTGGTCATCTACTGCGATAGACTGCAATTTTGGATCGTTAGAATAAAAAGTTATATTAATACAGGTTATAATCTGGAACCCTCGGGCTCAAGGTAAAAATTTTACCACCACACCAACATACTTCACATTCAAATACTAATTCATGCAGCAGTTACCATTAAGTTCCCAAACTTTTTATGTTCAGCCATTAAATGTGCTATTGGAATGGTTTAGATGTTTCTACATTTCTAATAATTGCTGTTGTGAAAATGAGAACATATTCATTTTCCCAGCCTTTGTCATTTTATGACATTACAACCAGGCACGTCTGCTCATCGCCCACATCCAGTTCTCCAACTGGTGACCATGGAAATGACTGGACTAGTCTCTGAAGAGTGGGGAAGCCCTGTAAACCCGTGGCAATGAGACGACAGCTGGTGTTTACCTGCCTCTACTGTCTCACATGACAAGCTATTCTTAGCATTTATCATTTATAATTCATAATGACTGTGAGGGTTCAACCTGTTTACACAACCTACAAGCTCAACACATCTATTTATCCTTAAAAAAAGAACTTTAAACACTTTATAAAAACTTTTATATTGCACATTCTTTTATGATTTGCACATATTTATGGATGACACAATTTATCACAATCGACACATCCTACATGAAACTGCACCATTTCCATAAGAAAGAAACATCGACATATCATGACATTCAATATCTGAATAATTGTTTTTACAAAAGACAAAAACAATGTCTCAGATGTGTCTCCTCTACTTCTGTCCTAAGACGTTTAAAGGAAAGATTTGAGACAAGGTTGGTTGTTAAGGAAAGATGATTATTAAGTCTCCTGAGCTATATGAGAGCCATTGTTTTCAATCATCTGAAATGAGCAGTAATATCTTCCTTTGGGTTTATCCACAGAAAAAGAATAAACAATTTTGCGGTATATCGGTATAGTTCAAGTCAATTCTTCAGATGTTGAAATTACCGATTTGTTTGATAAAGAACAAGTATTTCCTGCTATCATGATTACAGTTAACAAGCTCTGCATTTCTGCCTTCCCGCTAATCTTTCTAAAGCAGTTAGAAGAGAGAAATCTTGTAGAAAGAATATTTACATGACCTGCTTATTCTGTCTTTCTCTAAAGCCATCAGGTTGAAAAGCCAGTGATGGGGACTTTGATCTTTTCAAAATTGTTAATATTTTCTAGAAGTGATTTCAATGTATTTAATATTTATTAATGCATTATACTTATTTTTTGCCGGATGTAGTCTATTTATTTCCCAAAGGCCATAAGCACGCATTTTTTAAATACATGAGTAATATTTTAGATAATTAAATCTATTATATTTTCAGGAAAGTAATCTTTTCTATACTTCTCTTCAGGGTATTTTAATATCATCATTGCAGTAGCATATGGTAGTCTAATAAATACCTGCAATGAAGTTATTATATCCTGCAATAAAATCTTCTAGCTTCTTGTATTTTAGACCACACACAGACATTTGCCGCAGAAAGGCTTTGTTTGCAAAAAAACAGCAACTGAAACCCATTGAACCCACTCAAACATCTGTCACAAACTGAAACCAGAGCACAAGATCACGGATCTAATAACCAATGAGAAAGAAAACAACCCTGAATTAGGTTCTTTCTTCTGATTTATAGGCTTCACATTACAGTCGCTTAAAGAACAGAGACGTTTTGGAAGAAAAAAGCTCATTCATTTTTCCTTAGACAACTTAAAACAATCTAATGATAATGTATTCTTGTAATAATATGTAGCCTTTCTAGACAAGCCTGCCATGAGCTCCATGAAGGTTGTTAAGTGATGGTTTAGGCTTCTGCAGAAGCAACAAGTCAGTCTGATTAAGACACTGTTTTACGTTAAATCTAAGTTTAAAGAAAACATTCCCAGAACTACACTACCCATAATACTGAAAAGGAGTTTGCCCAATCAGAGCGTCCTCCAATCGTAATATAGCGTCCTGCACCTTTAAATACTTTTCTGCTTGGAATCAAATGTTGTAATGCAGTGATTCATCTCAGAGCTAACTGGCTTAGTTAATGCTTACAACTCTTTATTAAAGAGCTCTTTATAATGCCTAGCGAGAAAATGAATATAAGAAATAATTCTGGAACAAGTGGGTGGCTACTGTTGCACTCCATTATGCAGCATGTTTGTTTCTTGTTACGTATTGGCTTTAAGTTAGACGTTTCATTAAGCACAGGTCATAATAGGATAACTTGTTGTTTCAGTGCTGCAGAGTTGGTTGTGTCTCGGGACAGCAGTCGCACAGTTGTGTGAAAACTGCTGACTGACCACACTGCCACATTATTACAACACCCGGAGACAAAGAGGCAGCTGGGACAGAAACACATTTGTGTTCAAAACGTTAAATGTTACGGCTGTGCATTTAAGCCGTACAGAGGGTACGTTTACAGAGGGTACATTTACTCATTTGTACACAAATGGATATTCTGAAAAGTGCCTGGTCACTAAGCGGCGCTTTTTAAAGTTAAATGGTAGGTGGCGTCATTAGGAGAAATTCAATTAAGAGCAAAACAACATTTTAGGAATGCAAGGGAACTAGGCAGGGGAAAGAGAATTGAGGATAATGCCGCTTTTAGAAAACAAACAATCAACAAACTTAAAAGTCTGGCCCAAAGTCAGTGCTGAGATAATGCACTGGTCGATGAAAGCCAGGAATGCTGGGCATGGCTGGAATCTTCTCATTATTCTCATGCAATGATTGCTGTTATATAACCAATAGGGGCTAATAATAGCGCTGACTCTTTGATTTTTTGTTTTATGACCTGATATAGAAACAGTCCTTAGTCACAAAACTCCCCTCGACCTATCAGGTTTCATCGCACTCTGAGTTAATGCTCTCAGCTGACATGAAGAGCACTGAACATTTACCAAAAGGTCACTTTTCTTTAAGACTGCAGGACCTCTGGACACCGTTTTCAGTGAGTGATCCTAACAATAACCACATTGATCGGCTCCTCTTGAACGCTCATTTATATGCATTAGGACACAACTGAGAACTGTGAATACACACACACGCGCACACACACGTTTGTTCTATCATGGTGGGTTTTCATTGGCTTCTATTGCTTTTGTATTCAGCTTATGCTATTTTCCATCCCCTTAACCCCGTCCCTAAACATAAACCTCTTTTAGATTTTTCTAAAGACATTATTTGATTAAGCTGTTTTCCCTGTGGGGACTGTCGGTTGGTCAATGTAAGCAAATCCTAACAAAGTCTTATGAAAAACTATTTATTTTAATTGCATTTTTTAATGGTCTGATCCATTTTTGCCAAAAAGTTGTTGACAAGATATTTAACATCAATGATATTAAAATGCAAGAGAACTGACTCTGGCTCAAATGTCATGTCATTTCAACATAATTTGACATGGCTGGTCACTACAGTTCATTAAAATAGATTTTTACATTTTCACCACCAAGCTGGGGCATTGTGGGATTGTTGACAGGGTGTTGCTATGTGGTTGCCAAGGTGTTCTGAGTGGTAACTAATGTGTTGCTATGCAGTTGACAGGACGTTTATGAGAGGTTGCTAGGTGTTATTAGGTGCTTAAACCCACTAACCCTTTGCACAAGGAACTTTGAGAGTGATGCTACATTTGTATATATACACAAAAAAAGAATTTCAAACAAACAAGTAAGAAATAAACAAATTAGGAAAGAAAGCCACAAACAAATTAAGTTAAACTAAAATTACTCACACAGCCCTTGGAAGAGATGAAGAGGCCGGGCTTCATGCTGGTAGTTCAGTGCATATGGCAGTACCATTCAAAGAGCTATGACAACCATGATGCTAATAGCTCTGGAAATGGCGCTGCTATCTGCACCACACAAGTTCTTCGTCCTCCGGTGGGTCTTTGCTGTGTTTTAGCTGCACAAGAAATTCACTAAGAGCCGTTGAAAAAATAATCCAAGATGGTGCGCCAGAATTAAGTACAGGACTTACGAAAGCTGGAATATTCCCAGCTGAGGTGGTGGAAGTTAACAGCAATTTATTAACATACAGCCGTGAAAGTCTCCCACAATCCACCCTTTAATCCAGCTGTTTACAGACGCAAATGCGCCGAGTCTAGTGAGATCATTTTCTCAAGTGCAATAATATTCCTGCCAGAAACCACTCTCGCTAAAATAAATCTAACATTAAATAATCAAATCATTTGTGTTCACTTACCGCTGTGTATTTTTATCCGGCAAATCCAGTCATTTAACATAAAACCATTAAATACCACCGAGTGTTAGATGTCAATATGGAAGTGATTGTGTAGCAGATTTTACCGTTCAAACAACGTGACGTCTTTTAAAATGTAGTTCAAGACGACATGTACGTGTGAACCTCACAAACCAAACCAAAGGAGAAAGGAATTATATTTAAAAATGGCCTATTTTTAGGAAACGAAATTTCATTCCCATTACTGTAAAAAGTGTGATTGCGATTGGTCTTATCTAGAAAACTGAAAACGTCTCAAATTGTCATGACGACGACAGTGTGATTCTGATGCAACACAGAACCAGAGCCCAAAACATGAGCTCACTCAAAGCTTTAATACTGTTATACTAAATACTGGCATTTCTTTCACAAACTGTCAACCTAATTTTAGTTTAACATTCATATGTATAACTGTAGCATTTATTGAACTGCTTTTAATTTATACTCATTTCAATAAAAGAATACACTGCATTCACAACTCTAAAAAATGTCACAATGCATTTACTTTGTGGAATAAAATTATTAAGTATTTTTTTCCTTTGACACTCTTGAAAGGTTTTGTGAGATTCACTCATTAAGATGTTTTAATGGTGTAACCCACAAAATGGAAAACAAAGAACTGCTGTATTTCTCAAAGGCTCTCAAACATAATAGCAGAACAAGGTTTTAATTGCAGTAATTAGACTGTGTTTTGACCACTGGGTCGACCCATCTGCTCTCGCCGCTGAAAAATAAAATCCACTGCTCTTCTAAAGAAGTCATTTTAGTTGCTACACTTCATTATTAGACCACATGATGCAGGCCACTGCTCCTCTGAAATCATTAGATAAAACATATTCACCTAGTCGAAATCTTGATAAACGTCACGACTAAAAAGTGAGCTTTGTGAACGTTACTACAACAAAGACTATGATTGTGGTGGAGAGCAACAAGTCTTCAAAAGGCATTAACAGGATCCTTATTAACCCAAACGTAGTCTTCATTACATTAGGCCCAAAGCAAGATAAAGTGATCTTATTTAAAGTAACATCGTGAGTCCAGCCCACTTAGTTCACCACATCTGTCCTCAATACACACAGTACCATGTATCCACATCACTCTTAATACGACATCTGTCCTGCCAAACAACTTATTACAAGTGATGGTCTCCTGGCTCTGGTTTGGTTGAGATCTTTTGTCTCCAGTAACCTGGCCAGCCTTGCCATCGATTTTCTATAATAACAGTCAAATTACCTCAAGCTGGAGGCTCTGAATGTTTCATAGCTCTGGATACATTGTCACAAACAATTAATATTGGTGTCTGTTGTCTGTTCACCCTCGGGTCTGTGTGGGGCTCCTCTAAGGTAAGTTTGTGAATGTTGAGCAGAGCCAGTTACATCGGCACAGGGAGTGTTTCACTTCCAGTGCATAATAATAATAATAATGATGATGATGATGATAATGATGATGCATCAGTTTCCTGTTACTTCCTGTCCAAAAGTTATCTTTTAATTTTATCACACCCATTGATCTTCAGAAACTTGAGAACTGAGAAGAAAAGCCTTAAAACTTTTGGAGTTGATGAGGCATCCTTATTGGCTGTAAACACGAGCGAAGCGCCAATTACTGGCAGAAGATAATTTACCGAAATTGTGTGTGTGTGTGTGTGTGTGTGTGTGAGCTCTGCAGTCGTAACGTGCTGGACCTGGTGAGCCTCTGCTCATTAAGAGGAAGCGTGAGTCTGTTTCACAGAAACAAGATCTGAACAAACTGGACCTCAATCATGATACTTCCATCACCTTTTAATGGTCTAATTTAAAGTGGGTGGTATAACCAAAACCTTATATTTTTCCGAAATGCTTTAATATACAATTTATTTAAAATTGTAATATTTGTTACAATATACAACTTCATTATAAAAATGAACTAGCTGGTGAATTAAAGCTGCTATCCGACCAACCAAAAATCTTGTGGATTTAAAATAAAAACAAAAATTAGATGAGCAAGTGCAAGACAGATCAGTGTTCAGCACGATCTCTTTACCTTACCCTGATTCACAACGATGAATCAAAAAAATTATTTATGATCTGAACTGTCAGGTCCGATTTCCCAGAAAAAGTCAGTTTGGCTTCATTTGACTTCAATATACTTAATGAAAAGGATGTAAAGCAACCTGCAATTTTATGTTTCAAACAGAGGTGGCGGTACAGAGGGGAAAGATACAGCTGTAATGAAACTATTCTTTTAGCAGCGGCAGATTCTGGGTAGACTCAGGGCAGAAATGTTATGAGAAACAGCTCTTAATGTGTGCTGCCCATCAGGACTGGAGCGACTCTCCGTTCTCCTCGCCTCTCTCCATGAAAATGAATGATGACCTAGTGGGTAACTTTCTCTCAGCAGCCCCCCTGTGTTTTATTTAGGTGCTCCTTCTCTCATTAGGGTAAGTGGTCTACTTGGTCTACTTTACCTGCTAGAAGCCACAAAATGTGGGTAGAATGATAACAGTGTATTACTTTACAAGTCAAGTTAATTAAGTGACAAAATAACCCCCTCCGCCGTGCCTCAAAGCGCTAAATCCAGTTAGAGAGAATTAATGACTCTAATTAGAGAAATCGGACTTGATTAAACAATAATCCCACCTGTTGTTCAGATACTGCTGGATGCTGAAAAGTTTATTCCACTAGACTTTTTTCAGAAGAATGTGCATGGTTCCTGTCCATACCAAACTCCAGGGCAGTGCTGTGCTGTGGCTTATGGGTTGGAGTGGTTGTTACAAAGGGTGCAGGACAAGATGTGAAGCAAAGCTTAAGGTTAATAGTTTATCTCAGGTCTTAACTCTTAAACAAATTTGGTTATTTCAACCATTTGTACAGGATATACTATTGCATGAGTACTGACTATGATCTACGTGCATTCACAGTGCCAAAGGTATACAAAAAGCTGAATAAAGTTATTTTTAAAATTATAATTAAAATTAATAATTTATAATTTTTAAAAATTATTTTCCGGGTTCTCTAAAGCATTTAAACTCAATGAATAAACCTAAATTAAGAATACACAAGTAAATCAGACACTATCAATCAGTTTATTTATCTATCCAAATGGGGACATTCCATAAACTTCTACTGTTTTTATACACACAACTAGTTATAAACACTGTAACCCAGCCCTCGCTCTAACCGTAACAGAAAACCTTCTGCATTTTTGCAATTAAAACTGTATTTACTATATTTTAATAGCATTTTTGCACACACACACACTACTAAGTCTATAATAAGTCTATTAAACACTGATGAACCTCATGAATGCATAAAGAATATGAAACAGTGAAAAGGTGCACTGATGGGAGAAGGAATGAGTGTGAAAACTCACTTGAGACTCTCCACACAGCACTAAACAGGCACTGGTCTAGTGTTGCAGAACCAGAGGAGCAGTTTGGAGGCAGAGGAGCAGCCACTGGAGCAGAGGAGGACAGGGGGCAGCAGAGGGCAGCACACGGGGAGGACAGAGAGGAAGAAGAGGAGGAGGAGGAGAGAAGAGGAAATGCAGGTTATTTCAGTCCTGATTGATTCAGTGCACTTTAAATTAAAGGAAATACTAGGAGAGACATTTCTTATCAGATATAAATTAATGATAAGAAATGTTTGAGTCTTGATTGCAGACTTGGCAAATCTGAGCTCAGTTTGTGACACTGTTGAGATCTCTGATGGAGACATTTGTGAGATTCTCACAGGATTTTCCCTTTGCTTTCCATTTAATCTCACTGCTGTCTAAGAGATACAGTTGAGATATTAAAGAGATCTCCTCTGTGAATTTTCTTTAACTGTTAATGTGAACATAGGTTTGAAAGCTCTAGGATGGGTTATAGTGTTTTTGTCTTTCATTAAACCAAAGTTTGTACAACAACAACATGTAGGATTGTTTTAAGCCTACTGCACATACACAGAAGAAACAGAAATCTGAAAATCGGTTCCACTGTAGCAGAAAGCAACAAAAGGAGCAAAAAAACAAAAAAAAGGTTATTATTCCTATATTATAATTTTAATCACAAAGGAAGGATATGGTTATTCTAATAAAATAATTCATTGTAGAAATGGGCAAGAAACAAACAACCAAAACGCACGTTACGTTACACTTTCTGGAGATGACAACATACAGGCTCGGACAAACAATGGCATTATCACAAATTCAGCTGGTTATAAAAAGAGCTCAGTGAGGTCATAGTTTACCGATGGATCTGTGAATGTGCACAAACACTTTGATCACTAGTATATCCCTCAATCAGGAAAGGACAAGCTTAGCACAGTATATCCTACTATGGGCAATGTAAACGCTTTTATTGAACAAAGAATTTTGTGAGTTGACAGATTGCCCCAGCATTTGTGTACCATGTAAACACAGATCTTTTCCTGGTTTTAAGTAGTTGACACTTAAGATACACTGTATTTATGGTTCCTCGTTTATTGGCTTCATAATAGGCTCATAACACAAATACTCAAACACAGAGGTTTCCAGCAGACCAAAGAATGACTGCATGACTCACTGTGCTGTCTCTCATAAAGGTTACGGATCAACATTTGCTCTCCAAGCTGTGGCTGAGGACATTCATGTATGTGTGCTGTAAAGCAAACTGTGCTGATGTACAGACATATAGACCTCCGTAATGAAATCCTAACCTGTCTTTAAAAAGTTTTCAATCAATAAATATTGGTTCAAACCCAGAATCTCTGCAGAAACTTTGAGCTACGTGAGCAGAGGGCAGATGCGCAATAAAAGCACGACTCTTCTGAAGGTGCATTGTGGGTAAATTCCTTTATCTCAGAAGGAATCACACAGGATGTGCACACTTTAATATCTTCTCACGTCTCCAGAGAAAGCCATGTTGGTTTCAGGTTTAATGCTGGGCAACTAAACTTGGTCTTCCTGAATGAGTCAAAATAGTATAGAATAGTATGAAGTTTAAAAAAACATTCTTTAATATTTTTATACTGATACTCTTATTTTAACTTGCATGCCTGTGTGAGATTATTTTTATGGGGTCAATGTCTATTATGAAATTATCGTGATTAAGAAATCAGAAGGCGTGATGAATAATTCCTAGATTGAATGAGAGCACAAACCAAACAGAATTTTGTAACCTCATCAGATTAATCATTCACTATCAAGCCGTGAGAGCGCCTGGTGAAGTGCGTGTACGGTCAATCTAAACTGCACTGACAATACCAATCTGAATAAAGCTGACTAAAAATGACAGATACTGTTTCCGTCCTTCTTTCTGGGCATTGCGTTTGATCTGCCTCTGTCAGTCCCTGTTTCATTTCGAGGAAGTTTATTTCCAAAGAGCAAAGCACTTGAGGCGTTCTGCGCGGCTGTATCCGAGCGCTGGTAAGAGCTGACATGTGTGGTATTGTTTCGGTCTGAGGTTTGCTGAAGAAAACATCCTGTCGCAAAAAAGTGGCGTTGAGAAATTGCTCATGCCAGATAACATATGCTTATCATCAGAAGCCAGAGCCGAGTCTGGCAAGAGCGGGAAAGTACCTCATCGGATGCACAACTAGCATGATGGCGTGGAGATAAGCCTCTACGCCGACCCCATTTGGCCCTGTACGAAGATTTTATTGTGTTCTTATGATGTACGCTGATAATCTGTTACATAGTCCATGGCTAAAGTAATCAAAAACATCTTATAAAATTCTGTCATATAAGCCATGAAATACTTCAATATTAATGTTGCGCTGCAAGCTGGGCAGTTTTATTGGGATTGGAGACAAGAATCGTAACTTGAAAATATGAGGCATGAATTTGAACTGGCGTTTGTTCGGTGGAATGGTCCATTAGATGCGTTGAGCTCGCTGCTGAATGGCTGATGGCACGCACAAAAGCCAGCTGTCATCGTTGTGGCAACGTGCTGTGCCGTGAAATGCAGGTCCATCATTTGTCGTACACGCATGCAGACGTGCACGCAATCGCCGTCTCTTCCTCGCTAAACTCGTATATCACCGCAGCTCAAGCGCGGCTAACGTGTAAGCCTGCTGTTGGTTTAAGCAGCGCCAGCCAGGTGTTATTTAGCTAACCTCTGCTTCACATGGACTCTGTGTGCTAACGTTTGCACAGGGCAAATCTTCTCGAGCCATCAGGACACGCTTTTAAACCTCAAGACGTGTACTGCCAAAGTCTACTGGTGCCTTGCAATACTTAAAAATGCTCCTCAAGCGACTGATTTGGAATGCTGTTCTTGTGGTGGACACAGAGACTCATCTCTTTAGCCATGCATACACAGAATTCATTCTTCTGTTCACAGTTACACTGCAATAACCAGACCCGCCGGAACACAAAACACTTCTCACAAACTATAAGTCTAACTTAGAATTCATATCATATTAATATAATTTCCTGTCTCATCTTTGGGATACATTTTCATAAACACTGGAGCAATCAGACACATTTTCGGTCTGTTCTAGCCTCTATATTTGCCTCAAAAGAAGGTACCTCTCAAAGTTATCAAAAATGTTCTTGCAGTAACTTCAGTCATTTTTCTAAAGTTATATATCATATATCATAAACATTATTCTTAAGTTCTTAGTGGGACATTTTAAAAACATTACAGAATTTAAAAAAGTTTAAACAACGTTCTTATAACCGAACAGGAATGTTAAAACAACATTTAAAAAGAACGTTCAAAATAACATTTCTTTCAATTTCATTGCTTATGATGTCTAATTTTGAAGCGATTGGGTAGCAAAACGATAAAAAGCTTTTGTTTTAATCATAAGGGTAGCATGCTTGTAGTGTAGACACTTTCTTCGTTTATATTGAGTACATTCCTGCTTTGTCATTTAGATGAGGTGTCAGTACAACAGTAAGACTCATTCTTCAGAAAGAAAACTGCTTTTAAAAAGTTAGAATTTTGCTGACTGGCTTGTTGTGATTGTGCCGTATCAGATGTTGAATGACTGATTTGTGAAATGAACACCCACAGACTGCGTAAAGCACACAGTCTTCTGTGTTATGTCTGCATACAGACTCTTGTGTCTTGAATTCATGCATCCCTGGGCCTCATTTCAAATGCTGCTTAATGCCCTCATCTGTCATGAAAATCTAATGTGATGAGTGCTTGATCTGTTTGTACAATCGCTCAACCTCTCTGCAAGCTGATTTTTGGAGATTCTGAGGTACACACACAGAGCGGCAAACTTCAACACTGTCTGTCAGAAATTATTGGGCTTTCTCATTAAGCCAGCCATAACTTTCACATATAAATCTTAACAGAAATCATTTATGACATGTTGTAGGAGCCAGAGACCAGAATCCAACATAAACAGCCTCTCTCAGACTGGCAAACATAGCATAACTAACAAACATTATTTAGTTTTCTGCCTGATCTCCGTACAACCCACCCTCCCCAAAGCTGCTGTATATTTTGAGCCAGGTGACACTTTTTCCAAGTTCCACTCACAGAACAATTAAGAATATGATAAATCAAATATAGTGCTGACGTTAGATCAAGAGCCCCAGATCGCTTCTGAGTTCCCATGACTCTGCCTTTTTCTAAATCAGATTTCTAAAGCATGTGCTAACTCAGTGAATATTTCTGCCCTCCTTGTGCTCGATCAGTTAACTGGCACTGAGAATTAAAGGTGAATGTCATAAAAATAAAAAACATGACTTAACTGTGGAAAACTTATGGGAACACTGCATGACAGTGTAGGCATACACATGATCCTGACATATTCCCTGTTCGTGTAACTCTATATGCATTTCAAAAAATATTTAATAAATATTTACCAGGCTTGAACAAACCAAAAAACTACTTAGAGCATTAAAACATTTGATTTAAAGCAAATCATTTCTGTAAATAGAACAAAGCGACTTGTTCTAAGAATAGGACTTTTCTGAACCCGGAACTGAAGTTGACATGCCGGGCCGCTCAAATAAAGATACGAGTGTTGGGATTACACTTTGGAGTAATCAACCTAGAAAAGGGTTACCTTTAGTTGTCTTTGCACACTGAAATCATTATATTTAGTATTTTGACATAAAAAATAACACTTTATATTTAAGAAAACACCTACATATTGTAACAGGAGATTACCTGTTTGAGCTGCATAGGTTGAATTGGGATTAATCCATAACAGCACTTGGAAACTAAAAACTCTGATGTGGACAGAAGGATTAGTCATGAAACAATTCTAGATCAAATCTAGTAAAACACTTTTAATACACTGAGTGGTATTAAAAGTGGCCTTTCCATGTCATTTCCTGTTTCATGGTTGTCTTGTCACATGACAACAAAATTACTTCCTGCAGTTTATAATAATAATAATAACACAATACTGCTTCACCCCCTTTTAAAGAAATATTTACATATCCTACACCCTTTATGAAATTATTTTTCTTGAAATAAATGACACTTGTTTGTTCGCTTCAGTTGCTTCAGCAGTTACACTAATTAAACATTTTTAACTTTATGAAAAAAGTAGTGTTCACTCATATAATTAAAAATGATTATAGAGAGGTGTTAAGATGTTAATGTAAAGAGGTGTATTCAATTAGTTGTCTGCATAATTCAGATTTAAATGTATCTTTGAATAAACTTATCGATCTGGGCAATAGTAAAATGAGCCTTGTGTCATTGACCCCTTTTGCATCACTGCACAGATCTATATGAGTGAATAAATCAATAACTTCTTGGCAAGACTTCAATATATATTTCACGGCACTAATTCCAGCCACTAAGACAAGAAGACATTCAGACTGAACCTGGAGGAGTCTCCAATACTCAGATGGGTTTAACCTCTACATGTTGAGCTGCAGCTGAACGGCTAAATAATTAAGACGGAAGACAGCAGGCCTGTGTTTAGATCTGTGCTGTCTGTGTTAATCTGCCTGGATTCCCCCAACTCATTTGCCTGTCCCACAGCTCCTGCCTCCAGCGTCTCCGGCAGAGCAACGGCTCTCCAAAGCAGCTGCCCCCAGGAACCCAACATACTTCACTGCAATGTTTATCAGACAGATTAACATGCTGACAGCCCCAACATTTGGAAACAGTTCCACGATTTATGTCCCGGGCAGGTTTCCAATGGCTGTGGAAAACAGAGTGGTAGGATATAGTAAAGAGTCTTCACAGCCATTTGTGAAGCCCAGTCTGGATCTGGTTTTAGTGGGACATGTTTAGACAACAACTTCTGTGGCCTTTGAAGACTCTGAAACAATCTGTAGTTTCGTTGTTGGAGGTGTGTGAACAGTCAGCATCTCTGATCTTGTGTGTTTGTATACTGTGGAGGTCTGGCAGACTATGTTGGTTTCTTGTTGTAGTAATGTTGGCACTGAACAGTTCATGCAAATAAGCATTTCTGCTGTCCATATTAGTTAATAATGATCAATGCATTTTAATGAGATGTAGCTGAGAAACTGGTTTGTTTTTGGGGATAAAGGTGCATGTAGTAATTTCTTGACTGTAGAGATGTTAAGCACTTAACAAAGGCAAACACACTTCTTCCTCGAAACATTGCTGTTTTTTAAATTAAAGATTTATCAAATCATAAACTGAATGTACATGTTATTTATTTTCCCAAAATGTGTCTTTATTCATTTAATTGACTTAGATTAATAAAGACTAAAAGGTTTGTGAGTCAGTGATGCACTTAGCAGGAAATCTTTTTCTAGAAAAAAAAGTATTGTGTTTTTCTATAATAAAAATAATCTAAAATGACATGTAAAATAATATTATAAAGAATAATAATATAAAGAAATAAATACTTGCACTTTTCATTTGAGTATTCAGGTTGAGAATGCACAATTAAACTGACAAGGACAGAAATGCAGTTGATTAGGCCGTGTGTGTTATGACATGAAAATGACAGTGACAAGACGCTCCATAATTGCTGTCCGTCCAAAACTCACACTGTTGACACTGCAGTGTGTCTCATTCCCATGAATCATTGAATCTGAGTGGCCATCAAGTGACCCGAAGCAAACAGTACACTGGACGCTGTCAAAACATATTCTGACCATTTCAAACCAAGATGTCACAGACCAGGAAAATATCACATAACTGTTCTGGACATGCATACGCTGTGTGAGTGAATCTAATGAAGAAATGTCTGTCATATTTCACATTAAAATGAAATATATATTTTGCACAAACAAAATTGAAGCCCATTTTTAGGACCTTTCATACTTTGGGCATTGTGACATTTACACGAAACACATTTCTCCCACTGTTCTCATTACGGTTATGATAAAAAACTCATTTTCATCCTGTAAGGATACAAAATTGTTTCAATTTTTTTACATTTCATAATATGGTACCACAAATACAATCATGATGTTTACTTACTGTTGAACTGTACAAATGTACTGTTGGCATAACAGTAATAAGAATATGACTGTGGTAAAGACAGAGCATTGTCATGAAAATAATCTCACAAAGAAAAAAAACTGAATGGTCATAAACAGACTTCATTTGGTTTGTGAAGAATATAATTTCTTGTTTTTCTCTCTCCATTTTGACGCAAGATATGACAGACATTTGTTTCATCTAGAAAGAACGTCCATTTGACTTTCTTTAAAATGCAAAAGCTAAATGATGGATTAAGAAATGCATTACGACTCGCTCTCCATGCCAAAGTGTTCTGTGAGATGGCCAAACACAAAGACATTGTCTAAATGGAGGTAACCCATTGGTGTTTCCATGGAAACGAAATCCACAGATCTCTTTTGAGAAAGTCATTTAAAAGACTTGCAACATATGATTAGAATGAGAATAAACAGCACTGCAATACTCACGGCGTGCTCATTATTACCGCCAGTACACGAAACTGTCAGCACTACGAGCAACAAGCGAAACCAAAACAGCTTCAAATTAAAGTTTGCATCCTGCAAATTCAAACAATTTTTTCCCTCAGAAACTGTGACTGAAGCTCACAGTGGATGCCTCAGGTTTTAATCTCACCTCTGTTTTTTATCATTAGCAGAACTGACAACGCTTCGTAATTTGTAGCCGACGGAATATCTGAGAAACTGAAACATTGTGAAGAGATTGAAGCAAAGAGAGGCAGTGGTCTGACATCAGAATATTTTTATTGGGCCTCTTTGAAAGTTCCTCTTCTCTTCCCAGCAGGCCCGGCACCAAATGTCACCAACAAACCATGCATGAAAGCACTTTATATAAAAAACGCAACTATAAATTATTGAAAAAATAACCAATTCATTCATTATTGATAACAGTCTGCTTTTACGTTTTTGGAATGCCCTGAATTACGTCTTAGACTCAAAGTGCTACCCTGCGACAGATCATAATAAAGCACCCCAACAAATATCCAGTTTAAACATCTGCTGATAGATTAAATGAAGGGGTGTGTCTAAACACACATCAACGAATGTGAGCACCCCATTTTAATCAAAACGTCTGTGAAACACTGTAATCCTGCAACACTAAATGAAAAGTTTGTATTTGCAGAGCACCAATGACAAGACGGGCTTATGTAAGATAAGCCTATGTTATTACTTACTTGATAAACAAGAAAAAAATGAATTTTTCATATTTTCCAGAAAAAATTGTCACGTCACACCGCCACTGTTTCTGCCCTTCAACAACACAATACGTTATCATGTTACTTGTGTCTTTTATATACCTCCGTCACTCATCATAGGGTACATGTTTCCATGTCTTGTTGCATTAATAGCAACACATCCCTGCATTCTAGATTTCCCTCGAGGGATCTGAGTTCAGACAGACCAGCTGGCTTAAATCTTTAATCTTTACTGTATTCAGAATAACATGTACGCTGTGTTTAAGGCCTGAGGGAGATCCCCTCCATAAAGCTCTCACAGAGGAGAGCATTGCTCTCTCCTGCATCACAGCAGCTCTGAACAACCAACATGTTGTGTAATGTTGTGAGGTTCATCTGCGATTGTGTCCTCCTCTGACTCTGTAATTTATAAGACTACAGAAGCATTCAAACAGCATCCAAAAGCTCATTTCTATTTCTATTGATCTTTAAAGAGATCATTGTGCCATTCAAACAAACTGTAACTTTAAGAACTTACAACATCCTAACCATTGAATTAAGATAACTGATTGTATGTTTTTACATATGCATTCAAGAGGCATTTAAGAGTCTTTAAGACCCAAAAGAAAATGTAATTTAGTGTATTTTGTTTTAATTTTTAATATTTATGCAGGAAAAAGAAAAAACTGTTCGGGAATACATAAAAAATGAATTTGAGTATTTCAATTGATCTCATAGTTCAAGCAGAATCACTGAGTTTAGGTTGGATTTTGAAGTTTTACTATACAGATGTGTCTTGTGCTCTTTTCTGAGTAAATGTTGTTATGTCAGAGGTGAACAATCTAGAAAGGTCACATGAGGGAGGAAATTACACCCGAAACTGATCATAATGAACTGGTGTACACAGCAACAAATTCTAATCGTCTTTTCTGTCTGTTGCTCCAGTATACCAAGCAAACTAGAGGAAGCATTGTTTACCAACACATTAATCAGATCTTCTACATTGCTGGGAGAGAACACATTCAGATCAAGGAGAGAATAAAGATCAGACCAAAGAGGTCCCAGCTAACAGAGAATGTTCAGAATGTTGGCTAATGTTCTCTCAAAGTTCTCAAAAAATGTTCTGGCAATAACATTAATAGAATTTTTGTTAATGTTATAAATAACAGATAAGAAATTTTTTTATTTCTAAGTATTTCTGTGATGTTATAGCTGGGCCAGTGCTCTGGGCACTCTGACTACCAGTTTAAAGCAGCAAAGTAAACCAGAGACAACAAAGGGAGGAACAATGGACTGAAGAGAACCCATTCTCACTTACTTCAGGACATGTGTAGAGCCGTTGATCTGTGTGGTCGTGCAGGGCGTTGCAGGCCCCAGGATGGAAGGTCGGCGGTACCGCTTGTGTCCGCAGCAGAGAATGATGAGGAAGGCACGGCGGAAGGATTTGTTGAGGAAGGCGTAGAGGATGGGGTTGAGCATGGAGTTGATGTATCCCAGCCAGAGGCAGGCCGCCCACAGCTGCTCAGGGACGCTGTAGTCTATGAAGGGGTCCACAACATTAGTGATAAAGAAAGGGGCCCAGCACAGACAGAAGCAGCCCATGATTATGCACAGAGTCTTGGCTGCTTTGGTCTCGGTGCGCATGCGGTGGTTGCGTTGGTGATCGGCGCTGTCCGAGGCCGCGTTTCCGGCTCCTCCGGCCCTCTGAAGCAGGTTGATCTGCCGGGCGTGTTCCCGGGCCGTGACATAGATGCGCTGGTAGGCCAGAACCATCAGGATCAGTGGTAAATAGAAGGCCACAACTGAGCAGGTCAGAGCATATGGCTTGTTCACCATGAAAACACACACCGTGGAGTTGCCGGAGAACTTTCGCTTCTCTATCTGTCGAGAGAAGCAAACACTATCAAATGAAGGACGTCCTTTTTCTCTCTTTTGCATACATTCATTAGTATTCTACCCAAGGTGCCAAGGTGCTCTGGCTTCAGAGAACAGTCAACTTGAGGAGACCTTTAAACAGAAGAGGTGGCTACTTACAATACTTTATTTAGTCCAACACACACTACCAGGTGAGGAAGAGATCTCACCTTGAAGGCAATAATGTTTAAAGGTCTTGCTCAGAAAAGACTTTATTTGGACAGAATGCCATTCATTTATCTCTTATTGTTAATCATGTGAGTCATCAGAGAGAAACTAGATTATTTGGATTCTATATATATATATATATATATATTTGTGAATTTTTAATCACTCAAAACCATGCTACAGTGCATTACTAACAAGTTAATTTATAATGTGAGTAAAGTTGATATTTCACATACGCTTTCCTATCATTGGCTATATGAGCTCTTTTAAAATTGCAGGAAATCATTTTATAATTATTTAAACAGAAAAACCCCATATAGCCATGCTCCAATAAGAAATGTTATTGTATTTAACGACATTAATTAACTATAACTAAAATGAAATCATGTCACAGAGCAGTTCACCCCACAGTTGATATTTAAATGAACAATAGCTTCAATTAAATGGCTAGTCATTGTAAGCACACAGAGCTTAATGAGAGGTCTTGAGTCAGCTCAGATAAAACACAGTGTAATGCATTCAGATATATACCAGTTACAAACACACTGGTATTGATTAGATGAACAGAAGGCGGAGTCAATAATGAGAGTCATTAATCACTGCTCATCTGCATTTTTCCGCCTGTGCTTTCCTGTGCTCTCATACCCTAATAGCTTTAACCCACCACCACCAACGCAATCAATAAAAACTGTTGCACTACAGTGTTGCACATTTATCTGTCATGAATTGCAAACAAATTTCAGCTTCAGACATTTTTCTAATGACTATTATTAATATTCAGTTTCAAAACACTAATTTCGATTGTTTGAGCATTAGGTGTGAGTTTTACTTATCACTGAAATACTGTAGTCAAGAATCATAAAATATAGGTCAAGAATACAGTATGTAGGCATTAACTTTAAATACTCCAGAGAGCCAAAATCACATGTTTCCTTTTATACAATTTAATGGGATTCCAATGTATTATCTGATAGAGAAAACAACTTCCACTTTATTTCTCAGTTGTATTTAGTAAGTATATTTATTTTTCTTTTCTATTTTGTCTTGATTGGACAAAATACTGTCAAATGCTAAAATCATTTCGGACTGGAATTTTTTTGGAAGAAAATTCTTTTTTAAATGCACAGATTGTATCTGCTGAAACTGAATTTTGTCAAAATGTGGGAGTAAACTAGCGTCCAGATAACATCAGATCTAAGATCCATGGGCTAAAAGCTACATAGTTCTACTTTAATGGTGTCTTCAAGTACATCTGAGATAAAAAAAGTTTTCATAGAAATCATATCATATCAAGTCCATGAAACCTCTGTGCCAAAATATTACATTTACATGCATGTCAGAACTAGAGAGACACTTTCCAGGTAACATTCGAATACCATTTCCATTCTTCCAGCATGACTTTAATTACGGTGCATCAATCTTCACCCTGGGCCATATTTTGTTTGTTTACTGGAAAGTAATGGATTAAGTTCTCTACCTGAGACTTTGGCATTTAATTTTCTACTCAATCATCTCAGCCTTCAAAGAGGAACTTTACGAGAGCCCCTGCGTACTGCAATTGCTTTCTTTGATACACGGACAGTGGTTTGGGTTCGGTGCATGGATGCATAATTGCCTTTCCAAACTGCATACAGAGTGGAGAGGCTGGTGAAATGATTGAAAAAGATTCATTTTTTATGATGCATAAACACATGCGTCACATGTTTGCTGGACTCATAATCACTCGCCCACTTTTTATAGAGTGCTTTAATAATCCAGCTTGCCCTGATTGTGTATGAGCTGAGTGAGAATCAAAGAAACAACATTATTTTAAAAAATTCAAGTCACAAACATTATTAACACAAACAGTCAGTAACATCTGACAGACGTCACTCACCAAATCGTGTATTCCAATAGTGTTCCAGCCTTGCATTATGGGTAAAAAGGAAATAACGGTTGGGATTATCCAGCATCCTCCGATCATTAGAGCCACCCTCAGTGGTGTCATTTTATTTCTGTAGACCAGCGGCTGGCAACATATGGCATAGTACCTGTAACACAGGGTAGAAAACATTCATTTGTTCAGAACTAAACATATAACAAAATAATTCTACAGAATTATGCTAAACACATTGCTTTGGTTATTCATTTTTTGCATGCATTTTCTCGAAACCCGCAACTTTTATATGCATGTGAAAGACAGCGACCTTGAAAATCCTGAAGGGAGATAGCCGGTAAATGACCTGACTGACAAAATGTCAACATATCAGGCATCTGTAAGATTCAGGAAACAGAGAGGTTCTGTCAGCCTGCTAGAGCTCCTTCTGATCTGTCAGTCCAGTTAAATCAGAGCCTCTGCCTTCAACCCCCAGATTTCTGAGGGACCAAAGATTCACCAAACAACCAGACACAGACGGAATCTCGGGAATGTTTAAAAGCTGATTGGAGAACTACATGCTCAGCTAACAGGGAACGTCCTCAGAACGGTGGCTAGCATTCTCTAAAAGTTCTCATTGCATTAATGTAGCAGAACATTTTTTATATCAAAAACAGTATTAGGTTGTTAGCGGAACATTTTAGGAATGTTGCAGAATTAAATATCGTTGCTGTAAACAAACAGTAACACTAATAAAACACATTCCTAAAACATTCAACATAACATTTTTAATGTTGTTGTTATTTAATGAAAATGTTAGGGAAACGTTCTTACAATCTAAAATTGTTAGCTGGGTGCTTATTGGAGCTGAAATCATATTATTTTCCATCCAAATTTAATACATGGTCAAAAACCCAAGAGATGTGCAGGTCTTTGTGAATGACAGGTAGTTAAATTCTGTGGAAATCTGTGGAGCTTCGTGTAGCCCTGCCAACAACACTGGAAGTGATGTGAGCTGATGTTTATCAATATTTATAGCTGTTCTATGAAGCCTGCGACAAGAAACAATATTTGAAATTCATTCACTGGTCTATTACCATTTATTTCAAGCTGCAGGTCTCAAAGCAAAAATACAAAAATATGCTTTTTATTTGAGAACCAGTAAATCAACTCAACCTATGCAAACCGTTTTACAGAATAAATAAAAGTGAAGCACAGGACGCTGTTGAGAAATGAATGAATGACACTCTACTCACCAATCATGCTTCAGTCTGAGAGAGGAAAATAAAGCAGATTTAAAGGTGTAAAGTTAACCTTGACCTGCTCTAGGACTCACAAATCTGCTGAAGTGTCTGAGTGTGCAGGTAAAAGCCTGCAAAGAGACCATGTACTAACCCGCCATGACATGGCATAGCGGTATGAGATAAAGCTACAGTATCTTTCCCATGTTAATCAGAACACTTGTCCTGACTAGCTGCAGCAGCAGCAAACAGTGAGACGCTGAGGTTGTTGAGAGTCACCGGGTATTACTGTACAGGATCAATTCCTCAGTTTTTCAGTTTACTACTCCTGTGATTTTAAAAAGTATTATTGTTGTATATACTGTTGCATGATCTACAACAGCGTAAAACAATGTTCAAACAGCTATTTTAGCTATGAGCCTAAATGATGTCAGCCAAGAAGAAAGATCATTTGAGAATAATTTTGTTTCAATTATACAAGTACATTTTTTGGTATACCATGCATGAATAAGAGAAGATTGTGTAAGTAAAAAGGCTCAGTTTAGGATTTATGTTCACTTAAAATATATATTGTATATGAACATGAAATATATTATGTCATATTTCTGTACTAACGCACTGATGCTATTAATAAAAGTTCTAAAGCTGGAAAGATACCTGCATCAAAATAACAAAAAAAACAATAAATAAAATATAATAAATAAAAAATAAAAAATAAAAGCAAATGAAAGTATGAGGTACTGTGTATGAACATCAGGCTTCTAAAGGTCTTTACCCTTGCACAACCCTTCATCCTTCACTTCCCATCAAGTTCCTGCCTTCACACTCATACCATCTGGAGCAAGCTGTGAGATGGGCCACTGCTTGTGAACATCTTCTGTGTTGTGGCTGTGTGGTTCGACAGGTCAGGTAACATAAAGCACAAGAGACGTGTGCATGTCACCCTTGAAACACACTCAGTTCAAGTCATGGTTTTTCTCTGCTAAACCCCTGATGATTGGAATCAGGTTTGTTAAATAAGGGAGACATGCAAAATGTGCAGCCCCCCAGGACCGGAGAACCACTGCCTTAGACTAAATTATCTCCCTCTTTGACCCAGATGTGCAAAACTTCAGTGTGTGTGTGTACTGAGGTTCCTGTTTATATCCATGCCTCTGGCCACAAGGTCTGCCATTCGAACCATGTGTTCACCACAGCATGTTTACTGCGGGCAAAGAGAGCTAAACTCCGCTCTGTGTCACTGAAAGTGCAATGTGACCTCTGGCCCTCTAGTTCAGAGTCAGGCCGTGAGGCACTGAACCTGAGTCTGAAACCTTAAAAATGTAACCTTCATAGCCTGTATACAGATGCAGAAAGCCAATGAGGCACATCCGAATTCAGTGTTTGCACAACGTCCTGTCTACTAAGATGCCTTCATGTGGCTGATTTTTAGTCAGTATGTTATGATATTCCACAGGCATGTGTATGTAAATTAGGTAAATTACTTCATAAATGCCCATTATGTTTCCATCTGTTCCAAGAACTAAGAATCTCTCAAGCTCACTTTTAAGAATTGGTTTTAGACATTTAGACACCATTAGACATGACATTGTGGTGCCTTATAAGGCAGTCTGAAACCATTTTCATTAAAGGCTGTAATGCTAAACATTTCTTCCTATCCCTATTTAATGTGCAGAGATGACAACAAGAGATTTGCAGTTTGACTTCTCAGAGACTGGAAGACACTGCGGTGCTCTTAACACCTTATTTGTCCAACTTCTTGCTGGACCGATGGCATGATTTTGGGGTATGAAAGTAATGTAAGAGGTTTTCTGAGTTTACACAACAATCTAATTCACAACAATCGTCCACCACAATATCAGTGTTGGGTTCCCTGAAAAACATCAGGGCACAATGTGTTTAATTTTTATATGAGGGCATCTGAGTGAGGCTGACATCATAATTCTGTAACAAATTTGGACAGGTTATGTCTTGGGGGATTTGCATCAGCGAAGATGCTTGTGTTTGTTAGTAGGTCAGCAAGAGACCTGACTGAGCGTTACTCACAGCACACGTCTTAAATCATTCTCAGTAAAAGTGTCAAAACACTGCTGTGATCAGACACTGGCCACTTTCCTAATTGGACTTGCATGTCATTTTCCAGAGCGATGCATCTGTCAGTTATTCAAGAATACAGTTCTGTGCTTTGTACACCTACTGTATGGTTTACATTTAGTTGCCTTCATGCTGTATTTAGGCTTTGATGGCTGCAGCTTTTTCGTTTAATTGTGAGTTGCCTGCGCTGAATTAAATTAATTTGGGACACAATAAACGCCCTTTAATCTCTGTAAGTATTCCAGTGGCTCTGAACAGCTGAACTGGGACAGTATAAATAAAGATAAGTACAATAGGCTTAATCGTCTGCATTTGCTCCAGCCATTTTAATGGGCTTCAGCTAGAACACAATACAAATGATCTGTCACCATTAGCAATTGTTAGTGTCTAAATCCATGTATGTCGATACTCATTGAAATGAACGATCATATGGCCAGGATGTTCTTATTTGGCCTCTGTTTCCTTCACCTCCGTCTCTGGCTGATATTAGCTAGTGACAAATAAATGATTAACACCATTTCTCCTTTCACACCTACATCCAGTCTGTTGTGAAATTAATGTTGTGAATAATTTGTGGCTGGAGGACCGGGGTGATTGTCAGCTATGGTGGAATGATGCTAATGCGAACAACAGCCCTGCTGAAGACAGCTGTCACTGAGCCAGTTCTGGAAACTTGCTCACCTGGTATCTTACATTTTCAACCAAGAAACCTCTAAGCAGTGTCTTACCAAACTGTTGATTCTCTGGGATAGCTGAATCACTGATTCTATCTGGGGCTGTCAATATTTTCTGATCCAAGGACCCCCACGCAATGGGACAACAATGGGACCCTATTAAAAACATGCTGGCTGGCAACCAAAGACTAGAAAGAATGTTTCTTTTGACCATTCTGAAATATAAATTATATCTATATCTGAAATATAGACAAAATTGAATTGAATATAGAAACTTTTTTATTTATCAGTCCATGGACCTCCTGCAGGACTCCCAGTCAAAATCTTTGGTTCTATACGGTGTCCATTGCCTTTAAATTTGAACAGCAACGTGAAATCAAACCTGTGATCAGAATATTAAGCAGAGGCGCAGAGATTTTTGCGCAGCTCCTGAAGCATGTATGAACAATCAGTCGTGCAAACATGCTTCCTTGAGGGTCGGGCCCGTGGGGGAAATGATCTTGTGAAAGTCTGTGTGAAAATCCAATTCCAAGCTTGGCTGGCATTGGACAAGCATGTGCTGTGGAGAAATTAACCTCCAACCAAATGAAAAGCAGGCGACTGGGCTGAATGGGTAGACACCCAGTTCTAATGACTATAAGCCTGAGAGCGAGAGGCACCTATATCACTGTTTTCACAGGCTCATGCCTCTGTTGACTCATCTCCAGCTCTCTTTGAAATGTTTCATTGATATGTGGAAGAATATTAGTGTTGTGGTAGATCTACTGGCCCCAGAAGTGTGAATATTTTTAGTGGGTTTTATGAAGTGACGCAAGAAATACACCCCCTCCCCAATGAAATATAAATTCCTGAATGGGGGCGTTCACTATAAATAAATTGCAGCCAGTAAGAGCACAAATCATTTGCATGTGTTGTCTGCGTTGTTTTAGCACCCAATTTACTGCAGGAATTATGCAAATCAGGTCACTTTGCAAACATCTCCGTAAAATTTGTGCTGAACGCAATTTGTCGTAGAGGCGATCAGGTATACATTGCATGGACTGTATAGCATCGTTCCGCCACTGCGATCCAATCAGCTCTTCAACATGCTAAAAGTTCACTTGATTGCGTGACGCATGTGGATAATAGCGCTGCATTAATTGCAGCAGGCAAATATCACAGAGTTTTGTACATCAGTCTAATTTACATAAATGGCAGTAAAAGACAAAATAGCAGTTTGCACTAGATTTAGTTTGCACTTAAAAAGTGACATAAATCCCGTGCATACGTCTGTGATGTCCCCACTAAATAAACAAATGAATTCTCATGGGGTTTATCAGGTAGAGCACATTCTCTTTATTGTCATCATATGAAGTGCGTGATGGAAAAGAGCAAAGTTCTTATAGTGTTATAGTCAGTTAAATTTAGAAACTGAGTCCAGGGCACTCAGGCTCCTTTGCCAATAAAAATGAGATACTTAAGGGTGCATTTTACTGACATGATCCCAACCTCAAAAGAAATCTTACAGGAGGGCAACAGTTTAATGGAGAATAACATTCCAGTCACGGCATTTCAAAGCCGCTGCCAAAAGAGCTGAAAGACTTCCTGACAGCTCCCCTGTTGCTCGTTTGTTCCCTGTGTGGAGGCTGATCAGGTGCTACTACTCAACATTTCATCTCTGAAGAGCCACCTGCGTCTGTCTCCTCTGTGCTGCTGGGCTGGGCAAACAGTCCTGACAGCAAAAGCTCCCCCATTCATTTACAGCTCACACTGTCTTCTTGCTCGGTCAGAGGTTCTGTGTCGGAAGACGTTTTTATTGTACTTTTTTTTTGCTTAATGCAATGTTTTCTGTTCGTACAACACTGAGTCATTCTTTTATACTTCAGGAAAGTTTGGAGCTGTTGTCTTTTTTTTAATAAATTACACGAACATCACAAAGTGAAATACATTTACATGAGAAGCGCAACTGCATACAAGAGCTGCATAACCTCCGGTGAAAGTTATTTATTGAAATAAACTGCAGTTTATTTGTGGAAATTGCATGTGGCATGTTATTGATTCCATTTTCTGTACCTATTCATAACACCACAAAATACAGAATATGACCTTGCTTATAAAATATTTACAGAAGGTGAAACAAAGCTGCTGATACACGCACAACATTATGAAGTAAAACAACAGAAGGTGTTGAAACATATATAAGCGGTCGCTTATGACGCACAAACAGCGTGGCTAATGAGCACCAACAATTAGCATTCATCTGAATGAGTCACATGAGAGGAGGCATAATAGAGAGGACTAAATAAAGCATCAACAGTGAGACGGTGAATCATCTGGAGGGACGCGTGCCGTATCAAAGCCACTCAACACACACTGCGCAGCACATTAAGTTTGTGTGAGGAATGAGAGAAGATTGCTGCCAGTCAAATGAGGTGGTGCCTCCGAAAAGTTCTGAGAATGAGAAAGTGACGACAACACGACAATAAAACAAAACATATATGATCAAATATAATCTCATATGGTGTGAAAAGCACTCATTTTTGACCAACAGCTGCAGTGGATGGAGTTTTAAATAGAAACTCATTTGGTTCCACTGAGCTCATTGTGTCGTCACTGAAGCGTGACATGAATGTAGGGGGTGTCATGGCTGAAATAAAGGCAAACGATCGCGTGAGGCAGCGCTGCACTTTTCTTGGATTGGCTGATTATACTGTCATTCTGTCAAAAGCCTGAAACACGTCACTCAGTCGGTATTTAGCGAGCACTCAGCTCGGTTACATTGAAGTGCACCTTGTGTCTGTCCCATCATTACACCTGTAGTGATTGCTGAGCGTTTATGAGTAATGGTGTGGGAAGGTGACAACAGGAGAGCACATAGTACCCAGCTAACAATTTGAGGTTGAAAAAACATTTCCTTAAAGTTTCCATTAAGTCACAAAAACATTAACAATGTTATTCTAAAAATTCTAGATACATTCAAAACGTCCAGTTTTTCGACATCATTGCTTTGTACATTATTCAGAGTTTTAACTCTGTAATGTTTTTTAAACATTACATGAACTATGTGATATATAACGTTAAAAAATGTTTTACTAATGTTACTGCAAGAATGCTTGAAAACTTTAGGAAAACTTTTAGAGAATGTCAGCCAACCTTCAAAGAACATTTCCTGTTAGCTGAGTAGTTACAGATAAAAGATATGGAATATGCTCATACAACTATAATATTTTATTATTTTTAAAGCCATGTTAAATATTTAAAAATGCGTAAACATGAAGAGACTTTGGAATGGAATGGCTTGGAATAAATGTTTTATGTAATATAATATAAACATATAAAGATAATATAATTTTAATAAAGATAATATTAGTGACACTAATTAGTAGTGATATTACTAGATAGTACTGATTACTTATCAATAGTGTAAAGTAAATAGTGTTTCAACCTGCAAACTTTTAAAACAGCTAATGGAAATTGAACTTTTGCTTTGGACTAAATAAATCCAAACCCAGTGAAGAAAATGTGGCCTTTCATTTCAAAAACCCAGCACACACCTAATGCACACACTGCTAATGAGCCAAAAGCTGAAGTACAATTACACTGAAGAAAGCAGCTTGTGTCACATGCTCTAAAATGAAACGAAATGGCTGTTTTGTTCTGTGCCCTCAGTAAACGCCTGAAGGACACCAGGACTGCCTCACTGTCAAATCTCAGAGGGGCAAACAAATTCTTAAACAGTCCAAACAAACAAGATTCATGATTGTAATAAGAGTCGACTGTACCTCTGTACTGAAAACATCACTCTCCCTATGAAAACTACATAGGGACACAGAGGCAGGTGCAGCATGAATGTAAGGTGAGATGAACATAAATAGTAAAATGACATTACAAAATTACACCTGAGATGGCGAATTGACTGGCGGTAAAAGTCTTATGCTGTCGTTTAGTTAGTTTTAAACCTCTCAAATGATTCTAAACAAGCAAGAGCACAACAGCTTTAAGTGCAGACGGTAAAAACCATCTGCTGTACTGTTGTTAACATTCAGTGGCTATCAGCTGGTTAATCTAAACCAGCTATCTCTCCACTGAGGTTAAAGCACACAGAGACAGAGGACGACACTGAGATGAGAAGGTGAAGGAGGACGCCAAACAGAACTAAATTTGCATTTAATGGAAGGAAATACGAGGGCTTGCAGGGCAAAAGACTAGTGTTAACGTATTAACATTAGTTTAGGATTTAGTCTGTGGTTCTGTGCAAATGAAACGTCAAAGAGTATGCTGCGGTCGTCATGATGCACCTTATTTTACATAAGAGACTGAAAATATCTGCAAGACAAAGTTTGAATGGAGGCTGTACATTCAGGTTGAATTGAGGGTGTAGGGTTAAGAATGTATAACCATAGCCAGAATGCTTGAGTAATATAAATACAGCTCTGCCTTGTAGGCAACATAATAAAGAGAGACATTTTGTAACAAGCCAAATGTTATCAGCCCCCTCCTTCTGGTCTGCTCTTGTGACCCCTTTTACAAGCAAGCTATTGGAAGACGACCTCAGAGGCTGCAGGGCTGAGTGCCGTAAACTAGAGAAGCACTCACAGCTCATCTTAAATATCAGAACTTTGGTCTAATGCATCACTCTAGGGTAAAGGGCCAGAGCTGAGAGGAAGTGCAAGCTGAGGCCTAGTGCTTTATTAACCTGCCACTGTAAGTGGCTTTATTCACAGAGCCAGTAACTTTACAACTTTACAACGTGTCACCTATACTTGAAAACCTCGTGTTTACTCCTTTTATCATTCACAATGGAGCGTTTGCTTCCAATGGGAAAAATGCCAGAAATTAAACAGGATGTCAAGCATAAAATGGATTAGAGCTGAATGCACATTCATGGATTTTGCATGAACCGTCCATCAAAGTTCTACACATTAAAACAATGAGCTCTGACAGTGGAATAAAGCATACTGGCTCTCAATAAAAAACAATTCTTGTGTTTTGGAGGTTTTTTTACTTTTGTGGTCATAACATTCTTTAAAAGAAATTCTTTAAAAGCAAGAAACCATCTAAACAGATAAAAGCAGACTGACAGATCAAGGCCACATCAGAAGGTACAGCCATTTAACTAAACAACCCTAATGTTTCACAAACAGTAAGAATTCCTCATGCAGTTTTCATCATTTATGGGTTGTGAAGCCTAAGAACTAGTAAAGTATGTAAAAGTAAACAATGGTTTGAAGGGGGATGGTTGTAATCAAAAGTTGCTGGTTCGATCCCCACTACCTTTAATGTTTAAAAAAGCATTTAACTTTAATTTCTTTGGAAAGTAGCCTCTGTTTAAGAGGGTCCAGCTTACTTTAAGAGTGGTCCAGCATTCAGCACTCAATGTTGCTTACACATCTGATGTGCTTAAACAGGCTGTTTGCTTGTCAATTGTTGTAAGGTTTACAACCTCAATGGCGGTGGACTACATATATGAAAAAGGACTTCATGTGGCCACACTTATATCGCCATGGAAACAGCATCACTACTCAGTGTGCGAAACTAAACTCTCCACTGATTGTCCTTTGTGGCGAAACAGTTTATGGCTGCCATGACAACAGCAATGGCAGTCATGTATGAAGCCCATACGTTTGCAGAATTTCAATTACAAGGACTTGAGTTGAACACAACCAAGAAACCTCTTGGGAAATAACTTAAGCATTCTAAAAATGAAAGGCCACAAGAGAAAGAAGTTCTTGAAGAGGTTTTACCTGTCTAGAGATATGCAGCACAGGTGTAGGATGGAGGCAGTGGTCAGCAGCACGTCCAGAGAAGTGCGGACCAGGCAGAAGGTCTCTCCATAGATCCAGTTCTGATGGATCAGTTCTATGGCACCAAACGGCATCACCAGCACTGACACCAGCAGGTCAGCAAACGCCAGTGAGACGATGAAGTAGTTGGTTTTGATTTTCCTGCAGGAGAAACGGCTTCATTTGTTTTTTCTCATTTATAAATTCAGTAATTAAATTCAGTATGAATTCAGTAACTCAGCTGTGCAGACAGCTAAAATTAAACGTGCACTTGATGATTTTTTTGTCTATATGTATTTAACTATTTTCTATAAGTTCCATTTATTTCTTTAGGACGTGAAACGCATTTTACTGAGGAAAATCAGTTAGAGTGCACCTGTAAGAATTCAAAACTGAATCAATAAATACAGAGGAAATAATATATAAATAAATAAGAAGGTGTTCCCTCATGATTGTAAATTCATATTTTCTATTATAATTTTAATAAATTTTTAAAGATCTACTAAAACAGATTATACGTGTGCCTATACATACAGTGATGGGTTAATGCGATGTGTGTGGTAGCTGTGCAGGTTGCTGATAGGCTGTCATAATTTTCGCTCGCCTTGAGAACGTCCAGAGCTCTTGGCGCCCTATTAATGAGTAATAAAAGTCCTTCTGGAGCGTCTGAACTCACAGCTCTATATATAGCTCACTGAGAACCATTAATGGGTTCAAATCATTCTGGCACTTAACCATAACACGGCATAAAAGCCGCATACCAGCTGCCTGTCAACAGTATACATGTTTAAAAGAATGCAGAGCAAGGCGCTGAATGGCTTTCATGCAAATCTAATTCCAATTCACAAGAATGAAAAGCAACAGGCATCCCATAATTACACCATCAAATAGCATGTCACTATTTACAAATCCCTTTAGATTTGCATTAAAGCTACATAGCGGCAGATGTTCCATTTGACCCTGGCAGAGGAGCATCGGACAGCCTATTTTTGGAATATTTATCATTACCGCCGTGACATAACATTCAGTAAATGGCGCCTTGGAGAGGTTCTTGATAACGTTGATGAATGTGGATTATTTTCTCATGACTTCTATCATCAGAATGTTACACAGGTGACGTAATGGAAACATATTATCGAGGTGGTATGGAGCACAATAAGCAGTTCATAAATCAGATGTACAGTATTTAGGTGAGGAGAAGCTGGAGAAGACGAGATGTGTACTGGTGCCTCCAGGCTGGAGATCCAAAAGGACAAAAGAAACTATGACATTTACAGAATTAAGTGACAACCCCTGTGAGCCTGAACCTATTTCTGCCACGTGTGTGTTATCTTACGTTTTCTTGTGTCTTTCACTGTGAAGATGTAAAGGTGTTCATAGCACTTTAAAAAAGGAAGACAAAAATCGAAATGCTTTATTGAGATCAATCTTTTTCTAATATGATTATGAAATGGACTGTTTTTCATTGAGTTTTTGATTGCACATGATTCATCTGTGCATGTAACTCCAAATAAAAAATCATCATCCAATCGAACACCAGTGGATAAAATACACAGCCCTGGGTTTTTTCATTGAATGACCTGAGGTGGAAATAAACTCCCACACTCTGGGTAGTGCACTCTAAGACGCACTGTACATACCTGGCAACCATGGCTAAATCAATAGAGAGTGTTATATAACTACAGATTTTAAGAAATGTTAGAACGATTTTGGCAGCTTGTTTATTCTAGAGCAGACAGTTACCACGCCAAGAGCCTAATCCACAAAGCCATTTTCCCAGTTTAAGCCTTATAAAATTTTAAAATATATAGAATTTCACTAATACAATTTACCTTTTGGGCTTCTTGCTTCCACATAAACAAATGCTAGAACCCTTTACTGAGATAAACCAAGTAATCAAGTAAAACCAAGAAAACTTCAATAACACGCAAATGTTTGCTTGTTTTTTCTGCATTATTTACTTCCGTCATTTGATGTTCTGTCAGAGGGAATCATTGATGGATTTTTTCAGAATTTCACATTCTTGATGATGTTGACACGCTCCACACAGACTGAGATGACGGTGAAGCAGAGATTATGATACAGTGTGGGTGGAGATCTGTAATGCGAGCGAACAACCGCTGTTATTTCCTCTCAGACATGGACTATTTCTGTCAATAAAGGACCCAGAGCTTCATTCAGCTTTCATTGATGCGAAAACAATTGCTGCATAGTTTTCCAAGAACGCAGCAGGTCTCCAATATAGTAATTAACAAGCTGCTAATTACAAAGTGAAATATATACTGAAAGACTACATATAAGTGCGTATGAGCCTGTGAACTGCTAAACTTATTAAAAATCCATAATGATATAGAAATCCATAAACAATGATATGCTTGTAGACTAATTCACAATTAACATTAACAATAAAAATGAAAATCATCTATTAATTAGTTGTACTTCTTAACTTTATACAGGATGTTATAAATTCTGTGATGGTTTGTGGTATGTAAAAGAACTCTTAAACCTCACTCTCCTTACTTAACGATAACTTCATCTCTGTATTTTAATATTAAATTTTTTTTAAATTGTAAATTAAAAAGAATAAAGTTTTATTGCCTGAGCTTTTTAAACGTTCCGCCAACAGGAATGGCCCATGCTTTATAGAAAAGCAGCCATTCATCCCAGTTGAGCTGAACAAATGTTATGCTAAAACAGGGTGAGTGGCAAGCTGAAGGGCAGTGGGCGGAGAGAAGGTAGAAGGAGGGCGGGGCTTCTGACCTGAGCTGCCGGTCCTTGCAGACGGCCACCATAACCAGCAGGTTGCCCAGGACACTCATGAGCATGACCAGTGACAGGAAGCTGATGAGAGCAACCCTCTTCACCATCCCGTTGCTGTGACAACAGAGAGAAGACAGACTTAATGGAAATCAATTGATTATATGGAATGAAGAAAATACTGATAAGTAAAAGTCAAAGATATTGATTAAAATGTCACCTTGAATGTGAAGGTATTTAACAAGCTGTTAAGACGACATACTTTCACATTTCAATATTTAAAGTGATCCACTGTGCATAATTGTGACTGAAAAATGCTTTCCTTTAATTGTGTATTTATTGCACTTGATGCAAGTTTGATTTGCTAATTATTAAATGTTGACATTTAGGAAAGGTTTCGCCACCTCAATTCCCATGGAAACAGCAGCGTACAGCACTGCCCAGAAATAGAAAGCACATTGCCCACATAGTGCGGCCAAAAAAGACAATTCTTTCTTGTGCTAAAGCTCATTTCTTGCCATAAATTAAATTTATATTCTACTGATGATGTGAATCATCCACATACCATACTTCCCATCAGGGCTGCTGCAATAATTTCCATAACGTTGAAAAGTTTAATATGTCTGCCATTATTTTATTATTTTTTATATATTTATATGGTTTTATATTTTTATATTTTCTGTTACACATTGTAGTTTACATTTACGATAGACAGGATTTCCTTTACAACAAATGTCCCTTGCATAACCTTTAAAATCTGAAGTAATTTAAAGTAAATCTGCCACAATGTTTTTCCTCAAGATTGACTGAATATTTGTTTATAAGCTAAAGCCTGTCATTGAAACTGCAGGTGCTTGAAAGAGACAACCCCCTACTGCACACTGCAGACAAATGAACGGCAGGGCATTACAGATAAATGATAAAGAGTCTGTTCAACCGCAGAGTGTCTGACGCTTCTTTTGTTCATGAGCTATAAAGCTGCACCTAAATCCATACAAGAAATCTCAGCATTTATGGTGTTGCACTTGCGATGACTGTTCTGTCTTGGCTAAAGGTCATTTGTTGTTAAAGCTAAAACGTAAATTGGACAAGACATATGTTTTGCAAAATACAGTACATTATGAAAACCCAGTGTGAATCGAATAACCATTGGTTAAAGCTTGAGCAGTATGTAAATGGCACAAAACAATACGAATTTCATTTAGGGTGATACAGCATTAAAAGAGACACGAAAACACAAAATACAACAAATAAAACTGAAAAGCTAAAAGACAACCGTCAGAACAAACTTATTAAATCGGACTTACCAACAACACACTCAAAGTTTGTTATGAGAAAATCTATATGTATGTGTGTGTGTGTGTGTGTGTGTGTGCAGTCCTGGTATTCACTACATTATGGGACCAAATGTCTCACAAGTACAGTAATACCAGTAACATTTTGACCTTTTGGGCACATGTTTTTGGTCCCCATAAGAAAACAAGATGATAAATCATACAGAATGATCTGTGAGGATTAGGTTTAGGGGTAGGGTTAGTGTAGGGGGATAGAATATACAGTATGTACAGTATAAAAGCTATTTCATTCATGGAATGTCCTCACAAAACATGAAAATCCAACATGTGTGTGTGTGTGTGTAGAGATTATATATAGTGTGTGTGTAATGTATTGAGTGAGGAGATCAGCCAACCAGCAGAAGTCTCATAGAGGTCAAAATCAATGGCTGCATATGGCTGCTTTCTGGGAAGTGTGTGTAGTTAAGTTGGCGGGTGTAATGACTGCTAAAGCCTTTGACCCTGAGTATGTAATTGAACTTATCAGAACATGTCAGCTCAATGAAAGCACTCTGTGAGATGACCTCAGGTCAGTCGGTACAGACAGTTCATTTTGTTGACTTGCACCAAAAAACATTCTAGACAACCTGTTGGAAAGCATTTTGTCTCATTTAATTAGTAGCTTTGGTCACAATTACATATCATATGAGAAGGTCTGTGAATTACCATGATATAAAACTTTCCACTAAAGAAATGTATGATGAACTAAATACTGTGACCTCAGCCAGAAAAAAGAGTCAGAATGAGCATGGGCTAAATATGAGCTACAGGCAAAATAAGTGAAAAACATCCATTTTGGTCCAATTTGAGGTTTGCACAAAAATGCAATTGTCTATGCTCCAAATAGCATTAAACATCTAAAATCATTGTTATTTGTATGTTTTCTGAACGTTTCTAATAAGTAATGCTATTAAAGGTCTTATTCAATGCTTGAAACATGGACTTCTGACTTTCCACCAGCATTATGCAGGCAAACAGTTGCAGTGAGTCAGAAGTAGATATGACTTGATGCTTTATTTGAATACTCAGTGGAGTCTAGCTGGATGTCATAATGTCATGTAATTATGCCACATGCTATTTGAGTCCTACAGAGTTTCATTTAGCGTCAAAACCGTGTCAAAAATTCCAGACTGGACTCTCAAGGAAAACATGTTTTTCCTAAGAATGGCAGCAGATCAAGTTAAACTGAAGCCCTCCTGAACGTACTTGATATATAATAAACAATAATTGTAAGATTCATAAACACTATTTATAAATTCCATTACTCTCTTTGCTGAAAGAAAACATGACTGAAATACTGAGGAGTCAACAGCCAAAAAGGGGGAAGTTAAACGCTTTTCTGCTATCAGATGTTTTATGTATTATATAAAGAGACTTTTAACGCCATAGAAAGTGAAGCTGTGCAGCCCTGTGTCTTATTTAAATATATATTATACGAAATATTATTTGCTAAAAATGGAACAATCATTGCTGGTGAAACAACGCAGGTCTTTGAATCTCCAGCAGTGTGGTCGGTTTGAGAGTTCCTGTTGTCTTCCATGTCACACATTCAGCCGTACCTGTTTTCATTCAATTGCTGGTGATTTGAAGGTTGGAGGAAATTCGCCCTCAATTGCTGGGAAACCATCCAAGAGTCAAATCTAAACTTGAACTCAGGCCCTTCATTTTCATTCATTCTCTATGCAAACAGGCATCACCCTCTTCTGATATCCCGGCCACTCGTGAAGGACAAATATGCTGATTAAAAGTACAAAGTGCACAGTGTGGATTTACCAGGATCAATGAACAATTGACCCTTGCAAAAGTGGCCATTTGCAATTCTAAATGTGCATCTGTAAAAATCTGTGAAATCTACTAACAAACCTTAATATGAAGAGACTGTGTGATTTCTGATCATCTAACTTTCCGCTTGCTACAAAACGCCTGCAAATTATGTGTGTGTGGATAATGTACAACTTGGATCCAAAAATAGCTCTGCAATTACAGTATAAAGTTCCACTATCATGGGGTCAATTGATCACGTGACTATAAAATCATAAATGTAAACTGCTTTCAATGTAATACTGTGTTCAGGAACTCCTACTAGGTTCAGAAATCATAATATCAAAGTGTTTTCTGTGCGAGTGATTAGGACTAAATTAAATGAATATACCTGCCAATTTCATTCCATTATTCTCTGTGACACAGACAGGAAACATTTCAGTGCTAGTGGCCAAAAAAACGAAAAGTAAAAGATGTGTGTTACATGTGTACCTGATGCTGTATGTATTTCCTTGTTCTCATGCTGCCACAGAGAATCATGGGAAACAGAGTTTTGTTGTGTAAACCTGTCACTTCGAAAAGTCAGTATTATACATAAAAAGAATTTTCTGGCAATTGGCATCATTACTGCACAGTTGAATAAACCCCCACCATCACGGCCTAAAAGTCTTTTTATCTCATTACATCACAAATACTTATCACATATTAAAAATTAGAATGACCCCAGCGTTTTAAATCAGGTTTCAAAGAAAATCCAGAGTCTTACCACTGGTAATTTTGGTGGCATTTATACCCATAAACATTTAAAATCATTCTGATGTGACTTGAAGACAAGATATGACAAAGCTTTTGGATTCTCACTGTGTTGTGCTTAGTGCACTCAATGCAAACGTTATTTTTTGGTTGTTTCCCCAATAAATCATGTGCAACTATCTCTGCCCTTTGCTGATATTCAGACAAGTTAGCAACCTGACACACTGTAAAACGAGAGAAAGCAGCAGTGACCATGCAGAACGAATCATCCATGACTTTTCATTCTGCTATCTCCTGTAGCTTCAATGGTGACACTGCATGAAAAATTCTCCATAGGTCAGTGAGCTTCAGACCTCATTTAGGTTTAGCAAAGAAGGGTCCATAAAAAAGGCCACACACGCACCTAACCTGACCTTCAGCATTGGCAGGGAGGGCAGATTGAAATGCTCTTGAGGAACAGTAAATCAGTGAAGATTCTTTTAAAGCGAAGGTTATAAATTCACTTCCTCCAAGGTTGTTGATGGGATGATATGCATCAAGCAGCCACATCTCTGGTTTCACTGGAGCATTGCTTCTATTTGCTGAATTCCTCAGGCGAAGTATGTCAGGCGAATGAGAAAATACACGCAAGGCGAACAGCGCGCATTTAGAAGTGCAACAATTCCTAGTTTCCGCATATCCAAGGTGCCATATAATCCTTCTATTCCATTTGCAGATGAACACATTGCATTGAAACTGAATAAGGCATCTCAATGGAGCTAAACCTCTTCTACCTTTTCCAATAGACTCAGAGTGGGAAATGTGTTTCATTAGAAACTTTTTCTTCTTTCCCCATCCTGTTCTGCGGATTGACACTAATTAATGGGAAATCTGTTAATAACTTGCACCTGGGAATGGGTTGGGCTATGTGTCAGGCTCACTTTTCTCTAAGCGCACATGTGACTCTTCCATTCGTGAGGACAAAGGGGTCTTTTGGGATGAATCTGAAAGAGCGCAGATATCCAAAGGATGACTGGCACGGGTTCAATTGTGGATCATTTAGTGCTCGCAGGCTTCACATTTCGAGATAATTTACGGGTATTTGCAGATGTCACGTCATCAATGTTGAAATGTATTTGGTGTGCTGTCAGAAACCTTTACCCCTGATGAGGTGTTTGAAAACATGTCAAAGCTCAGAGTTTTCTCCATTTTGACGTGTTAGACTCATCTGAGAAAGAAAATGAGTTTAAGGGCATATATGTGTGGTATATGGGTGGTCCTGTACATTACTGTTCTTGAGTAAAAATCTCATTCCAGACCTCAGTGGTATCCACACAAATTACATCTATTTAGATGATGTCGAAGGTTATATCCCTCAATTACGTACAATTACGTACTAAGAGGACAACATATAAGTCCTGAAGTAATGTGAAGTCCCCTTCAAGCAGATTTGCACTAGATTCATCATGGATTTTGTGCACATTTCAAATAGCACTAAAACCTGATTTATTTCACCATGCTGTTTACCCACGATAACCATTAGTTGTGTTTGCTAATGCATTTAAATGAGAATCTAGCTAAATGCTGCTAAAATATCAAGGACTCACTGTTTTCTGTTGGTTTCACACCACATTTTCATTTTTACGGCTCATACTGCAAGGATGAGGTAAACATCTTGCTTGGGTACATGAACGCTGATTCTAAGAAGATCCAGAAGATAAACAAATGTTCTGAGCCACAGATAAATTCTGCTCACATCCTGGTGCCCAGTTCCTAGTCTAGCTGCCTCAACTAATGCAAATATGTGTGTAATAGTCACGAGACCAACAGCTGAAGACAGAGGAGATATAAAACAGTGTTTTTTTGTGACGTAAAATGAAACTGTATTATACAAAACACAAGGGTTTGTGTGCTAGTTCACTGAGGCGCTATAAATTGTGCATGACTGCTTTCAACAGCATCTCATTAACAGGTCATCTGTATCACAGAGACTCATAGCAGCCGCTCACAAGTCTCTTCAACAGGAAAGTTCACAACAGCGGGGTGATTTGCAGGTTGATTTGCTGAGATCAAAAGGCCACGACATCTCTAAAATAGTATGTGTGACATTTCAAAACAAGAAGAGTGTTTAACAGACATGGATATATTAGTGAATCCACCTCCCTCTCATAACTTACCCTCTACTCACATCACCTTTCACTTTTCTCAACAGTGCTCTCATACTAAATGAATACTACAGGTAGAAAAAGTAATGTATAAGATATTACACATTATAAAACATGAAAACTGCTGTAATCCTATAACGTCTGCAGTCATATCCACTGCATTCATATGCTTCTAAGCAACGAACACATTAAAACCAGTAACACACAAACAATTTAAATTCATCTGTTTTACTCACTAACAAATGCAAAACCAGTTTTGGGTGGAAAACATTTTTCTGGAGGGTTGTCCTCCAGCCAAAAATGAACATCCTCCATATGGTGCATGATGCCAGAACCGCAGTCACACTATGTACTACCAAGGAAAATCTTCGTATTTTTAAAGTCATCCAGTCATCCACCAGTTTTTTTCTGATCTTATATACATAATGTGTCCACAAAGTCAAGGAAGTGGGTTTGTTACCCAAAGGCAAAATTGCCTTTATTGAGTTACATCTGCATCATTAAACTCTCTTCTCCTCTCTAAACCTCTTATATATTCATTTTAAATGTAACTCCTCAGCGGTACCCTTTCTTCTTATTAGGACTGTTCTGGAAACTACCCTATCATTTCTTAACCTAAAACATCTCGCAGCAGTCCTAGAATAATCTCTGCTGTCTTTTTCTCAGCATAAGCTGCAATAACTTCCAAGACACTCCAGAAAGATCCTTCAAGATTCCCAGTGCCGTATACAGTGACAGAGGGATAAGCATAGCGGTGTTTCCTAGAGTGAGCATTCTGCTGATAAGCAACTGAAGGGAGGGAATATTGCCATGTGGTTTGTTGTGATACATGGCATTCTGTGATATCAGTAATGCTTACCGGGATGAATGAAAATGTTTGGAGAAACAAAGTGTACTCGGAGATGAAGCGCATTTCTGTGGGATCACCGATGATCACACACTCAGACTGGCCTGTTGTGTTTCCTCAATGGGAGATTTGACAGCTTTGTTAGACGTGTTAGAAATTCTGACTCGCCAGGAGCTGGATGGCTGCCAGAGCAGCGTTGCTTTAAGAGACTTTTAATGGGCATTGTAAGAATTAAGCTGTACCAGAATTAAAGGTGCAATCTGTAACTCTTGCCTCTCTGCCGCCATCTCTGTTTGTGCCACCAAATTGCAGGTTACTCTATGTACTTTTCTTTACGCATGTTGGACACCGATTTGATATGTATTCGCTCAATAACCAGTTTCATATAATAACTAAATTCTGTAATTCTTTTTCTACTAATTCTTTTTTCTGATTTTCACATTTGAGTGGAATTGGCGCTAAGAGTAAAATGGACCCAGTAAAAATGTTTGTACATTGAATGTACAGCATTAAAATCTGAGTATACTTGATGTAACTTGATGTGAGTGGTGACCCAGACTGCACATACAATCAAAGTCAGTAAACACTCATCTGCATGTCGAGAGGGTTTCGAGAGCTCTCCAGAGATATATGTTCCTCCTGATAACATCTCTGCTGTGTGCTGCTGAATCTATACAATGTTTACTAGTTCCCAGTGTGTTACAATAAGCTTTCACAGTGACAACAGACCTTTTTTTACCCATATATTACAAATGGTTATTATTTTAGGTTTTTGTATACCTGTATTTTAATAAAAGTTGACATTTCACAATATGTAAATTGCTGTTTTTAATAATTGAATAATTTTTTGGTGCATGCTTGTGATAGTGTGGCATTCGCTGCAGGTCCAGTTTTACAATCTGAGATTGTCATGACAGTTAATAAAATGATGTCTAGTTGCTTTATAATATTTCATTAGATAAAAATTGCTTTTTGAGAATGCAATATCAATGGATTCATTTTAAGTAATTTAAGTAAGTTCTTTTTATTTTAAATCACTGATCACAGTGTATGAAAACCCTGAATATTGACAATTAGCCAAATATTGTGTTAGTCAGCAGCTTGAATGTCAACAGCAACAATGTTTAAATGGCATAACATTTCACTGACAGCAGCAGACCCTTACAACGACGTGAGAACCGCTGGACGCCGATGCATGAGCAATGCAGTCTCCAGCCTATTTATAACCGTCATTACCGCGCTGTTTAGTGCTGAGGAACGTCAGTGATGTCACGGGATACTGAGTGAGGGTTTGGGGAAAAGGTAAGCAGATACAGGAGAAGAGAAAGCTGATGCCAATGAAGGAAGAATGTATTTCCTCTGTCCTGCTGAGCAATCAGACTCAAGCCCTCCTAGGACCTTCAAGTCACCCTGATTCTGAAGCAGCTTTCCCGACAGACCTTGAATTCCCTCGTAATTTTGAGCTAACAAGATGCTTTTACAGTGGTGGCATCTCTCAGGAGGAGGTCACTGAGGGGAACATATGGTAGTTTGTTACTGTTGTGCCATCTGAGAAAACTCATGCAAAGGCCTCAGGCGGTGTTAAAACACATTTCAATGATTTATGCATGATCCAGGTCTATTTATAAGCCAACTTTGGCCTCAAGATCGAGTGAAACATGTTAGGACAAGGCGGGTGATGGTGATGCTCTAACCTCTCATTGGTATCTACTTCCTCCATCTCAGGCATCTGGCCGGTGGAACTCAGATTCATGTACCCGTAGATGAAGAGAGGCCCTGGAAATCAAGAAGAAACATAGGTTAAAGATATGGTGTGTTCAGGACAGCGCGTCTGTTTTCCCCTGAGCTATCAATCGATGGAGATATTTATTCATGATTATTCTCACAGAGTTAATGCATTGTGTGCTTTTGAAGGGAAAGAAAATGAAAAAAACATGTAACAGAACAAATGTATGTATAATCAGCAAGTGATAATCCTAATATAGCTTGTGCCCACGTACATCAGTTACATCTACTGGGCAAATGTTGTCACCGGTATGTCACCAGACTGATAAAGTTTATAGTGTACCTGCCCCTCTCATTTTGTTCCTACACTTGTGCATTCTATATTACCTAAACTGAATCAAACACGCAGGAAATGCAAACATGGAACTACATACCTACAATACTTCAACAGCAAAAACAACTCTCCCCACCGTTTATAGACATATTCTTACATGTGTATAGATGCTGTACTCATCATTAACATTTCTAAGAACGATGGCGTTTCACTCGTGGGTGATATTTTATCTCATAAGCTTCGATTATAATTAAACGCGATGCAATTAACTTTGCTTCTGGGTTTGATTTATAAATACATTACCCTTAAACAGGGTTTTTCTCCATCATTTACTGATTAATGACTAGAAATTGTGTGTGTGTGTCGCTGTGGCTCTGATCAGCTCAGAACGCTCCAGTCAGGTTTTAGAAATCACGTTGTGTCATATTGAGTAAATAAATACTTAAACAGTTATTGGTGTTAAACATATTTAATTAATTGAACGGGTTAGTTCTAATACAAACACACAAACTACTCGTTTGTGTAACAAAGTCTGTTCCCATGATTAGTTAAGCTGTGTTGTTTTCTTTGGTAGATGACAAAAATAGCTGCACAAAAAATGGGTCAGCCTAAATTTAAGAGGAAAACACACTCAGAGCATGATGTGTGTTATCGATTAACCCCGGGAACAATGTGAGAAAGCGGCTGTAAAGTGCAGGAGGAAATTTATTACTGTTGTTGAATGTCATGTGTCAGAGAAGAGGGTATAATGAAATGTGCTCTTAGCAGCCTATTTATAGCACTACCACAGTTAGGCTGTCTTCTTCAGGGACTTCAGGGAAAAATAAGGCTCATAGAACAGATCTTCATTCATGGTTCCCACACCTTCTGACCAATGAACTTCAACAAGTTTTCCATGACTTCTCCTTTTGTTTGGGATTAGATGTAATGAAAATGTTTTATGACATTTCATAAAGATTACGCTCTAGAGACAGCCGCAACCAAATAAACGTTTAAGAGGTAAACATACCTAGAAAAATGTATATTCTCTAAAGAACTGTTTACTCTTTGTAAGATTTTCATTTAATCTTTTACATTAATTTCCAGGTCTGGAATTTCCAGGTTATTCCTGGATATTTCCTGTGTTTTCCACGATCATAAAAACTCAATAGTTATATAGGATTATCTCATGTACTCAACAAACACTGTTAAAGGCAGGAGGGTGTGGAGAACACAGAGCTAATGTAACATACTTGTGTTCTGTTCTGACGTGTAACAGACAATAAATTTAAGGTTTATATAACACCTTAATGGCCATATTTAAAACCAAGTTTTACTCTTCATGCTCAAGGTCAATTGCTCGCTTGTCCTGGTTTTTACATTGTTGACATTAGCTTGCTGTCTTCTGTTTTGTATTTTGCTTTAAGGTGACACAAAATCTCTTGCAATTTACTGTATCTCCCCCCATTTACTGTATCTCCCCCCATAACCTGTATGACTTATTTCCCTTTAGTCTTTCACATTAATTGTATAAAAAACAGCAGACTGTTAAACATCTTATTTTCAGTTCCACAGAAGAAATAAAGTCACATGGGATTGAAACAACATGAGGGTGAGAAAGTGATACAACAAAAACTACACAAACATGTATAAGATAAATATGTTTTATATTTTTGATAGGCTGATATGAGGAACATATATCCTCACTTTAAATGAACGGATCGTTTATAAGTTCAAGTATACCATGGTGGATAAACGATCCACATATGGAAGGTCACATATGAAAGTTTTTATTCATTCTGCTGTAGAGAGCATCATGAATTCCCGTGAATTGCTTCGTTTTCCTTCAGCTGTGAAGCAAAGAGATTTGCAGCTGCAATAAGCGTCTGGGTTCGGCACATGCACAGACGTTTAAATCCACGCTGGCACAATAACAGCAATGCTGCAGCTGGGCGTCCTGCCCACACAAAGCTCTGAGAGAGAGGGAGGGTCTGTTAAAGGCTTACGGTGAAATGTAGCCGGACTGGTGGGATTTTCATCACCCTCAGCTCTGTCCGTGAAGAGAATTCCAGGAGCCCACCAACAAGGAGGTTAAACCACCAGACAGCCTACCATCTAACAATTGAGGTTGTAGGAACATTTCCCTAATGTTTCCATTAAGTAACAAAAACGCTATAAATGTTATTCTAAACGTTCAAAACGTCCAGTTTTTTTAGATGTTGTATTAATGTTATTGCTTGGCTTTACAAATGTTATTAAAACTGTAATTCTGTAACGTTTTTAAAATGTTCCACTAACAACTTAAGAGTAACGGAGTTCTACTAACGTTACTGCAAGAATGTTTATGACAACTTTGAGATAACCTTTGTAACGTTAGCCAACGTTCTGAGAATGTTCCCTGTAAGCTGTGCTTTTACAAGCTCCTGAACACAGAGACCCCCGTTCAACACGAATAGCTCTACTGATACACACACACCTGCGACAGGCAGTCGTGCTACGTCATTAGAACAACATCTATTTAAGAGCGCAAGTGCAATAATCACTGTCAGATCTAAATGAGCACGCTTCGATCGCTACATACACAAACAGGATATGAGCACTGACATAATCTAATAAACACAGAGAGACGAGAACAAATTACTACAGCTAACAGCACCCAAAACAGCCTGCCAAATGCCATTACTTTTAACACAATACATGACCTGCCAAAGTCATAAAACACAGACGCGCTTGTGTCTAACTAACTCTGAGTAATGTTCGCTTTTTATTTGTTTGAAGTCGAATGACTTCAAAAACCATTTAACATCCGAGCCAATTAAATAAAGCTGATGTTTATGAAATCTGAAAAGCTACAAAATGTGTTTGGCCCACGAGAGTCTTCGTAATCTCGGAGTAGCTTGTACAAATGAATAGCAGACTCAGTGTTTACTCAGCACATCTACTTTATAAGCAAACCTTGAGACCTGAGGAAGTCAATTCACAAAATGTGTGCACATTGCATATTATAATTTAATTTAAATCCTCACTCATTTTAACCTTCGAAAAGGGCGTGCAGATGATTCACAGGATGTAAGTGGAAGAGGTGTCACCGGCAATGTTAGATGATACTGGACAAAGAGTAATATTTCCGTTTCTATGTTCTATCTGTACAGATATGGAGGAGGATCACTGTGGTGGTGAAACCTTTTCTCTGTCTGCCTTTATCTGTCTCATGTCTCAGCTGCTGGCTGTCTGAATGTCTCAGCCTCAGATGGCAGGTCTCAGATTGCACATTTTGTATTATACACACAAACGGCAAGAGGTGGCTGAAAGTTTCAGCATCCATCTTACTGGCTGCCATCTACACAGTCTCTGTAGTCAGAGGGAACAGCTTTCTGTCAGGTTTCATTACGTTTTCTAAGTTGTCAGGCTGCAAAAACTTCTTCTAGACTTCTGAAGAAGATCTAGTGTAAATATCAAATGTAAATGAAATAGATTGTAAATTTATAATTTAGTCACCCTTGCATTGTTCCAAACACACTAAAATAACACATTTAAGTTGTTATTCACTTGCATTTATCTGTAACGCTCAGTTCTTATTCTTAGTGCATATATTTAGACTTGGCTTACCATGATGTCATACAGGATTGGTTGTCTCTTAACCAATCGTGAGGCATCACATTTGAATATACACAAGCACAAACAATATCTGAGAGCTAAATCACACTGTAAAATATTATAATTTGTGTTCCATGTAAGACATAAAAACGTAAGTTTAGTTTTAGACACTTGAGATGTTCTTGATCTTCAGATTTTTTCTTAAACTGTACAAAACCAGATTTACTGGCCAGTAAAGTAACATTTAAAAATGTGCTTATTTAATACATGTTGGTTAGATAAGCAAGTGGGTGTTTTTCTGGCCAGAATAAACCACATGATTTAATATACCAATGCCCATCTTCAAAAGCACAAGATGAAGCTGATTGTAAGTCAATCTGAAATGCTGTTTGCAACCCATTTTACTTTGATCGGATGTATTTCTGAGTGAAAAGGTCAAATGACTTCAGTTCACTTCAGCTCTTGGCCACCGATAAGAGGAAAATTTCTCTGTCCACAAACTGCATCCCAACCAAATATATTTCATGATTGTAAAAATAAAGTGAAATTCAAAATTCTTAAAGTAACTCAAGAATTCAAAGTAATCAAGTGTCACTCAAAGACTAAGTGTGACCAAAACTAAAAACAAGTGAAGCCTGATTGTTTCTGCACAATTCATGATCACACAAGCAGCAAGAATGTGGTAATAGAGATATACAGTACAAGCCTTCATTTGTCATCTGCGTCATTTCAGTTGCCAGAACATTCTCTCCGCTCACATACTCTCCTCCAATGCAGCGTTAGGCTTGCCAGAAGCAGCAAAGATCGCTGATTCTGCCTGACAATTTGTCCTTGTTGTAATTTGCATAAGGTAAAGGTTGACATCCCCAACTATTTGGCTACATTTCTGGACAACTATTTGAGTAGTTCTAACATGCACAGTCTGTCAATATATCTATGTCTTTGTCCAGAATGGATGTTTTCACACCTGTTTTTCCAATGTTGCAGGAGAATAATCAGAACAGCAGGAAATTCTTTCCCACAGATCACAGAAAAATGACTCCTCTCCAGGTAAATTCAATCTCACAGGCTCAAAATTGAGGGATCCGCTGATATTCAGGCGCCGACTCAGCCACCTACTGAAAACTGAGAGGGCTGTTCAAACGTTTCTCCGTCTCAATGAAACAGGCCTGGCTGAGTCAGCCTCTCCAGCAGGCAGATTGAATTAGAGCTGGAGATCGTCTCCCAGATGTGAGGAGGGTCCCCGGCACCTGAGGTTCTCCCAGTGAGGCACTCTGAGAGTAATGGAGAGAGTAATGAGAGCACAGGAAAAGTTCTTATTTCAAATGAGCCTCATTGGAATGCCAGAGGGCTCGCAACGCTCCGAGGAGTTTCACATTTCATTTAAATGCAAATTTTGAGTTTAATGATGATCTGGGGCATCTACACTTTAAACCCGTGCATCTGCCGTTTCTTAGGGTCGTATTTTTTTATTGTTTGTTTGTTGGTGGTGTGCTTTATACTGCTCAAATTAATGCAGCGCAGTTCTGTATTTTCATTTGTCGCTCAAATGTGCTTCATCCAAACTCGATTTGTAACTGTTGAGTCATTTGTCCTGTTTGCAATTGTAAACCACTAATTGTTGCAATTTAATGCCATACTTTTAGCAATGAGTGACTATTAGTGGTAAATCACAGTACACTTTGTTTGTTATTGGTCATTTAATAACATTTACGAAGACAAAGTGTTTGCCAAAACACTTTATTTCGCTAGCTTGTTTGGCGTTGAATAAGTGTGATGTACTTTTATGACATACGGACATCTGTCTGTTCAGGATTTGTTGTGTAATATCTCATTGAGTCAATAGCGGTGAGTGCTGTAACAGGAAATAAATGATGGGAGATCATTTTTCCACAATAGCAGGTACAACTTAAACTGCACTCAAAAAACACTTCAGAGAGTAATATTAAACCACTCTATGAATGATTACGCTGTGACCGCCAGCTCTTTGAATAGCAGAATGCTATAGGAAAGAAAAATAACCAATGCCATTTCTTGAATCTCTCCATAATCACTTCCTCTGGACAGCAGTTTAAGTGGAAAGCACATGGAGACTTTTGCTTACTACTGTATCTTCTGCTTCTCAGACTGTTCTTCTGAGAAAAGGAACCCTGTAATCTCACAGGTAATCCCTAATAGATCCCTTCAGAGTAATCCCTTTAAATTTTCAGAAAAAGGTCATAAATTGTGCTCACATTTGCCAGGACACCAATGTCATAGATTTGGATATTAACTCAAACATTTCTCATCAGATTATCTGACCAAATATCTGGGCTGTGGAATGCATATTAATTTTACAGCACTCGATTCGTATTGTATATCAACATTTCTGTCATTTCGTTTCGGTTTTGATTTCTCCTAAAGAATATTAGAGGACCTTTTGAGTTGTAAAAGCCTTCCTCTGAAAATGCTTTCATAAACTATGATGAAAAGATGAATAAAATATCGCAGACACATTAATACAGGGCCAAATATAAATTAATAATAAAAACAAGATAAAAAAACAGGTTTTGCCTTTGCCTTTGACAACCTGTTAAAGAAAGAAAATTTTATGGAAAACAAGCACATTGTCACTGACCAATGAGTGGCTATAAAAATGGTCTGAGAAAATTGAACAGAACACAGCAGGTAGCAATCAGTTCTTTATACAGCGATGCCAACAGTATATACAGCCCACAGCTGTACCTGGTTTCAGTGAACCAAGTCATTTCTCCAGCCTGTGATTAAACACGCCATTGATTTAGACTCTCAGTAAAGTCCTGATAGAGTCCAAATCTCTCCTTTAAAAGCCCTTTTATCAGACATATAGCATGTTATGTTGCTAAATTAACCAATAACATATCTCAGAGCTTTGTAAAGAGGCAATGGTGCCTGTAAATAGCTTTGCCTTGTGCCAAAATCAAGTCATTTATCTAAGAACAATAAGTCTCCGTGTCTAATTCAATAGCGAATGCCATGTTTTTACAATCGTAGCACCCCCTGGTATTTTACGACCCATTACCGCCCGTCTGGGTTCCTCTCTATATCTGAAAATGAGAGCAGAGTCCAAGGACTCCCATATTGTGTAGCCTGTCCTTTGTGTTAACCACTGCCATGACCACATAGTCTACTGTAAGCCACAAGTTTATCAAAACCAGAATCTCTGGCTATGCTTCAAAATTCAATCCTCCATGACAGCTACCACAGCATTTCTGAACATGTTTGAATCATTTTAACCTAATGGGAGCTCAACATAGACCACATTTTTGGGCACCGGAGGCAAACTTGAATTGTTTGAACCACAGCGAGCCACAGTACCTACGTAGACAGCATTTTTGGACATCATAGGCACTTTAAATCATTTGAACCCAGACAGCTATCCACCTAGGCAGCATTTCTGGATATCACAGGCATATTTAAATATCCCAGCCAGCACCAACTAGACAACATTTTTCAATCAAAGGTATGTACTACCTAGTGAACTACCTACCTAAACAGCATACTGGACATCAAAGGCATGTCTGAATCATCAAATCTGGGTTTATCTAGCACACTAGGCTTTGAATGATATCTTCAGAGTGCAGGTCACAGAACTGTACGAATATGACAAGATCTGAAGAAATGAGGAAAAAATGAAGGATTCTAGATAAGAAATTATTTATCACAATGGTGACTCATTCTGAAAGCGTGTTTGCTCCATGGAGGGACTGTGAGACTGCCGTCAAAAGCCCAGTAAAAGCATTTCAGAAACAGAAAACATGTTACCTTGTGTCTTGCATTTACTTCATGGTTCACTCAGCTAAAAGTAGTCAACACAAGGGGTCCTTGCTGTGACAAATTCACCAGTCCACCGGCTTATACAAACTGTTTATTTTGTCCTGGATCCTTTCAGGATAAAAATATTTTAAGCCTACCAAAATATGTTTACAGACCATTTTGGTTTATATTTACTTAGTTTTCACAAAAAACATGCATAACATCAAAGATAATTCGTTTTATATGTTAATGTAAACAATTTTTAAGCTATAGAATACAAAATATATCCATATGTCCATAAATACCCCCCTTGTGTGTGTGTGTGTGTGTGTGTGTGAAGTAAATTACAAAGGTACCGTTTAATTCCACCTGCAGAAAAAGGTAAATTTTACAAAATAACAAACTATACTTAAAAAGTTGTATTTTATGTACGAAACACATTATAAAACCAATTGGTTATATGCATGGTATGTATGCATTCTTTCCAAGGCGCTCCAAGCATTGAGTTCCTTTTTGTATGATCATCGGGGACCAGAATGTGTGTGTGTGCACAATAAGAGTGATCAGACACTCAAGTTACAAATACAAGAACTTAATTAAAAGTGAAAGGCAAAAAAGGCAAAAGCTAAAAGGTTTTGTGGATTTTAAGTGCACCCCCAATGTCCATCCCCAATGTATCTGCTGAACTAAAGAAAATGCTTCTGACAGATTCTCCAAATGGACCACCAAGTACCTTAGTAATGAAATTATAAGAACAGGCAAATGGGATTGTTCTATTGCAGCAATGATTGCCTCAGGCAGGCAAGCAGAGAAAATGAAAAGGATGCTGATTGGCTTCCATCTTAAACGAAAGGGATAAGATTTGGCAGAAGTGGAATGCTCTCACTGAAGCCTTCGGCCAAAATATAACCCTTGCAAAATGTGACACTGAATAAGTGTATCGCATTTCTCGCTGCAGTCAACAGCTTCACCCAAATCAACACACTCGACTGGCCAACGGAGCATGTCTGAGAGTGTGTTTATCTGTCATTTAAACCTGTAATTATTTGCATTATGATATAAAAGCAAGACTGAAGTAATGTACAGTATAGAAAATGTGTTAAAAACATTTTAGAACCGTTGCAGCCATTGCTTCAGCGCTTTAGCATACAGCTGAATTTGTCTGGATCGTATTTTAATTTACCCTAACAGCACATTTACCGTCTACACAAGCAGAGAGAATTCTTGCATGGGATAATTCAGAAGTACTCTGTTACTCGTGCTGTTTGCTTGAAAAGTGCCATCCTTTGGCTGAGGCTGTCTATCTTTCAGTGACAAATAATGACAAGGTGTTTTTACAGACATTTTGTCCTGGCACAAAGATATAAATGTATTTACACAGGAATGACAACTGCGGGAAAAACACAAGCTTGAATGTTGTTGCATTGTTCTATTTCTGTTGATTCTCATGCACAGCTGAAATAAGGCACATGCTGATTGCCATGACAACAGCAAAGTTTTAATGACATTTCATTTACATGCACTTTGGCATAAAAAAAATCAATTTGGGCCAAAAATATCGATGCCCCCGCACAAAATAGGTTTGTGCTTGTTTGCACAGTGCTTACAAAGTGCATGTTTTTGATTTTCTCTAGTGTTTTATGTTCTTTCATAAACGTTTAAGATTTGAGGGTTGATATGGATACAGGTCCTTACCGAGAACTGTAATCATTAGGAACATCTTTCGTCATTTTCTCTCCTTTCATTTCACAGGGTTGTTTAATACGAGCAGTGGAGTTCTCCTTGACTAGCTCACATCTCAGTTTGTAGGAATTCTAGGTGAGCTCTTGCCAGTTTCATACATCAGTGAGTGTGGAGAACCACTGACGTCAGTACAGATATTGCTCTAGATAGACCGTCTGGAGTCTGGACTGAAATGGCGGACTGCTGCCAGAGCCATCAGTGACATTTAGTGATTAATTGTAAAATGTCATTGACATTACTCTCATTATTTGTATTATTGCAGTTTTGCACTCACTGGTATAGAGCACAACAAGACTACAAGACAACAATAGAATTATAAATAATTATAAGTTATAAATTCTGTTTATTTTATAAAGAGAGGTGTAGAGTTTTAATGATAACATACACATATGAAGACAGACCAGCCATGTGCTGTGAGAAGAATTATAAAACATTATAAAAAACATTTTAACTTTTAGCTGCAAAAATGCTTGTAAAGAATTTGTAAATTCTAAAAGTCTTTATAATCGCCTTTACTGTGAAAAAAGTTGCCCTTACCACAGACGTTTATAGAACACTGTTAATTAATGAATATGTCAATAGTCAAATTTATACTGTACAATCATGTTTTATTCTGTCTTGTATGTTGTCTTCAACTTCAATTATCTTCAGTAATATGGTTTAAAGAAGTCTATAGTGATCAATGCAGCAATGCAAATGCTAAACTGTTAAAGGTGATTTATTTGAATGCTTTACATTTACGTGTCAGTCTTAGAAACAAAGCTAATGTAATACAGTGTGTTCCTCTTTCTTCAGAAAGAGCAGAGGAAGAGACAGATGGCCTTCTACACTAGTGTTCTCTCAGTTGAAACTGAAGTCATAAAGCAGACGGGAGAATGATGTAATTAAGGGTATAAATACAAAGGCAAGGAAAACAGTGATGTACAAAGCTGTAGATAGCAGCTTCATTTACTTTAAAAACAAGCGTCATTCAACTCTATATTAAAAACAACAGTAACAAATCAACATACTGTAATGCCTCGATCTATCACGCTGAGCTTACAGTAAAACCTCTCCTTGCGTTTTCTAAGAATTACAATGTAATAAGAATGTCTGGAGCCAGTAAACAGTAAAAGCTTTCTTTTTGCATTGCTCTGAGTGTTGCATCCCTCCTCCGCTGTACAACAAATCATTATATGTTCCAAATGAGCATTAAACATGTCTGTGCTACTTATTCATCAAATCAAGTCTACTCAAAGCAAAAGGCATGACAGAAAAGACAAGTCCACAAACCCCATTTGTGCAACACATCAAAACAGATTTGATGGACGAATCCCAGCGGGAAAAAAGCCAGAGGGAATTCATTTTCACATTGAGAAGTGGGCTGCGGCTCTAAGTGTTTATTTTCCAGAGTCAGCAGGTGTGGAGGACGTGGTGGCATCTCATACAGGGGTAATAAAGCCGGCGCACCTCTGCCAGGGTAAACGGTGATGATTTCTCATGCGCTTCTACAGTGTAAATACTTCACAGTATGCTGTCTGGGTTTCATGCTCTTTCTCTAAGTGTCAGATGTGGAGCTTTTTGGACTGCACCAGACTTGGAATTCAGACGCTGTGCAAACTCGTGTGGAAAGCAGATGCGATGGGAAGACTTGGATGGATTGTGGAGCGCTGTTTGTGTTAGTGTTAAAGCTGCTCTCCCTCATCCGAGCTAAGAAGGGTTACAGAAACAAAACAAGGTTGAAATCGGTGCACCGCTGGCTTATTGGAGGTGTGGTTAAACTTTACACCGGGATCTGGGGGAGGCAGTTGGGGGCAAGCTGTTCAGTTACCCTCTCATCCACTACAACACCCTGTGGCGTGGATTTCCATATCACCTTGAAGTAATGGCTTTTCTTGGAATCGGCTGAGATAATGTCAGCACATTGCTCTGCGTGCCATCTCTTTCTCTGTGCACAGAAAGTAAATGAAACTATAGACTGTCTGGATAAAGTTTGTCTTTCAGACGGGGCAGTTTGTAAGCCAAGGTCTGAGTGCATTTCATCGATTATTTGGCGCACTTGTGAACTTAAACTGCGTGGAAGAACAAATGATGAAATCCTGATTAGAATCTCAAGTTCGTTTGCTTTGGAGAGAATGGCAGCTACATGGAGAGCTCAATAAGTGAGCTGTTAAACTACCGGCAATAAAAACAGCCAGCCTCATTATTAAGGTATATGGCTGGTACTACGCAAAATAAATACGATCTTTACTGTAAATATTATCCTTACCAATATCCTCCTCATGTCAAACAGTCTGCCTAAAATTACACTCAATAGGTCATTTCACATGCTTCTGAAAGCCCCCCACCGCCACCATGAAAATTAAAGCAAGATTTACATTTTCATTGGTCCCCGCAAGACAAACGGACCTGACCTACAATAAACTGAAAGCTTTAACATTCCAGAACACACTTATAAACTGTAAATTTCTTCAGTCGAGTCCAGAGAGTGACAGAGATGCATCAGTCGGCCACGCTTATGCGGAAGACTAAGTGCTCCGTTCCTGAGTTTGTTTTCTGTCCGCGGGCAGGAGAGAGCTGACAGCAGCAAGCTTGTTTTTTCCAGATCTTTTAAGTCGTGTCATGGCTGTTGAGTTCTCCACTGAGATAACTGCGGTTTAGCTTTCTATAGGTTTTTCTTTACAATACACAAAACATGCTGGAACCCTGGGAAAACTCCTACAGTGTTTAATAAATAAATTAAGCAAATCTACTGGACTAATATGTACACATCTTAAGGGAAATCAATGTCATGAATTTAATTGGACAGCTTTGCATGTTTGTTACTATTGATTTCCATTAAGTTCACATTTAGAACAAACTCAAGGCCGTGTCCTGGAAAATGGCCCAGATTCTACCAAATATGTCCAGTCGTTCTGGTTCACGGAACCATTGGAGTGGATGTTTTCAAACAAGCAGGCCAAAATTCAAACATATGACGACACACAACAAACATTTAGTAAATAAAAAGAACGATTTGAAATAGTTAAAATAATTGTGTAATTGTGTCCATAAAAGCTAACGAAGTCCGTTCGGTACATACCCCTGCAGTACTGATGTCTCTGAGCCACTGTAAAAATGTGCTTTAGAAACCAGCCTTTTAGCCCCCGTAAATGTGCTGTGGTCCTAATAACAGTGCATTTGTGGCTCCAGCACTGCTGGATGTGGACTGCTGTGATCTTCTTGGAGATGCACTATAATACTAGTGCACATCGTGAAGCTAATGAGAAGAACTCCAGGTGTTTCTCAGGGTTCATGTCTTCTGTGAGACCTTCTCTAATACTGTGGTCATCAACCCTCTGATAGCTCTGGACACCATTTTTTAAATGGTGCTATTTTTAAAGCCATAGTACCACATAAGGGCTTTCTTACGGTTTCAGAGTTATTATTAACTCTGCAAATAACCTGGTGGTCAGTAACCACAAAATTTCACCCACCACCTCGTTTATGTACGAAGTTTCATTAGGTTTGGACTTCATTTCAGAAGATTTTGGTCACAGGATTACAAAAAAATATTCTCAAATAGTCACATTTTATTCAGTGCAGCCATTTCCGTGAGACACAATTCAAACAGAAATAAATTTTGCTGGTGTAAGGAGCGATGCCTGTTGTTGTGTAAGTGATATTAGTACGAAACCAAAAGAAAATCATGACGAGAGTTGAACCTGGAGCTCACAGGAGGTGGAAACAGGAAGGCATGGTAACACTGCACACAGCATTCAACACAGTCTGTGTCTGGGGTCAGTGCCCATTTTCAGACAAGTTAGACAAAACAAGAGCCCTTGTTCACATTGAGGGAACCGTATCTGCAGCTCATTAAAAACTGTAATTCCTGAATCACTTTCTATTATGGCACTGATCTAAAGCTTTTAGGGGCCTTAACACTGGGGTGACCGTTAACTGTGCTGGAACATATTAACATCATGACCGACAGTAGCTCAGGGACGTGATTTTTTTATGACATTTCTTCAGTTGGCTGCTCAACTTCCAAAGCAACCCAAGGGATCGGAAAACAAATCACCTCAATCACTGTGGTGTCCCGAACTCATTAATCCTTCATGCCAAAATCGAACTATGTTTAACGTGGCCATTGAGAATGGACAACTCCAGGTCCACCTACAACTACATCCTATTTAATCAATGGATTTACACCTTGGGTGCATGGGAAGTGATTACACAATAGAGGAAATTGATTCTGGAGTTTCAGGGAATGTAAAGAAAGCTGCATGTTGCTTTAGACACACTTAGCTTCACCTTTAGTTCGAGGCTCAGCTCAGAGCCCTAATGCAGCGTAAAAGAGAGTGTATCGATCTTCTGGCTAGTGCCCCCTACTAAGCTATCTATCAAAACACATTCGTTCCACGCTCTGCTGAATATCGACTGCTAAACTCAATATTGAATAAACACAAATTGACCTAGTAGCTCTCTGGATAAGTGATTAACTCCTTCTATTGATAATGCTTAGTATAGGAGCACTGAGGACTAGTTTCTGCCCTTAATTTATGATTCACTACCCGAAGTGTCCCACCAGAACTTCTCAGAGATACAAAATGAGGATTTAACTGACAATAAAAACAAAAATCACCATAACAGGTAGTTCAACTAAAAACAAAAGAACTCCTAAACCATTACACCTATAGCTGTACCCATATTGTACATGAGCAAGGCTTTTTTAAAAGCCCGTTTCTCCATGGTCAATTCAGCTGGCTGTTGGTATTATTAATCTTTGACTCACAAATTTCAGATAAGAGCAGATGCTATTTATGAAGAGCAATTATTTATTCTGTATATGTTTTCATACACATCTGTCATTTTTTGTCTTTATATGGGTCTCAAGCATTCGGGCTGTCCGGGCAAAACAAAAAAGCACATCTTTAGCTACGAATCATGAGAACATTTTGGTTCTTTAAGAGCTCCTGAAGTATTATGTATTTTTCTCTTGGAACGATTATAGCTGTACACTAGTAGAAGGAAATAAATGTTGTGAGATTTCCTCAGCTGAATACTATCTGGCTGAAAATGAGTTTATGGGGGGCAAAGTCTTTAGAAGGCTTTTCATAAGTCTTCCTTCCCTCATTAATATTAACGTATCTTTTTCTTAGTTATTTACAAGTCATTATATAAGAATATGATTGACTTCATAAACTAGTCGCTTGGAACATAGTCTGAAACATCAACAGCCAAAGTCTGTGTTTGTTTTATTGGGAACGGCACTCAAGACTCACACCTGTCATCTCATTGATTGGAATATCTGACAGAAATCATAAACCATTACAAAACTAAATTAACGTGTTCACCGAAAACATGAAGAAATGTGCCTGTTTTGTTCTTTTGTTTCAATAGACCCTTTTTATAAGACATTTTTTAAAGCTCACCTTATAAGTCACATTGCTAGAGGATTAAACATAACAGAAAAGGTTTAAAAACTGTTTACCACCACTGTACCATGATTATTGTCTTACTGTACTTGGATCAAAAACGGACAAATCTGAAGCGTTCATATCTAATGCTTTTCCTCTCCTCAGTTCTCTTTTTCCGCATCACTGGAGAACTTCATAATTGCAAATCATGGAGAAGGATTACGGCATAGTGATGGAGAGAGAGCACTTTCTCAATGTGACGATCATTAAATTACCTTGCCGTTAAATTTACCGAGCTGTCAGATGATTTTTAATTGTTGATTGTAAAGTCTCTAAGCTCCACGAAAAATACTGCCCAGAGAGAGGTTAAAAATAAGCGTTCTATGCTATTCCCGTTATGAAAAAATGAACATGCAAAACTTTACAGCTCGTGCATCCTTCAGCTAAAACAATAACAGAGTGTCTGCAGCATCTTAATATTAAAATAACAATATATACATATATTGTTGTATACGAGTCTTAAAGAGTCTTAACTGGCACTTGAGGGTCTCACCATCTAAGTCAGTGAATGTGGGCAAGGTACACAGATCCGCTCTGCCCTCAGAGATATATATCTACATAGTGCAGTTTATGCAATTTCATAAAGCTCTGTCAAATGTGAATGTCTTGGCCTATCATGACATTTGTATTTATAAATAATAAATTATCTTCAGAGCCCCAGGAAGCAAATAACAAAGACCATGATACTTCCAAACCACTTGTTGAGAACAGCTATTTGCTCCTTTTATACAGAATAAGAATAAGTTTAAAACGGGTTTGAATGATCAACAATTCTGACACAGTTCAGCATAAAACAGAAAGGGTGAAATGTGAGGAGTAATTGAAGGGAAATGAGTACAGTATTGTTTCTGATGTTGGTAATAAAAGCCACGCAATGGTTTCACAGCAGACCTGATCTCACAAACGAGCAGCTCATACTTTCACATATAACTCACAAAATGAAGAAACGACTCCAAACATCTCGTTGCTCTGAGTTTTCAGTATTTTTCAGTCATTTTCATCACGACTCACCATGTCTGTGCGGAGCGCTCGGGTCGAAACCATGGCGGGGTTTAAGTCCTCCTGCGCGCCTTCACATCCGCGCACGCAGGAGAGACGCTCGGGGAGAAACGGGCAACTTTGCGCGTTACCGGCGTCGGCGCACACCGGGCGCAGTTGTGGGAGTTTAACGCGACGCTTCTGTCGGCGAGAAGAGGACAGTCCCGTGGCTCAGCGGTCGGAAGCGCAAGCGAGCGCCCCGCGGTTCCCACAGCGAGACGCGAAGTGAAGTCTCAAGTCCCTCCTCTGGCACTCCGCTTCACCCGTCATGCGCCTCCTGCCCTCATGGAGAAGCTCGGAGGACGCGGTTTTTCTGCCGTCTTCATTAACCCCGATCACATCTGAAACGTTTCTCCACCGGGAGCGCCTGTAACGCAGTAGGTCGAGCGGCGGAAAGGCTGCGGGTTCGAATCCCAGGAGAGCGCGTGAACTTAAATGTAGTGCGAGTCGCGCTGGATAAAAGCGTCTGCAAGATGTCAAAGCAATTGAGTTGGCAATGGAAATAAATGTGTCGGATTAATCTGGCACCTTTGCATGAAAGCCTCTACACGACAGTTTTCTGCATTTACTTGATTACTAAATAAAAAGAGAACATGAACGCTGCTGTATAAAAATCACAGCACACAACAAATACTTCGTCCCACAGCTGTAAACTAGGAATATTCATACAAAGTTATTTAAAAATGGTAAACAGTTTGTGAAAATAATTAGTTCATTAGTTATTTTACATTGTATTTTGCTTCAGTAAATGCATTTACAAATGCACCGAAATCTGTTCAGAAACCCTAACACAGCCGAACAACAACAACAAAAAGTAAAGAAAAAAATATTGCTATTATAATCTGCAGGTGTGCATTAGATGCGTGTGTGCTGGTTTACCCACCAGGCCGATTAACTAACTTAACTAGCAAAACTTTTACTTGGTAAATCAGCTTCACCAGACAGATCATGCTGGTCGACTAGCTTCAATAGTTACGGTTTGCTGGTCTTTGCTTGCTGGTCTTCCAGCTGACTGGACCAGCATCAAATCAACATACACTAGCCCACACCAGTGGAATGTAATGTTGATGTAAGCTGATATCAACAAAGAAAAGCCACCTTTTAATAAAAAAATAATAATGTTGTGACCACCACAAAGAACCCTCACCATTCACAGAGCTTGTTGATGCTCTGAAGGGAGTCAAGGGAGCATGAGAACTGAAGGTCTTCATAAAACGATTTCCTTTCTGGAGGACAGAATGAATGATATTTTCTACAGACTTCATTAAGAAAGCATATTCTTTCCACGCAGTGAGCCTCATAAATTTTCCTCGCCTCTTGTCCCAATGTCCATTATTTCAACAAAAACTGGCACTGCTTTCCAAAACGTCCAGTCCAGCAGCATCAACCAGACAGATCCATTATTATGCCTCTGGTCTTGCCATGTATAAATTGGAAGGCACTTTTCGTGCTAAATAAACAGAAAGAGAGAGACTGCAGAAAGAGCATACACTCTATATAGCCTCCATATCAATCCTAAAGATATTTATTTTGCATTCAGTTTACCATAGGAATTGAAAGGCACTATATGCAGGTCTTTACCTCAGATGCTCCGTGTTCTCTCACGGACGCTAGACTATATAATTTCCCTGCATAACTGTTGGACCGGTTTCAGATATGACATTAACATACAAAGAAGCAGAGATCTCCATGCTCTTTTGTGTGAAGAGCCAAATTACTTAGGCACCTATTCATTGTTCCTGTGAAATCTCACTCCCACTCCATCTGCATGGGATTGTGAAATTGAAAAGATTCATCCTCAAAACAGTCACTTTGCTCTTCTGCATCCTGCTACAATTCCACTCCTGTTACTAGTGAAATGTGCGAATCCTGGTATTTTTCTTCATTATGGAAAATAGGTCATCTGCATCCCTGTAGGTTATGTGAAGGGTAAAATGAACAGTCAGCACATTCAATTGTTAGTCATACACCTTTCATGCGAATATGTGCACCTGTTCATGCTATTGACCCATTATCATGCCACCGGACAAAGCAAACACAAGCGGGTGGATACATTAAGTTGTTTATACTATAATTGAATTTATTAAATCACGGTTCAGCAATCTTAGACACACGTGCCACGGTTGACACACATATGCGAAAACATTGTCACATGAGTGATAAGAGCGAAAGAGAAAAATTACGTTTATGTTTATATTTAGTTGTATATTTTAGGAATGCTGAAGTCAATCCGTACATAAACTTTTGGCAATAATCCTTTTTCATATTCCTCACACGGACATTTTTTAGACGTAAGTTGGATAGGAAGTGAAACACTCAGAAAATAATAAAGTGTGCGGGTCGTGATGTGCAGTTTAGACGAGCAGAACAGTCCTGCATGTACTGCTGCAGCAATGACGCACTTCGGACGGCATTTTTATTGCTTTTTGCTCTGAAAACTATTTTGTAAAGTAGTAAATGTTGCATAAATGTATAAATATGCCATGTATTGTATTATATTGCATATAATTCACAGTAGTGTGCAGTCATGGAGGTGACAAAATGGGGATATTAAAGTTCTTGGCCACTTTTTCTTGTATTAAAAATGTGTTCCATAAAAAACATACAATAAAATATAAAACATTTAAATTTAATCAAACTACCTCTAATACTTTCACTTTGTCTCTCCTGTACTGTATGTTAGTGGTCTGTGGAAGCCAGTCAAAACTTCAAAATAACATTATAAACGTTTAAGTTACTTAATGGAAATGTTACGGAAACGTCCTTACTAAATGCAGTCTCCAAACTCAAAGCTTTTTAATGCAGATTCTTAATGGACATCATAATGGCCGCCAGCGTGGACAGGCCTGCATCTTCAGCTGCTTTCAGACGACACTCAACATTTGACCCAGTTGTTTCATTGGTTCCAAGCTCAGGATGTCAATATTGATGGCAGGCTGCTCGGTCAAGCCCTTCCTAGCAGAAGCCGGAGCCAGAGCGTATTGGTCTGGGTCAGTGTAATTTCTTTGATGGACATAATCAGAAGCCTGTGATTTGGTGGAGATGAGAGAAGTTAGTGATTCCCCAGAGAGAGAGTGAAAGGTGAGTCTGAGAAGCCTCGAGTCTGAGAAGCTGCTGTGTGCTTCTTTGGCCCCTCTGCCCTGCCACACTATTATCCACACTTGGCTAAGATTTCTGCGAATGTGGTTGACGGTGCTAAAGCCAGCAAATATTTTCTCCTGAACCATGAGGGTTTGCTGTACCTGGAGGAATTAAGTCTGATTCTGAAGTTATGCGGTGCAATATTATTGGCTTTAAGTTCTCCTCGCTCCGTGTCCAGCAGGGACATCCTTGTAAACATGGCTAGATTTTAAGTTCATTTGGGTGAGGCTGTTTAGATTCACTGTACTTTATGAGGTTCTGCTCGTGACACACATGCAGCACAAACTGAAGACCAAATCTGGTCAATGTGTTTGTATATATTTGCCCAGACCATTAGGGCACCAAGTGGCTCATACTTAATGATATTTAATGTCTTACCCAGACAAATACATTTGGAGTGTATATTGGCTTTTACCTTATCTAGACGACAACCGTGGCATCTTTACAGAGTTCCTTTCGTTCTTAGAGACCTAACTTTGAATTAGTACTGGTTCAATATTGTTTTACAGGGTCTAAACCTTTTGGGTGTTTAGTGCCTTGATTTTAGTGGCTGAAGTCAAAAGGCAAATATTTTTTATCTTTAAGCAAGCAGGTTTATCTGAGGACTTGCTCATTAGAGAAATCGGTGGTTATAATACACAGCAGGTCTTACAAAGATACTGTAGCATACATAAGCCCACCATATGATGCATTCGGCTGTCGGATGCACTGTAGACTCTCATATTGAATGTTTGTATGAATGTTTGTTGTGTCGGGCAGCCTAGCTGGCTTTGATCATATTTTTTCTGAAGTTCACAGCTGTGTCTGCTTCCACAATTCTGGCCTTTTAAAGAAAGCTGATCAACATCAAACAAATGACAGATAAAAAACAAACTTGTCCTTTATAACAAATGGCCTCGCTTCTCTGCATCCACCCACACCCAGCAGTTTTGCCTTTGTCTGTTCATCCGTCTGATCCAAACTGATGTCATTGCACATGCAGTGTGTCTGATTCAAGTCTGGATGCCAAATAGACCTTTAAGTAAATTGATGGGGAAATATAAATACAGCTTTTGATGAAGTAAGATTACTGTAGTTCATTCATTTGACTTCAGGAGAGATTCTGGCCGATCACGGTAATGAGTTATATTATTTTGCTGTTTGCCATTGTCGTATACGGTCCGATTTGGCAGGTCTAATTAAAGTTTCAAATATAAAATGATTAATGCAAATGCGGTCTGAAGAACATAAGTGGAACAGGTTTTAAAAGGTCTCCTTATTCTGCAATGCCATAGCAACAGAAATGTGATTTGTAAACTGGGTATTGAAGTTGTGTCACAACATTTAATCCCTTTATAATCATCCGTGTCAGAACGTTCTACCTCTGAACACTTCATACCATGAGAAGGATCAAAAGATCATTTATTTCGCCTAATTCAAACACTCGCTGAAAAGCTACCTTTTGAAAAGAACGATTTCTGGGGAAAAACATTATTGCTCAGATGTTTCTTCTAAATTCCCTAAAAAATTTAAGACAATCCTTGACTTTGTGACATTTTTCAGATCGCTGAAATATCTGAGAAGCAAAAGACTTTAAAATTCTCCATCACTTTTCAGGTTAACCTTACAGCTGTCTAAGAGAAACAAATGAGACATTACAGAGATCTCCTTTGAGACTGTTCTCACATTTGGACTGTCACCAAATATTCATTTGACTGTTCAATAAAAGATCCTGGGAAATTTTGCTTGTCAAGACATTGTCAATCAATCACAGACAGAAACTCAATCTCAATCTCATCTTTAACTTCCTCTTGACGGCACACGATGTCGATTACGGAATGAGAGAGAAATAATCCAGCTCTGTTAGGGGTAATAAACCACAACAGCTGACAAAAATACCAACATGGTTAATATGAGAGCAAAGTGACTGATTACTCATTCATTGCAGCTGTGAAGCTTATGTGCTGTGTATTATGAAGTCTGTGACAAATTGAGACTATCACAGTCTGTCTTTTCTAAAGCTGAGGTGCTTCAGAATTAAGTGAACTGACAATTTGTTGTGTGATTATTTGAGGATCTATCATAATATACAATAATGTTTCTTTTCCTGCATGTTTTCTCAATGTTACTTGCAATGAAAGCAGGCAGATCAATGTTTTTAATCAGAAGACTAACAAATCTAATTCAATAAGAGAAAATGAGCGAGCAGCCACAACTGCACAACACACAAGGGTCTTCTAAGTATCTAGAGGACAATGTACAAGCCATATTCCTATAGAAAAGCAACAGCTCAGACTCTACAGCTTTCTCAGAGTCATTTCATTGGCAGGTTTTGTTGGTGGGCAGCAATACATGGGGATAATTAACTCAATGCTCTAACTGTGCTAGAATGACTAATGTCTGTAAAAATACCTTCTTTTTATGAGGCCTATTAGCTGCATACTGAGTTTACACAAATGTGGAAGAAATTCTAGTTACCACACATGCACTTTCAAATACTGCGAATATATTTCTTAGTCTTCACCCAGTTCAAATACCCAGCTAACAGGGAATGTTCTCAGAACGCTGATTAACGTTCTGTAAAGTTCTCTCAAAGTTATCAAACAACGCTTGTGCAGTAACGTTAGTATTATTTTTTTATCGTTATATATATACTTTAACCTTTTTAAACGTTCGTAAGTAGATAGTGGAACATTTTAATGTTACAGAATAAAAAATGTTCGAATAACGTTATCGATAATGTTAACACAATGCCTAAAAAACTGGCTGTTCTGAACGTTCCTATAACTTTCCTAGAAATAACATTTTTGTTACTTAATGGAAACATACAACGTAAAATTGTTAGCTGGGTAGTTTTGTTTGTCAGCTGACAACTGCCGTTTATGTGCGTTTTGTTCTTTCTCTATACACAAAACCGTTTGCCTTTAACTTTTCTTTGAGAGCGTACCGCTCATCATTTTTTAGAGATTGAGGTCTGGGTCAGTGCAGAAATGTAAAACGTTTGCTGATCTGAAATTGGTTTTTCACATGCAATAAAAATAGATAACAGTTACGGACAATGTCGAAGCTCTGAGGAATGACAAAACGCAATCTCGATGGGAGTGAATTTGGTTAGAAAAGCAGAACAAATGGTTATCTATGAAATTATCCGGGCGACAAAGTGTTTTGTTCTGCTGAGTTAATTGAGTGTCATTCATCAACCGTGGACAAACAACTGCGCTGATATAACGAGTGCACGGCTGTGCCAAAAGACATACAAAGAGATTCACTCAAATTCACATTCACGAGCCGTGTCCACACAACAAAGTGCTTCCACAGAAGGCTTTTAACACCAAAGTGACATGCTGATGTATTTGTGTAACCATTTGGCTAATGAGAACACAAAATCTGACATGGCTGAACACTAAGAACAGTATCAAACCAACACTGGCGAAACGTCATTCGTAACCTACATTATTGACAGGTAGGCTACTGCTTGTAAAGCAGTTTGAAGCATATCTGTTAATGAAAACCATATTAACATAAATAGTAAGACTTTCAGCATATGAGCCTTAGCTGTGTTGAGCAATGTGTATGAAATAGCTTGTAGAGTGTCTAATAATCATTAACAATAAGCTGTTTTACTGCCCAGAGGTTATTTTTTAATAGCTTATAAGAAGTTCAGATGATTCACCTGCAATATTTCTTCTATAATTTCTTTAAGCTTTCTAAAAACTTATTTTGGTTAAAAATGAACAATTTTCAGTTATTGAGCATGTACATGACAAATCAGTGTTCAACATGATCTCCTTATCTTACCCTGATTCACAACGGTAAGTTTATATTAATTTTTATTTATATTTTAATTTATAATTTCAGATGTCAACTCAGATTACCTGAGAAATGTCAGTTTGGCTTTATCTGACTTGATTAACATACAAAATTAAAAGTACGTAAAGTAACTTTTTTATGTTTCAAACAGAGGTTTTATGTTTTAAACAGAGATGGCGACAGAGAGGCAAAAGTTACAGATTTAAGAGAGCACTTTAAGAGAAATAAAAATGGACACAAATAGAGACAAAAACACATCTATTTTACACTGATCCCTCCCAGAAATTTGTCAGTGGTGACATCTACACTGATGTGGATGATTCATGCTGCTTTTAAGAACACTGAATGTCTATAGATGAAAAACACTAAGCTAACCAATTGCTCTGTGACAAGTGAATGTTTGTGCAGTTTGTGTAAATAACCCCTTGCTGTAATACACCCATCCATCATTTAAAACCAAACGAGAACCGCTGGTTGAGATCGCAAGCTAATTACACTACGTGACTTGAAGTGGTGCCAGAAGACAGCATTTAATGCCTTTATTGTATGCCTATGTCAAATTCATTAAACCAAATGAGCCACCAGGCTCTTCGATAACAATGACTGATCAAATACATAAGGGCTTGGCAGGACTCCAGATCAATTTGCATATAAGACATCAAAAGAAATAAAGCAAATAGATACCATTTAAATTACCCTCCCCTTTACTAGTCTCATTAAGCACCTGCTCCTACACCTGAAACATCATGCCAGGTCTTCAAAGCTGAAGTTCTCTGATGCAGCATGAGAAACAGAATTGTAACCTAACTCTGTGAACACAATTCAGAAAATTAACATTTAATGTATCTTGTACCCTTTGCAGAATTGCAAACAGCATCTCTTGAACTTGGGCAAACATTGAGATTAAGTAGCTAAACATACCCCCAAACTTGTTATCTCACCAAACCGTCTGCTTCCACACACTCCAGTTTGTAATCTGTATTCAGTGTGAATGTTTGCCTTGATTCAAACCCTCAGGTGACACAGGTCAGGGAGGAAAATATTGGTTGGCGAGGCTGTGGTCTAGCTTAAAGCAAATTCTGAAACAGGGCTACTCAGCTAACAAATTTAGGTTGTAGTTTTTTTAGACTTTTTTTTAGACGTTTTTTAGACATTTATTAATGTTGTTGCTTGGTTATAATAACAAGTTATTCAAACATTAGTTTAATTCTGTAACCTTTTAAAACATTTCACTAACTACTTAAAAATAACATTGTTGATAATATGATATATAACATTAGAGAAAAGTTCACCTAACGTTACTGCAAGAACATTTTTGATAACATTAAGAGAAGTTATAGAGAACATTAGCCAATGTTCTGAGAATGTTCCCTGTTAGCTGGGTAGCCTATACTCCAAAAACATATCAATTACGCAAGTCTCTCTCAAGTGGAGCTCAGGACTTTAGCCAATGTTAACAACAGAAGATTAAAATCAATGTTTATCTACACTCACAATTTGGCAGCTCAAGTAATAGACTGAGCGCTGGTGAATGAAACGCTTTCTGTGACTGTCCTAAAGCATCTCAGAGCTTGTTAGCACTGTTGTTCCTTCTTGGCAGTTGGAAGGAGATCTCGTCTATCTCTTAGTAAACAGGCTGACAGGACTAATCAGGTTGTGTGGCTTCAAACTGCAGGGGAGATGTAGAGCGCAGACTAGACAGTGAGCTTGTAGCTGCATGTCGACCAGCTACAACTGAGTGGAAAATGCAAGCAGACCACCCTGCTGAAAAGACCACCTTACAGCAGCCTGAACTGCAGGCTGGTTTATGCTGATCAGTGATGATCTGGTGCATAAAATGCTAAGAAACCAGCATGGTCTGTTTGTAAAGCTGGTTAACCGAGCCTTATGAAGCCCAGTGGGGACAATAGCACATAAGTATCCAAAACACAACATATAGTGCCTGTCATATGTAACAATAAGTTATATTTAACCCCTCCCCTTAATTTTCAAATGCATTGGGTAGAGCTGCAGGTGTTGATTTGAGGTGATGGGCCCAAGTTGTTAACTAAGTAGTGTTTTGATTCGTATTGGTGTATTTGATCTAATTTGAGTCACACATCCCACTGGATGAGAATCTGCTTGCATGGTGTAAAGAAAATGCAGAGTAACTCTGTTGCTTATCAGATCAATGACTTTGCAACCTGCCAGTAGACAGCATTTTCTCCACCGCAGGCCCTGCTGTTAACAGCCTTTCAAGACTTTTAACACTTGTTTTCCTGAATGAGCCCATAAGACACATCACAGATGAGATCTCTTTAATAGCTCGATTGTTTACCCCCAGACAACCCTGATATTAAATGAAGAGCAAACTGAAACTACTGCTTAAGTGATCTGCCTCTCAGATTTTTCTCCATTTAAGAGTTTCAGCTTTGCCAAACTTGCAATCAAAAGTCAATATTTCTATCTAAGTCAATATCTATCTAAGATATTATTTAAAGTCAATAATATCTATTTAAGATTTCAATATGAACTCATGAATGTTTCAATATGAACATTGTTTACACTGTATCTAAAATCAGATTATCTTAGTCTACATAAATAGTCTACATTAATTTCATAGCACCATATTAATGTCTCATTTGCGTCCTGTATTTCTATTTTGCAATTTTGTAGAAACATCTGATAAAGAGTTAATACTTTAATATGAAACACAATTAAGAAATCCATCAAATCTCTTGAGTAACACTAAGAAAGAAAACACAAAGAAAACATGATAGGTCTTATATATACACACCATGGTTTATGTTTTATATTAGCCCAGTTGTTAAATTTTTTAAATAAAGAAGCATGTTTATTTTTCATGTTTTGGTGTTCAACTACAACTCAACAAAAAAATGCCCATCTCAGGTGTAGATGAAGAAATAAATTAAGATGGGCTGGTAAAGATGTAGACACTACCTGATAACTGAGCAGTGTCAACATATTCAATTGTGAGTTTTGAAACAGGCACAGTATAACCTGTCATTCACTTTTCCACAATGAGCTCATTGCTAGTTAAGCTCCAATGGGTGGTTTATATTCATATGAGACGTCCTTTCCACCCACCTTCATGTTCAATGTGAGCCATAATGCAAAAAACAGTCACCCTGAGCAGGAAAGTAAATACAGAATTATGATGGACTAACCAAACTTTCCATCAGTGTAAATTGTACGAAGGCGTCTTTTTGCTCCCCGCTGAGTATTTGTGCCTCTTTAAACGTGAAGTTTAAACCACTCGCTCCAACATCTCAAGAGGGTTTGGTTTCCTCGCCTCTTCTAGTTCATATTCACTCCTCACTTTCCAGTAAAACAAACATTTAGATACTCAGAAGCAATCATTTCGAAAAAACGGCAGGAAATCTCTCCTGGAACATGACGAGGACCAGAAGTTTTTAAAGGATCTCATGTTCATTTTCACGTGTGATTAAACAGTATATAGCTGCTGATCTCCCTTACACAGAGAGGCGGTGATTATGCGGTGTGTGAAAACGAGAGTGTGCGCGGGTAGGTTGCAATGTAGGTGGACAGAGCAGAATGCAATGCCACCACCTGTAGATATCATTGCGCTCAGATTTGGAAAATGGCGGAAAGTTTCATTACGAAACCGTGTATAATCATGATCTCTGCAGGGAGCTGAGACTCATTTTTCACACATCATTCACATGCTGCACGTCTATCCCACAGCAAATATTCACCAGAGCTTCTGCTTGCCATAAAACACAATTAGTCCTTTCTCTTTGTGAGAACCCAAAAAACTTGTCATTTAACAAAACGTGTAATTTTATTATCTACACATCATTGTTCAGCCATCTCATCTATGTGATTTCAATACAGTAGGAAAACAACCTTGCCGGGAGGCATACAGAAGAACAGCAGCATGCGTTTATGTGTGTGTGGCAAGTGTTTTACGAGCTGGGGGTAAAACTACAACACGCTGAACAAGGGTCATGTCTTTACACAAGCAACACGCGTCTGCCGCTCCAGGGCTGGGAAAAACAAAGAGTGTTCTAATGTATGCCAAGCCCTGGAGACACTGCTATTCATAGTCCATTCAGCCAAATGTCACTGATGTAGGGTTACACACGAGCCAGTGAGGTACAAATGTCTCGTACCTTCATCGGTTAGTCTGGGTGAAAATGAGAAACTTGTGTAAATACTGTTCATTGGGTCAAGAGTGTGTCCAAACTCTCCATGTGCCCTATGTGATTGTTTAGTGTATCTAGTGTACTGTATAATTTACAAAGGGCGTTATTATCTAAAATATTATCTAAAAAACATTTTTGAGTTGATTTTTGCTAGCGGTAGTGTGTTAAGCCCCTCCCTTTTTACTATGCAGGTAAAGTTGTGACCGTTGAGTGGGTAGTGTCCAACACACAGTACAGTAATATGCATACTTCTCATACGTGTCCTACTTTGTACAGTATGGGCTATTTATTACTTCGAAATGTAAAGCAGTATGCAAAACAGAACACACCCCCCAATACATTAGTGGGTGTATTTTTTAAAAAGCATGAATCCTCAGTTTTGGGCCAGACTTGTGTGTTTAAAAGTAAATACAGACACTTCTCTAAGCCACAGGAGAGGCCAGCGTCAGATGTCTAAAGATAAGACAAGGTGCCTTTGACATTTCTGGATAAGGACTGTGGATAAACCGTCCTCAGTTCATCACACAGTGGATGTGGGAGTATGTGTGTGACTAGACAAGCCTAAATGTCAAGGGTCTCACATCAAAAGCCTCTTTCCCTGTTCAATTTGACGGGCCCCACTTAAAGCACAATTTCATTATCGCGATGAGGGACAGTTTGGCACAGGGTCGATCCTGCAGATAGTTTAGCCCCGCCTCCGACAGTTCTGCCCTGTGAACTCGTAACATAAAATACAACTACTCATTCTCTATTCCTGGAGAATGACAAAACACAATACAAAGCAAATCTGTGATGCTTGGTTGTTATGAATGGGCCACTTATGAATTTACACGACATCCTGCAGTGCGACAGGGAGACGAACATTATTGGATTGCTCAGTGAACAATATGGCAGTTGCTACTGGTGGGGGAGGGCGGACTTGGCAAAGGGCAGCCCACTCATGTCTCAGACCTTTAGTCAGCTCGAAATAGCAACAGTAAAAACAGGATTGCAGGAGGCAATTAATATGCCAGGCGCTAAACAAACATGTTGCAGTGGCTCCGAAATGTTGTGTTTAATATCCACAGTTGCTGAGCCCACACTCCTCATCAAACAAACAAGGGATCTTTGATCAACCACACAATTACCCTTTAAAGGCCTTTATCTGACAGAGATTTCAGTTTATCTTACATTCTCCCCAGCAAACAAAAAAGTTCTCAGAACGTTGGCTAATGTTCTTTAAAAGTTCCCTCATAGTTATCAAAACACTTTCATATAGTAACTTTTTTATATAACATTAACAGTAACATTATATATCATATCAAAACGTTATTCTTAAGTTGTTAGCCGAACGTTTCAAGAACTTTACAGTATTCAAAAAATGTTTCCAAAACAAGCAATAAGGTTAACACAACAACGTTTTGTTAGAATGTTAGAATATTAAAAATAACATTTCTGTTATGTAATGGAAACGCTAGGAAACATTCATACAACCTAAAATTGTTAGCTGGGTCTCCCTGTATTTGCAGTGCTTTTCTTATTGAATGGTTTGTAGGGAGAGGAGCATCCAGCGTGGCCTTCTGGAACAGTGATGGTCTTCCGGAATAGTGACGGGAGTGGAATGTTACGCAATTCCCTGCCCTGTATAAACAAATGTTATCATTATCATTAGCCTGTGGTGTCATAACTGCCAGTCACAGACTATCAGGTGAATTTAAACTGGGAGAAGACAGCATGGTTTCTAAATCTGACTGATAGGCGTTGGGGACGGTTCAGCGCATTAATCATTTTCAAAGACTCACGCACCTCTTTGTCAGCAGCACAGCAAAGGCAATTAGGAGGGCGGGTTAATTATTTGTCGAGATAGCTGAGATGGTAGCTGAAGAAGTTGAGAAGAATCCACATGAGCAATCTTTAATAAAATGTCACAGTTCAGATCAGAATTTGTCAAGAGCAACTAAAATGAATAATGTGTTTGAACACAATCATATGTTTATAGGCAATTAAAATGTTGTTCCTCTTTCAGATACTGTTTACAGACATTAAATTGTCAGTGTATTTTATGAGCTGAATCGTGGTAAATAGCGACGATCTGCACGCCATGATACGCTGTTTGGTCAAATATTAAGAAAGAAGTGCAGAAATGAGAAAATCACAAAGAAAATAACACGAAATGGAGCAACTATGAGTACTGATGGTATAAAAACAAGTTCAATTGACACTGAGACATTAAAAAATTCTGCAAACACAAATATTTTTACTCTACAAAGTCTGTTCACTGAATTTGGACCTCAATGTAATTATAATAACTGTTTACTTTTTCAAAGTAGCTGATCCCACATAATTGGTCTGTGTAATCTGTGCAGTCTTGGGTTGGGCAGACTCAAAACCTCCTAAATCATATAACCATATAAAAACTGTTTTAACAGCCGAATAAAATCTCCTGCTTTAACATTGGGGTCTTCTGTCCTGCCACCCTCTATGGTTTCAGCAGACCTCTTTACAAACTTATATAAATACCTCATTTAAAAATGTAAATGTACTGCAATTTAATGTAATGTCTCAATTTGACCCACTTATTATAATATGTGTGTGTCCTTATTTTGTCAGTGCATTGGTTGAGTGTATGTCTGTACTTAATTAATCACAGTTCTCCCTAATTCATAATATAGCCAAATTTAAGGTCAGCCAACAGCTCATGAATTATATATTATTATTATATATGAATTATAGACATATATACACTGTCACAAAAAAACCCTTGACAGTGTGCATGCTGTGATCATTAAAAGCTAATGCAGTTTCTTTGAAATTTCTTTCTTTCAGTAAATAATGTTGTTTAATGCAATGGTTAATTATTGGCCAAAGAAAACAAGCCACTGCGTTCCCAGAGAAAACTTATATGAAGTGCACAATCATAATTATGTTTGATATAATCATAAACTCACAAAGGTTCCTAATGGTAAACACAGAAATCACATTCACTTACACACATCACTGACTGACACTTTAACAATGAATGTAATGAAAAACAATACACATGGTTCCCATTGTTATGGGACAAATGAGCAACTGCCCCAGTAAATGCCCTGTCCTACTCTGATGGCCCCCTGCCCAGCTAACAATTTTAGGTTGTACAAATGTTTCTGTAATGTTTCCATTAAGTAACAAAAACATTAAATATGTTATTTTGAAAGTTTTAGGAACATTTTTTGAATGTTGTATTAACATTATTGCATGGTTATAGGAACGCTTTGCAGAATTGAGAACATTAGCCAATATGCTGACAACGTTCCCTGCTAGCGAAGTATCAAAGGAGCCTAGTACCGGGCCTGGTGTTTACGCTGTTTGGGAGGAGAAATCAGCCTTCAAATGGGTTACTTTATAGCTGTCTCTGAATATTAAGCTTGGATAGAAGAAAATACTTTAACATCGAAAAATTACATGGTTCAGCTTTGAAAAGCAGCTTTGTGGAAAGCAGCTTGTCTGTGAGGTCTGTACGTACAATCATCAGCCTTTTCCTTTCAATTCCAAATGTTTTACGAAAGCACTCTCACCCAATAATGAATGCTCACTTCAGATTCAAAAACATATACATCTACTGGATCTCGTTTCATTTTTAGATCTTTGCCTTTTTAGCCTTTTATTGGATCGCCTTTTTCTAATTATGTAGAAAAAGAGGGCACATGCCCTAACCACCAGGGCAACAGTTCAGATCATTTTTAGTTTTATTCGATCATTTGTTTGCTACCCTTTTCTTAATTAGCTCGGTACAGCTAAGCGTCAGAGCCTTGCCCTTTGATAAAAGGTCCTATTGACGGCCCATTACGTATGCAGCAGTTAATGGCTCAGATCGTAGTCAGGAAGCAAACAAACGAATGCATAACATAATGATCTTCCAGTAAGGCCAGTCATACTGTACATAACCTCTGTTTAAGAGCCCTGTTATTTATTTATCACAAACCCAACTATTTGTATGCACATCTAGCTGAACCTTGAATCACTCTTGAAGCCCTTCACATTATACTTCCTATTGGAGAAACTTAGTCCTTTATTTCAGACCAATGGCATGTGTCAGTGCAGATAAGAGAGGCTCAGCCGAAATCGAAGAGATCACCATCAAGATGGAAGCACTCAGAAACCAAACTAACATGGAGCATTTTCAGAACATTGGCTAACATTCTATAAAAGCTCTCTGAAAGTTCTCCAAAAATGTTCTTGCAGTAACTTTTATACAATATTATATATATATATATATATATATATATTCTAAAGTGGTTAGTGGAACATTTAAAAATGTTACAGAATTAAAAATGTTTGAATCATGGTCTTATAAACCAAGCAATATCATTGATGCATCTAAAAACTGGATGTTTTGAATGTTCCTAGAGCTCTTAAAAAAAAAAACTTTTAACATTTTGGTTACTTAATGGAAACATTAGGGAAATGTTCTTACAACCTAAAACTGTTAGCTGGGAAGGGTGTCATCAGACATGGGGGTTGGGGGGTTAGTATCGGAAACAAGTTAGACAGACCTGGTAAATAGTGACAATACATACATTTTCATTATCCCTGGACTCTCTTTTACTGATTTCAACAAACTTTATTGGATAATTAGATTTAGGACAAGCTGTGATGCAAATAATGTAATCATCCTTCATTTTGTAATTATCACTTTTGCTTTCTCCAAATATTATCGCAGTTTATTTATTCTTAAATTTGCATATCAGATAATGTTTTCGCCCGACTGTCTCCGGTAAGTTGATTAAAAATCACACTGTTCTCTGTTGTTCGTCTGGGAATAATCACTTACACCCCACGTCCTATTAAAACCACAGCCCCAAAACTGACATCCCCCATCATGCCGGGAGCCAGCCGGACATTGTATGAGCCGCTTCACAGAGTCAGTTTGAGGATTAAAGCCATTACCCACGTCACTTCGCTCCGCGATCAGCCTTTTCTCATAATACTTATCTAAACTTATTCATTCATGCTATTCAAAGAGGAGAACAGATTTCATTCAGCTAAAACTAATCCTGGATTTTAAGAGCTCTTTAAAACATTTTTACTTTTTCAAACAAAGGAACTATTTTACCAAGGGTGGGAAATTAACCTTCACCACCAGCTGATGGCTGGGATGTGTTCACAGTGACGGGTAATTTGGAGATCTATGCTAGCCACTGTGGCAGGCTATCTGTTTTGGATTGGTTTGTGGTTTGTTAACATCATCACGTGCAGAAACGTTTCATTACATTTTCAGAAACAGAAGACATACTGGTGATGCTTGCGTCTGATTGGCTGTTTGTTCTACAGCAAACAGGTGATGTACTTCTGGGACTTCAGGGGCTTGTCAGGCAAAAGTCTGTAGACAAGGCCCACAATCAAAAAAAGACAGATTAAATTTTGAGTTGATAGAATTTAATGTTCAAAGAGGACTCAAATCAACAAAAAAAAATTATAACAATAGCTGTCAGAATGTTATGCTTTTTTGTTCTTTTCTTTGAAATAAAAAAATAAAAGTGCTTGGTAAAGGCCAAAAAGTTCATTTGCCACGCTGATTGTACCCTATTGTTAAAAATCTGTCTCCATTTCTCACAACAGATGGATGCTGCTGTTACGTAATTGGGAGAGACTCAAGAACAGTGTCATTTCCGATTTGAATTGAATATTGATTGCTTTTCTTTGCATTGAGGATTACAGTAATGCTGTCGATGATGTTATAGCTGTGATAGACTTGTCAATGCCATTATGCTTTATCTCTTGTGTGTGGCTAATCTGAGGGTGATGTCTATCAGGGGGCACTGGTTTGGAAAGCCTCTTTTCTGTCAGCACCATCAGGGCTGATTAACATCAGCCTTTGGCACTCGTGGGGGGTTCCTTGCCTCTCGCCGTCCCTATCAATCACATCTTTCTATCAGACAAGAGCTGCACTGACGGCTGTCCTTGTGGAGGAGGAAGAGGAGACTGCGAGTCCCAGCATACTCTGCAGAATCTTAGATAACCTGTGCCATTCACATAACCCTGCCCACTGTAAGAACATCCCCAGCTAACAGGGAACATTCTCAGAACGCTGGATTTTGTTCTCTAAAAGTTCTTGCAGTAATATTAGTTGAATGCTTTTTTAACGTTACATATCATATATAAAAAAATGTAATATTCTTAAGTTGTTAGTGGAATGTTTTAAAAGCATTACAGAATTATTAACTAAGCAATAACATTAACACAACATTTAAAAAACTGGACATTTTGAATGTTAGAAGAACATTAAAATTTTGTTTTTATCTAATGGCAGTTTCACTTTCAAATTTGTCTTTAATGTTTGTATCAAATTTGAATCTTTCTACTAATTAACAGTTGTCACCTCAAATTTGTCTTAATGTTTGTATCAAATTTGATCTTTCTACTAAAACACTTAGTCCCTCCAGAGTTACACATCTATCCATTGTGGTGGACAGTAAGCATTTAGAGATATAATGTAATGTCATTTAATGAAAGCAAATGGCAGTATGTGGGTAGGCAAAAACAAGCCATTTAAAACCACTATCATCAATAGCAGTTACAAGGTGTACTTGCCTCAAGGTATGTCCATTTAAGACTTATGTTCTGAGCCCAGAGGGTTATATTATGTCAGATCATGTCTGATCGTTTTATGCTGCTTCTTTCTGTTTTTGAATCAATAGAACTGACATTGTTTACAGTAACCCGTGTTTGGTTGGTTGTTTATACCACACAAGAGGTTACAGGGGTTGACAGAAAACAGTGTATTAATGGCATAGCACTTTCTGCAAAAAATAAAATAATACAGAAAGCACACTGTAAAATAGCACAAAATGTGTATAGGAACTCTGTGTGCCTTTAACAGAAGAAGCTAGGTAAAATGCATCAGAGTTTAATCAGAGTTTACTAGATTGAGAAAGACTTTTCCAGTTTAGCTAGTGAACAGACTGTGTGTGGTCTGTGGGCAATGCCATCTGAAGCTGAGACTACACACACACACTCGCATACACATACGCCACATGTCCATATTGTGCCTCTGTTGCTCCCTAATGCATTCATTACACAAAATATTGTACTTTTATAAACTTTAGGCTACTACATGTTTCTTTGATCTTGACCTTCTAGAATATATTCTAGAAATTTTAATTCTCACAGGTTGCTCTTGCATAGCTCAGGATGGAGAGCTCAGTTGTGTTTCATTAAAGTATTTTAAAAAAGCATTTAAAGCATTAAAAGTTGCTTAGAAGAAACAAAAACAGAAATACATGAGACAATTGTTAAAATGCATTAATGTGTATGAAGCCGTAATATTGTTGTAGATTGTGGCTAAAATATTCTGGATTTAGGTCAATTTAATTGAGTAAAGTTTGAATTCATATTGATATCTTAAATGATTTTGACTTTTGATTGCAGGCTTCGAAAATCTGAGCTCAGTTGAGACCTCTTCTGAAACTCTGGGATACGTTTTCGTATGACTACTTACAATGCATCTAAAGCATACGATTTTTATCGCTGTGTGTTTCCTAGGATTCAGATCTATGACACTGAGTATCAGCATTATGCAGTAAAGATTAAAGATAGAGATGGATATCTCAGTTTATGCCATCATAAATAAACAACACAATGACATTTAAAGAGGACAGTCGTATAGAATTATAGTTTAAGGCTCAAAGATAACATGCATGGCAGTTTGGATGCAACATCACACTCTGAATCATTCCAAATAAAATTCACATATTGTGAAACTTAACAACTGAGTTTTTTTAGATACAATCAAACCTCATTTAATCTCAGCTATCAAACAGATCTGCCTGGCAAAGGCAAAACACAGTCTGAGTTTTGAAAACAATCTATGATCTATCATGCAGCTTTTTGGTTTATTTTTAAGCCAATTTCAGTGTTGGCATAGTCACCAGTTTTTGCCGTTGCAGGGCGGCAATGATCTTAGGGGTTTTTTATTGAGTAGACGCTCATCAGCAAACATTTCATCAATGCCCTTTGAGGAGTTCACACTCACTGCAGAGAGCTTCTAATAACATGATTATGGTAATTAACTCAGATATGCTGCACCAGAGTAAATCATGCCCTGAGAATAAATCATGGGCAGATGTTCATAAATCCACCATCCACTCCAGCTTCATTCCATTGAGAATAAAACAGTGAACCTGTGACCTCGCAGACAGATGTACGGTAGCCATTGAATGTAAATTAGGGTACATTTTTACCACTTTTTTGTTCATTTATATTATGAGTGTATGTTTCAAAGCAATCCATTAATGACAAGCCCTTTATCGAGCAGACGGCCTCCAGTCTTTTGTCCTGTGGCTTTAATATCCCAGCCTGTCTATTAGCGATATGAAACAAGGTCTAAGAAGGTCTAAGCGTATAGTGCTGAAAAATGGAGGGGTGAGCTCCTCTAAAACTCTTGATTAAGACAGAGATCTGTAGGTGTCTGTTCTGAAAGTCATACCCCAGACGCCTCACAGTTGGGGTGATCTGATTGCCACAGCTGTTCGTTATTGAACGCTCTCTGTTTCTTTTGTGCCCATTTTTCACGCTAATCTGCATGTAGAGAATAAAAATAACATGGGTTGCTTTGAATGATTCTTGAATATGGAATGATGTGAATCTTAAGTGATTTCTGAAGTGATTCTGGCTAATTTTGAGATCTTGATATGCTTCGGTGGTTATGATCACACTATAAATAAAGCCACTTTGACGGATGGCTTCAAATGTAATTGGCGGTCTGAAAGACGGAAAGGGAATTGTGCATCATGTTTTGAAGGCACACAGTGGGATAAAGCAAGAATCATTACCTAAAAGGAAGAAAAGCAAAATGTTTTGTGCTGCTGTGAGATCTACGGTAGACGTGGTATTGGCTGTGACAGTGGGAAGTATTCTTAGAAGGTGTTGGTTCTCCACAGGTGAGAGGAAAGGTTATGCTCTTTTCCGCATGATGTTCTGAATGCACTTGACCAAACTGCACCATTACACTATGATTTGGTCCACTGCCTTCACTTTTGGAGGTCTTGATGTCCTTCTAAGCCAACATGGAACACCCAAACATGACCTGCCACACCATACTGCCAAATGTCCATATTTTCCATATGTCCATTTTTATATATTAGTCTCTATACAATTACACAATGCACTAGTCAGGGCAGAGGTCAAAATGGGACAACCAGGGCCCACTGCTGAGTGTATGGGACTGGGGTCTACCCTTATGGCGGGCCTGTGTTTAGTGAAAGAACCAAGTTAAATTTGCAGCATTTTTTTTGGGAAAATTTACAGGAAACAGGTTTATCAGACTTTTGCGTTTTGGGAGTGTTTACATTTTTGTTTCTGAGGTCTGGTTATTAGCTCAGTGGATAATTGTTGAGGAAACCACAGAACGACTTGGCGGAAGTCCAAATTAAAAAGTAAATAGAGCGATTTACAAGCCCCAGCCGAGCTTAGATTTATGATGGGAAAGGTTGTTGTCTCCCTTTTCCCAGAAACATTATAATGAGGCATCTATGGTATGTGTTTTTATGAAATTTTAAGCTAATTGGTAATTGCTAACAATCATTATTAGCAATTGCTATTAGCAAATTCTTTGTAATGTAAGGTAAAAAATGAAATATCTTGAGATCTTAAGATTGCCTGTTAAACAAACATAAGCAAGATCCTTAAATAGCAGATTCAGAGTTTGACATTCTTTAAACCTTTACAGAAGAGCTGATCAGGTCACCTAACTTTGATAAAAAAATGTTCTTGCAGTGACGTTAGTAGAACTTTTTTAATGTTATGATATATGATATGATATATATCAAAGACATTATTATTGAGTAGTTAATGGAATGTTTTATGTTTTATCAATAGTGTTCTTATAACCAAGCAATAACATTAATACATTGTTTAAAAAACGTTCCCAGAAGTTTCAAAATAACATTTTAACAGTTTTTGTAACTTGGAAATGTTAGGGAAACACCCTTACAACCTAAAATTGTTAGCAGGGACACAGTTAGCTTGTTTCATCTCTGTGACGTTTAGTGTTGTCTTCATCTGAGTGGCACAGGCTAATTGAAAACACTTGCCTAAAATAGACAGGAAAGTCGTCCTGCCCTGGTCCTTCTTCATGTAAACTATGCACATCTGTGATAGAAATCTTTCATTTTCACATAGTAACATTCTGACAGACCTTTTAACCGCTCTCACGGGAATCTGTTTCTGTGCCATCTTGAAATGATTCAGGCGGTACTTTTCTGGAGGAGAAAACAGCTGTTTGTGGCACTACAGTCTTCTCAGTATACAGCAGGGGCTGGATGCAGTGGTCTGCAGTTCTGGATCAATGCACTATCATTCTGTTTGTGGTTCTGTTTGACTCCAGGGCATCGTTGATACTAGGCCAAAAACGTGGGTCCAAGCAGATTAATTCTTAAACCTGTTTCTTATATCTGCCATAAATAATAGTACACAACTCGGTTGTTAATTAAGATAAATTTGAAAAATGGCTGCTAAGCTTAAAGGGGAGATTTTGGGTGACGTCCCAATGTCCCAATGGATGCAAGAAGCTGCACATGCGATTTTAGAATAAATTAAATAGGTCTTGGACCTGTCAATGGACTTCCCCGCTAACAGGGAACAATCTCAGAACATTGGCTAATGTTTTCTTAAAGTTCTCAAAAATCTTAATGCAGAATTACAGAATACAGTTACAGAATTAAAAAAGTTAGAAAAATGTTTGTATAACCAAGCAATAATGTTAATACAGCGCCTAAACAAATAGTTGTTTTGAACATCCTAAAACTTTCAAAACATCATTAACGTTTTTGTTACTTACAAGCTAAAATTGTTAGCTGGGTTATCGTTACGTGGGTTACGGTGTCTCATAGCTCTAGGCTATTTCTTACATCATTTATAGATTACTTAAGAGACCATACGTAATGTCAAATGTCAGATTCAGCCACACAGCACACTACTGCACGTAACACAGTGAACGGTTGCACTCAATTTAACATAATTATGGGATGCAGTATCACGGTTTTGCTGATCTACACAAAGGACTGAGTGTTGCATACTGGCGTGAAACAGTGTTTATTGATCTGAGCCAGCAATGCCCACTGAGTGAGACCAATAAGGGGGGAGACAATTGACACAGGCAAAAACAGTGACATATATTTCTGGGCTAAGCCTTACAGTGGCAGAACAAACTGACAGCATTAGGTCTGTAATTACAGCTAATATTCTTTACAAAGGTACATGACAACACAGAGAAAAGACTGAAACAGGTATGGAGTGTTGCGATTTCTATTGGTAGCGGTGCTAATGGCTGCTGTCATTTGTCTCTTGTTGGGTAGCATTGCTGTATTGATGAATTGACATGTAGATTGCCTGCCATGCGTGATGCATCCCTTAGGCTGGGGCGGGCAGTTAAAACATGAAAAACAGTCCACATGCTATGGTTTAAAAGCAAAAAAACTTATTGAAATGTACATTTACACATTTGGCAGATGCTTTTATCCAAAGCATGCATTCACACTATACATTTTATTAGTATGCATCCTCCCTGGGAATCAAACCCACAACGTTTGTGCTACTAACACAATGCACTACCCACTGGGCAACAGGAACACCTGTTCAACTCACTGTATTCTTGTATGTGTTCTTGTAGCTCAATGGGTAGAGCATTGCATTAGTAGTGCAAAGATTGTGGGTTTGATTGCCAGGGAATACACATATTGATTAAATGTTCTTTAAATATGCTATAAGTTGCATTGGATAAAAGTATCTGTCAAATGCATGAATGTACAGTATGTAATGTATTGTGTTGCAATATGGGATTCATATTTCGATTTTCAAACTTTAAAATTACTGTTCTGGACTGAGTGACACACACTTGTGTTTGCACAGCCCATAAAAGCACATGCAGAGAAAAAGAGCTTTATTGTTAATCTATCACAGCTTTGAATTAAATCAAGAATTAATTTCCAAATCCAAATCACATGTGACACATTTTTAAAATCAGGGCTTAAATACAGCTTCATGGTGAGCAATTACTTGCTGGAGCCAATGGATCAGCTAAAGCATATAAGCATCAAAACAACAGACCCCATCGTTTTTTAATGGAGGTCAGTCAGATGGAGCCAGAGTTATCTGACTCCATCTGACTACAGAGACTGTAGCTCACGGGCCCAGACTGCGATAGCATCTTCTGCCATATGGTCACCAAAAAGTTACTGCACACATAAAACGAAAGAGTTTTGAGTCTGCAATTTAATTGTTAATTTTTGCAGAAGCATTATATAGAAAAGGGTGTGTATACTACAAAAAATGTTTGACCTCCTTGGATAAGGAAAATCATACGGTTTTGGAAAAACACAAGGGTTATTTTTAAACATTAAGGTTATGTGTTTGGAAATGAAACAGCTGAACAAGCAAGCGCAGGGAAAGAATTTGACATTGTCATTGTGTAATTTGTTCTTGATGTGACTTTAATGAATTTCATGCCACTTACAGTTTACTTGACGGATGACTTTGAGGTAGAGCAACTTTGATGGAATATTACCTCATAGAGGCTGCACAGCTGTACATATCGTACGGCACTCGTGCACAGTTACGGTTGGAATGAATTAAAAGTTATTTAATGACATTCACAATATTTAATGGAAACCATTCGTGCCATGTAACAAATCATACAGGATTCGTTATCCAAATGACATTTGAGTTACAGGTATTAACAGAAGCTGTCTGTGTTCATGTACTGATCCGGGTGAGATCTGGATATCTGCAATTATTACCGAGGTTGTGTGTCTGTTCTGTAGATCTAAAAGATTCTTTCTATTGATTTTATTCTCTTTGTACATTTGGATTGCATGCAGTACTTGAACTTGTTATTTTACACAATAAGGTGGTTAAAACCTCTAAATCCATAATCGTGTGTCAGGCAGAGCAACAAGAACTTGAGCTGTAGTTACAGTATTCAGTGAAGGTCAAAATAAATCAGACGTACTGTAAATAAAAATACAGCAATCACAGATATTCTTATAGCGAAAGGATTAGATTTGCAAGTTCTTCCGCCTGAGCACCTGATAGTACCGTCTGCTTGCATTATGCTGTGTGGTGTCTGAATGAAGCCCAAATACAGCACCTGGTTGCATGTAACCTGGTTGCATGAGATGCGAATGCGTGCTTTCAGTTGTACGGGGACGCTCGCATAGAATGCATTTTTGTGCTCAAAACAGCTTGATGTGCACAACAGAATAAAACAAAACATTCAAAGCTGATGTACTTTAGAACTGAAAAATGAATGCACAAAAAACTTTAAGATGTGGTTACATGAATAAACAGCAAGACATAGTGGTCAATAAAGAAATAAACGTAAAAGTAATAAAAAAGTGCGTAGTTGAGTTCTGTTACATTGCAGGTGTGGAGCTAAAAGAATTCTGAAACTAAAAAGTGGGTCACCGACCAAAGAAATTTGAAAACCCTCTGCTTTAAAAGTAGATTATTCATAAACCTGTTTCACAGCCCCGTCACTGAACCCATACCATCCAGCTCTTTTTGGGTTTCACACAGTCATATTATAAAAGACAAGAGCAGATGCCTGGCCCGGTCTGGATGTCTCTATTGTCAGAGACACACCGCCAAGTCTGTGATCACGTGACGGCACTGTGCTTTTGGAGAACCAAGATATGAACACTTGCCTGGGAATGATGATGAATCATCTAAAAATGACTTCACCTCACTAAATAACGCTGCCAATTGCCTGAGCAGAAACCTGTATGTGCCTTATTCACAACAGGATTACACCCTCAGCAGTAAACAGCAGGGGTATGTGATGAAGTAGCAAACTCTTTGGGGAGGGGGGTCTCACACCCTGTTGTTTCTCCACCTCTCCCCCCCCACTCATCTAAGACAATTGTGGAATGTCTTCTCCTGCCTGAGGAACACCTGACATGATGTTATCTGCCTTTGAGTAGAGTGTCTCCCCAGGATGTTTTTTTTTTCTCAGAATCAAGCTGTAGTTGTCATGGAAACCCAGCAAACCATCATTGCCCAAAAAGTGGCATGACGCAAAGGCAATTTTTCTGTGTTTACCCTTGGCTTGCGAAGCCAAGGACAATATAACACGTTAAAGTGATGGCTCACAAATCAGAGAAAAAAGATAAATAAATGACAGATCGTGTGGCACAGCACCACACATAAAGCTCCCCAGGGCCCAAGCAAAAGAATGAGCTAATTCAGATTATTTTTATAGTCTTTCATATTGTTCAGGTTTATTTTGTAGCTTAAGTAATGAGAATGTCAGTGCTTTATCATAAAAGAAAAATTCAGTCAGCAACCGTTCTTTTCCAAAGGGACTATTTGAATCGCAAACCAATGTGATAACATGCGCTTGTACTTGGGGTGACATGCATCATGAGGCATATTAAAGATGAAATTTCATCATGACCTGCATTTGATTGCACCCATGCTATATGATCTATCAAAAATGCATTCCTGATCGCAATACTTCCAAATCAATCATTCTGGAGATTACTGGGAGAGCTGGACCTCAGAGAGTACCAGCTGTCTTCAGACAGTAGGACTGTGATGGACCTGATGTTCTAAAGACCATCAGGTCAGGGATTTTGAAGGATGCTGAGGAATATAGATATCTGATCGCTGTAACAGAGAGCCACTTCACCCTGAAACCAGCTTCAGAAGAGGCAGTAATGAAATTGCTCTGAGCTGACTGCTAATGAGCAGTGTGTGCTTTCCATTTAAGCTATAACTAGACCAATTCACACAGCACACTAGGGGTTAAAGCTTGAGACACACTGGCCAACGGAGCAGCAATTCACTAGATAACTCAAGAAGTGACATGTCATTTCACAAGGAGGAAATTGCATCACAACAGGAATACACTCCAGCACGTTTAGCCAGCAACACAATGTTCTGTTTGTTCTTGGAGTGGATGGAGCAAATTTTGGCCGACTTCCATAAAGTAAACTTTTTCTGAAAGTGGAGCATGATGACATGTTTTAGAGACACGAAACGCCAAAACCATCACAAGGGCATTACAGCTAAAGAGCAAAGAGCTTTTTTAATGTAGTGTATAAGGTTATTATAGTTTACTAAAACTAAACCTTTCAAAATATTTCTGTTAACGTAAATGAAATAAAATACAGGCATTAATATTATTCCAAAAACGCAACCTACACGAAAATGGAAAATGTTGCCTTAGCAATAAACGAAACTAAATACAAACTAAACTAAAACTAAAATAAAATAAATTCAACATACATAGCAATTATTAATTATAAAAAATAAGTAAATATAAAATTACAAAAGCACATAACAAAATTGCTAAAATGTAAGTAAAAGTAATATGAAAACTTAAACTAAAAATAAAATCTATAAATAAAAACTACAGTAACTCTGCTTGTTTGCTTCGTGGACATGCTGTGTTGAAAACAAACGGCTTGTTCTTCTTTGTACTAGAAGTGCAACATGTCTGTTCCCTCTGGAAACAGGAGCAAAGGTTACATTTACAACTTCCTTGACGACTGTTTCATTCCACCACATTTAGTCTAATTAAACTGTCAGGGAGGGAATTATGCTGTGTAATGGAGCCTCATTGTGGATAAGTAGACCTGCAGTCGACTGACAATATACAGCCAACTAGAACACGTCTACAATAGTTATCAGGACAATTACAGTGTATTGGAAACAATCACTTGCCCTTCATGTCTTTGTAATATATCTGAGCAGTGCAGGCTACTTACAGTATGTATCTGATTACATTCTCTGTAGTTCTGTAGATATTTTTAATAATAACCAAATATATAACGAAAATATTCATAGCAATAGTTCATCATGACAAATAAATGTCACTATAAAATCTCGTCAAAGTGATTCATTCAACTTTTGCAGGATTTTTCTAGTCCTGTGAAGTCATATAGAAGCTTTAAATGAGAAAATGACCAAAATATATGCCATGTACAGTCTTAAGATCATTGTACAGCAGTTAACAGCGTAGAATATTAGTAAATAATCACTTAAAGCTGCATCCGTGACTTTTGCCTCTCTTTCACCATCGCTGTTTGAAACTTAAAATTGCAGGATACTTGCAGGTAACTGCTATATGGTAAAAATGCTTCTTCATTCCAGCACCCACACATGCAAATTAATAGCTGGGTCTTCTTTTTTTCATTCATTTACCATGCAAATGGATGAAGTCAAACTGCTATTTCCTGACAAATTGGACCTGACAGCTCAAATTCTAAATCATTATTATTAAATTGCCGTTACAAATCAGGGTACAATCTGCTATGTACTTGCTCAATAACTGATTTTTGTTCAATTTTTTTAGCAAAAACAAAGTCACGGATTGCAGCTTTCCATATCAAACTGTTTCTAACACAAGCTATTGTTTGGTGTGAGAATTCCTGGCATATAGTACACTTTAATATCGGAAGGACCATTTTTTTTACATCTATTTTCCATAAATTTTTTGTCATTTTGGACTAAACTTAGTTCACCTTCATTACATATAAAGAGTGTATAGGATATTCACAGAAGTAAAATATAATTCAGGTTTAGAACTGCAAAGATTTAAATGAAATGTCCCCACTCAGGCAAAAGCAAACACAATTTTATGTTGTTGATGTTGTTTAGTCAAAATTTGGTGATTAACCTCAGTTACTACCCGCTGTATTCCCATTTATTGACTATAGTGAGCTCAGTTATTGCTAACAGAATAATTTTCTCATTACCGCAGAGCAGAACCAGTCTGACACCAATTTACCTGCTGTAAAAATTTCAGAAGGACCTTCACTTGCCCTCAATATGACCTCACAGGAAAGAACTTTCTGGAATCATTATAAGTGAGACTTCATGACACCTAATATCATGACGGTACTTGAGCGCTAGATCGCTATTTCTAAAGAGGCATGAGAATATAACGTGTCAAATGATTTTTCTTAAGTACAGTACAGTGGAGCAGACGCTTTGGGTTTCAGCAAACGAAATCCATAATAATTAGGTTTCTGAATCAGACAGCCACGGTGCATTTGCATCGACTTAGTCCTCGTCTGGCCACCATGAATGCCACGATTTTCTCATGATTAAAATGTTTATGAAAAGTGCGAGCCCTCATTTCCAATCACTGCGTTACACTGAAAGTGCCGTGACAGATCTGGCTTTGGCTGTCCGGATCGAATCGGTCTCATTGAGATAATGGGATGTGAGATTTGTCATCTCATGACTTCCACGTCATCTCAGTTCTCAGAGGTATAAAGCATGTTTTGTAGTTACACGGGATCAAAGCCAGAAGATGCTGGCTGCTTTTACAGCTTCTAGAGAGGCGTGTAAAAAGAGCCTCCAATCTGGCAACTCAGACCACCTGTTAAGGTTATGGATTTATTTCACAGGACATGACTTTTATGAGCCAGTGAGATGCTTCACAGGACAGAATAATGGAGTTTTACATCAGAGCTCTGGCGGTCTAATGGACGGTGACGTGACTCATACAATAACATAAGTGCTGAATGTCTGTAATTTTGGCCAAGAGACCAACAATTCATTTTTCATTTATCATTCATTTGCCTGTCAACCTCATGCACGAGGTTGAGGTCCTTACAGTTAACAGATATGTGGACTGTTGTTTTCAAAGCTAAATGTTTATGTACCATGAATGAGGCAGGTGGGCAAATAAGGAGAGTTTAGATACAATAAGTCTACCAGAAGCATTAAGTCTGCTTAATTTTGGAGGCAAGTAGATTTTCAATGCAAAAAAAGAAAAAGATTATCTTTGATAAATACACTGCATGATTATTGTAGGTAACGTTGTGGCAGAAATCATGCACTCACATGTCTAAATTTAGAAGACTAAAGGAGTCGCACCTTCCGTAGATAATGTGCTTTACTCAGAATATTCTGTCATCAGCTACCCACACTCGTGTATCCTGAAACTCACATGACCTTTTCTCTGTGGAACACAGACGAGATATCAAAATGTGTGAGCCGCCATGTGTGCTAGAGCCACTATTGGTGCTTAAAGTCCATACAAATACTATTCAAAAGTCTTTATTGGTAATTCAGTCCAGAAGTGCTGTTATGTGTCTATAAATAGAGGCCACAACAACCACAGAAAACATTAAACATACATCTTAAGTCCTATATTTCTATATTGACACCACAATCTTTAATCTTTATCTAAAACAAGAGATATTTTTAAGAATTTCAAAGAGGGCAAATCGGTTAAAAAAATGTTATGATACATTATCCTAAAGTGATCACAAAAATTACTGGAACACATATGAGTATCAGTAAATGGTTAGAAACGTGATGATAAACGGATCGACAGTTGCTGTAAATATTTTTTCAGCTCAGATCTCAAAAACACTTTCACCCAGCTGATAATAGCTAAAACATCACAACTTCCCCAGCCAACGACCACTTTCTTGCCTGTGTGGATATGTGCATGACTTTTCCAGGAAGAAATGTGACGTGCAAAGCTGCTGGCTCACGACCGTTCTAATAAAATCAATCTCTCATCCTGATATGAGATTGGCCAATGCCCTTCAGCCAGTCTGAACTCTAGAGAGAACTCTCTGCAGGTTTTTTCTCTATCTAGATCATTTAAACCTCACCTGAGGCAGGCACAGAAATACAACAGCTAGTTTGTTAAAGCTGAATTCTCCCACCTTTTACCTTAAAGTTAGCGTGAACAAGAAGACGCAACCTTTAGTATTCTGATGTCATTTGAAGTGAAATGGAAAAATAGAGGGCATGGCTTATTTTTCATTGGGAATTGACTGGCTCTAGAAAAGTAGAGGCATTTCAAAGCTTGCAGCATACCACTGTTGGAAGGGAGTGGTTAACTCTGGCCCCGCCCAAGCAGCCAGATTGATGTCATCAGGAGAGGTCTGCCATTCCAAAGGGGAAGTACATTTTCAGATTTTGATTAAAGATTTCAAGGGCACATGAATGAAAAAGACATGCACAGATCAATCATTTATAATAAACACTGAAATATTCCTTAAAAATAGTGTATTTTGATGGTGACTTTAACTTAATTACTAAATACATTTTCATTAGTTTACATTATTTGTATATATTTCTCTCGCCACTCACCTCATTTTCACTACAGCAGCTGTTTCGTGTGCCATGAGCATGCCAGCTGGAGACCTCGGAGGTCACGTGACAGCCAAGCCTGGCCACAGCCTTCTTCCTCTAATAGACAGAAACAGGGGATAGAATGGGATCTCAGATTTGGCCTTACTGAACTCTGACATAGGCAGTCGGTGGAAGATCCCATAGGGGAGCTGGCCAAGAGAAACTAGTTCATCAGCTGGCCCTCGTCGGCGAGATAAACAGAGTAATTGGCAGAGGACTGGTCACTTGGCATCTGCCACCATGAGCTCACCCTGAATGCCAGCCAGGCTGCATGAAGAGGGAATGTTTTATGGTAAATTGCTCAAGTGGGAGCAGGCCGGATTATAGACATTTGTGCCATAGAAACTTGCTCTGGGTCTTTGGGTCTATGGCACTGCAGCAGGGTCATTACCACACGGTTCAGTTTCAGTTCCCCATAATTACATAAATGTCTTAATATATGGCATGAAACAGTCAACTTGATCCTATTTAAATGATAATACTGCTCTTATGAGTTTGTTTTCTTTTATCAAGAAAATCACTATTTTTTGAATTGGGGGTGAAACTGAAATCATTTCATGTCTTTGGTTTGAGCAGCTGTTGCTGTTTTTTTGCCATGTCCCCGAGTGACATCTTCTAAAATTAAAAACTTTAATTTATTATTTTATTAGGAAACATTCCAAGTGTCTCCAATCAAAATGTTTTAAACATGTTTTCTTTGGAATATTGCTTTTACTGACTAACTCCAGCTCATTTTCTATCCTGTATTCGGCATCCTGTTAATTTTCTTGCTATAACTGTATGTAAATAATAATAAAAAGTTGTAATGAATAAAAGTTTAAAAGTTAAAGTACCTTAGCTTGACAAGAGCATATTTCTGAATGCATACACAAAACATTTCCTTCTTTTTATAATATACAAGTTAGAAAGTCTCAAAGGTTTAGGAACGACTCAGAACCGTCTGCAGCAGGGTAACATTCTAAGTCACATTTGCTGCAAAAAGCCCCACTGACATTTTTTATATAAAGAATAACTGGAAAATACGTGCATGCATTGTGAAGAGAAAGTTCTCCACAAAGCTTTCTCGTGAAAATAAATTGCGGTGCTGCTGCAAAGCCACGGCACAAAGAGGCTACAAGAGGTTGATGTTTTTCCAAGGTGGATTATGCAGATACAGCAGTTTACAAAGGGAGATAAATGGAGATGCCAATAAGCTTTGCTTATGTCAACAACCTGCTACAGAGCTTTATTTCTATTCAAAACTATGTACACTAGCAGTGCATACACAATTACAAAACACATTTGGCCCACGAACTGTTGCATGCTGAGTTTGAAACTGCCGAAAAACAAAGTGGATCTTTCCTCTTTAGTTAGAGTGTTTTATTGAGTTGTTTGAGAGAGTTTTTTATTGATTGAATTTAATGAACCCTAGAGCAGATCTTCCGTATGAGTAAACGTGAAATGATCACAAACAGAGATGCAAACGCTATCACTCATTGCCCTGAGGAGAGCGATCTGTAGGGATGCCGCAAGGATGACCAACAATTAATGACACAATTACGTTTCATTAAAGGGAGAAGATTCACGGCACCAAACCCCAATCGATACACAGCCAGCTCTCCAACAGTTTGTTCCAGCAATTAAGAGTCTGTCCAAGCTTTTTACTTTTAATTCATTTTCATTTGGGTCATAATTGTGGGGGCTTTATCCACAATATCTGTCACATCCTGATGAATTAAACTTGTTATTTTAGTATACCAAGATTACCAACACCAGTCCGATAACATTTCTATGATGCCTAAAGCTTTATACATATATCCATAATACTATACAATAAGTGTTGTAATCCAGTATCCAATGTTTTCATAAATAACTGTTAATATTACTTAGATATTTATGGTTACATATTTGAAGACATTATAACACAACCATGAACAGGTAAGTAAAACATTGCATATAAATCCTATTGAAGTAAAATACACACGAAGGTTTTGATCGTACGTCCTCGTCAGAACTGACTCAGGAACGGTCTTCTGCACCTGGTGAGTGCGCTGGATGTCTGCATTGGCCGTGGTTATATTACATGATCAAACTGGTTTGTTTTAAATGCATTTCATTTCTTTCTTTCTTTATTTATTTATTTGTCAGGAGCTGCTTATAATAATACATCCACTAAATAAACAAAGACGTGAAGACGTACTGATGACGTAGTGCGGCAGACGAATAAAGGTGCATCTTACCTGACGCGGGTCATTTTAATGCGATGCGACTGCTGATTTTGTTTATAATAATTTCTTTTTTTTCCTTCTTTTATTTACCTTACATTTAATAAACTACATTACATTTAAGAAATTACCTTACATGTAAGAAATTACCTTAAACGCGCAGGTTAGCGGGAGCGTCTACGGTGGCTTACGCGGACCAAACCTCAAGAGGAAACGCGTTGTGAAAATACAATCACGATAACGATGAACAACGATTTCTCAGAGATCAAAAACAGTATGAATACAGTACGTAGTTTGCTATGTTATGTTTTATATATATTGTGTAGGAATAAATAGATTTGGCACATTAAGACCGGGTTAAATTCACCACGTACGTCTGTGAACGAACCTTTCTGGGAGAACTTGCCACGTCCGAATGGGGCCATTAAATACAGAGGCTGGTTTTCCTGAATTTTCCAATACATAATTCCTGTCAGCAGCTACATTAAAACCTGGAATTGTGGTGCATTTTCATCTGTATTGGGAAACTTTATATTTCGCTCTGGTTTTGTTGACTACATTATCTTCTGCGCAATGCTGCACCCTGGTGGTGGCTTAAAGTTAACGCACCCTCGTCCCATAACATGCCCTGTAGGCAACAATGAATGATGAACTGTTGCTGGCAAACATTTCCAAATTATAAAAACGTTTCAATCAAAAAAATGACTTAAAGCACAGAATATAATGCTATTTTAATGCTTAATTTTAATATTTTTAATGTAATGTTAGAGCGCTGAAGTCAAATCTGGGGGGCACAGATAAATGTGAGAACGATGCACATTTTCATGTTTAAATAAGAGTCAAGGTTGTTGGATAGCAAAAAAAAAAAAAGACGACTTAGCTTTCTGTAAATACTTGGTTTATTTTCAGCATGTACTGATAAAGAGAAATTATATTTAACTGCAAGACAAAAAGTCACATTTGTTATAAAAGATACCCAATGTTTTCCGGCAATGCCTTGGATTGCAAAAATAGAAGTAGTCGTGTAGACAAAGGTTGCATAGATATGAGAATACCTGAATTTACATATAAATATTTTAAGAATACAAAATACATCTGTAACAATCAAGTAAAGCTGGTTGTTGCTATGACAACAATTAGGATGCATAGAAACAATCTCTTTAAAAGCATTAAGATTCTTTACAAAAAAAGTTGAAATAAATATATTAAGCCTAAAGTATCACTATGGCTACTATTTAAGCTATTATAACTAGTTTTCTAATCCCCATTACAAGACATAAAATACGTTTAATACGCAACTACATTTATACTGTAGTTCTGTTTGTGTACAGACTCTATCAGTGACAGACAAAAGGCATCTTAGAATAATCTGTATTCATAACACTGCTCTAATTCACCCAACAGGAGAACAGATTGTCTTCGGTTCCCTGAGCATAAATTTAGTATGCATTAACTGTAGGACACCTCCTGTCTCAACATCCTGCTGAGTTTCCTGTTCCTTTAGAGCTGTTTAACCAGTCAGACATTATAATATGCTTTACCTGAGCCCTTACCCTACACACTAAGTTCCTTTATGATGGGGTCAGAAAAACTTCAACAAACTTTTATTTGGCCTCTTGAGAAAAGCCTTTAGTTGAGTAACAAAGGCTGCACGTTTTCAACAGCTGCTCTGTGGCATTGAAGTCACAGTAACAAGGCACGTCAGCACATTCTCTTGTGTTTCTGAAACAGAGGTAAATATCCGATGAGTGGGTAAAAGAGTTAAATTTTCAGCTGGGCTACAATCTCTAAGTGAACCCAGGTTTTATGGTCATTTCTCCAGGCACAACTACCCATAAAGCTGGATAAATGTCACAAATGTGATTATATAACAGTTCTGACTGAATTTAAGCAACAAACTAGACTGGAAGCTTCTTGTTTCTCTCACAATTTTAGCTGACCCTCAAGACTGAGGAAAGGTTTGAGGTTGAGTATAAAATTTTAACAAACTACACAATACATAAATACAATACATCAATTGTTTGGTCTTCACTAACAATTACTGTAAATTGTAAACAGATGACTGTCCATCCATGTATACAGAGATGTTAAAAGAGCAACAGTCAATTAAATTCTCTTAATTCTATAATTCTGGAATCATTTGCATATAGAAATATAATTATTGGTCTCTTTTAACAGTAACAAAAAACAACTGTAATTCAATACATCACAGAACGTTACACAACAGTTTCACAATCACCATTCTGTGGCTTCAAACTCTGGGCATATGAGATGGCATCACCAACAGTGTAAAACTGTATTTCTTTGGTCCCAGTCTTTGGGTCATAGTAGCCTCCCCTACGCAAAGAATCAATGACGGAAGTGTTACAATGTGTGAGAAGAACACACACACCCAGCTCTTTGTAGTCTTTGCAAACTTCTTTCAAAGCATTGACTCCAGCAGTGTCCAGAAACAGTACTGGACTGCAGTCTATGACCAATGTATGGAAGGTTGTATGCTGTAACAGAAACACATTGGCGGACACTTCCATCTCTTGTTTCTGTTCTTCTCCACCCTGTTTCTTCCTCTTCTGCTTGTCCAGTTTCTTCCGCCTGGCTTTTTCTTTGAGGGGATCCAGACCCACATGGCGGTACAGTGACTTCTTAAACAGAGCTTGATTGGCATAGTAAATGGGAGCCTCGTAGCGGAAAACAGCCACTCCTGGTTGGGTTTGAAGGCCCTTGTATGATGCTAGGTCCTCAAAGATCTCACGATCTCCTGCTTGGCCAAGCTGAAGGACCTGGCCACACTGAGTTCGGCCTAACACGCAGAATGCAGATACCAGAACTCCAACCAGCAGGCCCAGCTCAGTGTTCACCAATGCTGAGGTAGCCATGGTTACCAGCCAGATGACAGTGTCCACACGGTTCACGCGCCACATTTGGGGAATGTCAAAAAATTTCCACAGCGCTCCACGGAGGTTGACGACAATGATGACAGCCAGCACACATCTGCAGAGATGAAGAGAACACAATTAACACTGGTTTAAACAAAGAGAGAAATATGAAAAGACGATGTCATAATCTCACAACCCATGTTTTGCATCCATGCCGTTTGTCTGAATGTCTCTTTACTGAACTAAGTGTTGCTACATGTTGTTACACCCAATACATGCATTTAAATAATGTATATTTGTCAGTTAGATAGATGTAAAGTATTTTTATAAGATGTATGTATAGTTTCATTACTTAGATATATGTAAGTTATATATGGTAAATGTGTAACATTATTGTATGTCCCCACATATAGCAAAATAACAATAAAACTAACTTAAACCTGAAATAATTTTAACATTGTTATTGTAATGATACTGTTTGTGCATGCAAAAATGATATAATCCATACGTACTTCTGTAGTGAGTAGAAAAGAGGTGCAACAACAAGAAGGACAAGCACCAGCACCAGAGCGGTCACCAAGCCCGAGAGCTGCGTCTGACATCCAGTGGACTCCTTCACAAGAGTCTTGGTCAAGGCAGCACTGGTGGTGAAACAACGGAAGAAGGACGGAATGATATTACAAAACCCAAGGGCGTACATCTCCTGGTTAGGGTCCACCATATAACCATGCTTCTTGGCAAACATCTCAGATAGAGACACGGTAATGGCAAAACCAACAATGGCTACTGAGAAGGCGTCAACAGCGATGCTGGGTATGAGAGACCAATTTGGAAGTTGTGGAGTCATGAACCCTGTCGGAATCTCACCAGCTACATCTGACCCATACGTTTCCTTGAACTGGCCAAAATGGGAAGCAAGAGTAGCAACAATGACCACAAAGAGCTCAAAGGGGATTGGGGCCTTAAGCTTTGCCTTAAAGCGGTTATTGAGCTCCTTGGTCGGTACAAGCACCAGCAAGCAGAGGACACTGGTTATGAGGTCACATAGGTTGGTCTGGCCTAGATTCTTAAACAGATTGATCCAGGTTCTTATGAGCGAGCCCCAGCCTTGGACCCGAGGAAGATGAAGCCCCAGAAAATACTTTATCTGGGATGTGAGGATGGTGAGAGAAGCACCGGTCGCAAAACCGCTCAACAGAGAGTCGGAGAGGAAGACCGAGACAAATCCAACCTGTAGCAGACCCATCAATACCTGTAATGCAAGCAGAGCAAGACATATTTAGTATATTACACTCTAGAAATCAGCCTCCAATGCATTATGGCAGGTCTATGTTATATTACACCACATGCTAACCTGGTAGACACCTGCTGTGAAGGTTAGTGTTGCTCCCACCATGATTGCATAGCAGCTTCGGTCACAGATTGGACCAGTGCTGTTGTCCATATTTATCAGAGAGGTCTGATTGGTGTCTGAGGGGTATCCTGCCAGAGTAAGTTCCCTGTCCACTACCTGCCCCACCAGCAGACACAATACCCCAAACATCCCCACTGAGATGTGCCTAGAGGTGCCAAGCAGGGCATAAATAATGCTGGCGAAGAAGGACGTATAGATCCCATAAATAGGGTCTTGTTCAGCCAGCAAAGAATAAGCGATGGACTGAGGCACCAACAGGATGCCCACAATGAGGCCCGACATGGAATCTCCGATAATCCAGTCTTTGAAGCGATACCGCGGCAGCCATTTTGCAATTGGGATGGAATCTACAAGCAGGGCTTTGGCTCGAGCTGAACTGCAGAAACACTTTTTTCCCACCTTCCTTCTCAGCACTGATTTCCAAGGCTCCTTCTCTTTTTCACGCTCTTCTAAAAGGAAGGGAATATCAGGCCCTGTCATAACATCATCTTCTGCTGAAACACCATCACACACCCCGTTAACTGGCATAATGTCCAGAAGCTTGTGCTGGAAAAGACCAGAAAGAATTCATTTATTACACATACAAGACATATATCATGAATGCACTACATTTTTTTAACAATGATTTTTTTCCCTTCATTACCATTTACATCATTTATCATTTCTTTCCTTTTTTTCTTTCTGTTTCACAAGGAAAGATGATAGTAATTTATTCTATCAACTGCCAAGCTCAAATATTCATGATAAAGCAAAACCATGAATGCAATTTGAGGCAGTACTGCAATTTAATAATCCGCTGAGACCATCACAACCTTCAAAAAACAACTGAAAACACACCTGCTTCACAGACACCTGACTAATCCCTAATGCTCTATTCTTTCCTACATTAAAAACCCTTCTTCTGTGTATCCTGTCTCTAGCATCAGAAAACAATTTCCACTTGTAAATGTAGCTTTGTAGTCTTGGCTTGTTGGTACTTAGGACAAAATGTTTAATGCTCTATTTGTTAGTCGCTTTGGATAAAAGCGTCTGCTAAATGAATAAATGTAAATGCAATAATAACTTTTTAATAATGAAACTAGTTAGTAGTGACATGAGGACCATAAATGGTTAATGATTATATACAGCAGTAGACAGCTGCACTTTGGTTTCATTGTCAAGTACTCATCAGTACATAATGTCCCAGTAAATCTCTATAAACCCAGAATCACAGAGATTTGGTGCAGACCTGACCAGAGTGCATTTAAATGTAGAGTTCAGGCTCATCTGGTTGGTGTGTTGGTGGTTTCTGAACTCGGATGCGCACCAGCTAACTGCACCGAGCTTTGATCGTGGCCTGCAGGGAAGTGTGAACCCCGGAACAGTTTGCAATTAGTATGAAAGCAATATGGTGTAAGTCACAACAGTGAACCACTATTTACGATGGACAATTAGCATCTTTGGTCACGCTTATGATAATGTTTCTCATTGCTGCATTTGCAGTACACAAATGCTGTTTTTTGCATGGCAATTATTCCAAAGAGACAAATGCATCAGTCATTACCCAGCTTCAGTCAAATGCAGCTTCAGACAAATGCATCAGTCATTACCCAGCTACAGTGGCACAGCTGCTGAAAGAACTAAAATTTTGGCTGGCTGTGCCTTTTCTTATCCAACTTTTAAACCAGATTTAATTAATTAGATAGATCAGATTAATTGCCTTCATCTGAATACACTGGAATGGGACTTTTGTTTATAAAGTGATATATGACCTTTTTAGGAAATCACTTCTTTAAGTGCTGAGTAACAATGTTTTAGATTTTGAGTCGATCAATGTTTATTGCATTATCTTAGACTGATTTAATAAACCTAAAATAAAAATGTGAGTTCATGACACATTTATTGGTTTGGTCATTACCATGTCATTCTTAAATTATTTTAGATAAATGACGCATTTATGCATGAATGTACTTAAAGAGCAGGGGGAGAGATTAAACACTGTTAATTTGTGCAAGACTTTACCTTCTGATTAATCCTTTTACATGACCTTACATAACTCTTACTACTGTTACGAAAGTGTTGGGTGTTGCAGTTTATGCAACACCCAAAACATTATCAACACATTAATAAACATAATAAGGTAGATTTCTCACAGCCAGCTCAAACAGCCAATAATATTTACAGGGATGAACAGAAGCGCCAAAGCATTTCGGTTTCAAAAGTCCAGTAACCACTACAAGCAAATATGCCAAAAAAAGGCCTTATTTTAACTTTGTTATTTGTTACATTGCTACTTTTCTAATTGCATCTACTGTGACTTTAAATCTGGGTCAGCAACACTGCTCAACACTGTATAAAGAGGATTAGATGGATTACACACAAGAACAAGTAGTAAAAATAAGTAAATGAACCAGAACACAGTCATAAGAAAGTATCCTGACCACTTCTGTGGAGCTGTTGAAGTACAGGAGGAAGGTTATAATTCATTTTGCTGTGTTTGGATCACCAGTTTCCTTCAATACCAGTTTCCTTTACTACAACTGAGGTTCAGTAGCAAATGTGCCAAAATATTTTTCATATTTTGCAATTTTTACCGTGGCTTTTTGAGCGGTACCTGTGATCTGATTGGTTAAAGGGGAACACAATGTTGCGTCAGCACTGTACACAATGACTTTCAGTCTTGGGCAGCGGGACAAAATAGAGATCACAATTACAGAATACAGGTTCTTCAGATAAACATACTCATGTCGTTTTCAGCAGTTTTAAGGAACAGGTCTTTATAAATGTTAGTGCATGAATTAGTCCCCGTCTCCTAAAACACTTTCAATGTTTCGTGTTGTGCTTTTGAGAAACAAGAGCAAGTCTGATGACCTGTACTTTGCACATAGAAAAACAAACAAATGAATATATCAACATTTCAGGGCTATATGGTCTCTAATTGAGAACAATGAGGAATAAATAACACTTTAACAAAAGTTTGAAAGAGAAGTTAAAATCACTTAAAATAGATAAGATGTCAAAGAAATTAGATCAGTTTAACACTTGAAGTTTCAATTGTTGGTCTTCATCAGTGACTTAAGCATTATTTTCAACACAAAATAGCATGAGTACAACAAATGCATTTCACCCTTCATTAGAAATCACAAACCTCACAGTAAACGAATGAAGGTAAATCATCACGTTAACTTTAAAGCAAAGTTTTGTTTGGCACAACAGAGAAGCACATTTTGTTCACTGGTGTCATTGCTCTTCCAAAGATGAAAAAATATGCACAAAGATGCACAAAGATCGCACTGGGGTGTTAGAAGAGTTATTAGACTAAAACTAAACTTTATAAAGTTTATTCACACTCGCCGCACATCTATTACGTCACGACCCTCATACTGTACTGCAGTGCTCTGTGAATGGCACCATTCATAATAATACAACGCCGACGAAGGGAAAGACAAACATTTGTTTGTGGAAAAACGAGTGCACTTAAAAGGTAGTGTTGAAAACTCACCTCTCATTGAATCACGACCATCCGAGTGAACAAACGAGTACGCAAGTGACATATGAAGCCGTGCTGAGCACTACAGTCACGTGGACGACGACAAACGTCACCACTGGTCACGTGTCTGTGGCGCACTAGGTCCGAAAGTTGAACAAATGCTGCCTTCTTAGGGTGCATACTTAGGGTGAAACGTCGAGGCTAAGCCCCTTCGAAATTTAGCACACAGCCCGTTTGTCCGAGCTGTGCTACTACGGCGAGGGCTTGGTTTTTGCATATGAATTACAGTGGGCCAGCATGTAAACATTTGATTGGCCAAAAGCATGTCGTATATTAATATTAATTACGTTGCTAGCAAATTACCAAACAAGGCTACCAAACAACGTCATCGCTACTAATTAATATTGATAAGCCTAACCTTCTCAATAGTAAACTTCAGTGTGTTGAGCTACTCTATTGTTTCATTCTTCATATCTGCTGCTTGTTTCTCATTTTCTAATAAAAACATTATTTTACTGAATCTGATGTATATAGTGTAGAAGGTCCTGACACGGTTTTTATTATCATTATTTTATGTCCTACCCTTTATTTTACCAATAACTTTATTTTTAATGTGCTTTCCTAAGCTTAAACTTTAGAAAAAAAAAGAGCAGGCACTTCCAGTTTAATTCAGTCCTGTAACTTAATATTGTAAGAAAATCTGGGCTATTATAGTCTCACACCCTCTTGAACCTTGATTTTGTTTGTGCTCATAACAACTCTGTGGCATAAAGTCCCCAACCAGCTATTGCACTTAAAAAACTGCATTTATAAGTTTTAAAAGCACAGACTCGGTGTTGAAAACTCACCTCAAACCGGCAGTACAGTTCGATCCTTTTATTGAACCCTGGCCATCCGAGAGAACACAATTACCCAAGAGTTTTACTGCATGTACATGCTAAGTTTCTTTTAATATTCAGGAATGAAAAGCTCACAGAATCTCACTACTTTTATTGATGTACAGTATGTATTGAAAATGATTATTTAGTTCCCCGCACTAATGGACATAGACAAGATCCCTTAAGGGTTGAATGAGGTTTGACATATCCCTTTGAATACTATATACTCTGTTGCATAGGGAAGTTTATAGAACACATCCTGTAGCTGTTGTTTCTAACCCTATGTGGTAATAAAATATAATCCAGCTGTTTAATTGCTTGAGACGCATCTTGTTTCTGGTGTATATAATCTGCTTCTGTTGAGGAAATAAAGGAGCTTGATTCATTCACACTCTAGTGTCTGTCTCGCTCCCAGAGCTCTGCTGAAGGCACCTCTTCACAACATCCAGCTGTTCTGGTATTGAAGGAAACTGGTGATCCAAACACAGCAAAATAAATTAGAATCTTACAATTATCTAAAATGATTTGAGAATTACATGGTGAGAAACACTATTCCTTGAACGGATGATCAAAACTCCATATAATAACTTTTATAAACGCTGATTGAAAAGTCTAAATTTAAACTAAATAAAATAGTTATTATAGGACTCCTCCTGTTTCTTTTGCTCCAAAAGGGAGGGAATGTCTGGTCATATCTTAAAAACCATCCTCTGTTGATTCACTGTTACACAACAGTGGATTTAATACCTGTTAAATATTTGCTTAACAGGCCCATGATCAAAGAGTGATCAATCATGTCTGCGTTAACAATTCACAATGACGTCTCTAAAGGTGGAAAAACTGTTTACTTCAAGAGACTTAGAGATTAGAGGCATTTTGAATGACGAAATTAATCCATCCAATGTCAGTATTAGCAGAACATTAAGACTTATTTTATTATAAAATCATTGTCACAAAATGCACATGTAAGACCTTGTCCCTCACTTCCAAAATGTAAATTTCAAATATAAAATGAATTTAGCAGTAACATAAAGGACTGAGTACTATACAGCAGTTGCAATTTGTTATTAGCAATACAAAAATCAGTATAAATCTTAAAAGCAAACACAACACTAAGATTAGTTTGCAGTTGTCAACATTCATTTCATTCAAACAGAGCTCTTTCACCTGGTTGTGTCATTTCTTATCGTCTTTTACTTTTAAATCTGATTGGATTAATCAGAAAGAATTGATTAATTGCCTCTTATAAAAGCTTCTTTTACTTTTGAGTTTTGGGGTGAACATGTTGTGAAATATACTTGAGTGTTGCTACACTGAAATTACTAAAACTTTCAACATTTTCATTTTTGCTTGGCATGCCACTTCAGCATCAACTGTAATACAACAAGCTTTGCAACATCCTAGAAAGATTTACTGAGCACCTGAAAGAGAAATGTTTACATCTTATAAGTTAAAGCAGTCTTTGTGGCCAAGCAACAGCCGAAGGAAAACAAGTGTGCTACTGCTGTGAGACCACACGATTTAATCCATAAGGCTTCACATTCTACAGACTTGTGTAAATTCCACCACACTCCCCTGCGAAGAAACAAAGAACCCAGTGTGTGAAATTTCCTGGAATGCAGGGAGGGATTTGATACCGTGCGTTTGTGTGTAATCTTTTAATTCCCGAACATTCCTGTGACAGTAATTTATTCACTGTATTCATCATTGTCACTTGCAAATCATAGTAGATAAATACATACATGAAATCTGTGTCATTCACTTGTGACGTGACGTGTATTTGCCGACAGATAAAGCATTTATGAACTGCAAGGTTACACAGTACTGAAAATTCAGCTCATACAGATGTTACACAGAAAACCTGTCCTCTGCTTGTCATTTGATATTATCAGACATACCATGCCTGTTTGATCTGAAGGCGCTGTCTAATTCTCTAGGCCCCACTGGTCATGGCACTGAGTTGCAGCACTTGCTGTCCATTGGATTAGCACAGCCCTGCCCACCATGATTACTGTCAGTATCTTAACACTGCTCTGTAATTTGGGGGTTCACTTATTTGTGCAAACCTATGGGAATGACTGGAGCCTTGCATTAGCTGTACATTAACAAGAAACAGTCTCTAGTGACCTTATAGGAATACAGCACAATGAAGAGATGCAGAGACCACTTGTGCATGTTTATACACACTCATACACCAGGTGGCACTATTGGGTAAGCATTGGGTGAGAGTGGATTGCTCTGGGAAGAAGTCTGAGTATTATAAAACTCTGTTATAAATAAAACACATGAGATTGACTGTAACAGTGCAGGAGTGATGGGATGGATGAGTGTATTAGGTTTCAGTCCGACTGCCTTAACATCAAGTGTTGTAACTTTGGTGGCACATATCGTGTTGCATGTGGAAGTGAATTAAATATAATTTATCACGCAGAAATGAAGGTGAATGTCACACTATTGCGCACATACAGACTCAGTCCACATGCACACACTTAACATTTGTTTGCGTGGCGATAACCTCTGTAATCCTGTAAAATCTCTGTAATTTAAACGAACAAAATGTAAATTAAATAAACTGTTTAATAAACGATCATATCGCACGTCGTACTCTGATTTCCGACGACTCGAAACACCCGCAGCGGCGCAGCGCGTCTTCCCGGGGGAGGAGCTCCGGCGTGTCACGTGATTAATATTTATGAGCCGCTTTGTGAGCCAATCAACCAAGAGTGTTGGACGAACGTCACGGATCTCGGTTAATATTCATGAGCCAGCCCTTCGCCTTAGTAGCTTTTGTAATTCGGGTGAGGAGGAGGACCCTCCCGGAGCCGCCCGGGTGGTACACCGGCTGAGTCTGCTGCTGGATGGAGGGGATGGATGCTGGGCGGCTGTCTACCGGCTGTGGTACTGCTTTTGTTTCTAGGCTGATTTTGTTTTTGAACGGCTTTTGAAGGAAAACAGCTTTGATGATTATTTGGGAAATATGCAATGCATTGTTTTATGAATGACCACCTTGTTCATTGTGAGCAGAGAGTGAGATGGAGGCCGGCAGAGCCGATGAGGGAGAGGCCGGTGAAGAGAGCACCGAGGTGAGATGCTGCATGCATGAAAAAGAAACCCTTACTGTCCGATTAAGCGTTCAGCTCCCATTAAACCATCATTGATGAGCATGCACTGATCCCAGCACAGAGACAATGTAACACATGAGAGTCTGCCCCTCTTTTATTCATAAGAGGGTTGACACCCTTTTCATCTGACAGCGTCTGCTGGCCATCGTTTGAGAGTATAAAGAAATCATTGAATGGTGAATTTAAATGAAAGATGATGCATTTATTTATTGACTTATTATTTTTACATATCAATTTTTGGTTGCAGATATATCACGCCCCATAATTCACCCTTGTTAGTGACTATTGTGGTTTCAATGGTTGCAATGTATTAATGTTCACATTTCTGTTTAATATTTCTTACGGTTTAATTTTATTCATGTTCAGTTATTTAAGTTTTAACACGTAAACTGCCTTTTTGATCTAAAGGAGTGTTTATTTGGGCCACATCAAGATCCAGAATGACAGATTCATTAGATATCTGGATTAAACTAGTGCCGTCGTTCATTTTTGACTGTGATTTTGCAGTTCTGAAATGCAATTGTTATGTAGCTTTCACGATATTTGTTTATGTAAATGATCGCTCAGGTTTTCTTAACAGAACACTTTGCATTTATCTGTCTTACTGTATATGGCGACATCTTTTCTGTTCTTTAGTGCCAGAGACTGACAGCAGAAAGAGATGAAGCTGAAAGACAGCTCAAGCACATTAAACGAGGTAAATCCATTAATATGAACTCTTGTGGTTGTATGTTCTAGATCTCTGTTCATCATTGAAATATTAAAATAATAATATTTGTCCAGAATACAGTAGATGTGCGGTCCATAGTCACTTAATCATTAGTGATGCTGCAGTACATCTTCCCCTTTTCTGAAGATTGTATAGATCACAAATTAGCAGACCACAGTTCAGACTCAGAATTAGCTCCGCCCAGACTTTAATTTTTCATAAATGCATACACTTATATACAGTTATAAACATAGTTTCATCTTTACACAGCAACAGTAGCATGTAAAGTTCATATATACTATGAATAGGTGCACTTACGAAGTTTTATTGCAGCAAAAGAGTATGTAAATATTCTAGGTTATTAAGACCTACTGCATAATGTCTTTTCTAGATAGGTTATTCAGGAATATTAATATGATATGGATGCCAGCCTGAGAATTTACACAGTAATTCTTAAACTTCACATCAATTTAATATTCACGTAGGATGTTTATAAAAAATAAATTATGACTGTTCAGACCTTTGATGGGAAGGAAATTTAGGGACTAGATCCCTCTGAGATTGTAGTCAGAATTGTAGAGTTTTTAAATAAAGTGGCTTTATTTCTACTATAACATTGTTATTGTCTTTCTATTTTTTATTATTTTAAGTTGTGAGAATAGTTTTGTGTTTGTGCCTAACAAACGTAACCTCATGATCACATCACCTTTATACATATACGTAGAGGTGAGGTTGTCTCAGCTTGGCTCAGGTTTGGTGTTGTCTTATCTCATTTCCTGTCACCTCGCTCACCCATATCATCATGACATTAGCTCAGGGCCCTTCTGAATGGTCCATTATTCTTAGGTGTTAGCAGGTATTCTGGTCTCCATGGCTACCACGGGAGCCAACCATAGTCATGCATTAGTGTTAAGATAACTGTGCCTGCTTCCACTTTGTGATATGTAAGGAAAGCTGTCTGCAGTTACTAATTTGTTAGCACTCTGACAACACTCTAGCAGTTGCAGGAGCTTTTTCTGAGGTGAGAAAATGTTAATTCATCTTTGCAATAGCAAAAACAGGCTTTCCTTTCACAGGTATTTACTTACATACAAGAAAGAGAGAAAGTTAAACTTTTGTACTGAACTTCTGGAGCTGTTTTAAGTATATGATGTACCTTTGTATAAAGTGTTTGTACTAGTGCCGGAAGAATTCAGTAATTAAATGTAAATATGACTTTATTGTGTTGTTAAATAGTTTTTATGATTTTGTTACGGTTTTATGTAGAAAATTCTAAAGCATATTTTATTTCTTAGGAATAGCAAGTGCATTTTAGTTCCATGACAAAGACACCCTTTCTGCTCTAATGCAATTAAATTAAATTTCTCTTTTTCTTTTTAGGACTCATTGTGTTCTGACTTTGTAATTAATAGTATTTTTCCACAATATATACCTGCATGTGTGTGTGTACTGATATGTGCATATACAGAATCCTTTAAGATGTGTTGAGTTTAATGGTAACGTTTTGTGGGATATCAGGTCATATATATTTACCTAGAAACCCATTACATGATGGCTTCTACATAACCGCATTGTTTTTGTTCACATGTATTGTGTTCTAGACTGGTTTAATGTATTGCTGTAGTGTATAATGTTTCTATTTAGGATATATGTGCAGTCCTTTTTATTGGTGTCCTGGAATTGTCAGACATTCCCTAGGGAGACACTGTAGACCAGGCTGATCTCAGCTCTCATTGTTGTCTTGTTATAACACTAAATTATTAAAAATCACTAATTATGAATTATTTATCAGTAGAAAATGAATAGGCCAATGGATTTCAACCTTCTATTGTAGTTTATGCCAACAACCTTATGCCCTCTCATATTGTTTCTGAAATGCGAGTCACCCTTAATTTGATTCAGTGATAATATATTGTCACATAAATATGAACTGTAGAAACTATACATATATTTGGCTAAACGTAATATACACAACATGCATGCTATCTTCACAATTACATTGTCAATTATTGTCAGATCTACAGGCTGCACTGTATTGCATTTTTGTAATGTTTTGGTTGTATTTAAAGGCAGCTCATCTGCACTTTTTTGCTGCGCCTAACATGACACAGCAAATGTCACTGTAGTTTGGCCTAGATGCTGACATACGGGACAATTGTCTTGTGCTGGTGGCACGTGATTGGCCTGTGTTCTGTTTGCTGATTGGCTGCTGCAGGGGAACTGCTGTTGAGTATCTGGGAGGCAGTGGATCTGTGTCTGGTACAGCATCTGTCTCCCACCTCCTTTTTGAGACGTCTGAGTGAGCTTCATTAAGAATCACCTCTGCACTTATGCAAATGAAAACGCAGACTGTGCCCCCATTACTCAGCTTATTTACCCCTTGCATATTTTATTTTATGTATTTGTTTGTAAAAATGAACTCTACCTTTTCCTGCTGCTTGAGTTTAATGTAGTCCATGCATCTGCCGTAGGACTGAACTAGATTATGGGTTGCAAGCACACCCGCAATTAGCACTCGAGTTGAAACCAAAATTGCGGGGTGATTAAACCTGTACTGTTGCGATTTATTAAAAGAGCTTAATTTCAGCGATCACAATTGGGATGGAAGTGCTTAGAGTAATGCTAGACTAACATTGTGTTAAACTGGCAGACAAAATGCTTATCTGAAGCAGTTTCCTGCCCGCGCAGGATGCTGGAATGTTACTTTAAGGTTGCAGCTCCGTTCGCCTGATTCTGCAGAGCAGAATATTTTGCTCAGGCAGCATTAAGCACAGCGTGCATGCTGACCTAGAATCCACAGACAGAAGAAGGCCAGAAGCAGAGCTCTGCCGGTCAGTCATTAGAAGCCAAATGAGTTGAGCAGATGAGTGAGGGAGTCACTCCCCTTTTTATTGTCCTGCTTTATTTTCATGGGCAGCACGTGCACTCAGGCCCACCCTGACTCATGTTTAGATGAGTTTGTGAAGGGTTTGTAGTGGTTATCCATGTCCTTTTTAAAACCCAGATATCAGCTCTGGTTATTCATACCATATATGGATAGTTGACATGAAATTTAAAGCAGACAGCAATATGCTATTGCGTGATATTTATCTAGTTTATTCTTCTGTAGAAATACAGAAGATAATACCGTTTTATAATTAAGGTTTATATATAATATATGGTATAACCTAAGTTAATGGATATATGTCCATAACCTGTTAAATTACTTTGATACAAAACAGTGTCAAGGAGTTAATTTGTTGGGTCACTGGCTGTAAACCTAGAAAATGGAAGCAATAAAAATGCTATCTAATAAATGTATTTCCCATTAGGACATTTGCTTCACTCAATCCTGTTTTAAGATTTCTGTTACAAACAGTTTATGAAACTGAAACTTATCGTTGCTGAGTGTTAGTGATCTTCGCACTCTGTTCACACATTTCTCTCTGGATTTCCCTCTGTAACTCTGGTGCAGGGCTGCTCTCTGCCGCAGAGTCGCCCATCCTGCATATTTAACAGCTAATAAAGAATTTAGTGTCGTAAACCTGCTGAATTTGGATGATCCTGTTGGATAGTGTGAATTTGTCTGTTTATCTGGTGTAAAATTACGTTACACGCTAAGACCTGACTAAATTGAAAGATTGTCCTGTGTTGGTTTTCTTGACTAGCTTAACCAGCAAGCCTCCCCTGGTTAGCTTAATCAAAAGGATTTTGTCGGTCCATCAGTTAAACTATCATCAAACCAGTTAGTAAATTCATGCTGGTCTAAGTTGGTCTTTTTTAGCAGGGTGTGTTTTATTATTTAATTTTTTACTTCCTTTCTAATAATATTACTCTGCTTGAAGATGCGTCTCACATGTTTGCTGTTATTCCTGTGCCAGAAATGTGCTCGTCTGTGATATCACAGTCTGTTTTATGAAACACTCCCTCAATAAGGGGTTTAAAATGAGTCCCTGCATTGACAACATCCAGTTTTCCATTATCACACTGAACGTTATGTTAGCACATGGAAGGAAAATGAGTGGGAATATTTCTTCCAGGAATGGACTCCAGGCAGACTATTGATGTACTGCACTGTGACGGCACGCTGAGAGAAGCATCGCTCCTGCATAATTCAACAGCCTTTCATGGAGAAATGCATAATACAGACCAACTTCCTCCTATGCTCAATTTCTGAGGCACAGATGACACATACCCATATCTCCAGAGAGAGTGTTTATGTGACATCTGATCAAACAATAGTTAACTTTCATTTACCAATCTTAAAAAACTGTTTGTCATGTTTATTTTTGCCTTGCTCGTTTTTAAATAACCTGAAAATGTAGTGAGATGTTGCTTGTGATACAATTATTCTAGAACAAATCTAAAGTGACTTGTTTAGACTCTTTGGCACGGGGGGCTCCGACATCTAATCCTCTATTTAAGAGACCATTGTGGCGTCTAGAGTTACTGAACTGGTGCTTTATAACAACAGTGTATCAATGAAACCCAAACGATTGGGAAATGGTCCCCATTGTGAACATGTAACAGATAACTTACCATTTCATTAAACTCACAGTGTTACTGACCACAAAGCCACATCATATTGTCATGTCACCCCAGCTAACAGGAAACATTCTCAGAATGTTCTTTAAAAGTTCCCTCAGTTATCAAAACAACTTTCTCGCAGTAATGTTAGTAGAGCGTTTTTCTCTTACGTTAGTAAAATGGTCAAATCACATATTTCAAGAACGTTATTAACGTTAATGTTTTTATCTCAAAAACATTCATGTTAGAACATTTTAAAAAAGTTACAGATTGAAAAGGTTTGAATAATGTTCTTGTAACCAAGAAATAACGTTAATACATGGAAATGTTAGTGAAACATTCTTACAACCAAAATTGTTAGCTAAGATTTTCTTAATTAGAAGAATATTTTCTGGTATGTTATTTCTCTGCATTGCTGGATGACACAACCTTATTTCTTCCTTAAAAATGTATGTTACACACTCCACTCTAAACTGCAGTCTTTGTGAGGAATTGCTGGGCATCACAAGTTGACAGACCCCCTCACTGAACTGTGTAGGAGTCAGTGTGATGTTCAGTACTGTATAAAATTTATGTGCATAACATGATTATTCTCCCACTATTATGTCCAAGAGAATGTCTTATATATCTGCATCGCTGATGTTTCTATTTGAAATATATACGTCTTTATCACTCTGAAATAAGATTGGCTTTTAAATTTGACATTCTGTGCGCTCCTGTACTCATTAATGTGTTTTATTGTTCTTCATAGTTTCCCAAATGGTAATTGAGGAGGTGAACGTACTGCAGACACAGCTGGAGATTGAGAAATCTTGTCGGGAAAATGCAGAGGCTCTGGCTACCAAGGTTCTTCACCAACTATTTTCTCATATCACTGACTTGATTAAAGGAATATGTATTTCTAATAAATATATTTTCACCTAAACGTAAAAATAATTTACTCATTGACTTTCTAAATGGTCACATTGCACATGGCAGTATAGTAGTAAAATAGTGGCCAGGGACTGTTAGCATTCAAAAATGACAATAAGCACAAAGACTGTATCATAAGAGTGGATTTGTGCACTATATTCCACGCTTTCTGAAACCTTATCATAGCTTCATATAAGACACAGATCAATATTTAGGTTAAAGGTGAGTAAATGGTGACAAATTTTGTTTATGGAGGAATTAAGCCTTTAATTTATTTCTGTTGTGAATATCTTGCTGCTGTTTAAATTACTTTTACTAATCAGCAAAGTAACGCTTAACATTTGTGGAGACATGTTCAACAATTTAAACCATGTTGTTAAAAATATTGATATTAAGTGGATCTGATGCTGTCTGTTGTGTTAATGTAACGTCTTGTGTTTTGCCCACTTTTAGTTGAACTGTGAGAACAGGAAGCTGAAGTATTTGAGTCTGTCATCACGGCCGTGTCTGGACGAGCTGTTGCCCAGTATTTCTGACTGTATTTCACTGGAGGAGGAGACGGACTCACAGGATCCCAGTTCTGACCCGTTTTCTCAGTACAAACAGCAGGTCAAAGGTAAATACCACAACGTCACCTGATCTCAAACTAAATGGAGTGCTGTTATACAGACATAGTCATTCACTTCCTCCAGCCTGTGTCACAGAACCATGTGATGTTACAGAGCTTGCAGGGCAGCAAAGTGAAATGCAATTGGTTGTTTTTCTTACGTCTATTTGCATATACTGAATTGTTATTGGTCGTGTCACCTGTATTGCAACAATTTTCACTGTATTCACAGACTGAATTGCATGAGGGCAACAGCAAAGTGGCTCTGACGCAGCTTTTTATTTATATAGAATTAAAAACGTCCTTACAAGCACTGGTATTTCCTTCAGGAAATGCAAATTTATTAAGCGTATTAAATTATTAAGTGTAAAATGCATTCTATATTCGCTAACTCTGTTATAGAGTTGAGTATCAATATCCTTTTACAAATGCAATTTCCTGTGCAAGGAAATCTGTCATCATATACACCTTGGAACCACAGAGGTTCATCTATCACAGCACATCACTGATTATTCCACAGATCTTCAAGAAACAGTGAGTTCTCTGCTGGAGGAGAAGAAGCAACTGGCGTGTCAGCTTCAAGAGCAACAGAGACAGAGGGAAGAGTTGACAGCACTTGTGAGTACCAGCAGACTCACCTCTGATTGCTCAGAAATTGATCTCTTAAAGGTCAGGAGACTTCATTAAGATCTCAGTTACACATTATTGAAGTATTAACTTTGTCACAGCTCTATCTGCTACCTTAGTTAAGACGATTGTTGTCATACAGTAATAGCTTAGAGCTATTAAAAAAAGCTCAGTGTATGTGAAAAAACTCAGATAAATTGGTCTAAAGAATTAGATGATAAATATTTATTGAAATCTCTGACTGTGATGGCAGGCTTTGGTATTAACGAACATTCTCCAAAAGTTTTCTCCAAAGTTATCACAAAATGTTCCTGCAGCAATGTTAATAGAACTTTTTTAAACATTATATAATCATATATCAAAAATGTTATACTTAAGTTATTAGTGGAACGTTTTAAAAACCTTACAGAATTTTAAAAAGTTGGATAAATATTCTTGATGTTTTGAACATTACTACAACATTTAATTCATTCATGTTAGCAAACCATTTGAGTTTAGATAGTTGAGATACAGCACGTCCCTTATTTATTTTCTGTCAGAGTAAAAAGCAGAGTGCAGTCAAGCAGCTGTTGATGGGAGCTTGAACTCTGAAGTGTCCTGCAGTATTTTAACCTGCTCATGAATAAAAAATCAGCCTGTAATGAAGCCTTAGTAACCTGCGGTATTGCTAAACCTAAATGGATATCAGTGTAACAATATCTAATTGAGATTCGTTGCTGATATAATACTGTATGCGCTAATTTGCAGAGTGAAAAGAAGCAGACAGAGATGAAGGATCTTTATAAAACCATTGAGCAGCAAACTAAGACCATTAAGAGGTTCAACAGGGGTGAGTACAGTGTTTCTGAATGCTCACTTACATTCAAAGGGGCATGACATCATCGCTGATGGGCTGTAGTACATCTGCCTCCCGGAAGATTCATGATCCCTGCAGCCCACTCACTACTGGCCCGCAGTCAAAGTCCCTGATGAAATTATCTGTGAAAGATACGCCACAGGAAGTCCCTGCGCTCCAGCTGAGAGTGATGCACTTTGTTTGGACTTCCTCCCAGCTCCCTCTTCGCTCGTTTGTTTTGTTGTTCTGACTGTCGAATATTAGATACAGCCGGGGTTAGGGTCCTGTACAGGATTAAGCTAATTGTAGGCTCAGCATGTTAACCGCATAATGAGTTTAAATGTTCAGTTCATAAAACAGACAGTTCTGCTTAAGAAGTTTAAAGAATGTTTGGGCCTTAATATATATAATTAATATAATTAATAAAGTGACATATGTTCCTGGTTATATTTTGTGTCTCTTTAGTGTCTATGATGGCCACTCATGAGTATGAAAACATGAAGGAACAGCTGGATTTGGAGCAGAGCCTCAGGCAGAAAGCAGAGACCTATGCACACGAGGTATAACATATACAATTCACTAAAAAAAGATGTAAATAAATCTGTGCTGCATCAAACTCACCTTTTGTCAAGCAATGAGATCATTCTGTTCATTAAATGTGTGTGCTTTTGTCAACTATTAGTATGAAACCCCATGACAAAAGGCTCACTTTGAATCTGGACCTGCAGAACTTCACAGAAAGCCCTGTAGATGTCTGCTCATCTTTCCAAAAATCCACAGCCCCCTTGCATGTCCATTTATGAAACATTCTGGCCAATCAAATTATGCTTTCAGATGCCAATAAAAGTGTAACACTCTCAGACTGTATTTAAGTCTGTTTTCTCCTGTAGATGCTGGTAAAGCAAAAAGAAGCGAACAGACAGAGCATGATTCTGCTGCAGCAGGCCGATCCCAGCCTTCAGCTGCTCAAAGCTTTAGAAGATGTGGCAAATCTGACCAAAACACTGGAAGAAGAAAGACTACATCACCAGGAGAAGGTAGATCACTCCATCATTTCATAAACCAATAACCAGTGTCATTATACCCTGTAGTCCACTTAACACAATAGGCTGTATGGGTAATTCCAGATTACGAGATAGGATTAACCAATGGGATTAAATGAACAAAACCTCTGTTCAGTTACTTCTACTGTTAGTGGGAGCTGTATACATAAATCCTTGTTATAAACCCAAATCATTTAATATCAGTTATTATTTAGATCTGTGCTGTAAACACAATCTGTCATCAGTAAACATGTATTGCCAGGGTCTCTTGTGCACAATCTGTTCCACATCTGCAGTCTCAGCAGAAACATCAAATGCTCGCAAGCTGCTTTTAATAACAAAAGATTGTGGGTGGGAGTATTACATTCACATTTATACGTTTGGCAGACCCTTTAATCCAAAGAGATTTACAGTATGTTCAAGTAAGACATTTTGTCAGTACATGTGCTCCCTGGGCATCAAATCCATGACCTTTGTGCTGCTAATGCAATGCTCTGCCAACTGAGCTACAGGTTGTAACTGCTTTCCCACCACATCAGAGGAGACATCTGTAAACCTGACAGCTGTCATAATAACATCATGCTACGTTCAGCAGCTGTCTGTGACACAGTTTATTTTCTGTGGTAGCAGTGGAGATCCCGGATCATCAGAGACATGTTTACACCTGATTGTTACTGCGAGGCATTCCCAGTGTGGCTTTTAGGTCTGATCTGCTAGCTGAGCAGCTGGGATGAGTATGAGAGCTGTAATCAATATTCTGTCTGTACGGTGGCAAACTGCTGAGGTTGACTGGACGATTACAGCATCATTAGTAAAAGTGCTTTTGGCAGGATTGAGTGTTTATGAATCAGTTGGACTGATGCATCATAGCCAATGGACAGTCATGACCCACAATTCAGATACAGAGCATAAATCTCAACTCCAGACGTCACATGCTCAGTAGGTTAGCAAAGTTCTGTTTACAAGTTATATCCTGCAAGGATAGCTGGGTAGCTGGGTAACTTCTGCACAACTAGCTGAAATGATTCATGAAAAGAAATGGAAACAGTGACTCGCCGTAGTCACTGTTTCCAAAACATGAAAAAGTGTCACAGAAAACAGACTGAGATGAAATACATCCTCCTAAATAAGATCTAGAAACGTCTGTGTATCTAACTGGCTTTTGGACTCTTTCTCTGTGGTCTGCAGGTAAAGGCTCTAGAGACAGAACGTGATGAATGTGCTCTGCGTAAGCAGCTAGTTCAGCTGCAGAGGCAACTGGAGATACTAGAGGAGGAAAAGAAAGAGACAGATGGACGACTGCAGGAGGAGGAGAAGAAAAACAGCATTCTGGAGAAGAAAGGTAAGCTAATGTAATGCTGATAAATCTCCTTCATAGCTTATCAGTTAAGTATGTTAGAGTACAAAGGTTAGAGAGAAGCTATAGGGGCCATTCAAACTCTTGTATTCAGTCTGTGTCTGTTAACTAATTTATAACATTTACTTTAAAATTGAGAATTTAGTCCCAGACCACATTGATCTACATAACGTCTGTGTCATTTGTCACAGTTAAAGAGCTGCAGGAGCCGAGGCGGAGCTGTGATTCAGCATCAGGACCCTCCCCTGGGACTGCTCCGCCCCCTGCCCCTCTCCCTCAGCCACCTCCACCTCCCCCACCCCCTCCACCTCCTCCTCCCCCACCTCCTCCCTCCCGCTGCAACCCCCTCAGGTAACGCTCCTTTTAACCGCACCAAAATCTTGCTTTCCTCAGCCTTTAAAATCTTTAAAAAAAAAGTATTTTTTTATCCCTATTACAGCATTTAATGTCATCTCTCTTTGTGCTGCAGCTCTCTCATTGCAATAATGAGAAAATCTTCCAAGGGAGGGAAAGGATCCCCCAAACTGGAGCAAGCCCCAGGTGACTTGCCTCTTCTCCCTGCAGTGCATGTTGTGTTATTGTATTATTGGTGCCTGTGTTCAATGACAAACACAGTTTCTCTCTGGTGCAGTAAATGAAGCTGTGGATGATGTCAAAGTGAAAGCGGTCAATGAAATGATGGAGAGAATTAAACATGGGGTGGTCCTCAGGCCGGTCAAAGGTCAGGACACTAAGGTAAGTTCGATTCACTGTTTTTCACTAAAATGAAAGTAAACAGCAGAATATCTGAACTTCCATTTTCAGATATAATTCCATTTTTATTCTCTGCAAACTTTTGAATTACAGTTTTACACCCTGCGTGCTACCTCAATTCAGACTGAATTCATATAAAAAAACTTAAAGTGGAATTTAAAACGCATTATCAGTTTGATTCTAAAAAAAATCTTAAATCTTAAATCTTCACCTGTAGTAAGCTCAGTGTTTTATGAAGGTTGTGTATCTTGTGTGCACTTGTTTGTAATGTTTTCTCTCTGCTCTGTGGACTCACCTGCTCATCTCATCGCTGCAGAGGTTTGGCACAAAGGTACTTCTGCAAATCACACATTTTTATAAACAAGGTTTACCAGTAACCCAGCCAACAATTTTAGGTTGTAAGAATGTTTCCCTAACATTTTAGGTTGTAAGAATGTTTCCGATAATAAAAAAGTTAAAAATGTTTTTTTGAAGTTCTAGGGTGTTGTAATGTTTTTTTTAGATTGTTTTTTTAGTTGTATTGACATTACTGTTTGGTTATAAGAACGTTATTTGAACTTACTAAATTCTGTAAGCTTTAAAACATTCCACTAACAACTTAAGAATAACATTCTTGATATATATGATATATAACGTTAAAAAAGGTTGTACTGCAAGAACGTTTTTGATAACTTTGGATAACATTTGGAGAACATTAGCCAATGTTTAGAGAACATTCACTGCTAGCTGGGAATACACACCAGATCATGATACCACAAGCACAAACTCCAACAAATCGCTCCATTAGAATCAAAGGAACTACACTAAGAATCTTTGCGTCAATACAAAGGCCATGCAGAAATTTCTTCCAGCATCTGATGGCTCTCCCTGAGGATTGGTCCGGTCATTAAAGCGTTTGTGCACAGGGACAGCATCGTATTTAAGTTATTGATGGTTCGAGCCACCCTGATTACTCTGAATCACAAAGGGACTGTATAACTTCAGATCAATAGCTTCACCCTGTAGTCATGATTTTAGAAATTGCCTGCTTCACATTATGCTGGGAAAGCAGTGTAATGTAGACGAATAAACTGTGAACGAGCAGCTGATACTTGCTAAGTAAATCTACCATAAGGGATTGATTTAAAGTGGGATATGTTGGTATGTATTGATCACCTGAGGCAGTTCATCACTGTTGTTTGTTCCACAGCAGCAGAGTCCGGCAGCAGCTGCAGAGGAGAAGCAACAGGAGAGCGCAATGGAAGAGCTGAAAGGCATTCTGGTACTTTACTGATAAACTGCTGCATGTCATTCTTTTAATACCCATGTGGGCTGTGATGGACCCTTATTAGGTCATCCATCGCCACCAGCAGTGTTTGCCATCTCACGGACTGGAGAAATTCAGACCATCATGTGTTCGTGTGCCGAAATCATTCTGAGATGATGAATAATGGTGGTTTTCAGTCAAGCAATGCATAAAAACTGCTTACTAGATATCTCAGTTGACAGGACTGCTTAGCTATAAAAGTGAAACCTATAAAAAATCGTTTCTTAAGGTTTCTTTCTGCTTCTGAACCTGTAGGAGACGGTGAAGAAGAGTCCCAGTCGTGGCTTCCAGGAAACAGTTCATGCTAAAAAGGACAGTGAACTGGAAGTGATACTGAGGAGGAGACGCAAACAGGCCTGTGATCCAGAAGCGGAAGGTCAGGGGTCCTGTGTTCATTCATGTGTTTATTCTGTTGTATTCATTTATAAGCGTTCACATTCTTCAAAGTGCAAAGCGTTAGCATCATCAAAACATTTTCAGTTTTATCATATCTAAATCCAAAACTAACTATTTAGCAGGACCTTTACAGGTAGTGTAAGTTTCATAGCGTGTTTGCAGGGCATAATTTTTTTTGGAAGCTTTGTTTGTAGTTTAAAATAATTTTTGCTTAACATTACTGGATTTTTTTAAAGTGACATTTAAATAAAGCAACATTTACAATATATTAAAGTATAATTTATTTATTTAAAAAGTATTAAAGTATAATAAAGTCTTAAGCAAAAATGCTGAAATCGCTTATTGCACCATTACATTAAAAAATTAGCACGACGTGGCATTTTGCACATTTTATCCAAAGTACATTCAAGTTATACGTTTTATCAGTAGATATGCTTTCCTGGGAATCAAACCCACAACCTTTGCTAACACAATTCGCTACTCACTGAGCTACAGGAACATTAATGGTGATTCATCTCTTTGCTCTGTAGGTGACGGGCAGCTGAGTAAAGTCTCATCATCCAACAGTCTGAATGGTCGGCACAGTTCTGACTCTGGCAAAGACACAGACGTGCCGGGCAGCAGCTCTCACTCAGGCAGTGAGCGAGGGTCTAGAACCAGCTCAGATTCGGGCCGAGAGCCAGCTGTGGCCCGACAGATCTCTGATTCCTGCACAGAGCCCAAAGATGCTGTCCGCAGATCTTTCTCTGAGAAGGAGACCCCTGAGGACGTCCCCAACGGATGCTGTTCAGGGTAAGGCTGCATTCACACAACCATCAGTCACAGAAGACTGAGTAAAACAATACGCTAAATGTCAAAATGACACGTATACTTGCTGTACCTGTTGCAGTGAAGTGAAGGATGGAGATCCAGAGAAGTGGGTGGGGTCTAACGGAATCGGCCATACAGCTGCGAGTGGCGACCTGCATGCCACCATCAGCTCTTCTGCACAAAGCCCCAATGCAGCAAACCACAGCACAGACGCTGACTGTTAACAGCACGTTGCACTGCAAGGACAGCTCAATTATTTGCACAAAACCATGATCTCTAAATTTATTTATTCCAAATTTTAGAACAAAGCAATTCATATTTAGATTATAGTTGCATCATTTCATGCAGAATTGCATCATTTACAAATTGCAGTTTTTGAAACCATGGTTAATTACAATAGCTCATTTAATATTAAGAAAACAGAAATCCAATAAGCGTCTGACCAGGTGACCAATTTGTTTAAAATGTAGTGTACCTGCTGTTCGATCCTTAACAGAGTGTTTAGATATTAGGTATCTGTCATTCACTTTTACACTTCAGATTAGTTCTGCATAATAGTTGCTATGATTTTGGATTCATCTTAGATTCATGGAGTCACATTTACTTGCAAGTAAACTTTAAAGGTGAAGTATGGAAATGTTTGTGTCACCACAATTGCAGTCTGCTTGCAGCTCGAGTGGATTGGCCAGAACAAAACTGGCTCAACCAATGGCTCAACCTGCTTATTTGACCAATTAGAGATAGAGGGAGTAATTGAAACCTGTGTTTTTAAATTCTGTTTGGTCCCCCTCGTGGCACAAAAACAGCACGGTTCACCTTTAATACAATGCAGCAAAACAATCCCGCACTGCACATCGCGGCACCTTCGCTCTTACAAATGAAGGTTTTCAGGGTCTCGACTGTCCAGATTAATCGAACGATGCAATTATTAAGCCATGCAAGTGTTTCTTCTGAGCAAGAACTTCCTGTAAAGAGGAGCAGTGGTGGTCTGTTCTGTCTACCTCTTAAGACACACTCACCTCTTGGGAATGTGATGTTGTTCATCCTAGATGTTAGGAAAATATGACTATCATCAAGTAATGAAGGCTACCCACCAATGTCTTCCACCCATCTCCAAAACTTTGCACTGCATGAATGCACTAGAAAAAAGAACAGTTTGGCTTTGAATTACGGTTGCATTGCTGCAACATGCAGTTTTGATGCAATATTATCTGCAAATTGTAATTAATACAGGATCAGCTGTCTTTAACTGCAAAACTTTGTCTTGTGACTCCTCTTGACTCATAGATCATAGTAATTTTAAAATGTGGACAATACTAATGATACGGTGAAGTTCTGGCCATCCCGGTTGTCTTGTTCTTTGGCTGCCGTTAATGTACTGATACTTACAATATATTTCAATTCAGCTTTTCAACAACTGCAGTAACATTTAACATGGCCAATAAATGCAAACGCTGAATAACTAATTTTGTCACTTGTTAGAAAATCTGAAATGGTTTATGATAAATCCTTTGTTTTCTTCTTTACAGTCATCACAAGAGATTCTGTCAAAATGGAAAATAACGTGTGTATGTGACACATTTACACTCTTGTGGACTTCTTGACCTTTGAATTGCTCCTTGAATTGTCTCACCACCTCTGAAATGTGTTTTTGCCTTATGCTGTATGCACCGTTTCTTCTTTTCCAGCCTTATTGGAGAGTAGGCTTGATTTTGTACGAGATATCTGCGAGCTGGTGTGATCCTGAAATGAGTGTTTTGAAGCTTAAAAACTGAGTGTATCTGTTTTTATTTGAATTGATCTCATTCCTCCCTCTGCATACCTTTACAACTTAACTAAATAAACGTATAAAAACATACAGATTCTTGTTCTGTCTCTTTCTATTGCCAAAAAGTGTGTCAGAACCTTAACATTAATCTCGAAAGTTGTGTTTTATATTACAATGTGCTCAGTTAAACAAAGGCGTGTGTTTACAGCCACACAAAATGTGAACTTTGGCATTAAGCACCAGTTGTTTGATACACAGGTCCTCTAAAGTAGTTGGTGAACTAAAACGTACTTTGGGTCCAGTTAAACAGAGCAGTTAAACAAAAGAGAGTGCAAAACATTACAAAGAGTGCAATGAAATATACATGAGGATCTTAGCAGGTAATGCAACTGGATCTGACTATAGGAAAGAGAGCCTGTGTGCAATGTTAACAGTAGTGTGAACGCTGACTGAAGAGTAGGGAAAGGGCATACTGGACTATCTGATCCAGTAGTTTAATTGCAGCACCGGTCCTTAAAAGATTTCCTCGTCCTCCCCTCCGCTGCTATCCAGGCTGAGACCAAAACTCAGCTGGTTTTCTCAGTTTGGTCAAGCACCTGGAATCAACTGGAGTTCTCTGCTAGCAGATCCCAGTGCAGTAACCTCACTGAACATCTCTAGATGCTTTTAAGAAGCAGGTCATTGCAGTCTTGTCCGGGTGGAGCAGAGAATGGAGGATATAAATTATATTAAGTAGACTAATGACATACTGTATATCGCATATACATGCAACTTCTTTTTACATGCAACTTTTAATGCACACTTGTTTATGACAAATATATGACCAAACCCTTACAAATGCATGCCTATAAACAAAGGTACTGGGTTCCCAGCTAACAATTTAAGGTTATAAGAATGTTTCCCTAATGTTTCCATTCAGTAACAAAAACACTGAAAATGTTATTTTGATTGTTCCAGAAACGTTTTATTATTTATATTTAACATTATTGCATGGTGATATAAACTTTTTTGTAATTTTACATAATTCTGTAATGCTTTTAAAACTTTCCACTAACTACTTTAGAACAACATTTGGATATGCAACATTTACAAAACCATTCTACTAACGTTTCTTTAAGGATGTTTTAATAACTTTGAGAGAATGTTAGCCAATTCCTTGTGAGCTGGATTGGTTTTGCATACAACTTTTAATGCATTGTTTATGCCATAGAAGTGGAAATACAGAAACAGAACTGCAGCTAATTATAACACATCACAGTTGCTCCATCACTTATTAAAGGCTGATTCATTAAGAAAATGTGTGATCAAACTTACAAATGCACATCCAGACACACAGCTCAAGCTCTGGGCTGTTGGTACTACGCCAGAAGACTTTAATGCATACATATGCAACACAAAACAAGCATTTCCATCTCCATCACACGTACAAAACAACATCAATATCACATCCGCACGACAGGTTGCATGTTAAATGTCACTACCGTCCACCAGGGGGCGGTGCGAGTAACTTTTACCCGCGATGCCGCTGCTGAACGCACGACGAGCAAACAGCAAACATGGCGTCCTCGTACTACCAGGAGATGCAGGAGGTTTTTAAAAATAACAATAAAAGCCGAGAGTTTCCTGCCCACAGCGCCAAAGTGCATTCAGTCGCCTGGAGCTGCGATGGCAAACGACTGGCGTCCGGATCATTTGATAAAACCGCCAGCGTGTTTGTCCTGGAGAAAGATCGCCTGGTGCGTGTCCATCCAGTTCACTAAATAATGCTGAGCATTGCTGTGATGGTTCAGAAGAAGTTATTCATTTACATGCACTCACATCCAGCAGTCAAAATCAGTATAACTCAGTATATCCTTCCGCATGAAACGACTGTATGAAGGTGCATTTATGAAATGCATTTAAAATATATCTTTTGCATTGACATGTCTTATTTGTGCCAAATACCAAACTACCTTTATAAAAGCAATACCATAACTATGGTATTTATGGAGGTACCATGGTTGTCGGTGTGGCTGTTCGTAAAGTAAGGATTGGTGTTATTGGAAGTCATTTTGCTGTTCTTCAGGTGAAGGAAAACAACTACAGGGGTCATGGAGACAGTGTGGATCAGCTGTGCTGGCATCCCACCAGCCCTGATCTGTTCGTCACCGCGTCGGGAGACAAGACCATCCGCATCTGGGATGTGAGGACCACCAAATGCATGGCCACCGTCAGCACGAAAGGTGACAACTGGGACATTATCTGCACCGCATACGCACGATGTTTGATGTGATGTGACCAGTGAGATCTCCTGTATCTTTGTTAGGGGAGAACATCAACATCTGTTGGAGTCCTGATGGTCAGACCATTGCTGTAGGCAACAAGGACGATGTTGTAACTTTCATTGATGCCAAGACGCACCGCCCGCGTGCTGAGGAGCAGTTCAAGTTTGAGGTCAATGAGATATCCTGGAATAATGACAATGACATGTTCTTTTTGACCAATGGCAACGGGTGCATCAACATACTGAGGTACGATTTGGTTTCACCTTTCACTTGACTTCATATGAGATGTTGGGACCAATGACTTTGTCTGTCAGTAGACGGCTGTGCATTCTTTAAGAATCGAACCCATGACCTTGGTGTTCCGATGTTGTACCACATAGAGCTACAGTTACACTGTCTTGGTGGTGATGAAATGCACAGATCATGATGATGTTTATTTTCTTTCAGTTACCCTGATCTCAAACTCATTCAGTCAATTAACGCCCATCCGTCCAACTGTATCTGCATTAAGTTTGACCCAACTGGAAAGTATTTTGCCACAGGAAGTGCAGACGCTCTGGTCAGTCTGTGGGACGTGGACGAGCTGGTGTGCGTTCGCTGCTTCTCAAGGTCAGTTTGAGTTACGGATTATTTTAAGGAGATGTAGTGAAATGTGTTGAAATAGTAGAAAAATCTGTATATATAATTAATTTTAAATCAGGCACAATTCTCAAAAATGTACTATTATTAATATTATTGTTATTACTAGATACAGTTAGTTAGTTTTCCACTATTCAATAGAATGTCCAAATATATATATTGTAAAATATTAATGATGTTGTCATGTTTTATTGTCCATTGTTTTTATTTTATTTTTTTTCATGTTTTCATATGATAAAGAAAGGTAAAATATCACGTTTATTCCGACAGATTAGACTGGCCCGTGCGAACACTTAGCTTTAGTCATGATGGGAAAATGTTGGCATCAGCCTCTGAGGATCATTTTATTGACATAGCTGCAGTGGAGACAGGTGAGCAGAGACACATTTTCAGATGATCATATGAGCTGTTGTATTTTTGTCGCTGACTAATTCCTTATTATTTGTTGTGCTTGTTCCTGCTGTAGGTGAGAAACTCTGGGAGATTCAGTGCGAGTCTCCAACATTCACTGTCGCGTGGCATCCAAAGAGACCGCTGCTGGCGTACGCCTGCGATGATAAAGAGGGCAAATATGACAGCAACAGAGAGGCAGGAACTGTCAAGCTGTTTGGGCTCCCAAGTGATTCCTGAGGAGCAATATTATTATCGTGCTCTTTGAATTAGTTTTCACCTGCGCAAGCTTATGTGTGCCACATTTGGGGGTTTAATGGGTATTTCATTTGTTTGACTTAGTTTCTGTTAGATTTCTTAATAAATGTGAATTCAGTGTTGTAAATAATTGCGATTTAACAGAAAAACTGACACGTCACAATTCAGGAGAAGCTCATATGAAATGTTCATATCCAACATCCTAATATGAGCTAATATAAACGTTTCCTGAAGTATTTACTCTTATCAAATTCAAATTGCAGGTCACCAAAATCACCAATGCCTGCAGCTGCTTATGTGAACGTATTGATTAGGTTTTCATGTATAACCTAACCATTGCATGGAAGCATAAGATTATTAAAGACCAGTTTAAGTGACTTTGCCTTGTCTGGGTAGGTTAGAAGGTGTGAGGTTAGAAGGCTTAATTCCAAGGAGCATTTGTTATTTTCCATGACCACAGCCTTTCTGGACCTGTAGGAATCCTGTTCTTTTATGATGGGTTACTTCTCTTTTTAGAAAAGGCCAGCAGAGGGAAGCAGAGACTACTTCCTCATGGTTGTGGCATTAATGCAACTAAAACATGCATTCCTGTGTGTTAATAGAAGTTTGTACTGTATTTTATTGAATAAAAGTCATGTCGTGCCACATCCATGTGATTGCTGTCTTGTTTCATCACTGGCCTAAAATCCTTAGGAATAATACATATTGATGTAACAGACAGAAACAATGAAGAAAAGAAAAACTAAACTAGAAACTAATAACATTGTATTTTTGTTTATTTGTCAATGAATTCAGATGAGGATAAGCATTTTCTTCATAGAATATTAATGTTTATAGTGGTGGCCTGGTCCAGGTGAATTTAAAGTAGGAATATATTAAAAGTATAAAGTATTTTCTCATATTATCTACAGTTATCAGTTATTATTAATCTACAGTTACAGTATAGGCTGCTGTTTGTGCACATGCTTGAGAAATGATTAAGAAACCAGCTGTAGTTTTAACATCTGTGACTGTAGATTCATGTTACAGCTATTTAGACCGCCCACCAGCATGCTGTAATATTATCTGTGCCATAACATACATATATATATATATATATTCCAAGAAATACATTCAACCTGCCACATATATAGTAAAATAAGTACACAATTGCATTTTGTATGAAACTTTTGCACAATATAATCCTGGAACCTGTGTTGGTAGCACTCTTAGTAAAACAGATGTTAAAACCTGTAAAAAAGAGTAGGGTCAGGGTCAACAACTACCTTTATTAACTTAATTAAAAGTACTACCTATTGCCACAAGTAGGTTGTAAAGTGTATGAGTGCGCTTTAAGTCATGCAGTGTGGTGCAGCATTTCTGTCCGGCTTTAGAGGTAACAGGCGCAGGCTGAGTGAGGCACAATAACCGGAGGTATGGAGAAGGCTCAGTGCTTCAGTAACCCGGAGGTTTGGAGAGGGCTCAGTGCTGTCGGTGGGGTATAGTTTGTATCTCAGATTAGATACAGCCCTCATCATTAATCTTGCTCAGCTGTGACAGACTTGCACAGCACGGGTGTCGTCCATCGCCTCGCTGAAGGCAGCTGTCCTCACTCCTCTATGCCCATTCAGCGCAGCGGGATGCGGGATGTCCTGCAGGTCACACCGTCCTCCAGCACCTCTTAATTACATTGAATTTAGCAAAGCCAGTTTTCTGGTCCAGAAGACCATTTTCCTTATCTTGTTTTCATCCTCCAGATCCTCATTTATTACTTTTTATTACTATATCTTCATTTATTACTATTTATTACCTTGCAGTTCATTTGTTCAAATAATCGTGTAACGTGGTAACCTGTAATGGATCAAAATTAAAGAGTGAAAAGAGAATATATAATAACAATAGAAAGGAAATGCAGGCCAATGCATGAACATGTCATGTGTCAGAGACAAAAGGGATATTTAGTTAGACAATCAACATTTTCTGAAGATAAAACAACGTTTGCTTATAAAAGATCTCATTTTCAATCTTCTTGGGAAAATGTGAGATTGTTTGAGCTCTGATGCTAGCAAATGTAGCACAATTCACATTTTATTTCACTGACAGATTATTCTTGTCACAGTCACAAATCAGTACGCTTCTAACTCATTGTCACTGTATTATGTTATATTTGGCATATGTTTTGGGGAACGTCAGACAGTCGAGCACCTTATGACCTCGTGGACATGGAGCTTGTGCAGAGAAATGAATTGGACTGTCCCACATGGAGGAGATTGATTAGATCCAGCCCCTCTGTCCCTCTGCAGTCAAAATAAATTTGTTTCTGTGTTGTAAAAGTCGTCCTCTCTCTCTTTCTCTGTCTCTGTGTTTGTGTGTGTGGAAAACATAGCTGTTCAGGTCTGTTTGCATGTTGAAATATAACAAAACTGCATTTTTTTTTCTTGAACTAAACCGCAAAATGACATAATAGAAAAGAAGACTTTGGTTTGGCTGCTCTGATTCATTTTATACAGGCACGTACTTTATATCACTAAAGGTGTTTAGTCATGTTTAAAGTGTTTATGTTGGAATTTTAAATACATTTTACATACTGTACATCTAGTATTCTGCTTAATCTTGTTAGAAAGTATCAGTGTAGCTGTAATGTCATGCTAGTTTGTATAATATTTTGTATGCATCAATTTTATAACAGTTATAAATCAGATTTAGTTTTTGCATTTAAATGATTTCAGAATAAGAATAGACAGAACAAATATATGATCTTAGGATATGAACAGAGAAATTTCTGATTAGGGGAAACGAACAGTCAGCTCCCTAGATAGGGCATTCATTTAATGCACTAGTAAAAGACAAGCTGCTTTATGAGAACATGGTAAAGATAATATGAGTGTGCGTGCAGTGATAAAAGTATGGTTTGAAATAAACTATAAGAAATATTGAATATACATCTTACTGTTCACTTTTTGTGTTCTTTTATTTGGTCAGTAATTTATGTAACAAAGCACTTGTCTTGACTTTTTTAAGTTCTATAGTTCTTTAAGCTAAACCAAAGCATGCACACACACACACACACAAATGAATAAAGGCAGAAGTAAAATGCCTTTCTGCTCTTCTGAGTTAAGATGACATGACACATTTTCGTATCTCCCCTAATTTCCATTTCAATAGATAGAGCTTCCCGGTCCCTCATGAGACCCTCTGCGTCCCTCAGGTCTTAATGGATTAGTTTCTCCACCATCCATATTATTGGCTTTCTCTACTCTTCCAATTTGTCTTTCAGTCTTTGCTTCAGTAATTTATGGGACTTGATTTGAAACAAAACATTTTTGACAGGCAATTTATTAGCGCCTCACGGTAACCTTTGGTGTTCAAGCATTCGAGCTTTCTGAACATTGTTTTGAATCTTTTGAATGAATACAATTTGCAATTCACGTGCTGGAAAAAAATTATGCTTGGCCACCTGAATGGTTTGTGTTCAAATATTCAAATTAAACTACAATTTTAAAGTATATATATGTGCACAATTTTGTTTGTATTTATTTTGGGAGTTTAGATTCATGATTACTGCAAGTTGGTTTTAGTTAGTTAAGGTAAATATAGATCAATGATTACTGAATTCTAGAGACTGCTAGAAATCAGAGCATGAAAAGTGTCATTATTAGTGTGATTACTAAAGCAAAGGCTCATTATCAACAAAATGACAGTCCATGAAATTAAGTGTACTGTATATACAGCACGTTTTCTTTTGCACTGTGGAGTAATGACCTTGGAAGGGAGCGGAATTGGGGAGGCTGAAGTATATAAAGTGACTAAATGGGGTTATTTTAGTGGCCAATAGGTTAAGGAGAGAGAATGTGTGTAAAGGATTATGGGAGATGAGAATCGGGTGGGAACAGAGTTTGATAAAAGGGCTCAGGAAGAGATTAGAGCAAAGAGTCCCTAATATATACAGTAGAGTGAAAGAGAAAGGAAAAGAACGGCACCAAAATGACTTTTAAGAAGAGAAATAAGCAAGAGTAACTCATGGCACTAACATTCTTAGATCAAATCCCAGCCTTAACTGAAATAAGAATGTGATTTTTAGGGCAAAAACAGGCCGTGGTATATAAACAGACCTAACCAGACCTAATGAGGCAAATATATTTCTCATTTTTGTTTTAGTAAGCTACGCATTCAAAATCAAAGCCGTAAACATTTCAATCTTTTTATAAACCATTTTATTTTGTGTTTTCCAAAAAGGTAGTTTAGGTAGTTAAGTTTCATTAATGTAACAGATTTACAGTAATTTGTTTTTTATAACATAACATGCAATTTAAAGAAACTCATTCTATACATTGTATACATACACTCATACTCTGAATGCACAACCTCAGGTGCTTCTGATGTTATAGTCTTTCAGCTTTATCATAGTCACATTTAAAAGACAAACATCTATGTGTTACCCAATGCAATGAAGATCAGTTATTGTACATTATAGTCAGTCCTTAGTTTTTTTGTAAACACAGTTAAGATGCAAACCCACACTCAACCACTTCATGACCACATTTGTGGTTGGAAATGTGATGGTCTTTTCAGCTTGTAACTATAATTTTGCCTGCAAATTCAATAACAAATGCACTGAACATCCACTATTGTGCCTTAGGATGAAACTGTGAGCAGAGCTCACATTTAGATGTGCTAAAACTAGCCTAATTACAGCACCAGTGTGCTTCTGCAATAAAACCAAGAGGACATCTTATTTTGAAGAAACACTCATGCAACATATCAGTGTCTTGGTGTGGCACAGTTGTGCTGTTATTTTAGCATCATAGAGACATATCAACCAAACATTCTAACCAGATAAAGCTGAAAGGCTGCAATGAGATATCTGAAATATGAGGTCCATTTTATAAGGTTTAATTTATACTAGAATAACTCAGAGTTTGTGTCAAAATCATCAGAGGTGCAGTAAACAGTAAATCATTCTACGAACATCCATGTCCATCACTGGTTTGTAATTGCTGTTAACGAAATAATATTCTAGTTGTTTTTAGGAAGCAAGTCTCAAACTCAGCAGAATGACAAAAATGAGTATGTGTGACTAATTTACAGACGTGTTAAAAACTATAGGTAATTGAACTTAACTGCATTACAAATCCATCAGGTCCCTGACAACAAAAACTTAGTAAGTTAATAGACCAGTGCATTCATCATTTCAAACTGTACAACAACAGCAATCGTATTTTTAAAATGAAACCATTTAGCTATACAAAATATGATGTAAACAATTCAAAAACAACCTATTTGTAGAGTATGCTAAAAAGACTTGAGGATTCTCTGGTTCTCAACAACCCAGCTGCCTATGACAGAACCCCTGTGCACCCCTGATGGGATATGTCAGACTTACATGTGTTTGTTGTTGTTGTATTGAAACAAAAGACAATTATGGCCTGCAGTTAGAACGCTCTACAGCTGGCAGCGTTCCACTGTGGGAACTCCTGTTGCCATGATGTACCAGTGAAGCTACAGGAACATTGCATGAGTTTGTTATGATAGTTTTCCTAGCCTCTCTTTGCAGTTGGTCACGGTCATAAATATGAATGATTGTTTCATTAAGTTCTTGCAGTGATTCATAAATTGAAACTGTTCTCATTCATGCATATATACATGAAATGGCCAATATTAAATGTGAGATGATAAAAAAGATAGTAATCTATGATGTGAATTTAAGCCATAGCTCTTAACACAGACATTTCTGCTGTTTATGTGCCTGATAGCTGCGCACTTTTCACACATTTAGCCTCATACATTGTGATTCAACCTCTGCGGTAGTTTATGCTTTTACTGCATTTGATATTATAATCTAGTTATTATTCATTTTCTAACATTTGACATTGAAAATGTTGGAGTATTATAATATTTAATAACATTTAGAAACAAAATAACATTTGTTTTCACTTGTGCACGTTTTTGCACAATTTTGTGGCAATGGTACTGAAATCTCGGTCCTGAAACAAAACCAGTTCTAGATCCAGTTCTAGATCCTGGTTTGTACCGGTTTTCAGTGTGTGTGTCTTTATTAATAGCGTTGCTGCTTATCTCTGAAAAATAAACAAAATAAGTAATTAATAAATAATTTGCCTGAGGGAAATCTGTTTCTCTACACAATAGTTTCCTTTTTTTGAAAGGAAATAGGAGCACGGGTAACATCTATGATAAGGAAAGAATTGAGGTATAATGCGATTATACTGATATGATCAAGTAAAAGAAAAAGACACACTGCAGGTTCTGTGATTCAAATAATTTCTAATGAATAGATGAACAAATAATTTAATACTAGTGGATATGTACAGTTTAAAAGCATCCTATCGAATTACAGAATCACCATCACAGCCCTTTTACCCAGTTATTTATGTAATGCTGATGTAATAAAATATTACATGAAAATTCCAAGTGGAATGTATCAATTAACGGAAAGTTGTGTGTGGGATTAGCTAAATATGCCAGGGCCAAGTATTTAGACATTTATAAGACATAGAAAATGTAAGATCACCTTTGCATTAAGTACATTTCAAAACCAAGTGGTTATATTGAAGAAATACAGCACAAAAATGCTTTTTAAGATTGTAAGTTTTCAAAGTTAGGGAAAAACATATTTTTTTCTTGTGGTTATGCATATATAGTAACATTAATTGTTTAAAAGTCATGGAAAATATCGGACATCATTTGTTTCCAGATTCCACTTGTTTTAAAATATCTTGTTGCAAAGCTTGTGAATGCACGTTAAAGAGTGACTGAAATGAACAAAACGTTGGTGACAACAGTATGTTTTAATGTTAGCATGAAGAGATGAACCACACTGCATAAATTTCACTTATGCCATGAGCTTTACTGGAAGTACAGAACTATTAATGATCACATTTCTGTCTGAGATCAGCTGCAAATGATAAACAACTAGAAATTAACCCAGTGTAGCAATAACATCTGATTTTAAATGATAACCCAGTTCAACCTGCATGACAGGCCTGAATATGAAGTTTCATCCTATCCCAGAAGACAGATGGACAGTAAGCCCTGGATACAGGCTTCTGCTGCAGGGACAGGCAAAAATACATACACGTCACAACCTGACGCTCTGATTTGGTATTTAATGCAAAGTTCATCTGCATGCATACATATACATTAGGACTCCCACGACCCTATTCCACTGTCTCCATGACAGCGGGTACAGCCTGCTATGAGTTGTGCACACACAATTTAAAAGACATCAACAGATACATGATATAACATTTTTCAGCACACAAGTACAGACACACATTTAAATACACACTTACATTGACAACATACAGCACACATAGGAGACATTACTACAGTACAGTAGCAATCTTTTTAAAAGAGTCTCTCTTTACAGATTGTCTGTATATATATACCTCAGTATATATACACTTCTTGACATACTATAAAGAGTTTAAAGACAGATTAAGCAGATATCAACATATTTGTACAGATAACAGATGCATGACTACAAGGTGATTTACCCATGTATTATTTTTTCATTAATTATTGCAGTCTAACAATATGGCTTTGACTAGTGAAAAACGTTTTAGCACTACAAAAAAATGTAAAAAGTCAATTAATGCTTTATATTTTAATTTAAAAAATGATCTTCTTGACCGCTAAAAGGAAAGTTTACTTCAAAGTTGCATGTTTTTCTAGAATGCCGTTCTGTACTTACTAAGATTTTAAACAAGCTTTACAATCGAAAAGCATTTCGATCAGAACATTCCTGTATTTACATCATTTGCTAACAGAGTTTAAAAGGGTCACGCTGAATTCTGATTGGCTGGAAAACATATGACGACTAACTCGACAAATCAACGTAATCAACAAAATGAAAACATCTTCAGTTTATATTTTCATCATGCAACACAATACTCAACTGAGTATTTACTTTACAAAATGAGTTTGTCTTTTTTTCCCAGTATTAATAAACTGTTTTTGTAAACATTTAACCCCCCCACGCAAAATAAGTGTCCAACATGTTTATCAAATGGCAATGTTTACTCAAGGCTTAAAACATAAAAACACTAATAATTAAACTAACAAGGCCTTAAGTTATCATATTCAAACCGCTCTTCAGACTTTGCCAGCATTAAGATGAATTATTTGAACCATATATATGAGGTTTTCTTTAGATTATAATAATGTTTATAGTTTGTTTCACAGCAGGCAGGAAACACTTGTTGTATTTCAGTTGTATGATCAGTTGTATTTTCTGCACTGTGCTGTCCACCTCAATGTTCAGTGAAGTGTACAAATTATATAAGATCAGACTTAAGATCTCTCTTTGGCATTTTACATTTTGTGTTACTGTTGCGATTGAATCTTGTTCATTTTTCGTAGCATTTCTTCCTGTTATTTGATTATAATTACTTTGATTAATATCTTTGTGATGAACTTTGTGCAATAAACCCGTGAGGCAGGTATTTGGAAACTGTGAAACATCTACCAATACTCACATGAGCCCAAAGTCCTCAGAATGTTTTGTTTTTCTGTTTTATGTCTGTGCATGTGATAAAGTCTCATATTTTTAAATTATCGATACCAAATCAACAAATAAAAAGAATGGGTTTTCTATCAGACCAGCTGTGTAAAATTGGATTTGTTTGTGATTGTCGTTTGTGAGCGATCTAACATCACATCTGATGTGCTATGAAACAGTCACTGACATCTATATGTCAGTACATGACAATACATATCGAAGCTTCTGTAATTTCCTGATCTGGAGGATTTCGAGATCCTAAATGATCCAGAATAACAGTGAAGATGATTTGGTCCGGCTTATTAAAAATAAACAGTGTCATTGTTGCTATTCTAGTGCTCACTGAGCTATTCCTGATCTCATATCTTCTGCTGGCAGCACATATATGTGAGTATTACTTGTGGTCAAACCAAGTTCTTACTTCACACTACAAGAAAAACTCATAAGAGAGAGATATAAAAAAATAACAATTCATCACAGACAAATGAGAACTCCAGGCCGCAAAACCATGGGAGCATTCAGATGATCACAAATGGCACAATTAAGCTGTTAAAAGTTGTTGCTTTCATCAATATCAGACCCATAGATGCAAAACTTAATTTATCATACAATAAAGTCATGACCTCATGCACACTATTGAAAGCATTATACCTGTACTCTGCACTTTCCCTATTTTTCTGTACAAGAAAGAAGCAATTATATCAAGCTTCTGTTTTAAAATGCTTAGCCCTCATTCAGCGTTTTCCCCCGAGGGTCTGCAGACTGTCTAAAAGACTGTTAAAGAAATATATGTGTGACTTAATCAAAAGAACCATCGTATTCTTAGTGTCCAAGATCAACATTTTGGAATGTTCTGTTATTGTGTGGGGCTGATCATTACGTACTTAAGGCAAAACTTTCAAAATATCGGAGACCCTGGCAATGCTTTAGTAAACAAATAGAGAGATCTATAGAAAGTGTAAACAATCTTAACCTGAATGGCAGTGAACAGACCAAACATTGTTGGGTTATGGATTGTATTTCTATCCGTAGAAAGGAGCAAATCAAATTCCACCAAGGCAGTGAAAAGCCTTTCACCTGTTTGGCAAAAATCCCCCCTCACCCAGAATTCCCTCAGGAAACAGCTTTGTGTCTTTTACTTTTTAAACATGTCCTGCAGGGGTCCAGGCAGGAATTTGAGAACGGTGTCTAGAATGCTCTCCTCATCCTCATCGTCGTCCGCCCCGCAGCCTGCTGGGATGGCCTTTTTGGGCCGGGTCAGAGAGCCCTCACACGCTTGTTCCATAGCTGCTTTCTCTTCTGCTTCCTTCTCCTCTTTCTTCTTCAGTCCATACTGCATGAAGATATTCGGGAAACGGGAAGAGATATTAAAAACCTTGTGCTGATGCAGCTTCTAATTCTCACTTTCTCATATATATATATATATATATATATATGAGAGAGAGTGCTTACAGAATGACTTGTTCTTGATATATAATACAAAATATTTAAGGTGTATTTAATATACTACACTACACTAAACGTGACTATTTTAAACTGGTTCTGAAGTATCAAGCGGTCACCCAACACTGAACTGAGATTGTTTATTATACAAAAATGTGCATACGAAGTGTGCTTAGAATTTCACATTTATTAATTAAAATGACCATAAATAGGCCCAACAATAGTTTTAAGCATAGTTTTGTTCATGGTTATTTGGGTACGATGTCAAATAACCTGTCCATGCTGCTACAGTATCTGCTGAAGTGGGCAAACGTCTAAAGAGTTACAAATGGATTTGTAGCAAAATTCTGTGGCGTCTGATTGAATGCACAATTTAGATGCAAATAATTTGCTATATTATCTTAACAGCTGCATGTTATGATTTGCAATCAGCATTGTTTTTCCCTGCTGTCCACTGACCCTTTTAAAACATCTCATTTTTGTCTTACAACCCACCAGTTGGAAATCACTGCACTTATATTCAACACTAAAAACATCTCTCCTCAATCCTCATGCTGGTCTTGAATGAGATCAGGCCAGATCATGTCCAGATGTTGTCACGGTCTTCTTATATCTGCAGTTAGGCCTTGCATGACCTTCTAATGACTTAATACTCCTAATTGTTTTTTCTTGCTATTTTCCTCCTTTATAAAGAAGCTGTTAAATTGCAGTAATTATCGGGCATTAAGACCTCCTACAAATGTGACATTTCATTAACAGGCTAATGGAGAATCTTATTTGAAGTGTGATTAATCATTAACTGAAGGTATAACGGCTCCATCCTGTTTTAGTTAGATATTGATTAGCAATTAGCGAGTGACCCCACGTGTACCGGTTCTTCTTATTTGTCTTCACCGTGTAAACAGCTGTGACAGGAGGTGGAACTGGACAGGAAGTGTGTCGAGCTCACCTTGTCTCGAATGGCCTGTCTGACCTTTTCCCTCTCAGCTTCCATGCGAGCGTGTTTGGCCTTCCGCTCCTCTTCCTGTTGTCTCAGAGCTTCCTGGCGCTCCTCTTCCTTCTTCTGGGCATCAGGGTCCTTCTCCTCCTCTCCTCCCAACATCTTACCCATATCTTTAGTGGCTCCTGCATGACAAAGAGCAAGTAGGACATCCTAGTCAGTCCGAATGCAATGATTGGATGAACATTTTATGGTTCGGTGCTTTTGGCAGAAGATATATAAATATATTCATACCACTTAGTGATTGCTATCAGCATAACAAGAATGTTTTTGGAACAAATTGCCTACCCTGTCTTTAATGTTTGTTAGCAAAGACTTTTGCCTTTTACTAAAATGTTGCTAATAAAGATTTTCTGACTGCGACAGTATGGCTCACGTGACTTTTCTCGTTCATTCCAGTTCTTTACATAATTCAATTTAATTTATTTTTATTTTTACATATTATGAATTTAACTCTCATTGTGCCCAAAATTTTCTCAAAATGTGATTGGTTGGATACGTGACGTGTTTACATCACAAGTTTCAGGGGTGTGATTACTGTCTGCGCTCTGTGACATGCTGATATGTTGAAATACTGAAGCCAAAATGATGAAGGCAAACAGAGCCACAGAATGACGCATGCGCCGCACCTCGCTCTCCACCATCTGCTTCACTGCTTTAACTCAACCCATCACACTGTGTGTTCTGCATCACAAAGCTGCTTGTTCAGTTTTAGGTTGTAAGAACATTTCCTTAACATTTCATTAACATTAAGTAACAAAAACGCTAAAAATGGTTATTTTGAAGGTAAATGTAAATTTTAGACAATGTATTAATGATATTGTTTGGTTATATCAACATTATTGAACCTCTTTTAATTCTGTAATGTTTTTAAAATGTTCAATTTAAAGCGTAAAAATATCATTTTGATTTAGATTGTTTAAAAAACATGAGACTAACATTACTGCAAGAACTTGATCACTGCAAGAGCTTTAATCACTTTCATAGAACGTTCAGAGAATGTTAGCCAACGCTCTGAGAACGTTCCGTGTTAGCTGGAAAAAACAACTCATGCAACCAGCAGGTCTTTATGGGTAATGCGTCAATAAACAATTTTCTCAATGGTGATATTTGCACGTACCTTGATTTCACATCAGCCATATGTTTCGAAACACAAACCACAGCTGTGTTTGTAACTCAGTACAGACTGAAGCAGCTATTACACTTCCAAACAGCAGGCAGCCAACAAACAAAGATTTGGTTGGAAAATGATGTACTATCACTTTAAGACATTATTTGCATAATGGCCACATGCAATGGGCTAGTATCTCTACAAGCAAATGTAAGACCTACAATTATTAATTATTAATAGAGGTTATTTATTATGCATGTGCGCACTGGAAATCTGCTAGCGAGGTCTACGCACCAACCTTCACCTGCGTTAATTGCTTCTGTATGACACTCGAGACATTCAAACTGAGAGGGGTGGTACTGTACTCTTTTAAATGCCCTTTAAGTGTATGTGTGTGTGTGTGTAGGGTCCTGGTATTCACTACGCTATGGGGACCAGTAATACCAGTAAATTTTCACCTTGTGGGGACGTTTTAGGTCTATAAATCATACAGAATTATCTTTTTTGAAAATCTGAAATAGCAGAACGTTTTCTGAGTTTTTTTTCATAAAACATGCACAAAACCAATGTGTGTGTGTGTTTAGGACACTGACACATTTGGGCTTGGGCTGACACATTAGCCCTCATATGTGTCATGTTGCAGGTGGCTCATGGTCCACCGAGAACATGGCTAGTGAGGTCATTCGCTAACTGCGTCCTCGGGTCATTCGAACCCCACACCATCCATTCCCAAGATCCCGGTAGATCATTAACCTGGTATATTGTCTCAGTTACTGTAAATCTAAGCCTGTACATTTTTCACATTTAATAGCAGTTAAAAGGTCAGGAATACTAAGTGCCATCTAAATGTGTCACAACTAATGGGAGCAAAAAATACATACTAGGGGTCTGTCAAAAAAATGGATGGATCTAAGGCAAGCATTAGTGAACCTCACCAGTGCCATCTGTTCACAAAACGGTCACAAATTTAAAGGTGAAGCATGTCATTTAACACAATTAAACACAAATCTTTTAAAATAAATTAAACTAAAATTAAGATTAAACAGAATAAAGAACAGACAAGAACAAAAAACCAACTGGAATTGCTTAGAGAGAAATATTCGTAACATTTTCATGCTGCACGCCTTAGTCTGCAAACACAATGTGAGTGACGCTCCAGAGAGCTTAAAATGAAGATGTAGGCCGCTGAATTCAGCCCTGTTGTTATGTTTAACGTCACATAGAGGATGGTTAACATAACAAAAGAACTGCTTCCCTCTATCAGATTCTCCAGGGCTTTACATCAAAGCCCTGAGCAGGAACAGAAGAATGGTTATGGATGGAGGAGCAAATCTGGGCAATGCGTAACGCTGGCCCAGCAGCTGGAACTGTACGGCAATATCTCAGGAAAGCCCCTAATTCTTAATGATATGTGCTTTATCAGAGCTTAGGAAATTAGCATATTAATTAAGTTCTTTTATAACAGTAAAGCAGTAATAGTAAAACAGGTCACCTGCACTTTATAACACCAGCTTGCCTTTAAAGGCAGGAAAGGCAATTGCTTTACAGAGACATTTTTTGTTATGCTGGCTGAAAGTCTCTTCACATCCTGACAGCAATCATTAAGTGGTCGAAATATATTTATAGAAATATATATCTACTGGTGGGGGTGTGGCTTTGGAGATCTTATGCTTTCAAAGGTAGCTTGCTATTGCTAGCCTCTCAGAAACTGCCTACCCTACCTTTAATACAGTCCCTAAAACAAACATCTCACATTAAATATCTTACACAAGGAGCCAGCAGTCCGAGAACGGTTAATAAGGTTGGTGTGATATTTTCTGTGATTATTTCCTGTAAAATATCGTATACCACATATTAGACATCTGTGGATGTAACCGCCACTACAAAGCAGGGCTATCCTACAGCGTATTGTATACGCTTTTTATCACATTTTTTCCCCTTATGTCCCTCTTTCAGTCTTTAACAGACCAAACATATATGTTGTTCTTCACAGTCTGCTGAACTGTAAAGGAGTTTTGTGCAAGGCTGTACGCTTCTGAATAATTCGCATGAATTGATGAAATCTGGCTCTTGTAAGTCTGTTTAATAATGGATGATTTTCATGCCTAAATCATGCTCCATTACCTCAGAGCTAAAGAACAGAATGTAAGCTGTGCCTGTTCATTTTAAAACAGCTTTGCTTCAAACTATGCCTTTGTGTTTTGATATTTAAAGTGGCACGCTGCACATTTCTTTCATTTTCATGCAAAGTCGCAATTCTTATCCGCACGAAACATCAAAGGAATTACATTACATATACGACACGTGGTACAATCGCACTTTGTGCGGCTTAAAAACGGCACACATAGAAGGTTGTCAAGTGGTCACACAGGACTTCCAGAAGGCAGCCACTCAAGCAATTGATGGGAGAAATACATCAGCTTTTACTGCCCACAGTCACTCAGCTGATAGAACCCAATCAGGAAATTGATTTAAGGACTGAATGACCTTTAGACAAGGTATGTTCACGGGACTGAACAAATCCATAACCAATACACCCTGCACGGCACACAAAGTGAAACTCCAAGCAAATCAATCAGTGCTTTGTTTTGTTACTGTTAAAATGTCTTAGTTACAAAATATGCCTTTTCATTTTCCCTAAGGCTGATTAAAAAACAATGAAGCTGTTAAAAAATTGCGATGATCTTAACTATGCATTAATTTCTGCTAATGTGAGATACATTCACTAACCTAATACAGAAACATTAAAACCGACTCTAACTTTAGGCTTGGGTCTTTGCATACATGTTGACATCTGACGTAGAATTAAGATGCAAGGAATTCATTTGGTCACACATTTACTGTATTTATCTTTGTGCAATGAAAAATAAACAGCACCATGTGATATGAAATAAATATCTCATGCATGTCTCAGTTGCATAACAATGGTCTTTGGTGACAGCGTGATATGCTTACCGCCCAGCGCTTGCTTCATCACAAAATCCATGATGCACTCAGGTATCTGGTCCTCTTAAAGCTAAAGAGAATGTTGCATTTAGTCAAGCTGTGATCCTGATTATGTTGATCCCCCAAAGTGTGTGTAACTTCTGCGTCCTTATGAATCCTCCAAACCTGGGGGAAAGAATATAACAATGGTGCGGTTAGATACAGTAATACTGATTGTTACAGTATAGAAATAATTTCAGCTGAGCAGTTTGAACGGTGTTCCTGTAGCTCAACTGGTAGAGCCTCAATACATAAAAGTTTCTGCCACATGCATAAATGGAATGTAACTGAAATTCTCTCTTGCCAGATCACGCAATCCTCCTACAGAGCGATGAGCGAATAATACATGCAACTTATCTGTATCAAACAAATTATGCACTTTTATGTTCTTCTGGCAGAGAGCTTGTAGACAAATCACACAGCAACCACTTAAAATGAGTTCACAGGCAGTTCTGAAAACTCAAGAAAAGTCCAACTAATTATTGCTGACAGGAAAACACAGAACATCTCTAGCTACAACATGACATTAGTGTTCATTAGTATAACATCAGAGTTATATTAGAGATTTCTGCCTAAATGTAACACCCAGGAGTTGTGCTCATTTCATACACATTTTGTAAGCAGATGTAAGAACAGTCACTACAGGAATACAGCACTGCAGGCAACATCCCTAGAAAGATGTGCCCTCCCTCCCTCTAGTCATACTGTAGATACCAACCTCATAGATGATGATACTTCACATACAATGCACACAAAGATACATTAGATAATAAGAGAACTATTAACCAAATTCCCTACGATATTGTGTAATAATTAAGAAACCAGAAACTATTATGTATCTGGCTAAGACAAGCTGCTTTATTCTCATATCAACACTTATAAAGGACTACTCTTCTCTTGTAACACACACACATGCATGTTCTGTAAAGCTGCTGTGAAACAATATGCACTGCTGTACAAATAAATGTGAATTTAATTGTCTGACACTTACCAGTTTACTGAGAATTTGAGAACTTCTAACTGACCTACAAGCTGGAACAGGGTAAAGCATCCACTGACTCCTGATAAACCGTACAGGACCTCCCTCTCTCTCTCTCTCTCTCTCTCTCTCTGTCTTTCTCTCCCTCTGCCTCTCCCTCTCTCCCCCCTCCCTCTCTCCCCCTCTCTCTCTCTCTTTCCCTCCCTCTCTCCCCCCTCGCTCTCTCTCTCCTCCTCCGTCTCTCTCTCTGTCTTTCTCTCTCTCTCTCTCCCTCTCTCTCTTCAATAGTCTCAATCATTCTCCCCCAGACTCCGCCCCCTCATCTTTAACAGCCTTAACAACCATGTTTCAGAAATAGAAATTAATTTTGTGAAATTTAGATGACCGCAATTTCAATATAAAGTACCTGAACCATAATCTCTGTTGGCTTGTATTATTTTCCACAATATGTCCACAATATGAGTCCACAATATGTTTTCAAACAATTGTTTATTTCTATGGCACCTTTTGGATTCTTAAATGTTAGTGTATGTAATATTTCTGGGAATGTACAGTATATCTTCACAGCTAACAGTACTCTATAAGGTTAAATGCTACGCTGCACTAATCATTCTGTCAAGAGTCAAGATTAAACTGCAGCTTGAAAACACACCATGTCTGATCAGCGTAACACACAGCACCCTTCTGTGACCTTGAGATTGGGTACGAGACCGCTGTATATCAATTCTGTTCAACCTGCCTTCAGTACAACCACTGCTGACAAGTCAACACAGCAGACTACTCTAAAATATTCTAAAATAACTCTGATACTCTCCAGAAGTTGAACTTTGCATTTATGAAATGATTTTAAGAAATTGCTTTGTGTACAAAAACAAATAAGCATTGTTTTTTCTGTTATCTCATACGTAATATACGACAACGTAAGAAACGTAATATACAACATTTATGGCCTTATATCAAGAGTTATATTACCATATATGTTACACACACACATATATATATATATATATATATATATATATATATATGTGTGTGTGTGTGTGTGTGTGTGTGTGTGTGTGTGTATTTGTGTATTTGTGACTCATATATCAGTAATTAGGGATATTAGATATTTATATCACATATAAAGATAAAATACAATGTATGTATGTGTAATTTGTATGTGTATATATATATATATATATATATATATATATATATATATATATATACACATATATAATTATTATTATATAAACATGAGGTTGATCTATATGTCAATATACGGTTTTGTTCCAATTTCTAATAGATTTCATATATGGCATATATGGACATTGGATATACGTACATACATTACATTTGCGTATGGGATCTCTTATAGAATCATATTCCTGTCAGAGCAAACATCCGTCCTGGTAAATGCATACAGAATCTGGCATTTGAACGCACCAGATATGTTCAAACAAGACACAATAAAGATCTTTGTGTTCTGAGAGTTAACAATGTATTCTAAATGGTAGAAACTTCAAGGAGAAGCCGCCTAATCCAGCTGGAGCGTCTACAGTAGGACATAATATATAGGACACACACAATGATATAATGGGATAAGAATGAAAGTTTCAAGGTTACAGCGGTAAACATTTTGCAAAAATATCTTTCTTTGGGTGAAGAAAGTTAAAAATCTGCCCTGAAGGTAAAGACTGATCAGAAGTGAAATTGTTGGAAAGTTTGCGAGGGCACAACCTCAGGTCACTGAGGTAAATACATTTACAAATACAAATTTATTATAAATACAATAAAGTCAGTTTACGAATTCCATGGACCTCAGGTTCACATATATAAAATGTTTACAAGTTACAAATGGCCAATGTATTGATATTGTACATACAAAATGTATGTCCTGCAGTTACGTTCGGATACATACAGCATGCATATAAAGAGAATCACGTGAAGTGAAAAGAAGTCAAAGCTATTAGTGGAGTCTATTAATGGATAATTACGTAACTTCTGCTTTAATGACGAACTGCACAATCACCGCAGGACATCTGATTTATCAAAGCAGAAAATCACTGATGTATAACACACACAAAAATGTTGCAATAATGTGATAATTATTCTGTGTTGCTAATTACACTATATACAGTGATATTTTTTATAAAACAGGAGTCTCAGAAAAACAACAGAACGACTAAAAGCAGGAACTGAGCCAGCAGTGACACGCGCAGCCAGGCATGAATTATTCCTCTTCCTAATAAAGTTTTACACTTTTATACAATGAATGAATATAAACATGTTTTTGTACACGTACAGCAAACCTCTCCAAAACATTTATTATTAATGTTTTAGTTAGTTATTATTTTAGCATTGATGAATGAACTGATCTTTACCAGCTATCAAATTTAGGTTGTAAGAATGTTTCCCTAATGTTTCCATTAAGTAGCGAAACGTTCATTTTTTAAACATCTAGTTTTTTAGACAGTGTATTAACGTTACTGCTTGGTTATAAGAACGTTATTTAAACTTTTAATTCTGTAATGTTTTTTACTTCTGTAACTTTCCACTAAAAACTTGAGTGTGATGTTTTTAATATATGATATAATGTTTAAAAATGTTCTACTAATGTTACTGCAAGAACTTTTTTGATAACTTTGAGAGAATTTTTTGAGAACAGTAGCCATCATTCTGAGACATCTGAACCAGTTATTGATATATAATATACAGTATGTGTAAGCCATTTCAGACATGTTTTAAATAATGACTTCAGTGCAGATGATCTGTGTTTAATTCTATCCATATCCTGTCTTATCTCTATACAGATCCTTTCAAGGACACTCGGCTAGGAATGATACGCACACCCCCTGATCACATCCATTAAGCTTATTGCAAACTACTGTATGTACAGTACCTTCAGCCACAGCTTAATGACTCTGGTAAAAGAGGCCTGGAGGCAGCTCAGATCAATAGATATGAACTAGCAAAGATTTCTGATTTTCTCAACTGAAGCATGAAGCTTAAAGGACGGACTGAGTGCAAATACACAGACACATTTAAACTCTGGAGCCTTTCTGCCAGACAGCTTCTTACCAACAAAAATGCTTTGAAAGTACAAGGGACAAAGAAAACAGCAGCAAAACCGTGAAGAAATAGCAGCCGCCTCTTTCATTATTGCCATCTTTTTTGTGACTTGATGGACTCAAATGCTGTTTTACACAGAATGGCCATGACAGGACGAACAATACCACAAATTCCCCCAAAAAACTGAATTTGGGGAAACATTATAAGCATGGTCAAGAACATTCTTGCACATTCCACATTAAAAACTCATTCCACATTATTTTAAATGCAACATCCACAAATAACAGCCTAACACGTTCAGTATTTCTTACAGTAAAACAATATAGTTTGTTCATTTAAATCTTTATGTGATAACAAGCAACAAAGTGACATTTTGCAGCAAGCTCTGCCAATCGTGGAATCTGTCCCACGTCAGAACAAACAACAAACATCAACTTATTCAGTACAGTATTTTCTCATTAGAATTACACTGGTTCTAAAAACAGCTGTAATAGCGGGTGAGTTCTGCATCATTTATTTTGTGCACTCTAGAGTAAATAAATGGTTTCGTTTTGAGGTTACATCTGATATTTGCAACTATTCAGCTGTGTTTTTTCTAGCTTATTTTTTTCATGAATTATTAAAAGAATGCCAAGCTACAATAACAGCATTGACCTGAGGCTAATAAACACAGTGACTGGCATTTTCAAAGAAATGTTTTTAGGTTTATTCTATTACAAATAACCAGTAATTACTGTTGTAAACCGTACAGTAAAATGCATTTTAATAACATGAACGAAATGTGTCCAACTGGTTAAATAAAGTAATAAAGTTTTCAGAAATGACAAAGCAAATATATTCTTTATAAAACATGATAAACAGTTACTGACATTTGCGGCCTGAGACACAAGCCTGATATGAAGATGAACAATATTTTCTGGTTGAACAGTATGACTGTGATGCTCTTGGCGAGCTATATACTTAATTACATTTATTCTGTGACATTTCTGTTGAGTCGGGTCCGATTTCCCAGGAAATGTTTGGCTGGCTTCATTTTACTTCAACACACAAAGGAAAAGATGTAAAATAACCTGCTTCTAACAGAGATGGCAGTATAGAGGCGAAAGTTATGGACTGCAGCTTTAATTATTGAATTTAAAAACACAATTGATTCTAGAAATGCTACAGTAGGAAACTTACAATGCTTTAAGCCCACTCTGTAGAAACAACTGTACAGTACAAAAGAAGTGATACAGTTCCAGCACAAGTGAAGAAGTGGGAGGTTGTGGGCAGGATAAAGGAAGGCAGGGCATGAAGGGTAATTAGGTTAAACTCTGCCTGCCTTACAAAGTGATTCTGACAGAAAAGCCCCACTGATGATTACATTAAATATGTGGCATGGCCGGCCTGGCTGGCTGCAATACTATAAAGATCCCTCCCAACACATGGTAGCACGAAAGCAATCTGTTCATTCTCAGCATGTATATTAATACATCATGCCTGGAAACATTTTGCCAAGAATCGCATTAACCAGCATTAACAAAACATTGATGTAGTGCAGAGAACTGCATCCTGCTTTAACTCAGCTGTGTGACCTGCCCTGCATGTACATTACTCTTTAATGCAGTTTTTTGTTTACATATCAGCCAGGAAGATATATTTATGCCTACTAACTGTGTGGACCATTAGAAGGTAAGAAACATAATTTTGGATTCTGAATACAGTGATGGTAAACGCAGATTATTATCTACATACTTCACTCTCTGCTCCTGAGCGGCTCTACCTGCGTCCTTCGCAAAATGACTGTGATTAATTAGGGGCAATAAAGAAACAGGTGGAGCGTTACTAAGGCAACGGCTTCTTACTGTATAAGAAATGTCAAGCAAGAGTAGCGCACAATACAGCACAGTGACGTACAGCACTGGCTGCAGGGAATTCAGCGCAAGAGCTCTTCATTACTGTGACTCTGGCGGCCTGGCCGAAAAGAAAACTTCGCTTCTGAATTTTGAGAGCTTGCCACCAAATGAAGGAGAAACGCTGGGAACTTCAAAGACATCTTGACAGGCTCTTTAATAAAGAATTCTTGGAGAGCACCGCTGAGGTCTGCCTGTGGTAATTCTCTCTTTTATAAATTATTCTTCTGATATGTGTTGGTCCTGTCTTAGCAATTTGTCTGTAATGCTGCAGGTGACTAAAGCTGGAAAGACAATAAATGGCAGGAAAAAGCATATTCCATGAGCATGGGTTAGTTTCAGGTCACAGGACAATTGTTAAATAAGACTAAATTAAACCTTATTGTGCAAGGTACAACAGCTCTGCTGTAGTTCATGGGACCTGGGACACAATTATAGGGACGGGCCCCAGCAGTGTAAAGACAGGCTTAGTGGGTCCTTATTACAGATGACCAATTGACGTCATACATTGAACGTAAACTGAAAAGTGGCAAAAGTTATCATTATTCAAGCATTATTTGATTCTGTGTTTGAGAGAACTGTAGCGAGAAGCCCTGCAGTGTGAGAGCAGTTAAGGGCACTTGATTTCAGGAAGGGGGTCTGACTGCATCTACTGCCCTCCTGCTATGGAATTGTCAAAGCTAATCACTGCATGCCGGGTCGGGCTCATACAAGAGGTCATGGTAACCCCCGACTCCAGTGGGGGCCAATTAGCTTCTGTCATATTAAAGTTTTCATGCCAGCTACACATTACTGCACTGTTGACGGCACCTTTTACACTTCATTTACACTTCCTGTTTTGCTGTATTAAAATTGTCTCTGCATTATATTAACAGACGGGCCTGACTGTGTGCAAAATGAATTTGTGCTAAATGAATTTAGCACAAATTGTGCTAAATCTGCACGATTTGTATGAAAATGTCAGAATATATTTGTGCATACATTGTGAAATATCGGACCACCTGTGCTAGGAGATTAAAATTTATGACTATTGTTATGAAACACAGCCTGTACACTTGGCAAGTTTTCAAAAAGTATTTCCCCAGTTTCACACAATGCACACAAAGTAAACGATAACATACAGAAGCTGTAACCAGCAGAACCCAGCAACCATCTCTCTTGTTGTGTCTGTCATTTTCTGACATTTAAAGTTTGTGAAAGTGTGCAGCACTCATTTTATTATATTATTCTCATCGCAAGCTCTCAGACTTTCAGCTCACACATGAATGCACAGTACATATCTATATTAAAATAATGCATTTCTGTTGACCTATAGGTTGTCACTTTAAGCTTACTCATGCTTCTTTGTGTCTGAAGTGTGGTCGTATGTGTCTGCCCACTGGCTAAGCACTCAGAGCGAGCAGAAATCTGGGGAAGAGAGATAAGCTTTCAATTGAAATGGCTGCTCTGAGCATTTCATCCAAAGAGTATTATCTTTAGACCATTTAGCCAGATTAAAGGTCTTTTCAATTAAAATCACACCCTCAAACATTCGAACACTTTCCATATATTGGCATGGAAACATATACATCAAAGTGCAAAATCTTCCGATCAGATCAGGTGCAGCTTAATTCATTTTGGAGACATTAAAGACACTTAAAATTCCTCTGTATGAAAAATTACATAGAACAAATTGGCCAAGATATTCTTTTACTTCCCACAAAAAAGTGTCTTGGAACAGCAATAAAAACAGGGCTGTCACCGTATCAGATTTTCAAAACACATTTTAACAGGCTCGATAGGAATTCATGGTAACAGTATTATTGCGGCATCTATATAAATAAAGAAATGCTATTAGTTCATCTTTATTTGTGTTTAGTGTTTCCTTTTTTATTGGCCAATGGAATCGGTTAAAAATAATAAACGTGTAAGGAGGCAGAGAGAGTTTATAATCACGATGGCTCTTAAGGCAAAATGTTAAGCAAATGCAATAGCACCACCTACTGTTTTGGAGTGTCAACCAGATACTGGTGCTGAATTATTCACAATATTATCAGGTTTTGAATTAACACGGTATCAATAATCAGGGTTATTAATATCAGGGTTATTGTCCATACTGGTATATTGCGACATCCCTGGTTTAAAATGACGTGGCTGAGAGTTTTTTTAATATTTTGAATTTATGCGCCTTTAAGGCTGGGATAGGCTCCACCCCCCATGACCCTGCAGAGGACAAGTGGTTTGGAGGATGGATGTTCTTTTAAGAGCTAATCCGGTGAATAAAACAAGTTAAAAGAATCTTATACGGCATACAACAGCCACTGAATGCAGTATGTGAATCTATAGTGTTTTATCAGTAAATGAAATGAAAATAATCACAAAAGAGACAAAAGCTTCTTTCAAAAGAGCCTCCAGACTGTCACCACCACACCTGCTGGCAGCTCTTGTGGCCCAGCAGCTCTTTCCTCGGATGTCAGAGAAATTTGGGGCATTTCAAACGGCTCCATAGACTACAAAAAGGAATATGATCATAAAACCTCACAATGTGAGTTGATGGAGGTTGGACAGAGCAATAAATAATTCATCCCTCGGTTTCTCCCCCTGCAGTTAGCCCTCTCCTGACTGCTCTCAGCACCAAACACACAGCGGAAGCTTTAAATGTGCCGCTCCACAGCTGACATGAACAGCACTTTACTGACATGACATGCACTCTTCACCGATATGAATGTGACGTTTTAAAGAGTCATGAATCACAACTTTAAGTCTCTGTCAATATTGTTTTTTAAAATACTTTCTAAACTCCAGCGATACCGCTCGCAATGTAGATATTGTATGTGTGAAGCACAGACAAAGATGACAAAAGTCAAAGCTGAATTTTTTGATGTATCAATACTTTCTCATATATTGTTGTCATTACAAATCAAAATCATGTCATAAATATAATGCATGCAAATATAATACCGTTCAGTTTGCTGCATAAAAACAGTTTAAATCGTCCAGAATAATAACATTCATGATCATTCACTTACACACACGTAAGAAACAATTCAAATTAAATACATAAAGTGTACATACACAGAACTTTTCTTTTTGCAAGTTACATTTTGAGGAAAGGAGCTGTACGGCTGCTGTAACGTGCAGTGAACGTCAAGTGTTTTCATGTGGAAAAATCTGATGTTGCAAATATGTTGCAGTGCTATACAGGCATTTCATACATCACTTCTCTCTTTCTCTGCTTCTGTCTCTTTATTTTCTTCGTCTTTCAGAAGCAGCACATGAATAATGGTCAAGGGTATAATTCTTATTCTTGCCTGGGGCCAAAGAGAAATCGTAATGCACATTCATTGTGTCAGTGCTTTGAAAGCTATTGTCACCGTCTCTTGAAGTAAGAACAATTCCTCTGCTTTTCATTACATGCAAAACTTACCCCTTGTGTTCTGTTGTGGTCTAAGAGCCCCTAAAGACAATTTAATAGCCCGTTTTTTGCTTAAATCGGTTCCATTATTTTATCCACTATATGTTTTCACAAGGAATTCAAACAGTCACCAGTTATTATCTTTAAGTCACTGTACTGAACAAGTGCATGTCTACGTTATGATACAACAGATGATTCACTTTTCAATAACATCTACTGTGCTTGATTATTATTATACGAAAGCGAAATTAAAAGGTAAATTTCAAGATTACTGTTCTAGCTTTTACATGCACACCAATGTCTGACCCCAAAAAGACAAAACGGCATATGCCGTAAAACTATGAACAGCATCTTAAACCTCAACAAAACACAATAGCTTAAACAATTATGGGACTCTTTTGTCACTTAAATACAGTACCACCGTGTATTCTGTTCAGTTTATCTCACATTATTTAAAAAAACCCAAACCCAAAGACATCACCTACATTTCACACAACATGACAGAGGTTTTAAACTTCATTGCAAAACTTTGAAGACCTACATAATAAAGCAACACCATACACGACCGTCCGAGCGTATTGTGATGGAGCTGCCCTATATACTCGACTACTGCATACTACATACTACATACTGAAGCTGAAGGCAACTGTAGTATGAGATCCCGCTTTCTCCTACACCCACTCCACTGAAACACTGCACATCAACAATCATCAGCAGGATAATGCATTGCTTTCTGTTGCTTTCGGCCTTTCTTATACAATGAAATCATCAATGCAATCTATCAGCTGACAGATTCATCCATGTCTGCACCTGCGCGTACTGTCCTCTCTCTCCCCATCAAACGTCCTCTCTCCCCCCTCTTACCTGCGATCACACAACGCATCTCCATTACCTGGTAGCTCACATTTCACGGCTCTTTCTTTCTTACTAACACGGTGCTGAAGCTGGCAGGTCGCGCCTCACCCTGCGTGCCCAGCCCTCTCCATCCATCACCGGGTTCGCACCGCGGCGGCGCTCGCCAGCACCATGCAGCACCCAAAGGCGGCGGGTCGGATCAAATGGGTGCTGAAAAGAGGAGAGGATGCGGGCATTTACAAACCTCCGAGATGTGGGGGAGCAAGGCGGCGTCTCCGCGGTCCTCACTGCCGTGAATGCAGCGTCTGATGCGCGCTGCGCCGTTTCCAATCGCGCCCGCCCTCCCGTCTCACATTGTCCCTCTGCTGCCGCCCTCCCCCGGTCACACTCCAACACTTCCAGCTTTGGAAAGCTGCCACGGAGAGCAGGTTTCCCATATACGAGGGATATGGGGAGCTGGGGTGGGCATGCATTGTTTTAATAAGAAATATATGAAGGTAATTTGGGTAGGTCACAGGGGTAACGCTTGGTAAGCGCAGGTGCCACCCGTCGCGTCGGCCGCTTTATTTCACACACTCCTTTGGTAAAGGAAAAACAAATACAGTTCTCCCAATCCGCTTTCATTCCCATACATACACTTTTGTTAAGGATTGGAGCCTTAATATAGCTGCCAGAGACAAAAGTTTGTTGGGGATAAAACAAACATGTTTATTTACAATATTGTTTGTGTTAAATATCACAAACCTCTTGTTATCCAAGAGCAATAGGTCTCCGGCCCACCCAGATTTCTGACTGTTTCTATTTATGTATATATAGTATAAAAATATATGTACGTATGTAAATATAATGTATATATTCTGTGTATATATAGTAAAAACATTATAGTGGCCCCCTCATTTAAAGACGGGACCTCTCAAATAAAATTCAATTTGGTGCCAATGCCTTCAGTGGGGTAAGACAGTGTGGAGTCACAACCTCTCAGTAAAGAAGGTATGAAAGACACACACAGTTACACACAAATAAAGGCGCTGAAACTGTGTTGCACACTCATCACAAACAATAATGTTCAGCGACACTTTCTGTCATCGACGTGGCATTATATGCATTCGGCCATTTTGGTCTTTACACAAGAGTGTTTTTCCTTTCTGAAGGTCAGTGGGATCTTGTTGTGTAAGTGCTGTGTACACTGATTACTGATCCCTCATTACCTCCTCTACATAGACCTGAACAAACATTACTGAGCAGCTGGTCAGGCTGCACTGAGTAACACAATCAGTACAAACAAAGCAGCACCTCAACCAATCATCCACAGTAGAAAATACAGATGGGGTCTGATTTCAAGACCGGTTTCGCTCTATGACATCATGTCTGGAACGACGGAACAATGAAGTTTATGCCGCTGTAATGGAAGCCACAATGAAATCAGAATCCAGATACATCACTGAGTAAGCCAGGAGGGACGGGTATGAATCCTTCTGAGATTAAAGCCATTCTGTAGGTCACACAGCTGCAGTATCACCTTAAAGGGTTCATTTTAAGATGAAAGGTCAAGGTAAAATCGTTTGTATACGAAGGGGTGAGTTTTCTTACTATGTAACAGTCAATAGTCACACTAATAATGATCGATGAACGTCACCCCACATGTTGTTTGAGACTGTAAAGATGAATCTTTGCTGCTGAAGAACCAAACTTAACGCCATTAAATTTAGCAAGCAATGATGCATTTGAATGTCTGGAGAGAAATTGCATTATGCAGTCTGGGGGGAAATGCAATGTCCATGTCTTATTTGGACAGATTAATGTCTCGTGTGCATTTGGCCGCCAACAAAGCCATGTCCAGAACAGCCTGTGGGTCTGAGGACCAATGTTCTGAGTCTAAATGCTGTTTCCTTCCAGAAAAGCAGAAACATGAAGGATAAGCATCCAAAAAACTCTTTAATTTATTTGTATATCAGCATACTTTCCTTTTAATGGCGTACCTTTCAATGGAGATATTATATATTATATATATTCCCAGAACATTGCCTTCTGGGATGTTTTCTAAAGGTTCTCTCAAAGTGATCAAAGTGAAATCTTGTATAACCATTAGTAGAAAGTTTTTTACATTATATGTCATGTATATTAAAAATATTTTTCATGTTGTTAGTGGAACGTTATAAAAACATTACAGAATTTAAAAAGTTTGAATAACGTTTCAGCAATAATGTTAATACAACGTCTAAAATATTGGACGTTTTGAACATTCCTACAACTTTTAAACATTTTTGTTTCCTAATGGAAACGTTACAGGAACAGTCCTAACATTGTTAACTGGGAAGCAGCTGTTATTTGTTGGTTGGTTGATTTGTTTCTTACTGTAGGGGAGTTGCAGGCTTTGAAATTGCTAACAAAGAACAACAGATGGTATGTACCTCTTCCAACAATAAACGGGCAATAAAACATTATTTATGACACACATGAACAGCCTGAGAAAACACAGCATCATATCTCACCAGGGGAGTAAAAGGCAACATATTGCTTTAAAGCTGGACTTTGTGTCTGTTTTTTCTTTTTAAAAGTTCTGGAAAAAGCTGATTGGGATGAGAGGTGCATCCATCTTCATTAGCCTGTTTCATATGCTCTGGATTTAGCCACATAAAGTGCTCAATACTCATGCACGCAAATATGTTCACAAGACCAACAGAAAATGAAATCTCTGAAACCAAGCTGCTGAGTATAAAGTCACAGCTAGTTTTCTCAACGTTTTTAATGGCCACTTTTACTTTTTCTACTATTGATGATACCTGTAGTATTTTTTTCTCCTCATATTTCCCTTAACAGTATGTATAAATAAAAATCGTTGAAATATCAACAATTTGTTAATGAGCAATTTTGTTGACGAGACTGATACTGGCCTACAGGCCATTGTGCTTGGATGGGTCTCATAATTAAATTTAATGAAGCTATAGGACTAATATACAATCAAAATGTAAATGAGTGATGATAAGTTCAGTCTGGAATATGTTGACTGAAGTGTTTATTAAAATGGTTTCCGGCAGCATCTTTATGACTTGATTGATGTTGGACTTTAGCTGTTGGGTTTGTGGTGTTATTAGTGGAGTTTGGCAGATGCCATTCTGTTACTGTGGCATAAACACAAAACAAGCCTCAGCCGGTTTTACTTAAATCTCTTGTACATAAAATGAGATGGTCATGAATATCATACCTTATCTAAGAAATTAGAGACGGTGCTTATTTGTGAAACGTGCTTATGTGAACATATTTCAAAACAGGTAAACTATCACTTTAAAAATAAATATTCAAAATATTACTTAAAACTATTACTTAACCTGCAATTCACTTCACATTCCTATATGATAATCATGTTATTATATTTCATCTTCATGATTATTTACAGCCATGCTGTGTGTAAAGACTGTTCTGCTAGTGTGAGATACAATGTCACCTTCTAGTGGCAATTTTGTTCTATACAAAGTTGTAAAGTTGTTATATATATACAGCTGCCTATACAGCATCTAAGAACATTTATTAAAGAAACTGGCATCCACCCACCTAACCTTTTCCTTTTGCCCAATGCCAAATAATCGGGTGATTTAGGTTTGTACTGCCTTCAAAGCAAGTCACACGTTTACATGAATCCTTAACTGGCTCTCTCTTCCTAAGTCATGTAGTGATACAGCGACATCTAGTGAAGCAGAGATGACCTCCAAGTCTTTATTTAACAGAAATATCTAGTTATCAAGATAGTAAAACATAGTAGAAATAGTAACATTTTATTACATATTCACTGTATAGTTTCATTTATTCACATTTTTGCATCATATTGCAAAAGTAATAGACAATCCTTTAAAAAGCCCATTAAGAATATCTACAAAATGAGGAATATGCTAATGATTTGTTAGCTGTTAAGATAAGGATGATTTTGAAATGCAGAACGGATATGTGTAATATTTGAGCAGAATTTGTGTAGCATTCTTGTGCATATGATGCATAATCATTAAAATATTTGTGCAAAAAAATTAAAATATGCACATATTTTCAACCATTTTTCTTAATATAAGAAACGCCTAAAAGCTTCACTGATACTCTTGCATGTATCAACAATGAACTCACATAGATGTAAGTCACATGTAAGTCTCTATAAGCCATTTAAATCACGAATACTCCAAAATCAATTTTAGAAGCATATGTATGTTAGCATGTTTCAGAAACGGGACTAGATGCTAGACACTGCGGAAAAACTGGAGGGAAAGCTCGTAACACAGAAACATTGTAGCAGCCATTGGAAATCCTCGGACAGCATTTACTGTCGCCCCGCGGAAGAAAACCTGCAATGAAAAGAACAGAATAAATGCATCTGTATATAATTCATATTTCACAACATATAACCAAACACGGCCATTTATACCACTTTTAAGATATGAATTTAGGTGTCTGTCTTGTGATATATCCTCCACATGTATTGATCATATAAATATAGTTGGATGCAAGTGGTTTTAAATTGGTCATAATATAAGAAATAACCTTACATAAACTGTTTTGAGGTACCCCAGGGTATTTCCTACAATTCGTTACATTGTCAACAAACTCTAGCTAAGCTAAAGTCCGTTTTTAATTGTTTAAAAGCCATTCATTTTCTGTCCGTCCCTGTAATCAAATTTATTTTCAGTTTTTGAAACATCACAATATCGAGCAACAGAGAGATGAACATACATGTATTCCCTCAGTCTTGTAACTCTGTGTGATGCAGTGCAGAATGCCCTTGTATTTCCTTTGCTGCATGGCATCTGCCTGCAACCTACTTTTCACGACATCTGCTGGTGTGGCTGTGACCCACGAGATGGATCCTTTGGAAGAACAACAAAACAATGTAAGATCTCATGCAATATTTTGTTTCCTTACATTATTAGTCACCACTAGGGTCATCATTAGGTTAAACCAGTACATTCATAACATATACCACAGAATGAAGCTTTTAACAGCAAGGACAGTGAGATATTTCAAAACATCTATCTAGTTGTGTGCATGACTGCTGGGAGGTGATAGTCTCATGCAGCGCCTTTGACTCCCCTCATAACATTTTATCCTGGGTGAACCATGAGAAAAACAAGTTAACACTTGTGTAAACAAGCTGAGAAATAAACACTACAAGTACATGTGGAGCTAATTTACTGTAGGTCAGTGTCACATCCATGCCTGAATAAAAGGGCTGTCTGATGCATGTGCACAAAACTGGAACGCACTTCCCTGAGCTAGCCAGCTGTAATCTGATTGGCTGGCTTTATGCATCTTTAGGGTGCGAGGGCACACAGAGTTTATTGTCAGTTTGTCTGGACACAAAGTGATGTCTACAAGGTAGTGGGCTGATACAATGAGAACTTTTGAGAATGACCTAATCACTGATTTGTCAAAGCTTGTCTGGTTAGTGACATCACATCTGTTAGTATCAGGCGCTTAGTGGAAAATTAGAAATGTACACGCAGAACTGTTTATTATTTTCACACATTTCCTGCTATTTTCCACACCTTTTTGTACAGACTTCTTTTGTAGTGTCCTTATTTGAATTACTTTTTCTAGGCCAGTCTATAATTTCAGTAGATGTAAAATAAACACACCAAAGCACAGTAAAGAAGTAAACAGTGGTTGCTCGTGTTAAATAATCTTAGTCTTAATCTTAAGTGGGCACCTTATTGTTTAGAATAAGAATTTATGCACCAGTTTTACCTGCTAAACCTCCTGCGAGCCATATGGAGCAGGGGTTAAGGGAGTCATTGCCATTAGGGTTCAGCCAGTCACAGAATAACATGTAGGGAATGAAGTACAGGGTATAACCAGGTACGTCTCGCAAAATCATGGCCCCTGCTCCTCTGTAGAGCCCCTGGACACCTTCATTCTGCAGTATGGTGCTAATGCAGTGTAGGGGCCCTCTGTACATAGGCTGGGCCTGAATTCCCATTGAACGAAGAGGAACACTGCCATTCCCAGCAAGGTTAAAGTTTTCTGAAAACACACACAGGAACATTTTTGTGATCTCGAAATTATTTCACAGTTGTTCATTTCCAAGTAAATGATTGAGTCACATAAAGCATTAGTGAGTCAGAAACTTCTTCTAATGATTACCCAAGTAATTTTCTCCTTAACTTGACTACATTAATTCATTGGCATACATTACCCCAGGGTTCTGCAAATCTAACTTTAAAATAAATAAGGCTTGTTTCACAGGCTTACCAGCAAGAACACGTTGAGGTTGCATCTGTAGCCTAATTTTGACCAGGTCAACAGGGCCACCCACCCCTACCGAAACCAGACCAGTCAGCATGCTCGCTGCAGTCAAATCCAGCATGCTGGACGGGTGTCTGCTGTCACCATAGCGATATTTACTAATGAGTCGCTGTGTGTTACTGAAAAAGCCGAACACCACAGAGTTATAGAGGGTGATGCTGGCCAGCGGAAAGGAAAGTCCTTTAAAAAATCCTGCAACCTGAGACAAGACAAATGAATAAGATGTCATGTGGTGCTTTTGCTTTGCATGAAGGTAAATACGTCATACAAAAAGGCTGGACAAAAATGCAGCACAAATGAATAAAAGCTCATTGCATTATTGTGGGCAATTACTGCAGTATAAAAAAAGTATTGCCAGCAACTTTCAATTGTACATTATAACGACAGCACAAGACACGGTATAAAGCCTTACCGTTTCCTTTTTGTAGATTGTTACAACACAGTGGAGGGTACTCTTGTAACCTTTGCCTGCTTGTAAACGAGTCTATGAGAAACAAAAGTAATTTAGTCTTTATTCTCTGGGATGAAGCTTTATTTATACAAAACCATTTAACGTTACCGTTTTTACAGACAATGTTACAGCAGTGACAAAGTGCACGAGGAAATATTTATAAGTAACAACATTAAGAGGATAAAATCAAATGTGCGTCTCCATTTATAAAAATGAATCAAAAGTGATACCTTAACAGTGTCAAGAGGATGCCCCACAATCACACTGGATGCCCCTGAAACAAATGCAAATGTTACATGTTCAATATGATGCAAATAAAATGTGCCTGAAAGGTACATTGCATGTGTTGATGATAACAGATTGCATATTGTTTTGTGTGAAGTTGTTCTTGCGAAACAGAACATTCATTTTCATGAATAAAATACATTGTTGGGAACATTTCATGGTGAGTGCACAGGCACATTAGCGGAGGCCCTTACAGAACACCATCAAACCCAGTGCATAAAATCTGCGTAAAACAACCACAATACTGTGAAATTGTTACTCTAAAGGCCACTGGCATAGCTGGGGTGAATATCTGACACAAACTGCACCAAAAGCATGTGAGAAACACTTTGAGAAACCAGAGTTGTTGTTAAATGCTTTTAACAAATAGGCGCAAAAACACACACGAAGAGACAACGACGCCCCCCGGTTTATCTTGTGTTGAGATTTTCCAAATATGTGGCTGGTTTCACCATTTCTCTGCAGTTAAGTGAATCTAGCTCTCAAAAGCCAGATCAAAAGTATTACAATGATGATAAAGCATGCGTATATATATATATATATACACACACGACCCAGAAAGATAAATGAGTTCAAAAGTGCGCAAACACTGACAAACAATAAGAGCGCAATAAAGTTTGCGCAAAACCAAAACTCACCCCCGATCCATCCTGCCAAAAAATCATCCAGCTGAAAGGCTGTCATGGTATGAATTCACGCTGGAGATCTGCAGAAAAGTACCGGCATTGATGCTGCCTGGATGTTATCGCTGAACCGTAACCTTCACCAGCTTCACCAGCCGGTCACACCGATAAAAGTAGCGGTAACTTCAGCCTCATCCAAACATTTAATCCGGATCCGTAAGGGGGTGTGTGTGGAGGCGTTCCAGAGCAACGAAAATAGTTCACCAATCCAAATGCCCTCACTAGTGCGCACTAAAGCATTAGACTGCTGACATGAGCTTTAACATATGTGCCATATAAGAAAACGTCCCCAAAAGCCCTTTGGGTAGCTGCAGAGATCCTCTGTATGTTGAGGAATGATTGCTATGCGCTCCCAGCTATCAGGGAACGTTTTGGGAACGTTGTCTGAGCTGCGTAATAGTTCTCTCAACGTTAGCGAAAACGTTTGTGCAGCAACGTTGGGAGAACGTTTTTAACGCGCGTGATTCTTCAAAGGTTTGGAAAAAAAGTTACGTTTAAATAACGTTAATGTAACGCCCAGAATAACATTTGGAGAGGTCTGTAACGTAATGGAAACGTTAGGGAAACGTTCTGACAGACTTATAAACTGGTTGGCCGGGCTGGTGTCCATGACTTGCGTGAAATCAATCACTAAATGAACTTTTACGCACCACAGTTCTCTGTATATAAAGTGAAATGTTTATTGGGGTGGTTTATATGACGTTACATGTATAGATTGGGATGTAAACACACATTCTGCTTCCCTCTGAGTGGAAAGTTACCAGCAGCTCCTCTGGGAAAATGTGATGCATGGTTGGGTATTGTTTGTGAGCACTTTAAATGGGAAGAGTCTAGAAGAGTTGCTTATGTGACATGCAATGAAAGTATAAAACTTTATACAGTTATAACGGTGTTTTATTATGCTCAGAAATGGCTGCAGATCACTCCTTGTTTTAATATCCCACATTTATATACATTTAGCTGCAATCCGTAACAGTGTATACAAATGTCAAATGCACTAATATTACATGGCGAATGTATCGGTCACACATACTGGAGGCCAGCAGAAGGTGATGTCCCCTTTAAACACATGCAATTTGACAGTCTCTCTTGTGCAAACAGAAATGACACTGCCTTGGTTGTGAAATATAGTGTTGACCCACAATTCTCTCCAATATGTTTTGGCACAAGTGACAGAAAAGAACCATGTGCCGTATTGTGTAAAACCATTCATTCAATGGTTGTGTAAAATCATAAATGGTATATTTTAACTTTTCATGAGTTCACACACCATTTGACTTACATAATGAAAAACTTACGTTTTACATTAAGTAAGAAAGAACTAAAGTAACTTGCAGTTTTATGTTTCGGACGAGGTGGCGACAGAGAGGTAAAAGTTACGGATTGCAGCTTTAAAGAAAAGATTTACCAAGAGGCAGCGCATGTAAACAAACAAACAAACATACAAATAAATGAATGAATGAATAACTGAATGCTTGATCCAAGTAATGGTGTTGGTGTGAACGTGTGCCTCATTTGGGTTGCATTCTGTCGGTGCAGTCAAAATGCCAGAAAATCCGGTTTATGATCTATTTGACTTATTCAGGCCCAATGTGATCATTAACTCACAGCTAGTAATAGAGTCATATCACATGGGCCATTTGTTCTTTATCATCTGACCTGAGATGGGTGAGGCCGTCCACTGAGGCAATCCACTCGTGTTGCGGCAATCCACGAAACATTCTGATGGCTTTGAAAAGTGATTCGACCGGACAAAAGGTTGTGAAGCATTTTAACAAGGCTGATTCAGGTCTCTGATTAGTATCTCACGAGCACAACTATTGTTGTGATAAGTAATCAGTGTTCAACAGCACAACACAGTCGTCTTATCCCTGCATACTGGATTGCTTACGAGGTACAGAACGGCCCATCTGTTTATGCAAATAACTGACGAGGCACTACAAGAGATCTGCTGTGTATCTGTGCAGACCTGACTACTGATGAGGGTTTGCCTGGGTGTTAAGAAGAGACTTGGCTGTGATTTCTGTCAAACGTCAGCTGAATACATTTAAACCACAACATAGCACGGACAAAACAAAGTCTTTGTTACAGGCACAGAATGAGTAATTTGTGCCACTGAGAGCCTTTGTAGCCATTGGATGGCTTCTCTGAAGCTTTCTGGCTTTAAAGCATAAGAAAGCTTTGACAAATGATCAAAGATGAGATAAGCCTACAAACAAGAAAACTTGCAAAATGTCCTTTGTATTCTGGTGTAACTATCACATGTAGATACTGTATGATTTATTTTAGCTGCCTGATGTGAGAAGACAGTATTCTTGTTGGTATTCAGGTTGCTTTGGGTCTAGAATTAGAATTTGTCGAGGTCAGGGTCTCTGGTTTCAGTGATGATCAACACCAGCTCAGTGCAGAGGCCTTTGAAACCAGCTCATGTGTAGCCTCATGACCCACTGACACAATTCATGTGAGAATTAAAGAAAGAACATGAAAAACTGAATGTAACATGTTATAATCAATATCTTGTGCCTACATTAAATGTACATTCTGGAACCCTCTGTTCTGATCTGTTACTAACTTGTGCAGTTCAAGTTGGGTCAGCTACCTGACCAAACATGTTTATGTCCTGTTGTATGGTTTGTGTTGACAGAGATCACAGGGGAACTTCACTAGATGTCAGTAACCTTGCTTTTGGTGACTGTTTCATCAGCTTGTGAAATTCTGATAAAACAAACACTGTACATGAATAATGGAATTATATTATATTATATTATATAAATATATTATATTATATTATATTATATTATATTATTATATTATATTATATTATATTATATTATATTATATTATATTATATTATATTATATTATATTATATTATATTATATTATATTATATTATATTACATTATGGTAGGTAAAGTATGTATGTTACTAACAGTATAACTACAACCACTGATAATAATAAAAAAATCTTAGAAACAAACATAAACGTTCTTGATTTTAATAGATTTTAATTCCATTCCAGTTCTAATTAGAACAGGAAAATAGCAATTTTGACTGCCAGGTTTGTGGAACACAAATAAGATTAAATACATTGAGTAATCTGGACGACTAGTCCAGATATCATGGTAAAACTTTGACGTCAATCAGAATGGCCAGTGGTTTAAGAGAAAAAGTTGTCTTTGAAAATGTTGTACTGATGGTTCGTAAGCAATTCTAAGAAGCCAGGAGCTGGAATGTTGTGAACACGTGTTGTGAGAGATCCATGATCTTTCCAACCTGTTTCCTGGATCTCACTTCAGTCTCCCTTCTGAAAGAGGACAAATTGCAACCAGTATGTTTTTCTGCTGACATCTGATCAATAAGGGTGTGTTAAACTTCCCAGTTCCCATTGGCCATCAAAGTACATTGGAATAGCCAATGACAAGTCACAGATGTCAAGGGCTAAACATTTTGTGTATACCTGTGTGTCCAACAGCTTGCATGCAACTACCCTCCAGTATAAAGAGTAGAGCTCTAACTCTACACAAAGAATACTACACAGAGAAAAATTAATATCATATGGTATTTTTCCTTGCAATAATTCATAAACTGACATTTTATATCTTTACATTCACAAGTCTACTGTTTATCTACTGTTATATTGTTTGTCTGCTCTTTCACTAAAAAAACTGCCTAGACTTAAATGAGCAAATATTACAATTTTGGATGTTATGTTGATTTTAATGTTGATTACTTCAAAGAGATAAATATGAGCTAGCACATTCTGTAGCTAAAACATCATTGAACAATAAGGGACACGAAAAGTGCCACATGTTTAAGTTTGCAATTGAGAAAAAGAACGTTGTGGGGACAACAAGCATGTTATTCTTTTAGTGGACACTAGGGGGCAGAATAGTATAACCCATTCATTGAATGACCTTAACAACGTGTGGTTTCTCCATGGTTTTGTGCTTTAATTACCACTAACCTTTTCTTTCTTCCTATAGATTCTTATCACGAAGCAGCAGGCTTTGGACCAATCCCTTCACTTCAGTGAAAATGTGGAGAGGTGAAATAAACTATAAATCTTTCTCAGCTCTCTTCACAGCTCAGCTTTGCCCTTAAGTGCACACAGATGGAACTGAATACTCATTGGCTCCTTTATAATGATGCTTTTCCCCACCATTCACTTGTCTTCCTCTTTCTTTCATTCTCCTTTCTATATATAAATATAGAATATATATATATATATATATATAGAACCACATCAACAATTGAAACTGTTTAAATTTTTTAGCACTTCGGTTATTAAAATGGTTATTGCCATTTAAGCTTCTTATCTCTCACACCTTTGGAATACAAAAAGTCCCACTCTTTTAGCAAGCACAGAAATGTGCCGGTGTCTGCTGTTGTGTTTTCCACATTTTGCCTGTTTTGAGCAACTATACCCAGATTTTAGTGAAAATAAGTTTATTGAAAAAGAGTGAAGGTCAACAAATTAAAAACGTTCAAATTTTTCAGACTACACATAAAAATGGCCACTGATATCAGAAACCTATTAAAATGGCTAAAACATAGCCTGTCCAAACAAAAAAGAATACTTTGGATTGTACATTTAAAAAAAAATATTTTATTATGCCAACATGGGATCAATAGATGTAGTGATATAAACTCAGACAAACAAGTTTTTCTCTTATAAGTAAACAAGGGTGTGCAGATAAACTCAGCTCGACTTTGGCCTCTACATATGAGAACCTGCTGTAGTGAGAGTCTGAGGGCAGCAATTGTTTGAACATCTTTCAGTTAAACACTTAACGTTATAAACAGGACATACAAAGCTAACAGTCAGGTGTTAGCTTTATAGATTATACAGATTTTACTTTCATTAGTTAAGCTGCATGTTAATATTTACTACCGGGCTGTATCTCAATCCTGCCCTGGTTCAATTGTAAGTGCACTACCTAAGGAGTCACTTCTAGAGATTTCCATTGTCATTCATTTTTATTCAACTATATTCACTTACTGCTAATGATAATGTATCTCAAGTCACCAGAATGGAGGCTTATGACAAACATTTTATTGTACTGTTTTTGTACTGTTTAAGTTTGTGTATGCTTATTACTATACAGTATTTACTGTAACTATCTGTTTTCTTTTATATACCCCTCACATTCAATAATAAAATGAAGAAATGACATGCAAAGATTTCATAATGGCACTGTACATTTTATAACTGCAGCAAAGATAAACAAATGATTCCAGATGGATGTGGACTGTAGCATGTTTTAGAGCAGCATGAAAACTAGTTTTACATTGATGATAAATATTCAGCTATTGATGAATATATCTTATAATCATGCTGCAGATTGAGTCATCAGTGTCCCAGTTTTAAGTGGATCAAGGCCCCTGCTTTAGCCCAAATTCAGATTCAAATACTGTTTGACTTCATAGGTATCAAGGGAGTGAAAAGAGACAGTCTGTGTCTTCAATGTGATTTGTGATCCAAGACTCTAGACTAATTACACACAGAAATGACCACTGTATTGGCTTGGGAGTCTAAAGCTCTTTTGCATTCATTAAGGGTTTTCAGTCAAGGGCAACGTAAAACAGCAGAGACACATTTGTAAGCACCCACTCTCCCGGATGTGCCAGAACAAACCCAAACACCATACAAATACAAATATTAAACTGATGTATAATTCATAAATCAGGAGCCCAAATCTTCGAGCAGAGTATTTCAATGCGGCTGTTAAACGTCACTGCGTGCAGACAAAACAAGGGGATCCATCCAGTTTATTGCTTGGCTATCCTTGAGTCACATAAGGAGATGATCGAAGTGTGAATCACACAAGGTTGCATAAATTAGCCAAAGGTCCACACAAGAACAAATTTCTTACGTAAAAGCATGACTGTGTTTTCACCCCACAGCAGCGGATTAAAGGAGAGGGGACTTTAATGTGAAGTGACAACCCTATTGGAACTGTCTGAGTGGCGTGGCACGGCCACGCAAGGCTGACGGTACGGGCCACATATTTACAAAGATTTCTGCAAGATTTACTCCGACATTCAGGGAGGAGCTGCACTGTGCCTTGGTAAAAAACAAAATAATTTAACAAGCTAGGAATGGATCTCGCAAAAATGTTGAGACGCGAGCTCTGTGTCGTGAATGAAGCTGTCTTCCCTCTCCTGTCTCGTCACCTGACGAGTGCAAAGATTCCTGACACTTTGTCTTGACAGCACACTCTGGAGGCTTGCCTTCAGACCTGCCTTTCTGCCTTCACCAACTGTGCAGAAATAAACAAAAAGATGCTCCTAAAGGGGGTGTTGTTGCGCTGGCTGTCTCTCGATGTGCGACCTCTGTACAGACAGCGAAATCTTTAAACCCCCACATGAGCAGAAAGGAGATCTATAGCATTTTGGTAAGAACGAGGTATTCGAACAACAAATAGTTATGGATCAATGTGATGGAACTATGTGATGTTTACATCAGCACACTACACAAGCAGATTTTATTGTCCTTGAGCAACAGTTCAAAGCTGGCAGGCTTTTGTGCTTAGTCATCTCTGGATTTTCCTCTCCACGCTGCAGGGCCTCGGCCACTGCTCAGTCTAGACGCTATTTGCCATTGGTCAAATGCAGCAGCGATCTGTCAGGCTTTTCAGTCATCGTAATACGTCTGTAGGGTTTTCTGAACTCTGGCAGTTAATCTGTGCTGGCAGCAACGAAAACGCAGACAAAAACTCTTCACTCATTCATGCCACCAGTAATGTATTGAAAAGTGTTTGACGGGAGCTTTGGAATCCCATCTTACTACAAATCTGTTCCATTTCTATTCTTTTTATAATATTTCAGTTTTCGATATGATTGGCAAAGAAGGATTCGTCTATCTGACAGCATGTACTGCAATGTGAATAAACAGCCTTTGCCCAACTCTTCGCCGCAGTGGTATTCTGGGTTACTATCACGCGGCGCTATTTGTTTGCTTGCTCCGGTTGGTTGTTAGCATGTTTTACCGGCCTAAAGCCAAAATCCTGTATTTACTTACAGGTGTGACTCTCGAACCGTTTATACAGGACGGGCTAAACTAGAAGAGCAACCGCAAACCTCTCTTTTATTTGTAATATTGAAAGAACTCACTTAAGTCTGAAATAAATGAAGTCATTACAAATTAGATCAAGTACTTGTTTCTCAATCCTCTTGACACTTAACATTATTGTATTGTTGGGTTCCCTTCCGGAAATGCTACATCCGCCATATTTTCATATGTCACGTGACCCGCATGACTTCGTATGACGCGAAAAAATCGTACACTTGTGTTGTTTCCGATCGCATGACGTCACAGTATCGCGAGAACGACTCTCGAGCGGACGATTCTGTGTTCTTTCGATTCGCTCTCGCGGTACTTTGATGTCACACGCAGACGTCTTCGATACGCAATCAAACGTACTTTCGCACCCATACGTCATAAAACTTTACTTTACTTTAAAAAATTTTTTGTATCGTATATAAAATATATATCGTAGAAGCGGAACAAAGCATCTATTCTCGAGACGAGACGTAATCGCTGTCGATCCGTAACCATGGTGACAGTGAACACGTCAACTTCAAAGATGGCGACGTCCACAACGCTCAAAAGTCCAATCAAAATGAACGACACGGATGTACGACACGGCGTTTGGGTCACGGTGGAAGGATTTAACACCTTTATTCGGACATCTCAGCGAATATCTCCATCCGTGTAAGTTAATGGCTCACATTAAAACACATAAACATAAGCTGACGGAAGCGGTCTGGAGGTATGACGTCACACAAACTGGTAAAATGTCGTAACTGCATGTTGAGGCACGATTGTGTTTAATGGCAGCCGTGTTTCTGTGTTTGTTTTATTAAATCACAAGTGTATTTAAATAAGCAATAGCGCATGCCTGTAACGCAAAACATTTAACCAGTTATGTGCTTAAGTTCGTACATATTCCCAACCCCAACCGCAAGCCATTACGACCTTATTTCGTGTCACTGAGCAACTCTGTGCAGTTTAAAGCATCTCTGTAATACTCCAGGCTGAACAAAACACATTTTAGTGTGCATAGTAGCAACTTTAATATTTGGAGGCAATTGGACTCTCCGGGGGACCTTTTGAGCTCTGTGAAAAGAGTGAAACAAAATTGTGATAAATGTAGTTGTTTTGCAGGCTGATGTCTCTATTATCATTTGAGCTGTTTGCTCCCTTTTTTGGGTCTAGATTTCTGATACCGTTTTATGCATTTGGATATTCTCAGATTAAGTGATAAAACAAAGAAAAGAAACAAAAGATTGTTCATAATCAGCTCATCCTCTCAGAGGTTCTCAGCCTGTGCCAGGGCTATTGTTTGCTAAATCATCCATGAAAGAGCTCGTTGTTCAATCTCATACTCTCCTCTTTGGCCTTGAGGCTTTATTGTGTTCTGTCATTGCCTTAAGTAGGACTGAATGCTCATATTGGCATTTAGCCATAGTTCTGTTTTCTCCCCCTTTGGCCTCAGTGTTTGAAAAGGGCATCTTCAGCTATTGCTCGTTCTCAATCGTATAAAAGTACTTCAGAATTCGTCTTGTCTGTAGTGAGCACAAACACATGCTAATTATAGCATTTTAGAGTCATTGTGGATCTGCAGTACCTTTTAGTACTTGGGGTTGGTTTAATGGCCGCGGTTTAATTAAGTTAGGCAGTAGGCACACGCTTAATGTAGGAACAGTTAATCTGAGGGGGAAAATTAAATTCAGTTTTCTTGTGTGCCTCTGTGCTTATCTCCCAGAATGCCCTTCAGAAACATATATCATACATCATTCTAGTATTAGCCTTCAACAGATGTAAACAACATGTATCTTTGCTTTGTTTGAAGTGATTTATATATATATTTCTTTTTACCTATATAATGTCTAGACTTGATCCAAATTCAGAGTTTTACAAGATTCTTTATGTTTCATTTGTTTTCTTCCACAGAATTAATCTTGAACAATGCACTTTTTATGAAAAATTAATGTTTATTAAAGATCGTGTTGCATTCAATAATTTTCTTTGTGGCAGCTTTAACGCAAAGCTGCCAGCGTTATGTGAAGCTGCTCTCCCTTCACGCTGAAAAGCGTGCAATTTACCGATAATGAGGCTTTTTTAAGAGAAACATTTGCGATTGCTTTGTATTAGCCTGATATCTAAGAATAGGTAAGGTGATGTGCTCATTTGAATTGTAAATGCTTAAAGACCCACCTTTCATTTTAGTGCAGATGTTTGTTCATGCGTTACATTTTCAAGATGCTCGATTCAGCGTGACATATTAAGGCCTATTAGAAAATAATTCATCTCTTGAGTGGCTGGCCTTAAACTCCCAAAAAAAGCTATTTTCAGGCAGCGTAATCTTTTGATTCGCAGTCAGGCTCTCACCTCTTTGTATTTAGGATGGTATAGAAAAAGCAGGTGTTGTAGACAGATTTGGCAGGGTGAAAGATATTTATGTTTTAGCTAGACATCCACACGTTTTATGGGGAACAGATGGCAAATACATGATAAGAGCATCTTGGGTGCTGTCTTTATGGAATTTGTTGCTTGTTTTCTTCTGTATAGTGCAAGACTGCTGCAGAGAAAACTGAAACAATTCTGTAATCTGATCTTTAGATGCCATGTGTTAGCTTCCCTGTTTTCATTTATCAAACGTAGCATTTGCATAACAACGGATATGATACAGTTCTAAAAAGAGTCATTTTGATGCTTTGGATGGTAGATATTTTAGGCACGTATTTGGATCTTTATAGAGGTGTCTAGGTTTATTCAATTTAGACAAAACAAACCTTTATTTTTTGGGGACTTAGTACTCAGCATTTATTTTTGGTAGAATGTCGCAGCTGTTGGCCCAGTAGCTTTTAAAGAACACATTTATCTGCATCAAAAGTATAAATGTGTACGAATCACAAACCAGTGTTCTACACGTATTAAAAGATTAGTTCACCTAATATGAAAACTTGAAAGCTTCATTCATTACCTTTATGGTAAGCTTTAAAGTAATTGCACTGCATTTATTCACAATTTTATGTCCTATGGAAGAAATATTGGCAGAATTTGACATATGTACATGAAGAGTGCATTTAGTGTCTGTCTTTATTATTGACTGTGTGCCATCAGGGACTCTCTTAAGTTGCACAAAATTGCAGAACATATGGGTATTGTATGGGCAGAGAGAGACAAAATTGCTGTTAAGAAAGATAACAAACTGAACTGATGAATTTTTAACTATACCTGATAGAATAAAAGCAGGGAGTTTAATTCTTTAAGTCTTCATATGGTTATCAGTCACTACGGGCATTACATAAGGTTATTTTATAGCTATTATATTATATAGAGAATGTAAATATATGTATTATGTAATTAATGTTACCCTGTATCCTATTCATGAAAAGTGCTTTGAGTCTCATCTGTCAGTAAATGCAGGTGTCAATACAAACACTGACTGTGTGACTGCAGTCTGAGTCATTTATTCTCATTGGCTGCTTTCACATTCAGCCACTGAGGGTCCAGCAGTGGGACCCTCTCAGTCAGGTGTGTAAGGAAGCGTGAAGGTTAAATTTCCTACAGGAAGCTTGAATTATACTACTAGCCCAGCTTACAATTTAAGGATGTCGGAACATTTCCCTAACATTTCCATTAAGTAATGTTATTAACATTAACAAATGTTATTTGGATGTTATAGGAATGTTATTTAAACATGTTTTCATTCTGTAACATTTTTAAAATGTTCCACTAACAACTTAAAAATGACAATTTGTTGATATATATAACGATAAAAAATTCTACTAACATTACTACAAGAATGTTTTTGATAATGTCGAGAAAACTTTTAGGGAACATTAGCTAACATTCTGAGAACATTTCTTGTTAGCTGGGAGTACTGTGAATGCTAATGTCAGGCAATTGAAAGCAGTAATCTGTGTGTTCTTTCACAGCTATAACAAGAAACAGCAGAAACAAGAGCACGTTTGTTTTTGTCAAAAACGACTATAACGTTTATGATACCTGATGAATGTTGTGAAAGACTCTCGTCCTAACAGGTCAATGCCATTACACCCCTCACCTTCAAGACTCCTCTGTCTTTGCTTGAGCAAAAAAACCTATTATATAAGGTACAATTCCTCAAACACACACCTGGTCTCTGCCATAAATCTCTGTCTCCATTATAGTTCTGCCAATAGCGTGGCCATGCTGGCTGCACACACACTTTATTGTGCGGTTTGATGCATATTTCACCCGTGCTGGGGTGTGACAGAATGGGGTTGGAAAATGAGGGAGCAGCTTCGTTATGCTACCAGAGGATCGTTCGCTGGAGCTGCCAAAAGTGGCATGAAATAAGGGGAATGGAGTGGCAGAAATGGAGGGAAGGAAGAGGAAATGAGACAAACCCTACCAGCCATCAACATCTCGTTTTTTTCCCAATCTGGAGCAGGTAGCTGGTCACTGTCTTTACCGTCAGGTTCACATTGAAGGAAGCAGTAAATACAGCAGCCATTAAAACGCATAAAGACAGGTCTCGTTTTAACTTCACAAGTGCTGACTATGAAATTAGCAAGGGATAGGGTTGAGCTGGTCAGCATGATTTTCTCCCTTGATGGCCATTCAACATTTAGTCTGGCTGAATACATTGTTTCTTACATATCAATTGCAAGTATTTAAATATAGTATGTAGTAAATGTTTTACAAGTGCCTGGTTTTTATGAATTAATTTGTTTATTTATTTATGGCTCTTAAGATCATGAAATGAACTTTATAATTTTCCATGTCTGCCGCCATCCATAGGATAGATACTAGTGGAGGGTTTGAGTCTGGGTGTGTTCTTGTGTTGCTATCAACCAATCAGCATTCACAAAACTCCTGGCTCAAAACTCCTGGCTGCAGATCTATGACCAAAGATGGCAAATTTTAAAATGTTGATCTTCTGCCAGTCAAGCAGGTGCCACGGAGCTGAACAGATCCCTCTCTAAGTTGCTACCTTGGAAATTACTTGATTCCAACACTTTCATGCGGTCAGTTTTTTATGTGTGATATATGTAAATCAGCGATGCAGGTTAAAGTTGACATTGTTTACATGCAGGTCGTGAGCATATATTGTTCAATGCAGTGTAAAAAAAAATGTGGTAACATACTTTCACACAGCAGTTTTGAACTGTAATCTAACTAGTGTAGTTACATCACACCATATGGAAGAGAGCGAAGTCATGTTATAAAAATGATCTTTACGATAGGAGAGAGATTTATCACCATGATTTATCACCAACACTGACTATACAGCGAATTAAACTGACAAGAGGAACAACGATTTTTATTGCGAATGTTTTTTTTTTTAAACAGATCTGTTGCTAAAGTGTTAAAGACAAGAAATATTTCCATTCCTCTGACATTTATAAAGCATTCCATGCCACAGTGAAATGTTGGCTGTAGTGTAGTTGAATTATTTAAAAAACAATTTGTTTGGGACGCTCATATTCATTTCTCTTTAAAGGGACTCATCATGAGTAATCAAATTTTCCTTGATCTTTTCAGATAAAATATGTTGATGTGCTATGAAAACGTACTGTAACACACTGTAACTCTGAACTCTCTCCTTCGTCCAACAAGAGCGTTTATTAAAAACAAGCAGCAACAACCTTCTCAACTTCTGTAACTGGTGTCACAGAGAAATATCAACATATGATCATCAACTTTTTTATAAATTGTAAATAGATGATATTATTCGTATAGACCAGAATGACATTAGAATGATGTTAGAGTACCCAGCTGACAGTTTCAGGTTGTAAGAACGTTTCCATTAAGTAACAAAAATGAACATTAAACACATTAAACATTATTTTGAACATTCTAGGAATGTCCAGTTTATTAAATGTTGTATTAATGTTGCTTGATTATAAGAATAAACATCTCTTTAATTCTGTAATGTTTTTAAACAACTTAAGAATAATATTTTTTATATATGTTATATAATGTTGTTAATAAGAGTTGTTATTGTTAATAATAATAGTTCTACTAATGTTATTGCAATAATGTTTTTTGATAACTATGGGCCAACCTTCAGAGAGCGTTCCATGTTAGCTGGGTAAGTGCTTGTACTGTTTCTGAATGTGGTGGCACCTGCCACTCTCTGTATCTTCAGAAGGATCCCAACATCCCAGCTATTTTTAACAATGACCCTGATCATGTCAGGCTGATCTTAACAGTTTGAGCGCATTTCAATGCATTCCGGTGCTTTTCAGCCTGGATTATCTTGTGATCCTGTCACAGTGTAAGCTGAGCAAAAAGGTTTTTATTGACAGTTTGGAACTATACTTGATATGACAACAAACCAAAAACCTGTTTGCTTTAGGTTTGAAAAACTTTAGTAACATTAGAAGCAGACCTAAGGGGAAAAAAAATACAAATATAAAAGATGATGTATGATTTCTGTCTTCACTTGAGGCTACACTTCAGGGCCCTTTCTTAAAACGCATCGATGCTGTTTCTTCAAAGCAAACCGTATGTCAGAACTTTCATAGCTTGCAGGTTTGTGCCTTGATTCTTATTGATAGGCTTATACGCAACAAAACAACACTTTATGATTCCTGCTAGTTTTTGAATCATTTATCTTTTCTCTTACGCGCTGCCTGGTGAGGCGTGATCCAAAGCTAATGATTATATATAAAAAAACTGTGCTAAAGTTACATTAATCTTGATTCAATAACATTGAAGTGTGCAATGTTTTAGTTTCTGAACAACAAGGTAGCAAGGTTAGCAATAAACAAACACAACCAACGTTACAAACTTTAGTCAGAACAGCCTTAGTAGAATCACCTGAAATACACTTTTCTAGTTCAGGTCCCTGTGAATTATGGGAAAGCTTAAAATCATAGAGTTACTGTGGCATCAGGACTCCAGATGTGTCCCTCTTCATATTGCCGTTCAATGGGCGGAAAACAATTTCCTTTTCACCATCAAATCTGGCTGAGAGTGATAAAGATAAAATGTTGGATAGAGGAGGGTCATCTGAATCAATGGCTTCTTAACTTTCATGCTACCCAGCATACCTAATGAGAAAAATATATTTTACTGCCCCTTGCCATGAAACGCTGGACTAAGCTTTTTCCAAGGGCAGAATTCAGTCTGACCTATCAACATTCAGTCCGGCAGCTGCTATAAATTGCAGAGCTGTGTGTTAGAAAGGACCTGTATTGATCACTAAGAGGGAGTGGGACACTAAAGATCCGCTCTATTTAGATTCTTATTAACCAGAACACACACACATACTCGAGACCTATTGTGACTTTAATCCATGTCTGTTAGCTTACAGGTCACTTATATGCTAGTGTTTTCCTAAAACTTGACAAAAATCACATTTAGCAGATTATGGTTGCAGGGGTGGGGTGAAATGTGGGCTGGGCTGAGCTCATGAATATTAATTAGAATGAACTGAGGGAGCTAGGTGGGTAATCTTCTTAGAGTTTCCAGTTATGTTACCTGATTGATATTCACAAGCAAAACCGTCACCGAAATTTGATGTGCTGTGCAGATGCTTATGGCATTACCTTAAAGGGATAGTATACCCAAAAATGAAACATTTTCCATCATTTGCTCACCCTTATGTCATTCCAAACCTGCATGTGGAATACACAAGATGATATTTTGAGAAATGTCACAGTGGTTTTGTGTACATACAACAGAAGTCAGTGGGTGCCACTGTTGTATGGTAAACCAGCGTACTTCAAAATATTATCCTTTGTGTTCCTCAGTAGCAAAAAAGTCATACAGGTGAACTATGCCTTTAAAATAACTTATAAAATGTGGAGACTGAGTGTGTACATAGCAATGTCAGAGTGAAAAAATGCAACAATCAAGATGTGATTAGAGAAAAATGTATACGGTCGATTAAGCAATTACAATAGTCATATATTCTTTATATAATGTAATTTCAGTTTCCTGAAATCATAGTTATTAGTGTGACATTCTGTTTGCTCAATTCACAACCATTAAGTAATTGTTCTGATAACTGAGGATGTTTATACAAATTTAATTTCCTGTGTAAAAACTGTAAAGGGTTTTTATATACCTGACTCCAGAAAAACAATGATAACAAGAAAGATCAGTTGCGTGAGTCACTCTATATAACATGGCGCTGGATTTGGTGGATTTCATCCAGTAACTTGTCATTTAGAGACAGTTGATTTAACACAAGAAGTGGCTTTATACTTGGTGTGTCTGGCAACATAAATGGTAAAAGATTTCCCACATAATACTTTTATTGAACTGCAAACTCGTTCTGGTCCATGCTTGGAATGAAGATTGATGCATTCAAGAAACCTCATCAAGATCATGGCCTTACAGAGTCAAGCTCCCAAGAGAGAGATCTGGATGAGAGATGTTTTGTGCATGAACTTTTAACCTCTCTTGTCTCCATTACATCTTATTTTCTGAAGGGTAAGAATGATGTTTGGTTGGGTGATTAGAGGTAAGCATGCCATCCGCATCTTAATAACACACCAGATGGCTGTGATTCACCTGTATTCAATGTTTTATTAGGCTGTAATTCAGAGCTCAGATCTCTTACCAGGTGATGTTATCCGTGCATTGATATTACTCATTTCTACATCTTTAACATGCAAAATGTAAAAGTGCAATGGTAAAAACATTATTTTATTTCATTTATCATTTTTTTCTTTTTAATTGCCTGTTTCTTGTTTTTTTGTTTTAGTTTTGACATCCACAATTTGGTGACTTTTCCTCGTCCTTTAGTAATACTGTCAGCTTTATACAGTAGGCCTACAGTATAGGTGAAACTTACTCAGAACGTTGGCTAACATTCTCTAAAAGTTCTCTCAAAATAATAAAAAAAACGTTCTTGCAGTAACGTTAGTAGAACTATTTTAACATTAAATATTCTATTGAATAAAATGATAAAAATGATATTTTGAACGTTCCTAGAACATTCAAAGCATCATTTTTAATGTCTTTGTTAATTAATGTAAAATGTAACAGAAATGTTGTTACAACCTAAAATTGTGAGCTTCATAAAAGTGCTAAATGCAGATCAGTGTGGTATAAAATAACAAATAAACAGATTTATTGCCAACATTAAAGATGCTGTCATGAAGATTAGCAAGAGTACCAGGTTAGAAATGTTATAAAGATAAAACAGAGGAGTTCTGGTAATAAGCAAGGACAGAGCAACTTACTAGAGCGTTTATAAAAGAATATTTATGTTTCTTTTGGAGCTGTCATAATGATTAGAATAGCTTATCCTTTACCTCTGCTGTTCTCCAACGGTTAATAATAACCTACTATAGCATCAGAGCCCACAGGCTGTAAGTTCTCTTGCAGAACAAGCTTGGCGCCTGCATTGCAGAGGCTGTCGGAACCCAGATTGATTTGTAGCTATTGAGACAACAGTAAGTTGTTGCAAAAACCATTCACATCAATGCTGGAACCACACTGTTGAGGTCTGGGAGAAAAGCAAGGGGAAATTCTACCATCTGATGTTCTGCTGCTCTTAAATTTTTTATTACTGAACATACATAGTGCTCTTTAAAATGATGTTGCAGTAAACGCTCTTAATATGTTGTCCTTCGAGGCTTGGTAAATAAATATTTCAGTTAATCTGGGCATTTAACACCACAGGGTCCATGTTCGTTGTCAAGTGAATACCATAAAATGTATTGATTTCTGAAGAAACAGAGCAGTTCTTGATTAATCAGCTATAGTTCCAGTTCTTCAACACATTTGTGATTATAACAGATTGCGTCACCACTGCACTCGGTCATTATACTTAATCAGTACAAACTATACCAGCACGGTCTGTTGGTGTTCCAAAACAGTGTTGAAAGACCTTCAGTAAAGCCATGACATCCATTTACTGTTTAAAGTTGCAATCCGTAACTTCTTGGTTTAAAAATAAAAAAATCTGTTTTTGAGGACGTTCAAAACAATCTCCTTACCATACCCTGATTCTGAAATGATTTATAATTTGAGCTGTGGGGTATGATTTCCTGGGAAATGTCAGTTTGGCTTCATTTGACTTTAACATAGGTAATGTAACCTGCAATTTCATGTTTCAAACAGAGCTAATGATAGAGATGACAATAGCATTTAGATTTTTTTTGTTGTTGAACTTTTCTTAATTTACATTGGAGAGAGAAGTTTTTATATTTTTGGTTATTTTTCCACTAGGGAGGTTAAAGGAAAAATGTACAAAGATACATTTTCTTTTTGTACCTGAAGTAAATTTTACTTATTTTAAAATAGCCTCATTTTTCACTTTGACCAAAAATAGTTCACAGGAGTCTAAGAGTCTCTGGAGAAACTTTATTTTTCTAGAAATGCTCATTTTGATTGATTCCATTATTACGCTTACAGACAGTATACACACGGTACAGCTCATTACTTTATCATTGTGTACACATATTTCCAACTGAAATCTTATTAAATTTGCAATATGCTACACAATTTTCATGGTAGCTCAGTTCCATTCTTAACACAACAAAAACTTTTGACAACAGTTTGAGAAAAGCACTGTTTTATAAGTTTGGCATCTGGCTTCATTGCCACCAGTTCCAGTGTCTCTGCGTCATTCCCCAGCGATTCATCATATCCTGAACTCAGTTTCGACAGCTCTGTCTGTAGAGCACAGCACGCCGCGTTAAGAGCAGTGCTTGTTTTTCCTGCTTGTTTCGGAAACAGTTGCATCTCCTTCTGTTGGGAGCGGCAGGGGTAACTCCCGAAAATTCTCCAGCTTATCTGCTCGGTTATCACTCGTGCTGCAGCTCGCTCTGTATGGAAGGCACTACATGGTGAACTGTGGGCCAGTATGCTGGGAGCTCAAGCCTGGAGACGCGTTAAACATCTAGACAAAATCTTATAAGCCTGAAACCTGCATGTTGAGCTTACTCAGGGTGCCAAGATGTTAGGCTTTGAAAGAAACAGCTGAGAATTACCCATCGAGGGCTTCGGCTTAGCTGCAAATAGTAATAAAACAGAGAGCAAACATCCCAGCTAACAATTTTAGGTTGTAAGAATGTTGCCCTAACGTTTCCAATAAGTAGCAAAAACATTAACAATGTTATTTTGAAAGTTCTAGCAACGTTCAAAACATTCACGTTTTTAGATTTTAAATGGTTTTGAAATATTTTTTTAATTGTGTAACGTTTTTAAAATGTTCCACTAAATACTGAAGAATAATTTTTTGGTATATCATGATATATAGTGTTAAAAAACTTTCTACTAATGTTCCTGCAAGAATGTTTTTTGATAACTTTATTTATTAAATGAACATTATTAAACCTGTTATTTAAATGCTGATGGTAGTTTGAGCTTAAAGGTACTTAAAGTGAAGATGTGATAATATTTTGACTTCACTTACTATCAGGAATATAGAGTCGGTTTCTGTTTCTATGTAAAGTCTTCGGAGGCTCACACTAGCTCACTCATGTCGTATTGTTATATGAGAGATCATTAGAAGAGAACTCAGTTTCATTGTTACTGGTGAACACTATGTGATAAAGAACCAGTTTGAAAGAGACATTTGATCTTCTGATATCAGCTGTGATCCACTTTTGTTTCAGAGACAAGTGGGAAGTGAATGGAAGTGTAAGTATCTTGCACACGGATATTATCAGATGGATTCAGCCTTTTGTGTCTGTGACAGCTCACATTATTGTATCAGAACTGTGCTGCCTTCTCCACATTGCCTTGTTCTGAATTCCCTTTTTAACACTGGGTCGCTTTGAAGTGCAACGTTTAACAATCTTATTCGTCGTTAATCATTGATGAGCTCAGCAATGCTCAGCCGGATGCTTGTCCATTGTGTTTTGGGCCTGATATTTTAGCCCAGTTTTTATAAATAAATGCAACAGTTAGGATATGCAACAGAACCCAAATGCAATTGATGTTTCATTGTTTGTTATGCTGTACACATGCATAAGCTATTTTTAGACTACTGCTAACAATTTTAGGCTGTTAAGAACGTTTCCACAACGTTTCCTTTAAGTACCAAAACGTAATGGAATTAAAACTTAATGTTATTAAAAAAGTTCTAGAAACATTCAAAACATCCAGTTTTTTAGACGTTGTATTAAAGTTATTAAAAAGAACGTTATTGAATTATTTTTTAATTTTGTAACGTTTTTAAAATGTTCCACTAACTACTGAAGAATAACGCTTTTGATATATCATGATATATAGTGTTAAAAATGTTCTACTAAGAACTGCAAGAACTGTCTTTGATAACTTTAAGGGAACTGTTAAGAACGTTAGCCAACATTCTGAGAACGTTAACTGTTAGCTGAGTGATACCTGTAGTATGATGTGTATATGTGTGCCATTCGTAACACTAATTTCTCTGCTGCTTTAACCTCATAATGATTTAGGATTCATCAGGGATGAGAGGACCAGGTCTGTATTTGCAGCAGGTGTTACATAGAATGACGTGCTCTGTGCTTGAAAGTCAAATGTTCAACACAATGGCATTCCACATTAAGATTCTGGGCCTGTGGTTCAAAACAAGGCAGTCTTAATTACACTGCAGCGAAACAGCCAAGGGTAATTAAGCACAGGTGAGGTGAAACATTTGTGTCAATTATGCATGAGTTTTTAAGTAAAAGTCTCCAGCTGGTCATGCATATTCCCCAGTGAGTGAGGAGGTGGCTGATATTTACCAAAACAAAAAATTTGCAAGGTTTCTCTAAATATTTTTATTAAATCATGGCGGCGAAAGGTTGCAAAGAATGAATCGACCCCGCTGAGCAGCAACAAAGTCAACAACTTGCCATTATTAGAATGAATAATGAATCCAATTAAGATATTAATCTCATACGTGCGGTACTACGAATTCATAAAATATGTGTTGCTGCATAATTCACTCTGAGTGGAGCATCATCACTCACAGCAGCAACAGGAACTTCCTGCAGGGAGATAATTGTCTTCGTGTTTCCTGAAGAGAGAAACAACACATTTCTTCATTAGATTGAACAACTAACAGGATTAGGTGTAACTTCTTTTTGGCTTTTTAAAATAAAACGAAAAGGTTACGCAGACAGTCAAACGAATCAGTTTAGCTATATTAGCTAAAGCTATATTAACTATATAAAGCCAATTAGCTATATTAGCTGATTGGAGCTAAAATTGGAGCTAAATTGTTATGTACACTAAAAACTAAGAAAGTGTCGTGTAAACATGATTGATATGAATATGTCATTTATATGTGTAATTAATTTGAAGTGCATATTCAAAGTCAGACTCACTCGCAGATATTTACATGTACAGCACAGTTTGTAGTTCATCTTTGCTGTGTTAGTAGATTAATGAGAACATCCTTGTTTAGCTACAATTGAAACTTAAAGGTAGGGTTGGCAATTTCTTTTCCCAGAATTTTTTTATGTGCTGGCTGAAAGTCTATTCATATCCTGATACCAATCTCTAAGTAAAGTGGTATATATAAATATGTCTTCTGTGGAAGGTGCAGGAACATAAAATGTTTGTCGAATCATTGCATTTGCTCCCACTTGCCTGTCAAACTATGGGGCTGGATCTTATGCTTTCAAAGTTACAGTTAGCTTGCTATTGACAGTCTCTATGAAATTGCCTACCTTACCCTAAATTTAAATGTCTTTATTTCCTTAATAAAGTGGCAAGGACATTAAAGGCATGTTATTTACTACAACAAAACTAATCAACTAGCAAGAAAATATCATATGAACTTCAGTGTCTCCAATATAGAGTTGTTGTTGAAAAATCTTTTCAACAAGTAATGTTAGCCTTTACTATAAGAAAAAGTGAGTTCATAAACTGATTCTGAAAGTGTACATGTCAGACACATGCAGTTTATTATGCTGGAACAGGCTCACATTTGTTTCCTATTATAAATGTTAAATAGACTTTACCAGCATAGATAAAGATCAGTGCACGGATCTGTGGTCCATTGAGCAATCATAAAAGATCAGAAACAAACTAACTGTAACGCCATCATCACAATGCAGTAAGTCTGCCTATTGTTGTAGAAAAAATAATGTGTTATAGGCAGTTCATTGTAATACAACAGACTGGAAGCTGTCTGACTGTGCAGGGACAAAACCAACCAATCAGCGGTTAGCTGCAGATGACAGGGTTGTCCACCCCATCTGGATATAGATTTTCAAAGCGTGGTGTGCCAGACTCTTGGATAGATACACAATGACGTTAAAAGGATTAAAGGAAATTCCAGAGGGATGCTAAATGACAAGCATAACAATCCCAAATGCCAGTTTAGGAGGATCGCCCCTGCAGTAAAATATCTGCAGTCATTTTGGCTCTGCCGTGGAGTTACTGAGCTGTTGCTTTCAGTGAAGGTAGTGGACGTCCATAAATATTTGTTTGATAGGTTAATGCGCAGAAGGTCACAGAGAAGGTTCTCACCTAGAATTAGGTCCAGACGTACTTTATGGACCTCACTGATTTCATCACGAACGTGCCAGTCATGTCACAGTCACGAATGAGAGAATTTGATTTACTCCCCTTCTATAAAGACTGAAGACTCAGATATATAAAACTATAAACTGCATGGGTTTATGGGAAATATTGACTACTTTTAATATTGACTTCTGTTAAAGCTAAATTATTTAAGCATTGAAATTTTAGTGTTTAAAAAGCAGATAGGCAGAAGGGTTTATTGATAATTGATTATTTTTATGTTCAATGGCTTAATTGATTGATGAAATTGCTACTGTCTTTTAACACTGGAGCTTGGATTTATTCTCATCAGTAATATCTAAACATATAGGCCAGTTGCTGGGGAAGAACTGCAGAGGGTTATGGGGCAGTTCTTTGCAGTTTATTGTCTCTGTCTTTGGAGAGATCTGTGTCGTAATGCTGTTGCATTTCCTCCAGACTGTTTAATATTTCAGAGATGCATACGCCGCACAAACCTTATTTCACAATCTTTTTTTTTATTTATGGGTGTTTTGTGAACTATGGGTATTTTAATATCCCAGGGCTGATTTTTATTCATATGAACAAATTTCAACTTTCTTTTTTAGCTGTTTGAAGGTCACTTTAAAAAAATCTTGGACGCTTCTTTATTAGTTTTTATTGCTTTTTAAATGATTCAAAAAGCATGAACATATGAAACATTTAACTGCGTCTGTTTATAACATACAAAATGCTAGCTATGCAATTAGCTTTAACAATACAAATGAGTCTGCTATTTTATTCCAAAAATGTTTAACAAGTTGATCAATTCCATCGCAGAATGCTTTTAAACAAAATAAATCATTTGATTTGAAAATGTGGTAACGTCCTAACAATGAAAAATGAAATGTATTAATCTTTGTTCATGTTAATTAATGCTGATACATGTGTTCATTGATTGTTCAGCTAAGTTCCGGTTAACAGATACTTTTTGTATGGTTTTTTTTTATTTTTGTAAAATAAAAAACTTTTTATTTTAAAAACGTGTTAGTAAATGTTAAAATGAACTAAGATTGATGACTGCGATAGAAGTATTGTTCATTGTTAGTTCATGTTAACTAAGGTAGTTAACTAATGTTAAGAAATTGAACCAAATCTTACATGTTCCTGTATTCTTAGCAATGCAAGTTTAAAAGTGCATGTGCCATGTTAGTGGCAATTAACACGTCTGGAAAACTGTTCAGGATAGTGATACAAAAACTAAGACTGCTGCAGCATTATCAACCAGTACAGATAGTATTGCAGTGCTAGTTACAAATTAAGCACTGAAATAAATCAGAGGTATGAGTTTAGTGCATTCGGGCTGAAATAATAGTGTTGATATAGAACTACAGACTGTAGTTGCAGCATCACAGGAACAATAACATTCATTATGAATGCAGGAGCAGTCGGGTATGTGTGGGTTGTTGTTTCCAACTCTTTTAATAGTCTGCTTTGATTAACTTCATCTAATATAATATAAAATAACTGGCCACAGTTTGTGAGGCTTGAATTGCGAGCACAGCCTATTTGATAGCTTATCTGTGCATTTTCCAGACACAAAGCTCTCCCTATACTGTGATCAGCTTGTATACCCTGAGAACCGTCTGGGGAAAGATGAGATATTGAGGTAGCTCGTGGAGGACGCCCGCAGAAAGCAACTTAATTGCTTGTGAGCAATGCATGTGTCTCCTTGCACGCATCCCCCCACAAACAAACCTCACCACAGCAGGCATGAAGATTTCCCTGTCCGCAGCTTTAAAAAATGCTTGGTATAGCAAATTTTGCATATTGCACATAAGTCATAACACTTATCTTCCAATCTCAAAACCTTAAAGTGGCCTCAGATAGGGCAGAACCCGGTACATTAGACAAAGAGAGATAATGCATTTTTTCATGCAAAATGCAATCAAATGTAATGTGCTGTACTTGTGATGAGAACAGGATGTAATGACTCTCGCAGCTGCAAACCCATCCAGAAAGGCTACGGTTTGGGAGGAGATGATTAGGCAGCTCTCTGACTCCTCAGCATGTTCCGGGAACGAAAGATTCGGCTGAGTGAGATGTAGCTTAATGTTGCATGTGCCTCATTTTCACCCGCAGCTGAATGGAATTTTCAAACAGTACGGCTATGAGAATGAAACCTTTAGCGGGAACTGCAAACTGAACTGGGGGAGCACGTCCGCTTTCATATTGTGTGTTGAAACTTTGCAAACACTAGCAAAGAAAAAGATTCAGTTCTTAAAGCGACATACCATCATTTATAAGGCCAAAGATATTCAGGTTTATTAGAGTGTATTGCTGCAGTTTGTTACAAAATAATGGTAACAAAACAACGATAACATTTTCAGTAAATTGAAGGTCACATCTCGTGTCTCGTAACGGTTCTTGGATCCGTCTTTATGAAGCATGTACTTCAGATCAATATTAGCTTTTATTACTGTCTGAGGTCTTATTGTACAGCTCGACTTTCTCAGTGGGTTTTACAGCATCGCCCCCAGAACCATGACACGAATGACAAACATGCTCAGCATACAAAAGCTTTACCTTTGAGCATCACCTCAGACGATCACAGGAGACCGTCCACAGTTCAACGTATCTGGACGTTTTTTAGATGTGATGCAGTTATCTTAGCATTTTGCACAAAGGTTTTCCCCCTACAATACCTAATTATCGTAATTACTTTAGAGCATAATTACAGCGCACAGTATATGCAAATTTACTGCGTGCATGAAATACCCATACAGAGATTTTGTTTTGTTTACATAATCATTTATCTGCTTATGTGTTTTTTTTAGTGTACAATGCATGTTATAAACAATAGAATGTTTTGTGTGCAACGCTTCTAAAGCCAAATTATATGATAAAATGAGTGATTACACTTAGCGTAAAAGATGTCATTTGTCATATTCTTTGATCAAAAATCATATTTTATGTAAGCGCTACAGTAATGACTGAAGATGGTCATTGCTTTTCATTTGTCTCACCGCATGGCATTTCTCCCTCAAAGAAGCAGATTATATAAAGATGAGTGATGGATGCGACACAGTATTACATAATGTCAAATAAGCAACCTCATCACAAACGTTCACAGCGGCGCCGCATATTAAGACATTAGGGTCTAAACGCATATTATTTGCATAGCTAGTTGTGTTCATTTGTATATTACATGTCCATTAAAGTCACATGAATGTTTGGGATCAGCTGAATGAACTTTTTGTGGTTGACTTCAGACCTGACATCAGCGGAGGACTGTTCAGGAGACACTGAAAGATTGTGCTTTTGAGAAAAGAAATTAATCATTGTGTGAGTCCTCGAGCACCAGCCAGGGAAATAAAGCGAGAAAAAAGAAAGCTGAGGAGCAAGGGGCCGGTGAGAGGAGAAAAGTGCCACCACTGTCACCTTTAAACAGCTCCTGGAAGCTGTTTCCCAGATTTGATTTGTCTCACTTTCAGGGAAATCTTGGCCCTGCATTCACAAAGACATCACTTTACATCCTGTCAGAGGCGCGATTCATCTCACAGCACCCACTGCTGCTGGTATGGATCTCATTACCTCCATCCCACCAGAAAAAGATTCTGGGAATTTAAAGGAACAGTGCACCTGAAAATGTAAATTCTGTCATTTACTCACCCTTATGCCGTTTCATCCAGAATGACTGACTTTCTTCTTCGAAACACAAAAGATCATTTTATGAATATCCAGTTTGGTGGATTTAATATTCACTCCTCCTCTATTAAAATAAGTTTTACAATGGATGATAGCAGAGGCCTCCAGTGAGGTTCACAGCCCTGCAGAGTTTAGATCCAGCTGTAATTAAACACACCTAAATCAGCTAATCAAGGTCTTTGGGACTGCTAGAAACATCCAGGCAGGTGTGTTGGAGTAGGCATCTAATAATCTTAGGTTGTTAAAACATTTCCCTAAAACATTTCCATTACATAAAAACATTTTCTTAATTATTTTGAATGTTCTAGGAATCCTCCAGTTTTTGAAAACATTAACGTTACTGTTTGGTTATAAAAATATTATTTAAACTTAATTTTGCAAAACTTTATTTTATTAAAAACATTTTTCTAATGTTACTGCAAGAATGTTTTTGCTAACTTTGAGAGAACTTTCAGTGAACATTAGCCAATGTTCAGAGAACACTCCCTGTTAGCCGGGTTGGAGTGAAACTCTGCAGGTTTGTGGCCCTCCAGGAACATGGATTGGAGACCCCTGTGCCCTAGATTAATCTGAGTAGATGTGGAGACCACTGGCTCTAAGGCAAAATTTTGTGACTTTTGTTTTTCACGGTTTATTTGTCTGCTGTGTTAATCAAAGCATTACAATTAGCTGATAGCCAGTTGCCACTGGTTTGAGGGCCCAGACTTCTTTAATCTACCGCAGTAATCATGCAAAGATAACACGGTACATCTGTAGTCCTGCTAATAGAAAACACACAGAGTTGTTAGCTAAGCCCAACTTTCCCGACTCAAAGGCCAAGAAAGAGGAACAGAATAATAGAAGCATACATCACTGTCAGCACCTCACAGCCTTGTGATTGATGAATTCAAGCACTGGAGATCCTAACTTACAGCTCACTAATGTCCTGATTATGCCCGCTACCCCATGTGACTGAACTCTGCTTCACTTTAGATTATTCAAATACCAGCAGCCCTATTCCCAGCCTCCACGTAACCAATCAGCTTTCCTAAACATGCCACCAATGAAAGAGCGGATGAGATGGTAGCCGTACAGAAGCAGCTTTGGTTTTATCCACATGCTGTCAGCACAAGCAGGAAATAAAACCTGTCATATCCATTTATGCACGTGTCAAAACTCTGTCATTGCATATGGGTGCCACGCATTAATCCTGGTTTAACACTCCAACCTCGGTGGATGAGACAAATGATTCAAGCTGAATCTAACACCATCTGATGTCTGTAGGTCACAGGAAAGCAAAGAAGGAAGTCAATGATTCAAATATATGCTTAGCAGATAAGGGTTTCCTTTTAACTTACTAAACTACTTCTCCTAAGTCTGCTAGGAAGTGATTTAAGTATAATAAGTCTACATTTAATGTATGTATGTGGAAATATATGGACATCCCGCTTGTTATTGATGAGTTTGGGTATTCCAGCTACACCTATTACTGCACCATTATTTACATGCATAATATCAAGCAGACAGCCATGCAGTCGCCTTGCAGTAGGCAAACATTTACAGTAGAACGGGGTGGACAAGAAGTCAACAGACTTTAAGTTAATAACGTACTGCTAGAGGATGCCACCAGTAAACTGATTTACTAAGTGGACTACACAAAGCCCAGACTTGAACCCTGCTGAACACAGTTGGGATGGATTTGTAATCAGCCTGTAAGACTGTATTGTTAAAATGTTGCACTAACAATTTAAGAATAACATTTTAATATATAATGTTTAAAAACATTCTTCTAAAGTTACTGCAAGAACATTTTTGATAACTTTGAGAGAACTTGTCGAGGTAACTGTTAGGTAGGTAATCAGAATGGATTTGCTGTAAAAGATGTAAAAGATTTTTGGTTTGCTTTTTAATTCTAACAACATTAATTCTTTATTAGTATTCTGTAGAACTCCATTCAGCTCTTGTGTGGGAAGACTTACAATTATGATTAATGACTGTAGACTGATATTACTGTGTAAATTATAGAGCTTGAATGAGAGGAAAGCATGAAATGAAAACATAACCTTTAACATAAGTCACAAACACTGACCTCCACAGGAAAGGGACGTACAGATGGACAGCCATCTTGTTAAAATGCAGTCTGGGCTGCTCGCTTGTTTTGTATTACTGTGTTTGTTCCCAGCTAACAGAGAACATTATTCTTAGAATGTTGAGTAACGTTCTTTAAAAGTTATTAAAAATGTTCTTGCAGTAACATTAGTAGAACTTTTTTACTGTTATATATCATATATATATATATATATATATATATAAACATAATTCTTAAGTTTTTAGTGGAATGTTTTAAAAATGTTACAGAATTTAAAAAGTTTGAAAATGTTCTTATAACCAAGCAATAATGTTAATACAATGTGTAAAAAAACTAAAACAGCCCACATACATTTTTTGAATGTTTTTGTTACTCAGTGGAAACGATAGGGAAATGTTCTTACAATCTAAAATTGTTCACTGGGCTATTAATATTCAACAGAATAGTCTCAATATCACTCTTGGTGATGTTTATGGAATCATTCTAGCACTGATCTGAAGCAGCGTGTGAAATTCAAAGCTTCTTCTGCAGAATCTTCCACATTCATGTGGAAATTGCTTGGAATGATAAGGCAAGTGAAGGGTTATTGGAGCATTTTCAGCAAAAACGAACGAGTCCTGGAGGTAAAAAAATTATAGTTCATTTAACTTTTACCCCACAGATAATGCATTTGCCTAATATAAGCTAATGGCATATTTATGATAATAGAAATTGAGCTGACCGTACTCGTGATGCACAGAAATACGATGGACAATTTGGAGCGATACAGTGTTGAGTTCTGGAGCTGAGTGGAACTGAGCAGAACATCTCATGGTCCAGGGTTTAGAAGCAGATGTTTTTGTGTTCATTGACAAACATGCTCAGTATTCAATTCACATCCTCTATTCCATTAGATGGTATAAACACTCATTAAATTCACTGAGCTGTAACTACAGTCAACTCACTTTTAAATGAATTCTCCCTCTGCATAAACATGTTCGCCCTTGACTTATCAGCTGCATTGAAGTGAATTAGAATGGGCAGCTATCTGATGTATGGAGATGGAAAGACTGGATTTTAATGTAGGCATGGCCAGTAGTGAAAAAATGTCCCCAGAGGACTTTCACCGAATGCTATCAGAGAAATTGTGTTCACAGCACACGTGTGTGTGGATCGGTGGATAGCGGTCGATATTTATGTGTTGTTGGAAGTGTGTGAAAATTGAAGGAGGTTTTATGGATGGATATAAACATGCAAATGTTTTGTTTCGTTTTCATTTCCGTAATGGAAAAATCCAAGTCACGTGTGCACCAGGACCTTCGTGAGCAAACAGAGGTATTTTTAAGTATTTTTAGGAGTGAAAAATGTATTTTAAATTGGGTGTTCTTTAAATCAGTGATAGAATGTAAACATTGTATTTGTAATTATTATAAATATATTTTAAAATACGCAAATAGTAAAAGCATTTAAACATATGATTATTACACATACAATATAACCAGATCATGTTTGGTATATACACTTTTATTGTACTATGTGGCTTGCCAGAGGGGGTTGGGCTCTCCGAGCTGAGTCTGGTTATTTCCGAGGTTTTTTAAAGGGGAGTTTTTTCCTTTTCAAAGTCACCTTTGGCTTGCTCACTGGGGGCATTAGGGCATTTTTCCTGTAAAGATACTTTGATCCAATTTCAAAAAGGGCTATACAAATAAAATAGTCTTGCTTCGACTTAACTTGACTTGTCCTGACCTTGTTAAAGCGAGTTTGGTTAAAAATAGTGTGTAGTGTCCACATTTATTTGTGATCCAGCGCTGAGTTACAGGAGAACTTTGACTGGTTCAGCTCTGATTATAGCTGGCTGACAGCCAGATTCTCACAGATGGCTTATGGTCACTGCATCTCACACCTTATGCTTCTCATGTATAAAGTGCAGACGCTGGCAGCTACACCTACAGACGAAAGTAAAAAAGAAAAAGAATGATTTCATTTTAATGACTTTTTTAAACCAAGCCATTCCTCTAAAACCAGATCTTCCTAATTACTGTTTCATTTGTAACTAAAATCACCTTGCAAATGTAGCACACTCAGGTAAATATCAGAAAAGTACAGTCATAGGCAATTAAATACATCAGATTCCTCACAAACACAGCTTTCTGTTTGTCGTCCTGTATTTTCCTGCATTTATAATTCAAAACAAACTGCAGAGAAGCTTCAGCAGGGTTGACAGGAGTGAAGCGGTCAGATAGACGCCGTCAGGAGAAGATATCACACGCTGCATGATGATCATGGATTTCATGAGAGTTCAGCAGGGCAAACCGCAGGGGAGAGAGAGAGAGCGAGAGAGTTGTGCACTGGCCTGTCACATGAATGAAAAATACTCTGCTCTAAAGAATAGATGGAGTTGTATGGAGACCTCGACTCATCCTTTTCAAACAGCTCCCACTATGAAAGCATATACGTTATGTGGGAGTTGGATGGTGGGAGAAAAACAAAACAGATATAAATAATTTCACTGTGTGGTGCTACAGACAAGAAAAATGAATAAGGGAGCAAGACGTCGGCATATATGTCTTATTAGACAGCATCTTATTGCATATTTTCTACCTCTAAATGACTACATTTATAAATAGCTGCATTGTGTTGTTTATCTTGTGAATGCCTGAACTGCTGATAGACGTACCCGTACTGGCTCTGTTCCAAACACTAGCGAGCTACCTTGCTAGTGCCACCACGGGCAGCTGCCTTCTAAGGGAGCGTCATAATTGAAATGGAACTTTATAAGTGATTGATCTGGAATGCTTTGCAATACTACTTACATAAGCAGCAGCTCAAGTAACTCCCCACGTGAAATGTGCAGAAAACTCCAGAAAACTAGAGTTTAGTGTTAGCATGTTGCCAACCTAACAATGCAATGCTCTAAAAAGTATTAAAATGAATCCATCTATCTATCTGATGGACATCCTCCGCTTGGACGATACTGATATGTAATATTATCAGCCAATACATAACTCCTTTAAATTCTAGGCTATTTTAATGGCCATTTACCTTTTTATCTTTCGGTTTCTGCTCTGTTGCATCTTGGACACGTTCCATGTGCTGCAAAGGTAGTGTGCATTCAGCGTGAAAGAGCCAGAGAGATTCACACTCGAGTGAAATAGTAAATGTGACCTGTTATCAGTGAACACAGCAAGACAGAGCGAGCTTCTCATTACTCTCCCAGACAGCATGATGGGTCTCTTACCAATGTGAGCTGACTTCTTCACTAAAATCACAATTTCAGCCCAGTGCAGTTTTGGGAAGGAACTAACTAAAAGCAGTGACACCAATAATTGAATTACATTTTTCTGTAGCGTGACAGTAACGAGCTGTTTTTATAACAGTAAAGCTTTTCCAGTAACAACATACATCACAAATCACATGACATTACAGACACACTGTAGTGAACCGAGCGAGTTGAGGCAACAAATTATACTCCACTAGAATTCATCTCTCTCTCAGATAGTATTAGGAAAGCCGGTTTATTTTAGCGTGTTTGAAATTATCTACCTCACTGGTGTCCTATTTGTTTTTGGTTTTTAATAAATTAATAATAAGACGTTGGCCCCCTATAAGGGGCTTTCTGTTAGTAGATTTTAATGTAGCTTCGTTTCCTCAAGCGTGGCTTGACTGTAGATGTCTAGCTACAAGCTACTTATAATTTAAAAGTTGTTTACCAGATGATATCACATGGTAATAATGTTGCACTTTGATATACTGTACTATGTACCATAGTCAAGAATGATGACTGTAGTTATTTACAGTGGGTTTTTATATGGTACTTCAGGTTACAAAATCTTAGAGTATTCTTGCTTTTTCTATGGTGCATGTCCAAAAACATGATAATAACAGGATTTTGCAGTGATGTTTCATATGAGCATTGCCCAAATATTAAATATATAACGTAGCATTGTGTGTACCTTATTTGGTTGGTGTTGGTTTATGTACAAGGCGGATGGCCATACAGTCATATTCAGTCCAGTGTTTCTTTATATGCTGTAGAAGAACTCAGGTATTTGAGTGACTCGTTTATTGATTTAAAATGGTTTATTAATTTCTGAAACCTTGTACTTGACCACCATTAACTCTTTGATGAGCAATCTTTATGAGTTCAACCTGACCTGCATAACATGAGTTTACTACCAGGAGCTTTGCAACGGCTTATAACATTTCTAAACTTTCGATCTCTCCTACTTATGGGGCATATTATCACAGCTGTGTCATTTATTTGAGTGTGCAGTGCCAGAAGCAACAGATAACAGCAGCTTCCCAGCTACCAATTTAAGGTTGTAAGAACGTAACAAAACGTTTCAGTAAGAATGTTTTCATTAAGTAACAAAAAGATTAAAAAATTTCATTTTTAATGTTCTAGAAACAAAATGTCACTTTTTTGACATTGTATTAACATTACTGCTTGATTATAAGAATTTTAACATAGAAGAATGTTTTAATTCTGTAACATTCCTACGTTCCACTTACAACTTAAAAATTGTTTTTCATATATGGTATAAAACGTTCTACTAACATACTGCAAGACGTTTTTGATAACTTTGCACAAACTTTCAGAGAATCTTAGCCAACATTCTGAGAACGTTCTCTGTGAGCTAGGTTTTACCAAGCTGTTTTTCCATCTGTATTGCTTCAGTGACCTTAAGCCCGTGCACAAGCTTTCCCAGCGACGCAATTCGCCGTGTTCAACACGCTGTACGTCAAGCCGCACAGCCTCAAATCACTGTTGATCTTGATGTCAAAACATCACAGGCGCACAGATATAAGGCAGCGCGTAGCTTATGTTCCAGTGGCTGGTTTAGGGCCGTTTTTCAGGCATGTGTTGCCTGCGGCGGTGCTGTCGTGTCACGGAGGATCTGCTCTCTGCTCAATCTGCTCTCACGCAGGATCTGGAGCGCGGATGCAGATTGCGAAAGCACCTGTATCTTGTCTCTTTTTCCCCGAATGAGCAGAGGCAGGTCGGGATGCATGGATTTAACAGCACCACATGAGGCAAGCAAAGCAATCGGACGCGTTCATATCACAGCGCGTCTGAGGCTGAGCTGAAACCCCGGGCTGCCACGCCACAGGGGGGCTTTGTGTACAAGGATACCGAAGGTCAAGTCGGCGTGTTTTATCTCATACACAACATGACACCCCTCTCTCTCTCTTCCGCTCGGCATGTGCAATCATTCTGTTCATCTGCATGGATGAAAGCTTTGTGTATTACAGAATTCCCCAACCGGCAACACATTTGCTGTGACACTAATTTGAAATATTCAAATGGAGACACAAGAAATTACTTACTAATTTGTAGGGCTGTCAATTTGAAGCGTTATGTGATTAATTGTAAAAAGAAATCATGCAATCAAAAAATGGGATTGAAAAACATGTCTGAGAAATAGATCGCTGGATACTGTAGACCAGTGATGATGAGATGTGTTAAATCACATGGAAATGTCACTTTTTGTAATGGTAATTCAATGCTTAGGTCTAACAATATAATGAAATGTTTTTGAATTATGTTTTTTTGAGTGCTTTTCTCAGCAAATATCGATTATTACAATACAAGATTAATTAACTGGCATATTGTGAGAGCCATACTAATTTGTAATTTAGCTAATTTGTTATTGACCCAGTGCTTTAAAGGGGTCCTGTTATGTGCTTTCACTTTCTCGACTTAGTATGTTAGTAATGTTTCTTTTTAAGCATAAACTATAGCTGCAGTTGCAACTCTCAAAGTTCACTGCAAAGGGACATATTCTCTTAAACCTAAATCAGTTTTTAAGGACTACAATAAAGGGGACTACAGTTCTCTTCTTCCTGGATTTGTGATGTCATGATCCCCAGAATTTGAATAAACGCCGCCCTTCGTGTCAACTGCGTGACATTTCTGGGCAGTGCGCACTAGGCTGTTAGACAATTAGCCGACACACTGGGTCAGCTAACCAATCTTAGTCCGTTCTGTATTTCAGAAGGAGGGACTTCGTAGAACCAGGAACTCAATAGCCCGTTTTTATGAGAATGGAAACAGTGGTGTAGAATAAAGGTAAAATAAGTAAAAAATGACACATTTTTAAAAAACAAAGCATGAACACCTGCTGTAGTGAACCCCCAAAAACATAATCAAGACTTCGAAAAGGCATAATAAGATCTCTTTACAGTGCCACAGGTTGGGGCCTCACAGTAACCTGACGATGATATGGAGCGGGAGGTTGGAGAAAAATCAGCTGGGTTTCATTTAGCTTAGATCCGTTTCTGTGACTTTAACAGAATACGCTTAGTGATTAAGATCAGTGCCGACAGAACCCGATACTATCTGATTTGTCCTAATTTATTTAACGCTTGTTTATTAAAAGATTTCCAAATGATATCATTTATACTATCAAAATGTCTTTGAGAGTCTCAGAATGTTTTCATCCCACTTTAAGGTTTTATTTTTAGACGCTCTTTCAGCCAGCAGCATATTTTCAACAAAACAATGTAATTTCCCGACACAAAGGGCTGCAATCCATCATGGGCCTCAGAGAAGTAAGTTCTGAGCACTGGCTGAGGCTCTTCTACTGAAGTTGCCCCGTTATTCTGAAAATACATGTTTGATCTGTGTGTTGGATAATACTTTCAATTTTTGAAGAATGCTGAAACTGATGTTTGACTGATCATTAAGGACAACACAATTTGTCTTGTAACTGGACACTGGGTGACTTCACTAAACATTTCTTGAGTTGTATTTCAGCAAAATAACCTGTGATGTACTAACCACACGCATTTTTTAGTTTTAAAGAAACTTTTGTGTACATTTAGTAGCGATCTTTGCAGCAGAAAAGCATTTTAATAGGGCACGTCCAGAAGTGACATGCAGGCAGACATCTAGCATTCCAGTTTCCTGGACCTCTGTGGTGGAGTGATGCATTTTAGGTCATGCAGTCTCCTGCATCCTCCGCAGTTTAGCACTCAAAACTAGCTTGTAAGATTTGGAATTGCAGGATGCAAATTGGGTGTAGCACTAATGTATTGGCCATGTTTCCTTATTAGCATAACTTTAGTGAATTAGGTGAAAAACAATGCAGATAAACAGTGTGTGTGATTAAATGACACTATTAGTAGGTGCAGTTTATTCCTGGTCTGGATGAAGTCATCGCAAATAACAAACCATGACAAACGACAGTAATACAAAACACAGATAACTATCAGATAACTAATTTGTACTATTTTATACTCGTTTTAAGGTTTCTCCTGCAGACAAATGCAGGACAGCAGCTCACACACAGTCTCTGATAAAAAATGCTTGCATGTTTGCTGCAAAATAGAGGACATCCTTCAGCATTCCGCCGTTTTATGCCCAGAGATGGTGAGACAGAGAGGGAAAGAAAAGCACACAGGGACAGCAGCCAAGTGTGACAGCAGCGTTCACATTTCTCCAGAATCCTCGCCGGGCTGAAGATCTGAGCTGAATGCTGAGCGCCTCTGTGCCGCACTGCCGCTCCACCCCGCCAGGATCATAAAAAGCAACCTGAGCACAGAGGACGAGGCAATGGCCTCCACCTCGCAGAATTAACAGCAGCCCTTAAATTCCACGGAAGGTGGCCATGAGTTCTCCGCCGTTTCTGGTCTGTAACTGCGCTCTTTACCCACAATGCCTGTGAGAAATAATTTGTAAACAATATGACCTTTTCGTTAGTCCAATCCTTCACTTTGGGTGCTTGGGCTCAGGATAATATAACAGCCATGTAAAGTGCAAATTCCACTGATTTATAGATTACCAGAGTCTCTATTAAGGTTGTAGTTGATCTATGATGAGGATAAAGTAAACAGCACACATACTGTGCACATAACGAGTCTTATTTACTGCTACTTTTTAATATGTGCGCATGTATTTGTGTGTGTAACCAGGTGTGAACGTTTTCATGCAATGAATCAAGTTCACATGTTTTCCCTAAATTTAGCATAAAATTTAGAATCAATGCAAGCCACATATGTGCAACAATTATAGATTTCTGATGGCCTTAGAAACAATGTGTTAAGCTGAATTAATTTTTTATATTATTAAACTGAATATCTAAATGACCAAACATTAAGTCTCAGAATTAAAATATGTTATAGCTCACTTTGTCTGGGATAGAGAATGGTCTGTCAGAGAATGGTTCCTATGGCTAATGTTAATACCAAAACACAAGTTTTGTTTAGCCATATACGGTAAATATTGTTTTTCAATGGTTTTGGTAATGACACTATTGGCTTTACTCAAAGGTGCTGCGTGTTTTAGGGGAGTGTGCATCTTTAAAGACAGCAAGAAGACTTCTGCGAAGAATGACAAATGGCTGTACAAGAGAGATGTGTGGAGAGCTCTTATGAACATGATTTGGGTGTGTAACTGCCGACATGGGCTTCCGCTTTTGGAATAATCCATATTCATCAACATTACAACAAGCCTCAGAATGAATATATGTGCGTATACACCTGCAAATCTGACGTGAATTTATTGAGAACCTTTTCTGCACACATAAGTACACAAGTGTATGTGATTATTAGTAAATGATACGCATGCATTATGCATGTATTATACTGTACAGTGCACACATTTTTAATATACGTGCACACGGTTTAAAGATGTAGCTCACAGGGAGAAATGTAACTTGGTTTGTTGGTGTTATCTAATACAGAGGGAAAGATTAGATTTTCCCCCAGCCTGGTGTGTCAGACTAGCTTTAGTCAGATCTCACTTGATTTACCCGTATAAGTAATGAATGAATAATTATCTTGACAATGGAAGTAAAAAAATCATACCGATGAATAACTGAATACTGTTTTTACTGTACTCACCAGGTTCAGACAAAATGCACTGGCCATTTTCATCTTAAATATCCAAACAGGAGTGTTGTTCTCTGCTGTCGTAAATGATAAATGCGTAATAATAATAATTTATATGTATTGTTTTATGTATTATATTTATATTTAATAGTAATTTGCTATATAAAATACAATAGTATAGTCATTTATTAATTTATAATATAATATAATATAATATAATATAATATAATATAATATAATATAATATAATATAATATAATATAATCTTTGACATTCGGCTGAGTTGTGATGTATGTCATGTTTTATGACGTGTACTGTTTTGCATATTTCATTAGATTCTTTGGCCATAACTAAATAGCTGGAGGCCAGCTGCAGTCCTGATACAGACCATTTAAATGCAAATCAGGTCTGTTCATATAAAACTGAGATCTATATCGCAGTAGACCCTTGGAAGTGAGCGTTCAACAAATCACCTCTGGGCTCATTTAGCTCTGAGTTTTACAGTTCTTCAGTAATCTTATCCTGTTCACTGCATCACCCAGTCCGACCTGTAGGACCAGCGCTACTCTGCATGAGTTAACCATTGATCCAAGCCCAACTGAGGCTGACCTGAGGTGTTTCTCAATATCAATGTGTTACAAAAGGAGTGAAGTGTCTGAACCTTTCAGCCGCTATCGAGTGAAGTGCTAAGCTAATAAGATGAAGCCTGTTTTGCTAAGATCCTGGTTGTGTTCTTTTTGGATGGCTGTCAATTCATATAAAGATCTCCAGCCTGAGGGGCATGGAAGAGATAGAGCGCATAGAGTCTCTTAATAGGCGGCAATTGGAAAGCAGATCAACATGATGTGCAGTGTTTATAGTGAGAAATTAGACTATTGGGTTATCAGCTCCTGGTTTTGCCTCCAGTATGATACATGACTTGGTTCTGCAAACACTCCAATGTGTAGACATTATGCTGTGGTATTAGTGCGCTTTCAGTATTTGGCCCTGCGTTCTGCTTGGAACTATATTGTCTTTCTCTCTTTACAACTTAAAGGCTATTTCTTGGGGGCTAGCAATAGCAACCTAGCTTTGAAAGCATAACATCCCCAACCTCTCTTCAGAGCGTTAAAAGCAATCTTTAGGTTTATAATTGTATTAAAAAACTAGGTTTAAAATTGATGCTTTGATCTGTACTTAATTTCTGACTTGTGCAGCCATAGAGAATGTAGGAAATGTAGTTTTGTCTATCAAATTTGTGGCAAACTGTAAATATATGGTCAAAATTTAAAAAATTGAGATGACCAATGACAGTCCAATGACGCCCTCTACTCAGAAAGTCCAGACTGTTCCAGAATGTTGATGCCATTAATACTTCACCATTCATCTTGTTAACACAATCATTCTGACATGACATTGAAGGCCATAAACAATAAATTTGCTTGCGTGTGATTCTGAATTTTGACCTTCTTCCTCATCCACTGAGATAGTACCATCTCTACTGAACTTTAAATCAATAAATCTTAAACATCACGACATAAAGTTTTCAATTAAGAGTCATGTTGAGTGATATTGGCTGGTTCAGACAGCTGGTCAAGCTTAGAATGGGTTTCAGGGAAAATATGAGCTGTCTCCGACCAATGAGAGGCTTCATAAATTAGCAAGAAATTAAGTGGAACTCAAGAGCGGGTTTGGTCCAGCATCCAGACCTCTTCCTGTGCTTTATGAGGCCTGGAGTGATAATACATGACGAGATGGGGACTCTCTCTGTGCAAATAAATAGAGGGCAAGACTGTGGAACTTGTGGGGTTTAAGGCAAGATATGCCATGTACATCATCATAATGGTGCATATGTCTTCTTCTTGTGTGTTTCTAATGCTGTATAACTTGTGTTGATAGTGAAGCATACAACATATGTACACTCAACGTATGTACACTCTGGAAAATAAAGGTTCTTTAAAGGTTCACTGCGATGCCATAGAAGAATCATTTTTGGTTTGCTAAGAACCATTCAATCAAAGGTTTTTAAAAAAAGCATTTCTTTCTTACCTTATTGTAGTCTAAAGAGCCTTGTTCTACTACAAAGAACCTTTTGTGAAACAGAAAAGTTCTACAGATCTTAAAGGTTCCTACAACCAAAAATGGTTCTTGTATGGCAACATGAAGCACCCTTTTTTAAAAAGTGTATAAAAGAAGAAATAGGAGTGATATTTAGGCATTACTGTAGTGAAGGGCTCTCCAATCCGTCCCAGACCTGCAGAGTTTAGCTCCAGCCTACTCCAACAAACCTGCTGGATGTTTCTAGCAGTCTCAAAGACCTTGATGTGCTGCTTCAGGTGTGATTCATTAGGGTTGCAACTAAACTCTGCAGGTCTGTGGACCTCGTTGAAGACCTCTGATCTAATGTTTTTATTCCATGCGCATTTAAAGCACTTTATGTTGACCAACCGAACAGAAACTGACTCCAGCCAGATGAGAGATTACATAGGACAAGCAGATGAGTAAATCGGAGGAGACAGCTCCAGACAGCCCAAGTGTTAAATCCACACCTTAAACTGCTTCTGGTTTCCAAGAAAGCATGGCTCGTTTTATATGATGGGACACACTAATCATGCTAGATGTCTAAATAAGACCAATATCAAATTGAAGGGCACAATAAAAACACCAGAATGATGCCACATCCATGATATTGAATCGGACAGAACTCTAAAAGCCGAACGATGGTTCTGCTGCTTTGCATATGCTTCGAGTGACAGTAGCCGAAAGCCTGTTTGTGCCAACTGCAGCTCAATTTGAGCCTCTTCATAATACATTTATGTCAAGATTGAGATCGCAGGCTGATTAGAGCTTTCTCGTGCTGCTTTAGGGTAAAACTGGAACAGTCTGTGATATCTGTGATAAGCTAATAGAAAAGGAGAAAGTCGTAAAATAATAAGCAGTTTCACCATTGCTTCCTGAGTTAAATTTTAATGATCTCTCATGACATAATTATATTTGAGTGCCGGAAACCTGAATGTTTTACCCATTAAATTATATATTTGCAAGAAGTGTCAAAAGTGGTTTTATTAACATGACTGCACAGACATTGTCACCTTTTTACGTGTTAAATACTATGTTAAATACACTATATTTCTAGAAGATCACAACAGAAGCCATTTTGGAAGTAACGAGCTGCCGTTTCAACTACGTTTGAGCCACGAATTAAGAACGATGTTGTATTAAGGATGTACAGTATTAAAATTGAGCAACACAGAAAAAAAATTCTCATTTAAAGAATCTTTATTTGATTTTCCAAAACACTGTATATGCTCAATTGTGTGCAGGCTTTCTCAAATATTTATAATTTTAATAACAAACTAACCTTAGGTCTGCCTTACAGTATAAACACAGCAGAGGAACAAACACGTTGGATCTGCCGTGGCGAGGCGATCCCATACACACGGGAGTGATGTAAAATTCATGATATTATATTGAGCATCAACCTCTGCCCAAATAAGGCAGAGCAGACTGTGAGATATTGAAATGAGCAGAGGACATTGTCCTTTCAGCAGGAATACATTATGCATTAATGCACGTAACCGTAACAGATAAAAATTAGGCCTGCTTAAAGGGATTCAAAATATAGTGTCAAAACTGATTCAGTCAAATAATATCACAAAGTCCACCACCCTTGAGGAGGGACTACAGGAGATCCAACACACACACACACACACACACACACACACGCTCACCTTAGTTGTCTCCTGCCAGCCCTGGGAATCAAACCTGCAACCTTTGATTTGCAAGTCAGACTCTCTTACCATTAGGCCACAACTGCCCCCATCTATGACAGCTGTAATAACTGAGTTGCATGTACTGCACTGCATTAGTTTACTGTGTGGAAAACAATAAAACATCAGCAGGTCTGAATATCACTTAGTTTGTTCCAATCAACTGTTGTTTGTTCCTATCGGCTGTAAACCCGATGTGCACCTGTCGCTGACTGTGTTCAAAACTTCCTCACTGCCTCGCTGTCCAGTCAGTCAATGACATAAAAACAGGCTTTTTTTCCAGACAGGCTTCAACGTCACGTCTAATGATCCAGAACAAATGCAAATGAGCTTTAGATATAACCAAGCAAATTTAATGTTCAGATCTTGATAGAAACTGAGTCATGGTTGGAAAATGGATTTTTATAAAATATTTGAATTCATTTATCTCTGTAATTGCTGCAAAACTGTCATTTTAATTTCCACAACTGAAGGCTGATCATTCAACAGACTGTGACCTTCGCTTAGATGAAGATGCATGCAACAGTTTACCACCATGCATGTGGAGATGGCTTACAAATGCCCTGTCACTCGCCCATCCAACAGAGTCGGTAGGAGGTCCAGTGGACATGTGTTACATGTGGGCCCACTGGTAGATGTGTGTGAGATGTATTAAGTACATTTACAAGACGTTGAATTTGCAAGGGTTCTTGTATATCTTGTATCTAGTATAATTGACTGCAGAATGCACAAAATACCCTCACTTACTTGAGCAGGTACAGATCCTAAATTCAAAGCACATTTTGGTGTGGTGCACACTGGCCATTCAAAGCTACAGAGGTCAGCAAATATCCCACCTGGTTACACACGTCACATTTAATTACTGGACATTTCAACCATTCCTGCCCAATTACTGTACAGCTGTTTTGGCTCAAGCATTGTGGGCAAGTGGTCACTGTTACAGCAAATGTTAAAACAGTAAAAGGATGTGCACTTTACAGCATGAAAATATTAATCTGACACTCTTTTGTTTTATTTGGCAGCTTAATGGTGCTTCCCAATGGCAAACTTGTAATGTCTTTCAGGCATAATATTGTTGGGTAAAAGGTAAGACCCAGCTAACAGGAAACGTTCCCAGAACGTTGGCTAACATTCTCTAAAAGTTCTTTCAATGTTATCAAGGTTATTGTATATTGTATATATTAAAACGCTATTCATAAGTTGTGAAATGTTTTAGAAATCTTACAGAATTACCAAGCAATAATGTTAATAAAATGTCTAAAAAACAGTTCCTAGAACATTCAAAATAACATTTTTAACATTTTGTTATTTAATGGAAACGTTGGGGAAACGTTCTTACAACCTAAAATTGTTAGTCGGAGAGACTGATAGATAGGAAGCATTCACAGTCTTTTCTTAAACTCTGCTAATCTTTTACGCTCCAGTAAACAGCGAGGTCTTCACTGGTGTCTTCTGTCATACACTATACTGCAAAACAACCAGTCTGCCAATGTCAGCATCTTCACCTGCCAAAACACACTGAAAGCCGTACGTATTGCTCCAAAAACAGATTAGCAAACCCTAAACGACTATACTCGTAGTATATTGCTAATCCAATAACACACTGAAAAGTCTTTGTGCTGCACATTTCCTGAAGTTCTCCATTGATTTGAGTTAGCTCGTAGGCTAATAAAGTGATATAGGAAATGTTTCTTAATTCTTAACTATAAACATGAATGTGCTGAGAATGACCAGTTGCTGAGAAATTCCCATTTTATTTCACTTCATTCAATAAAGTTTAGAATTTGTATGTACGAGCACTTCCTCCTAACTAGGTATGTAAAACTAATGGTAGGAGCAGAATGCATTTTTGCTCTTGCCAGATTGGAGATTTGAGAATGGAGATTATATTATATATCATAATGAAATATTTATGCGTGTATGTGTGTTGTTGGGGCTGCATCTTGGCTTTATATAAATGAAAAGTTAATATTGCTCTCCCTGACATTTGTCTATTGAGGTTTGAGGCTTGTTTAAGCCCCTCCATCTCTCTCATGATCTAATGAGGAGTTCCTCAGTGAACTGCAGTAGATTGAATAGATTGAATCAGCCATAACAAAAACCTCCAATCAAATTCTTTACGTGAGCGAATGAGTATCTGTATCTGTAAACTGCTCAGATCTTCACACTTTCAAACTACCTTACAGATTTAATGACTATATAGTATGTACTCTGTAGTGTGTGTTTACTTAACCATATATTGGGGACACATTTGTACCCAAAAGTCAGCAAAACCAGACACATCTGCGCAAAACCTTCTTTTGGGGATGTCTTCATTTGTAAAAATTCTATAAAAGTATAGTAAATGAAGATTTTCTAAGATTGTCTATGGGATGTCCCATTTAGATAGTGAGTGTGTGTGTGTGTGTGTGTGTGTATACGTTCTTACGTGCTCATTACACAACTTTTGATCACTTGAAATGGCTCATGAACTTCCACACCAGCTTTTTCAATTTTCACACAGGCTTATTGAAGTAGAGGTTAGCTGATTAAACACAGATTTGACACGCTGTCCTTCATAATACACCATGACACGTTTTATTGTCCTAAACTGTAGCACAAATTATAAGACAGTAATTTAAGACTTTATGCATTGTTCTTATATGTTTTATAGTTGTATTTGAGTGGCTCTTCGTGTGACAGTAAATATATCCAGTGACACGTGAAGATGCTGTGAGACTGCTTTATACAAGCCACTTCAGACAAAGTGCACTTCTTTGGGAAAAACAAGTTAGCTTTACACAGTGTGTGTTTGTAGTCCAGACTAGTCTTGATGCATTATGAAAAGTGGGAAAAAATTAGTATTCATGCCAGCAACCTTATAGCCATCGGTGTAGGACACAGAGCAGATAAGAACATTCCAAAGCAGAATACAGATAAAGAAGACTCTCCTGTCCCCATACTCGCTTATCAATAAAATTACATTATACATTGTGTGAGCAAATTAGATTTTTGAAAAGTGTCATTTTCAGTGCAGCTGAGATACTGTTGAATTAGTGCACATTCATCTTCCAAACTTATAATAAAGTGCCATTTAAATTTTTTTGTTGTCATATCCTTTAAAGGTGCCCTCAGTTGTTCTTAAATCATTGAAAGTTTCAAACATAGAAAAATAAATATTACTCGTTTAAAATCAAGTGCACTTACATGATATAAAGACCCCAGTCATATCAGTAGCCTAGTACGGTTTTAATAATTTTTTATAAATCATAAATCTCATATTTTACATGGAGTGGGTCACCTTATGGGGGCAGACATGTTGAGATCACATGACCAGCTGAATACTGTACAACTCGGTTTATCTTGGTAATCTTGTGGAATTAAGTAATCGTTGCTTGTAATCATGACTTCTATGTCTGTGTAGGGTTAGTGTCATATTAACCAGCTCAATACAAACAAAAAATACATGTCAACATGACAATATACTTACAGTAGATTTGTAGATGACAGTATATTTCTGTTATACGTTAAAAAGAGGCATCAAAAAATGAATTATTGACCTAAAAGAAAGATTAAAACGGAGAATGTTATAAGATATAACGTGCCCCCAGATCACATTGACACACTTTGCAGATCACTGACCTGAAATTAGCCCAAATATGTTTTTAATGGTCGTACTGTAGAAGTGAATGAATGACTGAGAATCTCAGTTTCAGCACACAACAGCATGAGCCCATGTGTGGCTGACACAACACTTTCATGCCCTACCTGAGACCTTTGTTACCTTACAAAGAAATTGATTTTATTAAAGCATGCTTCCTGCATCTTATTAACTGTCCATTAAAGACAATTTATGTGAAAGTAAAAACCCATTTGCAATAATAAATGTTTCTCACATTTAAAATCATTATGCTGTAATTTTTGTTGTACTTGTTTGCATTTGTGTTCATTTTAGGCTTAAATATTAAAATTGATGTGCATTTTTATGTTCCAGTTCAAAAAACAAACAGAAAAAACTATGAAAAGCAATTTAATTAAAATGGATTCAATAGAAAGATACCAGAGGGGTAAATATATGATTTATGAAAAATGGTTTTATCCAGAAACACTAACAAAATATATTCTGTTTACAGAATTCCACTGTATGCAGGCCAGTGACACTGGAGCTTGTTTTGTTGGGTTTGTTGTTTTGAGGTTAGGTATTTCTGCACAGAGTTAGAGAGAGGAGGCAAAGACAGTTTCACTGACAGTAAAATGCCACCGCGCAAGGAATGCACCTGAGAACGGGTGATTTATTGCCCCATTCTGCTAAAGCCTGAGCTGCCTTTAATTAGAAAATACTGAGGAGGCAGCCGAGTGCTTAAGCATCGCTTAGATCTCCTCCGCCATAGATGTGCACTGCAGCATCTCCTCTGATATGTGAAAATAAAGATGTAGCGTCGGCCTCCAGCATAAATTTCCATGTGTTAATCAGTCCTGCTCCTGGTGAGTGAACAGCGTCTTATATTCAGGGAGGGGAGATCACGTGACTGTCATAGCCAATGAGCCGTGCTGTTTGCAGGTGTCATCTTCTGACACTTCATCAGAGGTTTTGTGCCTCTCAAATACAAATGTCCTTTTTAATCCTCCATTTTAAAATCAAAGAACTGTAGCAGTAGAAGAAATAAGCAGAATTGTTCAGAACATCAGTTGGCACCGGATCCTCCATGTAAATTTATTTAAGCATGGTGGCTAAACTCTGAAATATAATGATCATTTCCTAAACGCGATGGTGTGAAATTAGAAATTTGTAATGGAGTTATAATGGTTGCTACACCATTGGTTGAGGCAAACATTTCCAGGGTCTTTGACAATATTTTTATAGGTGGCCAATAACACAGAGGACCAAGTGGGGCCCTATCATTACAGGGCCCGGGACAAAATTCCTGGTTGTTCCCACCACACGATGGCCCTGCATAGGGCAGGATTTAGATATACATATACAGTCTGTCTACTTTATCCTATAACTGTTCTGCCAATTATGATTTTCAAATGTGAAATGTGACACTAGGCTAGTTTAAAATCTCTGCATAAAAACATTCTTTCATGAACTGAAGTCAACTAGTTCTTCATTATGGGTTGTTTAAATTTGTATATCATCCAGCACAATTAATTTAATGGTGTTTTCCTCTGTTGTTTGCTGTGCCGTGCATAATAAAGTCTGATTTGTAATAAAATAATGAAACAACAAAACATTATTGCTGGTAATTTCTCAGAGAGATTGCACAATATTGCATTTGGTCTGATGAATTCGTTTCTGTTCAGTCTTTGTAATAAATCACTGTTAAGTTTCATTTCCTCACAGTATAAGTCAATTAAATGTTGACTAAAATGTAATCCTTTGTAATATATGTAATACTTTAATGTAGCATTTTAGGCATTAATAGCATTTTGCTCTAGTCTTCCCAAATACAAATAAATAATTTAGTATTTAGAAACTACTATCGTTTATTTACATCTAAGTTTATTTACATCTAAGTTTATGTACATCTAACTTACATCTAAGTGCCCTTTCATTAAACCTGTGAAATAACGAACCGATAAATAAATTAAATAAATAGGTAAATTCAGAAGCGCTGTGTTTTTGTGGAATAAACAGGAAACTTCCATCCACTTTACGTGGTTTAAACAGTATCAAAACGTGTCATTTACACCATGTGCCGACATATCCTCATGTTTTATTTATGAGCAGCCTGTCATGCATTTTTAATACGTAAAATGAAGGAATTTTTTTAAGGGAAAAAAGTGATGTGAAGGAATGGAACGGGCAGCACACCTTTTGAACCGAGAATGAAAGTCTTGTGTGACATTTGGTCACTGTCTGATACAGATATCAGACTGAGTTCAGGTTTAGTCTGATCCCGGTAGAAAAAGAAAAAAGTCAATGTAAAGTACTCACTGGAAAGTGAAACCATTTCACTAACAACATAAGAATAATGTTATTGATATGTATGACATATAACATTAAAAAACATTCTACTAATGTTACTGCAAGAACTTTTTTGGTAACTTTTTTTGGTGAGAGAACTTTTATAGAACGCTAGCCAACATTCTGTGAACGTTCACTGTTAGCTGGACACACACCCATTAAGTTTAACTTGCCTAGCAAAAGAGAAAGTTTCACTTTAGACCACTTGAAAACACATTTCTTTACTCGACTGAATGGGGAATTGATAAGGATTGAACACGGGCTGAAATTGGTCCTTGACTGAAGATGAATCTTATCCTGGACAGGCTGTATTGCAAATATTTGATTTGATATAAACATAATTACTTAAACGATCGACCTTAGCAGGCTGAAAACTAAGCTAAGCAAATAACTAATTGTTATTCTCTGAGTCTGACATTAGAACGCAAATGCTTTACAAATGTTCCTGCATGAGCCGTTCCTAATTAGATTTAGCAGTCTTGTATTATTCATTCATGTTTGTAAGTGCATTTCCTGCCCTGTATTGTAAGGAAGTGGTTTGTGAAATGCTAAGTCTTCACTCTCCTAAAGCTCAGAGCGTCGGAGTAAAACTCCTTTCAGAGCCGGTCGGTTTAATTTAGAGGATCATCATCAGCTTCTTACTCAATAACACTATTCAGCATTGAGAAGCTTTAATTAAATTACAGTCCACAATAAATGTTAATATCACAGAACATGATTTGAGAATTTAGCCGAGACTTAATTTTTTTGTGTTTGTGCAAAGTTTGGAATTAGATGATCTTCTACAGAAGGGATTTACTTCAGGCAGAGAAAAGGTGGTTAAGGTCTAAGGTAGCTGGTTGCTATGGTACCAGTATTTTTAGTCATTTAATGCATTTAAAGCTGCAATCCGTAACATTTCAGTTATTGAACAAGAACATAACAGATCAGTGCTCAGAACGGCCCCTTATCCTACCGTGATGCACAACAATAAATTTAAAATAATGATTTATAATTTAAGCTGTCGGGTTTTCCTGGGAAAGGCTTAATTTAACTTCAACATACATTTTACAAGTATGTAAAGTAACCTGCAATTTTGTGTTTCAAACAGAGATGGCGGTAGAGAGGCAAAGGTTACGAATTGCATCTTTACAGCAGAATCCAAAGCTACTGCATCTCAGCCCACTGTTAAGATTTACAGTAACACATGCGACTTGAATTTAGACATGATAAACGGTCCTGCCTTTTAAAGTCACATTATTTAGCATATGGCATCGAGCCATCTTCACAAGTGGCTCAGCAGCTATTAAAACTGAGAATTTTACCAAAATAAACAGCCATTAAATGTCAGTTGGGTTTATACCTATTAGCTGCCTCGGTTGTAGAGCAACACTGGCATCATTTTTGCCTGTGTGGATGTTTGTGCCTGTGGCAGTTTGTATTAGAGATCTGCAATGGATGTTTCTCTTCTGAATTCTCCATTCTATTTGTTTCTATTAAAACAGCGCTGCGATTCGTTCTAAGAGACATTACGGTCTCAATGATCTTGGCTGAGCTACTAAACGTCCATTTGTCATATTCTGGGAATCAATTTGAATTACTGCTCGGTGGCGAACGCACAAATGTGTGTTGCGATGTTGAAAGAGAGGCCTGCAGAGCAGGACTTTGATTGAGTGGCATGACACTGAAGGCACCATTAGCTCTGGGTGAATCAAATGAGCGAGTGCGTGTTGAGCAAATGCGGCTGAAGACTAATGATGATGAGCTTTTCAAGGGCAAAATGTGACTCGCCTACAAGTGCAACAAAAGGTGGGGAAATGACTGCATGGGCGGCAGAACAGAAATGAGGGTTTGTGCAAATAAAACAATCATTTGTTTTTGAGAAGAAGTGAGTTTTTATATTGCCTAAGTATTGTGTTGTTGTTGTAATGGGATGCTTGCATTCTGAGTTGCTGAAACTGCTTGTCTAATAGACCAGTTAAAGCTGCAATCCGTACATTCTTTCTGGTTAAAATGAACAAAAAACAGTGACTGAGTATGTACATGACAAATCAGTGTTCAAGACTCTTACCTTACCCTGATTCACAAGGGTAGGGTAATAATAATGATTTAGAATCTGAGTTGTCGGGTCCGATGTTCATCTGTAAACAGAATGAAGAAGATCTGGCTATTATATCGCATGTTCAGGTATTGTAGTTGATGCAGTGATTGTAGTTCGTTCTTACAGCAATTGTTCCGAATTTTAACTTGTTATCCACATCAAAAACAACCCTCTGCAAGTACCCTGCAATGTTTTGTTTCAAACAGAGATGGCTGTAGAGAGGCAAAAATGATAAATCGCAGGTTTCATGTTTAACTTCCTGTGTCTGGTGAAGGTTATTATCTAAATTCATTATAACTGCAGAAAGCTAAGCGTGAGATGGCCTCATAGAAATAAAAAGGGTGAGAAATGGGAAGTGATGAAAAAGCAGGGCATCGGGTTTTGCATGAGCGCTTTTCGCAATCATGAGTTTAATCACTGTGAGAGGAGGACGATTTCTCAGCCAATGGGATATCTGCTGGCTCAGCCAGCCCGTGGTGCTGTATACAAAGACAAAAAACAACAACAGACCTTCCCTATTTCTCAAATCATGTACCCAGTGACAAAATTGCATAATGCTGAACTGCACATTGGCCATGTTTGTTCGGATAGATTATCTAATGTAACCTGTTCATTAGCTGATTGACCAGCATGGTCTTTATGGTGATGGACATCAAAAAAGATAGTTACTGGTTAAGCTAGTTCGCTTTTGGGAAGTAAAGCCTTCAAAGCACAACTTATTCTGGTGACCATTTATGCCGGTATTTTAAGGAAAATTTAGAGAAATGTAAGAAAGAGGACTGATTTTTAGAATTTAGGAGGATTCATGTTTAAACGTTTCAACTTTGCACTGGTATAATGGCAAGTGCATCCAAACACTCTGAATACTTGTTTATAATACTCTACTTCCTACTGTCGGCCTCTACAATAAAATGACAAAAAGAGACATCTAACCCCTCTAAGCCCTTTAGCCTTCCAAACCGTTTCCTCTTCTCATTCTCTCTAACAGTCTGCGGCCGCTGAAGCGTCCACAGAGCACAAAGGCGAACATGAATATCTACAGGCAGCATTGTGCAAACCGCTGAATCATGCAAACTCTCGTCCTTTGTACATACAGTGGTGTCTGCCTAGAGCTTCCAGTGGTGTTGCTGTGAAAAAAGGAGTAGGAGCAAGCCGGGAATTTACTGGAGTCCTCTCTGATGTGTCTAAGCCTCACCTCCACTTCTGTCCTATAAGACAGCCTTAGTTTTCCATGGAAAAGGTGTTGTTGTGCAGAACTCATCCACGCAATACATGGGTGGCCAACTGACAGATGCTGCACATGGCTTTAAGAGGGGGCCGTCCCTCAGCACCAATTACCGACCCTCATGGCAGGTGACATATAAAACCATTGCTCGCCTGCTTATTAGTCAAGTAATTAACTGGGACTCCTCCCCGGCACATGCACAGTAACAGCTGTATGGAAAGCCCTCTCCACTCTCATTTGTTTATCATTAGTCGGGTTGTGAGATGGATATGTAATGGCCACTAGTGGGTGAGCGAAAGCTGGTGTCATGCAAGATTTAATACCCGCCAGAATCCAATTCTCTCTTGGACCCCAGGGGTAGCTGTTTGTAATGCCTGATCAAAAGTGGCAGTCACATCATCCAGATTGTAGCTAATATATGTTAACGCTGACATAATTAAACAGTACCTAAATGATAACAGAATATCAAATATGCTATTGTATAATTATCTTATATAGTTTGTGGTGCCTACAACTATAATATATAAAATGAAAAAGTATATCCTTTAGCAATTGAACGTTGTCAGTTTTAATTCAGTTTAGCTCTGTTTTGAAACCATAGCTGGTAACTAGTGGGTCATTAGCTGGTCAAAACAGAGCTACCACCTTAAACTGGATTTGCCAACAATGGCACAAAATTCAGTGTTGTGATTTGACTTTGCGAAATAGTAGCTGAGCAGGATAACTAATTAACATGCGAGCTGTAGGGCATACAGTTTTTAGCTTACCATGTTAATCTGTAACAGTCTTTGTGAAAACACAAATAAATATGTAATATACTGTAATTTGTAATTTATGTAATGTATTTTAAAAACACTGACATATTTTCATGGTGGTATTGTAGGATTTTTATTCAGGCACTAAATAAAACACCTAAAATAGGTTCTTTCAACCAATGGGATCATTTTGGGGGCCAAGGGGGGCTAGACTCTTGAATTGAATCTTGCACAACACCGGCGGAGAAGTCATTTTTTTTCCCGTGTTCAGCTCTGGAGAGGAAAATGTGGAGCAATGCTAGGAGCGATAAATCATTCCCCATCTCTGAGTTTGTGCTTTGTTGTGCTTTTCCTCCCAGCACAGCCTATGATAAATAACTGTCCTCAGAGAAAGAAGCATATAAAAACAGGAAAATGAAAGTGATAAAATAAAACAGTCCTGGCATTCCGGCACGACAAGAGGTTTCTCTGAATGCTGGCAGGGCGAGATATCTGTCTCTAGTATTATAGAACAAAGCCAATGGGAAATTCAGCCGGCCTGCAAGTTTATGAGCCGTTAAGTGTTTTCATGCAGCTGAAGAAGTGCTGATTCAACACATATTGGGGAGACCTGAGGTGGCGTCTCATTCATTCATCACTCACCCTCAGGACTTTCCAGGACACATTCCAATTAAAACCCCTCTGCTTAATGCAGGGAATAGCCATGTTGCTCCCGTCCTTATGCTACACACTCCAGTCTCTCTCTCTCTCTCTCTCTCCATGTGTCTAAGGGTGGGAGTGCGAGCATGCTGTCACACTGTACCAAGCTCGCCTCCAGCAGCGTTTCAGCAGGAGTAATGCATTCTTGTTCTGCCACTGACAGATTCTAGTAAAATTTGCCAACATTAATGGCGTGACTGTTGCATAATTTGAGCTCTAAATGTATGCCCAGTCACTCTAAAACAAATGAATCAGGGATATCACAGCCCTGACCAGATGGTACTTCGTATATGCGTCTGTATTTGTATTCACACTCTGTACGATACTTTTTCTCGGCCCGGCACCAGAGGGTACGTTTGCGCACACAACGTGCTGGATAAACATTTGCCGTTGGTAGAGTGCACTTAATAATGCACACAACCTCTGCCCACGCAATCTAACAGATACGTAGAGCCCCGTGCAAGCAAAAATCAACACCTTGATTGGGTTCAGTGTCAGGACCCAGAATAAACAGAGTTATGACTGATCGCTTGGCGTGCAACAGTTTCTCACTTTTTAAAGCTTGGCACTTCCAACTGGAATTATAACGCGCGGGGCAAACCATGACATGGAACCGCCTCCATTGGCCATATATGTGGTGATAATGAAACATAACTTTTTGGTTTCACCTGGCCTTTGCTATTAGCATAATGACACATGGTGTGAGTTATGGGTGCCGCTGGCCTGTTTGTTTTATGAGGAGTGAAGCAGCCCTACCATCAGAGCTTCTGCAGCCGAAACATTCCCATCCTATAATGAAGCCATTAAAAATGCTCGGCTGCTGCCAGATGGTTTGTCATCGAGGAGGACAGAGAGGAAAGCCTGCCGCAGCTGAGACCTCGGCACCGCCGAGCTTTAGAGGTTGTTGCTTTGTCTCTGAGAGAGCAATACTAGGGAGAGTAGGAACACTGCATCACTGAAACCTGATGTCTCTGGAAGCCCCTCTTTGATCTCCCATATGAACGAGCTGATGAAGAAATTGGAGCAAAGCAATCTGCTTTTGGGCCAGAGTTGTGTCACAGGAAGCACATGGGAGTGTGCATACACACACACACACACACACACAGGCAGGCATTTGTTAACTTACCTTATTTCACACTAATTTAATGTGTCCATGACAACAGTAAAATGTGACTGTCCACAACTTGATTGTTTCGTGGCAATCCTTTATTAAAAGGATTTAAAAGGCTTTAGATTAATATAAGTACATGATGTACTATGTAGTGACTCATTCACACATTTGTTGGCTCGTTTTACTTCACAATCTGGTCCAACTCATCTGTTACCAAGAAAATTTAAGGCTGCTCTGTAACTTTTGCCTCTCTGTTGCCATCTCTGTTTGAAACATAAATTTGCAGGTTACGTTACATTTTTGTATGTATGTTGAAGCCAAACTGACATTTCCTGTGAAATTGGAGCTGACAGCTCAAATTATAAATCATTATTATAAATAATGTGTTGTGAATCAGGGTAAGGAGACTGTTTTGAACACTAATCTGTTATGTACTTGCTCAGTAACTGATTTTCATTCATTTTTAACTCAAAAAAAGTTACAGATTGCAGATTTAAACTAAATTATGACTTAAAAAAGGACAAAAAAGGACAATTTTACATAAATGTACAATATGGTTCCTTTAAACATGAGAAAGTAAACTTAGGATTGCAGTTCTGACAGGCAGAGCATTTGGTTAGGACATATGTCTAAAATTTCCTGAGATGGTGGGAAACTTGCCTTAATAAATGTCAGTTAAATGTCAACCATTTGACCAGACTTCACCAGCTATTACCAAGTGAGACCTACTTTGTACCAAATCACTGCACAGCCATTAGCAGTACCATTAGTGATGCTTGAACGGCCCACTGTACAATGAAAAATAATGGTGTGCCATAACCGGTTCATAAAAATGCTTGAGCTCAAATCAAGGCTGATTAGTAAAGTCAGATGAGGACGAGTAAGATCGCCTCAAAAAGCCTCAAAAAGATTCCAGTTTTCACATAAAGATGACAAGAAATGCCAGCCCAGATAACTTCAACCTATAATCCTGTCTGAAAAAGCCCCGAATGTACCTGTGATGGTTCCCTTTCTTATCGGTTTGCTGAGTGTGTTACTCGGCCTCTTTCAGCACTTGGATCCCTCAGGGACTTTCAGTCTCCCTTATTTATCTCCATTTGCAGCCTAAATCTCCAGTTATGCATTGTATTCCCACGTATTTATACATGTACAACAAAGCCAGGTGTAAATCCCATAAATCCCATAAATAAAAGGTTTCTGGACTTCAAATCTCCAAGCAATTGCGCTCTGACGCAAAGAGTAAAAATCAGCACTTTTGTTCGACTGTAATACAGAGATTCTGCTGATATCACATTCTGATATACATTGTCCTGGCCTGAGCTTGAAAGTGAATCCCGAACTTATTCTGGATTAGAGGATTTAGCACCTTAAACTTGTTTCATTTGTAGTCTGAAGTCACAATCTCTTTCTGCTTCTTACAGGTTAGCAGGTATGCAGGGTTAAACAGGGTCGTTTACTCGCAGTAAATGGAGCTGCAGTAAGGCGTCTACCACAGAAATCTTTTCTGTATGTCAGATCTGCGCTGACCTTTTGACAAGCGAGCGTTCCGATGAGGTGTGCTGATCGGAAAATGACTGCAGGAGCGAGGTGAGTTCAGGATAAGCGTGTAATGCCACAGTGTAAAAAATAAAACAATGGAAGCAGAGCAAGAGGTTATCCACGTTCAAAAGAGAAACAGAGGTCTGCTGAAGGGACAGCCAAGACTTAACCTTCACTGAACTGTACCACAGTCTGTTTATCCAATCTCTACTGTGAGAGTCATGTGGTCATCAGATGTACTCAAAGCAAATGACCCATAATTTGTTTTATGTACAGTGGCTCCATAAGTATTTAGACACTTAAGCCACACGTAAAGAGAATGAAAGACACTCAATTAGATTATCACTGATGTTTAGATGTCACTCTATATTTCATTGCAAACATGTTGTTTAGGCAAAATATTAAACAAAACAAAGCTTGTTGGGTTTAAAAATGATTTTAAATCAATCACTATTAAAATTGTAAATCCAAAAATATTATTTGAACTATTTATACAAATATCTAACGATAATAAATAAAAAACGAACTTATTTTGTTTGTGAATGCAATGAACTACATTTGTGGTTACTCTGTTAGCACATCTATGTGAACTGAAGGGTGTTTCAAACATCTGCTAAAATTACATACTTAAAGAAGCAGATATTAGCAGAAGCTTATAATGAATTGTAAAATATGTTTTCTGTTTTCATGATTTCAAATAATATACTTTAAAATGCATAATTTGTGACTAAGGTGTCCAAACACTTTTTGGGGCCGCTGCACTATATGGGCATGTATAAACATCTGTAAAAAATGCTAACTATTGCAGACACAAACCCATTTCCATTAAACTGTCATTTAATAGCCGTTTCTGGAGGAGACAAAATAAGCAGAAATGTCAAAAACGCAAAACTGTTTGTCAGCCAGATGCCCTTAATACAGAGATTAAAATAGAATTGCTTTAATTTTTTTTTAGAACAAGCCTGTGTCAACATCCAAGCCTTTAGCTTTCCATTCCTATAGGAATAACATCTCAGTAGCCCAGAGTCATAACCAAAGACATTCTTCAAGTTAAATCAACCCACCATGTGACAGCACCGTGTCCGGGTGTCCTACGTGCTGAAATGACAGCTACCAAATGAAGTCGTCACGGAAACTTCACACTTATACCAGGACAAATTAAAAAAGTGTGCAGGCTTAGCGCTTTTCCTGCATCCTATAGGGGGACATTATGCAGAAACACTGCATGATTGAGGTCTCATAAGTGTGTATCTGTGTGAGATAGAGAGAAACGAAAAAGAGAGGTGGAATGAAAAAAACAAAAAAGAGAGATAGGACAGGAAGAGAGAGCAAGATGGGGCAGCGCAGCGACTGAATTAGCAACTTACTCCAGGCGCATTGTCAAAACTGCAGCATGAGGACATGACCTCCATCGCGACCAGAATCTGCGGCTGCCATGCAGGGCGGAGGGGGTAATTCCTCATGCACTGCCCTGCAGGCACATACTGCGTGTCATAGGAAAGCCGGAGCTGTTTCCCCTGAGACGTCATTGAATGTATATAATTACAGCCAGATCTGAACTCTGGCCGGTATCTTTTGTGCATGGCCGGTGCGGTTCTATGCATGAGCTAGCAATCACTGCCACAGATATACCTTTAAAATGCACATGCAGTGAATAACAAGCTTGGCTTTTGACAGAATGATTAATTACCTGCACAAGTGCTGCAAAATCTTTCCATTGATAGAATGATTAATAAGCAGCAGTGTACTGAAACCGAACGAAATGTACCATTTCTGTGACCAGATCTCAAAGCCAATTGCACCTCCCTGCTGTGAGTGTGGTATAATGTGGGGTTTTGTATGTATGTTTATGGGAATGAAAGACAGCAGGAAAGAGAGAGAGGGGGGGTATATGTGTACAGAAAGCAGAAAGTGATTGGGCTGTGGAGGATTGAGGTGGGAAGAGTGAAAGAGCCCTAAATGAGACCACGGAGACTCCAGAAAAAGATCTGCTATAAAAGCTCTCCTAGATAGGAGACCACCGTGCAGGTTTTAAACCTCTCCCGCTGTGGGGGCAGGATTAATGCTGTTTTTGACTTGACCTTGTACTTGCTGAAGAACTGCTGAAGATGCATGAGATGTATAAAAAGCATGAAAGCATCTGCTAAATTTATCAAAATAAATGTATGTGTAGTAACAGGAACTTTGCTCATTTGGAATGATGACATCACTAGTGCGGTTTCAAACCATTTCCTTTGCCAGTGTAAACATCTTGCCAATTTGATTTGAAAACTGTGATGTTTATTTCTGATTTTGTTGCTTCAGCCAAGTATTGATGTTTGGTATTGGAATAATGTGTTTGCTATTTTGTCATGCTGTATAAATGTGTTTTCCACAAGGCACCTTTCATTAAGTCGACTTCCACCAGGTATTACCAAGATCTAATGAAAAGCCCAGTCCCAATTTATTTTATTGATTTAAAAGGGTCTTAACCACCCAACTGAAGTCAGCACTATAGCAAGTTAATTTGCATATTAATTAAAGTCCTTAATCAGAAATTTTGGAAATGATGGGAGAAATAATAATTCTCGCTCGTGCACTCACAGTTTGCTCTCTTCCAGTAAACTGCTGTGCGTTTTATTTGCTATTTACACATCGTAGAGAGCTGTTAGCTTCACTCTTACAACAAATACACAATAAATTTGATTATGTCACATATTACTGAAAAATAAAGCGTGTTACACAGTCCCAGGTGATGGTTTAATTGAGTTAGCAGACACCTTTAGGGCATGTGGTCTGGGCATGGGCCAACAGATGCATCTAGCCCAAATGGCAACTATTTGTTTCTTTCTTGGATTAAAGCAGAATGTCAATCAAGCAGTAGCTGATAAAAAAATCGAAGGGAATTAATACTCTCTCTATTTGGTATGCATTGACGCTTCTGTCTCCAAACTTTTCTTAATCCTATCCGTAAAAGCACATGCATTTCTTATAACAGCTAAAAGGGATTGTTCTCAGAATGTTGGCTAATGTGCTTTTGAAGTTCTCTCAAAGTTATCAAAAAGCTCTTGCAGTAACGTTAGTAGAACTTTTTTTAATGTAATATACATATCAAAAACCTTATTCTTAAGTTGTTAGTGGAACATTTTAAAAAAGTTACAGAATTTTAAAAAGTTAAATACATTTTTATATGATAAGAATACTGTTCTTAAAACCAAGCAATAACGTTAATACAACATCTAAAAAACTGGACTTTTGAACATTTCTAGAACATTCAAAACAACATTTTTGTTATTTAATGGAAGTGTTAGGGAAACGTTCTTACAACCTAAACATTGTTAGCTGGGTATGCATCAAATGCAACATGCAGTCATGTTACAGTATCTGGCTGTGTTTAAATGTTTTCTGTCATGTTTGCAACACTACAATGAAAATCATGCAAGGATCTGTTTTAATGATGCAGAATATACAGCCATTTTAATATACAGCCATATGCAGAAGCAGTCCTGCCTTGTGTTTGAACTCAAATGTGCTATAGGCTGAAAATCACACACAGTAATGACCAGGCTGATTCACTCTGTGGTCTTTGCAGAATGTCATATAAAATTGATTTGTTTAAAGATTCATCTATTGTACACAATTTTGATTTACAATAGACAGGTAAACTAGATTAAATTATTCACGGTAATTGCTACCCGAAGCGTCATGTTAACGCATGACTTTACTGACGCCTATTGGTTTTAATCTGAACCATTTAACTCTATTGATTAATTGTTAAGCCAGGCAGTGTCCATGGCACTGTAAATGTAATGAATTATTTAACTGAGCAGCTCTCAGTGCACACACTTATCATAGGGCCCCATGTGAAACTGCCCCAGCTAACAGTTTTAGGTTGTAAGACCATTTCTCTTTGAGAAAAGGTCTTCTCTTCTTTCTTTGTTTCTCAAAATTACCAAACAAATAAAATATTTTTTTTGTTATATTAACAATACTGCTTGGTTTTAAGACATTATTCAAGATATTTCATTCTGTAACGTTTCTAAAATGTTCCACTTGCAACTTAAGAACAATGTTTTTGATATACAATATATAACATTAAAAAACATTTTACTAACGTTACTGCAAGAACTTTTTGATAACTTTAAGAGAACTTTGAGAAAACATTAGCCGAATGTTCCTTGTTAGCTGTTTTGAAAAGCACAGCTTTATCTGTGTATACTGTGAGATGCTTGTGTATGGTGTGAGTTTAAACAACACAGAGAAAGCTGAGAGGAAAGACATCGAGACGGTGAAATCTGTGAAATCTGTCTCTGAACAGAATCTTTCAGGGTGCTGTTTTGTCTGGTTTGTCTTGAGGCTTTTATGTGTTTTTGTTTTAGAGTTGGCACTTAGCAAGACACTCCCTCACCTCGGCACACACAGATCGGCCCTGAACATCTGCTGTTTTGTGTCTTAAACTGCCACTTCAATGTACAAAGCGTAACCGAAGACTGCTGTAGTTGACACACACTTACGTGGTGCTAAACAAATGTTTTTGTCTTGTTTGTGCACAGTGGAATCACATGGTGCAGGTATTCCTGAAATGAGCAAACAATCTTCACCTGGGTGTAGTTATTCGAACCTCAGCCTGGGGAGATAAAAGCATGTTTTCCCTAAATTTAAAGCGCGGTATGTCTTCGGTTCCTGAGAGGTACCTGGCTCTCTTGATCAGTATTCTAAAAGTGTGTTCACTAGTAACTATGTTTCAAAGCTGTAAAATCACAGAAGACTAGCTCTCACAAAGCTTGACTTTTCTGGGGGTTGTTCTTTGTTTCCAAATAACATCCAAATAGAAAAAGTGAAAGCATTTTTGATTTTTCTCCCTTTAGAAAGACCTCTGTCAGCCTGTTCTATTATAACAAACCTACAGGCAGAAAAAACTACTACTTGTTTTTGCCTCCTCCGTCTACTACGGGGGAGGCACTACTACAACTACTACACACTACTCTAAACTGTTCATTTACTTCAGCTGCAGTGAAAGGTAAATATCAGTGTTTCTGCAAGATCTCAGTATTTACTATCATTTATGAGATGATTCACAGATAGACATGCTGTTTACTAGTGTTGTACTGGTTTACAAAATTCTGTTTCCTGTCTGCCCAGCAAGAACACATTTTTTACAACCTTTCGTTTTGATTACAGCGAGGTCATTTCAAAAACATTCTGAAAACCTATAATGAAAAAATGACCAAGAAGTTCTTTTAGAAACATTTAAATCCAAAACGTCTTCCCTGCAAAACTATAAAATAAAACCTTTTGTAAAATTAAAATTTTAATGAGAATATCTACCTGTTAGGTTTTCTTTAAAGGAAGAGTAGGTGATTTATATATAAATGTATCTTCTGGGGAGCACGCAGGACCATAAGGTGTTTGTCCAATCATTGTGTTCGGTCTGTATGCAATAATAGGATGTCCTACCTGTCTATCAAAGTACAAAATGTGTGCGTTCATATTTTGTAGGAGGTGTGGCTTTGAAGATCGCTCTGAAGGGAGGATCTTATGCTTTTTAAGCAAGGAGGCCTCTGAAATTGCATACCCTACCTTTAAATAAACTGAAAATGTTGATGGAATATTTACAGTATATTTAACGCCATGTATAGTTTGGTACCAATATAACGTCAGCATATAGTACAACAAAAGCATTAAACATCCGTATGTACAGATGTAATATTTTCTGTACCGGAATGCAAGAGATATCAGTTCTTTTTTACTGTAATTAATATTTGTCAAATTTTTAACATAATAAGTGAATATTTTACAACATTGCAGAAACACTGTTACGATGTTGTTAGCATGTGCCATTAGTCTTAGCTCTCTCAGCCGTGTTTCTTAGTGAATTTGTGAGTGAATGTGTGAGCTGAATGCGGCGACTCGGGCAGTATTTCTAGAATGTGCAGTTGTGGAATGAGAAACACGTTGACAGAATGACACAAAGTGAGAAAAGTTACCGAATTCATGCCGCAGCGTGTTCAGCAGAGAATCTCAAGGCAATAAAACTGAATGCAGGCAGTCTATGACAGTCACAGCACACAGAATGTAAATTTAGCTGCAGCACAGACCTACATAGATTGAATGCAGTAATGCAACGTTTGGGGGGGTAGCTCATTCTCCAATACGTCCGCAGACCTTTATTTACAACATCTCTGTAGTTAGCGCTGGGCCTTTGCAGACTCTCACGCCAGCAGCCTTGGCCACTAAATTAATGTGCACAAAGATGTTGAATAATTTGGAGCGAGTCCTTGGTATTGATAACAGGGTCGCCAGGAAAGCTGTTCTGTGGATTGCATTAATCTTGGCCTGCCGTACACCACAATTCATCACGACGTGTGACGGGATAAGGCCTGCAACCGAAGCCCGTCCCCGAACCAATGAAGTCATAAAATACACACCTCTGTGTTGAAGAAGAGGAACACAGCCAACAGTGTCAGGTTGTTACGTCTCCCTAATGTTTGCATTAAGTAACAAAAACTTTACAAATGCTGTTTTGAAGGTTCTAGCAACTGAATATTATTAACAAAATGTATTAATAAAAAAAATGCAATACATTATTAACATAAAGTATTGCATTTTTTTAATTCTGTAATGTTTTTGAAACATTCCACTAAGAATTTTTGATATGTATATATCTATATATCTATATATGTCTATATCTATATATATCTATATAGATAGATAGATAGATACATACATATATGAGATATATAACATTTAAAAAAAGTTTTATTTACCGTACTGCAAGAACATTTTTGACAACATTAAGAGAACTTTTAGAGACATTAGCCAAAGTTCAGAGGACGTTCCCTGTTAGTTGGAAAATCACCCCCAGATTTGTCTTCCTGGAAGCACTTGTGAGTCTTGTGATGGGTTTTGTTTCCTCTCTGCTTTCTTAGCACAGCATGACAGATCAGCACGCTTTTATAAGTTCATGATATGATCATACACACAGAAATGTTACTTCATAACAGATACAAGGAGGGAATATACTAAACTGTCGGACCACTTTAGTGAACAGAGTTTCGGTAGAAATTCCTGCTGCTTCTTCACAAACCACACACAATCTTTTTCAAGCAGGCACAGAATAAAGTCATTGCAATTCTTTTTTAGCATGTTTCCTTTATATGCAAATAAAGCTTATTATAGAAATGCACACCACATTCATGAAAGTGAGCAATAGAGCAATTTGTGTTTTACTGTTACAATTTATAGAAAGAAACCAGTATGAACAAAAGTATTGTTTGTTGTTCTTTTATATTATCCTAATTTTTATTTATCATTTGATAATATACATTTTTATTGATACCATCAGCAGTATTTAATCAAATGATCATTAAATGACAGAAAAGAGTGTTATAGGCATATATTCTGGTGCGTGATGTAGTCAATTACACTTTAAACATTTCAAGTGTCTGGAGTGGTGTTGTATAGTCCCCATAAAGCACAGGTCTCCAGGAGGTCCACAGACCTCCAGACCTAGCTCCAATCCAAACTTGCACTAATGAGTTGAAGCACTTGATAAGGTAAACTCTTCTAGTGCAGTTAGTTGGAGCAGGTTGGAGCTAAACTCTGCAGGTCTGTGGACCTCCAGCAACATGGATTGGAGAGCTCTGCTATAAAGTCTGCAAAATCATAATAATCTGCTGCATCTTCCACAACTGAGCGCTTGAACCTGGTGTATAATCACATTCTATAGGTTCTATACATCTGATCAAGTCATGTATTAGGAATCCAACACATGACTGTGGCATTGTTAGTCTCATGCTCTTTCGCAGTCAAGTTACTGGAACTCTCTTGACCATGAACACACTGTACTGAAAATCACTTTAATTGATACCGCCTGTCAAATGCGCGAATGTAATTTACTTCATTTGCATAATTCCTTTTGTGAATCAGATTCTAAAACAACACAGGCAGCACATGCAAATACACAACAATATCAGTAGGTGCGATTCATCGGTTCAGTGAATTCCCTCCGCACTGTGTGACCCGATTACATATCAGAGTAAAGCTTTTAGTTGCCAATAAGTTAGTTATGGGAAATTCTTCAAAAGTAATTTATTACAAAACTAATAAGGACATTGTCTCACTATGCCTTTGAGCATTTTAGCTCTGACATACAGTAGAAAAACTGATTCTGTTTAAATCAGTAACATTGTATCAGAATTTGAAATTCAAATCTCAAAGATCCACTGTAGCAAAATCACAGTTTTTTGAGAGAACGTTTAGAGAACGTTAGCCAGCTTTCTAAGAACGTTCCCTGTTAGCTGGGATCAATATCAAGGCATGGCTCTCAGAGGGTTAAACTTCCTCCATCTGACCTTCCTCATGGATCTCTTGATCACATGCAGAATTTTTAATCAAGAAGCCGCTTATGTTGCAGGCGCAGAAGATCCATCATTCTCCAACTGCTATTGATGTGAACGTCAGGACCAGGGAGAAAGCATCACACGCTGCAGAACTGCAGAACACACAACAAAGCACTCAGTGTAATTAGCAGCAGGGCTCTTGCCTCTGTCCTATGAAATGCACTGATGAAACCAGGAGTGACGGTGCAGTGAGTCTGAAGCAGTGTGCAGCTGTGAACCGTTTCATGTTGTAATGGAACAGCGGCCGCTGAAAACTCATCAAACGCAAACTGCATTATAATCTCAACAAGGGGACTTGTTAGTAACGTTTACTGTTCGGGTGCATCAGCAGCTTTGTTCCACTGTACTATTAAAGCTGCAATCCGTAACTTTTTTGGGTTCCGAATAAACAAAAATCAGTTGAGCAAGTACATAACACATCAGTGTTCAACACGATCTCCGTATCTTACCCCAATGGTAAGTTTAAAATAATGATTAATAAATTGAGCTGTCAAGTCCGATTTCCCGTCAGTTTGGGAAATCGGACTTGGAAATGTCAGTTTGGCTTCAGTTGACTTCAACATAGAATGAAAAGTATGTAGAGTAACCTGTAATTTTGACATGAGCAAGTTGGGGTGTGGGGGTATCATAAATTTAAGGACCACAATAAATTCATGCACCCATTTTTTTTAAATGTCTGTATTTTGTATAGTGTTACAGTACCCCATCTATTGTTACAACCTTCCTCAGCAGTGAAGTACAGTGGGTCATAACAACAGCACTCTTTGTACCTGGCACTAATGTATTGCACAATAAGTAATGTAAGACACTGTTTGAATCAGATAAATTTAGAAATATTATATTTGAGACACATAGTTCCAAAATGTGTTACAGTACTCCCTGGTCTGTCCTACTTATCCTGCATAATAAAAATGTTAATCATTTTTCTTTTTTCTCATACAGTACCTAGTATATTTAACAGCCCAGCTGTAGCCTCCAGTCATCCCTGAAATTTTGCATCCCCGTTCTTATACAAATCGACTCATTGCTAATTACTTTCTCATACTGTATGTACAATTCATTACTGGCTCTCCGTTTGCTGCGGACTGTATTTGCACAGCACGCTCTACATGTGTCCTTCCGTATGAGTCATCAAGTGCTGTATGAGAATTCCGACTTCATTCTGCAGCACTTGGCTTTTGCTTATTCCCACTTCCTGCTTGCTGCAACTGTTCGAAAGGCCCTGCGGGAATACAGCTGGGCCATGGCCTACATGGAACAATGCTATGAAGAGCAGCTATAAAACACTACAGAAGTCTGTGTGGTTTTATTCATATATTTGTTTTTTGCTTCATTACGGATAGCAGTTTTAATTCCATGTTTGGCTCCATTCTATTTAGACTAATTGCATAATCAGCGTTCACGCACAACATGCAATCTGCACGCTCTCGTAAGCAGCGCTTGTTAGGTAAACGACGGCCTGTGATCGCAATGCAATCAGTATCCACAGAAATGCACAATCCGTTCTCGCAAGAGACACCTGGGATGTCAAACGCAATGGCTGCACACTGAGCTCACACCGGGCGAGTTTCAAAACACGGTGAGCCATTCTAATAAGCAAATTCCTTCTCCCCAGGAAGTGTGGATGAGACACTCAGTGATTCAGTGGAGTTGAATAAGCGCCCTGCCTAACTGGGAACGTTCTCAGAATGCTGGCTAATGTTCTCTAGAAGGTTCTCTCAAAGTTATCAAAAAACATTCAGTAACATTAGCAGAACTTTTTTAACGTCACATATTGTAAATATCAGAAATGTTATTCAAAAAGTTAGTAGTTAGTGGAGTGTTTTAAAAATGGTACAGAATTAACAATGTTTGAAAAACACTTTCATGACCAATAATGTTAATACAACTAAAAAAATGGACGTTTTGAATGTTTCTAGAAGTTTCAAAATAACATTTTAACATTTTTGTTACTTAATGAAAACGTTAGGTAAATGCGCCCACACCCTGAAATCGTTAGCTGGGTCCCAGGTTCCCCTGGCTAGCAGATTCTCCTCTCTGGGGCGGCTCAGATCTATTTGATAGCTTTTAGCAGGGCAAGCAGATGTCGACTGCTGCTGACCTTGCCAATTATTACCTCTATGGAAAGATAATGACGGGATTCCTGTTCACTCCTGCAGGGGAACCTGAAAGCTGTTGTTATGCTGCTTTAAACCTCACAGAAACGTAGCTGTTTCTTAAAGTTGTATTCATAACATGAATGACTCCAAGTTCATGAATGACTTGAACTGACAGCTGGATTATAACGTGTCTTTCTTTAAAGCATCGAGGAAGGCTGGTTTCAACAGTCTGTTTGCCATTGGCCAGCACAGTGGCGTCTGGTGATCAATGATGTTAATGCAGAAGATGCACAATGCTGGAGCTCAGCGGACGCTCGGGTTCATTGATCGAGAGACATCACACGCTCACATGCTCAGTACTCAAATCCTCAAATCTCTCAGCATAGAAAGACCCATTGAAATCAGACTGGAGTTATTTAGTTCATGATTGTTCCTGCAGCTCAATGGGTGGAGCATCACGTTAGCAGCGCAAAGGTTGTGGGTTTGATTTCCCAGGGAACACACGCACAGATAACATTTATAATTGAGTCAGTGTATATATATATATATAGATTAGATATAGATAGATATAGATATAGATATAGATGCTTGTCTTGAAGTCATCTACTGTATGTGCTAGTGCAGTGGTTCCTGACCGGTGAGATGTTGCAATGTCGTTATGAAAACAAAGGAAAATAGAATATCAAGAATATCAATACTACAGTTTGATTGGAGATGTCCAGTCAAGCTATAGTGTTCTGGTGTAAGTACATCTGTTGCTTGGTAGAAGCTAAACTAATTCAGTGGAGGCCAATGTGGACAGGTTGTGTGATGTGAACGTATCTTTGTAAAGCACAAACAAACAATGAATAAAAAGTACACAGAGTTGAAGATCTAAACCACATTGAAAATGGATTCATTTGTATGCAGAACAAACATGATTTTGTGCAGTTAATTATTAGCTACCGAAAACCATCAACACATCTGATGTCTGATTTTAAGGGCAGGAGAAACAATGCATTCATCCAACAGTTTCATGGGGTCTCTAAACACACCATGCCAGTCTAACACTAAAATTTATATTTTGTACCTTACATATTACAATATAACACATATTTGTCAACAATAATTGTTTCTTTTGTAGGCTGCCCTTAAACATGGCGAATTCAAATGGATCATTTAAGACAATTATTTGATCCTAACGATTATGGCCTCTTTTACTCAGGAAACTTCACTCCTTACTCATGAATCCTCCCCACAACTTCAGTTTAATACCTGAGGGACATGTAATTGCATTCGTCTCAGACCTATAGTACAAGCAGACCAGACTTATGCATTATTCATCTGCATTCCCTTTGCTGTAGTTCAAATTAGAGGTCAACGTCTAGCAGAGGGCGAGGTGATGTTACACTGGCCCACCGGTAATAAACTCGTACTATGCTGGAGTGGAGAACCATAAAACTTTCATTGTATTTACAAGTACAACCATGTGATATAGTTATCTTACAAGATGTTTTCTCTCTCTCTTTCTCTCTCTCTCTCTCTCTCTCTCTCTCTCTCTGTCATAATCTCCCCACCTTGACTGATTCTGCAGAGCAGAGGAAAGCTCAATAACTCAGCAGGCTCAACCTAACACCTTAAGAGTGCAATTAAGGAGAGAGACACTTTCATTTCTCTTCTCTAGAATAAAATTAATTGACGTACATACATTGGGCAGTGGAACTACAATAGCCTACATAGCCAGTGGCACCGCCCCCCCTCAAAGTAACCCTGAGATGGGGCCCTGCCCACCAGTAATGTCATGCTGAGCAACAGTTTGTAATTTGACTGAAATGCCACTATAGCTTGAAATGATTTTTTTCCAGTTTTGCTGTGCAGTTAATGACAGGAAAGTGATTTTGTGACAAATAGCCTTTGCTTTGCATCATATGGAAGCAGTTGACTTAGTATAACTTAGGCAACTTAAGCTAGTCAAGTCAGAATTTAGTGGGCTCTTCATGGCATCCTGTAGCTCAGTTGGTTGCGTATTGTGTTAGCAGCACAAAAGGTTGTGGGTTTGATTCCCAGGGGGCACATGTACTAACAAAAAATTTATAACTTGAATGTACTGTAATTTGTTTCTGATAAATGTGTCTGCCAAATGCATAAAAATATAATGACATCACCCATAGGGGGCGGAGCTTTGAGACCCCAGGCTTAGCCATAGCCATGTAGATGGTTTACAGAATTCTCACGTTCCTTGTGATCACCTAAAGGTGGATGTTTACCAGCGTCTTTGCCACATCAACACAGACGACATGTTCTTTATAAAATATGACAGTTCAGATTTCAAGGGCAGTCAATGCAGCGAAGTACCAGCCCTGCGATTCATCAGTCTGGCTAAATTAAAAGAGATTGCAGAACGTGGTTCCCTGTGCGAATATGAACAAATGTGGCTTTTAATGTGATTGCCAGAGGCGGTTGTGCTATCAGTCAAGGTTACAGTTAGCTGCGGTCAGGTGCATCTATATGATTTTAAGTAGCAACAACAGTGCAGGTGGTTGCTTTGAAATAGCACCTGTTAAAATTAACGAGACAGGCAGCTGACTGTCTCTTTATGCATGGGATGTTTCTGAAGAGATCATAGCACTGCAGCCTCGGATTACAAGCATGCCATAATTTACTCTGGCAAGTTTACACAATCATTTGTAAGCCACTCTGTGAACACGTAAATGAATTTGTCAGAACAGACAAATAATCTCGCATCGGCCCGTGCTGATTTGTCACATGACATCAGCACTGCGCACTCGCCCTGATCATTTTGAGTCTGGATGGGAACCGGAGGATGGGATCTTTCACTCCAAAGACAGGTAGATTTATCATTCCTATAACAAATGCTTGACGCATCATTTGCCTAAAACTGAAGGAGGGAACGTTCACAACAAGCAATTTGTTTTGGCCTCTGATTGCAGCGTGCTGCATGAATGCATTCTAAAGGGAAATCAACAGCAATGCAAAAGCCAGAGCAGAAGAGTTGGTGAACAATGACAGAGCCCGGAATTGGCACGTGTGACCAGCTATCATTGGTTCTCCAGCGCGTCCTACCTCACGAACGTGGGTTTCCAGGCGCAGGTGCGTCCATTCAGTGTGAGCGATCAACGTTACATGCCGTCCTGTTATATATGGAGAGTGAGTGTGTTTCCCAGTTGAGGAAATGAGCTCCTCACAGGCCTGTATTTTAACATGAGAAGGATGCATAAGAGGGAATTTACAAACCCCAGTCAAAACTGAGCAAATGGCATCACTTCCCAAATGGTTCCTATCTAAATGTTTTGCAGCTCATTTTAAATAGGCAGGTCAATCTCATGCCATCTGCCTGTTACTTCTGTGCTTTGTAAAGAACAGCCAACCACCAAGTTCAGTGAATTAAGCCACGCCCCTTATCTCACATTATTTACTCGTTTAATTTCAGGCATTGGGTGTAAATGCAAGCCTTTGTTTAACTGTGCATTTATATGGCTGCTAAACCGCATGTATAGAGATGATCACTGGTAAGCTGTTTCATCAGGAGAGGGATAATGTTACCACGGTACATTGAACTTATGAGTTTATGCTGCCTTTGTGTTTCCCCGTAAAAAAGCTCCTCGTTTATGATGAAGCATACAAAAGCATTTTCATCTCTTTCTGAAATGCATGCCCTTTCCAGAGAAAAAACACAGTTTTGATTACACCAGGAATTTCTCGATGACTGATGGTCGGCTTGGTAAAACTAAATTAGACTGTGTGGGCTAAGCATCAACAAGTCATTTTGATTGAGTCACAGCGATACGCCGGCACACATTTTATTTAGAGAGCAGTGGGCTTGGGTCTTTCAGGTCAGGCTGTAGAAAAGCATCCCTGTTAGTCAACCAATAGCAGCACAGTTTTATAAAACTTAGTTGATAGTGATCAGCTAGACAGAACGGTCTCATTAAACGTTTGTGCGAGTGTGGCTGACATTCAAAAGTGTCTGGCTCTTCTATGCGCTTACGCGTTGGTTGATGTTAACAACACTGATGCGTGAATCTAAATAAATTTTTTATAGTTATGTTTAATTGGATTAATCCTATCATTGTGTCAGCTTGTTTAGCATTTAATGCCTGAGTCGTTTTTGATGGACTCAGCAAATTCACACGGTACATAACTTTTAAATGTACCCTCCTGTTCTTGGATTTTAACAGTCCCTTTATTCAAAACAGTCAGGTCCAATTATTTAGTTCCATCATAATGGCCACTTTCAGCACTGACAGTAAGAACAGAACAGGGCGAGTCTCAACTTCTGATGTCTTTAATCACCTTTCTGTTCTGTTTGTGTTGTCACGGATAACACAAATTTAACTGAATTTCTCAAATGCCGTGAACAGACTCTTTATTCGTCATGATTTATTAGAGCTGTCAAGGTGTTTGACAGAGATATAAACCACATCTATGAATAACACTTGTGTAAAACTAATGAAAGCGATATAAACTGTAAAACAGATTTGTGAAGTACCTTCTTTCTAATACTCTAATACTCTAATACTGCATGTATATTTACTAATTGATGTACAGTCTGAGATAAAAATGAACTCGATATGCAAAAACATAACTTATTATATACTAATAATATCATACATATAGTTTAAACTTTTTTAAACTAACAATAGTCTGATTCATTCTTTGGAATTCATTCATTGGTAGAGAGGTTTTTAAAACTCGGATAATGTGACCGAATTGTTTATTTCAAACATCGTTGTTATCATTTTTCAATATTCAGTCTTCTTGCTCTTCATCTTGTAAGTGCATCTCAAAGCATGTTTCAATGTATAATTCAGACGCCACACGGAAATGTCACACTTGCTGTTATCATCCTGGTTTATGATGCGTCATGTTCAGCACTCCGCCTGCAGCGCTGCATCGGCAGCATCATGTTTGTTAGAACACATCCAGTCATGTGGAATTTAGTTGAACAGACCCGGTGAAACTGAGGTGAACTTTACAACCTCACTCCTGAGGTCTGTTCCAAGAATTACACATGAACTGCTTAAAACAGAAAATAAATTATATTTCAAAAATAAATAACAGTCCCAGTTCTTTAAGGTAGAATATATTTACAATTACGTATTTGGCAAATGCTTTTATCCAAAGTGACTTACAGTGCATTCAAGACATACATTTTATCAGTATGTGTGTTCCCTGGGAATCGAATCCACAACCTCTGAGCTGCTACTGCAACGCTCTACCAGTTAAGCTCCAGGAATAATTTGTTTTACCTCTTCATCTAACATGTAACATAATAGCAGGTATCTACCTTAAGTTAAGTTAGTCAGGTTGGTCGAAATGAACCTACACTGTAATAAATAGTAATGTTACTTGTAAAGTCTAAAACCATTTGATCAAATGCTTTTTCGCTGAAGATCTAGTTATAGTAACCCATCTGTAGTCAGGTTGTTTTAGTAATGTTCATATTTTTACTTGAATAAAACCAGTCAATTTACTTGATACCTCTTGAAACACTTTTTCTAAGGTTATCCAACTGTTTTTCATTTACAGGTTTGGCCAGAAATGCTATCGGAGACTGCTGGACTGGCAGAGAAGAAATATGCAGAATGCCAAAACTGTAACAAATTGTTTTCCTGAAGGGTGGAGAACAGATTTGTTGTGAAGGATGTGCTGAGGGGGTCCACACTGACTGCTGGAATCACAATGGTGATTCATTTGTGAAATACGCCGGTACTAACATTGTGTTTTGAATGAGCAAATCCTTCCTATCTCATAAGCATTTCCATACGATGACAAATGTTGCCTGATTAGTCATTTTACCTTATGGGAATCAAAACAACCTTTTGTTATCAGTTCTCTTCGCTCTTTTCAATATACATTTTATATACTTCAAAACTCAGTTATTGAGTATACATTTTCAATCACACATTTTGTCACCCCAAAGGCGCTTCAGGTCACCATCCGATCCAATATCGTTTTGTTTTCCATGTGCATTTTCATGCATTTGGCCAATAATTTAATCCAGAGCGACTTCCAGTGCCTCCATGCCATGCATTTGATCGGAATGTGTTTTCCCGGGGACTCGAACCCGCAACCTTTGCTCTGCCAACGCAATGCTCCTCCACTCGAGCCGCAGAAACGCTTTCATAGGGGCTTTCCGAAACCTGTTATATATGAAAGTAAATATTTACCCAAAGCTGCCGCGATTCTACATTCTGATTCAGTGCAGCCCTCGAACCCGACATATGGCAATGCCCGTCTCCAATCCGAGGAGGGGGCATTTGTCTGGGGTGCCACTCAGACCAATGACGGCGGCCTGTGGGCGTGTGTTGAGAGTGTGTGAGGTGCTTTCTGAGTTTACTAAATGACTGCAGCAAGAAATACCGTGAGGCTGGCGGCGTTTACGAGCCATGGACCAGAGTCCGTGCGCCTCTGACATCCATGTTGTACCCTTCATCCACAGGATCGCAGAAAACCCGAAGCCCATCATGAGCAGCATCTCGTAACTGGACCAGACAATGGAAGAAGGTTCATGCAGCAGTAAGAAATCAGCCCTGGAAAACGAGTACGTACTAAACCTAAAGAGTACCTGCGACGCATTTCTCCCATTGACATGCGTGTCCAAAGAGCGAGAAAACGCGTTTGTTCATGTTTTCTGTGACTTTGGTGGCTGTGAGGAGATCGAGCAGAGTTTCGGCTGTTGAAATATTGGGGATATCTCGGTGGCCACACATGCAGCGCTGCTACGGATCGCACGGATTGCGCGTCTGAAATTGATCCGTCCAGTTTCGTTCCCAGCACCTGAAATCTCTGTCCGCGGTGCTGAAACCGGAGAGAGATGAGCAGCTCCTCTGTATGATCCCCAGCTTTCTCTTTTCTGGCCTTTTGGGGAATCCGAAACGAGCAGAGGACGAATTATTCACCTCGGAAGTGAGAGACGGATTTGGGGAGCGCACTGAGCCGCAGCCGACTACATCCACCCGTCCCAAACCCGACACCATGTTCGCTCTCGGGATTTATTTGTGGGAAACTATCGTGTTTTTCAGGTACGTTTCACGGCTGTTTTCATCATGTAACGGTGTTTGTGCATATGCTTGTAGTGTTGCTTGTTTTGTCTCGGCAATGAAGGCGATTCTTGGACTTCTGCTGAGGATGTTGCATTGGAGAAAATAGGCGGAATCGTTTAAGGGCACGATTGACTCTTTGGCTTTTTAAAAAAAAATACATAAATGATGGCTTGGCTTAAATTTGTGTCCATTGTTTCAAAAAAAAAAGATGATAAACTAACTCATTCCGCGACGTTCAGCCATCCAAGTCATTGACTGCATTAAGGATGTCTGTCAAACCGGGCAAACAGCGAACACTAGCGGCCAGTTGGTGAATGTCACGTTATCAACAGGCGCATGACGGCAAGTCACTCCGAAAATTGAATCCGTGGAGGATTAAATGTGTTTTAATTAACAACGTCATTAAAATTGTGAGGCAACAAGGAGCAAAGCACAGCCAAAAGCAGACAAAGGTTAACAACAGAGTCTCTTCTTTGACAAAATGTGAAAGTATTGTCGGTGCTTGCTGTCATGCTTATTGTTTCCCGGTATTCATGCATGCATGCATGCATGCATGCATTCATTCATTCATGCATTTATTCATGCATTCATTCAGGAAGCAATGGTCAGTTCATTTGTTTCTAAAATTACTCGGTTTTAGTGCAGTCATGCGAGAAAAATGTGTACAAATCCGAAACTGTTCAACCATTAACTTCATTTTTCATGCACGTGTATTTACGCTCATTTTTTCCAGCTTAATATTACAAAGAAACGCACGCAAAACGTGACATTTAATATATGCAATCTGTTGATATATGCAATCCGTCGTGTGAATCGTGCTTTCTTGTAAACGTCGTGATTGTCCACCGCGGCAGGGTTCGCGGTAGCGGGTTGCGGTAATTATTTTGCATTCTGGGACAGTGTTTAGTTAATGAACTCGATCAGGATATCGCAGTCTCAGCTTTTACTGCTGAACTTTGCAGCGGCTGTTAATTGATATCTCTGTCCCAGTCCCAGCCTGCACCGAAACCTCATTTCCCATGCAGACTTATTACTAAACATTGATCACTCTGTCATCGCCGATATCACTGACGAATACAGATGCTGCACAAACATCATTTGCGTTATGAATTGCGTCACATGCTGCGTAAGTGGCGCTCGAGTGACTGATGCGTTGCTGTTATTATAATGCATGGAAATGTGCAGGTAATGATGTGAACGGCCAGACCAGTTCACCACTGCCAAATAGAAGCTGTGCCTTAGCCATGTTTGCCAAAATGTATTGCCATTTATAAAACTGTAATGCCAAAAAAAAAGTGCTTGAGTAAATCATAAATCTGAGGCCCAGGATGTCCTGTTTAGTCTGTGTGAGTTGTAGGTTTGTTACTTGTTCTTGCATTGGGAAAAAAAGTGTTCAAAATTCTTAAAAAATAATAACGTATAGTAATAGTAATATTTTTATATGGTTTTATAATTAAACATTTAAAATTTGTTGGCTGTGTCTAACTAAATCAGAAAAAAATCAACAAATCACACCCCTTCATTACAATTTATTATTGTGCAATTTAATGACTGAAATGTGGGCCATTTTGGGAGGATTAAAATTGGCTGGTAACTGGACAAAACATTCACATTTTTTAATGTAAATATAACTATCAGCATCAGCCTTTTTTTGGTTGACAGTTTATTTCCTGTTACATTTTACAGTGTCATTTCTGTGTTGGTTCACCTGAAGATCTAGCTGTACCAGTGCACAGGCACTGATATTGTAGTTGCATTGCTGTGTTGCATTGCTGCATGTGATTGTTTTTCTGAAATAGCTCTGAGAAGCTCCTCTATGAAAACCATGTAATTGCACCGTTTCCCCAGGGTTGATATCTGCTAATAGCTGAGTTTAGTATTGTGCTATGTTCATAGGAGACCCTCTTTGGTAATTGTATATACACAGGTAGTGGCAGCAATGAAGCATGAGTGGGTAGTCTCAATTTTCTGCTTTTCAAACCTAATTTTCTCATTAAAAGCAGAAGTACATGAGGGGGAACACAGCGAAAAAGCTCATTGTTCAAACACAGTTCTGTGTATTTCTAACCATCGTTATTAGACCAGTTCATTGCCAACTGCTGATACATTAAAATACATCACGAATCAGCAAAGACCAAAGCAGATCACAGCACAAAAGCAACGGCCATCACTAGTGTAAATGCAACACGCAGTGCTCAATTTACTGAAGGATCCGCAACCTTTGTTGTTGTATAATGTGAAAAAACTAACTTGGGAACATGCATTTTCTGTAAAGCTGCTTAAAAACCGATATGCATTGTAACAAGTGCTAAACAAATATATGTGAATTGAGTGTGATTATATATCTGTCTTCTATATAGTCTAAAACATTTATGATGGCATGCATCTATACAAATGCATGTGAATTGAGTGTGATTATATATCTGTCTTCTATATAGTCTAAAACATTTATGATGGCATGCATCTATACAAATGCATGTGAATTGAGTGTGATTATATATCTGTCTTCTATATAGTCTAAAACATTTATGATGGCATGCATCTATACAAATGCATGTGAATTGAGTGTGATTATATATCTATCTTCTATATAGTCTAAAACATTTATGATGGCATGCATCTATACAAATGCATGTGAATTGAGTGTGATTATATATCTATCTTCTGTACAGTTCAAAACATTTATGATGGCATGAATCTATACAATTGCATGTGAATTGAGTGTGATTATATATCTGTCTTCTATATAGTCCAAAACATTTATGATGGCATGCATCTATACAAATGCATGTGAATTGAGTGTGATTATATATCTGTCTTCTATATAGTCTAAAACATTTATGATGGCATGCATCTATACAAATGCATGTGAATTGAGTGTGATTATATATCTGTCTTCTATATAGTCCAAAACATTTATAGTGGCATGCATCTATACATGCCCAAATCTGTATATAGATCAAGAAACCGACTGGGCTTCCGTCCCTCAATTTAGAAACCGCACTGGGAAAATGAGAGCGGCATGAAGAGATGCTGTGTCGGTGCCTGAGACGTCCTTTGATTCCTGGAGTGTTACAAAATGCAGGATCAATAAGGATTTTTTTCATCAGTGGTCCTAAGAACATAATGAGCTACACTTAGGGATAATGATTGGATCCTCAGATTAAAATATGCAGGGCTCTGGGTTGTCTGCATATATTTTCGAGCAGCGTGCTCTGGTTTGGTTCCTGCAACATCAGCAGAAGGTTCAAGCTCTCTCCACCGTCATGGCCAGTATTGATTGAGGTTCATTTGTCCAGCAGTGCTGCTTTGATCAGTGAAGCCATTAATTACTAGAGACATAGTTCAAAGGTAGTCTAGAACCCACACTACATATCCAGCGTACTTTTTCTGTGCTTATGTGTGACAAGTATGCAAGGAACCAAAACTAATACAGACTGTATCTTCAGATTTCACACTGTCACAAAAGATTTTTTCAACTGCACAGATTCATAAAAGGACACTTTAGTGACGCAAAATGGTTTTGGAAGAGACTCTGTAATCTGGCGTGCCATGACTAATCTCATTATGTTAACATTGTAAAATTGTACTTTCAACACAATGGATTTTGTCTGATTTTGTGTTCACATTGGAACATAGTCAAAGAGAAAACAACATTTTATTTATAAAACAATATATTTTAATTATTCTTTTTCAGAGTTCAGGTGTTAGATCTTTATTCCAAACCGTCTACTATGAGCATTCAAAAACCGATAAAAGTTCACCTCACGCTTCATTTAATGAGTTTAATTCAGCACCTGGCATTTTTGACATTTTGAGCTTAAGCCTTCCCAGGTTTCCTGTGGATGAAGTCACACATTTTCAGCGTGAGGAAGATGATTTATTGTGGTCACGAAATGTGGATCAGCATTTCCAAGAAAATTTCTCTCTATTACGTCTCTACATTTAAATGCCAAAGACACAATTTAATAGTTACTCGAGTATACGCCAGAAAATGTTAATGAGAATAAAGAATAATGATGTGCAGAACAGAGAAAGCCCCACCATTGGTCAGTTCCAAAGGAAATTAGGACTGTATGTGCAAGTCAATAGATGAGAAAGAATAATAGATATGCTGCCAAAAATACTTAAATGGGATTCAATGGCTTTTTAAGAAAATAAAGCAATTCCCCCCAAGAAAGAGGCATGAAATTGGCAAGCAAAAGGACCATGTCTCAAGGACCTGGGTGAAATCAATATACACAGCCTGTTTTATGACTATTATCTTCTATTTTTGTCAGACACACTGATGCTGTAGATTTGAAAAGATAAACATTTACATTTATGCATTTGGCAGATGCTTTTATCCAAAGCGACGTATAGTGCATTCAGCATATTCATTTCATCAGTTCCCTGGGAATCAAACCCACAACTTTTGCATTGCTAACACAATGCTCTACCAACTGCGCTACAGGAACATGAAAAGAATGTATCTGACATTTCTTTTTATCATTCATTTATGTGGGAGGGGTAAGCACCTGAATAACTGCATATGTATTAAAGTTCATCACGCAAAAGAGAGATTTCAAAAATTAAATGCTGGCTGGCTGTAGAGCCCTGTGGAAGCAGTTAAAAGCATGGCTAATCTGCACAGTGTGGTCATAGGATAAAAGCCTGTGGGATGAGTTATCATGTGACTTACAGGCCAGTTAGTGACCTACCATTTAATATGAACTCAGTCAGACAGGTTACACTGGGCTGGCTGTGGAAAAAATACGCACCACATTACCACTAATTAAATTCTAATGGCTTCTAATGCTAATGAAGACACGGATACTTATGTATGACGAAGTCACCAAATTAATTTCCACATTCATTCAGTTCTTCAGGGATTCTCCTCATGGTCTGAAGTTAAATGGGCTTTGCTCTGTTGATTTGAATGTATTTAAAAACTTAGTTCAGTTTCAGTTCAATTTCTTTGTTTTCTTTCTTTGGTTTTTTTTTTTGCATCGGTATTGAAAATTACAGCAGATAATGTAACATTTCAACTTGAAATGAATAAAGTGACTCGAGTCAAGATTTATATTACATTAATAATTTAAAAAAATCTCATAATGTACTTGTCCGGCATCGTTGATGCTTTTGTTGGGAAGACGGCTTTATTCAGCAGGGAATTAGTTCTTTAATGTGCCTGTCTTTCTTTCTTGCATTTCCCAGCTTGGCAGCGTCCCAGCAGGCAGCAGCTCGGAAAGCTGCCACTCCGATGCCCCCGTCTGAATTCCTGGACAAGCTTATGGGAAAAGTGTCTGGTTATGATGCAAGAATCAGACCTAATTTTAAAGGTAGGTGTGTCCACCAATACACTATTGGATATCACAGGAATGTAGCCATGAAGCATTTAAAATTATTCTTCAAATGCACCCTAAACAAATGGCAACATGTAGCAAAATATGCATAGAAGCCGGTATCCTTTGACTATTGACTATTTGCTGATAAAAATCCATGAACACAAATGATCTGTTAAGATAATGATCTGACATGTTTTCTGCATTCAGATACAACACATTTAACATGTCTCAACAAAACAAGATTATAATTTCATTTCAAATTTAGATTTGATTTAAGTATATTTTAAAGATTATGCCCAAAATGTTATGATACACTCCAAAGTTAACAATCATACAATAGCAACCTATTGTTATTCCTCAGTATACAAGGAATCAATTACCAACTATAACTTCTGCATTAGTTACATGAAGAAACCATTTTTTTCAGGCTGGCTACATTCCTGTTTAAGGTCCATGATCTTTCTCATTATCCTGAGTGTATGTCTATGGTGGTACTTGGGAACTTGTGTGATGTGTGCTGGCAATGTTAGAAACAGCCACTGCAAGATACATGTCAGAGGTTTCCTTATATTCCACGATGTCAAGCCCTACAAATTATAGTCTGCCTGTTTCTTGGCTATTCCTGGAAATATAAATCAGGTGTATGAGATAAAAAACGGTTCTGTAAAATGGCAATAATAAAGAGAATCGGTTTTAGAAGCAGCATGTTTTTAATGCAGACAATGATTACAATAACTAAAACAAAAATCTTTTAATAGAATTTTTTTGGGAAGTGTTTGTGGCAACCCTGTGTATACAAAAAACTGCACATTAAAGTTTAAATGGTAAAAAAAATCTCCTTTTTAAACTTGTAGTGATTCTTTTTTAGCTTGGTGTGAATATAAAGTGTGTATATTCTAATATATATAATGCTTATATATGATGTATAAATTGCATATACTATATAGTGTATTTATTCCATTTAAAAATTATGTTTGAATGCATATTTGTTTGTAAGAGCAACAGAAATGTCTGATGTTTGATCCTGCATGCGCATTGACTGGTGACACTTTATAACAAATGTATCAAGCAGTTTTACATTAATGTATATATATAAATATATATATATAATGTATCAAACAGTATAACATGATACAGTGCTTAACAATTCATTGGGTGATATACGATCAAATACAAACTATTAATCTGTTAAGCATTGTATCATGTTTGGCAATTACTTAACAAACATTATTATAAAGTGTTCTCATTTGAGTAAGATTTGATTCAGATTCAAATGTATCTCAGATTCTCTTGCAATATTTAAATATATATTATTTAAAAATAATAATAATAATAATTGAAAAAAAAAATCTGAAAGATATATATTGTAAACATATGCTTTTAGGAATAAAGAGAACCTGTCTCACTTTTTCTTAAAAATATATTAAAGCATCACTCAATAAAAGGAACACTGGGGCAGTGTATCCAAGGACCTTGTCCAGTTAAACCCGCCCGAATGCTTAAATGGCAATGGGCTCTGTCTGATTTTGAGAGGCCTTGCATCTTAACCTTGCTCGTGGCAAAGGATTTATTTCTTGATTTTTGTTGACAGTTAGCGCTGTGATATAGTGAATGAATTCTGACATCTTCAATTTTTGCTGTTTGCTGAGTTTTGTAGCCGCCTTGTTGACTGTGAATTGCATCATGTTGCAGAGTGGGTTGATTATTTTCTCACTTAAATTAACCTTGAAGTCAAAGATATTTGGTCAGAAATACAATTGATTATTTCTTATATTTACATGCTAATACAAAAAAATGAATGATGAGGCTACAATGCCAATGAATAATTGTTCTTCTAATAAACATTGGCCTTATTTTGTGGTCTCATTATGTAATTCATTCACATTTGTTAAGGGCAAATGTGGTCACATGACCAGACCAGACATACAAAGCTTTGTCATAGCTGTCCGGTCAACTGTGTAAGTTCACGCCAAGCAGGACGCTCAGCTAGCTATTCTCTGCTTTCACTGCAAAACACGTCAATAAAATTCGCATAGTGTGAGAATCCTGACAGCGTTTCTCAATACATTTCTGAGGAAGTCCTCAACCAAAACCGAGAGAGGACATTTAGAGGGTCGCTCCTACGCACGCAGCATCTAATTTGAGAAGACATTTTTTCCAGCTCATGGTGAGGAGGAGCTTCACCTCCTCCGATTATTATTGCCTCTTTCTCAAATTTGGTCGTACAGCAAGAGTGGAAAAAGGAAGTGAAAATGATGAGACTTGCCTGAAGCAACGAATGTGCCGGCATGAGAAGAAATTACACTGATCATGACTGGGACTCACTGTGGGAAATCCTTCCAAATGATTTAGCTGGGATCCGATTGCAATGAAAATCTCAAACTCTGGCATATTTGGGGCACCCCATGCGGTTAGATTGATATATTTTCAGATCTTCCACTTTCCCGTTCAATCAGCCAATGATATTAGTTGGCACTTTTTTCATCACAGTACAGCTGAAGTGTGTAATTTTTTTATTTTTTTATGTTAAAATACTTTCTCTCATCCCACAGAGACAAGTAAAGGGCAAGCCAATTCCTTTATTTTTGCTGTGTGGGGTGCTTTAAAACATTGCTCTGTTTATTTGAGCATCTCAAACACCTACATTAGCTCAACCACTAATGCAAGTTGGGGTCATGACTACCTGTTTATCCAGCCAATCACAGATGGGGGGGGGGTTAAAAACACCTGTTCGAAAACAGTCAGTATTTTTTGCAATTCCATGTGGCGCAGAAATTACACACTTCACCTTTCGGTCCCAGTAATTGAAATCATTTTCCCCTGAATAGACTGTTTCTTAGCTCTTGTTGACAGATCAAAGTGGCGCGAGAAACAAATTGGGGATTGGTGAACCTGAGACAGGGAGTGAGCTAGAGGAGCAGGGACTGTTGCTCTGCAGACAGGCAGCTAGCTAGAGCTGTAATCTGCGGCCGCTGGTGATGAATAGCGCGGAGTGCAGATGTGTCTCCGGTACCCGCGTTAACCTTGTCCCTTCTCATCAGTCAATGTGAAGAGCTACGGGGCCGACAGCCACGAGGTGCTACAGATTCCTCCCAAATAGCACAATCATGGGCTGCTCTCTCCATGCCGCAGTCATCCCCCTTTTCCCATAGACTGGCGGTCTCGCTCCCCCCCCATTTCGAATTAGCTGCCACGATGCATTACAGTCATGATCCGTGTAATGCTTTCTGATTCTATGTCACTTGTGCTTCTGAATGGATTTTATGAGACGAGTGTACATTTGTAAATATACAGTCTGCTGCGGTATATTTACTGATTGCTTTTTTTACAGTTTTCTTTTTGGATGTCCTGTATGTCTCTGTTACCTCTTCGCATCTCCTCCTCATTCATGTTCGAAAGTGCAGAACCGAAGCTTTATTCGCTGGTGGAGCTTGATGTTAATTCTGTGCTATCAGTACATGCTTAATGGCACTTTAATAAGATTAATGGGGATCCTCTAATGAGCGGGGGTGCAGCGTTCACATACAAATGGCAATGGCGAACCTAACGATGCTTCTCGCTCGCTTCAGATGATAAAGAATGACTTAAATTCTGAGCAGGAGAGACTGAAAGTCTTTTGGGTGTTTATTATGTGATGTTTGAACCGTACGATAAGTTATCGGCTGTCTTTAAAGAGTAATCTTCTTAGAAAACAATGTTCGGGTCCCTGTAGAATCTACATGAGAAATGTACCTGCTAAACTTTGCTGTGTTCTCCTGTAAAAGGCCTCTGCGAATTTGTTACATCAAATAAAGTGATGTTTTTCCTCAGCTTTTCAAAGGTGGTATGAAGTGTATTTTCACCATGGTTCAAATCTAATTGCCTCAGAGAAGCATGGTTTGGTCTCGTGCAGAATACATCATAATACAGAGATCTGAGACAGAGCAAGGTTACATCTGATTTAAATTTTGTCTGATTTAAATGTTTTAGCTCATCGCCTACAAATTGTTTCAGTTCTCACAGGGCTGCAGACACTATCATCCATGGAAATTTAATTTTTAAACTTCTGTTACTCGGATTGGAATTCAAGGTTGCAGCCTATTTCGTTTCCAGTGTAATTTATAACGTTCTGTTCGGGAATGTTAGATGTGCCAGAATAGAACTAAAACGTGTGATCTCTAGTTAAAAACACAAATAACTGATCCAGTCAAACTAGATGCACCTGTTTTTAATGTGTTGTTACGTTTGATAAAATTGTTTTCTTCCTTAAATGAAAAAAAATAAATAAATGCATGAATAGAACTGTTTTTTTATTTGTTTTTTAGCTGTCTTGTATTTTCTGTAGCCTTTCTCAGTATTAGCTCTTAGTTCTTGTAGTCTGACGACTGGTGATTGATAGTCAGAAATTGACTCCTCTAAAATATCTGTAGCCGGCTGTCATTATCTAAGAACTTCAGACGAACAGTCAATGCAGGCTCATGCAGACCGGGATTTGAAGGGTTAACACAGATCCTTCACACAAAGGATAAGTCTGTTGGGAAGTCCTGGATTAGCCGACACTGGCATTATGAGAAAACATGCAGTTCTTTGAGGTCCTTAAATCACCCATTTACTCTCATGTTTGTGCAGATTAATTGCAATCCATTGGATGAGCGATTTCTGTTTACAGTAATATGCAAATGACGACCACCTTCAGTGCTGTTGTCCTATCAGAACAGATTGAATTGTATTCTCAGTGGCACGTTACTGTACACATCCATGGACACAAGTTTACAGTAGTATCTTTATCATTGATATCATACAGAAGTCTACATGAGATACAGAAAGCTTTTGCATGGTTCTTATACAAAGACTCTGGAATGTAGAATTTAAGTTCTTTATCCTAAACATTCAGGGGGAAAGCCCAAATTATACTTCTTTAATTATAATAATAAATAAAATAAAGCTATATGGAGAGCTGTTCCCATTCCTTTTGTACTGCACAGTCCTGCAGCCCAATCATAGGCAAATTTGTATTAATATATATATATGAAATATATATATGAATCAATTTGTATTATCTGTTAAAGCAACAAAGAAATAGAAAAAAATCAATTTTACACTTTGTGCAAAATTTAAGTGAAGCCAGTTTGACATGTAGTCTTTGCATTTTTCCTCTCTCGAGTGTATTGCATCTATTAGTGCATTTTGCTAACCTCTGCCTCCCGTGACCAGATATGCATTGCAACCCCCATCCTCTCTTTCATTTCAGTGCTTTGCCTTTTGTCCTGCCCGCTCTGAAGTTTTGGATGAATAAGTGCATCCCTCCTTACCTGCTCTTGCCCTTAGTATGCCCTTAGTACCCAAGATTCCCTGCACACACTTCAGCGCACAAAGTGTTGGCAAGTGTACAGTAGAATAAGTGAGCCTTGCTGCTTATGTTTTTTTTCTGTTGTTGGTTCCGCAGAGAAAAAAGCTAAACGTCTTGCTGTTAGAGTATCATGTGATTAATCCTGATCTTTTTTTCATTAGACCCACAAGGCTCCAAATCGGACGGTACACACAAGAAAGGTACTTTCTTTTTATTTATCCAGGTTTATACAAGCTTATTGATTCACGCGGGCGATATTCCGTGTGAGAAACTACATACAGTCGCTAGTGTGGTTAAATGATTATGAGTTAAACATGTTTGTGTGTGTGTCATTAGGCTTCGAATGCGTGATTGTTGTTGAATCGCTGAGTGTACTGTAAAGTACAGTATTTACAAACACTCAGCATCTTAAATGGAAGAGAATAACCAAACGTAATGTTTGTTGATACAGACGTGTAAAGCTGTTATTAAAGCTCGTGCCGGTTAAAGGACTAAACAAAATGCAGTGACCGTCTGATGTGTGTCTGATCTGTTTATAGATGATGGCATTAGTTAATCTTTTGTTGTGTAATTGGATATTATTGCCTGGGCTGTTCACCTTATGCAGGGATCACAGTATTTTGGTTTCAGGCGGGCCTTTGCAAAATAGTGTAAATGCATTTATTCATTTGCTTTCTTTTTACTCTTGCTTTGGAAACTGACGATTTGTATTTAATTCTGTGTGTGCAGCCTCCAGTTGTTTAGAGTCAGGACTGTCACTGTTTAGCACCAGCTCATCCCTGAGCTGAGTTTAGTGTAGCTGGGGTTTTATCTCCCTGTCATTGATTTTGCTCTACTCTTGGTTTAAATTTAATTAAATTGAGAAAACAAATGAATGTCTACACCTGACTGAACAGGAAAAAAAAGCAAAGGAAGTTGATGGCTCTCAGTTATGCTTCTCTCTAATTTAAAGTAATTTGGTTGCTTATAAAAAATAAGCCATCTATTATGTGCATGTAAATCTTACATTTACATAACATCAGTGATTCTGATCAGTGTGTTTTTGGTAATGCTGGGTGTGGTGAAATTTTGAGTCTGTAGCTGCACAGACTGTTTGTTGTCTTGTGGGTCGCGTGCTGGTAGGCTGTTTTCGGATGCTGTTGTTTAGCTTTATAAAGAATATGACATACACAGCTCACTCTCTTCATGCAGACTAATGTGGAGCCTTCAGGATGTTGGTCATGGCTACAGTGTTCTCAAATGAATGATCACAGAAGTAGTATCCATAGATCACATTCAAATAATATTCTGCATTCATCACACAATGTTTATTCATCATTTATCCCAGCCGAGATTGTTGCTAGCTATTGGCTTGCTGTAAAATATGCTTGTGTGTTGTACGCATACTTTAACTGTGTGTTTGCATCATGCCACTAATGGTCAGTGAGTATTTATGATCTCTGTGTTGTTTTATTTTAATCTTGGTTCCTTAAACATTGATTAGTAATAATTATCACCATGTCAATTTCTATACTATATGTTAAAGGTGTTACATATTTTGTATATATTCAGAAATGTAGTTGTTGCATTTATTAGTGATACCAAAACATTACAATAACACTAAACAATAATGTTTTAATATTAGGATATTATTTTAAGATAATATTAGGCAGGGCATTAGGTATCATAAACAAACTTTGTTTGACAATATTTATTATCTTGGTCAATCTTCATTTATTAATAGGCTTTTTAAATTGTTTTATGTTCATGTTAGGTCATGCATTAACTACTGTAAACCTGTATGACATTTAATGTTAGAGTGACTAGTATATAGAAATTAACCAAAATGCTGCAAAAGTGCTTATTGTTATACCACCATTATAAATAATACATTGTACCAAAATAACTTTTTAATACTGTAATAATCTAACTGATATATTAATTTATATTACTATAAATAATTTATTGACCTATTATTTTGACATATTTATTTATTAGCTTAATTCATGTTATCATGTCTATATTTGTAGTATATTTGTACGTTTTTTGGTCAATGTGTTTTACTGTAATGTTTTAAACTGTATATATTATTCTGCTGGAGATGCAACAGTTCACATTAGACTCAACATGAGACCCACCATAAGGAGTCACAGAGAAACAACATTCACTGCACTGAAAGCTCAATGCAAAGTTTTCCTGGCTTGTTTTCCAGTTATGCTTACTCGTTGCTTTCTCTTAATAACCATAATAAGTATTATGCGATATGTAATTATTTCTGCACATTGACCAGTGTAATCTGGATTAAAATTAAAATGTTAAATCTGAATTTAAATAGGGCCAGTCAGTGGCTCTGACCCAGATTTGATGTTAGTTTTATGCAAACTCATCACAATTCTATTACTAGCATTTGAGCAAAACTCTGAACTTCAGTGAGTATGTCCTGCACTGTTTGTGCTACGGGGATGAATTATGTCCCATATTGTCGCAGTGACAGTATTTGCCTGGGAGATGATAAAACCTGGGTTAGAGTCCCATAGATTTACATTGGAAGCAGGGCCTGAGTCACATTTTATAGCATACCAGAGGTGGGTGTGCTCATCTGACTTTGTCCAGAAAGCAAATGTTAAGTAACAAGTATATATAAATATTTAGCAACACCCTAGCAACCACATAGCAACGCCTTAGCAACCACACACAACATTGTAACACAGAGTTTTAAACCAGCAAGTGCCACTTACATTTTACTTACAGAAATGTAAATTTGAATACAAATTGTATTTTTTCACATGCGTAAATGTACAGTATTATAACACAACTGTTTACCTCTCATATCATTAAAGCCATCAGTGTAGCCTCAGTGTGAATCAATTTTCCCAGGATACTGACCATTTTATCTCTTGACTTTTGCAGCCGAAGCTATTCAGGTAATCCAGTTTAATCAAACTGTAGTCAACTCATTCTCCATTCAGGGCTCGCTGCTACGGCCGGCCTATTGATTTATGTGTCTCTCTCCAGCCTCCCTCCTCCGAGGCTGTCATGTTTCCCCTATCAGTGATGCTAGCCTCAGGGGCAGGAAGAGATCCTGGTAATTTAGCAGTGTGTCATTACTTATAGGCATGTGACAATGCTAACTCAGACGCTCTCACTGAAACTAGCTGTCACTGCACGGGCAGCTCTTCCCACATGAGCCGCTGCTGTCTGGCTCTTATGAATTTTAATACAATCCCCTTAATGGTTAGGGTCGCCTCCAGCTGAACCAAACCTAGAGTGATGGATGGCTGAGGCTTCTGTTCAATCTGGATTTTGTTTGTTGGAGTCGGCTGTTTAAAGTAGAAAATGTGTGGAATATAAAATTGGAAAAAAGATTTGTGTGGAAATTTTTCGTCATGGATATCCCGTCGTGCATTTTAGTGCCTGTTGTGTTATGTGTTTTTGACGCACAGAAATTGAGGTTGTTTTTGTGCTGCGTTCTGATAGGGTGGGAGGGGTGTTTCACTAAGGTCCTCTGTGTTATAGCATACTCCCAGGGGTTTATTGTAGCGGGGACACGCCCACAAACATTTTGTTCTGGGCTCCATGAATTGGGGGCTGTTCTTGTCAACATTATAAAATGAAAATAAAACTCATGCTTTCACTGTTGTCAAAACAAACATCCAAATCTCCCTAAAAATGGATTTTGGATTATGTAGCTACATGATTCCTTTTTTGTTTGTTTATTTCTTTTTCCCGTTTTACAAGAAATTAATCTGAAGAAGCTTAGCCTGCGTCACTGAAGCTTAAAGCCTTATTTGAAACCTATCGGTAGCACTGCAGAGTAGCGCAAATTGAAAATTGCCCTGTGCCAATAGATTTACTCCGCATCAGCCCTTATGTCAATGCACGAGGAGTAAGAAGAAGCCCTTGACATTTGGCCTGATGTTGATTCAGTGAAGTGCGATGAAAACGGTGTGCTAACATGAAGCAGCTGGTAGGGCACTCCGCTGTTCCTTTGTTTTGAATGGCTATCACTCCACTTCCTTTGAGAACTGGCTTGCCAAGACCTTATAGGTACAACCGAAGCCATATAAATATTTAATGCCTCGGTGCTATTGTATTTTTGCTGAGAGCAGCTCGATTTTTAACATAAGCAATATCATTAAGCTTTCTTTATTTATATCAGACACTTTCATTTGTGGTGGTCCACTTACCTTAGAGGCATCTTCAGCGCTCCTTGTTTGCAATAAATCTGAGTCGTTCCTGCCTACAGGCACAACAACTCGTGCGCCATTTTCTCCCAAGCTGCCCGGCATAAAACAGACTAATGGCTATTGTGACCATATCGTTCTATTGCTGTGGAGACGGAGGGCGGTATTGATCAGTTTAGACACAGAGCTTGTTAATGAATGACTATAAACAGGTTAACTGTAAAGATGAGGTGTGTCTGTTGGCGTTTGATGAACTAATTGGTCTCTCAGCACAAAACTCGCTGTTTTATCTGTCTGCAGGCAAGCGTGTAATTTATGCTTCTTGTATGAAGGTTATACTGTACTTACCCGAGGGACATCTGATTAATGATTGTTCTGTTTAGATGAGAAATTAATCACGATAATGAGTCATTGAATGTCTTGATTTTTCTTTGTAAATATGTAATTATATGCGGTGTGCGTAGCGAAACACCAATACAGCAACATTTTCCATCTTTGTCTTCATTGGCTTGTCTCTGGCAGAGACGAGGCTGATCTTTTTGCGAGTTGCACGTCCTGTTTACGTCTCGGTAATAAATGGAAGCGCAGTGAAACGTGTGGGGCTTCTAAACTACCGTCACCTCTACAAGACCAGGGTGGAGGTACAGCTCCGAAATTAAGATCTGATTCGCTAGGAAAGAACAGCTGAGTTAAAAAAATATAAATAACCCTCCACTGGCTGTTGTGTCGCTCTGCACAGCAGTGCTCTTAGGAGAATGGGGCGCAGATTGTTTGGCAAAAACATGGCGAAGGAAATCATTGTTGCCGATGAGTCATTCGTTCCTGACAGATAATGAGCTCTGTCTTTCTCTCTCTTTCTCCTTATTGGAGGCCGAGCTCACAAATGAACTGCAGTGGGGGTGAGGACATTAGATTTCCTCTGCGCTGCATCACGTACTGCAAGGAAAGCCAAAAACAGACAAATGATTACTGCCGATATAATATCCAGTGGATGGAATGTGCCACGAGCAATGAACTACGGGGCCTCACGCTGTATAGAGGCTCAAACAAACACTGTTGGAAACATGCTGGAATATCGTGCACACTCTCAAATAAATGATTTTTGCTGCATGCTTGATTAACTTTACAATTAATTATTATTATAATGAGCTAATTCAGCACCGTTCTTAAATGTAATTGTCATACGTTAATTCCATTGTGTGTAATTCATTTAAATTTATAAAACAGAATTTTACTTAATCGGTTTGGGTCAGGACTAAATGAATCTTTTTCATTGGCATTAAATGATCTAGGCAAGGGTTTTCCAGTTCCCAGCATGCTTTGCGTGGGACTGGACTGGGAGAGTAAATGTTTAATGTAAGTGAAATATTATGTGTTTTGAGGAGATTTGTTGGAGTAAGATTTGCTGGCGTTTAATGTTCTGTAATTTAAGTTTCTGGCTTTTTTTAGCTTTCTTTCTCTTTTTGTTCAGGTTGCATTTCATGTGGTAATCTTTAAATGATTCATTTTCACTGGGACAGGGTTTGAAATTCACTTAAATGTAGCATCTAAACGTTAAGGAAACCCATTTTAAATGTGTGGAAACCTCTGTTCACAATTGATTTTTTCCTCTTTTGTGAATACATTAATATATTCCTCAGCTGAAAACACTGCTGATAAAGCAGGGCTGTTTTTAAATCCTACATATGATGTGAGTTTGGATTTATTTGCAGGTGGTTATTTTCTTGAGAGGGTGGGGGGTTGCACCTCAGGAGAAATTTGCAGCCTTAAGTGGCTAAATCATTTTCCAAGACTTTGCAGATTGCAATATGTTCCTTTCCAGTTCTCTACACATTCAGCACCATAAGATGCTGTGTGTGGCTGAAGAAATGGGCGGCAAGGTTTTTGCCATGCTGTTCAGCAGCTCTGTATCTGAACATCTGAGAACATCAAAAGTGTGGAGCAGTCTGACAGGGTCTTTACGAGGCCATGAGCACCATGTCACTCAGAATATCTCCCACTCCCTGTGCTCACAGGCCCATGTGTGATGGAGCCTTTGTGTGGTTTATGGTTCTGTCCATTCGTATACATCTGTCTCTTTGACTGCAGTTTTTCATTTATGCACCTTATTATATGCCAGCAAAGAGATTTACTTTTACTATTTCCTAGAACAGAAACAAGAACGCTGGGTTTCCTGAGTAATGCATTATATTATGATTTGTTTTAGCATTTGATTTTGGATTGGTCTGATAATATAAATGCTGGGATTGGCGTTTTGGCCTTTGGAGAAAATGTTCAATTCAAAATGTGTTTTATTGTTATTATGCATTTTATTTTACTTTGATAAATCGTTTACTGCATATACTGTAACACTATGTTTATTTGAAGACACCAAGATGGTTCATATATCGTAAAGAACATATTCATTGTTTTATGTCAGTGACAATGTTTATGCAGGTAAGTTTTGGTTAGCGATAAACATAAATAATAAAGAACAAACTTAATCAGGATTTGATGGCTTTTTGGTCAGGATCAATTAACTTATGTGTTTTTTTGTTTGTTTGTTTGTTTCTGTTTGTCTTTCCACAGGCCCACCTGTGAACGTAACATGCAACATTTTTATTAACAGTTTTGGATCCATTGCTGAAACAACAATGGTGAGTGAACAGACTGTTTATTGTGTCTGTTTATTCTGTTAAAATGTGATGCATATGACCACATAACATTTATGTGTGTGTATTTGGGGGGCTGGTTACAGATAAATGTCCCAATTCATAAACCATCATCATCAAACTTTCATGTTATAGATTTATTGATCATATGCCAATATGTTTTTCCAGTAGCCCATGATTTTTAATGTTTTCATCAATGTGCCAGATGGAAACAAATACAGCCCTAGTGAAACAGCTAACAGGGAATGTTCTCAGAACGTTGGCTAAGGTTCATCAAATGTTATCAGCTATCAAATGTTCTTGTAGCAACTTTATTAGAACGTTTTTTCATGGCTATATATCACATATATAAAACTGTTATTATTAGGTTGTTAGTGGAACGTTTAACAACATTTTGAACATTCATAGAACATTCAAAATACCAATTTGAATGTTTTGTTACTTAGTGGAAACGTTGGGGAAACATTCTTACAACCTAAAATTGTTAGCTGGATTCCAAGATTTCGAGGACGCTAAAAAAAAAAATTTTTCCTAACACTGGAAAATCCAAAGCCCTGATAGACCAACATTTCCTGTGTGTCATGAGCTGAGCAGGTCCAAAACTTCAGCAGCTTGCAGAACTCCCTCAAGCAGAACAAATGCAGCGTTTTCCGCTCTTTCTGTCTATAACCAGCGGAATTGATCCACGTTGCTCCTGCCCATGTTCACACTGAGCAGGCAGCGTCCAGATGCAGGGAAATGAGAAGGTAACGCCAGCCATATCGATAAATCTTTAGTGCTTATAGGGCGACTGAGAACAATATTTCATCCATTAATGATCTGACCAGCTCTGGCCACCGCTCGGACCGACGGTTCCCCTGGCTCTCCACTGTCCTAATTGTTTACCCTTTTTCAAAGGTAAAAGGCGAAGGAAAGGTGGGTGGCTGTTTAATTAGCTCGCCAGCTCTTTCATTTTCTTGAGGAGGTGAGAGAGCGTTCATGTAAAGTCCAGAGTCCGTCATTTGTTAACAGAGTCGGGCGCGTACGCAAGAGTCGCGCAAGACGCCAAACTTTTCTAATATGTCACCGCCAGAAAGGATCTGGCCTTGGGCTTGAATCGCATTATGAGTGGGTTGTTGCCATAAATCACTCTCCTTAGCCTAGAGAAATCCAAAAAAAAATGTGCGCTGATGAATGTGTGCCCACTCCTGCTGGTTCCCAAAATCATTCTGTCGGAAACTAGCTGTATGTTTGAAGGGTGGCGTTTAACTTCAGGGGTTCTGTTTGTGATCTGAGTTTTGTTGTACTAATGCATGTCAGATAATAACATTAGACAAGAGAAGGTTTACTAATTTTGCAATATTCATGATTTCCGCAACGTTTAATCTGCGAAAGCACAACGCGCATTCGCTGACGAGAATAGAGCTGTTTATATAAACAGAGTAATGGGGAGATAATACCATTGGTAATGAAGCCGCAATGTATTCCTCTGTTGTTTTTGCAGGGTTCATTTTGCTTCTACAATGACTGTGGGTTGTTTATCATAAGAGAGAAATATTGACATAGTAAAATCGATGGGACTTGTTCTTTTTCCTGCTACCGTGACTGTGCTATTCGAGAGGCAAATCTAATAACCCGAGACGTATGATTCTTCTCCATCAAAATATTTTTAAATTCCGGGGACGGGCCGGTCACCTTACATTAGAATAATTGGCCCAGAGATGTCCTTGCATGTTGTAGCCGATTGCCATTGCAAAGGTCATCTGTTATATTTCCTCCTGTGTGGATCATCCCAAGTCATACCAAGGTACATTACTGCCCAGACAGTTTAATGGTCTCCCTGAAATGATATAACTGCATGCCTGTTTTGGAGAGAAATTGTCAATTATGGCATCAGTAGAGTTTGTGGGAAAATGCCACAGCTTCACACCGTCTGCTTTAACGCACTGCCCATTTTCTGCTCTGTCTGTGCAGATAACAATTACCACATGCAAAATATGTAGTGAAATGAGGCCTAATTTACCTGGACTGGGTTTAGACAGGCAAAATAAATAAATTAAAGGATAGATAACACACACCCTTGTCCAAACCCAGCTAACAATTTTAGGTTGTAAGAACATTTTCCCAACATTTACATAAAGTAATAAAAACGTTAAAAATGTTGTTTTGAAAGCTCTAGAAATTTTCAAAATGTAGTTTTGTAGATGTATTAACTGTTTGGTTATAAGAATGCTATTTAAACATTTTTTAATTCTGTAAAGGTTTTTAACATAATGTTGAAAAAAAATGTTCTACTAATGTTACTGCAAGAACATTTTCGATAACTTTCAGAGAACCTTATAAAACATCAGCCAATGTTTTCAAATGTTCCTTGTTAGCTGGGATCGCACAGGCTCGCACAGCTGGTGTTAGCAGCAGTCTGGCTCTGATGTATTGACACGGCTGTGTTTGTGTGTCACAGGATTACAGAGTGAACATTTTCCTGAGACAGCAGTGGAATGACCCTCGGCTGGCCTACAGCGAGTATCCCGATGACTCTCTCGACCTTGATCCCTCCATGTTGGACTCCATTTGGAAACCCGATCTGTTCTTTGCCAATGAAAAGGGCGCCAATTTCCATGAGGTCACCACTGACAACAAGCTGCTGAGGATTTCAAAAAATGGGAATGTGTTGTACAGTATAAGGTGATTTTATAAACCATAATTAAGCGCTGTAATTAAAGCTGCAATCCGTAACTTTTTTGGTTAAAAATGAACAAAAAACAGAAATGTCCATCAACATTGACGGTGTAGTGTTTGCATTTTATTATAGCAGTACGAAAATAACTCTGCAAGTAACCTGCAATTTTATGTTTCGAACAGAGATGGCAGTAGACAGACAAAAGTTATGGACTGCTGCTTTAATACAATATATTATATGTTCTTACACATTTAAAAATATCTGTATAGACAAATGCTTTATATTCTTGGCTACTAAAGAATATAATAAGATTAACTTGAAATCCTACACTATCGTGTAACCTCACACCAGATAAAAATCTTATTGAAATCATTATATTTAGGCTGCATAGCATATTTGCTTTATTGGGTGGTATATTATACAATTATATAATTATATTAAACATTAATATTATTAAAAAATGGCTGATAGCAAAACAATCTGGGTTTTTCTCAGATTGACCTTATATCTTATCATTCCAGCATTAGAAGACTGGAGTGAATTATAGTGTGAATGAGTCTGTGAAAGGAAGGTCTCATCTTTTAACTTGACACTATCAAATGAACCCTTCATTTTAGTTTGGTCTCAGCCGTGAACTCCCTCTAAATTGCACCAGCAGGAGCGCACCGTTAGATTGAAAAATTCAGGTAAATAACCACTATCCTCAGATACTGACATTATTATAGCCTTGAGTGAGATCTGCACTCATCCAGAACTCTGCAGCGAGCTGCTCCTTTATCTGGCTTTAGGATCTTATGAGGGAGTTTACTATGGAAATAATGAGTTTGCAGTCATAGGTTTAATAGAGCTTGATGGCAATTCTTAAAACTGCAATTCGTAACTTTTGCCTCACTATCGCCATCTCTGTTTGATACATAAAATGGCAGGGTACTTGTGGAGATATTTTCTGAAGGTGGATGACAAGTTTAAATTCTGAACAACTGCTGTAAGAGCAAGACCTGCACTATCTACAGTACCCGGACATTGTATATATAGGACATACATGCGATATAGTAGCCGGACATACATGTGATATAGTAGCCAGATCTTCTTTCTGTTTAAAGATGGGTATGAGATGGGAATCTGATCCGACAGCTCCAAAAATAAATCATTATTATAAACTTATTGTTGCGAATCAGGGAGATCTGTCATGTACTTGCTCAATAATTGTATTAACCAAAAAATGATGAATTATGAATTGCAGCTTTAAATTTGAGCACATTAAACACTGGAAGAAGAAGATTATAAAAGAACGGTCTCTGTTTTGCTGTGGGTTTGCGGCTGATGGTGGATCTTGTTGTTCTCAGAATAACACTGGTTCTGGCCTGCCCCATGGACCTGAAGAACTTCCCTATGGATGTGCAGACCTGTATAATGCAGTTGGAGAGCTGTAAGTACACCCTGATCCTTTCAAGCAGATGGAGAAGATTGATTCAGTAGTGCAGAGATGGATGTTGTTCTGGCTGGCACTAGGAGATGAAGAGCGCGGTGATTTAACGCAGCCTTCAAGTAGATTCAGCAGTCAGCAGGGAAGAGTTTCCAGCTCAGGCCGGTGCTGCTCCCTGCCGTTGTTATACATCTCTGTTATTTCCTTTTAATTCTTTGATTCGCCAAATTGAAAGCGCATTTCTGGGAAGACGGTGTCAGAAGGTGTTTGACTAAAAGCATTTACTTATAACCAAGCAGTAATGGATGTTTTGATGCTCCTTGAACATTACAAAATAACATTTAAGTAACATCTTTGTTACTTAATGGGGAATGGGTTCACGTTCACTCAACATTAAGCAGTGGCGTGGCCCACTGTGCAAAAATGACAATCCTCCTATTAAAAGTAAAGTGCGAGAGTGACTTTTTTCATTTGTTAGAGGTATATTGCATGTTATTACTTTTGTGTACAGATAATACATATGTATTATCTGTACATATGTACAGATAATATACATATGTAAAGATATACATACAGATAATATACATATGCACAGATAATTTACATTTTTGGGGGATCCATGAGGTTTCAGATCTGGTTCTTAATTGTTGCAGCATAAATTAAACCCTGGTTCTCTTCCTCCATTTGAATGCGTTGTTTCATCTCTCGTCCTCTAGTTGGCTACACAATGAATGATCTCATATTTGAGTGGGATGAGAAGGGAGCAGTGCAGGTGGCCGATGGACTGACGTTACCTCAGTTCATACTGAAAGAAGAGAAGGATTTGCGATACTGTACCAAGCACTATAACACAGGTCAGTGCCTTTTTCTCTTTCTGTGAAGCTGTACTGTGTGTGCGGCTGAACAGATAATGCACACAAACTCTCAATATACTTATATGGCTGCTATGACAAACTGTTATAGGAAACATTGTTACAAATGACTTGGTCTGGACGCAGGTTCAACTAAAGGATAGGGACTACAGCTCTGCACTGATTTGTCTTCGTGATCTTTCGATTGAGTTAAATACCATCTGTTCTGTCAACGTCAACAGTTGGAATTTGTTACACTCCAGATAAACTGGAAAAATGCTGAAGGCCAGACTAGTTCAGATGGGAAACATAAGCATGCCGAAACAGAAGGGACATTTGCAGATTTTCTGTCCCTTTTCTTTAATAATCATAATAATCATTGGCATAATGGCAGGAAAGTCTACATTGTGTATACATAGCATAAGAAGAAATCTATCTGTCTGTCTGTCTGTCTGTCTGTCTGTCTATCTATTTCTTTCTCTGTCTTTCTCTCTTATTTCAATTTCAGTTGTAATTTAAGTGTGCTTTATTGGCTTGACAAAAACTGTACTGTTGTATTGCCAAATGATGAAGATACAGTTAACAAAATTAAATAGCAGAATAAATACAAATGATAGAAACATTGAGTCTGGGCAGATCATTCACTGTCTCTGATATTGTGGCAGGCAGTCTCTCTCTCTCTCCTCTCTCTCTCTCTCTCTCTCTCTCTCTCTCTCTCTCTGAGGTGCCTCTCATCTGACCACAAATTATATATCATTGCTGGGCTTTGCACGCATGTCGCCTCTCGCTGTTTGTGCACATCGAAATGCATCGAAGACCCTAGGGATGCCCTAAAACTCTAATCATCCTCTCACTGTCTCGGTTTATCTCTCTCTTTTCCTGCTTCTCTTGGCATAGACATGTTCTTCCAGCACAAGTCCTGGACACCCATCCCACTGCTGAGGGCATGTGCTTTGCTGCTCTGCAGTCGAGCATTCACTGCAAATGAATGTGTCGTTTTTCTCAGATTTATTAGCGGCAATCTATTTTGATTTGCAGAGCAGGTCTAAGCTCTGAAGTCCAGCCTCATTTCAGTTCATCTTCCTCGTCCAATTGCACCCTCTATATCTCTTGGGAAAAACAGAGACTCAATGTATTTGTAATTTGAATGGTGGTCAGTGCATTCAAATTACTCTGCTGTTGTTCGCTTGGCTGTTTGCAATCAGCAAAGAAAGTGTTTGTTCTCATTGTTTGAGGTTTGGTCAATACTTCTGTTTGTCATTAGTACTAGTATTTGCCTTTCATGTCTTTTTTGTATTCATAAACACCATCACCACAGTCAATACATAATATTCCATAGGATAAAGCCGTAATCTAGAGGCTGAATGTTAAACAGACCTTGACTCAGACAAAATACTACAGAACATTTGTGTTTGACTGCAGATGTGCAGTCATTTACAGGGAGGCCCCAGCTAACAGGGAACGTTCTCAGAACGTTGACAAATAGTTCTCTCAAAAAACATTATCAAAATCATTCTTGCAGTAATGTTAGTTGACACTGTATTTTTAACATTATATATCATATATATCAGTAGTTAGGGGATTATTTTCAAAACATTGCAGAATTAAAAAAATGTAACAACGTTCTTATAACAAAACAAAAATGTCAATGTATAAAAAAGGGTTGTTTTGTAACAAAGTAACATTTTTAACATCTTTGTTACATTTTTGTTAAACAGTGGGGAAACGTTCTTGCAACCTAAAATTGATAGCTGAGGCAGTAGCAAAAACAATGCACTATTTCTGTTTCAGGAAAGTTCACTTGTATAGAGGCCCGTTTCCACCTGGAGAGACAGATGGGCTATTATCTGATCCAGATGTACATCCCCAGTCTCCTGATCGTCATTTTGTCTTGGGTATCATTCTGGATCAACATGGACGCCGCCCCTGCTCGCGTGGGCTTGGGCATCACCACTGTGCTGACAATGACCACCCAGAGTTCAGGATCTAGAGCCTCTCTACCGAAGGTCAGTTACTCCTCTTTCAGTATTCATCCTTTATTATATAAGGCAGTGTAGGCGAACTTTTCCAGAAACATGTTTTGTTATGCTGGTTGAAAGTCTCTTCATATCCGGACAGCAATCGATATGTGGAAGGCACACGAAATGCTTAAAAAATGATCATCCAATCATTGCATTCAGTCTGAATGCAATGATAGGATGTCTTACTTGCCCGTCAACCTATGTATTTGCATACCGCTGCGCACCGTTCATGTGTACTGGAAGAGGTGTCTCTGAATGGAGGGTGGGAGCTAGCTTGCTATTGCTAGCCTCTCCAAAATTGCCTTCCCTACTTTTAATCTGTTCATATATACACATTTGCTTTTTGTTGTTTACTTAAATAGTCCTACAGATATGGGACTTACTTGTAGTCACTTGTGCCCCCCACACACACTCATAATACCATAACCAGAAAATTTATAGCCCACCAACATTATCACATTACCTCAATAGCCTTTTAAAAAGAATGTATCACTCTACAGTAAACCCATGCGCCGGGTGTTTGCCAACACACAAACAGGCAGAGATAAAGTAGCTACAGCATATATATCCTAATGCAGCATATTAACTGCAGTGTCCTACCTACTGTGGAATAAATGTCTTTTCCTTCGACTGCACATGTTTTCAGGTGACACATTCGCTGTGATTAACTCAACATTAGGACCCTGGAAGTAAACATCCCATTTACTTTCTCCCTACACAAATACTTTTTTAGCAATAAAGTGAGCTTTTTTATAAGCCTTTCGGAACAGTCCTGTCATATCCTGTTAATATGTAGCAGCCCTAAGTTTGCATATTCAACATCATTTTAAGAGTTTGTGTTTAATTGCCTAATTCGTGGTGAAGTTTTGTTTCGAATTGGCCCGAATTCAACCACCATGTCCACACACATGCATTACAAGCAGATTTGTTGCAAATTAACTCGCAAAGGCAAAGAAAATTTGTTCTTTTCTGTAAATGATTCCAGAGATGACAACTACTGTAGAAGTATACTGAGGCTATTTAATTTCAGAGCTAAATGTCAATGAGTCTAACAGCTAAAACCCGGGACATATTTAAATTTTAAAAGATTGTAAGGACACCTGGATACACCTTGTGAAAAAACACTGCCAGCTGTCAGAGTTTATTTGTTCCCAATTAAACAGTTATGCCTAATAGAAGAGAATGCTGTCTTTTCAGAAGTTTACTTGAAGGGGTTCGATGATAGGTTGGTTTTGATGATAAGCCCCTTTAAGTTAAAATCAGACTAAGATGATCAGGGACTTTGTTAAAAATAAACTTTAGCCTTGTGCGAAGATCGTCAAAGATATGCAGGGCAGCAGGTGCTAAACACAAGCAGAATCTGCACACAGGCTGAGTGAAATTTCAGCACTATTTGTTCTCTGTAGTTCTTCTGGTGCTTCTGAATAATAGCACCTCCTGTGTGACGGCGGGCCAAGTTTCTGATCACAGAATAATGGTTCTCCTGGGAAGTTTGTATTTATGGGCTTGAAAGTTATTATGCCATGATGTGTGTTCAGGTGCTAAAATTACGTGCTGGACCATCTCGGCTTTTTAGTCTTTCTGCAAAAAAATTGAAGTGCAAAAGGGTGAGCACAGGGTGTTTAATAGATGATTTATGTTTTTTGTTATTCCCATGCTGCCCCAGAGAATGATGGGAAATGTAGTTTAGTCATTCAAGCCTGTCAGCTCATAAGCAGTGTAATAATATTACCAAAATTCAAAATATAATAATAATATATTCAAACTGCATTGTACTGTCAGTGTTCACAACTGCAATTTATTATGATTTGTTATGAAAACTATGCCATGATTCTTAAATTGACACAATCATAACTCCTAAATCATATGCCTAAAGTTACCATGAAATCAAAATGTGCTATTCATATTTTTTATGGAATACTGTAGTGTTGATTATAAATGATTTATCTGTGCATGTTATTTTTTTAATTCATGTGCCGTTGTAATCTTTAATCAGAAACATTACCATCCCCTCCCCACGAAGAATCTCTTCTCTTGATGATGTATGTCTCTCCCTGAGGGCGGGACTGTATTGACTGTCCAATGTCAAGGCAGTTTCTACCTCTCCGTCTTCCAACGATCTAATCAATTTCCAAAGAATGAAATCAAGCCCTGTCCTACATTTTATCTCATTTCAGAAGCAGCTTCACTCGAATATGCGTCACCGTGGGGAAGAAAAGACAGTAACAACTTCCATTTCACAGTGACTTTAAAGAAAAAAAATCACCTTTTTATCAAAAGATCAACCAAAATCTGATTCCTCATAATAGGACCCCTTTAAAGTTTTGGAGGTGGTAATAAAATACCACTGCAATATGTCACTGGAGGTTAAACTATATATGGGCTGTAAGTGAAAACTGAGTAAGCTGGATCACTGTCCACCACTGTCTATGTGGGCAGCTGTCTACATAAATAGCATCCAGAATGGAGCCTCATTAGTAGCTGATTTGAGATGCTCTTTATAGATGGCAACTTTGTTAACAGTCATTCATACATGGCAAATAATGCTCCTAACAGGAGCCACAAAACAGATTAGACTAATACTTACAGTTTATTTTGACAACACTGTGTAGCCAAGATAACAAATCACAGCAGTTACAAAAAATTAAGAAGCATTGGCAAACGTTTTCTAATATTTTAGAATGTTATTATTTTCATTTCATTCATTATTTGTGTATTATTTGCATTCAGCACATTAAGGACCAAATGTCCTTACAAGTGCATTTTGACCTTGTGGGGACATTGTTGAGGTCTCATAAGAAAACAAGCGTATACATCATACAGAATGATCTTTTTTGAACATCATTGTGCAGAAAAAAACAGCAGAAAGTGTTCTGTGATGGTGAGGTTTAGGTGAAGGGTTAGTGTAGGGGGATAGAAAATACAGTTTGTACAGTATAAAAACCATTATGTCTTTATGTCCCCATAAAACATGAAACACCTGTGTGCGTGTGTGTGCGGTCTGTTAACATAATTATTGTCAACATTGTGCTTCATAACACCACAGAAGTTGCATCCATGCTTTTTAAATGTCTCTGGACCCACTTTGCGTGACCTTGAATGCATTTATTCTGCCTGCTGTACCCAGTGAACGAGGACTTTCCAATTCTGCATGCTGTGTTATGATGAGATACGGCATATACACATGCATTATGCAAACAGGATATTGCTGTAGTGACAGTCGTGTTGATCATCATTTACATGCATCATTCCTGAGCAGCAGTAAATCAGACACACACAGTCCAGGTTAAAACAGGTTGTCCTGCCTGACATACAGTATGTGACTGTTGTTGTGCTTCCTGTGATGTTCGGCTGCCACGGTAATGATCCAGGAGACAATGTGTCATTGCTACATGAAAAGTTTACTGTTTACTGTTTGCCATCCTATGCAGAATACTGTAACAAGCACCATAATGCATGTCAATGCATGTTCTCATATTGTAGACTGTATATTGTATACATATTGTGACATATTGTAGTTCACAAAACTGAACTCCGTTTGCCTGGCACAATTAACCACCCTGTTACCACCCACTGTAAGCAGACAGTAAACAGAATTTTAATACAAACTGATGTTTGTGTACATCTTTATTGATCATGGCAGCAATTAATTTTCAAACAATTACTGAATGAATGAAGACTGTAAAAAAGAAGCATATATCCAGCCCTGAGGCACAGTTAAGTTTACTTCTGCCTTATAAAGAGCCAATTCACATTAGCCACATAGGGGTGTCTCAATATTAAAGATGAAATAAAATGAAAGATAAACTGATAGCATTCTTTTTTCATTTTAATAGATGCCACAATGATACCGTTTCCGTGATTTTTTTACCATGGTAATGGTGTAGTAAAAACCAGATTCTGTGACAGCCCTGTTTGCCATGGCCCTAATGACTGTTTATGTTCTAATCAAAGATAGTAAATATTATTGTTATTATATATTAGAATATTAATAAACTAAGATTATATAGCAGAATTAATGAAGGAGTTTTTCCTATAGGTCATTTGAGATTAGAAATGGAGATAAAGGCACTAGAGTATGTTGTCACCGCCATCTCGCCCCAGAGCGCTCCAGCCATTCTACAATGCTTTCTGAAGCATGCTCTGTGTAATGCCACCTAAACTTCACCACTTTGGTCACTGGCTTGTCAAATAAAGTGAGTTTCAGGCGAGCAGTAGGGCCCGCAGCTGAGCTCTTCTCCAGGCTAAAGAAGAAGCTCTCACTGCATCTGCCTGAGAACACTGCAGTCGCCGTGGAGACAGAGCCACTATCTGCCCACGATCCTGATGGTTGCGTAAAATGTGCTTAGTAGCTTTGTGCTAAGCCTTAATTCTTAAAATTGACATATTTTATTCGTTTTCAACTTTGATTCTCATGTCAGTCTACGCAGAACAGTCCTTCTGGATCGCTGGTTTTTAGATCAAAGTGCTTCTTGGGTATTCTTCTTCATAATGGACATATTTTACAACGTTCTCAGCTGGAAAGTTTTAAGCACTTGAGCTGAACGAGTGACTCAGTGCGTGAACTCTAAGCCAGGCAGTGACTCAGAGTTGTGCTTGTTCTCTCTTGATTTCGCCTTGCTGCAGGTGTCCTATGTGAAAGCCATTGACATTTGGATGGCTGTGTGCCTGCTCTTCGTCTTCTCTGCCCTGCTGGAGTACGCCGCTGTCAACTTCATCGCTCGCCAACACAAGGAGCTGCTGCGCTTCCAAAGAAGACGACGACATCTTAAGGTGAACCCTACAGTCCTTATTTCCAAACACAAAAGAACCACAACCAAGTTTTAGGTTGTACGAACATTTCCGTAGCGTTTCCATTAAGGAACGAAAGCATTAATAATGGTAAAAGTTCTCCAAAGGTTCTAGGAACGTTCAAAAACTGGTATTAACATTGATTTGTTATAAGAACAATATTTAATGTTTAAATTTTTTAAAATGTTCCAGTAATAACTAAAGAATAACATTGTTGATACATTAAATGTTAAAAAAAGGTTAATTAAAAAAAACTACTAATGTTGTTTTGAAAACTTTTAGAGAACATTAGTCAATGTTCTGAGAACGTTCCCTGTTAGCTGGGAAGCCCAGTAGACTGTAGGTTTAACATTGCTTGGTGCTAAATATTCGCTTTGGTAAGGATCTAAACAATCAGTGTTCTTATGTTTGCTGTCAGATTTACAAAACACACGCACAGCTAATATTTCATCTGGGCACAGAGTAGCAAAGTCTGACAAAAATGGCACAGTGCCACATTCTATAAGCAAAACCCCAGGTTCTGTGAAATAGGTTTTTGGAGCTGCTTTACTGCTGATTTGTTGGAATGTGCATTTCAGAAAGAAAATCCAACAGAAACATTATATCACAAGCTACATTTCAAAACTAAAATAAAGTGAAACAGGAGCATGTTACTGGTGCCGTGGTCATTCAAAAATGTTAACATTCAGAAGTCATTTTTACATTAATCAGCCGTCGGCTGAATGTGAGGCCAGAGGGATGAGACTGTTTTTTAAATGTTTGTTTATGACATGGATATGAGAGTGAAAATACCCACACTACCAGTGTTATGTACACTTTTTTGAACAGTTAGTTGACTAGTACACTTGAACAGTCTTTCAAGCCCTAACCATAATGATCAACAGCTAATTATTACTACAGACTGCTGCTTTGATCGTCTCTCCATTATGAGATTATTATAAAAATATATCAAGTCATAGAGCAGTGTAAGCTTGAGCAAATCTTTCAAGTGGCTCAAAAAGCTTAAAATAAATCTTGAATCTCACTGTTGTAATCGTCAGTCAGCCTCTAGGCTGCGTGTAATAGGTGCAGTGAAATTAGTCTCTGGTTCCTTCAGCCCTGTACAGGTAAATCCACAGAGACAGGCCGGCTGATAGCAGACCTGCCACCATTCGTGCCCCAGGGGCACATGACACAAACCACAAATCCGACTGTTGGAAATGAATGCCCAAGATCCCCAACCAATAGGTGACCACCAACCGTGACATTCTGGATGATGTCATGTGAACATGGTGTATGATGAAATATTAGTGTGTATACACAATGCACGCTTTATTTCAGAAGGCGCGGCATACTCCACTAACTGAAAACATTCCCTGGCTAATATTCTGTAAAAGATTCTTGCAGTAACATTAGTAGCACTTTTTATATCATATATATTTAACAAAATACATTTTTGTTATAAACTATGTAACAAAATCTGTTTTGTAATATATTATATATCAAAAACGTGACTTAAGTTTTGTTACAGGTGTTTTTTAAAATAAAAAATTGTACAGAAAAAAAGGTTTGAATAACGTTCTTATAACCAAGCAATAAGGTAAAACAACGTCTACAAACGTTCCAAATGGAAACATTAGGGAAACGTTCTTACAACCTAAAATTGTTAGCAGTAGCAGTAGGTTTGCTGCATTATCATTATCGCCCCCTCGGTTAATGAAACTCCGCGGCTACCATGATCCACGACCGCGGTTCGACCCTCCATCCTGTCTCGCTGGGGCCATCACTCAGTTCCTGCGCTCTGCACTGCAGCCCGGAGCTGTCACCTCCCTGCACTACACAATAAAACAACTCCCCAGCATTACCACGGGAGTTTATCGACCTCCTCCTGCTCCTGCTCATGCCTGTGAGAGGCAGCTGCTAAGCGGGTGTTGAATGAGGATTCCCCCTGCTGGACAGACTGAGATCTGTGTTCATCAGTGTTTGGACTGACCCCACAGGAAGGTTATTTTAATGTTGCAGAGACAGCTGTCCTGAAAAATGTGCTAAGTAGTTCAGCTTTTACAGCAACTTCATGCGTTCTTATTCACTAATCACCCGCAGTCCAGTTTAACCAGATGCTAAATGCACTGAAATAGCGCTAGGCTGTGAGTTTCTAAATGGAGTCGTTGACATTCTTTTCAGAGCTAACACTGTATATTTTAGGATGTGCCTTATATGCAAAACTCAGCACTGTTTGGCAGGTGCTATTAACAGGGCTGTATAAACGCCCACTGGAAGCAGACAGTAAAGAAATGGCACTTAAAGTCGCCATGAAATCTACTATTATATACTATTTTTATTTTATGATGGAATATTGCCCTGTTTGTTTATATAAATGATTTATCCATGCACATCTTTTTTTTAATTCCTGTGCCCTCGTAATCTTTAATTAAAATGTGAACATGTACTTCCCTTCTGGAACGGCTGACCTTCGTCGATAATGTCAATCTGACGGCTTGTGTGGAGCCGGAGCTTTTAACCACTCCCCTCCAATGGTTAGTTTTCTATGAGCGTTTAAAACGCCTGTGAGCCAATCAATTCCAAGTTTATAAAACAAGCCACACTCTTCATTTTTCCATTTCACTTTAAATTACATCAGAACACTGAAGTTGGTTGCAACTTCTGGTTCATGCAGATTTTAAAAGAGATCTTTGTGTACATTTTCTAGTGACCATGGCAGCAATAATTCACATCCAATCCAGGCATGTGGTGTAGTTGAGTACACTTGCAGTGTTTTAAAGAGCCATTCACGTGCTTGAATCGCAGTGATGGACTGATGCTGTACAAACCCATTAAAGGGTGCCAGAATGCAGTAATCGTTACAGGCCGCAAGATATTTGCACCACATACCATAAAAGAACAGTGAATATATTGAATACATTTTACTGAATTCCTCCATGAATGAGTGAATGTTTAAAAGACATAAATAATGAAGTATAGCTTAAGAACTGCTCAGACTGCAGCACATGCAGGTGACCCAAGTTTGAATCTGCCAGATTGTTGTATGTGTTTCACCCAAAAAACTGAGTATAGGCTGCAGATTTGTTTATATACAAAGCTGATTATACAGTTCTGCTCATAGATATGCAGTGAATTTTCTGAAACAAACAGTCTGTCTTTTAAATTTGAATGCCATTAACCTGGCAAACTTGGCAAACCCATTAGCTGTGAAATCTAAAGCACTGTTTCAGCCCAGTACCTTGTCAACACAGCTTTGTTTACATTCGGAATAATTAAAATGAAAACATTCCCAGACTGCCACATCACGAAAATTCCTCCCAGTTTTGTGTGCAGACGATCAGCGAGCAGACTATGAGTCAGGCAGAGACTAAGTGAAGTCTACGAATGTATCTAATGGAGAATGCAGAACCTTGGATAGTTCTTCAATCGAAGCTAATTCCGCCAATATTTTATCTTAAAAAAACTGCATAAAAACAAGTTTAAATGTTCTCAAAAGGAACAACAGACAAGTACATTTGCATAAATAAGCGCTCTGATTTTTTTATGTGATCGACTTGAAGAGCATTTTAACTAATAGCAAGATTATAAGCTGGCAGCAACCCAGCTACGTTCTAGGAACGCTCAAAACGTCCAGTTTTTAAGATGCTGTATTAACAATAATGTTTGGTTATAAGAACGTTATTTAAACATTTTTTTTAAATTCTGTAACATTTTAAAACGTTCCACTAAGAACTTCAGAATAACCTTTTTGATATGAATGATAAGAATGTTTTTGATAACTTTGAGAGAATGTTGAGAGAACTTTTAGAGAATGTTAGTCAGCGTTCTGAGAACATTCCCTGTTAGCTGGGTTTCAATTAATCAAAACATTACAGGCTGGAAGCAGTCTAGTTTATCCCCACAAAAACGAACTGCCAGAATCCCCTCCGTGCCGTGACAGAGTTTATGAATAACTGGATGAAACAGGGCAACCTCTGGACTGTCTTCACTTTGCCTAACAATGACAAGAGCATATTAGTGAGTGGTGGAGTGATGGAGAGTAATCACCTTGTTAGAGCTGATTGTGATGCGGAGGGGATCACTCTTGGGATATTGTCGCCTCTATCTGCTCTCAGCTCTAAGCGGTGCAGCTGCCGGCCGTAAGCACGTAAGATACCAGCGGGATTATCTATGTAAATAAGCTTGAGTAGATAAGTAAGACTCTGTCTCTCCTCTGGATGGCCGGCCTTAGGTTGGCCTAATGTAGACGGGAGGATAAAGTTGCAGAATGAGGCTGTTTTGTGTTATTCACTTTGGTGCAACAGAAATGATAGTAGACCTCAGTCTGCTGAAGTGTGTAATACAGACAGATGTGGTGAGTGCGCTTGCCAGTGTAGAGCAAAATACTGCAGTTTTGTGCTTTTGTTGTTGCTTATATAGGCATGTTTGTTACTTAGAGTGCGTGCTCACTATTATTGTTTCTTATAGTTAGAGAGTAGAATTAATGTTTGCCCAGAATAATTTTTTAAAAAGAAGTAGTTACTATAGTCTGATTACTGCGTGGAGGGGGCACAGGAATGGTTTTAGATCTGGTTTCACTGGTTTAAGTAGCCTATACTCTATGTTTAGATTATGACGTAGAATATAGGGACAGACTCTCTCTCTCCTTCTCTCTCTGTATATTATATATATAATATATATAGTCATTTGAGAAAGCTGAAAGGCATAATACACTTCTGTGATACTCACAGAGCAAATGTTATTTGTAGGGTCCTCATTTGAATTCACAGTATTTATGAGGGTACAGATCTTTATTTGAGAAAAAAATGACATTTTTGTACGCGTACATTCATCCAAGATGCATAACCGTTAAGCATATCTGCATAACCGCAAATATTTTGTTATACGCTGATCATAATATATTCATTCCAAGTCACCCATAGGTGATAAAAGAAAAGCCATTATGTAAATGTAATGCATTGTAATGGTACACACAGCAAGGGTGTACAGATAAATGTAGAACGCCACCCTTGTGGGTGTGTGTGTATATTTCTATATGTTTTGCATACATTACTGTATCAAGCTTCCTATGCAAAACATTTTGCATATATAAGATACAATCTCAAAGTAGCCGCTACTTTAGAGCCGTTTCAATCTCTGTTGTTTATCACAGCGTCCCAATAAAAGACAGAAAAACATCAATCACATCTAAGTGCTTTGAATGATGAAGGAGCTAAGAGGTCCTGTTCAGAGCTTTAGACGCCACACCCCTGATTTGCAAACGCGGCCGTGAGCTGCATTCTGATGCCCGGCGATAACATCACATTCTACCGTAAACGATGAGGACACCACCTTCCTGCTTATTGTTTCTCTCTCTTACCGCTAACAGTCGGCCTGGGAACGCGTCTGGCACGTCTGATGCTGTAATGGCAGAGCTTTAATTAGGGAGGGAGGGTAATGAATCTGGCAGGGCCAGGCTGAAGGGAAAGTGACGCAGGACGCAGCGCTTGCCGCAGCCCTGATTCTCTTTACAGCTCCACGTCACGTCTTGGCGCCACCACATTAATCATATGGCTGCAGAAATAAAAGCGAGCATCAGTAATACTTACAAATGGTGAGCCAGTGCAACTGAAGGACAGAGAAGGTCGTAGCACCCCCAGCATCAATGACAGCGTCATATACAAACCAGAGGGGCAATGAAATAACATCACCCCTCACGCACACTCACACACACATATCCTAGTGTGATCTTCCATTTACCCCTGCACACATTAACAGTTATAAATGGGATAGCTGAAAGACAAGGACAGAAAGAGCACAAAGTGTCTAAAAATGGAGACCTGCAAAGAAAATGGCTGATCTTTCAGGAAAAGCAAGCAGACTCCTTCCCGCCACCATCATTTTCTCCTGTGGTTGCTGTTTGCACCTGCAAATTAAACACATGCATTATGAAGATAATGATCCTGTTTTGCTTCCCCAGCTTGTGTTTAAACGAGGATAATCAATGTGAAATATCTATCTGCACTGAAATGTAATTACCCGTGCTTCTAATTTTGGTCCTATTTTCATTAAAGGTGAAGTGCACAATTTCTAAACTACCAGCATCACCAAATGGAATTGCAAAATTAATAAGTCCTCCACTGGCTGAACAAAAAAACAGATGGTCCCACCCCCACACTCAAACCAATGAGCCAATGTTGCTGCATCGGGCGGGTCAGGATACTCAAACAAACAGAGCAACGTTTTGGTAGAGCAAAGTGTCGCACCAACCAACAAAAAATGTCTCAGCTTATTAAAAAAAAGTGTTAACTTTAAAAAATGACACCCTTCACCTTCAAATCAGATCCAGTTCCCCAGCTAATGGGAAAGTTATCAAAAATGTTAAAGTAACGTTGGTAGAAAGGTTTATATATCATATATATTAAAATGTTATTCTTAAGTTGTTAGTGGAACATTCTAAAAACATTACTGAATTAAAAAAGTTTGAATAACATTCTTATAAAATGTCTAAAAAGCTAGATGCTTTAAGTGTTCCTGGAACTTTCAGAATAACATTTTTAACAGTTATGTTACTTAATGGAAATGTTCTGGAAACATTCTTACAATCTAAAATTATTAGCTGGGCATATGCTGAATCTCAAAAAACGAGAGCAAAGCAAGGTCAGCCTATTAAATCTCATGAAGTATTGTGACCTCTGACTGTACCCTGTGCTGTCCAGCAGACATATGTCAATAGTCAATTCCCATATGCACGTATAATCCATATCATGCTGTGCCACATAAAAGATATGGGCTACAGATCAGCCCAACCGGATTGAAGGAATCAATAAAGGGGCATTAAAGGCCAGGCTCTCCGCATTGTTTAAGGTGGACAGGAAAGGTAGAGGGTTTGGATAATGGGCTTTTTGACACTTGACAGATTGACAATTGCACTCTGTTGCAGGAGGACGAGGCGGGAGACGGCCGATTCAGCTTCGCCGCCTACGGCATGGGCCCAGCGTGCCTGCAGGCCAAGGATGGCATGGCCATCAAGGGAAACAACAACAATGCACCCACTTCCGCCAACCCACCTGAGAAGAGCGTAGAGGAAATGCGCAAGCTGTTCATCAGCCGCGCCAAACGGATCGACACAGTGTCGCGTGTGGCCTTTCCGCTGGTCTTCCTCATTTTTAACATTTTCTACTGGATCATTTACAAGATCATACGCAGCGAGGACATTCACAAGCAGTAAGAGGAGATCTGAATACACCCGCCTCCATGCTCCTCCCCCGTCCTCCATCGCCCATCCACCCGCCCGCCTTTATCTCACTGCAGCGCTCACTTGCTTCTGGTAATGATGAGCCCCTGGCAGAGGTATTTATGAATATTTTTCGTCTCTTTCTCTCCTGTCCCCCCGAATAATCCGGACCTGTGCAATAGCAATGCAGTAAAATGCATGATATATGAATGTGGCAATATATTTACTAAAAAAAATTTAAATGACTGAAGTAAATATACTTTGGAAAAACGCGTCTAAGAACTTCTGAACTGATGACTGGGAATCCAAGAGGAGATGCTCCTGTACAACATTTTTCTTAAAGACTTACTGCATTGCAAGAATATGGAGAATCGTTACTGCTGTGTAATATATCATATATTTAAATTATAATACTTCCACAAGAAAGTCTTTGAAAATGAAACATATTTTGAGATCGTCAGGCTGTCTGGAGCTTCCATGAATACACAGTGAAAATGCTGAAGGTTCGCTTTGGTATGTGGGTCACAAGCACTTTTCAGATGTGTCCTGGGGTCTCCTGATGTAACATTCTGATATGAAGTACTAACGGGATTATGACTGAGTGCCAAAACAATTATTTATTCAAGCTGTGGTCAATGTGTTCCTCTATCTGTGCTCACTTTCAGGTTTGTCTGTTTTGATTAAAACGTCAGCTCATGTTCTTTGTTCATGTGCCAAACATAATACTGCTGTAATACATCTTTCAGTTCACCTGGAGAAAAAACAGTTACTTACATTGTTGTTTCATTTATTTTTTTATCTGATGACATTTTCTGGGTTCTGAAATATTAAAAACTAAAACAACCTCGCTGAAGGGCGAGAGGGGAGCAAAACAAAATTTATATGTGTTTTGGTGTTTTCGTCACAACTTGGAGCCAGAAATATACAAAGAAGAAAAGAAGCAGAGAGATCTTTCATAACTCATATTTCATACATATTCTTAACAGCTGAAATTGTTATTTTTATAAGCTTGGTAAATAAGCCGTACAGCCAGTGCCATAATAAAACCCAGAACTATATTTCAAACCAAATGTATATTACAGTGATTTTTCAAGCTATATGTATAAATACATAGGCCATATGTTGTGCAGAGGAGTTAGTAAGTGCACAGAGGTTTAATTGATGTATAGAAACACATCTTCATCTGGCTGCTCTATGCAATAACCATATATGCAATTATTTTAGGTGTTTATCATGTTGAATACGGTTAAATTCTGAGGGCCCACAAAGACATTGTTTCTTGTATGTTCCTCCAGTTGTTCCTCAACTCCTCCAGTCATTCTAATGTGCAGATTTTCATTGCTCTGAAACAGCATTGAAAAACTTGTCTATGCATGGCTAGGCTTTCTGTGCTATAGACGATATAGATGTCATTTTTCACTTTTGTAATGTTTTGTTCGACTGCTGATTTGAGGAGATCCACCAGTTTAAAATGTACACATGCTGTCCAGTGTTTAACAGGCTGTGTGACAGATGATAGATGCTTTCTGTAGGATATGCAAGTTTGTACCATGCGTAACACTTTTTTTAACTGTTTGTTTTTCAGACCAAAGAGTAATTTTGTTACTGTATTGTTTTCATAGCCTTTCATATTTGTCAAACTCCAGTTTTAACACTTTATATCAGTGTCACAGTTTATGACGTGCTTCTGTCCTTTCATTTCCTGTTTCACTTTAATGTGGTTTCATCCTGAAAACAATTTTGTTAGATCTTCAAGATTATTTATTTAAGATCTACATTACACATTTTTTGACACACTTAGGAGTGTTTGACTGGGCAAAATATTACGAAGAAACTGGAGCCAGTGATTGATATAAATTTCAGTCTTAGTAAATATGTGAGATATTTTCAATAGTTAACACACTTTTCAAGAGTGATATCTGCAGTTAATTAATAGAAATCTGTTGAATGATGGCACATTTTATTTTTCACACATTTATTTCAATGGTCTGGCATTGTGACATCATGTTAAATTTAAAGGGCTATTTTTAATTATCAAGGTCAAATCTTCTCTCCTGTATCAATTGGTTTGTGATACAGCACTCGCATATTGTGTGTCCTGCAAACTCAGCAAAGGAAGAACTCCATTAAAACACTGGATAATGTTAGAATAATATTTAGGATTCATTCAGATGAAACAGAAACTGAACCTAGAGCCCAGACTCAAAAGAAATTTGAGGAGGAACATTATAATCCAACATCAGCACAATGTAGCAGGAAGACATTCAACATATCATTCAAAGGTTCACAAACATGATAAATTCTGTTGACCAGCGTGTTCACACCTGAATCTGTAACATTCCAAATTATATTAATCATGATTCGTTCACATAGCCACCGAACTAGTTTGAAACTGGTTTACGCTCCATCCCTGAGACTGATAGAGGCATACGATGTATAATATACATCATAATGTACAGTGTGGAAAGTGATGAAGTCGCTTTTGATGTGCCTGTTCCTAATGCAGGCACTGAAATGGGACCGTTCAAATATGTAGTCAAAAACACATTTAAAGAAGATTTGTAAACTTATTGTTCAACTTAATGTTGCTGTTAATGACAATTTCTTTCTCGACAAACCCTGCTTAAGGCTTTTTCTGACGCTGCTGGACTGGTGTGTGTGTAAATGAGAGCCGCAGAGTCCTCACACACCCAACATGCTAAATGCAAAATAAAAGACATGAACGTCTAAAATTAATCCTGGCGTGGGAATTTAAGGACAATGTGATGTGAAATATGTTCTATATGCAAAACAGATTTGTTCTTTGGCTTAATAATCATGCAAATATCAATTTAATGTCCACATGATTTAAGTCTAAATCTAAATTATTGGCATGATATTGTTTTTGTCTTTTGCATTTCTTTGTTCCTTTATCCTTGTGTTATTTTAAATAAACACCTTGCATACCTTGTATGGCAATTGCCCAAGAAATGATCTCGAGTGACCGTGGGCATGGTGATCTGATGTAACCAATGTATGCAGAACTGTGGGTGAGTTTTTATTTTTGCACAAGTTGGTATGGCCTTAATGTTTTGGTTGATTTGCTTAAATTGTGTATCGACACAAAGTGCATCTCTTCATAATCGGAGTGCACTTCCAAGCGCTGACAATAACGGCAGATCCTTATTTTTATGTTCCGATACTAAAACATGGAGTTTTGCATGAATAGATTAAAAATGGCAAAGCGATTTTTTTGGCTTGTACAGAAATGTGAGCAATTTGAAGAAAAAAGGAATGTAACGTTTCTGCTATATCTGTATATAACACAATATTTATTGAAATATGTCATCATGCTAAATCTAATTCTACTATTAAAGGTTTTCTGAACTAAAACATCAGAACTGTTTGTGAGAATTGTGCTGTCACTCACCTGATAAATGGCTTATAGATCACAGTCATTTATGATTCTTGTTGTGTACAGATTTATTTAGCACTTGTTTCTATGAATTTGTGTGTTTTAAACTAGATTTGATCACACTGTTCTCTGTTATTTTCTGTGGCTGTTCAACCTGTGTTAAGGTTATACAGCACAGCGTTTATGAATTACTCAACACATCAGAAATAGCTTGAGGCTTATTTATAGTTACTAACTCATGTATGACTAATTTAAGCTATCAAGATTACTTTTATTTTCTAGTACGATTTAAATTTGTGTTTATGGATATTTTTTCTCAATAGAATATAGCTGTTAATGCATTTTTTTAATTCTTTAACAGTGTTGTACCAAAGGCCAACAATGTGAAGAATGAAGACCATCCTTATTTCCATTTTAAAGATGTAAAAGTCAAAGTTTAATATCGACATATTTTTTTTAAAAATGCTTACCTTACAGCATTTGTTGTTCCCAACCAATTTTTAGGGGAAAGTCAATGGGATTCAAGCAGTGGAAGTCACCTTTTGCAAAACCTTCCCAGATGTTTTTGCTACATTTAAATACATATATGCAAAATTGATATACGTATATCAATTCCCTCACTTGAGTAAAAAGCCAATCCCTCAACCCCAGTTTTGCCCCGCCCCCTGAATACCCTGTGCATTACTACACCGAGACTAGAATTACATTTCAGATGACAATGAAAACCACCTCAGGGCCTGAAGGTTTTTTTTCTCTGTATGATTTTTTTTTCAGTCTTTCAGACATGTATTTTGCTTCATTAACAATTTGACAATTTCACAAATGGGGTAAACAGGCAAAGAATACACTTGCCGTTGTGTTGCCAAGAATTTGGGGGGTCCAGCACGGTTGGGAGGGGGGGTGGTCATTGCTTGGTGTGTTGTCACCAGCTGTTTGAGGACATCTTTAGCTCATAAAGGTCATAGGGTGTGAACTTCATATAAGAAAGCCGTGGAGAGAAGCTGCGTGCAGCACGTCCACTTCCCTCCATGAATACAAATGCTGGGACACCTGCTGGTCAGCCCTTCTCTAAACCTCAGCCACTGCTCATCACACTCACCGTTAATCCAATTTCAAAGATGCTACACTTGTAAATCTTCAGTCTGGTGCCAGCACATGAATTTATAATTAGGGTCAATATTCGCATGATACATCAGTAACGCAATCACACTGCGAAAATGGAAAGGCAATTGGCCGTTGCATGCCTCAGGATATAGTATCAGTGAAAACCACTGCAGGGACAATATAATGTATTGATATTTGTTGAGAGTGGCAGCACAATATTGCAGAATCTCATCATTTTGGCAGCTGGGTGATAGACATCCATAGGGGCAAAATTGACTTTGCTGTTATGACCAAGACAGTAATACAAAAAAGATTGAGCCAATGCTACGAGCAAGCTCAGATGCTGAATTCCTGCACCTTCAGACCAATTCATTTTCATGACATTAGTGATTACTGGAGCATTTCAAAATCAAGACTGCATTTACAAAGAACAGCTTTTTGGCCAAATTGTTAAGAACCAAACACTTAGTCTTGTCACCAATCAAAACATTCTTTTTACAGAATGTTGCAATTTATAAATTTCCTGTGTATTTTAATTCATGCGAAATCAAAATCTGAAAATATACTTCTGTCAGCCTGGGTGGAGCCAGAGCCATTAACCACTCCCCTTCAGTGTTACTGTGCCCTTGAAACACCAATTTTTAGAGCCAATCAAGCATAGAAAAGCCTTAGAATGACATCAGAATACTGGTTTGTTGCAGATTTTAAGACCCACCCGATATTTTGACCATGGAAGCCCTGTAAACCTGTTCCCCCAGACAAGACACACCCATGCTTCAAAATAGTACATAGAGTTTATTTTGTTCTCTCAACAGTGGAGTTGTTAAAATGTTGTCATTCTTGATGAAGTGCAACAGTAGAAGGCAAACAGGATTCTTTACATGCTAGACAGTCACTCACACAACCATGATTTAACTTGGCAACAATTCCAAATAAAACCATACTTGCACTTGACCTGAAAGCGGGTGCTAGCAATACACAGGATTGCCCAAGCAGCAAAAACACGTTCCTTTAAGAAACAGGGAGAGAACGCTAAAACCAAATGCCAGGTTTCTCCTTCCCCAATTCAAGTAGTTTTGTTTTTCTACAACAAATTCAAGTTCAAACTCAGAAATAAAGGAAGAGTCCAGATAAAGAATTCACACTCCTTGGGTTCTGGAGCGGGGGATGGAGACGGGGAATAATACGGGAAGCCATCTGTGTTAACCCGGGTGACTTGCATCAGCAGTGAATGACGTGGGAGCTGCCTCACTGACGCGGTCCCGTGTAGCGGGGCTCGTTGGATCCTGTACCGCGACCGGCGCCGAAACTAGGTTTCTGAGCCATGCCGCCACGGGCGGGTGGTCCCCTTGAACCGCCCACCCTGTCTCGCGGTCCCCCCGGGCCTCTGGGGCGGATGTCTCGGCGGTCACCTTCACGGGCCGAGCGGGTCTTCTTTTCCTCCACATTCAGCCGAACGTCTCCTCGCAGTTTAATGGGCTGTAAGAAAGAGCAGGTTTTGAAAAGACCATTCTGATGATTTCGCATTAGTCAGAACAAGAACAAAAGGGCATCAGGCAACACATGAACACTAAACACACCCGGTTGCTGAGGATCTTCTGCACGGGCTCAGAATCATCAAATACCACGAATCCAAAGTTTGGCAGCTTGCCGCCGCTGTTGATTCTCAGCTCTAAGACGGTGCCATATTCTGCATAAAAAGAATGAAGCAGGTAAGTCTTAACAAGGAAAGGAAAATCTTTAAATATTTAAAGTTTTAAATAAAACTCACGTTCAAAGAATTCTTTGAGCTCAGTCTTGTCCACATCATGAGGTACGTTGCCAACGAAGAGTTGGTGGCTATCAGGATACCGAATTGCTCTTCTCACCTCTGACTCGCCACTTTCTCCCTCCCGCACTGCTAACCAAAGATTACACATTAGACAAATGACAATGCAATCTGCATATGATGCATGCCCTTTCAGGTTGCTAGTGGACCAGCCATGATTTGTGATTTTAATTTAACTTTCAATTTTGTGGGGTGAGATGCTATTTAAATCCAGACAGGACATTCATTAAACTGCACCGAAGCCTTAAGCAGTTTTGCCAGAGTCACTAAAGTTTATACAGAAGTTGCAAAATCAGCTAATGAAGCAAGTATGAAAAAATATTGGCAATTTCAATAGCCCGCTGCATTACAAGTTATTGCAATTTAACACTGAAGCTCTGTGCAATTCATAACAGATAATAGAAGAAACTACAATCACCTCCTGGTCTCTGTGTTCTGTGGGCTGGAGAGGGTCCTGGTCTTTGGTCACGGGGTCTCTGGTCTCTCTGGGGTCTTTGTGCCGTGGTCTGGGTTTCTGATTTCACCTCAACACGCGGCTAGATAAGTGATCAACAACTTAATCACTTACAGCAAAGCTGTGCATGTGTGAATTCTGCATAAATCATTAAGCAACTACTTCAAAACATCCTAGATTACATCATTCTACAGCTACGTACATGCAACATTCAAGTTTAAAAGCTTAAATGTCTGCACTGTAAAAAAAAAAACCTGCAACATCACCGGTCAAGATTACTACTGAGCATTAACTACATTAATGACATAAAATAGTTCATCTCTTATAGAAAGCCTTTGTCATGGTACAGCTCTGCATAAAAGACTAGGAAACAACAAAATTAGGAAATAAATTAGCATGTAAAATTAAACCTTCATCATTCTCCAGATGAAGGCAGCTGATGTGTGTGTACCTGAGCCGATGGGACTCTGACGACATGTGGAGGGACTCCTGTGGCAGGTACCACTCCTCCTGGTGGGAGATTCTTGCTTGTGACTGAAGCCCATGAGGATGGCTATCAATGAGAGAAAACGGTTAATCTCACTTAACTAGTTTGTTATGCCAGTTTAGCCAAGTTTGTTGACATGGAGCCCAGTAGAGCAGGGCTAGTCACATCTGCAGTGGTTCTCCAGTGTTAGAGTTCAACTCCACCCGTAGCCAAACACATCTGAACAAGCTGATCCAAGTCTTTAAGATTGCTTGTGTTACAGGCAGATGTGTTTGGTTTGGGTCAGAGCAAACATCTGCAGCAGAGAGGTAGTAATGAGTGAGGTCTTACCCGGTTGTCCTCTGGCAGGGTGGGTGCAGTGTCAGCAGGTGTGGGTGAAGGAGGAGATCTCTGAGTCTTTTCCTCAGTGTGAGCCTCAGGCTGACTGACAGGCTCCTGTTTCGACTCTACAACTGCTGGCTCAGACTCCACCTCCTCTTCAGGTTCAGGCTGGGGCTCTGGGGTTACAGCCACCTCCTCCTGCGGCACCTCAGGCTCCACACTGTAAAAGGCCCCACATAACATTCATTTACACTTTTGCTCACTTCTAAAAACAGCAAAGTCATCATACAGTGCAGGTTCTAGAAAATGTTTAAGCATGTAAATTAAAACAAATGTGAAAATGTTACTTTTTAAATCATTTTCACAAAACGCATAGAGGTCTGTCTCTTGCAACCCAAAATGTGTTTCAATGTACCAAGCATGCTTATCTAAACATCATGAGCTTTAAAACACCGTGCAAATTTATAAGGACATAATGGCAATATCTACATTTTAATGTACAGTCCAACACAGAGTCGAACGCATACATTATATGTATAAATATGCATAAAATAATGCAAAAATGAACTGAAAGATAGTTACCAGGATGGCTGTTGATAGTAACCAGCAGGCTCCTCCTGGACCACCTCAGGTGAGTGGACTCGCTCCAGCTCCTCTACATCCTCCTCAGATTCTGTCAACAGCAGGAGAAGAATGAAGTCATCGGCTCACAGTCAGACAGATTACTCTCTGAAAACATCAGCTGCTTACCCTCAGGAGGTTCCGAGTCAGAGTCTCCGAAAACTTCGTCTTGGTATCGGAAAATATCATTGTGTACGTAGAACTTGTTTGCAACAGTGCCCTAAAAAGATGACATAGCAAAACAAAAATGTAGACAGACCGGACTAAGATCATTCAACAGAAACTAAATGAAACAAGTTAATTCTCTCAGAGGGCCAAATTGCCACAGAGATTAGGGAAATATTTTGTTTTGCCAAGAAACTACTGCATTTTGAGAGCTGCCCTTAATGAAACTTCAATTCAATACTGAAGACTGAAGTATGCAGATACTTCCCTAAAATGCCAAAAAAAATCCATTATAACACTGACCAATGTTATAAATCAAAGGTTACAAATGAGTTTCTATCACTCATTCCGACCCATTTGGAATCAGAGGATTTACCAATCATTTTAATTAAGACCAAGTGCTAATGAATCATTTAGGTCAATCTGTCAACTGGATTTATTAATTGATCTGCAGAATATAACTGGTCAATAATCCCAAAGATTCACTCACAAGTACTGCTACAACAAAACTAAAACAACAGCCTAAATAAGCCATTTTCAGACTTAAAACATGCTAAATCCACTAGAAAATGACATTTTCTAGAAAGTGACGGTAGCAGATTCAGTAACAAGCAATTTAAATAATTTAGCAGTTGTATTAAAAAAAAAAAATCTGCCAAACTGTATTAGCACAAAATCTGTAAACGTGCATGGCTGCATAAATGGAACAAGTGATCAATGAACCATCACTCTCATTGGAATGAATAAATATCTGATGATAAATGAATAATGAATATTATAAATACATATTCATACCTCAGGTGCCAGAACGAATGTCTGCATGAACTTCCTCATGGGCTGCATGTTGTTGGACAGCTCGCCCATGACCTGCACCACCACTCCTTCATTCAGGGTTGCATGGGCATCCACGTGCCTTATCTTAGTGTGGCAATCACGAAAGCTCAGAGCCATGACCTTCTTATGGATTTCCTGTTTAAAAACCGTGAGAATTGAGTCAGTGCTGGCCATCTCAAATGTCACAGGAAGACAAGCGCTGGCATTGAAACTCACAGACTGGCCGAAGACTGCTTCCGCCGGTTTGCCACTACTGTCCAGACCACCGTGAACGTAAGAGGAGTTCTTGCCATAAAACCTGAGAAAGAATCCAATATGCATTTCAGTTCTCTCAATATACATCACGTCTTACGCATACACAACTGTACCCGCTAAATGCATTACACTACTGTGCATTTAAACAGATCACACATTCATATGACTCTGTAACATAGGTGGATCTGCTGGTACACACACAGTTATTGTTATAACTAAACTTGTGGATGGTAATGTAAAACAGACACTTGTGTTATCCAGCTGGCAGCTGATTCTCACCTGTGCAGGTAATCGGGAGCCTGGTTCAGCAGGGTGTAGTACTGTCGGACAAACTCTCGCCCGACAAGCTGGGCACTTGGCTTCTCCATCACCATTTCTTTGGTCAACTGGTTTCGACTAAAACGACACAAACACGACGGCTTGTTAACATTCAACCCGTAGATGGTGAAGAAATGAAACCGCGACGGGCCCTGTCGTGAAACCGAAACAAATCCCTTTGTTAAGCCAACCGGGGCAGGTTAGTATCGACGCCACTGAACATTTCTACAGGAAATGAATCGCATCCTACGAGATCATCCGTCCAGTCCTCCACATCGACTGCTGGTCGTGTGGAGCTCGACTTTATCGTCAATGTAAAGCTAATAAAGTCGTGTAATCACACTGGCTCACTGCGAGATGGACTCGGCTAGGCCCGTCCATCTCCGACGGCCTCGCTGGCACCGTGAGCCCGCTTCCTTTGTCATCACGCCGAGCCAAACGACACCATTACACGCAAAACATCGAGTCAAATCGCCATTTTAAGAGAAACTGCGATGAATTACACGATTTAGGCACGCGTCCAGCACTTCGTCGCATTAGCCTGGGTTAGACAGAAGCGTTATCCGCATCAAACACGGACACCATACGACAGACAAGCGGGATATTTCACGATCGTGGCCTGGAGATCGTCGGTGTGTTTTTTGTCGTGAAATGCACGCAAACGTTATAAAGCACGACGGGGAGATGGACTCTCTCCCTGACGGAAACGGCGGCTAACGGGGAGCTAAAGCTAACCCTCGCCGTGGCGGCCCACAAAAACGGACTCCGCCGGCCCGACGGCGTGCGATAGCGCATACAGCCCGAAATAAAGTCGTGATACACCGGCGTGTAGAAAACCGAGCCGAGAAGCCAACAACGAACGGCCCGGTTAACGGAAGCGTTCGCGGCACGCACATGGCTATTAGCTCGAGTTAACGGAGAATCAATAAGCTAACCGCGCGTCGGGAATCGAACCGTAAACCATCGCGTACGTTTACAAACGCGGCGATTAAACGCCCAAAACTTACCCGGAGGGAATCGGTAATGTATATTAAGGGATGGTTTAGAAATGAAACGCCTCCCGTGCCGGTAACGACGAGTTTAGCTCAGACACCGAGAGCAGCAGCGTGCGCGGTGAACTGCCGGTTTCACACTAGCGGCTGCTAAATCAACCCGTATGGGCACGCAAACCTCGACGGCCAATCAAATTCGGGCTGCGATAGTGCGCGGCCAATCAACAATCACTCGGGCTAAATCAACCAATGAGCGTCGACGGTGAAGCATTTTCGTAGCCTATTAAAACGGACGCCGAAAGGCCGAAAGCAAGTTTGTTAGGCCGGCGCGGACCTCATGAACAATGTGGAGAAGAATGGCGCAGCGGTGAATGCTGAGCCGCGTTGCGCATTTGTTTGCTCAAACCGAGTTGCCGGGCGATGGTTGTGCAACCTGGAAACCTTAAAATCAAACAAACAAACAAACGCTGAAGCTTTCAAAGTAGTTGAGGAGGAAAAAATGCACGAAGCCCCAATTGTATTGTTCAAAGATCTCGATAAAACTTTGCTTATAACGATGTGGGTTTGGCTTCACTGCGGGGAGAGCTCAAGCAGGGTGATTTTTATCATTTAAATAGTTTATAAAACCACACACGATGACCGATTATAGCGATAATGGCGAGGAACGGTGGATAGGACACGTATTGCGATGTTTATTGTCCACCAGGGGGCGACACGCATCCCATACATAATGAACAATAGGCGGTTTGGGCCTCTACAGATCATTTGTTTGCAATTATAAAGGATTCATCTAAATGCAAACAATCCATGACGACTATTGAATCCCACCCAACACTTTCCACAGCTCTTATAAGCTGAGTGTTTAGCTGATCGCTTTCACCCTGTTAATAGACGATGAGACACTATTGGTATTAAAGAGAATAAATAAGCATAAACAGTCAGACTGGCCTGCAGACATTAAGACGGCAAGCTGTGCTCCTGTAGCTCCACTGAAGGAACGTGACACTAGCAACACTGATAGATTAGGAGAACCCTCGTGGAACACACCGACTGATAGCATGTATAGCACGAATGCTCTTTAATCTGGATAAAAGTGTCGACCCAATGCAAAAATGTCGGCTTAGAATATCACAAACAAAATCACATTCTGAGTTATTCTTTTACCACCATTCTGTTATTTAGGGTTAAAAAGGAGCAGAGGAGTGTTTTTACCCCTCCCGCCCCTTGCAGAAGGGGCTGGTCTGATCTCAGTGTTCTGACTGGAGCTCTGCCATTGTTCCAGATTCCTGACATGAGTGTCTGGTTGGAAGGGTGAGCCTGGTGACTGGGTAAATCCTCTGCTTTCTGCAGCTCTGCTTTCCCATGACTGTTTTTTCCATTGAGACCAATAACTTATTTTCCTACTGTTTTCTGTACATTACATGTAACCTCCTGCATCTCTGTTTTACAGTAGTTTCATCTGTAGTATGCCTGCATTTTTGATAGTTATTAAAAAATTATCTCAAGTTTTAGTATGCAAAGTATGCAATACTTATACACCATTTTAAATCTCACCATTAAAACTGGCTGTTCAAACAAGTTGTTCCTCAGTTATTACATTACTACATCCTACAGTTCTTTAGTTAACTTAAGATACATTTCACTAAAATCTAAAACAGACTTGGTCTAAGTCATTTGAAAACCAGTCTATGAATAAATGTGCGTTTACTGAGTTTCTGTGTGACTGTTTGAGGTTTTCAGCATTTTCTGTGCAGTGCAACATGCATTACAGTTAAATACTAGCCACACTGGCTTAGAGTCTTAAGATAATCTTTTAAATACAGGGCCCCAAATATATTTTTAAATGCTAAAGCAAGGAAATTACACAAACATCCACTCCACCCTTGCTGAAAATACTAACATGTGTTCCTGATTTCTAGCCCCACTGTATACTGTACAATGTCTCTGTTGATGTCCCAGCTCTGTTCCAGGTTTGTTTTGCTGAGAAAAACATGATAGTGTATCTGATGTCTGGGGAAATAAGATAAAGAACCACTGAGAAATGCATGCAAAGATTGATTTTTTTGGAAAATTCAGTAGCTTTTATTTTGTAAGAGTTGCATAGCGCCCACATTGTGGCAAATACTGCAAATGTATGTGAACATGTTAGAGGGAGAAAAAAATCTCATCCTGCGAGACTGTGTCCTCTTGAAATTCAAAGATTATTTTCTTATTATTGTTCAGATGTTAAAACACTCAACATTTTGCCCTGATTTCTGACAGTTGCAAGACGCAAATAAAAACAACAACCTGTAGATGGTCAGGACTCAAATTTAAAGACGTATTGCAGATCTAACAAAGAAATTAAAACAATAAATCCACCACCAAAGAGTGCAACAAACAAAACTAAAAAGTTTATAAAGCAAGCAGAAAGAACATTTATTTGGAAACTTTATTTTGTTTTTGTACATTTCCACCATCCAAACTTACATTAAATTGTCTGATTCAGATTCAAGCCCTGATTCTGAGTTTCAAAAATTACTTTGTGGATCCATTTTGAAAACAAAACATATATCTGGCAACATACATAGTTCATCATATTTGAAGTTCTCTCTTTAAAACAGCCTGTGCAACATCTGCATGGCCAACTTCAGCTAACTTCAGACTAAAAATGGGCAGTGTGAACTGTGCACGTTTTTTATAAACATTATGAATGTTTAGTGGTATATGCAGGTTGTTAGAAATTGCGATTAGCACCTTTGCTTTGATTTTAACTTAAGGGTTAGCACCTCGTCCCAATTGTAATAGGAAGTGTCAATGTTAGACATACTTTAGATCACAAGGTCTTTGTCGACGTCCTCTGAAAGCAGAAAACAATCAAAGTTAGCAAATACAATAAATTAGGACACTGGTATATAGTGATGTCATAAACGTGATGTCAAAGGTGATGTCATGGCCATTGTCAAGTACAAATAAACTTACGCTCTTTGATTCCAAAGCAGTTGGCCCACTCCTCGAGGGCGATGTACTTATCCTGGTCAGCATCGCACTGCTCGAAGAAGCTGGTGGTGCAGTGCTCCATTGGGATGAGAGGAGCACGCAGAGGAGCCAGTTCAGTGTGGGACAGGAAGCTGTGTGGGACAGAGAAGAAGAAACACGTTAAACTGCAATCCGTAACATTTGCTTCTCTATCGCTATCTGAAACATAACATTGCAGGGTACTTGCAGAGTTTTCTTACAATGAATGACTAGTTTAAATTTTAAACAACTGCTGTAAGAACATGCTGCTCCTTCGTTCCAGCATCCACATGCACAATTTAGTAGTCAGAACTACTTTTTTGTTTACAGCCGTTGTGCAACAAGTCAACCTGACATTTTTTGCAAAATTGGACCCGGCATCTCAAATGATAAATCATTATAAATGTATCATTATGAATTGGGGTAAGGTAAGGAGACCGTTTTGAACACTCATCTTTAACTTGCTTAATAACTGATTTTTGTTTATTTTAACCAAGAAAATTTAATAATTGCAGCCTTAAGGCTAAGTGGTTGACAGTGGTAGTTTTTTGCTTTTTTTTTGGAGTTTTTTTTTTTTTACTATCTGTAAGCACAAAAGTATACAGTGGAGTAACTGTACATACCCGTCAATGGGGTGCTGGTCAAGCTGGCCAAACTGCCAGTGCACAGGGAAGATGTACATGTTGTAGTTCTTCTCAAAGTCCAGAGCCAGAAGGTCCAGAGAGTGCTCACCAGCCTCCAGCCTCTTCTCATTCTCATAGATCTTCTTCACCTAGAAACAGATGTTTGTGATTCCATCTGGATTCAGCCTGCGTTTCTTCAACTCTTGGCTTCATGTTTACTTTTTTTTTGTAGGGTTTTGTGGTCAGCTCAAAAATTCCTTCTTTGAAAGAAGGCTAATATTTAAAGGTAGGGTAGGCAATTTGAGAGAGGCTAGCATAAGATTCACTGTCCCTTCAAAGTTCTCATTTGGACCATTTGAATATATATATATATATTTCAACCAGCATAACAATGGAAAGTTCTGCAGGTTAAACATACATTATTAAAGGCTTTTTAGTGTATAAAGAGCAAATGGTTGAACTGACTCTGAGCTTCTGCTTCTCCGTGAGCAGATTGTTTTCTTCATCACGCTCATACAGGGTCACCAACACGTTCTTCAGCCAGTCCCTCATGCGCAGGGGAAACTCGTTCAACTCGTTGTCCAAGCAGGGGGCAATGTCTGGGGCAAAATTCAAACATTAAAAACAATAGATCTGAAATAAATCATAAACAAAAACAGCATGCTGGCATGCCCTTCAGCATGTACCCTTCATGTATTCTCAAGTTAGCATGATGAAACTCTGTAGCGTATGCTCAGGGAGTTGAAAAAGGGGCCAAATTACAGCCCTCAGGCTAATATTAGTGCCATAGCTGTTACGGTCTAATTCGTTTATGCCAGAAACACATTTTTCTTCGTTTCTCCCTGACTGAGACACCCCGCCTGGCTGTGAGACTACGCCCCAGCAGGAGCTCTCCATCTGAGCCCTTTAGTCCTGACAGATCTCATAAAGCACACATAGGCTGTGGATGAGGCAGATTTAGGAGGGATTCATTCTGCTTTGTGAAGCATCTCTGGCAAGCTCAGTCTTGCCCTGTGCTCCGTCTGTGCAAAGGGGCAGCAGGGACGCCTCAAAGCTACAAGCCATCAATCAAACTGAAGCCCTCAGCTCCACTCACTTTTACGGCTGGGACTATGACGGGTCTAAATGTTAGACATACTCTGTGGTATCTGTTCTAGACAGCCTGTTCGAACTGATTCTTTCTTTATTGTGCTGACTCACATTTGCAGGGTCCAATGTAGTCCAGGTGCAGCTTGTGGCCCTTCTTGGTGCCCTCCAGGGCGCATTTGGTGGCAAAGAAGTGGCAGGAGGACTCGTATGTCTTGTTGTCAGTGCCACAGACCTAAATGCCATGATGTTCAACATATAAATGAACATTTTAGTCCAGTAAAAAGCCACACACATGGCGTACATCCACACATTGCTGTCAGTACCTAGCTAACAGGGAATGTTTTCAGAACTTTGGCTAATGTTCTTTAAAAGTTCCCTCAAAGTTATCAAAAACACTCTTGCAGTAATATAAGTAGAACGTTTTTAATGATATATATCATATATACCAAAAACGTTATTCTTAAGTAGTTAGTTGAACATTTAAAAAGTTACAGAATTAAACAAATGTTTGAATAATGTTCTTACAACCAAGCAATAACGGTAATACAATGTCTAAAAACTGGATGTTTTGAATGCTCCTAGAACTTTCAAAATAACCTTTTTAACATTTTTGTGACTTAATGGAAACATTAGGGAAACTCTAACAACCTAAAATTGTTAGCTGGGTGTGCATGTGAAGACTTATAGATGTGAAATGAAGGAATGAAACACACATGCTCAAAATCTCCGACTGGGGCAGGGCAGGTCAGAGGATCCTGGCACACACACATCGGCTCATTGCTTTCGTCGACCTCACACACTTTGCCTTTCTTGCAGTGATGGTTCAGGCAGGGGTCTGTGAAGAACACAGAAAACTGATTTGTCTTGTTCTCCATACTTTTCCTCTTTAAAATATGTCAGAATGGAAAAATATTCATCTTTAGTTGATTTTTTCTGTTTATTCTTTGATATTTTGTGGCCGGCAAACACATCATGTGGTTAGACGACTGGCATCAGAAGCCAGTGCGACATAACTATAGTCTGTCAGAACCCATAATTACAGCTGTCTACTTTTGGCTCATATGAAGTCTGTCATTACCCTTGACTTCATGTTATTCTGCATAGTTTATGCACGATTATCACAACTTGACTCATACACAGGAAAGACGACTGCATGATGCAAGCAGCAGATACATCTCTGGGGGGAAATAAATCTTTTTAATGTTTAAAACTTTTGCTGTGCGAAACAGCCTCGAAACAGCAGCAAATTGGAAATGGGAAGGTATGGAAAACACTAAATGAGGAACAGAAGCCCTTTGGTAATGTTGGGAAAATGTTATTCCACTCACTCTCAGCAATAACATCCTCCACAACTTCAATGGCCTCATCAAATTCTCCTGTCTCCACCTGGACTGGGTTGGCTCCCACTTCCAGCTCCTGAATTGTAAGAGAAAGCATTGTGAATATTGCCTGCATAACCAAACCCTGTTTTAAAAACGCCGCTTTGTTTTAAAAGAGGCTGAACTTCAAATGAATCGAAATGGGTATGAAATGACCCACATAACTGGCGAGCCGCAGCAGAGTGTTGCTTTTGTGTCCAACACAACTGGCATCTGCGTGCACTGTGGGAACGCGCTGAATTGTAATTGCTCCCTTTCAGATGTATTTTCAAACTTTTATGGATTTCAGTCCCCTGGCGAGTTTAGCAGGAAACTGCACATGTGTGTATGAAAACACATCTGTTCCCATTATGGGGGGTGAATTGTCTATTTTTGGCCAGTAGCTGGCTTGACTAGGCTTTTTAAAACTGCAGGGCATTCTTATTTAAGACAGCAGGGAGATTTTGCTGTTTATTCATCTAAATTAAACACAACATACCTCTTCAACAACTGGCTCCTCCTCAGCCTGCAAAATGACATAAAAATTACATTTTAATGAAGGTCTAGTCATACTGCCACATCATGAGGCATTATGGGATTAAAATGCAAATTGGTTTAGATGACAAGCTTGTTTTATTATCGTTGCATATTTAATGAATATATTTAATGCATCAAGTTATATTTAGTTTTTAATTATATAATTAGTTTATACCCAACAGATTGACTTACGGGAGCTGCCAGGGTCTTGCCAGCGAGGCAGATCAGGAAAAAGATCCAAACCCTCATCTTGAGTTTCAGCCTACGGAAAAATAACAACTCTTATCATCTTGAATATCTCCTATCTAGTGTATATCACGGCTTTCTTTAAAGGCTAGGAGCAATCATGTCACTTTTGTGCTTGGATGTGTTGCTGGAGCATGAAGCTTGTGGACAACAGTCAGTCAGGCTTATATAATCTCTATTCTAAGTCCACCTATGGCTTGAAATCAATATAAACCTCAGACACCGAGCTGCACACGTTGACAGGCTCGTACCCTGTGAACAGGGAACGTTCTCAGAATGTTGGCTAATGTTGTCTAAAAGTTCTCTCAAAGTTATCCAAAAACATTCTTGCAGTAACGTTAGAAGAACATTTTTTAATCTTATATATCATATATCAAAAACATTATTATTAAGTAGTTATAATGAAACATTTTAAAAACATTACAAAATTAAATGTTCTATAATCAAGCATTAATGGTAATACAACAGATAAAGAGCTGGGCGTTTTGAACGTTCCTAGAACTTTCAAAATAACATTTTGAACGTTTTGTTATTTAATGGAAATGTTAGGGAAACGTTCCTACGACCTACATTTGTTAGCTGGCGTAACAGCTGCCAGTATTGGGCTCTGGCACAGGCTGTGAGCATTAGAGCATCTTGCTTCTGCCATCAGGCCCTGCTTTGTATGCTGTGTAGTGGATAAGCAACCAGCAGAAGTCTGTCTCTCCAGACATGGAAGCTGATTGAGATAAGAGCTCTGCTTGTCTTTGTTCTGCTAGCTCAACTTCTTTTCTCATGCTTAGACTGACTCTGTAGGAGGGGCTGATGTGATGTGTTCTCTATGAGACATATAGTACATTTTCCTGTGGGGTGATAGTGGCTGTCTATATATATATATATTTATTTAGATAATTTGTGTTTATGGCCGGAAAGTTCAAAGCAGTGAACAATCGTCGGGGTGACTGTATCAACTTCTCTACTCTAGATGTACTAAAACACAAAAGATCGCAGATAGACATCATTGTTTGTTTTTTGAAAACCACAGGCAGTAATGGAGAGAGTGCTCTTCCTTCAAAACAATAGATATCCTGCCATTTCTATACATGAAAGCCATCCATTTATCTTTATGGTATATGATTGAAGAACTAATCTTGCATTTTGTAATGACTGTTGTGTTTGATTATAAAAAAAGGATGTAGTTCATTTGGTATTTGTGGACTTTTGATGTGATTAAAATCAGAGCTGATTTCCATCCCTCAGGCGGTGATGGGCATGTTTCTGCAGGAGTGGAGAAAGGGTGGGATTACCACATATTATCTGCACACTCATAATTGGCAGAGTTGTAAAATTTCCTATGGGAATTAAAGGGGCTTTGACCTAACAATAATGTGCCCAACAACTACAGAGAATCTCCCTGGCTTGAAGCCGACGGTTAAGGAATTCCTTAAAAAAGGGAAAAACGGCAGAAATACGTTTGAGGCGTATTTCGATTCCATCTGGCAGTTTAAACAGTGTTTTGCTGATTGTGATGTCAAGTGTTAGATGTTGTTTCTGATAATCAGTTTTCAGTAGTTATGAATTTTTTGGTTAAAAAATTGCTACGTCGTCCGACTGTCCTCCAAGATTTAAAAAAAAAAAAACTTCAAATATGACTTGTAAATATACAGATTCAAATTATTAAAGAGCAGATTTGATGTGGATTCACTGAACTGCTCTTGTAGATGTGCAGTTGTCATGATTTGGTATTCCTGCTGGAGGACATGAAAACAGTGTAAATCGGGGTGTCAGCTCTTTTGTTTTCATTGGCAAAGGATGAGAAGTTCCTGCTCATAAGCCGAGGCGAGGCGCTACACTTTTCTAATATACTTAGACATGAAAAAATACAGACGCGTTCTCACAGTCTTCACAGTCGCTGGCGTCTCTGAACGTGGCAGACAAGGAAACTTTTGCCTACTTGTCAACAAAAATGTACCATTTCACTCAGAAAACTGCGTGTTTCAACAGACTAAGGCTTTGAGCGCTGTGAGTCACAGGACGAAGGAAATGACCCAATATCATCTCCTGTATTTAATGTGAAAGTTATTTTAGCATGTTTATGTAAGTCACTTTTCTGGATTAGGTAAAAATCCATTACTTTGGTGGAGTCTCTTTAGAGCAAAACAACTTATTTTATTTGGAAGGTCGCGCTTAAAATCAAACACGCCCGAACTGAAGGAAAATTAGAAGTATAATGGATGCCTTTTTAACTCTGTATTTAATTTAGAGTTTAGTTAGGTAAGCCGGTCACGGGGCATAAACAGGGAGGAAAACAGAAGCTCAGTACTATGTTATTTTTCCGTCATTTTCCGAAAACTCAGCAGGCTGGCAAAATTCTCCCCCCTCTCCAGAGTGACATAACAGGTGGTTGAATCTTTGGATAAACAAATGAGCTGGAATACTGTATCCACATTAGTGATGTTGTTTGTCCTGCTGCCAAAACAAGTCTTCCAAACAAACTTATAAATTCTGTTTAAATACTAAACATCACATGACATCAGATTTTGCAAACAAACATATTTTCTCAATGCTTCCACAAAGGCTTCTGTAATCCCAGCCAACAGGGAACGTTCTCAGAACATTGGCTAACTTTCTCTAAAAGTCTATGTTATCATAAAACATTCTTGCAGTAACATTAATAAAGCAGTTTTTTAACATCATATATACATATGTGTATCATATATATATATATATATATATATATATATATATATATATATATATAAAATCATAATATATTAAGTGTAAAAAACGTTACAGAATTTAAGTATGAAAAGTATTTCAAAATAATGCTCATATAACCAAGCAATAGTGTTAATACATCTAAAAAAACTGCACACATTTTTTCTCCTTAATGGAAATGTTAGGAAAACATTCTTCCCAAGTAGTTTTAGCTTGTTAAAAACAAACACATTATTATCATCAATACCCAGTGCTGGGATACAGAATCTGGCGTGGTAGGACATGTGTGATTTATAGAGCAGGAAGCCTCTTGGCATGAGAATTAAACCCTCGCACAAACCACCTGTCTGTTACTGCACAATTACTTCCCTGCATCTGTGCAATGTTGAGTGCTAAGCAGAAAAACAGAGCCCTTCTTATTAAAACCTCCTTTGAAAGCTTCACTGTAACAAACGGCGTATCTGCCAGCAGGGCAGTCATCTAGAAAAATGATTAAACTTGACAAAATGAAGTTCAAAACAAATCGCCGTTGGCATGCAAAGATTATAAGGCCAAAACCTGTCGCAGCGCCAAAACGCCACGTTTGTTTTACAGCCGAGGTTTTCTTTCACAGGAAATGAAAACTCATCTCTCTGTAACTTGATCTTATTTTTTGTACCAACAAGGGATAGCCACTACAAAGCTTCACCTTGTGCCACTAAATAAAGGTGGGGGGACTGTAGCCACAGCGGGAAATTTTATCCCCTGCTGAAAAGCTTGCTATAGATACGGATGAGGTATGCCAGGTACAGGGACCTCAGGGGCGGACAAAAGACAGTCGAACGAGAGTGAATGAGCAGAAAGGTCCATGTAACTCGAGTGAACAATCACCTGACCTTTTAAACCCAGCCCCCACAGACGTTTGTAAGTTAACCCTGTTTTCACTGCCGAACCGTCTGCTTTATCGAACCCCTACAAAGGACAGAGCAACTGTCCGTGGAAAACAAACTACCCAATGAAAAACAATTTCTGCAACTTCATTGTCATTTTTGGAAAATTAGATAAATACTTCTGATTTACTTTTTGGATTTGTTTTACTTGCAGGACTTATTTCATCTGCACTGTAAATAGAAGAATGAAAATCACTACTTGATTTGTAGATTTTTCTTCCCCTCCTGCACTCTCTCTCTCTGCCTCCGATGAGGAAAACAGAGTTAACCTTTTCTGTTTTACCCAAAGGCACATAAAAATTCTTGTTTCAATAAAACCCGATTTCTTTTTTCTGTCTCTCTTTTAGTGCTCAAGAGGAAAATCACGAACTGAAAGGTGGAAAATTGTGTGTCATTCCATGTTTCTCAGACCACCTTTTATGAACCTTATCAGTAAACTTCATACGTCTAATTTGGCATAAAATGAGCAATTAAATATTTTTACAAATTGAAAACAGAACTTACCGTTAAGCTACTTTAAGTAAAACTTTTTTAAACAGAACTTTTTGTTATCTCTATAATAACAAGGGCCGCTACAGCAGCTGTGACAGTTTGTTCTCACATCAGTCTTGTTTGTCTAAGGAAGCCACATCTGTCTTTTTCCGACATGGTCCCAAACAGCTGGCGGAAAATTGCCATGGAAACATGCATTCCTTTTGATGGGAGTAATGAAAGGGGAGGGATTGTCACTCTTTCTCTGAGTCTGTGGTGCTCTCCCCTCCCCCTCCATCTCTGACTCCCACCCCTCCTGCTGCCTATGTGGCACACAATATCAAAGCATTGTTTCTTTCTGAGCGTTAAAGTACACGTTAAACGTTTCTAACTTAGTAAACAGCTTAGTGAGCACATTTGCCTGACAAATAATCTGCTCAAGGTTCAAGTTTTGTGTTATGACAATTTGTTTATTAATAATTTGCTAACACACAAAGCTTTCTTGAACAATAGACACCTGTTTACAGTGAAAAATGCTTTCTGTAAATCTGCAAGATAATGTTGCAAAACAGAAAGATCTTTTTTTAAAATGCAGGTAAAACAACAATAATGAAACATAAGCTACTTTAAGTCCCAATAGTTTTGTCAATAATTGTTTAGGTATAGATAAAACTACACTCGATTGTGGGAATTAACCAGTTACATGCGGAGGAGAACTCAGTGAATGTTCTTACCTTCTGCCTGTCTAACAGAGAAGCCAGAGAAGTCAGCTGGTGGAGGAGTCCGAAACTATCTAACAGCAACACAAGTCCACACAGAAGACATTTGCTGTGGGCAGGCTCGGTCAACCCCCTTCACTCAGTTAGGGTGGGACATCCCACGGTTAACTCTGTGTTTCCAACTCACGTGGACCTTTATCCTCTCCACCCAAACCTTCATCTGTGTTCAGGTTTGAATTTTACTGTGCATTAGTATTTTTTGCATATGACCTTTTGCATTATTGTCTGATGACATGTAAAAAATTATTTATTTCTTTAAAAAAGTTTTACCATTCTTTTGCTAGCAGAAATCATTCCAGTGGCCTGTTGTGGAGTTATTTTTGGGCAAACATAGACCAACATTACAGCCCTATTCATAACTGTGATGTCTGACTGTCCCTTCCAGCTAAATTTTATTGAATGAAGCATTCGTGTCAGATCATGTAGGTTAGTTCGGGGTTGGGTGTGTTGATGTAGTTACACCTGAATAACATCATAAAGACATTTGAGTTTGGCTGTTTGGATTCATCTTTTATGCTGTTGTCAAAACAAACAGTATCACTTCCTCTTCTTGACCAATAGTTAAAGCAAGTATTAATAAATCAAAACTAGTTCCTAATTATTGTCAAAAATGCACCAATATTACTTTATCATATTACATATCATATTACTTTTTCATCGGTCATTTTCATTGTTCTAATGCTGTTGTGTCATAATCTCATTTTATAATCACAGTTTTTTTTGTATTCTTAATTGTCAGCAATGCCTGTTTACTGAAATGTCCTGATCCAAATGAACATGTAGTAAAATAAACAGAGTATCCAGATATCTTGACAGTGAAGCTGGTGTCATGTTGATTAAATGTGTCAAAATGATTATTAACTGAACCGTTATGAACCAAATTTATTTATGATCCAGAAGTAAATGATCTGATAATGGTGTGATGCTATATTATAATGGTTGGTTCCAAACGTAACATGCATTTCTGATGTGCAGCACCCATTTTTTAAGAGAGCGTGTCAAATAGTGTTGATTCCTGTTAAAAAAAATCCAGTCTTAAATTACAGGGGCCCTTCCCACTGTGCTCTTTTAGTTTTGTGTGCTTAGTTTTCCGACTACCAGACTAAACTAATCACTGCTTCTGTTTCATTCCAGCCATCTTCCTTAAATTCATGCTCAGAGAGGTATGCTCTGCTATAGATTGCTAATGTCTGTACTTTCTGAGTGTACAGAGCAGTAAGGAGAGAAACATCTGGATGAGACAACGCTGGAAAAAATAGCTTCTCTGCAACGTGGCATTTTCCAGTCTGGCCTGCAGACACTGAAAACAGGCCACAGAGGAGGTGCAATTATTCTATGCACTGCAGACGTGGCGCTGTCTGTGGCATCTAACAAGTTCTCAAAGGGTCACAGACTCCCAGGAATCTTATTGAGTATAAAATACATTTAATTGAAAACCTATAGAAAAAACTACAATTGAGATCTCTCTATAAGTTCCATGTTTTTACCTAAACAACTTTTCTAAGATTATATGGACAGCAAATCAAGACTTTTGTTTTAAGTTTCCTACTTCCCTCCCTTTCTCCTGGGAAAGAGACCCATCTCACATGCATCTCCTTTAGAGCTTCTGACAAGACCTCCACAAAGTCTGTAAGAGATTTCACTCAAATATTTCTCATGAGATTTTTACAAGACCAAATATCAGTTCTATATTTTTTACGTCAACAATTTAATTTTATAAGCAATATCTGAGACTATACTTAAAAGATCAATGAGAACTCAATTTTCCTGTTTCCAGGTTCCTGTGTTATGAAAGAGAAACACCTGACCAAAGCATAATAATAAAAATTAAATCATAATTTTAGTTTTAAAGTCAAAATATTGCATCATAAATGCTGGCCCTTCATTTATTTTGAAGGCCCCACTTTGGTTTTATTACGGGAAATACCTCTGTAGGGGCCAAATCTCAAAATAGCTAGATTTGGACTTACACCCCAGATGGTAAGATTTTGACCACCATTTCCTTTAATAAAGTTGCACAGGTTCTTCAAAGACCTCACGGCCTTCAAGAAACAAGTGATCTTTTCATTCTGCTTCCTGTTTAGACTCTGTGTAAACTCTGGCCGCGCAAATAACATTAACACTTGATTTACACATTAGTTTACTGTAAATACACACAGTTTCGGTTTCTGTTGTGTGCATAAATCACACTGTATACTCAAAATATTCACTGCCTACTAGAAAAGGTTCAGATTGCATTGTGCTGATAAAGCTGATATTTAACTCGAACTGTTTAAACTCAACATGAATAATGTAGCTTCATAAGTGGAGCACTAAGCTTCCATCGAAAAAAGTTGTAATAATAAATACAGTGGCAGAATGTGTTTACTTGAGGGCACAAAACCATTCAGTCTTTGTCATGACGTCAGCTGAAGGAAGCCCACACACAGCAGATGTGTTTTCACAGTGAACCATCTCATTGTCTCAGAGCTGGTCTGTAATTTGGAAATAGGCTCATTTGGGCCAGCAGGGACTTCTGTGCCACTGAATATGCTATTTATATAACATGATGCAGGTGCAAAATATCATATTGCCATCACTGTGGCCCAAAACAGATCCAGTTTAACTAGATCAAGATCCAGATCGAGCTTAAATCTACACTTTAATGGCCTGTCTGTAGAGGATAATTACTGGTGCTTGTTGAGCCAAGCATACCTACTTAGTGATTTTACTAATATAATAACCTAGTGATTTGGATCTCCTAACCCTGAGAATTAAACTTGTTGTTCAATGTGTTGTTTTGCACCATTTGAGCTATGAAAATGAATGATACCTCAGACCATAAGGGTTGTTAAAGAGAGCTGTGCTATTATGTTTTCTGAGTAATCAGAATAAATATCAGCTGATGGATGTTAAAGCAGATGAATAAACAAACTAACATTGAATTACAGAAGCCACCTCTAGGGGCAAGAATATCATAAACACTTGGGCATGGGCTCTGCTGACTAAACAGTGCAGTAAAAACCAACAAAAAACACTAACATTCAAACAGCTGCATAGCAACACCCTAGCAACCACCCACAATGCCCTAGCACAGTGGACAGTTGCCCTAGCACAGTTTTGCACAAGTAAACATCAATCACTATGCTAATATAAAGAATAACCTTAACCCTTAATCTCAATAAACTACGCTTGCTAGATACAGATTAAAGCCTGGACGAACAACAATGAATTATCAATAATTCTGTAAATCCTTCACAGTTTTATACCAGGATTAGATGTAGTCTGTGACTCAAGAAACAGTAAAGAAATGTTGACATTAAAGTAACATACATTGGTGCAGTTTGGCAGAAGAAGCAAATGGGTGTGTAACCTCTTATTGTATACTGGAGAAACACAATAGCTCTTCCTCTGTATCCCCATCCTTCTCTACAGATGACTTGACAGATACGAGCGCAGAGAAAACATCTGGGCATGGATCCAGGAAGACAATAATGATAAGCTGACAGATGGAGTCAACGGACAGAATAGAGAGTGCGTCATGATTCTGTGCTCTGCTTCCTCTGAAGCTGCTAAGTGGATTTGAATATGGTGTTTCAGTGTGGACGTGATGGTGGAGTGGCTGCTCTTAGTGGAATGGATTACAAGTGTTGAGTTCAAACCTGTTGCTGATATGGAGGTGATCTGGTGACGTGTACAACCAAAACCAGCTACGCACTGAAGGACTGACCTTCTGTTTAGATAATCCTATAAACTTAGTACTCTTGTACTTAGTTCCATGTTGTCTATGTCGTATGTGGCACCATGGGCCTGGAGGAGCATCATTTCATTTCACTATGTACGGCACCTGCAACATATGGTTGAATGACAATTAAAGACTTCTTGATTTGACTTAAACTGATCAAGCAGAGTGAAAAAATGGACTTTGAATGTTTAGTTACCTTTAAATATAATAACAATCTTAAGTTGACAGATGAGGTACGTCCTTTTTTACAGATTGGTTTTAGATAGATGGTAGATTGCTCTGGGCATTCTGGGCACCTTACAGTAATCTTGAATTGCTGGGGGCCCCTGCATCCGTGGGCCCCTAATATTGTTTCCATCCTTCATCTCTGTAGTCTGTCTTAACCTTTCTCTTTCTCACTCCATTTCATTTCAAACTATTTTTTTCTTCTAAATGCAACTAATTCTAACTAAGTGTCTTTATCATAACACTCCTGATGGGCAATTATTTCTAATTCGTGCAATGAGCATTTGATACAGATGACATTTAACATTTTAAAATGTACATTTAACATTTGACAATGCTGATGACAGGAATATTAAGAGCAAAATTATGATCTCATAAAAATGTCCTTGTGTTGCCACATCAGCAGTTTTCTCATGGATTCTGAATCGAATGAATAATCCATAGAGTCTTTTCACTAAATGACATTTAGAGATAAAAATTAAAGCAGCAGTTAATCCACCCCCATAGTCTTCATAATTAGCTTCAGTTTTGGCCCCATCTGTTAAGCCTTTTCAACAGCTAATTTAGCACATAAGCAATGAGTGCAAACCTATTCGTATGTACTAATGGACTGTATAGATGAAGGCAATGGATTCATTCTTTTCTGTCTTCTTTACCATGTGTGCACCGCAAAAATCACTTCATTCTTTCTCTTCCGTTGCTGTTAAATTAGCAAAACATCCCTAAAACAAGATAAGTTAACTTGAAAAGCAACACTTCCGATGTGTCTTATTAAAACATTTTTTCAATATATCAAGCTAAGATCATACATTTGTATTTCACAGTGATCTTACAAATGTTTCAGTAGATCAACTGACAGAACACAGAACTATCACACATGTAGCAGGAAACACATATACAATGTACAGTACGTTTAAATTAAGAAGTATGCTTACATTAAAAAGTCATACTTTTTAAAAAATATTTGTTATTTTGGGAAGTATAGTGTATATTATTTTGGCAATGTATACGCAGCTGGTCACAATTTTGAATCACTTTTTTGCCTTCATTTTAAATGATGCTGCTGTGTGACAAATGAATTTTTAAAACTACAAATATTCCATGCAGTCTCTCAATTAACACGGGGTTATAAAGCTACATGCATAATTATTATAAAATAATAAAAATATTTTTAATGGAATACAGCACGTCTACAGCAATGTTATTTTAGGAAATGTGCATTTTAATTGCTCCATTGGCAGTTTTTCATTTGTTTTAATCACGAAGCTCGCTAAAGATATAATTTTATGTCTTATTTTCGAATTATCATATTTTGCAGCGCTGCAGTAATCCGGCTGTGAGTTTCTGAGATGGAGAACTCTGCTCACTAATCAGATACAGATTGCATTAGGTTACTTTGGCTGCAGTTTCCCTCGATCAGCTCGCATGATTTCGCTTGTCTCTACCTGCACAGGGCTCTGCAGTTACATCCTGCAGGCTCAGTGTTTTGAAAAGGAGGAAAAAAATTCTTTTCAGTATCCCTGCATGACAGTCATCAGTACATCTTTGTGAATATTTCCTTTCAGTAACACTTTAGTATAGAGATCAATTCACACTTTGAATACGTCGGCTATTAGCTTGCATACTGGCTTGCATATATTAGTACTTATAAAGCACATATTAATAACTTATTCTGCATGAACACATTGTACGTCCCTTAATCCTGCCCCATATCTACACTTAAACACAACACTTAAACACAACAATAACTACTTGTAGCTCAACTGGTAGAGCATTAGCAGGGCAATGGTTGTGGGTTTGAATCCCAGGGAACACACATACTACTCAAATGTATAACTTGAATGCACTGTAAGTCGCATTGGATAAAAGCATCTGCCAAATGCATATTAATAAGCAGTAAATTGGATTGTATTGAGGCACATTTTGTAGTTAACGGTGAAGTATAGTTTCCTATACTAAACTGTAAACTTTCTTTCAATCTTTCTTTCTTTCAAAGACTTCACAGCACACATTCACAGTAATAATACACATCTGGTCTATGACTAAGTCACATGACCCAGTTCTGCCAGAGTAGCCATTGCTACATGGCAGTGGATTCTCAAGTCCCTTCTCTCCTGCTCAGTTAAGTAGGTGCTGACTCCTGCATGTGATCTTGTGATAGCAGTTAATTTGTGAGGGGGTTGTTGAGAACAGGGAAAGCCCTGTCTGAGCCTGTCACCCAGAGACTGTGTCTGAACATGATACTATTGATTCATGGGCCACGCAGAGTTAAGCTCTTTTATCATCTGTCTCTCTGGCACTAATTAGCAGACCGTCCTGCAATATGGCTGCTCTTAGCTCTTGAATGTTGAGTAAACAACTCACAATCAAAATCTCATTAATCATGAAAGGAAGATAACATATCTCACGCAATACGTTCTAAATGTTTCTACAATATATTAGAAATGTTAGAAGAAAAACGTATTTGCATTTTATTTGCAAAAATGTATCCAAAAAACTGCAAAAACCTGTAATGCCTTTAAGCTACTCATTTAGTCAGTACATAACGTTCCCTGGGAATCGAACCCACAACCTTTGGACTGCTTACACAATGCTCTACCAATTTAGCTAAAGAACGCTTGCATTTAGACAAGATCTTCTTCCTGGGTGGAACTAGAATCACAGGTTATGCAGTTAATACAGTAAGATTCTGTATTAAAATGGTTCTTTTACAGCAAGTGAGTCATTGTGCAAGACAGAACAGGGATCCAAAGATGGGCTGCAGTTAACAGCTGAATCAATGGACAGCTGTGGCATGCTGTCAGTTAGCACAAAAACTTATACTGTGAAAATATTATAAATTATATTATGACAATAATTCTGAGTCATCCCTCATCTTGTAAAAATGAACAAAAAACATGTTTACAGTAAATTGCAAGGTATTATATTTCAGAGAGTGTGCGCTATATATATATTATGATTGGTGAGATCTGGTGTTTTCTGTCTTGTTGAAAGCAAACAGACCACCTCTACAGACCTGCTTTATTCAACACCTCTCCACCGTCTATGACTATCTGAGGACACTTGTCTGCTAACAGTTCTGTAGGTCACAACTCCACAGAACCAATGTGACCCATGCTGGCTGAATGAGTCGGAATGAGCACAGGCTGATTATGATCTCCAGACAAAAAAACTGAAAATTTTGGTCTCATTTGAGGTTTTCGCAACAATGAGGTCAGTAAACCCTCATCTAGTGATCCCAATGCTTCAAATAGCAGTAAAACACCTAAAATCATCTTTGTTTTCATTTTCTGAGAGATGAACCTTCCTAAATCTTTCCTTTGCATTAATAGTCCATGAAAAATTGCTGTTATTTTTATCCTGCTCCTTTGTCGATTCCTGGTGCTTCAGACAGGTGTAGCTCAATCATTTTGTGTCTGATTCCAACAAATCGTACATCATTTTAAGTTTTTTTTAAATGGAGAATGTGAGAATGACAAGAACTCACTGCTCATTATGAGTGTGACTTATTTTGCCAGCATGGGTCACCTATATTAAAACAGCACCATAAAACATAATTAGAGTAATTCAACCTTGTAGCTGATCTTATACATCTGGAGTATCGCCCTGAAAACAGACATTCTCTTTAAGGGACTCATTCATTGTAAGAAATGAATGGGCTCGAGACAAAGTTCCAGATATGAATCTAGGTGTTACTCTGTACAACAGATTCAGGCTGGGATAGTTAATTCGTCAAGTGAAGAAAAGAAGAGGCAAGAACTAAAGACTGGCTCTCTGTTTAGGGATCCAGGCAGTGATGCATGTGTCCATGGAGTTCTTGTATACAGTGGGTTTCCTAGGCCGTCACCTACTCGTCCAGCTGGGGGAACCAGTAAAGGTCTCTTTCTGCTTGATACAGTTAAGAGTGCTTCTCCAGTCACTACACACGGCCTGGATGGCTGAGCATTCCATTCATTTTTCCTTTGAGACAACAAAGAATCAATTGTGTTGCCTTCACAGTAGCATGACAACATTCTGTATGACGTTCCATCAACACAAGCAGCAACACAAGGAACCACAATAAACAGTTTAACTCTTGAATTATGGATAGACGATGAGTAGTGTCAACCTTTGGTGGCAATAAAAAAAAACATCTATAAGATCCATATTGCTTTCATAGGCTAATCCTTTAGCAATTAGACTAACCTTAAACAAAGCACAGAAATCCACTGATGAGTTTTATAGCAGGTTCTTTTCAATTCAGAACCGGTTCTACATCAATGGGAACAATTCTGCACTCAGATTTGGTGGATCTGTATTCGACACACTAGACTTACACCACAATACAAAAGCATTCACTACACACATATTGGAATTTAAGCAACACCCACTTCCAAAGTCTGGTACAAGATGTACACATTCAGGTGACAGATGAGGTTTGCACAGTCATTTGTATTATAATGAAACTTCGTCCCCTGAGCTGCTCCACGTAATACGCTCTGAAATTCAGAGCCAGGCATCGACTGGATGATTCTGCTCAACAGCTGCGGCTTGTAGAACAGCTCTTATGAGCTTATTGCTCTTTTATGTTACTCTTGAGTTGTAAATTTGAGTTGTTTATCCCAGTAAATAATGTTAATGTATCCCAGTCAATAAATAAAGAGAACGTTTTAGGATTTTACCAAAAAAAAAAAAATATATATATTGAAAATAAATATTTAAGATTCTGCACTTTTCTAGGTCACCAATCAAATCTTGGTGATTTTGGTAAAAAGGTCAGATTTCCTTGCTACCACTGAAGCACAGATGATGATCTAGGATAACATTGATCATTCGGTTGCACACAAACTTGTGAAGTCCATGCCACCCTGAGCGCACGCTGGAAAAATAGCATTTTTGCCACAGATCTACAATCAACTACAGTTGTCTTCTAGGATCTGTTTAAGCAAGTTTAATGCTGGTTTTGTCAACCATTAAAATACTGAAAATGTTTAGCCAGATTCAAACCAGCAGCCCTGTGAGCACAACAGCTCTGTGTCATGAACACGTGCACAGCTTTGAAGAATATTGGAAATGTTTAACATGGATGTATCTTAGATTAAGGTTTTTACTTAAAAACTGTTTAGAAAATGGCTTCCTTTAGTTAAAGGGTAACATTGCCCCCTACAGGTCGACTGAGAAAAAAACAGCATCACGCCTGTCTTCTGTCTTTACACTGACATTTGCATCACAAACATAACATGAAACATATCATTTTGAAATATAACCAAGAGATATTTTACTCCACTAAGTCACCTGTGGTGTACATTAAAGTTAAGTTTAAAATCTGATTTAAATTTATCATGATATTTAGTTGAAACATTTTTAACACGGGTGCATGTTAATATATTTACCTGACTATGTTCTGAAAAGTCAGTTAAGAGAAAACATAAAATAAATTCGTTTTTGCTCTCAAAAGTTTATTTCTTGTAGACATGAAACTTATCTTATCCGTACAAATATCTTTTCCGTTCCATGCATCATGATCCTTCAATGGCTGACAAATTAAAGCTAACACAATCACATGCAGTTACATTTTGTAATACTTCTGTTGCGAAAAAAATAAAAAGTAGTGTAGGATTCTTCATGGCGATTTTCTAAACATTTTGTTTTAAATCTTGATGGTCCCCAAAAAAACTGAAGTCATCTATCTGATGTGTGACGATTTATCCAATGGAGCTGTTCCACTTCATATTCTTCAAAGCAGCACGAATATGATCTATTAAAACAAGTTTCAACAAATCAACTAGAGCTGAACACAAAGCAGATACTTTTAGCTAGTATAAATATCATAATTTATTACACTTGTGTTGGAAAATCTATAAAACCTACAGCGTTTTATACTGGCTTTAATACACAAGGTTTTGCCAAGTAATTATTGTGAAAGGAAAGATCCCATTAAAAGCGGCATGATAAAAACTAGCAAGTAGAAAAGTGTCAGAGCTTCACTAACAGAAGGGAAAAGGACAGATCGAATCACAAGAATGTTTATTACTGTAAGGAAACTTTGGCCTCCGGTTTAATTTCAGTCTGATCACAAGACAGAAAACTTAAAAACTTTGTTTACAATGAGAGTATAAAACAACTCACACGTCATACACAGTGTCACACCACACATATTTAACCAAAAGATATTTCTGTGCCAGTTAAACTGGCAATACACCATTGCTGTCTAAAAATGTGCTTTCATTTACTGTAATATTTCACGTGATTAGTACAAGTTAATGTGTTATTAGTGGACCGGCGTGGGATTTGTGTGTGCAATAGTGAAATGATTTACTGTATTGCTTTGATTTTCAAATGCATCTCTCATCTTACTGTAATAGTTTGCCGTGTGTAATGTTTCATTTTGGGCCGATGTAGGTGACTGTTTTGCCAGTCTTTTTCAGTGTTTCTAGAAGAACGTCTTTGTCTTTGTCTGACTCCACAAAAACCTTCTTGTTGGGAAGATCAATGTCAAATTTGACATCTGTTGAGAAACACAAGTAAAGCAAACAGGTCAGGACTGAACTCTGTTCCTGAAATGTGATGAATGTAATAAAAACAAAGAAACGAACAGTGAAACTTACAATCAAGTCCATGACGTTCAACATGTGTCGCTTCACTTCAACTAACTCATTTCTACATAAGCTAAACTAGTTTTAACAGGTTAATATACACAGTTTTAGGGTCTCACAGCAGAAGACTTGTTTAAGGAAAAGCAAAATGTTAAAAACCTACCCAGTTTCTTAAGCACTCGGGTCACAGCACCAGAACATCCCTCACAAGTCATGTCAACAAAAAACTCGTGAGTCTGTGTGAAGAAAACATACATCCACCATTCAATCAGACGTCATACATGCTAGCCGCAAAGCTAAGCGGCTGGATAGTTATCCTACATAAAAATGACTCAAAAAAAGAAAACATATGTATCTGCAATACATACAGATCTTAGTGAGTTATACTGTGAGATGTTAGATGTGACATTACCGTCATGATCAGTCTTAATGTCCCCACAAACGCAATTCTTCACACTTCTGCCGAAACTGTCGCCGGACTTGTACAGTCACGTGACGCGTTTAGGGTTTAGGGCTCATTACTAAATTACCATCATCTTCTGACACGGCGTTCATTTCGACAGCTAAGCGAAAGTCTCGCAAGTCACCTTAAAAGTGCGCATGTCGTAAACGTGTGTACCACACTAGTTATCGTGTTGTGCGTGTTACGCGTTTCGCGTTCATTCGTTACCTTAAGAGAAACTTCCTTAAGAAACTACACAGGGTATCATTTTAGACGATCCCTTTTGCCTCAGGTTGTTTTTTTTTTTTTTTTAAGCGCTCCCTCGCCCCAAAACTTAAATAAGATATATTTTTTTATTTTTTTTTATTTCACTAATTAAAAAACAAATAAAATGCAATAATCAAACGAAATTCGTTTCTTTTTCATTTCGTTATGATGGGGACGCGTATCATAGCAACAGCGTTCAGCGAGCATGCGCGTTTTGAAGCTGGGGTTCACGTCGGGGTTTATTATCAAAGTCAGTCAGTATTTATTGGCGTAAAAGATACAAAATTAGACATTAAACTGCTGAGTTTTATTAACAGAAGCTGTTTTGCTGGGCAGGCAGCTGCAGGGCAGAAGTGAAATCAGCTGACGGGCACAGCGCTGCGGGTCATGTGACAGGAGGAGGAGGAGGAGGAGGATCACAGGAGTGAAGCTTCAGGTCGGTTGGGTCACATCTCATCTTTTGTGCTGTGATTGTTTCACATATATCTTCGTATTCAGATCCGGATATGGATTTTATGATCTTGGTGTAGCTGGTGCATATCTTTCACCGGCGGTTTACGGTCGTGTTTACGGTAAGTCTGTCGTGTCATTCAGGAGTCAGTGTAGCACGACATGATTGCTGATAGCTGAGAAACAGATACAGGATCTTACAGTAGGAAGTGCAGACTCAGTTATGACATAACACTAACTTACTTAAGAGGATATCATAGTGATTTTACTAGTGCATGTGTGATTGCCATGGTTTAACTTTAGTAACCGTGCTCGTTTTGTTTGTGTGCTTCATTATACAGAAAACTGTTTGTTGTTTTGTTGCCCTTGCGAGCAAGATTTGTAAATAATTGGTCAATAAATGATGGGTTGGAGCAGCATTAAAAACAATTGAACATAAATAAACTTATTCTGACTTATTGTGAGCTAGAGGACGTGTCTAATGTACAAAAAGATCCACAGATTGTGGCTGTGAGTTATCCACTTACTTTTAAATACTTGATCAAGGTTTATTTTTAGGCAAGCTTGGTTTTCTGATGCCTGACTATTACATGCATTTAGGTTATAAGAAATAAATAAAGTGCCTGCTCGTACAATTTTGTTTTCCTTTTGCCTTCTTTTGAGATCTGTTGTTTTATTGATTTGACTTTTACATAGCAAGACATTGGGGAGTCAGTGGGAAATGATGAGCCACTCCAAAGTCAAACATTGATTTTAGAGGTGACATCATGGGCTAGATACGAATAGGTTTTATTTATAACATTTGCATTTATTTGTAACAGCTTGTAATAATTGTAACGGCTGTCTAAATATGAAAGATTGAACACGTTTATTTCACCCTCCTGAATGTTATTTTCACTACATGTACACTATAATACTGTGTAATACTACACTGTAATAACACACATGACCAAAATCTGTAAATGACGGCCTAATTCATTTGAGTTGCTCTATGAAGTTGTTACTGCTATTTTAATGTGTCAGATATAACACGATTATTGCGTACTTTCATGTCACCTCATCAGGTGCATTGAGATCCTCATATTGTTTTTAGCCCTGTGAGATGATGAAAAATATAATGGCGCAGAAAGGGCAGACTGTGCGTCACCCGGAGGGTAATAACTCTCTTCATTGCTCTGTAATCACAGGACCTGTAGATGCAGCCTCTCCGCAGGGAAGCTTTTGATCAGTGACGCTATCAGTGTCAAATTATACCCCACCAAAGCAGCCATGGCCTCTGATATCAACTATCAGGATGGTAAGCCAATTTCCTTTGCATTATGGAGAAAACTGATCTCATCTGACTGTTTTTTTAAGGGTAAGCTTAAAATAAAACTAACAGCTCTGTGAAAGATAAATGGATAGTTCACCCCCAAAAATGAAAATTCTTCACCCTCAACCCCATGTCATTTCAAATCTGTATGACTGTCTTGCTTTTGGGGAACACAAAAGAAGATATTTTGACGTGTGTTGGTAAATAAACCACAGTGGCACCCATTGACTTCCATTGTATGGACACAAAACCACTGAGACATTTCTTAAAATATCTTTCACAGAAGAATTCAAGTCGTATAGGTTTGAATTGACATGTGAGTGAGTAAATGATGGAAGTATTTTCATTTTTGGGTGAACTATCGCTTTAAGTGTAAAAAAAAAGTATAAATAAACTGCATTTTACTGTGTCTAAGCAAGTAAAAGTATGTTTCTAGGCCTTGAGATGCTGATGCTGTTTATCACAGGTCCAGACTTCACTAGAAGAGATGAGAGTCCAGCTGAAGATGAGGCCATTCATTCACCTGCCTCTCCACGACAGTCAGAGTATGAACGAATCGGAGGAGGAAGAGCAGGATCCTCGTCAGTGATATTTTCAATACTTTTGTGTTTATTAACCTGATTTAACGATATTGAAGTATATGAATTAAAGAATATATTTTGTTTAACGATATGTGACCCCTGCTGGCAAAATTTGTCAGAACAGATACAGGTGAATTACGAGCTACAGGCAAAATAAGTGACAAATGTCAATTTTGGTCCAATTTAAGGTTGTTATAAAAAAAAGTTCACTAAGCAGCCGTCTAGCCATCCCAATGCTCCAAATAGCAGTTACACATCTGTTATCTCTATTCTATTTGTACATTTTCTAAGAGGTAAACGTTCCTAAATCTTTCCTTTGTTTTAATAATCCATGAAAAATGTGGTTTTTTTCTGCCCTTTCTTATCGACTGGTGCTTGTTGCTCAATTATCTTTTGTTTAATTCCAACAGATTATAAATCATTTTTAGGGTTTTTAAGCGGAGATTCATTTTTGACAATTTGCTCATGAAGACTCATTTTTCTATCTGCATTTTATAGTTTTTTTCAGACACTAATTCATTTACTGAAGGGAAACATTGGCACTGGGCTGCTCGGTTTGCCTTTGGCTGTCAGGAATGCCGGACTCCTGGTAGGACCCCAGAATGCATGTAGTTTAAATTGCATTTGGAGATATGTGATGTTGCCTGTTTTGTTTTTTACCATCTTGTGTTCATGTTGGCCTTCATAATATCATACTTCATTGCTTGCATTGCTTGCATTGTCCTTATCTGTGCCTGATCTTCTTTTGTCAACATTATGTCGGGCTTTCATTTTCATTTCTCTCATGTTTCTTGTAAGTGTTGATGTATTTAAGATATGAATAAATACTCAGTTAATGGGCAGTTGGTTGGTAATTTGTTTTTGATATTGGAAAATGCACTTTGCCATTTAATTAAAAATGATCATGTAATGATTTTAAATGTGATATTTTCAGACATAACTAGATTTTTACATTTTATGAGGAAAACGTGAGTGGCGCTTACCTAAGCATCATTTACTGTTACAATGCTCAGCAAATCTTAGCATAACCTCTAGTTAAACATTTTCATCATAACGTCTCAAGATTTGACAAAAGATGTTTGTTCACTGAGCAACCACTTTCTTCAACATTGTTCTGTTCGTATACCACACAGCTACACAGTCAAGGTGTGCCTGTGTCATGGTTTCTCAGAGTTATGTTTTTAGTCTCTGTAGACCTGTAGAAAAGATTTATATGAGAAACAATGCTCTGGTTTAAGATTGAGATACATGACATTTGTTTCTTTTTGTTTTATATATGTTCACACAGTTCCTAGTAACAGATGGCCCAGGTATCAATGTGTAATCAATATTCTAATGCTCTCTGTCTCTTTCTGTGGTTCAGGTGGGGCCTTTGAGTCTTCTGGCTATGGGTATAGTGGCGGTACATTGCATGAACCTGCTTGTGAAATGTGCACACCATCTAAGTGCAAAGTAAGAATAAACTATTTTAATCCGTATATGATCCTGCACCTCACAGCAGCTCAGACAAATGCTTCATTTAGTGTTTTCACTATATTACTACATGAATTCCATTCACGTTTGATCACTTAAATATTAAAAATGTTCCCCCAGAGACATTATCAGTATAATGCAATCTGTATTGTGCTCTAAACGTTAATAGAATCGTTTAAAAAGTATTATAAAATAAGAAAAAAGAGTTCAAGTATGCTAAAATTATTCTGTGTTCCTGTTTAGCTCAAATTGGTAGAACATTGTGTTAGCAGCGCAAAGGTTGTGGGTTCGATTCCTAGGGGAGCGCATATACCGATAAATTTTTTGGATAGCTTTGGATATAAATAGCTTTGGATAATAGCATATGCCAAATGCATAAATGTAAAATACATGGAGATTTACCTGCTGCCAAACTCTTAATTTCAATTTTGTTGTTTTTTTTAAGTTAATACACAAGTTTAGGTGGCTCACTGGAACCACATTCATTTCTAGAAAATAACAAATGAAATGAAACACATTTAGTGTTTTGTCATGCAGCGGTATTGGTTCATGCTTTCCCAAATTAAAGAAACTTTCTTATCCTGAGAGTTGTATTGTTTTTCTTTCTAGGCTGGGAAAACCCTTCCTGACATATGGAGATGCAGTAGAATATGGGATGGAGAATGTACCGTGGTTGAGCAGACATTCTGTGTGGGGAAGGTAACTGAACTGACTGACAGTTTGTCAGAGGTGGTTAGAATGTGACATTTGCATGAACATGACACTAAAAAACGTTGTTTGTTTTGGCTTTCAGACATGTGGTGAATGTGTTCCTGAATATAACTCAGTTGGGATTCTGCTGTGTGTACTTTGTATTCCTCAGTGATAATGTCAAACAGGTAAGAGACCTTTAAACTGCATTTGTTTTTCTTAGATGTGCATGAAGGTTTTTGGTCACACAATATAATCTGGCCATATAAAAGGTCAATTAATAGTGTTCCAGTTACCCATCTGGTAGGGCGTGGTTTGAATCCCAAGAAATGTAACAACTGCTGAAACTTGTACCCTGAAATAACTTAAAGGATAAAGATGTCTGCCAAATGCACACGCTGGCTAGAGAGTCAGATTTGCAACCAGAAGGTTGTCAGTTCAATTCCCAACTGAGGTGCCCTTGAGCAAGGCAACTTTCCCCCAATTGCTCCCCAGGCGCTTCATTGCTGCCCACTGCTCTGGGTGTGTGTTCACAGTTTACAGTGCATGTTTACAAATCACTACTCCAACTGGATGAATTAAATGCAAAAGGACAAATTCGAGTATGGGCTACTATACGTAACCTGCTCTTCACTTAACACTGTGATGAGTACATTTCTTTATCTCACCACAAGAGGGCAGTATTGCATTTAGTTTGCATTGTTACCAATCCCACTGAACTCAGTTCTTGAGTTCATTCGAAACTCTTTCAGTACGATCTGTTGTATAGTAAAAGAATCATTGTTATGGCCATGACATTGATTTTTGTATGTTGTAGGTGGTTGAGACTGCCAATGGAACGACCGTGAACTGTCATAGCAATGAGACAGGAGTGATGGTCCCCAGCTATGACTCTCGCCTCTACATGCTCTTCTTCCTGCCCTTTATCATTGTTTTGGTGTTCATCCGCAATCTCAAGTACTTAGCTCCTCTGTCCTTTGCTGCAAATATTTCCATGTGCGCCAGTCTGGTTGTTATATACTACTACTGTCTGACGGTAAGAGAGTCACATTAAACACACAGCACACACCCACAGCAATACAATAGTATTGATGTATTAGACCCTGAGCAATATACAGTCCAGGCATCCAGAATAAATAGCTATCACCCTGCTTAGAGCCACACGTAATGTGTCGAATGGACTTCAGTGTTTGGCCTCAATTTGTCACAAGTTGTTTCCTGTACATTGCTAATCATTACTTATGTCTAACAAGCAATGTATCCAGGGTTGCAGTGATGATTTGACAGTGATGAGTGGCCCAAATTTTAACAGTACATTTTTTGGCTGCAGTCAAAACATGTTCATGCCCAGCTAACAATTTAAGACTGTTTCCATTAAGTAACAAAAAATGCTAACAAAAAATGTTAGTTGAAAGTTCTAGGAACATTCAAAACATCCAGTTTTTTAGATGTTGTATTAACGCTATTGCTTAGTTATAAGAATGTTACTGAAACACTTTAAACATGTTGTAATGTTTTAAAAACATTACACTGACAACCTAATAACAACGATTTTGATATATACAGCATAATATGTAACGTTAAAAAAATGTTCTGTTTTAATGTTACTGCACAGACTGTTTTGATATCTTTGAGAAAACTTTGAGAGACCTTTCAGAGAATATTAGCCAATGTTCTGAGAACATTCCCTGTTAGCGGGGTAGTTAGTGTGATAAACTACACCTGTGCTATGACACCTGTGTGAAAGAGAGCGACTGACTTCATACAGCTATTATATTACAGTAATAACCGAGAAAGTTCTGAGACAAGGTTTAGCGGCAGTTGTCTTCAGATGCCACTTGGTTTACATTTTGTTATTTATGTAATTAAAATCATACAGAATTAGGTGGTCAGATACTTTTGGTGAGCTTTAGGAAATATGTTGCAGAATTGATCATTCTCATCCACACTCAAATCAATCCTTCAGACTCGCCTCTCTGCCCAGCCTCCTGATTGAGTCACTCATGTTATGGATGAAGAGTTAAATGTAAATGGCAGGTTTCCAGACTGTTTTTATAGCCTATTTCTTATTGAACAGCTTTAAATGCTTGAAATCAGACTCTGTGCCTGTAATCAGCAAGCAGCTACTGCAGGCAGGGAGAAATGAGCAAGTGGGAAATGCAATTTTTCAGAGAGGCTACAAAATTTGTCATGGTGGAATAGAAACAGGAAGTTGGCTGCAGATTGTAGATTGGTTTGTTGTTCGCAAGCCATTTTTTGTGAAGAGTCAAGGGTTTCAAGAATGTTTTCAAAGCTGCCAAAAGGACACAAAATGTTTTCCGCACAAACAGAGTGTGTGGCAAACCGCCAGCTACTTCCTGCGTTAAAAAAGCGTTTTATCTAAAGATCACTCTCCAATCTTTTACAGATTTCAGTTGAATAACATTTGTGTTCTGGAAACATTTGATTCAAAATATCTTAGTTTTTAGAACGTGGCCCACATTAAAATCTGGGAAGCAGAAAATGTGCAAAACATTAGAACAAAGATGACTTATGACAAAGTAAAATAAATATTTAAGATTTGACAGTGTTTTTTTTGTTGATTGTATGTCACTAACTGTCTAACATATCTTTGTGTCCTGGTTTTTGTTGTCAGAATATTCCACACCCTATTAACCTTCCGTTGGCCGGAAGAGGAGTTGATTACCCCCTGTTTTTTGGAACAGCAATATTTGCCTTTGAGGGAATCGGAGTTGTAAGTTTTGATTATTCTCTTAAAAAATGTCTGTAAGCACCAAATAAATATTATAAGTGGGTAAAAAAGTTTAATTCACATCAAGTGTCGTAACTTTGTCATTTTCAGGTGTTACCACTTGAGAATAAGATGCAGGACCCCAGAAAATTCACTATGGTTCTGTATCTTGGCATGGGTATCGTCACCACCCTCTACATCTCCCTGGGCACCATCGGCTACATTGGCTTTGGAGAGCATATTCGAGGCAGCATCACGCTAAACTTACCTTTGTGTTGGTGAGTGTCGATGGAACGGTGGAAATTATATTTACCATAAGAAATAAAGAAGTAAGAAATAAAGAAGCATTCCAGGTTAAGTACATGTTAAGCTATATCAACGACCTCTATGACCCGTAAAGTTTGTAAAAAAAAACAAGTTTGTTCATACAATGGGTCTGTGGGGCATCTGCAACAGTTGATTGACAAAAGTTGACAAAAACAGTTGACAAAATTGTTTAACATTTTTTGGCACCAAAACTCTTTGTGCTGTTTAACAAGTCTTGAAGTTGTGTCATAGCCTAAAAATCATCAGTGAGGTTATCCAGACACGCAAAAAAACATCTTAAAAAAATTTTTGTTTGTTAAAATTGAATATTAATTGAATAAGACTTTCCAGTTAGTGTACTAGAGTTGGGAATTGGAGGAGAGGAGATTGTTTGCAGAGATTTGCGGTTCGTTCACATGACTCGTTCAGGTGTTTAAATTTGTCTTTGAGCACCAAGTGGAAAAAGCTGACCGTCAGAGTGCTTCAGAACTGGGCACAGGCCCAAATACAGCCACAGCACCTGAATCTGTCAGCAGGTCGAATCTGTAGGGAATGATGTCGTCACAGGAGAAGCTGTGGGTACATGCAGATTGCTGAAGCCGTGGCAGAAATGTCAGTCTTCCGCTCACCCATTGCTATTAGCGACAGTGCAGTGATTGATGTGTGACTACAGAGACAGATCCTCCTTTCAAGAGCATTCGTGATTATTGAAGATATTGGTGATCGGTGCATGATGCCTGCTTTTAATATCTCAATTCAGTTCAATTCACATTTATTTGTATGGCTCTTTTCACACTACACATTGTTTCAAAGCTGCTTTACAAAACATTAAAGTTGAACATTGTCACAAAAGTGTGTTATTAAAACGATACAGATTATGCAGCAGGCTAATATTATGTATGCATTTAAGCAAAAGTAATGATCGCCCTAAGTTATTAGAATATTTAATTATAATATACTGTCTAATATTTTATTTTTAATCATTAATTCATGCATTATAATGAAATACTGTGAGGATATGCTAGGGTTTCACATCCAGTAATACATTTCATATGTACAGTATGGATTGTAATCGTTACTTTTGATGTAAGTACAGTATATGCCTCTAGATTTCACCTCTGTATCTTTTATTAGGTTATACCAGGCCGTTAAGCTGCTTTACTCTTTTGGAATCTACATCACCTACGCGCTGCAGTTTTACGTCTCTGCAGAAATCCTGATTCCACCAGCGCAGGCGCAGTGCAGCCCACGGTGGGCGCTGGTGGTGGACCTCAGCATCCGCGTGGCTCTCGTAGGCCTCACGTGTAAGTGCCACAACAAAACACCTTTACACTCACAACACTCATTTCCCAAACTATACCTCTACCTGGCAGCAGTCTTTCAGCACAGTCCGTCAGCGGCTGAGTACCGGAGCCCTCACATCCACAGCCAGAATCATTCTCAATGGTTCATTTGCTTGGGCACGCATTCGCCCGAGTGTCAAACTGTCTCCCTTTTCTATCGCAGCTCAAGGTCGCGTTCAGTCACTCCGCAGAGCATTTGTCATTGTTAGATGAAGTGTATTTTTATCTTTTGTCACCCTGATTTCTGAAATACGTTAGACCTTGAGTAGAACAGAACGTTTTCCACTCGTGGCTCAAGTTTGGACTGTCTGAATTACAAATGTTCTGTATTTCGGTTGATTCAAGAGAGTAGGTCACAGCAGAAGGCGATATCACAGGCAGTCGACTTGTGATAAACATGTGCCTCTTTTGCTGTAGATGGAGGTCGTTTTGTTTAGAACCTCTGAACATGTAAATTAAAAGCCACGTGTGCTCGCCGACCCTCCCTCCCCAACACCCGCATCTCAAGCCTCCACAGCCAAATATTTTTAGAAAGCTTTTTTTGGAGGTTATATTGATTTTTCTTTGGAGCTGAGGTTGTTAATTCCTGTTTGACACGTGAGGTGTCATCTCACATGATTCCTGCAGTGGCTCTTCTCTGTGGATAGCAGATACATCACTAGGTGGCAGTATTGAACATTCGTCACCAGTTTCCACTAACAAAGGCAGCCTATTAAACTTCATACACTTTAACTAGCCTCAGAAATGTATGTATCAATTCTATAAATTTAGCATAAAGACAAATGTCTTCTAGGACCATGAAAAGTTTAATAACAGTACAATTCTCACCTCCATGACTTCTTATATATCATACCCTTATCAATTTGTTGTGCTTTATTTGTTGTTTAGTTTTAATATTTAGTTATTAAATGAATTACAAACAAACAAGAAAAAAGTAGTAGTCAGAACTGGGCTTAATTGCTTAATTGTCATATAATTGTCAATTGGCAAAAAAATTTAAAGGTTTTGGGAGCAGACATGGGCTAGGTGCAAGCTTCGTGAAAGATCAGTGATTAACGCTGTCTGTTTCTCAAACAAAGCTGTTGTATGGCTTTTAAACACATGGAATATAGCACACGAGTTGTGTAGACTAATTTCTTATACGATACAGAAAAGGCTGCAGCTTTTATTTATTGTATATTTTTCTGTTGCACAGAAATAATAGCAGCTATACTGACACAAGACAAGGTAAATAATGAGAGAAAATGACTGTATTGAACAGTCTGTTGTCATACCGATACGTCATAACATAGTAGAAAAATTGTTGCTAACGTTCTGAACAATAATATATACTGCACAAATCATTGTGGTTTTGTTTACCTTAAAGAGAAACATTAAAGCAGAATTAACAGGGGCCATTTCAGTGGTCATGTTAATGGCTCTATTGCGTGGAGGGACAATTGTCAGCATTGTGCTGTTGGCAAGGAGTCGGATGTGCAGCTGCGGGGTTATATTTGCTTATTAGTTAAATTGAGCTTTGTAAACATAGTTTTTTGTGTTTTTTGAGTCCCTGTGTGTTAATGACATTGGCAACATGGACAGCGGGAGCTGTGGAGAGATGCGGCCTTTCTAGTTTAAATCGCCCCAGGACATTGTGCTTGATTAACAAAATAAACACATCATTTGGCTTTTTGTACATCGAAGTGAATGGAGATGTCATGTGACACGTCAGTCGTGAGGTGAAGTGTATTTGTTTATCTCCTCGCCTGTGTGTTTTTCAGACCTGACCCAGTATGAAGACACCACGCATGTTACATGTATGAATAACATCCACTCATGACCTTGGGCCGGTTGCGTGTCATTCAGCAGAAAGATCGAAAAGTGACTTTCTGGCTTTGCTCTTTAAAAGAAATAAAGATAATACTCAGTCCTAAGAAATAAAGTAACTCCACACACATTTTTCTCTTTCATGGAAATATTTTTCTATATTTTTAATAAAAGAGCTAATACGTAGAAGAAAAAAATGTCACCCATTAGTGAGTCGAGATGCTTCTGTTCAATCACAAACTAAATTGTAAAGAACAAAAGAATTTTGTTATCATTCATTGCCTCTAGCACGAAACTGAGAGTACATAACAAGCTTTGCCTTGAATATAATTGTAGTCGTTGAAATATTTCTCTTGAACACACTGGGCTGAAAAACAAGTTTTCAAGCAGAACGAATCAAATAAAGAAGCTGGCCATTGTTTTAGATTATTGCTAGGCTATGAAAGAGCCTATAAAACAGCAAAAAGAACATTGTGGAAGTTGTATTCCAGACATTATTTTGTTAAAGCCTCAAGTAAATGCCTCATGTTTTTTTTTAATATTGATCAAATCTAACCAATCAAATCCCAGATAAACACTAGCAGTCCTAACTAAAATTAGGCGTGTGGTGTAATGGATCAATTATAGGGTGTGAGGTCTGTGATTATTTGTCAGTCAGTTTTCTGAATATTAATCACACAGGGTGCAAGTCTCACAGGTGAAGATTGTCAAACCACCTTCACAGTTCATCACGCTTTGTGTCAGGCAGTTACAAATAGGCATGTCCAGAAGTACCCAATCAAAGCTTGTGCCGACCGCAATCTGTTGTCATTTCCTCAGAATGATTCTTTGACAGAGTACTGGACGCTCCACTAACCATTTAGTTTAGACGGTCTGCAGCTACCAGACACTCATCGCACCCAATATTTGAATGACACTGACCTCAGGTCAGGCTTGTGGAGCTTTACTTAACTTGCTTAAAGTAAACGGTTGTCACAGTTGTCAAAATGTGTTCTTATGTTTGGTTTATGTATTTTATCTCCGTGAAAAAAAGGATTTTTAAAATCATTATTTTTCACTTGTTTACGTCCTTCAGGCAAGATCAATTTGTTTGCTTTTTTGGTCTTTTATTTTTGTCTCTTTCATGTTTTTAAGAAAGGTCTCAACCATGAACATGGTTTGGTTGTTCATAGCTGATAGTCAGTTGTAGGTGTTATTAGTGGGAGGACCAAAATCTGTGTGTGCTAGATCAGTCATCAATGTTCATTTTAAATTAAAAGGCTAACAAAGCTAACAAACATGGACAAGAGGCCACAATAAAACTTACAATAAAGAAGCCACCAAACTTTTATTCATGGATTCTTATTAATAAATGATTCTTTTTGCAATGAAACTCATCTGTATTGCAGTTTTCATGCTTTGCTAACTTTGTCCTGATTTACATCTTCACTGAACATTTTCGGCCCATTGGGATGGTATCGTGATGAAATACAGCCCAGAACGTTCCTCAATGTTCCTGCTTAGCAGTGTGCATCAGTATTCACTGTGTAGCATTAACACAATAAATTCATCCTTTTCTTTGTTAATTCTGAATCCAAATTCAAACACTGAAGAGCCTGCATTGGGTCGTTGAAGGCAGAACGGATGTTGAGAATCTCTTTGTCTCGCAGATGAACAGAGACCGAGTGTGTGCGGTGTATGGCGTCTGATTCTCAGATCTCCAGAGAGAAGCTAGAGGGCTTCATCTAGCACGCAGAGCTGAGATTCTCTTTCCACCTCGTATAATCACGAGCGTATGCTGAATCCATCAAGGGCCAGTGGTGGCTGGGCTGGGCTGTGCTGATAGTGAGGATGCAGTGAACATGTGTCGCAGACAATAACATCATGAAACAAGAATACTGTGGTTGGCATGAGAACTGATCCTTTGCACTGACACACACTTACATTTATGCATTTTGCAGATGCTTTAACCCATTCCCTATGAATCGAACCCACAACCTTTGCGCTGCTAACGCAATGATCTACCAGTTGGGCTACTAGAACGCTAGAATATGTACAGCTGACATTACAGAATTTGTTTATAGAAGTACCTAAAATGTGATGTATACCAAACATACAAGTACATCAGAGCGCATAGTATGGAAATAGCTTACATATAATTGATGTAATTCAAATAAATAGAGCAGTTCGGGGCTAGTTGTCATGCTGGGAAATGGTCATGGGTGCCATTTTAGTGATTGTTGGGTTTTGAGACAGAACTTTTATTGCACAAATGCTCGTTTTCTTTACCAGTAAAGATATGTAGAGTAACCTCAACACCACAAAAATGAACTGACAAACACTGATAAAGCCAATTTAATATTGTATGCTGACTCAGTTACTTCTTATTAATTCATGAACCGTTGCAGAGGTTGTCTCATATTACTCCACTTAAAATAAGTTTAATTGCTTTGGCAGTTTGAATAATCTCTTTAAACAAAATGTACTGAGTTTGGACTGTCAACAAACTTTTTCTGTCTGAACTAATGTTTTATTTTCCTCATTATGCTAAATTTTAGTTATTCAGCTTTTAGATTTTATGCACAGAAAAATGAAACTGGATTAAAGAATTTTTTTGCCGTTCTACAAGCTCCTGCGGTGGTTTGATTTCAAACCAGGCTTCAAAGAAAAGCACAGTCAGCTTACCAATACATATATTTGCTTTGCAAATGCTGTTTTCCTCTTTTCTCCTAATTCCTCTTTTTTGGCTCATTCATTCTTTACAATACCTTTTAATTGACATGCAAATTGGAGAGAAAAGTGTGTGTTTTCCATTTCAATGAGAGTAAGTGACATGAAGATAGATACTCGAAGACAATTGCTCAGAGAGTTATCTGCTCTGCTTTTACCTGAATACTGTAGAGCGATTGCAGGCTGTTGATGTTAAGGGCAGCTAGCACAATCTATAATGTCCATTCATCCTTCCTTAGGGTGAAAAGGTTTGTTCTGGCTCAGACCAATGTTCTCTTTCTCAGACTAAATGGGGTGTCATGATTGACTCTGTGCGATCTCATTAACCTTTTGGGACTTTTGTCCTACTGAAACACATATTTGAAGTGCAAATAGATAATTTTTTCTCTCTGCTTCTTTTAAAGTAGAATTTTTTTTGTTTGTGGTGATTATTTATTGCATGGGCTTTTAACTAGTTTTTGCTTTTTTAACTTTTTCTGCTTGTTTCTGAATCCCTCACGGCAACCCAACCCAGCACCAACATTGTTTGTCACGCAAAAGTAAAAAATACCCTTTAAAAAACATTTTTTTAAAGGAATTTCCCTATACTTTGCATTTTCAAGGTTTTCAAAGATTTGGAGGTTTGTTTGTGTTGGCATCTGTCTGATTTGGCTGGCCTCTACCAAGTGACAAATGAATGAGTCTGATTGGCTGTTCAGTCTTTGACGTCAACAACAAAAGATATGGAAATCATTTTTTTTGCCCTTTATATAAGCCTGTTTGTTTTGGTTTCGCAACTATATACAATATGGTTAGTTTAGCAGGGTTTATCCCCTCTTTTCTGTGACCCTGTCAGAACAGACCCACTGGTTGAGAATTATCAGGTTCGCAAACAAGCCAAAAATACAACTGCCTCTCCTCAAATGACCTTTGTTGGAAGCCTGAAGTCCAGGGATCTTCTGGGCTGCAGTTGGGGTGTCACCAGGGACCAGGTAAATGAGTGAGCAAACAGATCTCTGTATGTCCCCACACTCCTCCATCACAACAGCCGTATACAGAACTCAGATGAACCCTAAAGACCGTGGAAAGGCACAGTAGGAAATGGGCTGCAGCTAGAGCGTAACATTCCCCCGTCACATCACTGCTTAGAAGTCAATCCAGTTGAAGCTTGCAGATTAAGAGGAAACCGCGGTACTGATATGTTCTGTCTGTGTTTGGCAGTGGAGAATACTTGATCTGACTGCTTTTATAAAACATGCAGCAGTGAAGTGGAGGTTCCTAAAATCGTGAAACCTTTTAAGAACATCAGTCACTCTACAACAGACTCGTGTATCTCAGAGATATTACTATATCATCTGTCTTCTCAAGGTCACTGATATAAGCTACTGCTTTAAAGCTGCAGTCCGTAACGTTCGCCATCTATGTTTGAAATTGTTTTGAACAAGATCGTTGAGATCGTTTTGAACACTGTTCTGTCATGTACTTGCTCAATAACTGATTTTTGTTCATTATTAAATAAAATAAGTTACAGATCGCAGCATTAAATGTGACAGTTTAGAAACTGGATCCAAAACACAGACAACATGTAAAATTAAGCCATAATGTTTGGCCTAGAGGTAAAAACCACGCTCTCTCTTTGTGGGGTTGTCTTTTAGATAATGGCTTTTGTAGGAAGCTTGAAGTTGAACTGACCTGGTTGTGTAAAGTGTTTATCATGTCTTGTTTGCTTTCAGATTAATGAGATCTTATGAAAGCTGTTGTTGTTCACCTGTTATCAACTGTGTTCATGTTTTTGCCGTATTGAGGCCAGAGAAATAAGCTCAGTGTTGTGTAGACCTGAGAACAGCAACCGAGCTGTTATGAAGGGTATGGTTTGGCACTATTTCAAAACTCAGAGAGATGCCTTGCTGTCTACTGTCTTCACAGGCAGCATCCTATTTAAAATAAGCAATTTGGAACGCTCTACATAGGCAGCAGCTAGTGATGCAAAAAGATAATTCTTGGACAAAACGGAAAATTCTAGAAACATTGGCCGAAAAACAGGAGTGCATAATATAGACGTTGTTCTGAAAGTATAGATTTAGTCATTAATTTCTGATCACTGTATGTATGTTAGGGCAGTAGATGATGGTCTCTTTGAAAGTTTTACAGAACAGACTTTTTGCAAACAGCAAAGATATCCGAAGATTAAACCATAAGACCTGTCTCTCATGAAACTTAATTTCAGAAGCTTTAAATCTCCAGGAACTGTGAGAGGAGTTGTTCAGTGGCAACCAAGTGTGCCAGTGAAATGGACCATAAAACCGAGATGAATACTAAAAGCTAGATAATGGATATGCATAGCTGAACATCTGTGACTGAAGATGAAACCATATCTCCCTGTTTTTAACACACTTTTGTGACACTGTTGGCTTGTAATTGTTGTTACGCTCCATAAAATGTTAGAGCAACATTCCCTCGAAAATTACGTTTCCAAAAACAATGTAATTAGATTGAAAAACAAACCTTTGGTTTTTCTCTAGTTAGATAGTAAATGTGTGTGAGTTTACCTAACCATATATTGGGGACATATTTGTACCTGAAAGTCAGCAAAACCTGACAAATATGAGCAAAACCTCCTTTTGGGGATGTCCTCATTTAAAAATGGAGAAAGTTAGGGTTAAGGTTAGAGTGTGGGTTGAGTTAGGTTAGAGTGTTTACAACTGTCTCTAGAAGCAGTGGAAGTATATGGAATGTCCCCATTTAGATGGATAGATTAACGTGTGTGTGTGTGTGTGTGTGTGTGTGTGTGTGTGTGTGTGTGTGTGTGTGTGTGTGTGTGTGTTTACATGCATGCACATGCAGTCTTGTTATACGTGAGGCTATCATCCTCATCTAGTCTTTACAGGTCTGTGGCAGGTGCACACATGTTTTATTGTGTAAAATATGTGCTCTGTTGTTACATGACTGTTATTATAGCAATTATACAACATTGCCTGCTACTAGCAAGAGATTAGCATGCATCACGCCTATGACAGCTGTAATACTCACAACAAAAGCATTCTGTACCTGTAATGCTGTACAAATCATGTTGCACACTGAACGGCAGTCTTTCAGTGACTGCGCCTGAGTGGTGGAGTTAAAAACCTCTTTGTTTCAGGCAGCCTCTTAACATTGCTTAAAGAATTGATGAAATCAAAATGGTTTTGTTGCTTTTAGTATATGTCTGATGCTAGCCTTGAAGCCATCTATATGGTAGTTCTAAAAGTTGCTTAATTTGTTGTAGCAGAGATATTCTTTTAAATGTACAGGAAACGGCCAAACGTTTTTCCATGACTCCTCTTGCACTCACAGATTTATCTAAATTTCAATGAAATGCTCTCTAGACTGACAATGTACACTTCCTGTAATTCTGTGTGCTACAGCTACAGGTCGCAAAACAAATCACAGCTAGAAGAGCATGTGGACGGGCTTTCTCTCTGTAAGTGCTGTCTCCCACTCACAGCGAAACGAATAAGTAGATGATAAATTAAATTTATGTAACTAATAAAAATTAAACCATTTTAACATTCTTTAAAATGCTTATTCTGTAAGTAATGCATTTTTTGTTATTGAATACATGTTTTTGTTGGCATAGAGTTCACCGTTTGGGGATTCTTGCTTCCTTAAAGTTGTTTTCAAGCGCTGAGGTGAATTATCCATTGTCGCTTTCATTGAATGAGATCTTTGTGTGGGTGGAGCTGTCTGCCATTACATCACTGAAATAGAAGCGTTTCTAAAAAAAGTCTTGACTGGTTAGGACAAACACTCTGATTAACAAGAAAAGAGCTGTGACAGAAACTAAAGGCTGTTGTGTTTTTAATGGACAAGCCATTTGATGTGTCCCTCCCCAACTTCCATTTTCAATAGAATATTCAGCAGCCCAAGAGCAAAACTGTCTTGTTAAGACGTTTCGTAAAGCATTTGGCTTTTAATCACATGGTCATTTGATTGTGCTTGCCATTTTACACTCAGAATAGTTTCATTTCATGAGTGCCATAATATTGTGTATTTTTGCTTTGATTTGTTGAAGTGAGGAAGCTGTCTGTCTTTCATTTGTTCAAGACTTTGCAAACGATCCCCTACGTCTGGTTTATGTTCCGATGACTCTTAAATACGAAAGCTTTCCTCCATTTAAGAATCAGAAAACAATTTTCCCTGAAGAAAGCCTCAGGAATTAGTCCGCGTGGGCGTGTGACGTGTAGAGACTGGAAGTTAATGCTTAAAATCAAACCGTTTGTGCTTCTATAAAGGCTACGTTCTCACAGTAGAGTACCTACTTGAAATCAGCTTCACAGATGAGTGCATCAAAGCCCGGCAGAGAAGAGGGTGGTATGACTAAGTTTCCAGCAGTGCGAGTGCGTGTGTGTGTGTGCTCTTAATGGAAAGTGGAATGGACAGTGCGCGAGCCCCTCTGGTCCTTTACTTTTTCTGAGAGTGCGCTGCTATCACCGACAGCACGCTGACACGCGAGCACCAGGGCATTCCGACTGCGCCGCGCTCATCTGCTTTACCTCTGGAGCTGCTGAAACTGACCTCCGCTAGCCCTAGGGAAGCTGCAAACCTGTTTCTTTCCATCCTGCTGAAGACAAAAGAAGAAGCTTGAACCACGCGGCTCCAAAGGTCTCTGAAAATGCCACGCAGCAAAGACTGAAGGTCTTCAGAACCGCTTTTGTAACTCGCGTGATGCCGCCCTTACTGCTCACGTGGCGATTTGACCTTTGACCTTTTAAAGAGACCTTCTTATAGTTCTTTGATTTTGACCTTTAATGACATACATGTACTGTATACTACAGGAGGCACTAGAGGTGTGTTAACAGTGATTGTATCACAATAAAGAGTTTGAATCAAACTTAAACACTGTTAGCCATTGCAAGTTAGCAACCGAATGAAGCAATGAGCCATGAGAGGAAACTGACCAATCAGGATCAAGTGTAATTATTGAAATAGTGCAGTCCACAAGATGTAATATAGGTTTTTTTACTGAGCTATTGTCAAATACCACATTCTCCACTGAGAACACATTAAGCCATCAGCAATAAGTTAATTGTACTCCGCACATGGTAGACTTGGTTCTTGCAGATGTTAATGGACTATGGAAGATCACCTGAGCCAATGCCCCTGAGATGTATATTTCAATTTCAGGTAATTTCATTTGGTTCAGTGCAATTTCCTGGTTTAGGAACGAAGGAAAGGGAACATCAGAAACAATCAATCAGTTTAAGACCAGTCTTGGACCAGTCTTGAGGGTTTTTTTGCATCGCTCTTATTCGAAGTGTGAACTCTGAGTCCACACAGTCTCTTGAGTTACGGCTTTGAACTGTGCAATGAAGCAGCAGTAACTGAGATTAGATTTTGTGAGAGAAGTTCTTAAATATACCTCATACCCCACATCATGAAATTAGCTTTTAGCATAGCCATAGTGTTAAATAACCATTTTTATGTAAACTAGGTTTATTAAATAACATTCTTTTTGCCTTAAAAAATTAAAATGTAAGTGGAGCTCATCTGTGCAAAATTTACCACCACTATACTTGAGTGTTGCAGGTGGTTGTGAGGGCGGTGCTGTGCAGTTAGATGTTGCTGGGTTGTTTTGCCTGGTTGCTTACTGGCCCAGGTCAAAAGAGCCCCTCCTCTAAGTCTCTGTGATATTCTGGTCACTAGATTTGTTTCAGATCCCTCCCTCAATGTAAGAGTATGTGATTTCTTAATGGTTTATCATCCAAAAGCTGAAATTTATAAGTTCAGTGGCTTAGAAACATAACAGCACCCAAGCTTCATGATTTGAGGTATCATTCATGTACTTACCATAAATGATGCAGGATGAGTTGCACTCTGAAGTTTAAAACTTAGGGTTGGGGTTATTCCACATGCGCCACGTTAAACTGAGGCGCTTGTGCAGCCCACACGAGTTAAATCTGGCTTGTGTAATTGCCTGACCCTGTTCATCTCGTTCACCCTCATCTTTTGTTGTTCTCTGTCTGCTATTCTCATCACTTAAGTGGCGAATAGGCCAAAAAAGTTGAGATATTAAAAGGAATAAATGAAAATCTGTGTCTAATTATTAGTTAAAAAGAGCTTTAATGTTGCAGCTAAGTGATTTAAGTAATTTCAGCAATTGACTTCACAGTGCTGTCAGGAAGTTGTGTACAATTTTGCAGCAAGATAAGTACCTGAAAAAGAGTCTTGCATTTTAATTTAGAGAGTCGTGTTAAAATTCTGGCTTGATGCAGCCAAATTGAAGTGACAGTCATAAGCATTAGTTTCAGTCCTCACAAATAATGTTGTTTACTATATGAAACTCTTTACTACCATTGTTGATGATGGTAAATTCTTAATTTAATCAGTAAACAAAGATGTTTTGCCTTCTGTTTTACATCTGCCACAATAAGATGCCACATGTAGGCCTGCCGGTATTGCTGGTGTATTGCAGGAACTGTGATTTGGTCGTCTGACTCACAATTCAATTCATGACATTAATAGTCTGTTTCATTACAGTCCTCCCCCCAGTTTTTACCACAATGCTTTTCTTTTTTGCCCTCAGTGAGACAGAAACAAGCTGTTTTTCAGGGCTAATGCTATGGTGTTTATGACACTAACTGTCGCAGACATTGTAATGAGGCGTTATGTCGCGTTTTCCGACCGTCTTTTGAAAGCTCTTTTATCGCACACAACATATTCCTCATGCGTTTCCCTCCCTCTGACAGTTTAATAGTAGCTCATTTTTGAGAGCTACTGGGAAATAAACGGTTTCCTCATGATTGATATGTCCAAGATGAGCTCATTGTTAATTTTTTACAATGGCCACAACAGGCCTTCTTAATGGGCTCGGAAGGGTCTATTGAGAAAGCCTCAATGGACTTGTTACTGACAATGTATACGTATTTATTTCTTTCTCTGTTATTTATTTATATAAAAAGAACGCGAGAAGGCCTTGACATACATTTCCTTCACACTAGGATGTTGCCTTTGTTAAAATAGGGCATGGCTTTTAAATGACTTAGTAGGGAACGTCCTCTTAAGATGCTTTAGATGTGTTATAAGATGAACAACGTGATTTATAAAAACGCCAGCTCACGTTTCCAAAGTGCGTCAATGCGATCAAAACATTAGTCTGACTTCTGATGTGGTGTGTGAGTCATACAGTTGTATCGATCACATTGCCGGCATTAAACACTGTCCAGCTTTCATTTAAATGACGCAGGCGTGTGTTGGTTCCAAAAACAGCTGCCCACTGTGTGCCTTTGTCACACTTCGTGTGGCGTACATCTTTGAAGATGTCTTGAGGATTCTCATGCAAGATTCTTTACAGATGCAAATAATCATTCGCTTTGCTAAAATACAGACCACCACATCCCTTTTCTGACAATAAACACGTGGCAAGCTTCTGTTCCTACTTTAAACAATCATTGTTTGACAGTCAGGAATTGTTTTGAATGGTATAATGGGTAATTTGTCTCAGAGCATGTGCTTTCCTCTGTAGTTTTGTCACAGCCCGCCCATTGAAGTCTTCACATGGCTGAGGAACTTTTGCTGTGTGTTTGAATAAAAATTGGATTGTAATTGAATTATCTCACTAGTGCGGCCTCAAACACATAAATTAGACTGGCCATGCCCCAACTTCAGCCAACGAATTTTCTAGTAATCAGAGATGTGAACGTTTTAAGAGAAGGATTTTCATGCACAATGTGGACACACTCTCACTGTGACCCAAAGCTGACATTTCTCTTCACTTGCTGTTGTCTCTGAAAGCTGGGTAGTGCAGATATGCCCATACACAGCTTAGAAAACGTTCTGAGAATGTTGACTAATGTTTTCTAAAAGGTCTCTCAAGGTTATTAAAAATGTTCTTGCAGTAACATTATATATCATTTACACATAACATTATTCTTAAGTAGTTAGTGGAACATTTTAAAAATGACAGAATGAAAAATTGTTTGAATAATTTTAATACAATGTTAAAAAAAACATTTACATTTGGACATTTTAAACGTTCCTGGAACTTTTACGTCATGGAAACATTAGAGGAATGTTCTTACAACATAAAATTGTTAGCTGGGTATGTCTTCTGTGTTATGCCTGTGAAATGGCCCTCTGTTAGACTGTGTAACATGTATTTCACTGAATATATTGACCTTTAGACTACTTTGATCACATTTTTGGCTCCTAGTGTGTGTGCACTGTAATTTTTACAAAAGACCAAGGAGCTCTGATTTTACTGCAAAAGCTATTAATTACACCTAGAGACTGCTGGTTATTCAATACTCATACTAAATGTGTTAATCAGCATGATTAATGGCTTAGAATAAAAAGTATTTTAATGTAGTAAGTTTTATTAGTGGCAAACATCACTTTTGCTTATATTGAAGGTTAGCATTTGTTCAGATTGTCACAGTTTTGTGCTTAACTCACCCCACTCACTCCATGTTTGTGCTGAACATAACTGATACAACAAGTAATACAGTTTGTTGATGTGAGTCTGCTTTTACATTATATTGTTGCTATTATAGACATTAATTTCATAGACCTGCACTGAAAGATGCAAAGATACTCGGGTCGGTAAGCCTATCAACCCCATAACAATGAACTAACAACTACTCATACCACCTTATCAACTTCTACGGCAATGAGTTTTGCATGGGCAAGGAAATTTACATTTTCTGCAAAATTAAAGGGACAGTTCACACAAAAATGAAAATTGCTTCAATATTGGTTCACCTTCATGTCATTTTAAATATGTATGACTTTTTTCTTTTGTGCAACAAAAAAGATGTTTTGAGAAACGTCTCGGTGTCCATACAACGTAAGTTATTGTGTGCCACTGCTGTTTGGTTACCAACATACTTCCATCTTCTTTTGTGTTCCTCAGAAGCAAAAAAGTCATGGAGGTTTGGAATGACGTGATGGGAGTAAATGATGGAAGACTTTTTATTTCTGGGTGAATCTCTTTAACTACAATTTTAGTTTATATGTACCATTTTACAACATGTAGTAAATTTGCTTTGTTTTCTTTGAGCTGACAAAATTTTATACTCTTACTTACATTAGGCCTATAAAATTCTGCTCGGGGTTAAATTTGATTAACGGGAGCTTTTATATCATCTGTTGCTTTATCACACCTTTTGCTCCTGACACTTCAGGTGTTCCTCTAAAGGTCTGGAAGAGGGTTCTTCCACACATCGATCAATTTGCCTTAAAGCACAGCTGTCAGAGTTGCTGCGCGTGCAAATCAAATGCTTGCCTTATAAAAACAGCTTAAATAGAGTGGCAGACCTCATTAATCTAGAAGCTCTACAGTTGGCAGGGCTTCGTCCCATTCCTTTCCAAGTGCAGAAATGTGCTGACTCCAGACGATGCTTTAGTTACGTGACAAGGTGAGCCAGAGGTGAGCTGTAAAATGGATGAGAGAAACGTGGCCGGACCCGCGTACATGCTTGATATCCAATTAATGACCTGTCCGATCAAATACCAACAGTCTCTGAATGCATTTCATTGCTTTTCGTAAAGGATGGTTCACTTAATTAGCCAAAGATGTGGAGCCAGTGACAGAACTAGGAACATGACTAGCTAGTTTGGTCAGCGAACTACAGGAAACCCAGATGGCAGCTGCCTCTGTTTCAGTGTTGTCCTTGATCTCATAAAATTGTTAGTTAGTCTGTTGTACCATGTATTTCACTGAACGTATTGCACTAAACAAAAGGACACGAACTGTAAAACACTGAGAAGGGACGAGAAGCATGTGGCAGTGGAGCTCCAGCTGTTGTCTAGCACATGCAGTGTGAGATCTTGCTGGTCGTATGATGTTCGATTGATAAAAGTAGGACAGAAAGAGCTGCAAATTGACCCAGACAAGGTGGCATAATGTTTACTGTAGTGTTTCAGAGCTCTTCAAATGTGTTGTCTAAATGCTAATAAAGCTGATTGGCGTAAGAGCATATTTCCATAAAGTGTAGCTTCAGTGCGAACCCATGTCCCCATCATCACAGTCTGGAACGAATGAGTCACAGTCCATGGACGAATGGACGCCTCCATAATTTTGTTTGTTGGAGGAGCCGAGCTTAGTGGTTCCATCAATTGATCCAGCACATGTCCTTAATGCGCATTTACTTTGCACTGCCTTTTAAAATCTTGTCCTGCTTCCATTTCCCAAGGGGAAAGTGTCACCTGTGTCTGCTTTGTAATCCGTTTGGTGTGCACCTCTCAAATCTTCAAAGTGACCTACATCTCAGTCCCCTCGGACTGTTTGTGTTCTTTGGGTTTAAAATTTGGCAACAAGGCCTCTCAACACAACATACTACAAAGCGGTCTATTTTCTCACAAGGTCTCAGAGAGCATGAGCTATGGCACATCGTCCAAAAAGATCAGCCTTTGTTTTTCTTTCCACATTAAGTTGCCAGATACTCGGGCGACAGATTACGGTTCAAAGAGTCATATGTGTCAAACGAGAAAAGAAAGAACCGCCATAGAGTCTTTTACAGCCCCAACACAGGCAATAATAAGTGACAGGAAGTGGGTGTGAGCACAAATGTGTGACAGACAGAAATTTGCAACGTGAGTTTAAAAGCTCCAGTGTTTTCCAGCCGTGCACGGTGTGTGAAAAACAGAGATGAATGTTTTGTGGGGAGCGTTAGACATCAGAGGAGACTTGTTCGGTGGAAAACATTGCCTTTACCCTATCCCCCTAGCAATAGATCAAGACAACCCATTCCCTAAGTGCCGCCCAGCCTGGCCACTGTCCTTACCCGAACATGAAACACTGCCATCAGCATTCATTTAAACTTTTTGAGTCTAAAATGAATGCTGGCTGTCTGCCTGCCATTTTTTGAAGCATCTCTCTCCTGACCTGTCAGAAGTGGTACTGTGGTTAATGGTGATGTCTTTTTGCTGTTTTCTCCTCAGGTGCTCTTGCCATATTGATTCCAGAGCTTGACCTGGTGATCTCACTGGTGGGTTCCGTGAGCAGCAGCGCTCTGGCCCTCATCATCCCTCCACTTCTTCAAATCATCACCTTCCATAATGAAGGCATGAAGGTCTGGGTGATGGTAAAAGATGTGGGAATCAGTGTCATTGGTCTGGTGGGCTTCGTGGCAGGAACCTACATCTCTATCCAGGAGATTCTCACACGGAACAGCTCCAGACACAACAGCACACACCTTCAGCTCCTGTGAATGTTGATTAAATGTACTGTAGGGCTACAGACCCACTGACTCATTCAATCAGTATATAGTCCTTTAATATTTGCTGAGTTCTGCTTGGGGTTCTTTTAATGGAACGTCTTTAAATAGCTTATGGATTTTTTATGTTTTTGTCCTTCTTTACAGCATCTCTTTATAATGATTTTTGCAAGGTAGATTTTTAAGTACAGCTCATTTTTAATGAAAATTTTTAAATCCTCAGACGTGGCCTTTCATCCAAATTATAAGATCTTTAAATCTTAGAACAGCATTCCCTGTATTGTTTCTTGTTTACATTGTCTCAGCAGGTTCTCGTGGATGTTTTTACATGTATTCATTTGTTTCTACAAGCTAAAAGGAGAAAGAATTTCTGTGGACAGTCAATTTTGCTTGTAAATTGTTTATTAGTTTTCGTAAGGTTCTAGTTTGCCAAAAACAAGTCTTCTGCATATTACAGACCCAGGTTTTATTGTAGACAAAGTTGACATGCATTAGAATTCTTAATTTTGTGCAATTACATAAAACATAATTACATAATAGTTCTCAACTCGTATCAGCTGTAATTTTAAACAAGTTTCAGATCTGTTGACCTTCAGAATACAAAAGGAGTTTAACTTTAGGGAAACAACAGGAGTGTTTTATTTTTTAAACTGTTTGTACTTTGAACAGGTTAAACTTAAACTCAACACGGATGTTGTTGTTAAACACTTATTACTACGATACTTGAATTTGTTTTTTCATTTATTTTATTTGTTGAGTTTTCTGTATATATTGATGCCGGTGCCATTAGTTGGCCTGCTTTTTTGTGGTATTTTTCATTAACGGTATTTTGAAAATTGCACTCAACTACAGCTTTGCGTGTAATTGCAGTGTTATATGTTTGGCATTGTTGTTTCATGGATTTCTTTTACTTATTGTGCTGTATTGTACACATACTGTAAGTACTTTGTCCATGCTTACCCATTCTAAATAGCACATTTTCACAATTTTAAAGTTTAATGATATACAAAGGTGATACGTCAGGGTTACATTCATCTAAAAGCTGAAGACCAGAATCTTGCTCATATTTGTACATATTAACTAGTTCTTGTGTTTGTTAAACATCAAACATGAAACTTTGAACCCCCCCCAGTTGATGTTTTTCATGTTGTATCTTTCATGTTAACTAGACTGCAGCTAAGAGTTGGTACAATCTGTGTTTTCTGGAAGAATTAAAGAATGAAAATCCTGCCTGACGTTTGTGTGGCAGCACTATGTCCTAAAGTTCTTCATGCATGTTTTTCTAACTGCATCTCATGTTGAAGGGCATTGGAGTGCTGAGGTTTTGCTTTACATAGAGCCGGTGTTGCTGTTGTGCAGTCTGGCTGGTAAATTTGGCTCTAGTTGTATTAGGGTTGAGGGCAACACTGTAAGAGGTGCATTTGTAACAGCAGAGCTCGGCTGCCAGTTTATAAAGGGCAGAAAGGAAAGTCACACAGAGCAGGTATCAGTGTAGCACTCTGATAAATATCTCGCATACAGTTATGCTTCTAATTCTTATTGTTGGTGTTTTGAATAGCCATGCATGTTTGTGGTAGGCGTGCAATGAACCCTGTTATGAAATATAATGCCTAAAATGACTTAATTATTCACTCTCATTAAGCAGAGAAATAAATGGCAGATTTCACCACAGCTTAATCAGTATCATGGATTTATACCCACGCGTTGCTTACTGAAGACAGTTATGTATACATTTATGTGAACTGTAGCTGTGAATGTGTTTCATGTGGTTTTATTTGAACTACATTCTTGTTAGATTTTTTGCACAGATGAATGAGTTGTGAATTGGGACGTGTCCTCTCAGGTTTGAAGCGTTTGATTGGTCTTTGAGCTGGCATGTTCCACGGTAACATCTGCAGTACCTTGTCAGAGATTGTAATAACAGCGTTTTGAACAACTCAAAAGGAAATTGCTATGGTACACTGTTATTATTTTTAAGTAAAAATATAGTGTAGACTAAAGAAAGGGTTTCTTTATTTAGTTTTTTTTTAAACCACATTTTATTATGTAGTTCCAGAAGCCAGTCTTAAAGGGTCTTAACTTTTACAGTTTTTTAACAACAACAAAACCTCAGTGTACCACTTTGTCTATGTGAGCAAGTTTATGCAATATCTGAGTTAAATCATGACTGACTCGTCCCTCACATATTACTAACACATGCTAACATCTACCGTATACACGTTCCAAACTATCAGTTACCTTGTGCAATACCTTGACTTAGAGACTTCCATTGTAAGTGTCTAACAGTAAACGTGATTTTTACAAACTCAGGGAACTTGTATTGAACCCGAACGTTCCTCTCAGCCTATCTTTCGCATCTGAGAAGAGATGAAACAGCTGCTACTGACAGATTTTCAGAAGTACCATTTAATGTGATTCCGGCTTTCTCCGAGCCTCAGCATCTGTGTGGTATAGCTCTATTTTACCTTTAAACTATAAATAAATCTTGACTAAATCCAGAATCTAGATGTTATTTGTCCTCAGTGACCCATAAAGCTCCTGTCAGAGATCTGCTTTCTCTTCTGCTGGACCTGCTCTGAATGGATAATGATGACCAGCAGCACACCATGAAGAAAACTGCCCCAAACCAATGTTCGTTTCTCAGTAACGTGTTTAGTTGTATGTAGTGTGCTGTTTTTTAAACACCTGAGGTGCGGAAAACAACACAGGTCTTGTTAAACATGTGGTATTTATTTATGAAAACAAGCCCATGTCAAAAAGATTCCTTTATGTTTATTTAAAAGTACAATATCGCCTCTTTCTCCCACAGTGGAGTGAATATCTCACGTTTTCTTACATGTTGCTGTTAAACTTAAACACAGTAATGAATGTTTAGCAGGACTTGACTATAAACATGATATTGAGAATGAATGCAGCACTCAAATTCCCAGTACAGTTATGGGAATGTCTACATAAAAAATATGATTGTTTAATAAATATTTGATCAGTTGTGGGAAGGAAGTGCAGAGAAAAGACTTTAAATAACATCATATTACACATTTTCAACTACTTTGCACATAAAAACACACAGTGTCGGTATGAAGCACGGAAGATGAGCACACAATCAGAAAATACAGAAAATCATATTTCTTGTGCATTTTTGCAACATTCAAGCTTTTCAATTGATTGATAAAATGCATCATCAAACTGATAAAACCCTCCAGCTATGATCAGAAAACAGCCTTTAAGATGAAATCTCCGTATTTGTAGCAATAGATTCTGTATAAATGTGTAAAAAGAATTTAGAGTAAATTGTACATTCTGTCATGAAACTGAGGTATCAGATTACAGTTAATACATTTTGCAAAATTATGCTCACAAATGAAATCTATCAAAATCTTACGTTCTCAATAATATTTTATAATTGTTATTGTTAACATTTTCTTACTGTGGAATAAATAGCAATCGAATAAATAGAATAAGCGTCTCAAAATATGTGACATCTGTCACCCTAACTGATTAAAATGTACATGCTAGTTATAGATTAAATGATATGTGGATGGAAGGTTAATTATAATCTTAATTATAAGCATAAATATTCTTTCAGTTGTCTCCTGGAATTAATCAGATACGCTCCATTAAGAGTTCAGTGCTTCAAATATTCAGTAATTATTTTGATAGATCTTTCATAGAATCAGATATTTAATTATGTGAGTCACTGTGGACAGGAAAACAATACTAAAACTGACAATCACATGACATGTTTAAAACAAATGCATTTTAGAAAATAGTTTCTTAATTGTTTCATATGTACACACTGTACTTACAACTGAATTAGCACAACATCAAGCACAAAGTACTATTTCAAAGCTGCAATTCGTAACTTTTTTTGGTTAAAATTAAACAAAAAAACAGTTATTGAGCAAGTACATGACAGATCAGTGGTTAACATGATCTCCTTACCCTGATTCGCAATGGTAAGCTTATAATAATGATTTATCATTTGAGCTGTCTAGTCCGGTTTCCTGGTTAATGTCTGTTTGGCTTCATTTGACTTTAAAGTATGTAACGTAACCTGCATTTTTTAGTTTAAACAGAGAAGGTGGTAGAGAGGCAGAAGTTACGCATTGCAGCTTTAATAATTCACATTTCAGACGGTCTTCACAATCAGGAGGTTTGCTTCGTTTTGGGACACAAGTTTATACATTTTGACAAAAATGAAATATTTAAAAATATTTTACTGTGTAAATTATTTCATAAACAAGAAAGTAGATTCATATATTTCTGTGCAAATTTAGCGATGTACATACAGTGACAGTCACTCACAATATGTCCAGTTGTGGGTTATCAAAATTGAAACAATAAAAAAAAACCATTCTAATGACAAGTGATGCATTACTACACCTCACTCGACATGTGAATGATACTGGAATAGCGGATTTATGAAACGCACAGTGGTTGTCTCCTTGCAAAAAACGTTTAACAATGAAACTTAAAAATAGAAAGTATAATCCTTTTATACTCTTTTCTAAAGTTGTTGTTTAATACTCCATATATAACGCCGTTTAGACAGCTGTTGAAGTACGCCATGAAATAGCTAGCTGTGAAGAGCCACTCTGGTATGGCTTGGCCCAGTCTGGGGTGGATTGCCACCGCCAGGCCAATAAAGTTCAGAGGAGCCCAGCAGACAGCAAATAACACGAACACCACAAACATGGTGAGAAAGTTCCGGAAGTCGTGAGGCTTGATCTTGGGTCTGCTGTCGGGCTTGACCCGTTTGCGGACCTGTATGACAAGGATCCAGATGCGTAGGTAGCAGTATGTGACGATACCGATGGGCAGAATGAAGTGCACCACCACGACGGTGATGGTGTAAAGCGAGCTCACTGATTGGGCAAAGGTGCACGAATAGACTCGTGGGTCGTACTGCAGGGACTCCACGAACCAGTTTGGGACGATCGCCAGGATGGTCAAAGTCCAGACCAGGATGACGTAACATACTGTGTTCTTGTTGGAAAAGAGCTTATCATATTTAAGGCTGTGGCAGATGTAGCAGTAACGGTTGATGGCGATACCTGTGATGTTGAAAATAGAGCCGATAACACTGAGCCCCATTAGGAAGCCGCTGATCTGGCAGTGAATATCACCAGCAATCCAGTGGTCATGGAAGATTGCGGTCAGGACTAGCGGGTATGGATAAAGGGCCACTACCAGATCTGCTATCGCCAAACTCACCACAAAGGCGTTGCCTGTAAGGACAAGAAGAGATCATTGAAAATACTATGCATATTTTTCATTTGTAGCTAGATGAACAACATAAATGGGTCAATCTTGCTTGTTTATATGCTCTGCAAGAATATATATATATATATATATATATATATATATATATATATATATATATATATATATATATATATATATATATATATATATATATATATACACATATACACACACTTCTCAGGCTAACACAAACTAATTATTCAAATAGCTAGATTAACACTAAAGTTAGCTAAACTAAACTATTGCTCCATGAAAACTGACTGTAGAAGAATACAGTTATACTGACATCCTGTTATATTAGCATTCTAGCAGCAACGATGAGAGGATACAACATTTACATGCTTTCTATTATGAATTGAACATAAAAGATGTAACTTTTACATTTGTCCATTGTGAAATGTACAAAAATCTATGAATATAAGAAAAATTAAGCATGAACGTCCATCCCTAACCATCACTGACGCATCATACAAAACGTATGAATAAGATCACGCAAATTCATATGAATTAGCCACCATTATATTAAAATATAAAATAGCTACTATTGTATTAAAACAGACACATTTAAAAACATTCGCACAGAATATGTTTCAGGCTTAGCAGTGTAATGCAATGAAGACTGAATGACTAAAACACTTGATAATAGCTTATTACGATACAAATCACCTCCATTAGCAGGTCTTCCACTGGGATGGCAAAGAGTGATTGTCATCTCTTACTGCCCTCTGTGGTGTATTTGAAATTAATATCCGTGTTACTTTTCCATGTGCAGATAATAACTGTCTGCTTTTGCATAAATGGCAGGCAAAACTCAATCTGTGTCTGATAAGCCTGAAACAAACAGACGTGCTTGATATGACTCACAAACATCTCTCATGGGCTGTAAATATTAATACCAAATTATGTGTGCACAAATCCTGGAAGTTCAGAGAAATGACCTACACGGTATAATTGGGTCTTGAAATGTTTGAGCAATGACTTCATACTCCATTACAATGTTCACAGATAGCAACTCGTGTAGCTTACAGCTTATTGAATTAGCAAGGCAGTACACATTTTAAGACCAAGATCTGACCTTTTACCAGATCTGCTTTAAAGCAAAGATTTGCTTCTGTGACAAAACAATTAAATCCTTCCTGTGGAGCACTTTGAAAAAGGCTTTTGCGTTGAGCTTGTGTGTGATATCTCTAAGTGATGTGAGATTACTTTTGGCAGTAACATTTAGATTTATAAAACAAACAATTCTGACTAGAAATTCTGATTGGATAAGTCACGTTCAAAGCCATCGCAAACTACCGACACAACATGACCACACATTCTGCATTAATGTGCGAGTACAAGACAAAGGAACAAAATGTTTACTCTGATAATTATTAATACATTTAAATGTTAATTTAATATTTGCGTCATTCATCATAATTGTTATTGCCAGCAGTGTATTGCTTTATCAAATGAGAAAACAATTGTTCTCTCCACTGTTTTAAAACAGCAATTTTGAATTTTATCATCAAATTAAATGTACTTTTCAACACTCCAGGTATCATTACAAATGCTCCACTGCAACAAGTGCTATATTGACTTCTGCATTCTGCATTTATGACTGGAGGCAATCAATCGAATTCTTTAAATCCAACCGTGTTAATCCCTCACAAGTCTGTTGGGCTTGTACGTGAGCTACACTGTTATTGCAAATGATTTTCAGTCTCCTGCAGTGGTACCAGCAACATTTTTACTTATTTATTTCACTTACTGGCGTTTTCTAAGCAGTTTGAACTCTGTAACCAGACTGCCTTATCCTCTGCTTGTTAAATCACCAATTAGCCACAATGAATCAACCGCAATGTGGACTCACGGGACAAATGAAATCTGGTGGCTGCTTTACCCGTCACTTCTGGGCTTAATGTGGGAGGCAGTATTGGGTCTGAAAGTTACTCTCTAAATCAAAATCTCTAAACCAATCTCTAAATCAGAGAACTTTTTTCTCCCAGCACTGTCAAAGGTCCTCTGAGGTCTTCTACTGAGCAAGTTAAAAACATGTTAATGGAGCCTGTCTTCACAGTCATCACGGTGCAGAAATTAGGGACCGCTTGGCCCGGTTTCCTTTGGATGATCAAGGTCTAATGATGTGGAAAAGTGTTTTCAGGATGCTCAAAGCAAATCTTGTGGAGGCTACTAATAGGACAAACGATGTCAAGACACAATGAGAAAAAGATTGCTCTATAACTTTGTGAGGTTGTGAATGTCTTTGTATATTGCTGCACAGGTGACACAATTAATTCACAGATGTTACAGGGGAAAGATGTCTGTGATGACAGACCACTGATAAATTAATACTCGCATGCTCGAATTTTGTCACACTGAAATGGCAGGACGTGTGGTGCAATAAATCATGACAAATAAAACAACAAAAGAATACATACAGACCTAAATAAGGCTACAGTAGTGTTGTATAGAAAGCATATCACTAAAACATCCTCACCACTATTTCATAACACTCATTGCTATAGTTGTATCATATGAGAGCTACATTACATACAAATAAATACAGATTTGCATACATGTAACATTGAAACAAGTGCGCACTAAACACCAGAGCTTTAATTACTGGGGCTGAGTCAAAAGTTAATGAACCTGTCTCTCTGCTAGCCCTGTGTGCCTTTTACCTTCAAGTGGTTCATAACTTAATTGTGAGAGAAACTTTTGACAATACATGTCACACTTTGTTTAGTCATGTGCATACAATCAACATAATACGCAGGAGTAATTTAATTTAATTTAATCTACAGTAATAAAATCCACACGCTACATACACCTAGAAGGTTACCAGATCTGTATGCTAGACCGTCAGCATTTCCACAAGCAATGTGATTTAGTTTCAATAGCTTTTTTAACAAATGAGCTGGAGCTGACATCATTTGGACAGGCGTATCCTATTTGTGTCTTTCTCTGGTTGATCTTTTAATGGCCAGACAAAATGATTGCACTTTATAATCAACTTTCATAATATAACCAACAGAGGAAAAGATCAGGCTGTTCTGCATTTGCGAGATAAGACGTGTGGCCAAAGAGAGACTGAGATGTTGCCACTGTGTTAATATGTAGAGATGTTCATCCAACATAAACATCCCTTTGGATCTTTATAAGTGACACTTCACCTGGAAATGAATGGATCATAAATCCAGTTTCACGTCTTGAGTTACACAAGATCATGGATGATATTTCACAGCACGGGGTATGGAGACATTTACCTGCCTTCCTGAGTTTTCTGTTTCTGAAGACTGACACAATGACCAACAGGTTGCCCAGTACATCAACTACGATGGTGGTGATCAGGACACTAGAGAGTAAAGTCACCACCCAGGGAAACGAGAGATACTTGCTGTCCTGATTTCCGGTAGAAATGTTCCTCAAAGGGGCATCCGTTCCCTCCACCATCCTCAGTTCATCATCACCGGACAGCGGTGAGGGCTTCACCGTTCCGCGGGCATCTGTGGTGCATTCAGGGGTTGCGTGCCACACTGATGCGCGCCCCACGACTCCCGGCATTAAGATGGCCCTTCATTTCTAAACATTTTCTCCTCATCTTTTCAATCAAACATCGATAACGTTCAGATTTCAATATGTCGATGCTTACTTCTCTTGGATGATCGCAAGGACGCGCAGTCCGGTTCAGTCATTACGCAAAGAGTTACCCACCGCCACGCATGACTTTTCCATACGATTAAAAGAAAATGAGTTCAGAAAAGAGACAAACTACGATGCGATCAAATGCGACTTCACATCGCAGCGGTTCTCCTTCATAATCCAGCGGTGAGAACTTGGGAAGATGCGGGCGAGACGGATGGTCAGGACGCCCATTCATGAATCCGGTTCACGGTCCTTCATTCATCCGTGACTGCACATTCACGGCGCTGCTGTCTCCTATAAAAGCAAAATAAATAAAAAAATAATAATAGTGAACACGCCTCAAGTTAAAAAAGTTCACTCGGTCCGTGTGCGCTGTAAGACTTGAGTTGGTCCTGATGCTGCGGATGTGCGCGCTGGTCACGTGAGGCTCCATCCCGCACCGCCACGGCCCCGAAAACCAAACCCACCGGGGACATCATGAAGTCATGCCTGAATGAAGTGATGTACAATCACCTTGACCTGTTCGATTCCGTTCACATTCATTTTGGATTCATTGAATTGTTTCAAAGCTGGTTTACATATAATGAAAAAGAAAACACCATAACGGGAAAATTATGAATATATATATATATATATATGTAACACTTGTAGAATACATGCAGAATGCAGAATACATGGTATTTTATTATGCAATTGTATTGTTCTTATGAAATGTATATTAGTAATACTAATTAGTCATAATAAGATTGTTATCAGTTTATGACTATAAAGATGACTAAACTGATAACTACAACACATCTGAACCATTTGAAGCATGGTACAACCGCACTGTTTTTCTATCAGGGAACTGTTTTCGGTTGGTTTTTGCAGTGATTAAAGGTTTTGTTCTCTATGATTTGAGAATTCATTGTCAAATACAGAGCGTACTGTCAGAAATATCACACTATTGCAAAAGTGTGAATTATGATTCACTCTATTCACACACAGTACAAATCAGCCTAATGTAACGTGTCTGTTGCGTTAAATCACACTCATTCACTGGGTACCAAAACCTGGAACATCTCAGAAGATCTGCAACATCAATTCATTCATCAGACAAACACATTCAACAACCCCTGGATCTCTTTGAACGGGATGCTTATGTGGTTGTCTCATTCACAGTTCACATCATCCATCATGCGTTGTGCACCTTACATCGTTTCCAACTTTTCCAAAATCTAGAAATGCATATTTTGTATCTTGTGTCTCTTTTCATGTAGCATGGTGCCACCGCTGTGAGTTTTGTGGCTCATAAGCAGTCAGTAATGATATCTTTTCTCTTAATATATCCCACTGCCTCATTATCTGTCATTCTGTCAGCTCCATAAAATATTTATATATATATATATATATATATATGGAATTGTTTTATTGGGCATCATATTTCAGGTGGACCATTGGTATTCGCACGTGAGTTTTGGGGGTGTAAGATGCTCAGTGTTTGTCTCTCTCCCGCACAGTCTATGCCTCCTCATCTCCCCTCTTGTTAAAAATGCATTAATCTGAAGCCACTGCTGCCCTCCATCTGTTGACCCCAAAATGGCTGAGGGTCACGTTAATAAGCAGACGTTCCTGTGTGCAGAGCATTATGATGCAAAACAGCATGCCGTGCGCTCCAGTGTGTTTAACAATCCAGATGCGAGAGGATATACCCACAAGACTGTTTATCATGCTGCGCATGGAGATTAAGGGGAACTCACTCGTATCCCTTTAAATTGTGGCTCTGTTACGCGCATGTGTAAGGCGTTTTTTAGATGGAATTTGACTGACAGCGGTTTAATGCTCAGCGACAGCACTGATTACAGACGTTTGGGTCACAGCCGAGTGTGTTACAGGTTTGTATGAGGTGACCCTTTTATACTGATTAGCTGGGCCTCTGGTGCGCCTCTGGTGCACTCTGTGGTGAATCATATTAAGTCTCTCGCTCTGGTGAATCATACTAAGTCTCTCGCTCAGTTTCACACTTGAACGTTGAGAGGACAGTCGTGGGAACAGCAGCCGATGCTGTTGTCGCAGCTGCTGAGGATATTATTCTTGAGGAATGCCTGGAGACGTTTCCCTAATGTTTCTATTAAGTAACACGTTTACGTTGCAAAACATTAAAATGTCATTTTGAATGTTTAATATATATATAAATAACGTTAAAAAACCTTACAACGTTACAGCAACGTAACTGCAAGATTGTTTTTGAGAACTTTTAGAGAACGTAAACCAATGTTATGAGAACGTTCCCTGTTAGCTGGGACTGGAGGTTTGCAGGCAGTGGTTCCTATTTGTTATTTAAACACTCCTCTCTCGTTTTTTTGTACGGTTTCACAACACCTATATGAAAATCAACCTCAGTTTTACTACAGTTTACACCAAAAAACCCTATAGTTAAACCATTGTAACCACAACTTAACCATGGTCTTACCATGGTATTCGTAGTAAAACTGTGGTTATATAAATGGGAATCAATGCATCAAAAAACAATTACTACACATTTAGTAGTAAACCATAGGTCATTTTCATAGGTCATTAAGTGGAGTTAGCACTTAGTTCTGCTACTAGTTTACATATTTCCAAAACCCAGCTGTGAGGTCTTGAAAACTCTTTTTCTCCAAGACTGGGGATTTGTAACCTTATGTGACTGCTCTGCTTTCACTTTTGCATTAATTTAGAGAAACTGCTGAGTAACAGTAATTAGTGAAACCCCCCACCTGGCAAGCGGAGCAGAACTCCATCGTGTTTCTGCTCTTTGATTTATGACCTTATTCATTTCTGGTATTACATTTTTCTAACAGCTTTATTCTCCAGCATGTAAAAGCCGATCACGTAATGAGGATCCGTCGCCCTTCTCTAAACCCTTTCAAAGATGGCTTATTTGTAAGTCAATATAAACAGGGTAGTTTGGACACTTTCTGGTGGTCAAAGTTTGTGAAGCACATTCATATTTAATGACAAATGATACCTGTGGTTACTTTTAAAGCACCTGTGGACTTGTGGGTAAACAAAAAATACAATAAATTTTGGATATTTATTCTGTATATTAACCAATTTTATTTCGATAAAGATATTTCATAGTATTTTCTATAGAGATGGGAAATGGCAAAAACAACAAACATTCTCTCACAGAGGAACTCATAAAAAAGAAAGATGGGTTTTAGCCCATTCCACATTGAAGTTTCTAAGTACAAAAAAGTTACATTGGCATTCGCAAAACACACTGCAGAGACACACCCACTGCACAAACAACTGTTCATAATTACAAACACAACAGCTGCCATTTATATTTACATCAACACTGTACTGTCATTTTGAAAGACTACAGACTAAACACAACAATGAAGTAGCAATCAAGAGAGCAGTTTTACTGAGCACGTGCAATATGACATGATGGCATGGTCCAGCACACAAACCAATGTGCTGTCACAGATTTCAAGTGAATTACGTGTCAGTAGCATTCACATAATCTTTGCATTCGATAAGATGCGAAAATCCCCACTCATAACTTTTGAAATCAAAACAAAACCATATTGAGCCAAAGACCTCCATCACTGTCATGAATACAGATCAAAACAAAATGTCTTTAGAATACAAAACGCACTTGTTTGTATTTGTTGTTCTATCATATACAAATGTCACATCATCAGCAGATTGTATTTAATACTTGCTAGGAATTGTTTGGTCTTTTTCAGGATTAGTACACATTATCAGTTTGTCAATTTGAATAACTGAGCTGTAAAAAAGCTGAATTCGGATTTCTCATGGCTTGAGTTTGATTGCCTTTGATCACTGAAAAGTTTGAACACTGCGTAACATCTGCAGCATTAGAAGCTAAAATTGGTGCCAAGCTCACATTTAAAATGACTGCTTTACTGTAATTACTATTCAGTACCGCAATTTGCAATTTGGACACATCTTAACAGCCAAAAATACATGAAAGGTAACTTTTAAAGAACATTTCTCTATCCATCACTGACGCATGTCAAACACATCGATGGTAACAGGGGACATACATTTGATAGTTCATAAACATGTTATTTCACATTGTGTACTTATTGTTGATACAGCAAAGAACCAGCCTCTGCTTCAGTCTATTTTCACAAATCAATGTGCTCTCATACTGTTTTTATTGTTGTAAAATATGCCTCTGGATACCCCGCATTAATAAGAAATGTTTACACCTTATGGCATGTTCAGAAGCCGCTCAAATATTCTAGCACGCTGGTTGCTAAGAACACACATGGATTTGATGAAATGCACATGTCAGCTGCTTACAGAAATCATAATCTGTGCAACAGCTGGTTTCTGATCTGAAAATGACATGCAATACTACAATCAGTCATTTAACAAATGGGGTGATAACATATATAGATTTTCTAAATTAACAGGACAGGGTGTGAAAAAGTTGTGATGGGCAATACCAAATCTTTAGACACTAACGATGTCATTTACAACCGCACCGTACACTTCTTAAGGTCATGCAATATTTCTCAAGGAATGTAAAGAGCAAAATATTAAGGATAGTTTGATTTTATGCAGACATATTTGTTTTTTCCCTGAAAATGATTGTTAATACTGATAGTCTTAGTGCTTCTGTGGCCTCCAGCCATTGAGCTTCATGTAGTATATGTATGAAATGACCTTTCCCACTGTAACTCCAGTCAGACCGGAGTTTTTGTGCCACTGCAGTCCTTTGATGCCCTGCAGTCTCCTCAGTCTGCTGCCTAAAACATGACCTCCTCGCTGCTGCCATAGTCACTTTCTACCATATCTGAGCCGGCATAACTGCGAGAGGTCCTGCTAGATCCAGCCCGATTGGATCCTTTGCTGTCTGCATAGGAAGGTTGAGCCACACTCAAGCGTACGCTGAGCCTCTTGTAGCTGCTGGAAACGTTGTCCAGGCTGCGAGTGTGTTGGGTAGGGTAGTAGCTTATGGCAGTATACTCATTAGGGCACTGAGGGCTGGGCAGGGGCAGACCGTCTGGCCCCAGGAAGTCATCTAAGTTCTGGTTGCTGTAACAGGGGGGCAGCGGAGCGCGGCGATCCACACGTTCGAGAGGAAACGGGAAGCCTCCGAAACGAGAGTTTCTGCGGGATTCAGTGGAAGCATTGGAGTACGTGCTCTCCACGATGTCGAACTGTGGGAATTCTTGAACTGAAGGTCGACCATAGTAGTCAGGATCAGCTGGATACACTGTTAATGAGAATTATATAGTATTTATAAATGCAAAAACAGGTTACATAACATTTTATGTCTATCTGTATCTATATATCTGTATCTGTATATTTATAACAATGCAAACTGTGGACATGTGTACGGCATGTGGCGAGTCATTTATGTAACATGTACATTGACCCGCAGCTTAATCGATTAATTTTTTGGACGATTGACCAACTAGTAAAAATGGGTAGTCATGCAAACTCTACTTCCATTTGTACTTTAACTGTTATTAAGTTGCTTGAGTGTTAGAGATGCAAAATTGTCCTTGATAGAGATGCAAAAAGAGTAAAAAATAAACCTCACACTAAATTCCACATTAAAGACTTCTTGTAGGAGGTGCAAAAAAAAAAAATTACACTTGAGTTTTTACCTTCGTAGTCATGTTCCCAGTTGTTCTTCCTGATGGAATCATTATCAGAGCTGGAAGAGGGCGGAGGAGGAAGATTAGGGGCCACGCTGCAAATCACAGGTCCTTGAGACCTGTGCAAGCGAGGGCCCACTTGAGGGCCGAGCTCCCGCTGGCTGCGAGGCTTCAGGGAACGGAAAGGACTGCTGTCTAGATCATCCCCGGAACCCATCAGGGTGCTGATCTCCATAGGAGAGCTGATTTCCGTTTCTTTCATCATGCTTTTGGGTAAAGTTGGGAAGTAACCATTGGAATCCTGCACGCAGGCTGACTTGTGCTTCTTATGGCTAATGTAACGTTTTCGAAGAAACACAAAGGCCACGACGAGAAGAACGAGCCCCAGTATGCCTGCACAGATCTCCACGATCTCCACGTAGGGGAGACTGGGGGACGTGGTACGCTCACAGTGGATGGAGTTCTCTGCCATGGAACAGGCAAAGCCTTGGAGGCAGGGGTTTGGATTGCATGCATCGACTGCATCAGTCTGACATCTGTAAAAAGAGAAAACAATTGACCAACTGCATTATGATGTGTAGACGAACTGTGGGCCATACCACCATACATCTAAACACTCTCAAACTGAGTCATGAGCACAAGAACCAAATTAATTAAAAATGAATTAATTGATTGAAAATCAAACAATTAATCAACTAATTTAATTAACTGAATTAATTAAAAATGTAAAAAGTGAGAAAAATCAGAGCAACCCCCGGCTGCTAGTTCATTAATGAGAGTGAAGTAATTGTCATTATGAAATGTTTCCGTTAAACAATGTGAAAAAATATGGAATATATAATTTTGTTATACATCAACAATTCTGAGTGAAAAATTTATATTAAATAAAATATCATATAGCTCACCTCCAAAGAAAACAGTTTTTTTTGTATTTTCTACATATTGTATACGAATCAATTAACCTTTCTAATCTTGAAACAGAAAAGTATATAAAACTGAGACGCTGGTAACCAACATGATGTTATGCTTTGAAGCATTCAAAGACAGAATCACTGAAGGACATTTATTGATCGAAATGCTCACCTTATGGCTACTATGTTCAGTCTTTAAAGTAATATATGAATGGGGCCAATCATTAATGTTTTAAATCATTAACTCAAAACTCACAAAGCTAATTCTGCACAGGAGAGTTACAGCTAAATGCCGAATGCACTTACTGCATTTAAGCCACGCATGCATGCGTTCATGGAAAGACCAAATATATTCTCATGCAAATGATTTAGACTTCTCAATGACTTCACCAAGGACATAAGGATAAGACAAACAGGGCTAATGATGAGACAAACAGTGCTGCACAGCTTTGCTGTGTGATTCTCACCTGTTTCCAGTCATTTGCTGGGAACAGTTGCAGATGTAGCTCTGAGTGTCTGGCACGCACAGGCCATGGGCACAGGGATGCAACGCGCAGGGATTGCCCGTCAGATTGTTCTTCTCACAGTAAGAGCCGTAGAACGGCAATGGACAGCTGCAGTGAAACTCTGGTGGAAAAACATAAAACTGCGTCTTATGCTTCTGATGGAGAAATAAACTTACAAAGACATACTGTATGAACAGGACGTCCTTTGGGCTCAGTTTAAAGACTTGTGACACTGGTGTATTGGGAGATCTTTTAGGTGAAGATACTGTTGAGGTTTTTTTTCACTAGCTTTATTTCCATACCTGTGTAGTGCTAATACACTCACTTGTTTGCCATTGATATTTCAGTTTGCTTTTTCTGCTGTCTTCCATCTCTTATTTTGTCTCTTTAAAATTGTGTACAGCAGAAATACTATAAAGGAAGTCCTTCAACACATTGTATGACATGCAGCAGATGTGAATGCATAAATATGAAATGCATGAAATACATAAAAGTACAAATATTATACATTCATTAAAGAGTGGCACCAGGCCTGCATCTTTCACAACCTAGCACTCAGAACTGACCTAATAAACAGGGAACTGATGTGTTCAGATATTCAGCACTGATTTTTTTGGCCCTGTTTGTACAGTTACCTGATTTGCATTGTTCTTTTTGTGAATCGGATACTAAAGCAGCGTAAACAGCATGTGCAAATAAACAACAATGTCAAAAGCTCATTCTTACTAAAAGCCCCCAAGAGAAACAATTTATTCTCACCTCCGCTGGAGTCTTCAACACAAGTGCCTCCATTCCCACAAGGATTACTGGCACAGCTCCTCACATCAGAGCAGCACTGATAGATCCCAAAGAGTCTCTGTGGGCCAGAACCCACCATCCCCTCCTCCCTTTTCAATGCCTCTCCGTTGAACTCTAAGCTCTCCAAACAGCCTGTGAAGCCCAGTCGCAGGGCATCTGTGCTGGGATTAGAGCTGGCTAGCACCAGGGCCCCACCAGACTGAGTCAGCTTGCAGGGTTGTGGCAGAATGATAGAGTTGGTGTGGCTGGAGTCTATGGTGAGTCTGAGGGTTGTGTCATTGACCTCCAGAAAGACGTGGTGCCAACGGCCGTCAGCCACAGGGTGGTTGGACACCTGCAGACTGGCAGGGGGCATGGTGCCACATCTATATCTGAACCGCAGCTCCTTGTCTACCAGCTAAATAAACAAACACAAACAAGCAATGCTCTTCAGATCAAAACAGATATTGTTTTCTTTACCTATCTTTTTTCTTATTTCCATACTTTTGTGTCTTAACTAGTTTTTCTAAAACTTCTCTGTAAAGCTGTTTTGCAACAATGCACAAATTTGAGAAGTTCTACAGTATATAGAACGTATATATATATATACGTATATATATAAATAAACTTGAAATAAATCAAAATAAACAGTAAAGGCGTGTACATTCTGCTTGACTTTTGGCACCAAACAAAACTGAAAAATAAGAACTACTTGTGAGGTCTTGGGTTCCCGAGCACTCCTACATCACCCTTCATTGTTCGGAAAAACAGATAGTCTCGACCTAAACTCACATTATTGGTTGAATCAAAAGTTGACAAACAGCTCAAACAAACCGCAATGTTTTCAAAGCCCAGAAGAAATGCATTGAATACACTTTGTATAAATAAACCTACAAATGGCTTACTTATAGTACTTCAAACTGCTATAGAAAGGTACTAACATCAAATGTATCACACACTTCATTTTTAAGGCTTTTATTTACCATAGCTTGATCTATATAGAATGTGGCTTGCATGAAGTTAAAGGTTTATGGGCCGTGCCCAGAATGTTATGAATAGAAAAAGAGTCTGCAAGATTCATGCTGAGGTGGGTTAGATAGGTTGTGTTTTTGCACAGTAGGAAGTGTGGGCTCTCTCTCAGCGGGAGATAAGAAGCACTTTGAGCGATGAAGGTAGACGTGAGAGACAGAGCTCGAGGGAGAGCAAGGAGTTAGCAACATTGGGGTGCAAAAGCGCCGTTACAATCAGAAGCATTTGGATGCATGCTAAAATTATGCCATTTCAGCATTCCACTGACAAATAATAGATCATTCCTATATTCATTCATTAGTTTCCTGCTCCGTGCATTAAAAAAACATAGCTGGTGTGTGTACTTCAAATTTGAAAGTATTACACTGATGCGAAGGGCATGCATTATTAACCATCATCTCCTTCACACCGGCTCTTAATTGCTGCGGCAAAATCTTCAGAGAGTTTTGCGATGTGAGAACCGAGCGCAGAGCCTTTTGCTCTGATCTGATAGCAGTCAGCCCGTGGGTCTTGCTCATTTGCTTTCACTGGTTGGGGTGCTGTTTGATTTTGCAGAGCTGGGCTGAACGCGCAGGGGTGGGGAGCTGGGCACAAAAAGAATGAGGAGCTTCTCCCAGGAGGACTCATCCAGCGTAAGGGTTTGATTGGTGGTTATGTTCCTTGAGGGCGATGCCGAGGTTAACAGGTAAGACTGCTTGACCATCAGAGTCCAAATCACAGAAACATGACCTTGGTTTGCTTGTGAATTGGTTATAAAACAGCAGCTAAAAAAACATTTACGGTCAAGCAAAGCTCAGGAACATTTAAAGACATGATGTTTCCTCACCATTTGTATTTAAGAAAGACAGCCGACACAGTCAGTCATTAAAGAAGCTTGGTTTTGATGACGGCTCTTGTCCGAAACCTAAAGGCTGCATTCTGACTGAAGCATACAAGTATAGTTTTTCACATGACGCACACGTGAGACTCGACTCACTCTATTAGAGACTGATGTTAACATGTCATTAAAAATGCAATAGTTTTAGCTCTCAGCAAAGAAGATTTCACAGCACACAAAACTAAGTAAAAGTCTAGTATTGAATGAAATACAGTAAATGTTGATTAAACTCTTTGCTGAACTCTTATTCATTAAGTGTAAATGCGAAGCTGCCTTAGAATTTGGTCAAAATGACGTCTCCGTGAACAGCCTGGGGATCTACAGCTCGCCCAGAAATGCATTCATTTGCATTCCCCGTTGAGATTTTAAGGCGTGTGGGTTCAGAATTCAAAGCATATCGGTTTCTTTGGTAAGTAAGTTAAAGAATAAAGGCTGTGTCAGACATCACCCATTCACATGTCATAGGCTATTTGGTCACTTCTACTGACTTTCATTTTGCACAGATGATCTGTTTTAGGCTGAAAATTCTGTCATCATCAACCCATCCACTGTCCTTATGCTTTTTTATCATGAACCACAAAAGGAGTTATTTTAAAAAAATGCCACTAAATTAAATGTAATTGTATATATAAATATACAGACAGACAGACAGACAGACAGAGAGATACAGTTGTTTATCTGTAGAAACAGAGCAAGAGAAGCAGAAACAGACATGCGAATGGAGAGAGAAAGAACTTTTGGGAAATAATTGGACCTGATATAAAGTCCAGTTAGAAGACAAAACCGAATTACTGTGATCAATGCCCCCTGCTCTGCTTCTCACTGCATTAAAGGGTATCAGTTTCAGCGTATCACACCGCAGATCTTGTTGTCACTAATAATGTTAGATTGCAGCTGTCATTATTCTTAAATGCTTACAACTGACACGTCACCTTTTCATCTGTCTTTTGTCGTCGGAGGCTCAATTTCCATTTAAAAGTAATTACTTAAGAGGTAAGACAATATTACAAAGTATTAGCTCAGGAGTTGGAGTTCATTCAAATATTACAAGTTTCCAGCTTTCCGTCTTTTCTCTCCAATTAAAACTTTGATGAGACAGGGCTGGTAGGAATTTGCTGAGGTGCACTGGAATGTGAAGCCTCCGGAGAGCCACATAAATTGTGTCATCTTTATGAAGTGCGTGAAGATGTATGCACCAGAGACTTGGTGGATGACCATGTTTAAAAATTCCTTTTGAAGCTCTTCTCCAACAATGAAATGGACCAGCTTGCCAAGTTTCAAAACCCAGAGGTAAAGCTTTGAAAAAAAGAGGAGTGTACTTTTGATGTTGCAAGCCACTTAAATTGAATATTCTATTATGATGTATAAATGAGACGTCCTCCGGGATGAGGGATATATGATTTTTAAGCACGGTTTGCAGTTTCTAGTACTGCTTTCCACATTCTTTACCTGACTTTAAATACACAGAACGTGAAAAGCTATTTTCTTATTTTGTGCAGTTACATCACATTCTAACTGAAGCAAGTTGTATTAAGCTGGTTAATCAAACAAATATTTCACCTGAAAGCAGCGAGCCGCAAATTCATCATAACACTTACAGTATTTCACAGAAACGGGTTGATTCGTCACCGAAAGGCTTGAAGTGTACGGTATGGAATCCACATCAAAAGTTCTTTAATTCCCTTCTGTAATGTGTCCTTGAATATTAACGAGTCTAATTTGCAGTCGAGTCGAGTTTCTAAAGCAAACATTTGGGTGAAATAAAGCACTCTGCGAACATCTGATTTATCATTGGCTGGATTAACATTTCCTGTATCTTTGCTTTTGGATTTGTACCTGGCTTAATTTACACACCGAGGTAAGCTGAGCTTCGTTTCTAGCTTTGGGCAAGAACGTGACAGGCAAAAGAAAAAAACGAGTTGTCTTTTGTCAGTTAATAGAAAAGAGTCGTACCTCTAACGTCCCCCAGTCAGACACATTGGTAGTCATTACTGTGCCCTCAGCATCAGATGTCTTGAGTCGAAGTGACAGATGAAAGTTCTGTTTGTCCTCGTCCACGAGGTATTTCAGATAACCTTTGCCATCAAATCTCAGAGCCGATTCTGCAACGCAGGAAGCATGAATTGTAAATACAGTTCACAAAGACATAAATCCGTCTGCTTCATATACACCTCACACACGGCATTAAGAACACAGCGCTTCAGATCTGGTGATGAAATTCATAGTCCACCCCAAAAATGAAAATTCTGTCATCATTCCAAACCTTGACACGTCTACCATGGAACACAAAGCAGCTATTTTACATACAATGAAAGTACTCAGCTAACTGAAAACATTCTCTAAAACGTGCTTAAAAGTTATCAGATAATTTTCTTTCAGTAAACTTTTAATGTTATATATCATATATCAAAAGCTTTTCTTACAATGTTAGTGGAACATTTTTGTTGTATGGTAAAGAATTGCTTGGACATCATACTTGGATAATAATGCTGCTATTTTTGTGTCCCACCACACTGAAATTCATGCAGGTTTGGCAAGTGAAAGAGAAAGATGATCAAAAAAATTACAAACAAGATGATGGTGGCTTACCGTTGCAGAAGCATACGCTCTCCCAGCTGTGCTGTGGCGTGATGAAGTTAGCTCGTGCTGTGGTATAGCTGCTCATTCTTCCCTTCTTTATCACTACCGAGTTCCTGCAACCCCGTGGCGGGCAGCCAACACCTGCACAACCATCGTGCTTCAGTCTCAGGACGTTCAAACCCAGCATGTCCTCCACAGTTGAGAGGACTCCAGTCAGCCGCTGAGCAGGCACGGGCTGAACAGAGCCATCCTGAGCCCGACGAACCAGCAGTACCTCCATGTTGACAGAGCTTGGCTGCTGTTGCAAGCTGGCAATGTGTAGCTCCTGTCTGGGTATGCTGAGTTCTAAGGCCAGGCTGCGCTGAAGGCCTCTCCAGTGATCAGCTACAAACTCCTCAGCTGAAAGACCAGCCAGCTGCAGTGTGAAGCCCTGATCCAAAGCGTGCTGAGCAGCAGACCACACATGAACCTTCACTTCAGCCCAGACGCTGAACTTTCCATCAGACACGCTGACGTTCAGCTGGTACAGGCCAGGATCCAGGTCCTTCTCTGCCACAATCTTTCCATCCACCAGGTCCACAGAGAACAAGCCTCTGTCTAGGACATCAGAGGCGAGTTTGTAAGAAAGAACATCTTCAGGGTCCTGGTCGGTGGCATGCAGCTTGCCGATCACTCGTTTCGAGAACGTCCCCCCAGCCATGGTGACAAAAACATCTAGAGGAGTCACAGTGGGTGGATATCTGCTCTGCTCTGTGACATTGATCTTCACCACACATATGGAAGAAAGTGGAGGGTGGCCGTTGTCAGTGACCTGTGGAGGTGATATTTACATCAAGGGAGGAAAATATATTTTTGTGAACTGCGAACAATAGACTGACCTTTGAGAAGTTGCTTTAAATCATTTAAGATGTCATGTAAAATCAGTCGTTACAGATATTGAACAAATTTACAATCACAGCTCAAATTGTTGGAACTCCAGTCTGTCATGTTCCATTTATTCACTCTGTTGTTCCAAACACGTAATATTTTCTACTAGAAAACACAAAAGGAGATCCTCTTTAAAAGTGAACAGGGTCTGAGGCTACAAGCTCCCAAAGTGATCGTGAAAGTACCTTCAAAACAGACAGTATGACATGCCAGCTATATTCCAAGCCTTTTAAAACCAAACAAAAACATTTTTTGTGTGGAACAAAAGACATGAGGGACAAAACATGACACGTAAATTTTGAAGCTATCATATGGTTTCTGAGGACTTAATAGCATGTTGTATGGAGTTCTTTTACAGTATTTTTATGATGTTTATATTGATTTTTGGAGGGGTCTTGAAAACACCACGGTGACTTTATGTTCACTGTACTGAAAATGGCAGCATAACATTCTGTAATCTGTTGCGTTCCACAGAAGAAACTCATACAGGTTTGGATCGACATGAGTAAATGACAGAATAAAACTTTCAAGCTGGAATACTTCTTTAACTCAAAACATCTTTCACTTGTTGTGCCGTAAGCATGAAATCTTTCACCTGGACTTTCAGCAGATGCTGAGGCTTGCCTCTCTTCCTCAGTGGGGCAGATATGGACAGCAGACCTCCTTGGTCGATGTGAAAGCTCTTGTCCTCGTTTCCAGAGACGATATGGAAGGAGAAGGGAGGGCCATTCTGGGGGGTGTCTCTGTCAGTCACCAGCAGCTGCAATATTCCACTGCCCACAGCATCCCCTTCCTGTCAGGTGATAAAAACCACCATTAAAAAAGCCACATGAACGTTTTCCCAACTAACAAGTTTCCCTAACGTTTCCATTAAGTAACAAAAACATTACAAACATTATTTAGAATGTTCTAGGTGCATTCGATTTTATTAACGTTACTGCTTGGTTTTATAAATCCAATTTAGTTAATTTTGTAACTTTTCAAAAGGTTCCACTTAATAACTTAAGAATAACATTTTTGATATATATGATATAAAATGTTAAAAAATGTTACACTAACATTACTGCAAAAACAATTTTGATAACTCCTGAGAGAACTTTAAGAGAATGCTAGCCGATGTTCTGAGAACGTTCGCTGGGTGGCTCGTCTTAAGCAAACAACAGATCTGTTTTTTTGATCAGGACTCAATGGCTCCTAATAACTAGTTACCATGGAGTTCGTTCCTCTGAGCTTCTATTATAGCCTATTGCTGTAGCAACTGAATGTGTCATGGTGGAAACAGACAAATAATTAGGACTGCTGGAAAAGAATAACTATTATCAAACCGGTGTATGCAGGAATCAGGAGGACCTGGTGAAATGAAATTGATCCTTGATATTGATAAATGCCTTGCTAACATGGAACGTTCTCCAAAAGTTCTCTCTTACGTTATCAAAAATGTTCTTGCAGTCATGTTAGAAGAATGTTTTTAACAATATATATCATATATATCAAAAACGTTATTCTTACATTTAATACATTTGAATAACATTTTAATAAGCAAACATTTTAATAAGCAAACACTAATGCTGATACTAATAAACTAATAAACTGGAAGTTTTGAACATTCCCAGAACTTTCAAAATAACATTTTTAATGTTTTGTACAGTACGTTTTTACAACTTAAAATTGTCAGCTGGGTGCACTGGTTTGTGTAGTGCAAATATCAATATAGTATTGTGAGGTCATATATCATAATACTTCAGAATATCAGCCTTAGAAATATGTTTTGCATTTCTGCCACACAATTTAATTTTGGGTTTTCAATGCCAGATTGATGCAAACAAAGTTTTGATTTAAAGACACAGCTCAAGTGTTCCCGAAATTAACACACAGCAAGAACAGATGGAGATTTTATCATTCTGCGTGTGTCTGTCAACAAATCACTACCATTTGGACCAACATGTGCTTCTTGCCTCAGATTGTTCTCCGTGAATTGGCACAACTGGAACAGGTAATTGAAAGAGAGTGCTCGCCTGGCAGACATGAGCCTAATTGTTACTGACCACCTGCATGGTGCCAAATAGTGGCTGCACTGTAAAGACACAGACGCCATGGATGGAGGCAAATGGGGTGTGAAAAATGTTTCCAAGTCAGCAGAGTTGGGCCTATAATTAGAAACACCCAATACAGCTGACTCAGAAGGGGTAAACCGCCATCCAGATACTGCCACAGAGAAACAAGGCGGGGAGGCAATTCCATAGCTGTATTAGACATGGTTGATTTGCTCTTTAGCTTGAACTCCTGCCCTGTGTGCAGCTTACAGCAGAGATCAGATTTGGACTGTGTCCGAAAGCTGAAAAATGCCGTCTTTGAAAACAGTGCAGGAGGGCATCAAGTCGCATCTGTATCTAACGTTTGTATTTCATCCTCTCTACTAAGATTTCCGGCTAACAATTTTAGGTTGTAAGAACATTTCCCTAATGTTTACAGTACATTAACTAACAAAGATGTTAAAAATGTTATTTTGAGTATATTAGGAATGTTTTTCAAAATTGTATTAATGTTACTGCTTGGTTATAAGAACGGTATTCAAACATTTATTCTGTAACATTTTTAAAACGTTAACAACGTTTACAACTTAAGAATAATATTTTTGATATCTATGATATATAACGTTTAAAAAAGATCTACTAATGTTACTGCGAGAACATTTTTGATAACTTTGAGAGAACTTTTATAGAACATTAGCCAATGTGTAAGAATGTTCCCTGTTAGCTGGTCATCTGGTTGGGGTTTCAATGGAAGCATAGATGTATCTATGATTCTATGTATTCTATGATATCCCACAATCCTGTGAGTGCAATTCAGCGGTTTATGGGAAGATTTGTAATTTAGTTTCAATAACTAATAAACTGATTTTTTTTTACTTTCATTTTTAACAGGAATGCAGGTGAGTTTACCTGAAGGACGAGGTCGTGATTGATCTGCGAGAACGTTGGTGGATTGTCATTAACATCGGATACAGTCACCGTCACCTGGACGGCGGAGGATAACGGCGGCTCTCCTTCATCGTTAGCTTGCACAGTTAATGAGTAGTGTGTTATCTGAAAAAAAAAAAAGCCAAGTCAGTGGGATTGTGAAGTAATAAAAATCCTTGCAAAAACAATCAATAACAGCAGTCAGATATGAGCAGCAGTGATTCAAATGTTCTTCTTTGATCAGTAGATTCAACACAGAAGCAACCAAATCCCTGATAAAACAAGTGGGTACGTGTTATGGGTAACGATTCATGAATGACGCCTGTATTGCCCCCTATTCTTTCCAAGACCAAGTGGAACACGTTCTCACCTCCTCCCGATCCAGCATGGAGCGCACCATGATGTTGCCGACACGAGGGTCGATGCTAAACTGCTGCTTGGGATCACCGTTTACAATCGAGTAGAATAAGAAGTTATTTGGTGGCCCGTCAAGGTCGACAGCAGTAACCTAAGGCAGAAGCACAAAGAACGGAAGATGAGCACACCTGAGTGGTATTAAGCAAAGCTTTAAAGCTCTGGATTATTGCACGTTTTTATAATGCAGCAGCCTGCATCAGACACGGCTAATGCTGTAACAAAAAACTGGGCAGACTACGAGTGCTGGTAGACAATCACCATTAGCTAATTGCATTCATTCAGAATGTTTTTCTGATCACTTAACTGACAGATGCAGTAAATCATTTCCCCTGCAGCTGCCACTACAGTGTTGCCAAATACAGTCTCTAGATTGGGAACATTCGTTTTATTTTGCTTCATTTTGCATACCCAGGAAACACTCTCAGAATGTTGGCTAATGTTCTCCAAAAGTTCTCTCAAAGTTCTCTCACAAAAACAGCCTTGCAGTAACCTTTGTGGAACTTTTATTTAGAGTTACATATCATATATATCAAAAATGTTATTCTCAGGTTTTAGTGGAACGTTTTAAAAATGTTACAGAATAAAGAGGCTGAATATCGTTCTTAATTCTGTAATGTTAGCTAAAAAACTGGAGAATGTTCCTAGAACATTCAGAATAACATTTTTTACGTTTCTGTTACTTAATAGAAACGTTAGGGATCTTACAACGCAAAATTATTAGCTCGGAAGACACTGTTCAGAAAATCTGAGAAGAAAATTTCACGTCAAAGCGGGTGGAGGAGACAAAACAAATATGAATGCTAAAATGATGCCCTTAAAAAGGAAACAAAAGAAATATTATGATCACTCGTTTTTCCAACAGTGACAAGAGCGAATAAAGATTCAGCAGCAGCTCTTTTGCCTCACTTGAGCTGATTGTGTTTAGCCCAGGAAATGAAACAGGAAGTAATCAGCAGGTCTGAGCATGAAGCAAGCAGTGTTTGAAAGGCATTATCACTGCAGATGCAGTGACAGTTAATGGGAACTGTCTGCGATACCTGCAGAACCGTGTCCCCGGGTGAAACGTCCTCGGCAATCACCGTACTGTAGCTGTTGCGGTTAAAGATGGGCGGGTTGTCGTTGACGTCCGTGATGTTGATGATAACCGTGGCAACGTCACTAAGCAATGGTTTGCCCCTTGCCCCCTCCACTGACAGGTAATACTCACGGCATCGCTCGAAGTCCAGTGTGGCGTTCACCGACAGCGTACCTGTGACAGAGCAACAATATCACATCCATTCCTGGCTGCCACACTGTGTTCCTGTGGCTGGGCCATTTTTCAGGTTTCTAGATATATAGTGTTCATTAATACTATACTTAAAAATGCATGAATGCCATTCCAATAGATAACTAAATATCAAGCCACCTTATTTTAAAGAAATTTAGTGCTAGCACACTTTTAAAACAAACCTTTTCACAAAAAGTGAAAAATGCAACTTTTTTTGTAACGTTTGTAACTTTATACAGAGAAGACTTGGTTAAAAGTAATTGCAAAAAAATGACAAAGAGAAGACAAGTTAGTTCTGGTAAAAGGTCTAGCATTATTTGTGTGTAGATGCCTCTTTGTTTGGTACTTAATCTAAATTTTTAAGTGTGACATTTTGAGGCCACTGGAGCCACTGCTTGATATTGCTTTATTTAAAAAAGTGAAGTGCAGGCCAAGAATGGCGACCCATACAGAGAATTCATCTCTGCAGTGTTCTCTGCATTTAATTGATCCAGTTAGTGTACACACTGGAGTAGTGAGTTCACACCTAGAGCAGTAAGCAGCGGTGCACGGGGAACAACTGGAGGTAAGGTGCCTTGCTCAAGGCTTCCTGCCGGCATTGGGAATCAAACCGGTGACCTTCTGGTTACTTGTCTGACTTTCTAACCAGTAGGTCACAACTGCCCCAGACAAATATCAAACATTGAAAATATAAACTATCAAAAGCTTAGTTGTGGCAGTTGTGGCCTACTGGTTAGTGAGGCAGGCTTGTAATCAGAAGGTTGCTGGTTTGATTCCAGCACTGGCAGGTAGCAACTGATGTGCCCTTAAGCAAGGCACCCAACCCCCAATTGCTCCCTGGGTGCAGTAGTGTGCTGCCCACTGCTCTGTGCGTGTGTGTGTGTTCACTCCTCACCAGTGATGGATTACATGCAGAGGTCACATTTTGGTATGGGCTACCATATCTGACAAATATGTCACTTTCACTTCACATGTGAATACTGCTATTCCTATAACTAAGAATTTGGGGTGAAAAGTACAAATATGCCGCATGAGTTTTTATAGTGTGGTCAAATGGTCCGGGGCTTATAATAATTATAAATTCTATAATAAGAATATATAATTATCTTATAAAAACATGTTTTTAATGTAATAATGAAATCTGCTCTGGATTGCTGTCCTAACAAACTCTTCTGCGTAGTAGATGAGGACAGTATTGAGTTCAATACAATACTCGTTGATTTTCCACACACAGAACATGCAGTAACAAATCACTAATAACTCTCATGGGCTTCCAAGTGAAGACCCTTTAGACAGCATTTACTGACCTGTGTTCTAGTTTAATTTATTTGCTTCATTAAATATCTGTTATGTAACACTGTTTTTGAAAGAAGTTCAGTTCTGAAGAGGCTGATTGTTTATCTTGAGTATTAGCACAGCCTGTGAGATTTGCTCAGTGCATTATGGGTAGACAGCGACATTTGGTCTTTCATTCTTCGGTATACAACCATTGAACAAAGCAGCCAAGAAAATGTCACACTGGTCCTGTTTCTGTTCTTTCTGCGCACATTATTAGAGTAAAAAACAAACGCCACGGAATAACAAACCCCATGGCATTCCCACTTAGCGCAAGATTCAGGTTCTCGACAAGTGCAAAACTGCTTTCCGTAACATTTCTTTTTATTGCTTTTAAAGATCAAGTGGTATGTTGTGTCACTTAGTGGATTTCTTAGAGAGCCACCACTGTATTATTAACAGGGCTGAGTTTGTCCTTGGCACATGTTCTGTCAACAGAACTACGTTTGTGTTTGAGCATGTGCGGTGGACAGCAACAGTAAGAATGCTCTGAGAGAAAGAAGCTCTTGTCAATGTCAAGAGTTATAAAGACGTACTTCAGTTCTCTCTCTCTCTCTCTCTCTCTCTCTCTCTCTCTCTCAAAACACATTCCATCACAAGTGGCTCATTTGGGCCAAATGATTGTTTGTAGCTCATTTGAAATTAAAATTCTTGTAATTCATTGTAAGACGGAGAGAGATACGAGCAGCTACGGAAACAGCCCATTAGACTGCAATTACATCAACGTCAGACCGCGTTTCTGTCTCATTCTTTTTATATTTGCGAGGAATGACAGAAATAACATTTACATATTTGGTCGGTGCACACGTGAGTTCACAGCCCTGCTGATCTTGTCACAAGAGATACAAAACAATGTGACACTGAAGGGATGGGTAATAAGATGTAAAACTCTGACATCTGCTGGAAGATGCAAAAATTGGAGGAAAAAATACAGTATATAATTCAGCTAAATACAGTATATAACTCAGCTAACAGGGAATGTTTGCAGAACCTTGACTAATGTTCTTTAAAAGTTCTCTCAAAGTTATAAAAAAACATTCTTGCAGTAATGGTAGTAGATAGTTTTTGACATATTGTATCATCTATAATAAAAGCGTTATTCTAAAGCTGTCAGTGGAACGTGTTAAACTGGGTACTCTCAGACTTCTCTGTTTGTATGTGTGTTGTATGTGTATGTAAACTGAAGTCAAATGAAGCCAAACTGATATTGCCCAGCGAAATCTGACCTGACCGCTCAGATTATAAATAATTATTATAAACTTACTGCTAAGGAGACAGTTTTAAACATTAATTTGTTATGTACTTGCTCAATAACTGACTTTTGTTCATTTTTAACCAAAAAGTTAAAAATTGCAACATCAATAAACGTGGAAACATGCTGGTTTATGTATATATATATATATATATATATATATATTTCATTTTCAGATTTCAGTTTTTAATATAAAAGCATTTTGAAATAATGGTAAATGTCCACATCTTATGTTGTTAATTAAATTATGATAGCTTTTCCATCAAAATTTTATCACATAGGCCTGGTAATTATCTGATATGGAGATCAATGGTGCCATTATCTAGTTTTCATAAAATCTGTCACAGCAATCATGAAATTTGTTAGCAGCCCTGGCTGGCTGTCATTACCTGTAATTATGTGCGATAGCCAATAGTAAATTAAAATTTAAATGAAATCCTACAGTTATTTAGTATGACTTTATATGAAAAGAGAAAGAAGACTAATTAATAAAATGCGGTAAACACACTAGGTTCACGTTATGATTGATGAGTTTCATGTTTAGAAAAAACCTGACAGAAATGCCTCTGCATTTGCAGAAAGGCCCAATTATTTTCTCTCACGTAGAGTGATTATAATATTTCAAATATAATTATGCTTTTAGCTAATGGCTACTGTGTTAAAGTATGACTGGGACAACAGTCACAGATATGTTAAACTGCTTTACTGCAACTGCAGGAATTGTAGTAACCTCTAGATAGTAAGAAAGTAAACTCAGGATTCAGAAATAAAGAAATACTGCTGAAATAACAATAAAAAATGCATCTATTTGAACTGCAATAAATCAGCTATTTTCTTCGCTATCTTATAACTGTATAAAACACTTTCTAGGTGGCACACCTTAAAATAAATCACCATAGATTACACCAAAATAAACTAATCCAGCCCTGTTGCGAAGTATAATGCATACTCAGCAAAACTGAGCTTGACTTATTTGCATTAGGAGTGTAAGCAACTACACTTATGAGTTTGTAGCTTTTAAAATGAAATGTCCTCAGTTCATTTCTGCAGAACGCCTGCTATCAGACAACCCACAATTGTGTATTGTTTATCAACTAATAAAGAGATCAACTTAATCCCATATCAAGGGCCAGCCAGATGAAGACTCTAAGGATTCACAATAAAAGGACACAGCGACAGTGAGTGAGAGAGAGCGGGAGAGAGACATTGCAGAACAAACAGATGGGAATGAACACACTGACAAGTGCCAGCGCAGATTCAAAACATGTTAACACAGGTACCTCAGTTTACCATTCCCTCATACTGAAGAAGATTCCTGCCTCAAACTACAAGAATAAGCCACAGTGAAGAAGATGAATGAACACCTTCCTAATGCTGTCAATCCAATATGTCATGACTGTATTACTTCTACTGTATGAAAACTGAGTAATGTACATGGATTACAAACAGACTGGACACACACTGTATCTCACTGTAATTTTATTCCACTGACCTCAAGACACTGATCTTAAGTTTCCTTTGCATTTCTGATTGTTCTTCATTTCTAATTGCAGGCATTTTAAGGTTATGATTTACAAAATTTATTTCTGTTTCTACAAAATATTTTTACGTGTTATATTAGTAACTCACGTAACTCTATTTGTGCATGTGTGTCACAAGACCATTGTTAAAATTTACTACCAATCTAAAACATAGTACAAAAATCAAGTATAATATGTGTAAACTTTTGACCTGTAGTATATATCAGTATAAAACAAATCAAACGGTTACCAAGCAAGCATAAAGGAGAAACATAAATAAAACAGCCCTTACCTGTCATGGTATTTATCTTAAATCTGCCGTCTTCATTGCCTGAAATGATAGTGTATCGCACAGGCTCGTTTTCAGTCCCATCTTTGGTAGAGGCAGATAAACTGATGATCTCTGACCCGATTTTAAACGTTTCTGGGATCTGCACAGAGTACTCTGAGCTGGGAAACAACGGCTGGTAGTCACTCAGGATCACCACATTTACAGTGATCTTGGCCGTGGAGAAAAGGTGGCGAGGGAGGCCTCGATCCGTCGCTTTAACTGTCATCTCATAGATGGACTTGGTCTCATCAGCTAAAAATCTCTCCAACCTCAAAATGCCTGAGATCTCATCTAGAGAGAAGAAGCCACTATCGGCACCTTGAAGAGAGTATCTCACCTCTGAGTTTATACCTGGAAGAGTGACGCAACATAACATTTCTAAGTATTTTACTGTGAGAACAGAACAGCAGAGCAACAGACGCCTAAACAGATTACAACAAGATTTTCAAAGCAATTTAAATGCAAGTTTAGGAGTGACGACTTATAATCCGTTTTGAATGTTCAAGTACAAGTAATCAAAACACTGTGTTCTTTAATATTAATACATTTGTGTAATACTTGCACTTGGAAAGGATAAAAATGTTATTAAATTTACTAAATGTATTCATTTTAAGTTTGTTGAAGCCATATTACATTGTCCAAAAAGGGCAAAGCAGTTCAGATTCACTTCTAGTTCAGTCTCATGATGGGAGTCAGTGTGTGTACAGTGCTCTGCATGTTCACACACATCTCCAGGTGTGGTCTGTCACTCCCCAATCATGTTTGTCTGTCACAGCTTTCAATCCTACATCAAACACTGCATACTTTCAGTGTTCCATCTTGATGTATTGTGTGCGGGAAAATAAAAGAGCTAGGGGCTTTTTAAAGCTTTCTGGCTGGATAAGCAGAAAATACTCTATGGGTTTGCTTTAAAGCAGCTGTTCATGACACTGTGTGTGCATTAATAGCTTTATACCTGTGTCAGGGTCTTTGGCATAGATGACAGCAACAGGTGTCCTAATCGTAGTGTTGTCAAACACAGTGATCTCATAATGATTCGTGGAGAATTGTGGCGCATTGTCGTTCATGTCCTGCACCAAGAGCGTGATGTCGGCCTGACATGAATGTCCGCCACCATCAGTTGCTTTGACAACAAGATCGTACTCTGTCTCCTTTTCTTGGTCCAAGAGAGCAAGAGTGAATAGCTCCCCTGTTTCCAAAGAAATCAAAGCATGTTTGAAACAAGACTTGACAATGACGTGGAGTTAAACAATAGCAGGGAAGGGTTAGACACTGTTGCAACACGTATGGTATACAAGACAAGCCAACACTTGTAATTTGTTAAATAAATGTGGCAAAAAGGATTAATTTTGAGAAGCGAATTCAGACAATTTGTTTAACTTAGCTCATTTTTTTTGTTGCTTCATCATGAACTCAATGGCCTACAATTAGACACAGTCCTTTATCTCTAACATTGCCCTAAAGATAAACTCATACTCATCTTGGTAACCCAAAATAATTGTTTTGCAAGATGTCAGGATTAGATAGGAATCCTTGGAAGAGCGCAGGTCGCAAAAAATAGGTATCATAAATCAAACACTTTGTGAACGAAGAATTCCAACAATATGCCAAACAGCCTGAGAAAACCTCTTATCTTCTTTGTTGAATTCATGTCCTCGAATCTCCACTAAGCAAACGCTTTCTGAAACTTCTTCAAAACTGAATGCTTCTAGAAACCTGCACAACAATCTAAAGATTACAGAATTACCCGTTTTGGAGTCAAGATGGAACTTGTCTGCATTTGGACCATGAAGAGTATATGAGACTTGTCCATTGGTTCCAATGTCGGGATCAGAAGCAGAGATCTTAAGGATGAACAAGCCTGATTGGGAATTCTCCATGACGGCTTCAGTATAAAGTAACTAGAAAAAATTGAAGTATTAACATACTGTACATCTTGTCCAAATTTGGAATTTTTTAATAAAAGATGCCCAGCTAACAGACACCGTCAGCAACACTGTCAGCTAACATTCTCAAGTTCTCTCAAAAAATTGTTGCAATAATGTTGTATATCTTTTATTATATATCATTTATTAAAAACTTTTTTCTTAAGTAGTTAGTGGAACATTTTAAAATGTTACAGAATTTAAAAATGTTTGGAAAATATTCTTATAAATACGCAATAATGTTAATACAATGTCTAAAAAGCTGGACATTTTTAACATTCCTAGAACTTTTTTGAACTTTTTTGAACATTTTTGTTACTTAATGGAAACATTAGGGAAACGTTCTTACCACCTAAAATTGTTAGCTGGGATGTTGCTATCAAATCAACACCAAACAATAAATTTGAACAATACATTTCCACCCATTTTTAGTTCATATGCTAAATGCTCATCAGCTTTTGGAGAACATGTGACTTACTTGCTCACACACAGGACTGTTGTCATTGATGTCAAGAACATGGACCTCCACGTTGGTGGAGGTCTGAAACCTTCCATCTGTGGCCATTATCTTAAGGGTGTATTTGTCCTTCTCTTCCCTGTCAAGTGGATGCTGGGAAATCAGTCTGCACTCGTCATCTGCTGCTGTGACTGAAAACTGCCCCAGTGGATCTCCATCTTCATAGAGGACAACACCAACAATATGTGTGCAAGACAAAAATACATACAAAAGATTTTACAAACTTTTCAAACGTTTAAAGTCAAACTTTTTGAAAAACTGTCAGAACCATATTCCAGTAATAGTTAAATTAATGTTTTGTTTCTGTCATCATTTACTTACTCTCATGTAGCTGCAAACCAACATGACTTACTTTCTTCTGGGATGTTTTAAGACAGAATGTGAGGGGCAGATACTCTCAGTCACTTTTAAAGATGCAACCAAAGTAAATGCTGATTCACATTCTGTTATTTGTGTTCCATGGAGGAAAGAAAGTTTTTGAGTTTGAAGCAACATGACAATGAGTACATAATGACACAGTTGTCATTTCTTGTGAACTATCTCTTTAAGTACTGCACAGGCTACGTTCTGCCATAATGAGCCATTTAAATGAGTCTTACCTGTTACATAGCACACAATTTGTCTGTTTTCTGCAGAAACGTCTTTATCGGTAGTTGTCAGAGTGACGAGGGTCTCTCCAGGTCTGCTGTTCTCCAGTATGGATCCTTGGTAAAGCTCCTCAGTGAACTGAGGTGGGTTATCATTTTCATCTGTAATGGTCACTTCAACTAGCACTGAAGAGGACAGTTTGACTGCATCGCCGTGATCGGTGGCTACCACGTAGAATCTATGAATTTGTTTGGCCTCTGAGTCAGCCTCTTTTAAGGTAATAATCCAGCCAGTCTGTGAATCGATTGTAAACATGTCCCCAATATCATCCGATTGTGATTCAAGTGTATATGAGACCTCTCCATTGACGCTTGTGTCTGCATCGTTAGCCGTCACCTGAATGACTGTGGTCCCAGGTGGCAAATTTTCTGCCAGGAAGGCCTTATAGGGGTCAGCTTCAAACATAGGCTGATTGTCATTAACATCCTGAACCTCTATGTGAACAGAAACAAGAGACGCTACATCCGTTCCATTGTGATTACCTTGAGCAATAACGTCAATCTTATATACCTTGGTTTTTTCGTGGTCGATGTTTTTCTGCATCACAACTGTACCACTATCTTTGTCGACAACAAAAACATGGTCTTTGTTGCTATCCACAGTGTTTCCATTCACCAAGCTGTATATCAGTGGCATATCAGCATCTGCCTTGACTGTTCCTATCTCGTATCCGATGGGGATGTCTTCAGAAGCTGAGAACGAGTACAGCGGTTCAGTAAACCTGGGTAGAGTCACCTCAGGTGGGACCACGTTGACCTGTACTGGTACAGTGGAGTTGTAAAACGGAATGCCTCCATCTCGAGCTTTGACTTTGAAGTTGAAAATCCGGTTCTCCAAACCAGCCAGGCTCTCTTTGACTCTGACAACTCCAGTAAAAGGATTGACCTCAATAATGTCCTCTGTAACCTCCTCAGCTTCTTCCACTGTGTAGGTGACATCAGCATTTTTACCTTCATCCGCATCGTAGGCCATTATCTGTATCACCGGTGACCCTTTGTTCACCGTGGACTGAATGGAAACCTGATATTCCGTGGCTTTAAATTCAGGGGGGTTATCATTCTCATCTGTTAGAATGATCTTTACGGTGCAGAAGCCCACTCTTCCACCACCATCCTTAGCCATGACCTTAATAGCAATCACTCTCTGAGATGGATTTTCTCTGTCCAAAGACTGGGAAGTTACGATTTGTCCATCTTCATCGATGGAGAACTTCTCATCCGCAAGCTTGTTAATGATGGTATAATCAACGCTACCATACGGACCCTCATCTGGGTCAATTGCAGCCAGTCGGATGACACGTGTTCCTACTTCCGCATTCTCAGCAAGATCGGCCTCATAAACATTCTGGCTGAAATAAGGGCTGTGCTTGTTGCCATTGGTCATGTCAATGTTAACAGGGGCGGTCTTTTGGAACACGCCGTCTGAAACAGCAACGGTGAGGTTATAAAACGGATCCAGCTTTTTCTTGCACACATTAGAGAATGAGATAAGTCCGGACGATTCGTTAATAGAAAAATATCTTTCTTCATTACCTGAGAGTATCTTATATTGGAGGTCATCCCTGCTGTCAGGGTCTGAAGCCTGAACTTTGATAACAATGTGACCACAAGTGGCCATTTCATCAAGAGTTGCTTGGTAAGATGACTCACTAAAATTGGGAGGGTTGTCATTGATGTCTATTACATTTACAACGATGTTAGCCTCACTGCTAAGAGGGGGTGTACCTTTATCTGTGGCTTTAACTTTGAGAGTGAACTGCTGTTTGGTTTCATAGTCTAATACCTGTGATGTCACCAAAAGTCCATTCAGCAGATCAATTTCAAAAAAGTCTGTTTCCTTGTCAATCAGTTGGTAAGTTAAATCTGAGTTCCTGCCAGAATCTTTGTCTGTGGCTGAGACCTGTATAACAGATGTGCCAATTGGAAGGCCCTCAGGAACATCTGTAACATAAGTTAGCCTATGGAAGACAGGGGCGTTGTCATTTATATCTTCCACATATATCTCTACTCGGGCTTCAGAAAAAGTACCTGTCACCGAATCTGTGGCACGAACAGTCAAAATATGCTTTGTCTGAGTCTCATAGTCTAGAAAATCAGTGACACTTAAGACTCCTGTTTTGAAATCGATGTGAAAAAACGTAGAGGCATTTTCTTCCTCTAGATTATAGATAAGGCGGTATCCCTCAGGGTTTCTTGCTTGCACATGCAGGATAGTGGTAAAGGGAGTGATATTCTCTGGTAATTTTAGTGGGTAAAACAGGCTTTGAAATATTGGATGAGAACGATTCTGTACTTGGATGTAGAGCGTTTCTGCTGCTGTCAGACTGGGCTCACCTTCATCTGATACCAATACAGTGAGTACGTATTTATTCATTGACTCAAAGTCTAAAGGTCTTTGTAAGGACACGTCTCCAAGATAGGGGTCAATTCTGAATAGACTGAAATCATCCTCCAGTGAAAAGTTTATAGACCCATTCTCACCAAAGTCTTCATCAGTTGCCAGCACTTGGAAGAGAACATCACCTGGTTCAGTGTCCTCAGATATCATTAAAGTATGAGGCAAATTTGATATCTTAGGAGCATTGTCATTGATATCATCTATGAAGACCTTCACATGGGTAGTGTCCACACGTGGTGGATGTCTCATGTCTCTGACTTCCACAACCACATCGTACTCGTCCTGTTCCTCTCTGTCAAATGGATCGCCAGTGGTCTGCAGAACTCCAGATGATGGAACCACAACAAATTTTCCATGTGGGTTTAAAACAGTGTACTTCAAGGGCTCATTAAGGTAGATACCTGTTGCTCTTAGAACTGCTAGAATTTTTACAGATGTGGTGTTTTCCTGAACTGTTGCTACATGCATCCTCTCCTCAAATTTCAGACTACTCTTTGTGGCATTACTGATATTAATTTTCACAACCGTAGTGTCTTTGTACAACCCATCTGAGGCAATGACTTTTAACTCGTTATAGGACTGTAGTTCAGATAAGTCGCTGATCGTGATGATTCCAGACGTTTGATTTATTTTAAATACGTTATTATGATTACTTTCTGAAATCATGTAGGTGACTGTCGAATCAGCATCGTGGGCTGTCACTTGAATTACTTTCATGTCTTCAAAAACAGGTAAGGTGAGAGAGGTTTCATACAGAGGTAAAACAAATTTCGGAGGACAGTCATTAAAATCCAGCACACGAATATTTACTCGGCATGGTTTAGAAGCACTCAGTGAAGGCTCACCAGAATCCCAGACCTGAACAGAGAAAGAAAATTCAGGCGTTGACTCAAAGTCAACTGTAGATTTCAAAGAGATGGTGCCCATGCTTGGATCTATTTTAAACACTTTCTGAGCTGAAGGCTCCAGGATCTGGAAGACCAGAAGAGCATTTGTGTCTTTGTCAGCATCTGATGCTTTGATTACCAACGGTGTGTTATTGTCCCCAGTTACAATGCTGTTCACGGGGGCTGACTCACTGATCTGCCCATAGTAAGTGTCCTGATAGAAAACGGGGGCATTGTCATTTTCATCTATTATGTACACATAGACCACAGCATCAGACGAGACTCCTGCTGTATTAGTGGCTCTTATCTGCAGACGGTAAGAAGGATGCTGCTCAAAATCAAGGGATTTTTGGACGGACAGCAGTCCAGAGTTAATGTTGATGTCAAATATCCCATTGGGGTCTCCGTCACTGATTTTGTACAGTACTGCGGAAGGGCAGCTGGTGAAGACAGAAAGCACTGGGGAACTTGGCGGTGTGGCCTCACTTATCTCAGTGATGTATTCATTGGAGGAAAACCTGGGAGCTGTAAATTCAGACAGTTTTACGTTGATGGTAACTGGGCAAAGGGCACTGCGCTGGGGAAATCCCTGATCGGTGGCTTTTGCTGTGAGGTGATACTGCTCCTGAGAAGATCTGTCTAATACCTCAGCCACACGGAGACTTCCTGTCACCTGGTCGATTTCAAAAGCACCATCCACATTTGCCCCTATAGAGAAAAGGGGCATTTGTTTTAAGATAATTTTGCCTTACGTGTCAGAAACAAATTAAATGTAATTTAGCATTATTTCCTAACAGGCACTGAAGTAGAATTTATAAGTGTCGCATTAAAATAAAGTGAAAAGGCAAAACTTTACATTTATATTTGTGCTTTCCCATGAATGCTAATAGCTACTTTTCATAACAAATATTAAGCAAAATTAAAAAGCAAAGATAACGTAGTACTCCAGGCAAATCTCTTACCAGTGTGAAAGGAATACACAATTTCGGCATTGCTTCCAGTATCTTTATCCAGGGCTTTGACTCTCAACACTTCTGTGCCAGTGGGTGCCAAATTACTGATAGTGCCTTCATAATGAGTATTCATAAAAGCAGGGACGTGGTCATTACAGTCCTCTACATACACAACAACCTTTGCAAAGTTCTTTTTTATTGGGATCTTCTCATCTCGAACCTGTAAAGATAAAGTCAATGCTTCACTGTCTGTTTAAATGCAGTGTATGCATTTATGTGCAATTATGTATGTGGTCAAGAGTTAAAGAGACAGACAGGCAGTCTTTTGACCCTTTTAGTTAGGAATTTTGCGAGGTCAGGAACGTTTAACAAATGTAATTTATGGTTTTCCTGAAATCCGACCCCTTCATATCATGATGTGGATCAATGGAACTGAATAACAATCTACTTCGAGCCTAACTGCAAAAATAACAAACCATCTAATCCGACGACATGACATTGTCATACTGATTAATAAACTGATTTTTATTCCTGGCTTTTTGGTAATTGTAACAGAATCAAGTGGCTATCGTTATTATTTACATACGACCTAGAGACAAGAGTCTAGTTAAGTCAAGAGTCACTTTACCATCACAATCAGTGTGTGAGTGGAAATGGTCTCATAGTCCAGCTCTTCTTTAATGATGAGCGCACCGCTTCTTTGGTCCAGGTGAAAGTACTTCAGGCTGTCTGGGTGCTGGCTGCTGTGGATGGTGTAAAACAGCCCGCTGTTGGTATCTGCATCCTGGGCACTGATGTGAAGAATCTCCTTCCATGGAGCTGTGTCCTCAGGCACTCTCACTTCATAGAGGCTCTTCAGGAACATGGGCCGATGCTCATTTATATCTACGACTTGAATGTAGGCCTAAGGGACAAACAGCCGACAATGAGACTAATTAAAACACTAACATGATTAAAATAGTAAATCATACATTATTTGCATAGGCAGGTGCTATTATAAGTTATTATTATTAGTTATTATTAAGTTATTGTCTCAAAATGTTGGCTAACATTCTTTCGTAATGTTTAACAAACTTTCAAAATAACATTTTTAATGTTTATGTTACTTAATGGAAACCTTAGGGAAACATTCTCACTCCTAAAATTGTTAGCTGAGGGCTTGGTGTTCAGTGCATGATGAAATTGACATGTTCACTCATACCTGAGTGGTTATAGCCTGAAATCCATCCGTGACTCTGACAGTTAAGTTGTAATAAGATTTTTTGCCTGCATCAAGACGTTGGGCTTTGATGATACTCCCTGTGTTCTTCTCAATGTAGAAGTCCTGCTTATCATCACCACCTGAGATACAACATCAGTGGTTAGTATAGCGTGCTTCACATGTTTTGTGATTTATCATGCACACCTCTCAATGAACCTTTGTACATGAACCCGTATGCATTACTTTAGGGCTAAGTGTTGTGACAACAGGATTCAAATAAACTGTGATTCCCATGCAACCCAACAAAAAATCTGTCATAATTTACTCACATGGGTTTTGTTAACACGTAACTGTGAGTAAGTAATGACAGTGTTCAATTTTTTGTGAACTACCCCAGCATGAGCAACGTAAGTGCAGAGTAACTGGATGACAAGCCTACGTGAGCAACCAAAAGCGTGATGAAAAGCATCAGCACAGATTAAACATATGTTTTAGAGTATGGGTACCAATTACGTCTCTGGATAACACCTGCGTGAGGGTTTGATCTTATACTCTCCTTTGAGAATAAGGCCGAAAACAAGGTCACATCAGCAGGGCACCTCTGAGTGACAGTGTGCATGAGATCAGCACTATTGTTTAAGGGATAATATTTGGCACGTGCATGAAAAGACCAGACGTCTTTCACAGTGGAGGTAAATTCATGCTTGCTTCAGCAGATGGTGTTTATTAAGAATTCCACCTATTGAAGGTTTTTTGGTCTTGTTTTAATATGATTATAGTTTGATGTTTAACTTTGTTTATTTACTAATTTCACACATTAAGCAATCTGCAAACAGATCCATCATCCATCTTTTCCAAACACTGAGCGTGTCTAACACCAGTCTTTATGGAGGCTTTGAGATATGCTCTGAAGAAAGTTATTTGAAGATCAATCATATTGTTTTTGTCCAATCAATACATAATTGGCCTTTCAAGAAGAGGCTAAAAACATTGCTACAGTGAATAAAAAATCCCTGTGTCCGAATATGTCTACTTCCCTATTAAATAGTGTGCAAAAAATAGTATGCCTGAATACGTAGTATTCACAAAGAGTAGGTGAAAAACACCAGATGACCTACTGCTGAGATTCTGAAGTGCATCCAATGGACACATTGCTGTCCAATGAGACCACGTGCCAGGGAGGGGCTGTCAGATTTGAAAATGCCGGCTACAAATCAGCTATTTTTCATTCTTCAGCACAACTTCCAATAAGTTAGGTTTACGGTTAAAGAAGTAGTGCTATTGATAGATTTATGGACTCAAATAACTTCTAACTGGCCAACTACGTTTAGAAATGCTTTGAATTGATAGAAGCACGTACGATGAACTTGGTTGGAATGTCAGATTCTTAAAATGCATAAAACTGTCTCATGCATGGTGATGTCTGTTCCACCACATCAACCGTGGTATCCTGATAAAAAGATAATGTGCTTGTGTGCAAGAGTGTGTTAAGGAATGTGAATTAGCACCGGCTTTGCCATAATTATATCATGTTCAGTAGAACTCTGCTGAGATCAAATAAATCCTGTTGCCAACAGGTGAACCTTGTGATTTATTTTTCCCTCCTGCTACAATCTGTTCTGATTTATTTCAACTGGAGCACATTCCTCTCTAAATGAGTTTGCAGGCTGCAGGTAAGAATGCAGAAAGTGGAGTGAAGGTCGGGTTCAGTGCTTATCTGGAGGCAAAAATGGGTAGGTGGGACCTGATGGTGAAGCTATGCTATGAGGAAGGAGCTCCTCTGGTGCTCTGGCTTATCATCTGAAGAAATGTTCCCCCACTAAGATCTGCCTTCTGGCACAGATCTTATCACAGGATGGAAAGCTGTAACATCACAATAACACCAGACCCCCTGTACTCTACCATGTGCCCAAGACAGCTAACACTATACTAGGATTTAGAGTCTTTAATCTTGGACTACAATAACATTTCTGTCTTTTGGCCTAGCTGTTTTTATGATGGTTTCTATATGGGTTTTCCTCAGTCCTGCCCTGCAAAATTTAATTGTTCAGACAGGAAGGCAATCCCACCCCCAAACTCACAGCATTGGTTAAACCAGAAATTGACATTTTAGACCATTTAAAAAAAATAGAAAAATGTTTTGAAACCTCCACAGAGCAACAGTGTTACACTCTTGTGAAAGTTACACTCTTGTGAACCTTCAAATGGCTTACTTATAGTTATCTCTGCATATTAAACTTGAGCAGCAAAAAGCATTTTGACCTCAAAGAAAATTTCATGGTTTACTTTATAGTAACGTAATCAGCTATAACTAATATAAATCACCAATTAAAAAACAGCAATCAGAAATTTGACAGCAATTCAAAACATTGTGCAGTCAAACATGCTTTCTACACAACTTTTACAATATGTTTACACATATTGTAAGTAGCATTAAAAGAACTGTAAATGATAAAGTGTTACTTACCAATAATGTCAAACAAGAGTAGATTCTTAGTTATTTCTGTACGGACGATCCCCACCATATCTGTGACAGGATCTGTCTCCATAACCACATAGTTGAACGGGGGCTCATCAAATGCCAGCCCTTCAGAACTGGACTCAGGCTGAGGCAGCCACTCAACATGCAAACGGGCCTTAGACAATCTTGGAGGACTGCCGTGGTCTGTTGCCTTTATCTATGACATTGAAAGAGAAAGTCGAACAAAATGTGAAATTTTTTATCCACTCTCAAAATATACAAAAATGCATCTTTTTATGTATATTTAAAAAGCTGCAATCCATAACGTTTGCCTCTCTACCACCATCTCTGTTTCACACATAACATTCTTTACATTTTCTTTACATGGATGATAGGTTTAAATGTTAAACAACTGCTGTAGAAAGCTGCACTATCTACAATACCTAGACATGCGATATAGTAGTCCAATCTTCTTCTTTCTGTTTACAGATTGTTGTTTTTCTGTGACATCAGACCTGACCATTCAAATTTTATAGAATTATTACAAACTTACCATTGTGAAGGAGATTGTATTGAACACTGATCTGTCATGTACTTGCTCAAAAAAATGTTTTTGTTCATTTTTCCCTTAGAAAGGTTACGGATTGCAGCTTTAAGTAGATTTACTGTAATATACTAATGCAATACCGTCAAAATACTGTAGTTGCCTCTAACAAACTCTCCTCTAACTGTCACCACCCCAGTCTCAGGATGGATATCATAGCGATCCTCAACACTGTCTTCCAGGCTGTACGTGACCATCCCATTGGGCCCCACGTCGTCATCACGGGCAACCATCCTGTAAATGTCCTGCGGCTCGGCCGTGCTCTGCCGTTCAGGCAGTCTCACCTGGAAAAGCTTATGACTGAACTGAGGACTGTTATCGTTCTCATCCAAGACTTCAATAACTACGGTCGCAGTGGAGCTTAATGATGGAGCCCCTTCATCTGATACCATCACCTAAACAACAGTAGGGAGGGCAACAGTCATGAATATCAGGTGCACATATCACAGGGTGTTTCATTTGCAAACCAAAGCCACATCTGTGGTTTAAATAAACAAAAGATATGGGGCATTTTAAGCTTCGGTTGCATGCATTATGAAAGAAAAAATGATTCAATTATCATGCACAAAATAAACCTCATTAACTAGAAGCAAAAACAATAATTAAAAATAATAACAAAATTATTTTGGAGGGCATTATAGGCATGTTGCCGTGAGGCAGCACTGTGCTGCAACAGAAAGAAATTAATTAACACTTGCTAATGTTGGATGCTCAACAGAACTGTATAGAATTGGCTCTTGGTTAACTCTTTATTCAAATATATTTAAATGTTAAGCAAATGCTAAAAAGTTAAAAAGATTTCATACTTGATAAAGAAAATAAAAATCCATTCATTTGCACAATGGTGCCAGTAGGCAAACACACAATTTATAATGTATTTAAAAATTTACTCACTGAAATGTGAATTACATGATGTACCAGGCCAAAAGCAATTTTAAAATGACGAGTAAGACATTAAAATAATGTCTTAACATTCAAAGTCATTCCTTCTCTATTCAACATTACAGCCATCCCACACAGCACACTTTATATAATGGTGCACCCCAACAATAAATATCCATTATTACCATTAAAATCATGTCAAACATTTAACTTTGCACGAACTAACAGCCTTACAGGACAGCCTGTTTGACAAAATAATAAACTTTTGAATTGCAACATAAATTTGAAGGGTGTGTGTGAAGTGACCCTCATTACTTTAAGATGTTTGTTTTTATTGGAGAGAGTTTGAGTCTTCAGTCGTTTTCTAGGTTGTGCAGGTTGTGCTTGTATTTTTATAATTTTTATAATATGTGAATGAATTATTATACAATTTTTGTAATATCTTTATACTGTAATAGCTGCGCGTTTCCGGCGTCTGGAAACGTGTGGTGACGTAATGCACGGAAACTTAGTGCGGGGTTACAATGAGAAATGACAATGTAAATGTAGGTGTTTGTATATGTATGTGTAAAGAGTGATGCCTACTCACGATTGACCCCAAATGATATGTTTGGCTATTCGGTCGGTCAATTTATTTTACATTGACACAAGCCATGTGTACATCATTAGATACGACCCAAGATGGAGTAGACGGCTTCGGAAAAAGGCTGTCTGTACACCAAAGGGTGCACATATTACATTTATGCATTTGGCAGACGCTTTAGTCTTTAAGCGACTTGTAGTACATTTAAGTCATTGGCATTGTGTCAGTACATGTGCTGCCTGAGGATCAAACCCACGACCTTTGGCGCAGCTACCGCAATGCTTAAACTGCAGGAGCTGCAGCAACATATTCATTTCGCCTGAGAGAAATACGTAAACTCAGTTTGAATGTTATTTTAGTCTTAAATTAAAGTTTTAAATTAAAAAAAGGTTTGCGTACCCCCGTCATCCAGGGGTGCTAGTTTGGGAGCCACTGCTCTAATATGTGTCATGTGGTTGTGAAGTTTATAAAGTAGGTTGAGACTGTTAATGTAGTAACAAACTGCAGCATGTTCTCAACAGTCAGGATTAGGCCTGTGCATCATGACCTAGTAAACATAAGAAAGCAAATGAACCAACCTCAATAATATGCTCTGCTTTTTGTTCCCGGTCCAAGGCTGTGAGCGTGCTGATCACACCTAAACAAACATACAGGGAAAAAAACAGACGGACTGAGAAACGACAGGGCCTTTAGATGGACGGCACACCTGTTCAGTCCCGTCGTGTGCCCATTTTACTTTCTCTTCCCACAGCTTTGTTTTTAAAGTGTTGTTTTGTTTCACAGTTTATAGTAGGTCAACCTGTGGTGTACCAGCTGTGGGAACAACGGTTATTATTCATACCGCGTCAGCAAGGACTTAGCCAGCGTTAACACATACTAAGAGTATACAAGAGCTCAATACCCCTGCAGAAGTGCTAAAACACAGTGTTATGGATTAGCATAAGAGGTTTTCCGATGTCTTTATATGACTGAGTGTTAGGGGGTTGGTTAGATTTCAGGCTAAGAGTGGACAAAATGCACCAGTAGCTGCAGTTTACCGCCACTGCAATAAACACTTGAAAGTGTCATTTCAGTGGAAGAGGACAGGCAGGGAGACAAAGCACCCACAGCGTCTTTCAGCCTCTGCAGCACTGAAAACAAATCCTGCTGGGCTTTTATGAGGGCCTGTATTTAGGCAGGTGATCCTGGAAGAGCAATTCCAGGAAAGTGTGGTTTCGACATTAATGCCCATCCGTGGAAAGCCTGCCCTGTCGTGCGTGGTACAACGGATAGACTCGGAGAGACTAGATTTGAAAACGTCTTAAGAGCTTTTAACATTCAGATATAAATCAAAACATATGAGAATATAACCAAAAAAACATGCTTTGTTTTAAGGTATCCAAGAGCATTTGGCATTTGATGATGTGAACTGTAGTCCCAACCCACCCAAGGTTTATTTATCTAATCTGTTTGCTTGTTCTAGAATATATATCTGTTAATATAAATGTGCTGTTTTGTGTTGCTAAGCTGTTAAGGCGGATAGCTTAGTCACAATGTTCACTCTAGTGATGAATCATCCGTGCTTGTCTTGTTCTGACATGGAGCTGCTTGAGAGAACTTGAGAGAGAACCGTAGTCCTTTTAGCCCTGGGGAAAAAGCTAAACAGCACTGAAGTGTGATTTGTTGCTGTCTCTGCAGCTGATTTAGCTCTTGAGATGTAGCATTGATTTTATTACCCTTTCATATTCATTTTGCATTCTCCTTGATCCTCTCCTGGACTGTACATCCATACAGTATTCATAGAGAGCTCTCTTTCTCTTTTAAGAGTAATGGTTGAATGTCACACCAGTTTTATGAAAGAAGTTTCGCTTCAAGCTGGCAGCTGCCATCCTAACTTTGTCTACTAACAGTGGAAAGGACAAAGCATTGAATTTTTTTAACCACTACAAATGCCTCAAAAGGCTCATTGGTACGATGTATCCTTTATATAATGCACCCCAACCCCCTCTGTTCTTCTTTGTAATTCTTGTCTATTAGCACAGGGTGGGGCAGATAAAACAACAAAAGGACAAGACTTAGTAAAGACAAGTGTAAGCTTGCAACGCTGGTTAATGCGGTTCTAATTTTCATAGCTACTGTTCAAAGGCCAGGTTAAGCTGCAAAAAGGGTCAGAGGTGTTGTGTTTTGTGATTGTGCACCTCCATGGGCCTGCTAAACAACTCTTCTCACCCATGACCCAAAATTACACACACTGATCACAGTATTCACAGTAATTAGAGAGTCTATTCATTGTGCCCTTCACGTGGCATACACCCGTTACATAAAACATGTGCCTAGACATGTCTGATCAATTTGTTAAGAGACTATTATCAGACGAGATGAATCACCATTTAGATGAATCACCACCAACAACTTTTCAGGTCAATAGTTGTCTCATTTTTATAATGGGGTAAACTTGTTAATGAGAACTTTCAGAGGAATCTTTTCGTAGAGTTTACCTGTTTTTGCATCTATGGTGAAATAAACACGCTGAGAATCAAGGATCTGGAAAGTTAGTTTGCCCTCAGAGGACTTGTCCATATCAGTGGCAGATACTTTAAGAACAGATTTGTCCTTTGGCAGATTCTCTTGCACTGAGGCAAAATAAACAGGTTGGGAGAGCTCAGGGGGATTGTCATTAATATCCAAAACCTCAATGTAGACCTCAGTCCAGGATAGCAGTGGTACAGTGCCCAAATCTGTTGCATAAACTGTCAGCCAATAGTGTGGCACAGCCTCACGATCCAGAGGACCTGCAGTCTGAATGACACCTGCAAAACAGAAATGTCTAGAATCAATAGGAGTGAACATTTTTAAAGGAAACAGGCAATAATGACACACTAAGGTACATTAAGAAATTGTACAATCATTGTGCATGTTTTTCCTCATATTATGTTAAAGTAATCACATGCTGTTATGTTTAATTTTCACTATCCACTATACTATAGTTCCTGGAAGTATTGCAAAACCCAGTTATTAAGAATCCAAAGAAGAATGATATGTTGTGTATAATGTATCCTGTAAAGATACACTATATAGCACACAGGGTTATAGAAATGCCTAAATGCCCTTAACTCAAAGACAGAAGACAGATAAACATGATGTATTGTTTGCCTTAACATGTTTATGGTACTATATGTGAAATACCTGGTCTGTTTGAACATGCATGGTAAAGTTAATGAATATCCACAAAGAATTTTTCCTGCCTGTAAGACATGAAATATTGTAAAGTAAAGCATGTAAGACATGAAATATTGTAATCACAAACATACCTGTTTCTTCATCAATCGTGAAGACGCCAAGCCCTGAGCCATCATGGATGTAGTATCTAACTACCCTATCTCGTCCAAGATCGCTATCTGCAGCGGTCAGTGTCAAAACTGAGGTTCCTATTTTAGCATCCTCCATAACCACAGCACTGTGTACAAACTGAGTGAAGAGAGGCCGGTTTAGATTTTCATTCACATCTAACACTTCAACCTCAATGAAACATGAAGATGATAACGACCGGGGCTTCCCATGATCTACAGCTCGAACAGTAAGATTATAAAATGGCTGTCTTTCAAAATCCAGCTCACGTTCCAGAGTCAAGCAGCCTGTGGAGGTATCCAGGAAAAAAGTTCCAGCTTCACTGTTCTTCAAGTTGTAGCTTATAATACCTCCACTCTCCAGATCAAGGTCGAAGCCTTCAACCCATAACAGCACTGTGCCAAGAGGAGCATCCTCTGGAACTTTGACCCTGAAAACTGTGGGTACAAACTTAGGAGGAGTATCATTAACATCCTCTAGTATGACCACCAGATCTACCAATGAGAAAAGCTGGGGGTCCTGCTTGGCTTGATCTCGGGCCTCAATTGTTAGGTCATACCTACTAAAGGTTTCTCTATCTAAATGCTGAGTTACCTTCACCACCCCTGCGACTTCATCAATCTTGAACAAATCTGTGAAGGTTAACAGAGAGTATTTAAACACTCCATTGTCATCAAGATCAAAATCCACTGCGTTGACCTTGAAGATGCTTTTGTCAACCTCTGTGTCTTCTGGGATCCTTACAATATATCTTGGCTGGGAAAATAATGGCGGATTATCATTTGCATCTTGAATGCTCACAGCAAGCAATTTCCAAGTGGAGGTTTGTGGAGAGCCCAGATCGTACACTGTGATGTTCAGAATATAAAACTCTTTTTGCTCTCTGTCCAGTGCACAAATAACTGTAAGATCTCCTGTGTTCATGTCAATAGTAAAACACCCATCTTCATTCCCACTGGAAATCGCGTAGACAAGCAATCCATTAAAACCAGAATCATTATCAGTGGCATTAAACCGCAACACATATCCGTGGAGAGCAAAATCCTCCCTGATGTCAATCGAGCTTGGTGTGCCTATAATAAACTTTGGCGAGTGGCGGTTAATTATATGAACATCAGAGATAGACTCTTCTTCTTTGACAGTAAGAGAAGGTTTAAATGATTCAATAAGCTTTTCTGTCAACTGTCTAGTAATTCCTGTCTCTTCGCAATGTGCGGTGGCTCCTGTTCCCTTGGCTGTTACGCGCACAGTTACAGTATTGGGATCAGCATTATATTTGCCATCTGTTGCTGTTATTTTAAGTGTGTATAAGGAATTATCTGTGTCTACATAATGGGGAATGGGCTTGGCAAGTGTAATGGTGCCAGAAACAGAGTCAATAGCAAACAATCCATCATCATTTCCAGACTGTATTGTGTATATAATCTGCTGCAGCTCATCCAGATCAAGTACTGACATCTCTGCAATACTCTCTCCCACTGCAAAGTCCTGGGGTATGGAGACATTGCACGCCACCCGCTCAAACACTGGAGGGTTGTCATTGATGTTGATCATGGTGATGGTTAGAGAACATTCACTCACTCTACTAAATGGGCTGCCGCTATCAGAGGCCCAGATTCTCAGGTGGTACCACCTCTTCATGAGTTCATAATCAAATTCCTCAGAGGTAGAAATCACCCCAGTCAGTGGGTCTATACTGAACGGCACAGGAGCTGTGTTTGCTATTGCATAGGTCACAAAACCGTTGTTATCTTTATCAACATCAATGGCAGAGACAGCTAAAATGCTTGTTCCAATTGGAACGTTTTCAGGCAGAGACGCTTGGTATGAGGGTAATGTGAATCTAGGGGCATTATCATTTTCATCAATGACATCCACAGTGATTCGAGTTATCGCTTCTCCATCATTTACTGTGACATCAAACTCATAATGAGATTGCTTTTCAAAGTCAAGAAACTGAGTGGTTACAATTACACCAGTTTTGGCACTGATTTTAAATTTGTGGCTATGTGGGTTTTCCTTGATCCTGAAAGTCACATTTCTTAAACTTAGACCCACAGATACTCTAACAACATGACTTTTCGGTGGAGAGAATTCGCTAAGGGTGGCGTGGTAGTGTTCCTGTTCAAATTTTAGGGGTTTATGTTGAGGTGGAGGGATATGCACTTTTTTTATTGCTGTTAGCAAAGGAGGATTACTCCTGTCTTTTGCCTGAAGAGAAATGTTTAATCCAAATGGGTTTTTTGACCAGTCAAACCATTTTGTTGAGAGCAGCTGAAAGCCATCCTCCTGCAAAGCAGGTGGAACAATCTCAAAGCTCTTCAGTGGATCCCCTTCAACTATACTTAAAGATGCCACGTTCTCCTTCTCCTTGGGTTCCATCTTAATGTTCACGCTTATTGTTCCATCATCCATGTGAGGATTTGCTGCACTAATGGGTGTGATCAGGGTAAAGTTTTTCATTACCTTTTGTACAGTTACAACAACCGTTGCCACATTTCCAAACTTTTGCACGCCAGAGATTTTCTTTGTCCTGTCCTCTGCCAAAACAGTGAGGTCATACCGGTCTCTCTGACTAGCATCAAGTCTCTTGACAAGTGAAACAGTCCCAGTAAAAGGATCAACAGCAAATGGGTGGGACCTACTGGTGAACGAGTAATAAAACTCAGCATTGCTGCCAATATCAGCGTCTGTTGCACTTACTCTCACCAGGCTTGATTTGATTGGTGTGTCCTCTTTGATTAGCACATGATAAGAGGCAGGGTAGAAGAGCGGTTTCAGATCATTTGTGTCCAGCACCTGGATCAATACCTTTGTTCTAGCCTTGTTGTCATAGGTGCTTTCTGTAGCCTCAACAGTAAGAGTGTAGATGTCTCGTACCTCTCTGTTGAGCACAGCTGAGTTACTGCTACGGGTTTTGATTCTTAGAAAGCAGAAATCTCCGACAGATACCTCCTCAGTTTTGAAAAGACCATCATCATCACCAGCAACAATCTTGTACTTGATGTCCCAGAAGAGATCAGATAGTGTGATGCCCATCCTGACAGGGGCCTCCACATAGGTCCTGGGGGCGGAGTTCTCATAAATGCTGGCATTATACAAATGATGGGTGAACCTCAGCAGAGAGTTGTCTTTAAGGAGGCTCCCCTGACATCTGGTTATGGTTCCTAGGACAGCTATGACAGTGAGAATTATGGCTGAATCTGTAAAGGCCATTCTCCCTGTCTCAGCATGGATCTGCAGACCTGAAAAGAAGGAAAGAATATGTTTCAAGAGAATGTTTTAAGTTTTTTAATTTACCTGACAGGTTTACACATGATATGGTCTTGATGACCAGTGTGTAAACACAGACTGAATGTCTAAAGGGATAGTTCACCCAAATATTAACATTTGTGCATAATTTAGTCATCGTCACGTCATTTCAGACTTGTATAAATGTTTTATTTCTGAGGAACACAGATACAAGCAGAGAAGATATTTCACAGTACGTTGGAAAAAAACAACAGTGGCACCCTTTGACTTCCATTGTATCGACACAAAACCACTGAGACATATTTGAAAGTATCTACTTTTTTGTTCCATAAAAGATAAAAAGTCATACAGGTTTGAAATGACATAAGGGTGAGTAAACAATAGAAATTTTTTACATTTTGTGTGAACTATCTCTTTCATATACACACATACATTTACTTTCCAAAATTCCATTGTTACCTAGTAAAAGATCAAGGTTAGGTATTTTGCCTCCTTTTTACATGTCTTGACAAGCTAGAGCTGTGTACAACAAATGCATTTTCACACGGTTTAGCCAGTTGTTGTCAAATACAATTAGCACATTTTGACATCTGCAGTAGTATATAGTAAAACTGTATAGCACTCGGCTGAAGAAAAACTCAGAGAAACAATTTTATGCCTATATACAGTACTTTTTTAGCTTGCTTTATAAATTACGTTTATGTATGATAACAATTCTTAAAGCCATAAATCTCTGTCTCGCTATCTTCCTGTCTATCTTTCTGTCTCTGTGTGGGGCGGGTGGGAGGGTTATCATAGAGGCACTAACACAGTCATCCATTTCATACTGGTGAGGGATACAGGAATATAAGGTTTGCGTGTGGGTAACTCACAGCAACAATGCCTCAATGTTTTTCAACTGATCTGAAAGCTTAAAAAATCCAGCTTGTAAAAGTTGTGAAATCCCTCAGGGTGAGTCTGTTAGCAGTAGGATGTGCTGTACTACCCTGCAGCCAACACTCTCACAGTTACCTGTCACCACACGCTCAGCCGGGCGGCAGAGACTCTCAGATCCTATTTCACTATCAGATCTCTCATTTTGCCAGTTTCGATAGATTCAACCACCTTTATGGATACCGTGAACAGATTAACATGCTGTGGATACTGTGTAAAATAATAACCCAAAACTGAAGTGAAACAAGCAGACTGTTACAAAAGCAACATCATATGTAGCATGTTTTAACCATACTGCTGTAAAATATTATTATTAAAGCAAAGTTCAGTCGATTTGTGTATCTTTCCTTTTCTGTAAAATGCATAGAACTCTTGTGAGTACTACTTTCTCCTGTACGTTTGTAATGGTTTGTGGTGCATGAGTTTATGGTCCCTGCTTTAACTTAAAACCGACTGGATTATGCTGTAGCTCTCTCGGTCGGTTTATTGTTTGCAAAAGTTGTGGCCACAGCCAAGCATCAACATGCCCACAGATGCGTCATTTTCAAGAGAACAACTAGTTCAACCGTAGTGGGGAATTATGAATGACGTGGAAAGCCACTTCAACTGCCAAAACTTTATGTGAAATGCAGCCATTTTTGCTTGTAGTAAGGAAATGGGTGGATGTATTTGTCTTGTGAAAGGATAAAATATTAAATCCTTACTTCAGAAAGACCAAATTCACAATATACAGGGAAGATCCTGATCATAGTGTTTGCTATTTGTCTATGTTATGAGAAGGACATCATATCGTGTCTTGGCTTGTCATCTCTTTAGAAGAGATTGATGATGTTTGTAAGTTCTGTAATGATAATAAATCAAACTTTATCTCATTTATTTACCGCTAATAACTTCAATCAGGCCATTAAATAATAAATCCACAAATTTATGTAACATATTGGAAAGAAGTGTTTCCAAATTCTCCATAAACGTTTATTTTGTATGAGTGTATGCTACAATGGAATGTTTATATATGTGATATTTTAACAATAAAAAACATGGACAATACAATATATTGCTGATTCCTTGTAATCTACGTTCCTGATAAGATAAATTAATTATTTGGAATAAAACCTAAATTTCCTCAGATCCACTTATTGTCATGCAGAGGTCTCCAGAGAATGGATGGTTTAATCCCTCTTTATTTTACTCTGGCCAGTGTCCATCATCTTATTGTTATTATATTGTTGATGAACTTCTGTGTCATCCTCAAAATGTTTGATATATAATCAGCTCACAGTTCAATAATGCTCTCTGATAGTTGCACCAGGACATTATGTGTAATATAAGACATTACAATATGTATTTCTTTTGAAATAATATTCTGTATTGACCAAAGTCACGGTAGGCCTTAATGCCATAATGTGATCAGTAAACAGGTTAACTACAGTAATGTGGTGGATGGCAGCTGGACGGAGAATTAAATATTCTGAACGAAACAAATGTTGGTTTGAAAGTTAATATTAAAAATGACTGACTTGCTTTATCACTAGCATGTTTGACCACATACAGAGACATGTGAAGCACACTTTCAGTTTGCACGTGTAGTAAGTAGCACCCTCTAGGTACCAGGTTCATCATTATTTATTTAAATAAATACTTCTGTGTTTGGCAAAAGGAAAAAGTTGACATACAAGGACAGTTACATTTGTTTCATTGCAATAGTTTTAGTACCAACTTAACCATAGCCCACAATAATGTTATAATGTTCACCATAACAAAACAACAAGATTAATACAATTCCATAAACACAAAACATCACTAATACAAGACCACATAGACTCACACATTTTAAACAGTTTTCTGAAACCATTCATCTACTCCAAGAACTCAGGCAGAGAAGTTTAGCAAACTGACACCACATGTCTGACATTTCAGAGACATACCTGAGGTCCTCGATTCCAGCAATGCATAAAAGTTTTTTCAAAGTCCTCACACCTTTGGTGCAACAGTATTCCAGTGCGGCAATAAAACGAATCGCTTTTCATCCATAATGAACGGGAAAATTCTTCCAGAGAAGCTAACGTTGACGGTTCCAGTCAATTTAGCATGCTCATGACTGCAGAGGGTTGAAAGGCTGTTGAGACACCTTATTCCCTGAGGAATCAGGTTCATCATCTCCTCCCCAGTTCTGATGACATTGTCCCTCCCTCTAAAGTCCTCCCCCCTTCCCTTAAACTCAGCCCAACACCCATGAGCCATCAGCCAGGCTCAAACACACAGATTGGAGGCGTTTTCTATCTTTTCTTGCCCTCCCTCTCTCTCTCTGTCTCTCTCTCTGTTTTCTGTTTGTTTTGGAGTTTGGGTGAGGTAGAGTTTTACAGTGCTCAGTTTTGCCCAAACCATACCACAAAGTTATAAAACTCTCCCGTTCAGAGAAAATACACAACGCTTGTTTCTTGCTCTGATCATTTTATATTATGCTCTGATAGGATACGCCAAGTTTTTGCCTCGTGGTATATGGAGAGAGCTCAGTGGTTTTGAGGTTTGTGGACAAAATATCGAAGCAGATTTAGGAAAATTAGTACCTAAATACATCACGATAAAAAGCTAAACACAAAACCGCTCCAATGGATTCCAGAAGGCAATTAGCTATTCTTAGTGCTCGCGCTTCTGCTAACAGCCTGAAGCACATAGTCTTTGTCTAATTGTTATGTAAACAGAGAACACTGTTCACACTCAGACCGACTGTAGCTCAGTGTTTGTAATGTTGAGACTTAAGAAGATCAGCACTTCTTCAGTGGTGAAGTTCTCCACAAAAAAGTTCTCCACTGTTGATCCTCCACAGTCCATTTGTGACAGAGACCCAGAATGGCTCCAGAACTGTACACTGATGTACGACAGCACTTTTCTTATCTACCTACCCACCAGAGATGATGTAAACAGACCCCATGCACGGTGCCAAGACCTGCCATGGAGTGAGAGAGGATGTGCACATGGACCCAGCCAGCAAGGGAGCAGGCATGGCCCACAAATAAGACCCAACAGACGGTGGGCACCAGGCCACTGGCAGCAGGTGGACTTTACCGAAGTGCACTTTGAAGATGAAGTGAAAAATGTGAAACCCTAAGGGTATGAGAGGAAAATTTAGCACAAAAGCCACCTGCATGTCGATTTTACAATGTCATTCCTTTGGACAGTTTTATGAGTGAATTATAGCCGTTTTCATATCAGTAGTTGTAATGAAAGCAATAACTTCCTCTTCTTTTAGATTTTCCACTGATATGACATGATTCTGTACCATATCTTGGTAATGGATCGCTCACCACCTACACAAAATACATTGAAGGAATCTGTTTAATCCCAATGCTCACAAACTGAAAGATACGAAGCATTTGTTGGCACAGCGTGAGAGTGAAGCCTGCAAAATAAGCAGCCTTGTCTGGTTTGACAAAGATGCGATGATTTGAGTGATGTTTCTGTTTTATCCGCTTCCTCCTCAGATAAAACATTGACCTTTTCTTATTGTGAGCTTGTCAGAGTCTCCGTACTGTATTTTCATTTGCCTTTTACATTAGCAGTTAGCGGGAAATGAAAGATAAGCATGATGATAAGAGTAACACGATGAACGAGAAGTGGAATTCTGTGAGATAATTTGACTGATGTTCAAAGAATGTTCATGGTTAATGTTTTCAGAGTGATTTTGTTTGTGAACCTCTCTTAAGTGAATGTTTCATTAAACAAGACAAAATTGCTGATTAAAAAATGACTTTTGTGGTGAAAGTGTTTCAAGAGAACTGACTATAAATACGTCTGTGTCATTCTGATCTGAGTACAAATGAACGTTTTCTTTTAATTGTTCCATGAATTGTGATTCCTGACATTATTAATGTAAATTAGAATAAAGAATCTACGCTGTGAAAAAAAAACCCACTGAAAGCTTTGATTTTATAAACCCTGAATGTTTAAGTAAATGCACTTTTGCTTCCACGTTAAATTTCATCACTGATGAAAAAGTCAAGCTGAAACTCTTTTTTTTTACAATGTTATAAAGTTACACAATGACAATAGCAAACGCTGCTCACACAAAACTATGAGCAATACTGTAACTAACAATGAAAATAGTGTGTGATCAAATTTCTGTTACGTTTTCGTGCCCTCTGGTAAGGGTAAATCATAACCTAAGTCATTAAAATAATACCCAAAACCTTAACAGAGACAACAAAAACTAACTGTACACATGACATCAGACAAACAAACATCAGTAATGATTTATTGGTACTTATATTTGCAGACAGCTGATGAAGAGAAAGTACTATTAACCATTGACTCCCATGACAGTCCACTGGCTGTTAGACAGACATGGTCGTTTGTCTGTCAAAGTGATGAACTGATGAATGACAGAAATTCACAGCTGTCTGCAGCGTGTAAACACTTTCCTGCAGTCTGTGAGCACGTGGCTGACAGACACATCAGTACATTGGCTGAGATTTAGTCGTCAGCTCTGGACATGCTACCAGCCTTGTGTTTGGTTCAGTCACACTTAACTTATACAAACAACTTGTCTTGCATTGCATTTTTAAAGAAAACAGTATTTCTGTCACATCATTTTAAAAACACAGATTGCCTACAGTAGTTCCTTTAGGGCTATAATAATTAAAACCAAGTCAAAACTTTGGCAAATGCAGGTTTTTATTTATAGTAAATAGACAGTGATTAAAGCTTGTTATCAGCTTAATGAAGAATCACCACTGTGAGTTTGCCCACAACTGAAATTCATGTTTCATTTTCGATTAGTCACTGAGGTGTTGCTGGTCTGAAACCCAACGCCCTCTCTCTGACCTTTTCTCTTTATTTCCAAGCCATTTTTCAGTCACATAGTTTTGACAATTAGGCAACAGCGTTGATTATTATGAGAGCTGCAATATGTTCAAACTGTGGTTACAGGAACAATAAGCAGGACAGAAGATACAAAAGAGCAGTTTTACAGCCACGCTGACAGATGCTCATGATATTCGTTTGCTTGTAAAACCTGATGAAAGTTGCTATGAAACAAACACAGAGAAACACCTCAGTACAATGAAACGCGTTTGTTTGTGCAATATCAAATAATTTACTTGTATATGCCTACCCTCCTGTTTCTGCTGAGTGTAAAATTGTGAATTCATAACTTCATTGGTTGAAATATTAAAATAAAAATGCATGAAGAATGTTCTTACTAGACAGAATAAATTAAAACAATTGTGTCCAGTATCCCAGCTAACAGGGAATGTTCTCAGAATGTTGGCCAATGTTCCCTCAAAGTTATCAAAAATATTTTTGCATTACTGTTAGTAGAACTCTTCTAATGTTATACATCATATATCAATGTTATTTTTAAGTAGTTAGTGGAAGGTTTTAAAACATTACTGAATTTAAAAATGTGTAAATAACCAAGCAAGGATGTTAACACAACATCTATAAGACTAGACATTTTGAACGTTCCTAGACCATTTTTGTTATCGAATGAAAATGTTAGAGAAACATTCATACAATCTAAAATTGTTAGCTGGGATACTGAACATTTGAAATAAAGATGCTCCGATATTAGTTACATAAACTCAAATTGTTATTTATGTGGCATTCAGCCAGCAACAATGAATAATGGATAACTTGGAATGACCTCTGATTGACATGCTGGCCAGTGAACAACGCAATAGCTGCTTTGTGTTTATTGTGTGTGGTGCTGTCAAATAAAGAAAGATGAATGCATTAACTGCACCATTAGAATGAGAGCAGCTGCTCGCAGCCTGCATAGCAATTCACACTGAGATCACGGTGAGAGCGGCAGAGGACTGAGATGGACTGTGAGTTTGAGCTCACTTATGTCAGTCCACCTCTGCAATGCTAATCGAAAGATTCCCTCGCTGAGTGCTTCAATAAGATAATGAAGGTTTCATCAGAGCAAATCAGTGGGTATTACGCTTTTTTGACAGGGAAGACAAGATCCCCCATATTATTATACAAATCAGGTGTTCGAATGGAGAGATGTTAATCTGTATTGACTCGCAGCTCCAAGCACAGCTGAATGTTATCTTATTCAGCTCGTGCAAGCAAAAATGACACTTCTGCCTCACGGATGTGTGTTTTGGAGTGTATTGTCCAAGTGCATAAAAAATTCAGATCAATACAACAGACAACAAAACCTATTGTGCATTTAAAACGTCAACTACACATAATCATAAAAGTTTCAAGCGTATCCCTCTACAAAAGGTTTATGTTTCGATTGCTCGACTGCTTGCACGACATGATGTGCAATGATGTGTCACTGCAGACAGGACAGGTTAATCACATGCACTCCCTCCTATTCAAAAGTACAGTATGCCACCCCATCTTTTACCAGAGATGAGAGCAATTTTCTTTCAACAGACCTTTTTTGTATGAGAGTGGAGGAAATGGATGGAACACTTCGTTGTTAAATATTTGTGAGTTTTCCTTGCAGGTACAAAAAAAAATTGGATCGAAGTCACTTAGAAAAATAAGGACTTGTCTGAACTCCCCTGTGAGTGTGAATTGTTGTTTTGATTGTAGCTGCCCTGTTGAAAGAAACAGTTTTGCCGGTCACCACCATATGTTGTGTTTTGGATGCTGGTATGCTGGTTTCCCTGCCAGGCTTTTTAGCTATCTTTACTATCTTAACCAGCTTCCCCTGAACAACCAGCTTATCAGAAAGACCATGCTGGTTGAGCAGCATTTGTTGCTGTTGTGTGCTGGTCCACAAGCTAGACCAGTACCTAACCAGAACTAACCAACATAATCAGAATAAAACCTCATGTTAGTCTAAGCCGTTGGTAGTTATGCTAGTCTAAGCAGGGTGGAGCTGCCAGGTTTAAACACCCAACGTTTCAGACAGTCTGGAGAATAAAATGCTCACCCACTGAGTACAGCCACACACAATTCAGTTTTTTCTTTACAAATGTAAAGTTTTATTAGTTGTGTGAAGACAAGGACAATATGTACACTAGTTCTCTTAGAGACACATGAATTTTACATGTGCAAAAACACAAGGTCACACGTGAAAAACATTTAACATCTGATCATTTGTTTGCACAAGGAATTTATGTGCCTTTTTTGTAAGAGTTTGGAGTTTATTTTAACACTTGATGTTGAAACTCAACAATGGTAATTTTGCTGTGTATGAATTAAAATGTATTACTCAGAAATCATTGACTATGTTAATGCCTTTTTTGTTGCTATTGTGGTGTTTTTTTGTTTTGTTTTAATAATATTATTATTTTTTCTTATAGGGGAGCCCCTGGTCCTTAAATGCTTTCATTATATGCAAAAGAGGTTTTTATTAAAGAAATATAATTTTAAAAAATGACGACAGAACTTCTTTCTTGAAGTCAGATTTATGCAATACTGTACATTTACCCAAAAAACAAAACACAGACAGTTAACAAACTGTATGTAAAACAAATTCTTTTGTTTATACATAAACATTACATTTATGAAAGAAGCACTATTTACCCATAGCAGCTAAAAACAGTAGTTTAATATATTAAATGAGGCAGAAGGAAAAGCTGTCTTTATAAAAGGAGGGTGGGACACGTGTTTCCAGCTGTCTAAGGACTGTTGGGTGTAATTACTGCTTTTAAGTGTGTATTCCAGCATGCAAATCTCCCATTAGTGTAAACTGAGAGCATTCCAATTCTTTCTCACGTTATCATTCAGTCATACTGTGTATGTGCTGTTCACAAGAACTGTATTGAATTTTACTGAATTTTTCAACCCCAGTTCAAAAAGTTGGGACGCTGTGTAAAAATGTAAATAAAAACAGTATGCAATGATTTGCAAAGCTCATATACCCATATTTTATTCACACTAGAACATAGACAACATATCAAATGTTGAAAGCGAGACATTTGACTATTTCATGCAAAATATTCGCTCATTTTGAATTTGATGGCAGCAACTCCTCTCAAAAACGTTGGGACTGGGCAACAAAAGGCTGAAAGTAATTGGTACTGATAAGAAACAGTTAGAGGAGCATTTTGCAACTAATTAAGCTAATCGGCAACAGGTTAGTAACATGACTGGGTATAAAAGGAGCATCTTAGAGAGGCTGATTCTCTCGGTAGTAAAGATGGGCAGAGGCTGCTGAAATACAGCAATGCAATACTGTGCTGATTTTTTTTTTGTTAAAATATAGTCGTACAAAACAAGTCTGGGTATTACTCAACCCAGCACTGAAAGCTGTAAATATGGCAACTTATGCACTTGAGGCATTGTTGTGTGACATTTCACTATCCATCTTGTTCTGCCATGAGGCAAAACATCATGCCAACAGGGAACAAAAAGTGCTAGCGAACAGAGAACACCTTTTCTTCATGTCCCATCGTCATTACCTGGCGCTGTTCTAACCAGGCCATGTGGGTAGGAGAGGGGTGGGCAGAAGGGGGTGGTGGGCATGTCCAAATGCTGTTTCAGTGCTGGAGGAGAGAGGGCAGAATATGAAGAGCAGAAGAGGCAGATGGTGCGTGGTTGGAGAGAGAAGCGACAGGAGCAGGCCCTCTGCAGCACGCCCAGGAAATACAATCAAACTCCCAGCAGACCTGCTGTGTCTGACATACAACACATACTTCTCTCTCTCAGTCACTCTCACAGCATTACCATATACTATGATGGGAATTTGATATAACATGAATACGTCTTCCAAAAGTCACATGCATGAGAAAACTGCAGAGGCTGCAAGACTCTATACATTTTTTGTTTTAATACAGGAGCAAAATCAGTTTCATAGTAAATACGAATGAATGAGGTCACTTTAACTGCAGTGTTAACTTTGAAAAATAATCTGTGTTGCCTGTAGCAGCAAGTGTTCTTTATAAAGTTTGATTCACCTTCCCTGCCTTTAACATGAAAGAATAAATCTGACTACATTAGGTTACACCAGTGAAAGTGTTCCTTAAGGGTCAGGTTGAAATATTGAAATAGCTCCCTAAGGTAATAACCGTGTTTTCACTTACAGTGTTTTATATGTGTGTATATATATATATATATAAAGCACTTGAAGCATTATAGAAGGATTTATTCTATTTATAGAAATAGAAACTGGTTTTGCCAGCAGTATCAAATTCACGGATTTGCATTGTAAATCTGTGATGACGTCCTATTGTGAAACGCATGTATGTTTTATAATTTATTGGATCCTTTATATCCCAAAAGCCTCCATCTTTCTAAACCACCATCTATTTGTATGACTTAAATTCCACTGTCCTATCAGCCATCTTTAAGGCATAACATACAGCGGTGCTCCATTTAAGCATATTGAAGTCGGCTTACAGAAGCAATAGGTGCTTTTGCTAAGGATTTGGGTCCTGCTTGTTGTGACAACACAGTTCAGCTGCTGATAGTCAAAGTGAGCTGGAGTTTTGATAAGATTAAGTGGTGATATTATTCTCATTTAGAACAAGGACCTTTTTCAGAAAGTCTGTGAATGTTAACACAAAAAGAAAGGCCACTTTGTGTGATACAAACAGATAACAGAGAATTCAGAGTGCTACACAGATATCTTTGGGTGAGCCTGTGGCCATGAAATACACCCCCACTTCCCCAACACACACACATACACACTGACAGGCCAAAGGTCTGCCAGTAAATATTCATTTTTATCTATGGAGGAGAAATCTGTCTCCACAGCAGGATGTTCATGAGGGTGATAGTATGTAATTTTGTGCAGTTTTGGTGGTGATACATTTCTGCAAAACTGTCAAACTGTAATTCAGAATACATTACAGTTCTTATATGTTCTGCAATGCTACAAAATAGCCACAAGATTCAGGAAATATCTGAATAATCTATACTGCAGCATCTATATTTATAGGCAGGTTGTAGAAGAATATATAAAGGACAAGAAATCTGAACTTATACATCAGATTTCTATGCATTGCTTTAGATTTTGATCATTTTGTTTTAAAACTGAGTAATAGCTGCTATAGGCAAGTTTTCTAAACACCAACAATTCACACGTTTAACAAGTTTATTGTTAGCTTGCATATTGGCTGTTATGTTAGTAATTATAACATTTGCATGACCATATTGTACATCTCTTAATCCTACCTCATAAACAACTGCCTTAAGTATTAATAACCAGTAGGTTAGAAGTTTATTATTGCACAATTCGTAATGGTGAATATGTTCCCCATAATAAAGTGTTACCGGGTAATCCAGTTTTTCATGTAGTAACATCTAAAGTAACTGCTTTTAATCAAGTCAAAAATACTATGACTAACTCAACCTGATAGCAAGTTACACCAACAAAATAAATGACTTTTCTAATTGCTGGATCAAGTGGAAGCCCCTTAAGGTGACAATTGTGAGTATGTAATGTTAAAACAAAGTAAAGGTTTTGCACTGAGGACATTTTCTGTAACCTTTCACCCAGTCCATTATTCAACTGTAGAATGTTCTTTATCACTGTATCAGTTTCTCTCTCAGGCTTTGTCTGAGCAGGTCTGCCCGTGCAGGCAAATGCATTCACTGCGATTGCTCAACAATGCTGCAGGCACAGCTCAAAACTGGCAAAGTTGGAGCTTTCACAGGGTTTGAAGTCTCGATCGTACCACCCTTGGAGCATCTGAATCTGTCCCAGAACAACAACAACAGAATTAACTGACTTATTGGTGACATAGATTTCGTTTGTACTAGTTACCGCACAGTGAGCTTTTATAATGAGTAAAGAGACACCACGGTAAATTTTTACTATCATTAATCATTATAGTAAGAATAATAATGTGTGATTACATGCAGGTCCACAAAAAAGTGCATTTTATTTTTACTTAGTTTAATAGAACTACTGAGCACTTATGTAAATACAATGTAGCACTGAAAGCTGTTTAATACAGTGTGAACAAATATTTCATTGCGATACATAAATATAAGAACACAACAATTACATGTAGTTTATGAATCGTTCACAAATACTTTCAGTGCTCTGTCAATATATGCAGCTATTTAGCAATAGTTGTTAATTAAGTGATTTATTTTATCCATTTATATTTGCTTAATGTGGTAACATCTAAATTATTCGATTTCAGACAGAATATATGTTTAATAAGACTTTTAGGATTTGATCAAATGTAAACGGATACTTAAAGTAACAATTGCAGTTCACTGCTTCTACCCGTGCATTTATTTGTAGTGTCAATAGCAAAGGTGCACAGACCAGAGTAAGACTTGTGTATTCTGCAGGTTTAGCACCCAATCTAACTTTTGCAGTAACTAATTTCCAAAAAGAACACAACAAAGTAATCTCAGGCCAGATCAGGCAGAGAAAACATGGAGGAATATAAAATACAGTGCAGAAATGTAAGTTATACATGATAAACTTGCTCTAAGGCCTCACACAGAAGTGGCCTTTCTGTTATAAGTATGTTGGGGTTATGTGTGGATTTACTGACTACTGGCATTTACAAATGTCAGTCATATTTTACAAGCACATAAGCCTCTAGCAGGCCTCAGAACAGGATTGTGGAGAATTTTCATACAGATTATATTGGATTTTGATACACTGGGCAGCTTTGGAGTCTGGGATGGTGTTGGGAAAAGGAGAAATGCCAATACAACATTGATTCAAAACTTTCATCATAGCCGCTTATCTAAAATGTCAAATAACTGCAGTTTTCCATGCAGGAATGTCCTTGATTTATCATAAAGAAAGTGTTGAAAGTGTCCCATTGGGAAACGTCCGCTCATTTCAGCAGCGATGAGATTTGAAACAATACTGATGAATGGGAACATCTCATAATGAAAAGCTTCATAACACTGTCATGCATGAGTTCTCCTGCAGTAACATCTTCATGCAGTACCTACAGGACACATCCGTATGAGTTACAGAGTAACATTATCGCCCTGGGAGATGTGTGACTTCTTCAGAACAACTTGGCTGGCTATCTTCTGTATTTCATCTGCTTGTGTTTGAGCATATTACACAATTTACAGCTGAATGATGGACTGTAAAGAGCATGTTGCATGTGCAATAACAGATTGATGCCATGTCTTAGGATTTACCTTTGACTTACTGTATGTGTTTCAAACAGACAGAAATATATGCAGCTATAGGCTATATACAGTAAGTGCATGGTATTTGACATAAGATTATAAAGATATCTCCACTTGTAGCTCATAAAACGTTGATAATAATATATGTCGGTTCAATTACACAAACTAAACTGCAGTCTTAACAAATCAAACTATCTCTTGTATGTTTTTGTATATTTACATTTATTCATTTTAATCCAAAGCAACTTTTATCCAAATGAGAGAGCATTTAGCATTTTGCCGTAAGAGCCAACAAGCTCTTTGTTATCAACATGAGGTGGGAGCAAAAAATGTCAATTACTGAAACAAGTGAAAGTAGCAAGACAAAATGTTTTGTTCTTTATTATGATTATTATGATTATTATTATGATTTTGCTGAAAGAAATCCTCACTCGTCGTTCAAATAGTTGAGCTGAAATCCAATTTACACACATTTCTCAGTTCATAGTATGAACTGCATAGAAAAAGTGCACAGAACCAGTGTAATGTTTTTACCAACAGACTTCTCTAAGACACCAACATTTCTTTCTGTGGGACGAGAAAAATCAATGTGCAGACAATGTGACCACTTGCACACAATAGCAGCTGCACTTATGTGTCAGCCATTCAGCTGTATTACACATACTGCCCATGAACCCACATCTCAACATGTGTATACACATGTGTATACACAGCAATAATATTTCAACAACACTTTCATTCATTTAAGCAACAAAGCCTTATCTTCTCTTCAGATATACACACCGTATCTTCCAGATTTGATCTGTGCTCTATATGTTACTATTTAAAAGAAAATGTGCGCTATCATTTAGCCTTTAAAGAGTCTGTTTAAAACACGTTGATGTTGTTAGATTAAGCTGTTGATGCAAATGAGAGAATCGTTGTAATTGTGTCATAGGTCATTTTACAAAAGATATTAGATTAAGCGAAAATGCATAAAACTCGTGTTAAGTACCTAACCTCTAGCCACACAGGCAAATTTCTGCTTTGTAATTTGATAAACAGGTTTTTCCTTGCACTGTTTGTGGGGTAAACTTCATGAACAATGCACTGGATGTCTGAATAGTGAGCTGTACCTTTAAACATTAGATCTTAAACATTAGGGGATTATTTGGCACATATGGGCTGGCATTTACCTGCAGGCACATGCAGGGAGATTAAAGGTGATTCATGCACGCTTACAGAATCATCATATGGCCTGTGAATACAAGTGTTCTATTAAATTAAACCTGATCCTCTGATTAATGCACTCTTTTATGTTTTATAATGCAACACATAATTCTGATGTTAAAGAAAGCAGAATAATCCATACTGTAGTTTCTTCTAACTGTCACATGAACTTTATCCTTATGTTTTTCCTGTAGCTTAATTGATAGAGCATTGTGTTAGCAGCACAAAGGTTGCGGGTTCGATTCCCAGGGAACACACATGCTGATGAATTGTATACCTTCCATGCATTTGTAGGTTGCTTAGGATAATTTAGGATTAGGATAATCATTTGCCAAATGGATAAATGTGATCTTGGAATAGTGATTCTCCCATAGAACTGAGTGTCTGAGTGTCATTCTCTGTTTAAATGGATTTTTGTTGAATGTATTGCACTGCACAACTGGTAAAACATGGTGCCAAGATCATGGTTTAATTCCCACGGAACGCACATGCTCATACTTTTTTTAATTTTATGAGTTTAATGCCCTTCAATTAGCTCTGGATGAAGCATCTTCCAAATGCATAAAAATAAATGATGCTTTTGCTATTGTATGGTTTTATTGAGAGTTACATTTTGCTGACAAGTGCAGCTTTTCATTCATCAGGTTCACTTCACAAATACAAGATCTCCATCTTGTGGCCACAATGAAAACAACAGCTGGTATTTAAATGTGAATGTTAATCAGTATAGAAGACAATTATTAGAAGATAATCTAGGCATAACCTAGAGTCTTATACATGAGAGAGACAAATGTACCCTTTCCAAAAATATAATGTATGAATGCAGAAGAAAATAACAAAATTAAAGCTTGTGATTCAACAGTAAGTTCACTTATTAGTCACAAAATGATTTCATATACAGTCATGCCTAGAGCTTTAAAACTGGTTTACAGTGCAAGAAAAACGGATGGTAATTTGGGAATGGTGCAACCACACCTTAATACAAGACACATTATGTTTTCTTTTGTGCCAAATCCCCAAAATGCCCAAATGGGTGTTGTCAGATACAGAAAAAAAAGTTTTCAATTTCTTTGTTAGTATGCATCTAACATGCAGTAAAAAGTATAGTTATTTAATGTCAGAAATGTTGCTTTCATTTTAATGTTTCATGTGAGCAGTAGTTACAAAATACTATCATTTCTTTTATGTGTCAAAGCAACAAAGTTTCAGTTATGTGTGTTAGTTTTCCTTTTCTGTGCTCTTTAAACATGGATAAGGAAAGTTGCCAGTCTTTTCCTTTAGATGCAACATTTGTTTCCTAACAATCAGCTGTTACTCCTCCTGACTCCGGTGGTCGCTGTTGCTCTGTATAACACAAGTCTTGTTTTCTACAAAAGCGGAACAGAAACCCATTCAGCACACACATCAGCTTCTGCAGGGTGCAGGACATGCTTTATCGTCCTGTAATTTTGCTCTTTAGTCGGTCAAAACCAGAAGTTACGCTTGTGTTTTCATTAAATAATGTGCAGCATGACCAGCTGTGTGTCCGTGTTTGCGGCTCTGCTCGCTTCGGGCTGTTTTCTCCTGGAAACTTCTTGCAGTTTACAAAACAGAGACAAGCTCAGACTAACCAAGGTGAGTGTTAAAAATGTTGAGCAAACTCTTAGGATTGTGTTTGGACTTCATTCAGTTTTCTCGTCGATCAGGTGTTCGGGTTTTCCTGGGAAAACTGTAAGCCGGGTGATGCTGCGTATGTGAAGAGCCTGAATGTTTCTCCAGATCCAATCGCCATTCCGGGCGATCTAACCGCGGACGCGTCGGGCAGCACGTCGGTGGAGATGTCCTCTCCTCTCTCCGTGAGTCCACAATATATGACTTTATTGTAGAAACATTGAACTGTCTTGGGAAACTCACCAGGGACATGGAGATGATGTGCTGCATGTCCCTGGGCTGTGTTAAAAAAGGGTGTTTCAGGGCTTTGGGTTTTTGGGTCATCATGACTTCCTCGCTTTGTGGACAACCACAAATGAATGTCAACTTGGCATGTGTTTGGAAACCGTAAGAATTATTTTCCACTTGATGATCTGTAATTGGAAATAAAGAAATGTCATATCAGAATCATGAATGTGTTTTGGCCCGCACAAACATGAACATCTGTTTTACTATATAAGTAAATATGCAGGACCTTTCAGCACATCATTGAGAAAGTATGTGCACGCTGATAATTCATTGTTTGCATCCATTAATATGTGCAAAGTATATGTATTTTTAAACCGAGCGTATTAAGGAAGAAACCTAACCTGAATTGTAAATAAAAAAGAAAAATATGTTGCCTTTACAGAGGACATACAATAAGATACATGAATTTGTCATTTTTATATCTTGTGCCTTATATCTAGTTGTTTACCAGCCGTTCCTGTGACCTACTTTATGCCGTACATTGATATTGTAATCTTGTGGTGGTGGTCATGTGACTTTTACAAGAGATTGTTAACCTGCCTGACCCCATTTTATCAAGAAAACAGCTGAACACAATACTTCATAAGACATATTTCAGATAAGTGTGAGCCAGACAATGAAGCCTGTTGATTTTTTTCAGGTGAACGTGACACTGGAAAGAGAAGTGGCTGGTGTGTGGGTAAAAATACCATGTATAGATGAACTAGGAAGTTGCCATTACCCGAACATCTGTGACATACTCGACCAACTCTTTCCTCCAGGACAAGACTGCCCTGAACCCCTGCATACATACGGCCTGCCCTGCCACTGTCCGTTCAAAGCCGTGAGTGTGTCCTGTTTAATGAGCTTTTATTAAACAGCAGCTTTATTATATGTTTTATTGTTGTCAGTTTGTCAAGGTACTTTGGTTTATGTGACAGTAAAACATTGTTGTGGTGTAAATTGTGTTGTGTCATGATGTTTATACAGATATTTTCTAGTGTTGTTTTCATGTTTTTTTATTGTGAAACAAAGTTTTATATGGTGTTACTATTGTATATATTTACATAATGGTTTGTGGGTAGTGACAATGTATTGTGTACGTGTGCAGAACCCGACAATCTGTTGTTCCCTTTTGGGACAATAAAGCGTTACAATTTCCACTTTATGGTCTTTATGACACCTCTGTGCTTTATATTCATGTAGTTCTCGTGAATGTTTAATCATGTCTCTGTTTATGCCAAAATAATGCCACAGAAATATGCTTCCATATATACATTTCTTTGTCATAACATTTATCTTCCTTTTTCTAGGGTGACTACGCATTGCCATCATCTGAGTTCTACATACCACCAGTTGAACTTCCTGGCTGGCTGACCAATGGCCAGTACAAAGTACAGGGTGTTTTAGGAAGTTCTGATAAAGAACTGGGGTGCCTTAAACTCAGCTTCTCATTACACTCTAAAAACTAACTGAGATAAGAGTTGCAGTCCTGCAGAAGGTGCTCAGGTTTTGGCTTTTGAGTGGTACTTAAATAAACAGATAAAAATCAAGGTAGTAGATGAATTTACAGGAATGCACTATATAATAGTTTTATGTGACTGAAGCCTCAGTGACTATTTAACACGTCTCTTTAATTTTAAGGAATCTTCATCTTATTTTTTTTTTTTTTTAGATTTTAGATCAGCTCAGATTGAAACCAGCAGAAAATGAGACTTGGATCAAAGATATGTCTATAGATGTGTCTTGTATATACATTGTTTATTTAGATTTACATTTTTTTAAATCTAGTTTTAACTACTGAAAGCAAGACATTGTTCACTTGACGAATCAATACGTTTGTCCTCATATCAATTGTTGTCAATAAACACTCAATTCAGAAGTACACAACTGCTGTGTGTGTTCCTTTTACCCAGTAAGTTTATAAGATTTGTTTTCCAAAAATGCAAATAAATTGTCATTCACACGGTCACTTGTTTTGTCATATTTTCATATATAACACAACATTTTCAGATGGGATTTCGTTTGGTGAGATGTGTAGTTTTCAATCCACACACTAGGTGGCGACAAACTCAACCTTTAGTATAGTAGTAAAAACGCTGCGTCAAACCTGAAAAACTGGTAACAAGGTGTTTGCAGGAAGTCCGAGTTTTCAGTCGGTCGTGATAATGTTTTAACTTTTTTTTACGTTTTCTACGCTTCATTGCTTTAAAGAGAAACGTGCACATTTCTCATGCATGTGTGAATGCGGAAAGAATCGCTTGGTGAGGTTTCAGTCCGTCAGAGCAGATGTGAAGTTACACCTCGTTACTTCCTCTGAAAGTTTATATGAACTTACAGAGAAATGAAAATGTGCTCCGTGTTTGTTGCTCTGTTTGCTGCGATCAGCTTTCTCGTTGAAGCCTTAAACCTCAACAGGACCAACTCTGAACTGACCAGAGTAAGTGACGAAGAGGATCAATAATTCATTCATCAATCATTTCATTCACAGATAGATAGATAGATAGATAGATAGATAGATAGATAGACAGGTAGCTGGATAGATAGACGGACAGGTAGCTGGATAGATAGACGGACAGGTAGATAGATAGACGGACAGGTAGATAGATAGATAGGTAGATAGATAGATAGATAGATAGATAGATAGATAGATAGATAGATAGATAGATAGATAGATAGATAGATAGACGGACAGGTAGATAGATAGATAGATAGACAGACAGGTAGATAGATAGATAGATAGATGGACAGGTAGATAGATAGATAGATAGATAGATGGATAGATAGATAGATGGACAGGTAGCTGGATAGATAGACGGACAGGTAGCTGGATAGATAGACGGACAGGTAGATAGATAGATGGATAGATAGATAGATGGACAGGTAGCTGGATAGATAGACAGACAGGTAGATAGACAGACAGACAGGTAGATAGACAGACATTCATGTTTTAAATTTTATTTATTTGACTCCTCATTTGTTTCTTTTATCCGTCAGGTGTGGAAGTTTTCCTGGGAAAACTGCGGAAATCCGCTCGACCCTGTGTATCTGAAATCTCTTCATCTGTATCCAGATCCGATTCCTTCTCCGGGATATTTACTAGCAGGTGCACAGGGCAGCACAAAAGTTGACCTGGTCTCTCCTCTCTCTGTAAGTTGAAATATATGTTCATCAGGCCATATGTAACCTACAGGATTTTCCGGTGTTTACTGTACCGTGTCTGTACGTTGATCTCTCAGATGAGTGTGTACCTCCATCCCATCATCATAAGCTTTTTGCAACCAGGAAATAATGTTATTTGTTTCAGGTGAACGTGACACTAGAAAGAAAAGTGGCTGGTGTGTGGGTAAAAATACCATGTGTGGATGAACTAGGAAGTTGCCATTACCCAAACATCTGTGATCTGCTAGACCAGATGATCCCTCCAGGACAAAACTGCCCTGAACCCCTGCATACAAATGGCCTGCCCTGCCACTGTCCGTTCAGAGCTGTGAGTGTGTCCTGTTTAATGAGCTTTAACGAAACAGCAGCTTTACTGATGTCACAAGCGTTATTAATTTTATAGTGCAGTATATACTGTGCAGTATATAGTTCATATTTTGTACTGAAATGCTGTACTGATGTAGTTTGGTGATGTCTTTTTCTCTACACTAAAAATTGCCCGGTCTTGTTCTTCGATGCATTTGTAATCTTTGTATTTAAAAACATAAAATGTATCTCCTGTTTCTAGGGGAAATTTGCTTTGCCAACATCAGGTATCTACATACCAAATTTTGGACTGCCTGCTGGGTGGAACAACTTCAAAGTACAGGTCGATTTAAGCAGCTCGGAAAAAGAGCTCGGATGCATTAAAGTCAGTTTCTCGTTGGCGTCCTCACGACACCTGAACTCTGAGTTCTGAGAGATAGTTCTTGCCGTCTTATAGTAGCCCCCTCGTTTACTGGGGGAGAAAGAGAAGAAATGTTTCTTAATTCAAGGTATTTCAATGTAATGTATCAGTTTAAATGACTAAATCTGTAGTCTTCATGAGTATAGATGAGTATTGATTATTTATTAATGCATATTCATTAAGAAATCAAGAAATTATCGTTAATTCATTCAAGTTAATTGTAATATGATCATAATTGTTTCATTAATTGTTTACACACTGATGAAGTTGATTGAGGTATTAAGGTGATTTGGTTTCTAAATGAAGCTGAATCATTTTCACCTTCTTTCTTAATAAACGTTCAGTTTCATACTGTTTTTAGTTTGTGTTATGTTTTCCCAATGAGTCTGTCATTTTCACAAACCCAAACTTTATGAATAAAGGCTCACTGTGTTTAGATCTTATGTAAGTTATGTCATTGATATACTGTAAGAGTAAGTTAGTAATGGAAAAGGAGCCACAATTAGATGTTTAATATGAAATTAATTTGTAACAGTATCTTGAACATTGTGTTTAAAGCGTTAAATGTTGTCTACATGTCTGTGCAGTATTGTTTATTATTTCCCATGATAATGTAATATCATGCTGCATACCATGATGGCAAAATAGGTCAATTGTAAAACATCAGTCAGTTTTCTTCTGCTCCTGTCAACATTGTTTGCATTCCTGATTTTTTAGGCTGTCTTTAAAGTGTTACACAGCCCTGAATCCAGATGTCCAGGTGGAATGCCAAACCGAGCAGATTTCCACCAAGAGCAAGACAAGCCATGTTTTGGACTTTTACTGACGGTTAAACATGGATCTACCATCACTTTTTAAGTCACAATTTGCAGTGTCTTTCCTGACCGAAATTGTGGTTATTACATGCAGTCTAGGCACACTTATGAGGTTCAGAGCTTGTGTTAAAATATGTGATCAGCTATAATATGCACTTAATTCTAACCTAGTGGTTTCCCTAGACTCTGTAGTCTGTTTCTAAAAGTTATTTCTTCCTTTAGCACCTCCAGTTTTTAGAGACCTTGAGGCCTGGGGTCAGAATAGGTGGTGGTGGGGGTGCGGGGGTAATGGAAAGAATGTTATCTCCTGGCTGACAGTGACGTTGTGTCTGGGTTTGCTTTTAAGAGCTTTGTGGCACAAAGCACGTTCGTTATGCTTTGAGGCACACTCATGGTGGTATACGTACATCTATTAAAACATTTACAACACTATTTAAAAAAGGAAATATGTGTAAAATTGAGCGAAGTGAATGTACACTTTAAAACACTGTATGCTGTTTATTTTACTTTACATACTTTATCATTCCAGCACCATTACTCAAAGAAAGCAGGGTAAAACTAAAACCGTTATCCTGTACAAAAGTAATCAGTGGCTTTTATTTGAGAAATACACTTTGCTGGCTGTCTTGAATCCTCTTGGTCACAAAACACAAACGAAGTTAGTATTTTTGGACCATTTTCAGTTCCCTTTAAACTTTGTCTCAAAGAGTGTTTAAGGAAGTTAATCTCAGTTTATTGTTCTGTCCTAAAATCCTGTGATAAGCCTGTTAACTTTGGCATATCCTGTGCTAAACACAAGGATGCTGTTTTAACAGACTGAAGCGTTTTTGTTTCTGCAGATAACCTGATACACCAGACGGGTCTCTCCATTATTGTCTCCACTGAGCTGCAGAGACTGCGCAGCTGCCCGTCAATGGAAAGGTCGTCGCTATACCGTTTTATGACCTGCTATAAATAAAAAGTTTTGACAAAAATAATCGTCTCGACCTACCCAGATGACCCAAAGACTGTGCAGCACATTAGTGCTTAATATGCACCGGCCAAGAGGCCAAAACAGACGCTGTATCCCTTACACATTAGATAAGATATACTGATGTGCAATGCACAGTGTTTATTATTATGATGGACGGATGCAGAAGAATATGGGCTCTGTTTAAATGCTTTAAATGTCGCTTTAAATGCACGAATCACAGCCCGCGTTTATCATCCGGTTACCGCAAAGGAAACGCGTTTCTCACGTAAAGAAACTCACGTTTGCAAAGTGCAACAGTGTCGTTTGCGTCGAGCCGTTTGCATTGTGGGTATTATTCAAGAAAGCCGCAGTTTACCGCAATTTACGCATCTGTGCGCAAATCCGCCGATTGCGCTCGTCAGCGCCGGCTGCGCTTTTGGGACGCAGCCGTGACGCCGCAGGTCCCGCCCCTCTCCCCCGGCTGGAGGTTCGAGGGGAGCTCGTATTTGAACGGGTGGAGGCGGCCCGAAAGGGTTAGTGCAGAAGACGGGGGTGAGACAGGCGGAGGAGCATGGGTTGTCACAACAGCAAAGTGTGCGGTCAGGTCTGCCGGAGAAAGGTATGGTTTTCTGGTTAAAAGCCTGGTTAGAAAGTTCACAAATGAGCTACAAAGTTGCAGCTGCATCACATCTAGAAGCGCTGCTGATGTCTGGGGTGAACCCTCCACCTGCCACATTGTGTCTTCATGATAAAAGTCGCCCTTGTTTTGTTGTTTCCAGATCACTTGTTACTTCCTCTCTAACGCGTTGGTCGATGTGAAAGCTCTCGGCTGTTTGTCTCGTTTGTGAGGGTTTTAATCAGAAACAGATGCAGAGGAGGTCTGATGTTTGTAAATGCGCTCCTGGCCTCAAATGTGAGATGGTTTATCTTTGCGTGTTCGTGCCATTTTGCGTCGTTTTCAATGGTTCCGCCTTTATAATGGGACAGCAGGCGCTTTCCGAGGTTTTCATTGCAAACTTTGTAAAACATTTCGAAAGTTGAAGTTCAAGTTAATGCGCGGGAGAAATGAATGCATTCGTGCGGCCCTTTAAACGTGCAGAGAAAAGTTCTTTCATTTCATTTCAAGCTTTCATTGCTGAAGGATTTCGTCTCGGTGGGCTTGCATGTGATCGTCTCCAGTGTTTCTCACTGCACGTTTTAATGTGTCCTATAAACAGAGCCATGTGTCAGTATACTTGACATGGACAACTGGAGAAGTGTGAAAGTCTCTGAAGACCAAACAGAGAAAGCTTAACAACACAAACTGTTACAGCCTGCACCAGATGCAACAGAAGCACAACCACATGACCGTGAAGTGTAATTAAACCAAGGGTTCATTAAAGTCCCAGAGCATTTGGTTCGCTGCCATAGAGAGCCGGCAAATACATGGGAGAAGTGTTGTGGATTAAACTGAATGATGTTATGAAAGCAGTCTGGCCTGGGTTGTTTGTTCATTGTTGGTTCTTGCACTGCAGAGTTAGAACAAATCCTGGTGGTTTAAATCGGCGCTTCTCAAATGGTTTTGTTTTAGAAATGGGATGTTACACGGGACATTGTTGAACACCCTCGTACAGAGTCAGAATTGCTTATCGTACGAAAGTAAATGCAAATGTTTTTGCTTAAAAGCAAACGTTTAAATTTAAATTTTATTAAAATGTTTAAAATGAGTTTTAATGGCTTGGCAAGACGGCAAATGAATTGCTGGTAAATGTAAAGTCATGGGGTCAGCTATTTTTTTATTTTCCTGCCATTCACGACCCAGTCACTGACCCGTATTTGTGTCGCAGCCCACCTGTTGAGAACCCAAACTGAATTTAGGGTACATGTAACCTAACGTGTCATAATTTGATTTCACAAATAACAGATTTGGTTGGTTTATGGGTTCCACCTGACACCATGTATTTACCGTACATGTGAACTGTCTAAAGAGACAGACTCATAAAACATTGTTTAGATGAAAAATTGCATAATCTCCAACAGTCATAAAGCAGGATGGGGAATAATGAAAGAGGATTTGACTTGGTTTGAGTGTCTTTTGTTACTCTGTCTTGAGGGTGTTGGCTTTAATTAAATTATGAATTGGAGATCTTTACACTTGAAATGCAAACAAAGGATTACTAACTTGCTTTTGGTGTCAGGGGAGAGGCATGCACTGAGGGGTTTAATGCTATGTGTGGCTATAAGTCGATTGTAAGCAGACATTTGGCACATAAGCGTCAAAACATTAAATCAGCTCAAAAGGGCCCTGACCCTGAGGAATCTTTAAACAATCACACTGCGATGGCACATTCTTATGCATGTATGAACGCACGGAAATGTCTTTATATTTCAGTGCTTGAGGAGAAAATGTGTTAAAAGCTTGTCATGCGAATAAACAGGACAACCTGTCTGCAGTAAAGCCGTCCACGAGAGAGCTTACACTTGCATTATCTTCTACTTTAGTTTAAGGCTGTTATGTAAAGTGCAGGATTTTAGTAAGTGTTTACATTTTGTTCACCTGTCATAGTTTATGAAGTTATATGTTGGTGATTGAAGAAAATGAGACATTCCACTTGCTTGCAACTACATCCTGAGAAAGTATGCATTACTGTATGTGATTAGCAAATAATGTCATGGTTGTGCAATCTTAAGTGCATATTTTTCTGGTAATGTAAGAGTGGTTTGGAATGTAACAAATTTCGATGTATATAACTTCTGTGAAGGCACACGCATAGGTTTAGTTTTTGAATGATTGATCTTGTGTCTGGACGCTTTGGTTTCAAAGTCATAATTTAAATAACATTCACTATTTTTATTTTAGAAGAAAACTAAAGTTAAAGAAGGGGAGAAGCAAACTAAGGAGATCATCAATCTTCAAGATGGGAGTGGTAAGTGATTTCTCTGAATCATTTCATGTGAATGCATGGGGGGGTACTGTATGCATGTGGAATTGTGGATGTCATTTAGATAAATGAGAATGAGTAAAGCACTGGGACTGTAGTATTCCAGATACAGATATTTTTAATCTACCAATTTTAATAAAATAATCTGCCTGTATAGCATCATGTCACTGAATATACTGTATGCAGTGTACCAAGCTAACAGGGAACGTTCTCAGAACATTGGTCAATATTCTGAACACTGGATGTTGTGAATGTTCCTAGAAATTTCAAAATAGTGTTTTTAACGTTTTGTTATGTAATGTAAATGTTAGGGAAACATTCTTAAAATCTAAAATTGTTAGCTGAGTATGTCCTGGGTGAAGCATTTAGGTTTGTTTACAACTGTTTGAGCTATATTTATTATGTTTTAATGAGTGTTTTTAATGACTTTTGAATGTCCCATGGTTTCATTGTGAAGTGTGTTGATCTTGGCATAGCACAGAGTTTGAAATCTGTTTATGCTCTTGTGTTGCTGCTCTGGGCAATCCTGGCTTTGTTTTTATGAAGCTGGTATATCAGACATACCCTTAAGAAATAAAAACGTGTCATTTTCAATTGTCCTCCAGTAGCTGTACCCTCATCCGAGGGCTTGGAGAGTCAGTTGAAGGCTTACGAGTGGCAGCTAAAGATACTACATGCAGTTTTGACAGCTTCAGGGGACCAGGAAAGAGACAAGCTCCTCAAGGACCATCCTGGAGATCTTTGCACTTTGGTCCACAGTATTACAGAGAAGGTAGAGAACCCTTTATGAGTTAAAAACCTCTTCACATTGAAAACACCATCTGTGTTTTTGATCTTGTACACAATGTTTTGTTATCACTCTTGTGAATGAATGGAACACTTCTCTTACAAGTACATGTAGATTCATGTTAAAAACCATTCAAGAAAGGCTACTACCCTGATCCCAGATTATGTCAGCAACATTATATTATGAAGCTGCCTGCGGTAATAAACAAGCCGTGCCTTTCCATTACCACATCATTTGAAACATGGCTGATTGTATGCACGTTTGTCTGGTGTCTGCTCAGAGCTCTAGAATCACTGCTGTGGTACATCTGTCCTTGTGTTAACCTCTGACCAACAAAGTGAAACCTGTTTTCAGGGAGGGATGTTATTCATCTCCCTGTAAAATGGGCTGGTTTGTGTGTTTAAACATACAGCAGAACACTAAGTACTTTAACAAGGAAGAACAAAAGATGGTGTGTGTGTGTGTGTTTCTTTTTGTGTGAGTGTGCGCGCGTGCGCTCGTGCTACTTGTAATTCCTTTTTGTTTAAACTGTAGACCTTTTGTATGTTTATTATACATTGTATGTATATTATGCTTTAATATAATAACGTATTATGTAATTATATAATATGTTATATAATTATTTAACAATTTTCAGAAGCGTTTTTAAAGCAGAGATGCCTCCAAAACTGCGCCATTGAGAAGGTGACAATTAGTTTATCCTCTTTAATGTTTTGTTGTTTAAAAACAAACACTATAAACATCGCTGACATAGCTAAGAATCTCCATCGTATTTTATGAATCAGCGGATCGATCGGTGCACCTGTATTATCTTTTCCACCAGTTCAATATAGGCACTGTTATTTCATTAGGCTGTATATCAGACGGCAGTGCATGTTCTTTATGTTTGCAGGTGAAGGCCGAGATAAGCGCTGATCTAACCGATCTCCATGAGAAACAGTTGAGGAGCACCTTAGAACAACATCAGAGAGCAACAGAAGGTCAGAGCACAGAGTCCTGCTGCCGTAATGCTGACCGACAACAGCTGCCACTTTGTTTCTGTTTTCGCATGTGAATATATTTGTGTCTCCTCGCTTTGACAAGGAGGCATCTGCCAAGAGCGCGCACACGTCAATCTAGAACCTATTAATATACTGTATCCAATAATGTTCAGTTTAAAAAGATTGCATTATTGTTTACTTTACAGAGCTGCAGAAATTGCACAATGAGGAGAGGAATGCTTTAAATGAATCACATGCTGCAGCTCAGAAGGTTTTGAAGGTAAAGCTTGTGTATTTGCAACACCGCTGTTCACATTTGCGCTAATGCAGTTTATAAAGAACTGATTTAATTTACTGCACTTCAAAGTCAAGCCAGTCATACCACCATTGACTCAAAAGTATTTGCTCTGAACTTTCTACGAACTCAGGACCAGACTGAAGAGCTGACGTCAGAGCTGAAACTTTTCAACGAGTTAAAGCGTAGAGCTGAGGAGTCCACGCTAAGAAGAGACCTTCAGAGAAATATTGAGGTGTGTTGTTGCAAGAATAGAGATCTGTTATCAAAGCACATGTGAGATGAGCTGTAGTTTCAGTACACTGTTAGTTGCATCTGTTGTTGTGTTTCAGACTCATGGCAGCCCTGGTGCATTCTGGGAGCAGGAGCAGGAGAGCCTGTTGTTTGTCATCGAAATGAAGTGCGAGCGTTTACAGGACCAAGGACACAAGCTGCTGCAGATGGAAACACTGGTACATACTCTTAGTTTTTTTTCTTATTTGTCAGGCCAAAAAGAAGATTCAAGAAAATAATTTAACTTATCAATTGGAAAGTGTAAGAGAAATCTGTAGTGTTATTTTGAAACTAACTATGTTCATGTCAGAGGATCAAGAACAATCTACTGTCGATCCAGCATCAAAATGTACTGAAATGTACATCTTGGGCTACAGAGCAGGTGCATGTTGTGTATACGTGTTTATTTGCATGTGGCAAATTGGCTTGCAAAAAGAAATGCAGAACTGACCAGAGTCATTAATAGTATGTATGGGCCTGATGTTCTGGTGGTTTAGAAATCATGTTACAAGTTTGTCTAATGTTCTGCTGCTTAATTCATTCTGATTGACAGGTGGAGAAGAATCTTTCATTGGAGGACCAACTCCTGCATGTTCTACAGCAGAACGAGGACTTCAGGGTCCGGATAGACAACTATCAAAGCCTCATACAGTATGAATGTCTTCACTCTTTACTGTTCTCGCTGCTGAGCTATTATGATTATAGTCTAAATATTTGAATATGTATTTAAAATATTAAGACAGGGTTCTCATTTACTGTTGTTAGCAAGTTTTTTGCACTGGCCTTTTGAGTCAACGTCTAACGCAAATGTTTGTGTGCAGCGCCATCTGGAGTTGTAGGACTTTTTTGTTGCAATTCCCCTATGAGTTTAAGACTCCTAACATTTCACCTTATCTTAAAGGAATCTCTTAAAGGAATAGTGCATTTAAAAATGAAAACTGTAACCATTTACTTCGTCATCATTTCAAATCTGTATGACTTTCTTCTGTGGCACACAAAAGATGATTGAAAGAAAGCAGAACGGTTGCTCTTATAGGAGGAGAATCAATTTCCTATTCACAAAGTGTTCTTTCAAGACTCATCTTTTAAATTAATTGCTTGATTTGGGTCATGAAACCGGTCTGAAAACCTGGTGCTTTTGAAAGCTTGAAAGTTTTAATCCCCATTTGTTGTAATTGCATGAAAAAGGAGGCAAGTCATTTCTGCTCCACAGATCTGAGAAAAGATCATCCAGATTTAGAACTGAATTCTGAGAGCTTTTATGTTTGCGTGAACTAGCCTTTTAAATCCTGTTCTTTGCAGGCAACTGTCCAAAGAACAGAATGAACTGCAGATGGCGCTAGAGAGACAGTCTGGGCAGAGTCAGAAGCTCAGCCAGGAGAAAGAAGAGTTGCTCTTTAAACTCATACACCGCAGAGACTCATGCTCCTCATTCCACCTTCCAGCCGTCGTACCCACAGAGGTGTTCCCCAGCTGACCCCTGTATCCGGGCTCTCCCTGACCTCAGTGCCTTTTTAAAAAGCCAGTTTACAGGGTGCTGTAACCCTGCAGTGCTGAAACCGATTCACTCACTGCGTTTATCATTTTAACTGGCAAAACAAGCGTTTTTGTACAGTTTTAGATTTTGTTTGAAAAGACTTTATCAGGATTTTTTTTTATTTTTATAATGCTGTGGATCATATGCAGCAGTTACATGTTAAAAAGTGATGTTTTGTTATGGTACACAGTGTAGTCGCCACTTACTTTGGTTTTACAATTTTTTTTCTCTCTTTAGGAAACAGCTGTCAAGCAGGTTCAGTTTTAAAAAGCAAAAGCGTTTTGTTTTTGGAGCCAGAAGCACTTGTTGCATGAATCTTTGGGATTTTTCAGAAGCACTTGCACTTTTAAATCAGTGGTTTTATTTTCCTGGAAAATCAAGCAATAAATGCTGCAACTGAGGGACATTTGTACATTATGTGCAGTTCTTGTGACAGATGTTAAGGGTAATTGCATTAGGGCATTCAGACATAAAGTAAGTACTGGGTAAGGCAGTGTGTACTCATAATCAAACAATTCAAACATATATTATAATTCTGTTTTCTTGTACAAAGGTGTTGTTCCTGATTAAATATCCCATCAGGCTCGCCATTCGTCCTGTCCTCTCCAAGTATGTAAAAGCACAAAACACGCTTCGTCCTTTAGGGGGCGCAAAGACTCAAAGTAAAAACAGCCATGAGAGCACATCACTTGATTTTCCTACAATTCAGCTTTTGAGATCTGTCATGATTTGTATCTCTGATTTATGGAAGAGAAATCACGCCATATTATAATGCAATAATTGTGTTTAATTGTGCGTTTTGCATACTGCACAGCTTTGCAAGAACCGGCGGCAGTCATGACATCGCGAAAAGGACTTTAAAGGACTTCCGTCATCACTTATTTTAAATGGCGCCTCTTTTTGCACAATATAAAGGGAATTGTAAAATGCATAATTTGCCCCTGATTATTACAGAAAAGTAATGCGGCAGTATTGCATCCCGGTGGCTGAATCTCTACACGATATATAAGCACAAAATCCGCGACGTGACGTTTTCCTTTGGAGGAATTGCGTTCCCGATCAAAGGCCGTGCAGAAATCACGCAACTTGGGAATGAAGTGTCGGTAACCGTGTTCGCCATAACGAAATAACGTTATTGCTATATTAACGAAATAACGTTATTGTTATAATAACGAAATAACGTTATTGTTATAATAACGAAATAACGTTATTTATCTTCGTAAACGCGTAACATAAGCGTCTTACGTGACGTCAGAAAATTAAGCGAGCGCGTCGATTCTCGTTCTCCTAGACGGACTGCGTTCCGCGCAGTGACGTCACAGCAGACGTACGTCATTATTTTATTGATGATAAACCTTTTCTTTTTGGCGTCAAAATCACGCCACTACAATTACACGACCTTCACCGCCGAGTGTAATGAGACTGACTGGCCGGATGACCGACAGGGGGATGTTCGCCCCGTGGTGCCCCCGTATTACACCGCCGCAGCACTTACTCTTCTCCGGCCGAGCGGATGTCGGGGTCGCGGGTTCTCTGACTGTTTGACGTGTTGGGACAACACCTGCCGAGGCGGTGTGATAAGCACAGGTCAGTCCCCTGAAGTGATGTCAGGAGGTTCCCAGAGCATTTACCAGACACCTGGAGGACCTTCAGGAATGTTTTCATTTCAGCCAAAAGAAAACTCTGAAATAAACATCCGACCTCATCCCAGGAACCGGGAACACTAAAAGTTCTCTTAAAGTTCTCTTAAACTTCTCTTAAAGTTCTCTCAAACATTCCTGCAGAAACGTTAGCGTAACGTTGTTAATGTTATATGTCGTATATTAGAAACGTAGTTAATGCAACGTTTGAAAGAAGTTACAGAATTAAAAATAAATAAATGCTTGAATAACGTTTTGATAATGAAGAAACAACGTTGATACAACGTTTAAAAACGTTATTAATATTTTCAACGTGTTTGTTACTTCATGGACACGTTCTTACAATGTAAAATTGTTAGCTGGGATGTCGGTAATGGTGTGAATACAATTACTTTTTCATGATGCCAATAAAACATACGAAATTTATTTCTTATCGCTCTGTTTATCACATTGTTTATGATTAGTCTTACAGTAATTAAAATTAATTAATCTTGCACAATAAGTAACTGATAATCGCTTTAATTAAATTACGTTTTAACTCATAAAATAAAACAAACTACAGCGTATTTGTAATTGCTTTTTTCTTAGTCTTAGATTAGCTTTCTTTACCAAAGCATAAATAGTTGCATACGCAAATATCCTATCGTTTATGTTGTCGTTTAATTTGATTTATCAAATATAATAATATTAATATTAATCTAAACGCACATCTTGAAATTTAATGTTGAACTAACAGCTTTCAATACATTGTAGTAATATATTCCATTAAAATACGTGACAGGAAGAAAACGTCAACATTTTACAATATCTAATAACAGCAAATAATAAGTTAGCAAGTAAAATGCTGAACAGTTCAGCAGATTGAAATATAAATTTACTGAAATATAAAGATGACAATATTCAGAAACATAACGTAGATTAACGTTTGAAGCTTTCCGTACACTGTAATGCGTTTTATCATGTTATAACCCAGCTTTGGTATAATAAAGTGAGGTTTTAAGGGTAATGTAAATGTATTTTATTTGAAAATAAATTTTTAAAATCCTCGTCCTGCTTTAATGAACAGCGGAAGCGCGATGGCGGGAACGCGCGCGAGTTTTGCAGTCGCTCACCTGCGTTGACGCGCCGTCCCCTGGTGACGTCATTCAATACCTGTCCTTCATTCCGCTATTTGTTAATTGCCGGCACAAGGGTCCCCATAAGCAGCAACAGTGATGAAAATAACATGTTGATACGAACCTACAGCTGCTCCCGTGTCCTGCTTATGACAACGTGAGCGCAGTCGAGTGCTTTATTTATTACATTTCTATTCGTTTATTACAGAGCAAAGGTAACCTTATTGCCCGGGGTGCATACGGGCAGACGTGAATCTCATATAAGATGATTGCTATTTGAGGCTGCTGAGTTGTTCCTTATCACTTTGACTTGGAACAAAAAAGGTGAAAATTGCACCCTGGGGAAAACAGCTTTGATTAAAAGGTGTGGGGCTGGTTATCACCCCGCTTTTTACACACCATAATCAGCTTTATTTCCTAAACTCGGGCAAAGCTTTACTATTTCCATGCCATACATATTTTCAGCCATGACATACTGTATATATAGACAACATATACTGTATATATACGCTCGATAAAGCAAAGATTTACTTAATTATTTACATATTAATATATATGTTGTTTTGAATCCGGCTTAGTTGTTATACATTATCCATTTGGGGTTGCACAGATTTTCTTGCAAACCAAATCGCATTGCGTGATGCTTCTCAATTTCACTTTATAACAGAACACTTGATTGTGCTTCTCATTTAAGCAATAACTTTACACGTAACCTACATACATAAGATCTGTAAATTTAACAAAAACAAAAAATGAAATAATTGGTGTGATTTCTAAAACATTAGATGCATATCTACTCTCATTCAATTCTCATTGACTTCTCTTGAGCTCAGGCAGTAAGTTTGTGTAATACTGTAACACGCCACCAGTGGGCTCTGTGCCGCTGGCATGCAGCTTCCTCCCACCATTGGCTCCATTCCTATGGTCGCATTGAATTAGATAAGATACAACATGTTTGCCCTTACTACCCATCAAATTTGTTGGGGATGAGAGCGCCATGTGTCTGGTTGGTTAATAAATCAAGCGATTTGCATGGTAGAGTTGCTCCATTTTGAAATTAGACCGGTTACAATGGCAGCCAAGTGATCGGAAATTCATGGCATTTCTATGATATTAGCCTACTAACACACACCCACGAGGTTTGTAGTTTTGAACCTACTTTTGGAGTATAATGTATTTTTAAATGTACTTTATTTGAACGAGGGATCATTGTGATGTGTTCAGATATGTAAACAGATATTTACATGTAAAATTACTGCTATTTTGCCACAATTTCCACTGATATTTATACACTAAATGCAGCATATGTTCGTTTTTTGCTTTACGTTTGATCTTCAGGTTCATTTTAGTTACTACAGATCGGTTAATATTCAACTGACCCAAAAATACATGTACAGTTTGACAGTTTAGATGAGGCAGTGAATGGGATGTTTCTGTCTCTTTGAAATATGTGCTTGAGGTCTTTAGAAACTCAGAGATATGGTGAGTTATGGCATTTTTTGCATAGCTCTCATACAGGTGAAAACATGCCGAAGAGTTTAGTTCGCCACCCCAGCAACAAGCTGTCCCCAGAAACAACACATAAATTATGGTTTAAAAAGCTGACTACACCTCTACTACTACAACTAGGCCCTTGGGCAAAGCTGGATGGGAAATGACATAAACTACACAGACAGTACACAGTAACCAGCTTGCTTGCAACATTACATGTAAAATATACAGTAACCTTGTATTTTTGCTCAGTGGCTGGTGTGGTGACAGTGTGCCATTGGAATAAGACTGCTATGGTACCCTCATGTGTTTAGAGGACATCAGTGCCCTGCTAAAGGTTCCCCCTAATGAGGCTCTATAGGTGCTCTTGGTACATCAGAGGCTAACTAATTACTTTAATAAGGAAGACTGTGTGCTTTATGAAACTGTCATCAGGGATCCTGTTTGTTTTTTATTTGGGGGTGGGGGGGTGACGCAATAGACCACTATTTAAAGTTGCTGAGTGTTGCGGCAATGATCGGTAATCATACCCTGCCAACCGGACACTTGTTTAACAACACACACGGACGCTTACCTTTCCAAACCCTCTGTTTATTTATATTAACAATATTTATCAGGATTAATAGCTTGTTGTTGTCTCTTAGTTCTTTGTCTGTGGGCACCTTGCAGTTTAGCATCCTCAGGTGTGTTATTGCTGGCAGTACTGGGCCAGCGTTGCCCTGCGGCAGGTTCAAGAGCAGGCAGGAACGTGAATAACATGTGCCTTATATCAATAGCAGATGATGGACAAGAGATGCGACCTGGCTACATTCCTTCTGTGCATAATGTCTGTACGGTAATCTCGTTCTCTACCATACGTGCGATGTCAATTGATGTCAGTTTCGTAGGATGAAACAAATTTGAAGTCAATCACCAGCGAGGACGGTTTCAAAAGTCAGTTCTCTCGGAAAACGTTTCCTGCCGTAATCTATCAACCTGTTATCACTTCAGAGTATTAGAGGAAGTCATTTACATTACAGCAAAATAAAGGACACAAAATTAAAGGGGAAATAAACGGGAAATACAATACCTGCATTGTGTACTGTGTTATTAAACATTTTGAATCATTTTGCTGAAGTACTTCAGCAAAATGCATCAGATTCAGCTAAATTGGGGCGTTCGATATTTTAAATCCCACACGTTTGTTGACTTCCTCGCTGTAATGTGTAGTAATTCAAACATAACAATCAAATATCCAAATGAAAACGACGTTGTAAGAACACAGTGTAACACCAAAACAAACAATGCTTTGACGTGAAAACAAGAAAACAAACAGAGAGATATACAAAGGCTTAATTGTGCACACCAGGGAGCCGTTTGGGCTAGTTAAAGCCTCTATTTAAAGCCCCATCACCTTTAGGGATTTCACTAGAAACATACGCCACCACAGGAAGACCCCAGGGGCAATGGAGACACCCCCCTCCCCTTAGCCCATCTCCCCTTTACAAAGGGAGAGGCACCCTGCCTTGACACCTGTCAACACATTAGGTGTCAAATAAACTACCTTTCAACCTGGGCCAGCAGGTAAGCAACTGAAAGATCCACTTGACAGCATGGATCAGCGTTTTTAAGTCCCTGGTTACAATACTAATGGGGCCAATGTGATCTATAGCCTCACAGAAAATAAAGCTGAACTAAGACGGCCGGTTTAAGACAGACCATATCCCATTTGCAGCAATATTATGTAATGTTGTTTAGTTTATTTATAGGCTGAATCAGTTGTGTTTGCTTTGCAGCTGTATGGGTCAATTGTATATAACTTTCTGAGTATTATTTTTAGGGGCCTGGCTGTAAAGCGTCCAGCAGTACAGCAATAAATCTTCTTTTATGGTTACTTAGATGGTAATTTATCTTTAAAATTCTACAGGTGTCTTCCCAGAGTGGTCTGGATCAGATAAGACCACTGTGATGTACTAACACCCTTGCCCCAGGGCCAGCATCACCAGCAAAGATTCAATAAACCAATGAAATGAGAAAGTAATCATATATTTCCAGTGATAAACAATGTAAAGGATTTAGAAAGTCTTCATCTGTTTTACATCAATCAAGTCTAAGCAGTGGGTTCCTCCCAGCTAACATTCTCAGAACATTGGCTAAAGTTCCATTTTTTCTTTCAACATTCTTTCAAAGTTATCTAAACGCGTTCTTGCTTTAACATTACTGGAACATTTTTAACATTCTATATCATATATAAGAAATGTTAGTGAAACATTTAAAAATGTTACAGAGTTAAAAAAGATAACATTAATGTTCTATAAAACCAAGCAAAAACATTAACGTCTAAAAAAACAGACATTTTAAACATTCATAGAACAGTCAACAAAACATTTTCACGTTTTTGTTACATAAAGGAAAAAATAGGGAAACATTCTTCTAACTGAAAATTGTTAGCTGGGCTGTCTCCTAACCGTCGCTATGTGCACATATGCAATGAAAGAGATGGGAGGTGATTTGACATTAAGGCACGTTTGGTTCCAACATGGCCTGCAATCATTCTATTAGTCACAGAGGCCACTGAGTGCATAACTGAAATTTTCAGTGGAAAAGTTCAGTTAGAAGTCGTACAACGTGGTTATTAACTTCACTGCTATACCCAAATAAAGTGCTGAAACACGATACCTTTAAAAAACACTTCGGTGAAAATAGATGTTTGAGACACAAATATTTTGATGTACAGTATGTACCACTGTTGCTGTCAACTATTGATGTGAGAAGTAATGCCAGTTGATTTGACTACAGCAGGATGCCGTGTGCGTCACTGGAGTGTTTTTAAGCATGCAGTGCAGATGGTAACATGCTAGTTGTCAGTCACCTTTCAGACGGAAACAAAAACACACCATGTCACATTGACTGACAAAGAGCATTTGTCTGATGTTGGACTTGTCCCAAAGCAGAAAAATAACACAAGTGAATCAAAGATATTGACATGCTGAATGTCATGTAACTGCCAACGGATACAGAGTTTCATAAACCCAGGACTCATCTCTTACACAGCATGAGGAATGATTTTTTTAATTTTTTTCCGTGGGACGTTTTGGCAGTCCGAGCCTACAGAAGGTACAACAGGTTTATGACGTGTTGGAAATCTGGAATACCATCCCAGAGACATCAGCGCTCAGTAGATCTGTGTGGTGTCTGTTTTTTTTAAATATTGACATGTTCAGTCAAGCAATTTGTATGGCATCATCCCTCAGCGAATGAGAGAATTCTCTGCCTGCACTTCCTGCTTAATGATCTGTCAGCATGTCAAGACTTCAGACGTTTGAAAGACAGCCTTTATGCATGCTGGGTATGAGTGGACGAGATCAAATATCTTTTAACGCTTGTAATGCACTGTAAATCACAGTAACAAATGACTATTACCGTAATCCTCTTGTGAATTTTGGGAAATGTGAAATCTCACCGTGCCAGGGGGAGCTGAGTCACATAAAGACAAATATTGGTAAACGTACAGTAGAGTTGTTTCAAGTCCAAACTTGAATCCCTTACCCCTTCATCAGCAAAGAACAGATTGTTTACTCTGTAATGTTTAAATTAAAAACTCCTCAATGTCAGGTGTTTCAGCGCCTGTCAGGGCTTTGTCACCTGAGACACTGCAGTCTGTCTCGTCGTGCTTGAGGCTTAATCATTTTGCTCTAAACTGCTCATTTGTCAGATTATGAAATAAAATGCTACACGCTTCTTGATTTCAATGTCACATCCCAGACATATATTCCAGAATTGTCTAGAGTTGTGAGGATGCATTTCATAAACTCATTTGAGTTTGCAGACATGCAGGCATGTACTTAACATTGCGTAACTTCACATAACCTGTAGAGGTAAACAAAATTATGTAATAGTTTTAACTTTTCCCTTACTGAAGCTAATGTTCTGAACATTCTCAGAATGTTGGCTACCGTTCTCTAAAAGTTCTCTCAATGTTATCAAAAAAGTTCTTGCAGTCATGTTAGTAGTATGTTTTTAACATTATATATCATATCTAAAATGTTATTCTTAAGTTTTTAGAGGAACGTTTAAAAAATGTTACAGAATTAAAAAGTTGTTATTGCCAAGCAATAATGTTAATACATCTAAAAAACTGAATGTTTTGAACATCCTAGAACATTCAAATTAACATTTTGAATGTTTTTGTTACTTGTTAGGGAAATGTTAGGGAAACTTTCTTACAGTCTAAAATTATTATATGGGCAGACACAGGGTTTCTTAGAATATGATTGCTCATTGTATAATTAAGCTTGAATGAATCAGTCAGTCTTTGCCTGAAGGGACATTCAAGAGAAACGAATGGAATGTCACGTCTCTCATAGAAAGAACACAGAGAGTTTGTGTCATGTCTTGTTTGAAACATAATTTAAATAAAATTGGTATATGTCACAACAGATAAGCACTGCAAATTAGGGCTTCAAATTATCAAGAGACAAAGGACTTGGCAGGGCACCGTGCTTAAACATAGAAAAGAGCAAAGCCACGCCTGTCAAACAGTAGCATAGCAATAAACAGGAAGTGGAACATTATATAAAACACTACCAATAATCCCAATTACTTTTTCTGACGCAACACGCAGAGCAACTGTTAAAACCAGCATCACTTAAAGTTGACCAATGCTGCTGGAATAGGAAGGGGTAATAAAAATCTTGTTTATTATCACCATAACTGCTAACGCCGTTTGGTAACAGGACACACCGCTGGTGAGATATTGTAACTGATAAAGCTTTTGTGGTTTGCACTGGCCATGCTGGAAACAGTGCCTCTGTTTAGGAAACTCGTCCCGAACGGCCACATGGGCAAATACTTGCAGGATTAAGACATAAAGCTTGTGAAAACTGATGCTGTCTTAAATGAAAGCCCTTCTGTCATCTCCTTCTACACGAGTATGTCAAGATCCACTGTTCACTAAACACAGGGCAAACAGAAGAAAGATTTCTCCTGCGCTTAACAAAAGCCAAAAATAAGTTTTGCACCAGGAGAAAGGGCATGCGAGAGTGAGAATTTAAAAAATCAAACAGGAATATTACGAAGTTCCACATAGAGGAAGGTGGGGGTTGAGTTAAAGTAAAGCCTTGGCCGTTGGAGGTGAAGAAATGTTAATCCGGAATTAAATGATCTGGCACTTTACAAAATACGAGACAATTACACGGATAATTATACCAAGCCTTCACACAGTGCCCGTGGGTCACAATTAGCATAATACAGGTTTCACACAAGGAGCACTCAAGCGTCTCCAGGTGTGCATGTTACAGTGCACAGACCTACTGGGGAGGTGAGGAGAGTGTGTGTGTGTGTGTGTGTGTGTGTGTGTGTGTGTGTGTGTGTGGGTGTGAGAGTGTGTGCATGTTCATGGGGGGATAAATGCTTATTTACAGTGAGAATGATGCCTGGCATTGTAATGCATGTCTTGATCAGTATTAATAATTTCTAAATAGTGTGGTTGTACTTCACGTAAGCATAATGCATTGATAACAACATTAGTATGGTGATTGATGCTGTATGATTCAATTAGAACTCCCTGTACAGTGAGTTTACACGGGGAAACCGATTGGTCTTTAGGGACATACCCGAATTGATTTTTCAACGATGCAAAATATCAGCATTGCACTTTACTGTGCAGAATACAAAGCAATTTGAATAACATTAGAAATTCTAAACCTAGTAATTATGACATGCAAATATTAAGCAGTAGTGCAGTTCATATTCACCATGTAAGAAATAATGTACACTTAGCCAGTCATTATCACATAATCAGGGTGATCGGGACCCCAGCATAAAAGAGGAGGGGCCTGTTATCCTGAACGATTTGTTTTGTGATAATGACTGCCTAAATGTACATTATCCTGCTTGGTATATGGAAATGTAACTAATTAATAAATATAAAATGGTTATATTATAAATATGGACTTAAGCTAAAATGTAATTATTTAAATATTTAATTATGTGAATGAAGCATCTGACGGCTACAGTAGACTTAAAACTAGCACAGTGTTGAAAACTGGTGGCCAGGGACAACAATGAATTGTACAGTTTAACGTGCATAATGCAAAAATATTTGACACAGCAGCATTAACCAATCAGAATCAAGTATTGCAGAGAGCCATGGAACTGTTTGTCTACTCACAGGTAGCAGTGAGTTTCTAAAGAGTGTTTAATTGTATGATTCCCCTAATAGGGGCCTTTGAGGCAGATCTTGTGACATCATTCTTACTGGATGTTACAGCTACCTCAGAATCACCATCTGTACAGCCAGCTTGGCTTCTCTCATTAGATCACCATTATCTATTGCGGACGACATCTATTGCGGTTCACAGGCGAAACATCTGTCCGTACATTGTGTTCCGCAGACAAACCACAATCCAAGATCATGGTCATTAGACCCAAATAAAGCTAATTCTCCAAACGTCATTCAAATAAAGTTAATTCTCCAAACGTCATTCAAATAAAGCTAATTCTCCAAACGTCATTCAAATAAAGCTAATTCTCCAAACGTCATTTGGTGTTGCATACATGCAACAATGCCAAAGGGTCCTTTCACAGGTGTCAAAAATGTTAACAGTATTTCAAAGAATATTAAAATCAGTGCATCAAATAGGCTCTTCTTTGTAGTTTTGTCAGTATTGTAGTTTTGCTAAGTGGTTTTATTGAGTTTTTCACCGTTTTAATGTTGTAATTTAAGCGCTGTAAAATCATTGGTACATCTTGTGGCATTACAGACTCTCTGGCCCCCTTCCAGGCCCTGAGGGCTGCTGTCACGGACATCAATAAGACTTCCTCTTCTTGAGCAGCAGGGCCCCCTGCCCACACCACAGCCACAACAGGGGGGTAAGACCATCTAAAGACTACTCAGCGTGTCAGGTTTGAGCTTAAAGATGGCTTGAAATCTGCTTAATATTACGCAACACAGCAATCATAATAAACTTCCAAACCGACACTGTCAGAAATTTTCTCTACATTGCCAAAGCAATCGTGCAACAGAATCAGTTCCCCTATGATCATGAACAGTTTATTTTTATTGTATTTCTGACTCTTATCATTATAAATCTACAAAAAATACCCAGTTAACAATTTTAGGTTGTAAAATTGGTTCCCTAACATTTCCATTCAATGACAAAACTGTTCAAATGTGATTTTGAAAGTTTTAGGAACATTTAAAACATCCTGTTTGATATTATATATAATGCTAAGAAGAACATTCTACCAACATCACTGCAAGCACGTTTTTAATAACTTTGAAAGAACTTAAAGAGCATTAGTCAACGTTCTGAGAATATTCCCTGTTAGCTGGGTAGTAAACAGATTCATACACACATCAAAAATACATATTCCTGTCGAAGCAACTAAGAATAAAGATAAGGCAGGACAGTCTCTCTGGCAAACATTTCTGTGGATAATAAACAATAGCAGCTAGCATTTGTCTCACCAAACTGCCAGCCGCAATGGCGTGTCTCTCTCCATTGTAATTTATTCAGGGCTGCGATCCATTCCAGTGTGTATCAGGCCTTCTGCTGGTTTCACTCATCCTGGTGCCCAGACCTGCTCTCTTGTTCTTCCAAACAACTGTGACTGTTTTAATTCTGCTCACTGATTAGCCTGAATCAATTAAAATCGCCATGCTGGGCCCAACAGCAGCCCAGCATGGGGCACTTAGAAACACATTCATCAGAGCCGGCCTCTTAATCATGCTTTAATTACAACGCGGCTCTAGAGACATGAAGGACCACATTAGTGCAGCATTCCTTGTTCCTGCTATGCAGTGAACGGTAAAAGTTGCCTCACTTGAGCAAAATAGTCCTGCTGTAATAGACCGTAATTGCTGAATCTTAATTTTTCAGTCAGGTAATAAAGTTTGAAGTGTGAGTCCTTAGGCCAAACAATCTGACATTTTCACAAAACGCTACTTTGATTGTTGAACTAATTTCGAACAGTTTTTTAAACATATAACGATTTTACTAAACACAGCTTCATTTATGTAAAACAAAACTGTGGTTTTGGGAGTTTAAAGAAAAAACTGTGTCATGCTATGAATAAAATGCACGTTGTTTTGCTAGTTCCTCCCTGGGCGTCCCTCAGAGATCAATCTAATGCTAAACGTTTATATAAGGTATCACTAATTTCGTAAAGAGTGTTGGAAGAAAACGTTATTTTGAGGGGAAATCAATAATGACTGTGGTTTTGTCAATTAATGCTGCTTTTACACTAATCCTCTCCTCATTGTGGAAAGACTGCGGAATAAAGGGGAAAAAAGTGAATCGCTTTAATGCCATCTAATGACGTTACCTCTAAAATAGCCCCATACTGCTGGGAACAAGCTAATCCATGCCTGGTCCTTTTCTAGCAGCCGTTTTCAAACTAGCCGCCACTCCTCCCATTCCTAAACCTCTCATGGAGAGGGAACACAATAGACACCTGCAGGAGCCAACATCATTGCAGGTTCCCAAAACAAGTCCCTCATTACGAGCGGCAGGACCGGAGCTCGCTGCATTATCACGAGTGATTAGCACACGATCGCTCCCTAGCCTTCAGTCCTGCAGTGAGCGTGCATTCCAGTGTTTGCGTGGTCTTTCATCCCGTCATCACTTTCATGACATGTGGTGTGATATGAAAACATGCCTAAAAGACTAGTTAAACCAGAGCAAACGCTTCAATTATATGAGATCTATCTATCTATCTATCTATCCCTCTATCTATCTATATATATATATATATATATATATATATATATATATTATATATATATATATATATATATATATATATATATATATATATATATATCAAACACAAACATAAACATTCATCCAATTAATTTACACATCCTATTGCCAGGGGCCTCTTTTAATACTCATGCATTCAGCCCCTGTTGAGGACACAGATAAAAGCTTTCCTTTACTTGTCCCTACATAATCTGCAGATCTTTGATGATTTACTTTAGTGACAGGAGTGGACATAAAGGATTAAGGAAATAAAGATATTATTAGAACTTTTTGTATCAAAGCTGAAACAGATTGGGAGTTAATTGGTCACATGAATTTATGGCTGAGAAAATATTTACTTCAAGTCATATGTTGGCAGTTCACTTCGTGTGACATTTAGTGTGAGATCTATGCTTCTCCAAATACTTTCAGCGGATTCACACACAAAGAACGTCCAATCACAGTCCATATCCCACCACTTTTGGGAGTTGTCTGGAGAGAGTTATTTCAGAGTGTCGGTGGTGGAGGTAGAGCATCCCTCTGTGCCAAGAAAAGCCCTCGCAAGGGAAGAGCGGAGGACAGATGGCCCTTCCATTTGAAAACAGTGTTTGGTGTGCTGCAAGAGACTCTGGAGATAGTTTGGACTTTTCAGCAAGTTAAGAGTCAGAGAAAGCAGATGCTTCTGCATATGGTTTCCTTCAAATGATTCATTATTGGGATTAATGGCCTAAAAGTTATTGGGATTTATATATTTACTTAGTTGATTAGTTAGTTTCTGCCCTTCTGTCAGGGTGTCCATGCAATTATCAGGCATAAATACCTAGCTAGTAAGTTAGTTTTTCTAGTTGGATTTTCCTGTTTCTACACCTCACACTGCATGAGTTTGCTAGTCAGTCAGACAGATTTAGTCAGTCAGGTTAGTTAATTAGTTGTTAGTTGTTTTAGTTAGTTGAGTGGTTAGTTATTTAGTTAGTGTCTCCTGTGTTTCTACTGTCCAGTTGAGGTCCATATGTGTTTATGGAGTATAAAGATCAGATCACTTTGATCTGGAGAGGCAGATAATAAAGAATACAAAACGTGAGAGACAAAGAATACAATATCAGAGAGAAGCACGTAATGAATATGGCATTTAGTGCAGAGGAAGTGGGCGTACCTCATCAAGTGGGCAAACTCTCATTAGAGGCAAATCCTTGACAGATTTCACAAAGCACTCTTTTGAAGTCTTGGCTCACTCAGATACTGCCATTCAGAATCTTCAGTTCTAAAGCCCCTCTGAGAGAGCGAAAGACCCTACATGAAACCATTTATACACTTTACCGAGCGAGTCTAAATCCTTAATGATAAAGAAATTCATTTAGAGCTACCCTTATACATCTCTAAACCTTTAAAGAAAAACCTCTACAAAATCTTTTATCTACTGCGTATTTTCTCATTGTTTCTAATCACTGAAGGAGAGAAAAAAACACATGCACACCTACAAAATAGAGAGTCATTAGGCAAAATATTAACATTTGCAGTTAACATGGCTGCTCTGGGCAGAAGTGCGGAAACTTGCATGCTGGGTAAAAATACCTTCCTCTCCCCGGCAGAGGTGCCAAGCCCTGAGGCAGAGGGGGCGTGGAGTTTGGTGGATCTTGCCGGCACCTCGGAAAGCCCAGAGCAAACAATCTGTCGTGACAACAAGATGGTACCTTCATTATCGGCTTCATCGCCCCACACCTTCTCCTCATCAGCAGAACGGGCTGACAGCTGAGGTGCCAAAGCTAGGCGGGCACTGCTGCTCGGCACTCTGGGAAGGGGACCGTTCCTAGTGAGCCTGATGTCCCAGGTGCTGCTGATCACACATGCATACACAAAAACTCACATGCAAAGTTAATGCACTCATACACGTGAACACACACAGACCCACACAAACACACACACACAAAAGCTATAGATTCTGTTATTACAAAAACAATGAATAATCCCATAAACCATCAACCTCATTTGATACAGAGATAACCAAAGAACAACAAATACCACACAAGCAAAAATGCTGAGGCTTCAGTTTATATTGTAGACTAAACACGCTTCACTTTTTAACTATGGCACGCAAGCTTGCCCATAAATTTATTTCCTGCCAATTTGTCTTTGTTGATAATTGGCTTAAGATGATAGGTTTAGCTGACATTTAGGTGGAGCACCGGATCAGCAGCGACAGTGTTTTGTTAAGGCTGGGTAATAACTCCAGACTCTGTGATCTCTGAAAGGTTCCTCAGGTGTGAGTGTTCCTTGTTTCCTCTGCGCAGAAAACTGTGTGTCGGGGCGTGGGGTCTGAGCCATGGACTTCCCCTGGGGCAGTGCAGGTGTGTAAGCTGGACCGAGAGCGCCAGGAGAGCACCAACATGAAGAAAAACAAACAAACTGCAACGCAAGAATGTCATATTGAAATGCTGTGGCTTTCAGGCCCTTTTGAGGAGCGAGGGCCCTTTAAATCCACACAGTGCTGATTCAGGGACTTCAGACAGGGTGAGAGAAAGAGCCAGAAAGCCTGAGAGTGCTTAAGGCTGGGGGGAAATATGTGTGAATCAGAAAGAATCCCCTAAAGCATGGCATCCGGTGAGAGAGGGCTGAGCCTCTCTGACTAATGTGCCCAGTTTTGCAGTCGATATAACACCCTTACAACCTGCACCTGAACAGACAGCTACTCCCCAAGAGAGAGAGAGAGTGTGTAAGTGTGTGCATGTAAAAAAACAGGTGGGTTAAAAGCAGAAACACTTAATGCATTGTTAGAGGGCCCAGCTAACAATTTTACACTGTGGGAATGTTTTCATTAAGTAATAAAAACATTGAACATGTTATTTTTTAATTTTTTAACATTAATAAAACGTTCCACTAACTATATATATATATATATATATATATATATATATATATATATATATATATATATATATATATATATATATATTGAAAGGCAACCTAATTGAAAGGACAGCCTATTTGAAAGGACTTTTAGAGAATGTCAGCCAATGTTCTGAGAATGTTCCCTGTTGGTTGAGGATTTATTTAAAGTGCAAGAAACAATTTTACAATTGACTTCGCTCTGATGCAAACAGAAGTCTCCTGACATTAGCATTATTTGTCTTGTGTGTACGTGTGGGTGTGTATGTGTATCGACTCCTCACTGCCATAAAAAACAGCTTGCGGAAGCAGCACGTGTAGGAATGTTAATACATGCCGAGATGCATAAACAGGGCACATCACATTGTGTTTGTCATCCAAGTCTCATTCTCACACTGTAAGTTACCCATAAACCTCAGAGATATGTTGATAGGCCTGTCATCATCTTCGCACAATTTTCTTCGCAACTCCATGCAACCTAATTAGAGACCCAAATGTGCCATTGACAAATGCAGAACGTCTCGCAATATTTGAGTACACGAACAATAAATTACCATAAACAATACACTAATAAAACACATTAAATTACGCCATAATCTCAAGCTAATTATGTACAGTCACAACTAAATAATCACATAGATCTTCATGAGTTCTGAAAAAATAAATAAATAAATACTGCCGCCACTAACAAAGCAAGTGTGTTCTCTGCAAATGCGTTCGCAATCTGAAAAATAAAAATGTTAATAGTAGAGGTGTTTACATGAATGTGCAGTAGTTTCTATAGCGTCCGCTGTGTCCAGTCGCAAACAAACAAAATGCCTTCAGCAAAAAGTCAGCAATAAAATTATAATCAAAATAAAATTTCAATAGAAAAATTTCAAATCTGTGGTGCTTTCTAAACGATCCTTCCTGTGCTTATGATAAAAATAAAACTGATTCACGTTCCATTAGTTTTAGAAGGACCCTGGTATTGAAGGTAATCCTTAAAACCCATTTAGCTTCTCAAAGTAAACTGTTTTGTAATTAGTGTATCAAAAGTATTACGAGCCGGAATCAAAGCTGCATGTCTTGACATCCCTCATAGGAGAGGGACAATAAGTCTGAAGCAAAAGACTTGTCTTTGCATGCCATCTGTCCTCAGCTCTGACGCTTGCTCTAATTACTGCTTCTCCCCTGGCTAATGCTCCCTCATTAGGCATCGGGAGCATGTGCAATCCACACAAGCACTGAGAAATTTGCACTAAAAACGCTAGCTGGAGCCATAATGGGATCAGAAAATCTGTCTGGTGCGAAAGGCAATTCACACTCGCGGCTAAACGCTCATTTTGCTTTTCTGTCTCCCTTAAATTTGTGCATCATCCACTACAACAACATTTCAGTTTCAGATTTTTGCTCCAGCTTGGAAATATTACTCATGTCCTCCAGAACAACACAGCTTTTCCACAGACATGAAAACGGTATTGAAAGATTAAAGGTATTGCGATTTCAGCAAACTGTTCTTGTTTTAATAAGAATTATGTTTTTTTCCCCCATGCAACAGCTTTAATTGATCACAGTTTGAAAATCAGAGTTTTTCCTGATTTATGACAGCAATTATGTCTTTTTATCTGGAAAGCAATCTGTGTTGTTTTTGTTGAGGTGGTACCTTTTGCAAGCCACAAAAGATAGCACCTGTGTTTTGTGCTGTGCCAAATCGTTTTCTTGTTCTGGCTGCGGTTAATGTCTCCTGTTTTGGGAGACCAATAAAGAAAAGAACCTTCATTTCTATGAAAGAACACATTGAGTGTTGCAGTAATTAAATCATTACTGGATCTCATGCATCACTCATCAGAGGCGATGGCTGTCATTGTTCTCTGTTGCTCAAATTTGTAATTGCTGCACAGCACGACTCTATCAGTACTGTTTGCTGTTATCTTTATTACAATCAAGGAAATGGGAAATGGTTACAGCACACATCTTTACAAAATGTGAAATCCATTGTCATCATTAAATTATTGCAACATCATCTCTAGGATGTGAGCACGGCTCAAGGGTTCTCAACACCTTCCTCAGAAAGAACCGCTGGCATCAGGGGCTACAAAAAACTGATTTATATTTTATTATATCGCAAAAAGACGTGAAACAAAAACAAAAATACCAGAAACAAAATACCAACCATCGATCTGAAATCTCACGTTAAGAGTTTTGCTTAACGTTGTTCAATATCTGCTTTACGACTGGCTAGATTTTTAGGCAGAAAATTAAAAAGTTTATGAAGAGACTTTTTTCTGTCGTGGTGAGAAATCACGCTGATATTCGACGTCAAGGGTGACGTCAGAGGAAGTCTGGTACTGTATGACGCATCAGCTGTGAAGTCATGCACTGACGAGCCAATGGAAATCGAGCAGCGAGCGCGCGGCATCGCGAAGCTCAAGAAGCGGAAGTGACGAACTTCTTTTGCGCGATTCCGCGTTTATTGAGTTTATTTTATGTTGTTAATGTTATGTGAATTGTATTATTGCGAGTATTAATAACAGCGACTTTTTATACGACGCTTTATTTCCGTGACGGTGATGCGGGCGGCCGGTGTGTCATTCAAAGTGTTTAAACATCTGCTCAGGTGTGATACGACAGCGGATTTATAAATAAATAATTATATATATATATATATATTTAATGCACATGAAAGAAAAGCATGTTTAAAATGTGCGTCTTACATTGAAATAAGACATTGACCCTCATACGGCGACTGAACGTGTTTTTTGTTGATGGGACGAAGTTCAGGAGATTTTACGGAATGACGTCACCAGGTCGTTTCGGTCACGTGGTTCGTTTCACGGCGTCATTAGCGTTTCGTTGTTGTGAAGCTCGACATTTTAACACCTGCATGAGGAAAAGGTAAGTTTTTTAATGCAAAATATTATATATTATATAATATATATTATATAATATATATGTATTGGGATGAGACGGTGTTTGCTGGTTAAAAACATGATTTTGCACTGATCATCAACCCTGAAACACTGTGATCATTACAGAATTAAATTTGCATTGTGTTCTGTACAATATGTACATGGATTTCGGTACATACGTCATTTAATTTTGCAAAAATGTTTAAAATAGAAATGTCATGGGTTTCGTATTCATTTTTTACATTATAATGTTTACCACTACGCTGTACGAATGTATATGTTTATCATTAACCTTTCACAATAAAAATAATAAAGAACAACACCGCTTCCTGAAAACGGGCCTGTTATGTTTTGCAACTGTTTTCAACACAGTGGTTTGATCTTAAGTCAGAGCCACAGAAGGAGCTGAAAAGGTGATGGAGGACCGAAGTCTCGTTCTCCAGTTCTGTACCGTTTCCAGCTCTCCTCTCTCCCACACACGAGACCCACAGCCAGCCCCTGTCCATCTGCACCGGCAGGCACCTCAGCTGGGAGACTTAGAAGCACCCGCCTCCCTCTTCTGTTCAGGTCAGAGTCCTTCACACTCAATGACATCATCATTGTCTGTCAGTCACTGAAAGCTGTAAGCCTCCTGTCTCAATACAGACCTAATCCGTGCCAAAAAAGTGCCTCTGGTACTTAAAGCTGAAGAATTACAGATGAACGCAGATCCACTGTAGTGACATTGTACATCAAATAACTGCCTTTACGTGGGCTCAGTTTGTTTGATGCTTGGTGATGTTGCTGAGTAGCTGGCCATCTTTAAAGTGTGCAGACGGTGATGGAGTGATGTGAGCCAATCCAGCCATCTTGTACTGAGAATTCAGGGCTGGACAAGCTTTGGCCATCTGTAGCCGTGAGACTGCAGCCAGCCCACATTGTGTTGTCAGCAGCAGCCCGAGTTCTGAGAGATTTTTGAGAATGCTTGAGATGTCTCACCCCTTTCTGTTGTACACTATCACCCACTAATGGTGCATGAACTTTTGAGGGGGTGACATCAATTACTTCAAAAGGTTTAATGAGTGTAAATGATTTATCTTAAGTGCAAAAGAGGAACTGGGAAGGAGTTCATTATGTAGTCAGTGATTATCACCTGCATATTAAGTGTTGTTAATTGTTATGGAAATCCTCATGTTACCCTGCACTGGATGTGTTATCGGGGATCAAAACTTAATCAACTATTAAATATTACATTGTATTGGGAAGAGTTATATTACTAAAATATAATTCTGTCTGCTCCGCTTGTGACAACCTGATTTTTATGACCTTTGTAGCCTTGCATAGTCAAAATTGATGCTTTTTGTCATAAACTTTGGTTGGCTGTTTGGATTATTCTAACCACATACTGTCCAGTAAGGAAAGGGCTGTCTGATTGATATAAACTAGGTGATTATGTTTAGAGGTGGCTTAATATGAAATTTAATATAACCAGAGACAAGAGAAGGAGACTTGCCATTTGTAGAAAATATAGCGTAAAAATAAAAATGCCCAGTGTACTTATAATAGTTGCAATGGACGTTCTACCTTTAGGGCCAAACAGCTTTTTGATTTACCCAAGAATAGCTAAACAATTCTTAAAAGCAAAATGTATGATACCATTGTTGTCAGATTTGATTTCTAATGTGAAATGTTATTGAAACATAATCCTGACAAACCATTTTGGAAATGTTGGCCTTTAAATAGATAGAAGCTGAATTTACATGCATATCGCCTACACAAAAAATAGCTACTGAGTAGTATAACCAAGATGGCCACCAAGTGAATTGACTCATTGCAAAGGGACTTTACCATAACTCTGAGAACAAAGAAAAATCCAACATTGTGTTCAGTAATATCTTGTTTAATTGCTGCAAGGTGCTCCAAACAACCTTTGATCATCTGATGGCACAAACCTTGCAAATGTTTGTCAACTTTAGCGAATAGAAAATGCTTTGGAGCACTAATTGTTGCAGCCTGGTACCTTGGACTAGTTTAAACCAATGCAACTTTGACGTCTTGAAATTGCAAACAGCCAGCCAGTCAGACTGGAGCTTGCTTGTTGTGTGCAGTGTGCATCAGATTGTCGGTTTACAGTCGGAATGTGTGTTTCTGAGGCCACACCGAATAAAACTCAAATGACTCCAGTAATCAGTAGAGTCTTCCTAGGTAGAAATCTGCAGGTGTTACCATAGCAACCAATGCCACCTTTTTTCTCCACCTTTACCCTCAATGTCTTACAACTCAGAGAAAGGTGCCTTAAATCACAGCTCAGGCAAGAGAGACAAGTGCTAAAGCTCCTGAAGTTTGCTTCTCCACAGTCCTCCACATTCTTTCATTTGATTTCGTCATGTAACAGTTCTTCACATCAGGTCACATCAAAACAAACAACCAGTGGTCCAGAGAACATCTGACGTAATGTACTTTCTGATATGGTAAGGAATGCTGTAGAAACACAACTGCTTTTTCAGAGCCGGGGGTATTAACACCATCAGAGAGGTCTTACCCTCCATAAGAAATACTTTCTAGGATAATTGAGATAAGAATTTGATAAACTATAAACATGCATGAGTGGGTGTATTAGCTTAGTTGTATTAGCCCTGTAGCTTAGTTGGTAGAGCATTGTGTTAGCAGAGCAAAGATTGGGGGTTTGGTTCCCAGGTAGCACATACTAATAAAATGCATACCTTGAATGTACTGTAAGTCGCTTTGGATTAAAACATCTGCCAAATGCACAATTATAATTTAGTGCATGAAAACGCCTGTTGGTTGTTAAGGAATAAATGAATAGGTCAGTCTATAAACAGGAGAAAGCTGGATAGAATTATTGAAAATAAGCAGCAAGCTATTTTTAGCCTGATAACTTGTGTCCAGTCTTAACAGTTTGTGTGGCGTATTTCAGTGTGAATTGTTTTGTGATCCTGTGACTGTAATTCAGGCTTTTTAAACAGGCTGGAGGTGAAAGATAGGGAGGTAAATGTTATATTGGATATATAGGGAGTAATATTGGAGTCTACAAACCTGCAGCCAGTGTGTGAGCAGGGCCAAAGTAATTAGTGCTGTTGCTTATTTCACATGCAAAAGGGCCCTTTCTTAAAGAAACAGCAGCAAAAGACTACAGTATGACTGTTTTTGTCACAATGAAATTTGTAGATATTATAGGTCAACCTCAGGGGTCAAATAGTAGAACAAAAAGTAGAAAATGACCCCATTATAACAAAAAACAAGTCCTTTTATCGAAATACAGAAATCAATAAAGCTTCATTATAAAGTTTAATCTGTTCGATCTGTTCTTTGTCTTGTCTTTTTTTAACCCGATTTGTGACTTGAATGTGCCACAAACATGTAAGAAACAAAGCCATATCAACACACGCAACAACAACAACACACATTCTCACACACAAAAGAAAGTCAACATCCTTTCCACACCTGAGGTGGTGAAGCTCTCACCTACCGATCGTGTGCAGGTGTGAAAGCAAATACGATGAATCTTTATTCAAAAAGACTCTTGCAGGTGTAAGCAAGTGATGTCTCATCAGCCCCAACGCAGGTGCACACGTTCAACAGACTTTCAGATCGTCAGACACTTTAGAAGGCGGATATTTGATCTAATCGTTCCATCAAACAGCATGAGGATATCTAAACGTTTACTTCCAGACAGCATCAACAAGGCTACACATCTGTAACAGGCTTGCGAACGTGTGTCTTTCCATTAGGGAAATCATTGCCGCATTTAACCCCATTTGGTTTGATGGCAAGGCAGCAACACCAAACTCTATATATACAACCCGAAGCTCTGCCCGTGCAACCCCTGCGTCTCATTTTATGCAGCGCTGCATCATAAGGGAAAAGAAGAATAAAGTGATGTTTACCTATTCACACCTCTGATGAGTGCAGGAGAATTGAATTCATGCTGAGAGTGGAATAATTAATTTGGACAGCAGCCGTGCAGAGAACATCTGGGGTCTTTCTCACATGACACACCTTTTGATGACATAATAAAAGGGGGCTGAACTGCAAGGCGCCATCATTTGCACCAATAATTCCCTGTAAATACACTACCGCTCTGCATAAATCCTGAAAATATTCCCTTGATGAAATGAATTAGCCTTTTTTAACCATTATGGTGTGACTCTGTTAATCCAATCTTCAGATAGATTATTTAAGTCATCTTTAATTATCAGATTACGCTAAACATTTAATAACACAAGTCAACGTGGCTTTCTGTAGGATCATCGTTTGAACAGAGGCGGATAGCTCGATGGGGGTGAGGCAGCCATTGTTTCCGCCTTAACTTTGGGCTTCTTTCTCTTGCACCCCACTTCTGTTTCAGGCATCTGGTTCACTGAGTAAATTGGCTGTACAGACACCCTTCCCCGCTCTGCTCGCTTCTGTGGCGCTCCCATTTAAAAAGTGAGAAATTATAATTATCAGAATTATGCTTTTAATGATGCGTTAATTAGACTCCTACAGTGAGATTAGCAAGTGCTTTATGAATTATTAACTGTGAAGTCTTTCCAGAATTTTTACAGGCAGGACGCACTAAATTTGCTTTTTGGTGATTAGCGTGCCGGAAAATAACACAACAGACTGTGGTGCATATGCTTATGATTACAACTTTAAGTGCATTTATTTAACTCCATCACACACCGGCAGTTTTGTGCCAAGATTCTGTGTAACCAACTTCGTGGGCAAAGAGCCTCGCAGATTCGTACTTTCTCATTAACAGAAGCATATGATGAATCATTCTCTGCCAAAAGTCTTTTTAACCACACGTCAGATAAACACAGCGAGCGCTTTCTGTTTTGTGTTTTCGCTTTGATAGTTTGACAAGGTCACTGTAATGATCTATGTGCTTTCTTTGCTAATGCCGTTGTCGGCTCTTCTGCTCCACTCTGTCAACGGCAGTAAAAACAACCAAGATTCACTGCACACCTCTCCGAACCCCTGTGCAAGCACAATACACGTTAAATAAACAAACCGTCCTGCAGCCAATCCCGACCCGGTGTTACATGAGCTAAACCTAACAGAGCATGGTAAAATGATTTGGGTAATCCCTAGCTGTAATAACTAAGTCAACTGTTTTGAATTGGAGGAAGAGCCTCTGGCCCAACCACAGTGGCCATGGCCGTCCTCTTTAGTCCTGTGTGTAACGCTTGGTGTGAGCTGTCCAAACTTTTGGATGGAAATCGGCCTGCTAATTTGCAGAATGTGGGTACCACCCTCCACTTGGCATGCATGAGTGCACCCAGGAGACTTCGCACAAAAGACAATTTAAAGGGAAGGAAAGAAACCTGCTCTTTGCCGCAGTCCATTTTTAAACAAATAACCAATAAATAACCCATGTCCAAATGGCCAATTTAAACAGCACCCATTGGTCTGAGGCCTATTAGAGTGTACAAAGGAGGCCGCGGGAATTCAGGATGTCGTCGCGATTAAGGTTTTCAGAAAGAGCTTTGTCTCTAACAAAATCCTAACACATAAAGAATAATGTACAATTAGCCAGTCATTGTGTATGATTTAGTACATAACAACAATCTTTATTTCTATTTGTGTTCTTTTTCTGAGTCTCTGTATGTAAGCAAGAAAAATAATTTCTCTCAAATCATTTTGTGTCGTCCTGGAAGGGTTTATTTTCTGTAATGACTGGCTGATGGTAGATTATCCTTGTATTTAAATGGCTGTTTGGCAAAATAAATAAATAAATGGACAATTGATTTAAACGTATTAAACAATTTTTGTGTAAGAAGAAAGAGGCTGTAACACGCTAGGAAGATCAGAAAACTAGCATGGTGTAGGAGATTGGTTGCCAGGGACAACGTCACATCCATTTTATGCTGGATATACAACAACATTTGACCGCAGAATGGCACGATTGACCATTACAGAGCGCCGTGTAATAAATGAAGTTATTCAGATTAGATTTTATTCAGAGGCAGCGCAGAACAGATAATAGAAAGGCAGTAATGGGTTGCTGCATGCATAATGCGAACCACGTCATGTGCAACGCAGGGGAACGTAGAAGCTGCTCAAACAAGAGTTCATCATATCAGTTTGCACCTGTCAAAGTGTGACTTATGAAGTGCATTTTAATGAGCCATTGTTTCTTTGATATTTCCTGCTATACGTTTTGCTCCACAGGGTGGCAGTAGGCGTGTTATTGGGCCAGAGGGTAGAAAATAACACCGTGCGTTGTGTTTTATGGAGAGACCTCCAACAATCTGAACGAATATTCATCGGCAGGTTTTGTTTTTGCACAGGTTATGCAAATCAGTCCTCGTTGACTCACCGACTCGTTATAACATTAATTAACACAGTGCTACCTTGCTCAATATTTGGTAACAGAGCCACTGTCTGCGGATGTAAAAATTTACAAGATTCCAGTTTTAATGAGGGAGAGGAGCACAGGTGTGCTAATGAAGGGAATGGCTCATTTGAATAAAGCCATCCTGTTTGGGAGAAAATTAATTAGCAACACTGGAGTAAACGTTGACACCTTTGAACAGAGATGGTAAAATTATACCATAATGCAAATTTCATTTTGATGACAAATCTGCTCAGGCCTTATGATACTCTATTTATTAGAGCCGGTTAATCATCATTAATTATTGTGTTATCAGATACATTAGAGAGGTTAGTTACTTACTAGACATTTTCAACAGTGCCGCAGAAGTGGCAGTAGTGATAAAGTTTAGTTCAGAAAGCTAAACTGTGATAACTTGTGCGTTAATGGCTGTCTGACCGTATGTCGTTCTGTTTAATAAATGGCTACTTAACTTCATTTCATTATGTACTTGTTTTAAATGTAAGCTGGGGAGGGGCCGGTTACCTGTCTCCAGTATCTTCCTTGCTTCCCAACCCTATTTTAATTGACGTAATTTTTTCTCCGTGTGGTTAAGCAGGGTTAGAACAGAGCTTGATCCAAATCTCAGGACTGAGTCCTTCAATTCAAGCACAGAGAGACAAATCTGCTTACCATCACTTTCAGGTAAACTCAAGAAATGGATATGAATGTTAAGTTTAGTAAGTTATACGTTTATACGTAAAAAGTCTGCAGAGCGATATGCTAAGCATTTGCACGGTGTAGCAGACTGGTTGCTAGGGCAACAGTCAAACTTACAGTTTAGTAGCCATTATACAAAAATATTGTACCACAAAATAGAGCAGTTGACCAATCAGAAACAAGTATAGTAGATATTTTAGATTTAGCCTAAAATGTAGTCACAAAATTAAAAAAAGCAGTATTTACCGAACAACAACGCTTTCCTCTTTACTTTCAGACTCCATTTGAGGCCACATTTACTTGACGCTCACCCTGCCTGTCTCAATTTTCCCTCCTGAATTACCATGTTTAAGCCTTATTTTCACCAGACAACACAAGCTAACTGCAGCCTATTAAAAAGTATGATGTGGAATTTTACCGCGACATTCAAGACGGAGCAGGTAATAGGGAAATACCACGTCTTTTCATGAAGCGTAGTGGAACGTAGTCCTAACCCGAGGCCTGATATTAAAACGTTCTTTTGCGCTGCTTAAAGCAGTAATTAGAGCGCGTTGTGAAACAAGTGTTAGATACTCTAAAGTCTCTCACACGATACCTTGAGTTTAACACTTTGAGTACCCACTTGAGGCTAATGCTTTTCATAGTTTGTGTTTCATCTGCTCTGTCATGGAGGGACCACACATTTTCCGCTTTCATTGCAATTTATAGCTATAAATCCAAAGCTATAAACTCAGCGGGACTTTAGCCTTCGGGTAAATGGCACGTCAACATTTGTGCGATTCGTGAGTCGAACACAAAGCAGTGGAAAAATCTCTTTGTTTTAGGTGGTACAAGTCAGCAGTCAGATGAACCACCTTCCAGAAAATTCTTCCGAGAACTCCTGACTCTTCTTTGTCACTCAAACGTTTCTCCACAGACAGCGCAGGTGAGAATGGATTATTATTTCCTGAAAGCTCCAGGGCACCAAATGTTTGTAGGCCCCTCTTGTCATAATTGTAAGGTGTACTGTTCAAATAACAAGAATTTACTTTGCAAATGCTCATAATTTATGTTCATAACTATGTGAATAACATTCAAAGCTACAATAAGATGTTTAAAGGACATTAATTCATGATATTTCTTCAGTTCACAATGTGGTATTAGCCACTGGCACACAGTTAAGTGTTGTTTGTCTGACTAGATTGGTTTGGCATCTGTAGCGGCTTATTTCCAGGTGCTGGGCCACCATGGGCCTCTCAACCAGAGGTCCCTGAGGCCAATGACAGTCAAAGGCCTGTGGGCTTTGGCCCCACTGTGGGCTTTGGCCCCACCGGCCCAATGATGAGCATTAGAGGAAGTGTGAGCCATTGATGCCTTGTAAACTTTTCCGCTGGCTTGGTCAGATGTGACTGTCAGTGGTCAGTCACTTTACTGTCATCTGTAAATATAGCAATTGCTGAATATAGTCACAGCAACCGGATACCCATGATGCCGAAGACCTGATTTTCATCCTAGTTCTGCACCCAGAACCAGACTGGGCCCCTTAAATAGTAATGTGCTAGAACACAAATAGGGGATGCGTGATCACATTGGAGAAAACCTGCTGTCGGGTGTTGATTCGCGCTGTCTGTTGAGTGCCAATGGGGACGCGCGTCAGTTTTATAGCTGAGCTGGGAAGAGAGGCGTTGGCAGAGAAAGAAATGCTCTCATCAATGTTTATTAATCATCGCCATCGTATGATACTGTAGAATTGCGGTATTTTTACGCATGTTGAGCATGCACAATGCGACTTTGGCTGCAAGGCGATTAACTTAATTAGTCACAGGTCTGTGTGAAAGCCTTGCAAAACTGTTTCTGGTATAAGCAAAAAGCCATAAGTGTCACTCTATCAGCTGTCAGTCAAAGTCATCTGCTGGTCTGTTTTTTTTCCATTTTTAACACACACATGTCTGAGTCCCTCAAGCTGTTTGCAAAGAACCATGCATTGAAATTGCTAGATAAACCAAAGGTGGGATAAAACACACACACACATTGGGTTTTCATGTTTTATGAGGACATTCCATAGATGTAATGTTTTTTGTACTATAGAAAATGTATAATCTATCCCCCTATACTAAACCTAAGCCTCACAAAAAACATTCTGCTGTTTTAGATTAATCATAAAGATGATTCTGATTATTTATAAGCTTGTTTCCTTATGGGGACCTAAAAATGTCAAAATTTACTGGTATTATTATACTTGTGGGGATGTTTGTATCATTGCTGTTGTATTGAATATCGGCCATATTGAAGCAATTAATGTTAATATCATATGTTGAGAATATTACATTGCAGACAAAATTTGGCTTGTGAGAAATTAGTTTGTATATCTTTGTATATGTTTCTGGCAAAAGAAGGTTACAAAAGAAGATACATCTGTATCAGGTTTAGCTGGATGGGAAACACAATGCTGCAACACACAAGCAGACTAATATAAAATCTGTGAAACATCTTAGTAATGTTATAAAAAAATCAGCGCTCTTGAAAAGCCTTTTGTCCAATCAGATTTAACTGTCATAAAAAGAAAAAATATTTCAAGGAAGGTGATGTTATCACATGCTACGGCCTGAGATGCTAGCCCTGCAGAGGACACGCGGGTTTGGAGAATGGATGGATGATGTCATCACATTACATAATTTGCTACCCTTGCCGGTCTTGTATCTGGTTTTCATTGAAGAAACGGTCACGAAACAGGTTACTCATACAATAAAAGTTATGCACTTCCTCTAAATATTATTTATGACTATAAAGGATGTTAATATATTAAAAAAAACAATGTTGGCGAGCCTGCAGTAATTACCATTCAAAGCTTTTGTTCAATGAACAAAGATACCTGCTGGTTGAAAGCTCTGTGACATGTCAAAGACAAGATTTATATATCTAGAGACGAATTGCAAATGAATGATCGCTATGATTCCTTTTGACTAGCTTGCCGTCCTTGTCCATTCAGCACTATTAACTGATGTTTCTGTGTAATTACTCTGTCTGTGTGTTTTACAAACATGCAGACACACACAAAGGAAACTGGTGTGTTTTCAAGAAAGCAAAGCAGCTTGTCTGCAACAATTTAAATATTTGTAATCAAAACAGAAATCTCTCGCTGACTGTTTTGGGTACACAAAAAAGCCTCGCCAATCCAAATATTTTTCTGAAAGCACTTTGTCTTGCAAAATCAAAAGCAATTTACTTTTAAAAGATCAATGTAACCACTGAATGTGCATGTTTGATTTAGCCCATGGATTTTGGATCGGCAACAGTCATTGTGTATTAATTAGAGCTCCAAACACTGATTCACAAAAACCAATCAATTACTCTTCTAGACTTGACTGGCAGTAACCTATAATTGGGTGGCTGCTTTCCTTTTCTCAAGTGCCCTGCAGCCAATCAGAGCAGACCAAACAGGTGGCAGCAGAGGAAACAAGCTCTTCCAGTCCATAAAACTGGCTAACTAGCCCCTGAAAGTTGCCAGCCTACAATTATCATATCATTTGTGTTGTAAATCACACGGCTGCTTGTCATGGTATCATCAGACGCAGTAATTTAATGCAGCAGATCTACCCCCCCCCAAAAAAAGTTGTAAAAGAAAATATCATAAACAGTGCAACTTATTATGATTACTGCAACAAACCATTTTTATCATAAACATATTAAAGGCGGGTATGTGATCTTTATCAGAAACTTTTTTTTATGCTGGTTGAAAGTCTCTTCACATCCTGATACCAATCATTATTAAATTGATCTAAATTCCATCTATCTGTCTGTCTGTCTGTCTGTCTGGGGTGTTGTTGTTGTTTTTTTTTTGTTTGTCTGTTTTTTTTTTTTTTTTTTTTTTTTTTTTTTTTTTTTTTTTTTTTTTTATTTATTTATTTATTTTCTATCTATCTCTTCTGTAGAAGGCACAGGACCATAAAATGTTCGTCTAATTATTGTATGCGGTCCGCATGCAATAATGGGATGTCCAGCTTGCCTGTCAAACTGTTTTTGCATACCTCTACATACCATGTTCATGTGTTTTGGAGGAGGCGTGGCTTTGGAGAGCGCACTGAATGGAGGCCGTGATCTCATGCTTTAAAAGCTAGCTTGGTAGCTTCTCTAAAATTGCCTGCCCTAACTTTAAACTAAAGTTGGGGTAAAAGCAGATTACGAATCAGCCCCTTTCTGGGACATTGTCCCATAGGCAGACAAGGAGGCCCTGCCTACAGTACAGCACATTGCACAATACACTGAAGTGCAGCTAATACGTTCTTCCCTCTTCTCAAGTCTAAACATCTTGAGTTCCAGCACACCCACCCACATACCAAATTATTATCCTGTCATCAAATGATGGCCCATCAGCAGGGATAAACAACATTTTTATAAAGCCCTTTGTCCATCATATCCCTGGGTAAAATAATAAATCTTAATGTAGGGTTGTCGAATGCATCTTTGTTAGGATTGCTTAATATACGTGCTAAATATCTGTGCTTTTGTTTTTTCATCGGCTCTCGTAATCATGGCAACCCATTTACTAACAGCAACATGCTGTTTAGCACACGCACAATTATTCTGATAATTCCGATATGAATTCTTGTAATTAAAACACATACACCATTGAACAGTGACACTGTTTATAGCCTGACTGAGGTACTGTATGTTCTCACCCTCTAAACACATGGTAATTGCTCAGCTGCAGCTGATAGAGCCACAAATGAGGCAAATGAGTCACTGATAGATAGACAGACAACTGACAGCTTTTTTAACCCACAGAGATCATCATTTCCATAATTTCCACCAACCAGGCACCAAAGTAAACTTATTAAAATTTATAGTTTTGACAGCAACATTAATCATTAAATGATTGTTTAAACATATCTCCTACTAAACAAACAAAGCGCTCAAACTCTTTAAAGAGACATATGCTATAAATGTTGCTCTTTGTGTTATTTTAGCATTTGATTAGTCAAATTCCGAATGAATAAACAGAAGAATCCAAAAATATGCTGTAATAGGTATACACATTGCTTTACTGTATCTTCAACAATGTTTTCTGGTAAGTTAGGCCAATATTTCCCAGAAAAAGATGTATGGATTATGTAGGAAATGAGGAACTTTGTCATGGTGATCGTAAATAAGCAACAGCTGAAGCAATAGTTTAGATTAACTTAAACCAGAACTCAAATCAGCGGGCCGCTCAAATCCTGGCACAGATCCAGATCAAATTACCGCAAGTTAGATGAATTATTTCACTTAACATAGTTGGGAAACATCACAGACTGCTCTCTACACCTACATGCTTTCAACCATCTGTTCTTTTGTTTACACCTCTTCATATCCATGGCAACAACATGGGGGCAGGTAGTTAGTCGGAAATATTTGTTAGTAACATAGCCTTTATAAGATTAATGAGCATTTGTTTAAAGAAGTGTGCTTTGACACAGTGCAATATTCTGAGATAGAATCAATCATTTCTTGGTAAAATATAAACAGTGATAAAACTTAATTTAATGATGGAAACGCTAAAGAAGCAATAAGTCAACCTAAATAATTTTACACTTTACACGCACAATGTCTTATCGAGGTGTATACTGGGTTGTAGGTCTCTGTAATTGTTAGTAATTGTATCAACATGAAATCAGCAAACGTTCAATTATCTCACGCTGCAATTTATCGTCACGTGTTGAGCTTAGATAACGTCCCGTTTGCTATTCTTCATACAGGCTGAGTGTGGATGTTTTACATACACACCACCGTAACTTTGGAGGTTATGTTACATGGTGGAGTTAGGCTGCCTACGCAGCATTTATCGGAAGCAGAAATTCACAATGGTTTGTTCTTCTGAATTTTGATTTAGTTTTGATTTGTACGCAAAACATTTTGGTTTGTATGCAGGGTCACTTTAAGATAAACAGGGTATATGTGACGAGCAGGGGTGGTGGCGATTTGCATTTGTACCTTAACAACGATTCTTCTGTTCCGTGTAAAAACAGGGCAGGTATAAGACTACTGAAAACTGCTGTAAATACCTGCCTGTCTGAAACAGCTCTGATACAATTGAAAAAGGCTTTTGTTTACACAAGAAGTCTGTGTGAGAGTTCTGTCTTTCATGCAGTGGGTGTTGCAGTTGAAATTAAGCCTATTATATCTCTCTAAAGTGTTGCGGCGTACATGTACATGTGTTTTTCCCGTGTATGTCAGAAGTGTTGTTTCCTGGGGATTCTTTCCTTCAATTACAGAGAATATAAATAGTTTGTTCTTACATTTTCCTTCACAGTTTATAGGCATATCGACTGATAATGAGGCTATGTATTAATGTCTGTGTGTACTAAGGTGGTGCATATTTAATACATTTATGTCACTGTGGGCCTTAAGGATTAACAAGTGTAAATTACAATACATAGGTGTTATTGATTCATTTTTCAGTCACAGCCTGAAACTTATCTTATCTATCTGTGTATATAATTTTAATTATTTAAAAAAATGTTTACTATTTGCAGTGAGGTACAGCAGATAAGTGAACAGTGCAATGCTACAAATTAAATAATAAAAAAAAACCAACAAATAAACAAACAACCCTGGCAAACATATTCTGAAATGTTTTGGCGACAGCTTCATGAAAAGGTGATACTGTTTTGTTTTTTAGTTTTACTGTTTTTGCTCCGGTTGTGGCGTGATGCTGTTTGCACAAGTAAATCTGGAGGTGAAAATGTTTGCGTTCAAGTTTAAAACACTTTTGTGAGCATGTAAGTATACAGTTACTGGACAGATTTCTGACTAATGATAGTTTTCTGTTTTATGTAACGGCGCTAATTAAGCAGTTCCTTAAGAATGCAAAACATTGTGCCTTAAAAATGCTTTTATCACTTTTAATAAAGCATCTGTTCTAAATAAAATCATATTGTTTCTGTTGTTAAAATTCCCCATGTAACTGAAATAAAATATAATATGCAAAGAACATTATAAATCATTTCCAAAGTAACATTAAGTTAAAGTTTTTTATTATCTAATAGTTTGCAGAAAAAGTTAAACAAACAGAACAAAAAATCCTGAACAATGAAGACAAACAGATGAGAAAACAGTGCTTATCACCTTAAAGAAAAAACCCGAAAGCAAACAATCTGCTATGAAGTGCTACAAACCATTTTGAGTCTTAGAGGTTAGACTGCAGCTATTTTTTTCTTTTCTCTTCAATCATGTGAATGTCGAAAGAAATTCTAATTTTTCTCTAGTTCTAGTAAATCCTCTAGTCAGCCGATACTCGACATCAGCCCAAGAGACATTGTGATACCAAAAATAAAAACGAGGACAGAAAAATAATGTTCACACCACACAGCATGTAAAATCGTGAGTAACATTCGCTTTAACCCATATGTAAAATGCAAAATAAAATTTTGGGTTTGAAGCTCAAATGCATAGAAAAGGATGTTCAAGAATAAATAGAACCATTTGAAAGTCAAACTGCACTGGTGGTTTTCTAAAAAGACGAGCCTATCTGAAGTTTTTATGAGTTGTATCACCACTTTGTTTACCAAAATAAGCTGGTAAAATAAAATAAGCTTTATAAAATACAGACACCAAATTGACAATTGTCACTGGATTTTGACATGTTGTCGGATTGTTGGTCTTTGAATGTTTGAAACTATTGGATGTTTAAAAAAAAAGATCAATCTAGTTTTATTTATTATCTTTGTCATCCAACATACTACATCAGAATGGAAAAGTTTTGACTGCTAATAAGAGGCGATATGAAAACAATTGAAAAATGAAGATGGTAGAAAAGTCTTCATTGCTCTGAGATGGAATGAGATCCAGATGAAGAGGTCCATGTGTATTGCATACAAGAGTCTTACAATCAAGTCTTTTAAAAGCAGTTCGGCTGCTCACGTCCTTTGTTCTGTTGGGCACGGTCAGAAGTCACTGTCAGCCGACTGCAAAGCTCTGACTCATTTCCTTAGTTTACAAGCCAAGTTCAATTCATGACTGTGTCTGAAAGATCTGTTTCTGTGTTTTTGTGAGTTGCAGAGATGCACCATCGTGAGTGATGGTTTATTACCCAGCGTAACAGCTGTATGCATCAGTCCTCTGAAATGACGTCTATGTCCTCGGGGCTGCCCTGCTGAGTGGCCACCCTCCAGCGGCTCACATGCTGATTGCCTTTCCTCTTCTGCTGTGAGTCTGGGGACTCCTCCTCCAGCTTCTGTCTCTTGTGCTTGGTCCTTCTGTTCTGAAACCAGACCTTCACCTGAACAAGAGCAAGAGAGAGAAGCCATTTTAATTAGTTGCTTAAGTACAGGACAGTAGTTCTAGAGAAAGAAAAACAAAACTGAGACAAAAACAAACTTGATCAAGCATTGTAGCCCAGCTAACAGGGAATGTTCTCAGAACGTTGGCTAATGTTCTTTAAAAGTTATAGAAAAGTTCTTGCAGTAACATTAGAAACATTTTAAAAACAGTCCAGCATTTAAAACCAACCTAGCAATCTTATAACCAACGTTCCCAGAACTTTCAAAATAACATTTTTAATGTTTTTGTTACTAATGGAAACATTGGGAAAATGTTCTTACAACCTAAAAAATGGTTAGCTGGGATGTTACTCTTTCTACTTCTAATTGTTTTCATTAAAAAAATAAGTTTTAAAAGGTGGAAAGTCATTAAATAATAATTATTTAAAAAGTTACAAATTACATACACTTCCACAGTTAATTATTTTTGTCATTTAAAAGCACACTTGTGAAGTATGAGTGTTAATGTCATTTCTCATTGTGGTGAAGTTCCTTTCATAATTTCTGCATTACGTGTGGAAACATCTTATTACATAAACTTGATATGGACAAGCCAGTATGTTAAATTAAAAATCTGCCAAAATAAAAGTAGCATTAAGAAAATAAATAAGCATTAGTATTGTTCTAAAGAGCAGTTTTACATCAAATGAGGTCCAAAAGTCTGAGACCACAAGTGTTGTGAAAATGTGTCTGTTTTTAATTGATCGGATTTAATACAAATTGTGATATTATAAGCATAACAATTTTAACATCAGTGATTCTTTCTGTGCTTTCATGACATCATGCATTTGAGATTAACATACAAAACTTGATCCACGTTATTCCAGAATGAGTTGAGAATGTTCCAGAGAACTCACGTGGTTCAATGGAACTCTGCTGTCATTTAATAAGTGACTTAGAAGTAGTGCAGAATTCATTGTTGTTTTATGCATTTTGTATCATAACACTTATATTTCCAGGTTTAATTATATTTTCAGATCCAGATTTTTAGTGTGGTCTCAGACTGCATGGACCCTACAGTGTCACAACAGTGATTGCTCAAGCTCAACAATCCTGAACATGTGTGTAGTCGATTGTGAAATTAGCCAATAATTGTATGTTTTACGTATCTGCTGGCAGTTATCTGGCCTATCCCACGGTAATGCATGACGAATGACTTCCGTCCTGTGTGGAAACTATGTCAGAGGCCTAGATGAGCAAATGTGTGTTCACATCCCGTAGTGTTAGCGCACTCAGCGTGGTGGAATGCAGTCGCGCATGCCTTAGGCTGCAACCCTTGCGCCTCTTCCCCCTTACCTGTGTTTCTGTCAGACACAGCCCGTTGGCTAGCTGCTTCCTCTCGGCACCCACCACGTAATGGTTCTTCTCAAAGGCATGTTCCAGCCGCAGCAACTGCGACGGAGAGAAGGCCGTGCGGATGCGCTTAGGCTTGCGAGAGAAGGGCCCATGTAGCAGCAGGTTTTCAGGGCTGCTGTCCTCACCTACAGATGAAAGGAAGGAAATGTTAAAGAGTGAGTTTAGAGTTAGATTGAGAAAAACACTGGTTTAACAATAGTTTTCATTTAAAGTACGTACACTCATCAATACCATCACAGCAACTGGACATGCTTTCTGATGTGGCTGAGTGAAAATAATCATGTTGACAGTAATTTGACACTGGTTCAGTTTTACATTCAATGTAACATTTTAGGTGTCTGACATTGACGTCATAATGACATCATTGCATTGTTTCTGACATGCAACCAATTTTTACTTATTAACATCTAAAATAACTTCTAAAATAAGGAACATAGATCTATAAATCTCTGTATGTGATCATTTTACGTGATAAGAAAAATATTGCATTTGTTACTATCTTATGGCAGCCATTACATTTACATCTATTGGTTTAGCTGTTAAGTTTACCCAGAGGCCTTTTACACTTTACATTTAAATATGTGCTGCATGTCTGGATTGCATGTCTTAATTGAACCACACGAGTCGATTTGAATAATTCCAAGTTGGTTTCATACACGGATGATGTAAAGTGCGTTCACACTGCATCATTCAGTCCAACCGAAGCTCTCTGTGCAAAGACAAGTCTTTAACCTTTCGGCCGCATATGTGGAGTTATGCTGATTTTCATACAAATGCAGGGCTTTGACATCTTGATGTTGAATCAAGGATAAACATCCAAGGTTGAGGGCGCAAAACAATTGGGATGAATGTATTAATTGTCAGTTAAGCAAATCTAAATCCCCTACATTTTGTCTGATTTTATTCAACGTGGGGCCGTAGTAAAATGTTGTCTTTATCGGTTTTGGGGCGAGCGTGATCTTCGCTTTACCACAGACAACATCTGGACAGCCGAGTACATTTGCCGTTTATTGCAAACAGACAGAAGGAGAAAAACATTTTTCATAAACAAATGGATGTGTAATTTACGTGACCACTGTAGTGTTTGGCGAGCTATGCTTGAAAGGAGATTCAGAAAGAAGATGACCGCAATCACGTATAAACAAAATGTTCCCTCTGAGCGGTTACAGGGTGGATTGTGCAGCGAATAGAAGTGACAGACCATGATCTTTTGTAAATGAAAAATAACCAAAATGTGTCAACGTTCGCATCAGGTGTGCAACCGCAAATGTACATCAGTAACATGCAAACCTCTCCAATAGACAATTGCTTCAGTAACGATTTTAAACACCTTTGGCAGCATCATCTGACTGGTTTTATAAATGTGGTCGGTTCATGCCCTAACTCAGGCCTTAAAGATGCTTAAACTGTCAATAACAATGGCTACAAATATATTCATATATTAAATGAAGGTTTGATGATTTTGAATCATTTGCAATGCAATTGGGTGACTGATAATAAAATAATACAACAAAATCATCCGACCCCAAATTTATATCAGCTAATTTCAAAATACAAATTGCTACCAACGAAAGTTTAGTTTACGAGACCTCATTGAAATGTTAAACACTGATCATCAAAGAAAACACAATGATGTACCAGTTCTCAACACAAAGGATCACTAATGGCATCACCAGAGGATGAAAAGAGGATTAGAATGAGGCTGCTTGGATTTTAAGTCTCTTTAAAAACTCAGAAACCAGGCCTTTATCTGCAGACAATAGCTTTGAACTGACTCCTTTCAGAGGCGCATTAAGCCATTACACAGAGGCAACTTTAACTCCCTGCCTTTGCCATGCTTAATAATACGTCGCCTACAGACATCAGAAGCACATTTCTAGGTTCCCAATGCAGAAAGGACAAACATTTGTGACCAGTTGCAACATTTATAGTGTTTGTTTCCATGCACAGACTGACAGTATTGGTTACCCTGGTAAAAGGCTTCAATAACAGACTTCCCAAAGGTCCTAATAATGCATGTTCTTTACTTCCATTTTAGTTAAAGGTGCATATTTTCTGTCACGGGACTGTCATTGACAACTGCTTTCAGCTGGTGTGCTGAAAACGCTTTGAACACCAGAGGCAAAAACAATGGATGCATCTCTGTGTGTAGAAATGAGAGGAGCTGAGCTCTGCTCGGGTGGAAGAATGTAAATAATGAGTTTGACGCAACTTGAAGGTGTTGAAACACCCTCCTTGAAACCTTTCTCAAGGTGCACTGAGCACCAAGCCAACCAAAAATGACCTCGACACTAGCGGTTAACTTTTCAAAACTTTAAAGTCGACTTCATTCCTTCATACTATTTATTTTTAAATATAGATTTCTAACAAAAAAGTCTTTTCCTGCTCCGCTCAGCCGTGCAGCCGTACTCTCGGTCTGGCATCATCTCCATGTGTCGCATCACCTCCGTGTCTCTCGAGAGAGGTGGTGGATCAGACTAGCAGGCCAGAACATTGACGAAGACTCAAGCCTCCTGAAGAGCCGGGAGACCCTCCGGGGGTTTGGACTCAAACACACACTGGCCTATCCAAGTCAAGAAAGCCCCCAACATGAGGAAAAGGGAACCAGATGGCACCCAGATCAGCTTTACTACCATTCCCTTGGCACAAACAAGCTTGGTCTTGTCAGTGCTGTTCTCATTAGAGGCAGAGAGAAGGGTGGTCTGTAGTGGGAAATAAAGACACTGCACCCTTTGGTCTCCTCTACAGACTGAGTGTTCTCCACCATGACACCCTTGCAACCTAAGTGTGATTTTGTATTTTTATCTGACCCGACACACAAATGATAATGAAATGTTTCTCAAGTGACATTTTTGATCTTTGTTATTGATTTTTTTTATAGCATTTATTGCTATAATATTACCATTTCAGCTACTGAGTGCTTTGGAATGAGGCCTCTATAGGGAAAAAAAGAAAAACAGCAGGATTTTAAAGTGCATCGACAATGTTCATGTATCCGGGACCTCACCGTTTTTTATTGTCATCTGAGAGCAAAATGCATTAGCTGAATGATCCAGCTGCTTGAGACTGTCTGACCTCTCTCCTGTTGTTACCTGTGCCATAATCTGTATAACACAAAACTCTGCTCTTGTTCAACAGCAGGACGGTCTGGGATCCTGTTTACGTTGTCCCGCATGACGGATCTGAAGACACGGACACAACTCTTTTCCCATTCAGGAAGCACTGGAGTTAAAACCCATGCACGCATTAGCGCTGACAAAAAGTGACATCCTTCGACAGGTGATCCTTTCCCACCCAGTCCCTTCTGCTGTATTTAGTCTTGTCTAAACAGTAGTTTTCTAGGTTATTGGACACCGTCAGTGAGTAGATCTGCTGTGTGTGTAAACACAGAGGCTCTATCTGAACCCCGGATCTGGGTAATAGTGACAACAACCTCTGACTTCCACAAATTACCTGTGCAATGCCCCCAAGGACTGTGGTACAGCTCAGTGCCCTAAATGCACAACTAATGTGGCTGGGCTCTCCATCACAGCCCTCCAATGAGTTAATGAAAGCAGCCTGTGTTACTGATATCTGCTTTAACAAATTGCCTGGTAAATAGGATCAATCGATATCAATAACACTTTTCTGAAGGGCTCTGCAAACAGCACCATGAAGTGATCTTTATATTATTACATGTTTCAGATTTAGTTAGTAATGATGATGGTATTAATAAAAGCGTTTCGGTAATGTTTCAGGAAGACAAGACAATTTTATTAACTTTTAAAAAATTCAATGGCTTTAAAATAAATCAAGGCAGAATTTGGGTATTACTACAGTGATGTATTAACCTTTAGGAAAATGCTTGTCGAAAGTATTGTTTCCGATTCATATAAATACTGTCACAGTATTAAAAAGGTTTGCATTTCAACATTGTAATTATAAGAACTTTAAATATAGTTGTAAAAAATTGTGTTCCCACTGCAAAACTCACAATCGTGAAAGTAACTATTTGCCTGTAGCACAATGACCGCCATACAAATAACAAACCACATTTGTTTAATTCCCATTTGTATACTTTAGTCCGTCCACAATAGGTATAATGGCATGCTATAATTTATAATGTGTTGGGTATACGTGTGCTTATTTGAACGTGTAAAATAAAGTACAAATTAACAGTAAAATAAAGCTTTTGCATTTGGACTTTTTTTGTAAATTGCATCGTTTTGGTATTAAAAATCTGTTGAAACCCAAAAGGTTGAACCGAGCGGGATTTAAGTACAAATTTCATTAACTTACCATTAATTTGCGATTAGTGGCAAATTTGTCTCGGTTAATATCTAAACACTAAATAATAATATAAACAATAATAATACACAAAACATGTAAATAATAATAATAATGTTAAAAAACATTAAAGCTTCAATTTGCCTCACTCTTTAAACATTTCTGCATTAAGTTCCTCTGTAGTTTAATAAATGAGCCTTTTTTGCCCGTATCATTTAATTCCTGCACGGTTGTTTCACAGCTCATGTTAACTGGTTAATAAGGCCAAAATGAACGTGTAAGCAAATGAATAAATCAAGCGTTTTAAAATAAGAAAAAAATCTCTATTGCACAGCAAAAGGGCTTGAAAATCCCTAATCGAAAATAAAAAGAAATTCAACAGCGGGACCCAGGCGACGGTCCCGTCCACCTTTCCAAACACTGCCACATATAACCAATATTAAAACATGACATGCCTATGAGAAAACTCCTTATTTAAAATCGCTTGACTTTATATTTAATGCACATTTTAAGCATAAAGCGTCTAAGCTTTTCTAAACTTCACAGGCCCGTGTTTTTTTCTGAATGCTCCATACAGCACCGAAACCGAAATCGGTTTGCCGTGCTCCGGCTTACCCTGGAAGCGATGCCCGAGATATCGGTTCCGCAGCACCCACGGGTAGAAGTTCAAGGTTTCCCTCTGATGAGGACTGAAGAAGGGCTGTGTGGGAATCTGGAGATGTCGCAGAGACAGGCCGGAGTTGGTGGAGTGAGAGGCCGGATCTGTGAACATCATCTCCGGGCTGCTGCCGTACAGCGTTCTGCCGGAGTTCTGGAAGCAGCTGCCGAAGGGAGACGGATGGATGGACTCGGAGAACCTCAGCGCCGTCGGTCTGATGGGCTCGTCCGCGGCCGAGCTTGGGGGATTGGGGTCTTTGCCCACGAGAGATTCAATGGTGAAGCACTTCTTACCGTGCTGAAACATTATGATCGGCCCTCAAAACAATCAGTCAATTAAATAGAAGAAAAGGCAGATGCGTGTGCAGGTGAGGCTCGGATGACCTGGGAATTCACTGGGAAGCCGATGATGGAGTGAGCCCACGATGGAGAAATTAAACAAGGTGTTTTTCTTTACATTGCCATAGCTCCTCCACGATCCATAACTTCTTGAAGCTCGTGGGTCGCAACGGAACTCCAATAGCTGCAAAGAAGATGCGAGTTCTGGTTCTGGCAGTCTGAGTGCTAGATGGGCTCAGATATGAACTCGAATAGGAGCTCATGCATGTGAGAAACAACCTAAAAAAACGCCAAGTGTGTGTCAGCGGTCCGTTTGGTACGAAGAAGACATCGGTTCCTTCGGACTGAGCAGATGCGAGATGATCGATGATCCGTCAGCTTTTGCTCCAGAGCTCGTCAAGAACTTCAGTACCTGCCCGCGGAGCTCCGAGAGGTGTGGTGCGCATGCGCACAAGCGCGACCGCTAACACTAAATTACAGCCATTTTGTGTCGTGCGACGTAATTCTGCATTGGAGAATATTTAGCAACAAATAAGCGCATCGACAATTACGTGTAACAGGGCAAAACAAAATGCAAAAGTTAAACTCAATTTTGTTCACTTAAATGTTAGAAAGTTGGACGTGCACAAATGGTGACAGGTGAATCCTAAACGTTGCGATGTCTTCTTATAGTAAATGTAGTTCAGGATGTAAGTTTGTTGGTTGGTTTGTTTTGAGCTGTGAGAAAAGGCAGGATTTTTAAAGAGTTTAGACATTTTGTAAATACTCTGGGTTTAGTTGGACGGGTTTTTCAATTATCCGTTCTCTGTAAGTTAACGGATGGGCATTTCGTCTAAATATTATTATTTCTTATTCATTTTCTTGTTTTATGAGATACGTAGCATATAAATCGTTAAAGGAATGTATTTACTACTTTTTAACATATTGTGAAGTGTCATATTGTTTTTAAATGGTCGTTAGATACTACTAACAAAAGTAAAAATTATGTTGAAGTGTTTGTTAACTACAAGGTGTAAGAAAGATATATATATATATATATATATATATATATATACATATACACATATATATATATATATATATAAATATATATACAATAACATATATATATATATATATATAATGTGTGTGTGTGTGTGTATATATGTGTATATATGTATATATATATCTTTCTTACTATATAATATATATATTATATATTTATATATAATATTATATATATATATAATCTTTCCATATATCTTTCCATATATATTTTATATATATATATCAAAACATCATTATTACACCTTGTCAAAGCGCTAACATTGCTAAGATTTAGAATAAAAAAACAGTTAAAATTAAAGCAACCAAACAAGTAGCCAAACAGTCCGTATTACAGCGATAATCCTAATAATAATAATCATCATCATCGTTAACATTATTATTATTATTATTATTATTCAGTTAAAATCGTTGTCACCACCGACACATTATGATTAATAGCAAAAGACTAGCAGTACTACTACTACTAATACTAATAATAATAACAACAACAACATAAACAACAACAATAATTATAATGCTGTGGCTGTTTGATCAAAGACTAACACGTTATTAAAGCGTTTCCCTTACTGAAGAAACTAGTAACATAAAAACAAGAGGCATTTTAAGTCTGAGGAGCTCCAAATAAGTGTGAGTTAAATTGCACGAGAATAAATAACAATGTAATATTATATATAATATATTAATATATATGCGCGAGCACAAGCGGCTTTCTGAGGACAAGAAAACTGTCAGAGGACTTCGTGAAGCGCCCTAATGAAGCGCACCCGGATCAGGGAAGCGGGCTGTGATGTCTCCAGTACTTCTTGTCTCATTTGTCAGTTGCAAACGTAATAAGTTGTTGAGAGAGGATGGAGGCTAATGGGGTGGATCAGAGTCTCGGAAACCCCGGACAGATGTCACCCTTTTCACACAGAACAATCGTGGCTCAGGAACCACACAAAAGCCCCCCTGCCCGGGCCTTTCACCATGCACACAGCGGAAACCCATGTGAACCACGCAGGGCACGGACCCCATTGAGCCCCCAAAGCAGCCCGGCTCCAGCCCTCTTGTGCCTGGCTTCTCAGTCCCTCTGCATATAATTAATAGCTTTCTCTGGCCAATTTTGTCCCCTTTGCCTGCAATACAAATGGCCATTAACATCTATTAATTTTGCCTCTGGCAATTGATTGCGGATTGTGCGCAGCTGAAAGGCTATAACAGTTGGAGGTTTTGTAAGCACTCTGGGTGTGAAGTTGAGTTAAAATGTGATTATTGTTCCCCTGCCTGGAACTAACTGGTGTTAAACCCTCTTTGAACACCGAGAAGCCAAGATTGGTTATTTTACTAGTCATTAGTTGACTCAGAGAAGGTAAATGAAATGGATGACCATCAATTAATGGAAAAAAGATGATGTTCACAAAGACCTTTTCACCAGCTATAAAATATGACAAAGAGGCAAAAAAGAAGACTAAACTACCTTTTAGATGATGAGTAAAAATGAGGTCTATGAGCAGTGCTCAGACAGCTGTTTCTTATTGGTGGTGAAATGAATTAAAATATAATTACTGGAAATGCACAACTAGCTGAGATTAGTGTTAGTTTTTCAATATTTAAAATGTGCGTTTTTGTATTTACACATGCCAAACAGGGGCCAGAATTGATTTAACTCCAAGACTAGTCCTAAATAACAACTAAAGGTGGAGCAGATGATACAGAGTTTAAATACACTCACTGTTTACTAATGCACTCATAAAAGCAGCTTCACCCTATACAAACAGCGCCCTCTAGTGTATCCATAGTGTTTTAATAACCTGCTTCTTTGTCCCATAATGTACGAGAAAAAGTCAACAGCTGCCAATTAATTATAATACGCGAAACTTTCTATTTTCACACCTTATGACAGCATACGCTTGAATAATGTTTTTCATATCATTTATTAAACACTGCCCCACAAAGTGAAATTTATTCCTAGACCTAACAAGCTCTACCAAAAAACATATACACACATACACATATACATATATTTGTGTATGTATATGATATATATATATATATATATATATATATATATATATATATATATATATGGACTATAGACTATTTGTCACTGACACAGATTGTTTTACTGAGGTGCTGAGGCCGGTCTTCATCCTGTCCTATAATTATGTTAATTCATTATTAAAAAAGCTGTTGCAATTTCAGAAGCTGCTGCATAAGGTACAAATTGTGCATATTAATTATCAGGCCCGTTAATTTAATCTGACGCCCTGTGGCCAGTTAACCATGGTAACCATCATTTCCGCCTACAATAGTTCATCAGTCACAGTTACTGTAAAACTGTGGTATTAACCACCATTACCTTAAAGAAAGAAAAAGGACTCAGCATGCATGCTAAGATACCACATGCATTTGTCATTTTACTGTGGTACAATTCACTCCATAGCTTTTCATTTGTCTTCGTTATACTGCATTTCGTGTATAATGTGTTAGATTATTGTAGACCTAAATTAAAGTTACATACATACACATTAATCCTCGTTCATTTTCTCCGTGCCAGAGCTGCTGTTCACAGATGATGTTTTGTCAGATTTTACCACTAAATTAATGATTTTTACATCAAAATTATTCACTTTTTGGAGTATAAGAGACCTGAAAGTCACTTCATTCTGAACTTCCTCTAAAGTAAAAGAGGTTAATGCAAAACAACCTTTTGACTTCAACATATGCCAGGTCTTCACTTCAGCGTTTGCAAAACAGTTTAATCAAATAAACAAACAAACAGAAACAATATTGATAACGTTCTCCTTTCACACACTGTTATTGACATTCCTCTGCTGGTGACTGTAAAGTAAACTTTACACAAAACTAAGTTTAGTTTAAAGTAGTACCCTGTTGAGTGTAATTGTTGCATTGGTGTAACATTTTTCCATGTTTTGTCTAGCAGTTTGTTGCCACAGGCACAGCAGATTTGGTAATATAACTACTATAATAAACTGTGAGTACTTATTCACAGTTTATGTTCAGGCATTGCCAATAAAACCAAGTATGTGGTATAAGGATTTTTATTAAGGTTCCACTTGGATGTTTTTGGATACAGCTTTATGCTTCCAGTTAAAAGGGCCCTTTCTGTAATGGCATTCCAGGCATTCTGAATGACCAACCTAAAAACTGAGCAAATTTGCTTTTATATAAATACTAAATAATGTGCAAATACAAAGTACCCATAAGCCCATTCTCCTTATAATAACACTGTTCTCTGGATATGTCCTAAAAAAGGACAATGTTATAGACAGCAAATACTCACAATTGCACTGAGAAGCAGTCCAAAACAGGCCACCAATTACAACTAAAATGTTATAAAACTCACTTATTAAAATGCCCATATTTGCAGTGCTGCTGATGTAACCTCAGTGCAGAACCTGACACGGGTCCCATAGTTTAGTTTAGAAACGAGCAGTTGAGGCAGCAATACAGCCAGCACTTCATCAAAAAAGAATAACACGACTACAGAAATAGACCTTCAAAAAAAAAACGGTCTTTTCCATAAAGTCAAAAATTCAAGTCCTTTGGGTTAGATGATCAGCATGATTTGTCAAGTGTGATTGGCACTATTCAGAGAATGCTTTATCACCACTGTACAAAGACAGCTGGTACCATTCTTAGCAGTCCTGTTTAAGCATATTAACTGAACTGGCACCATGGAGTCTGGTTGAGATCACACTCGAGAAAGGTGCTGATGACAGTACATGGAGCTCCGCTGATGGTCAGTTCCTGTCTGGAGTCCACCTTGTAGCGGAGGTTAGTTAGGCCACCCTCAGGGTCTATCTTGAACTGCTCCTGTCAAAAACACACCAAGATTTTGCCAAAAACTAGGACTGACTTCAGAACGCCAAGCCAAGATTTCAGAATGATGATGGCACCATTCTTCATTTAATTTGATCCAAAAAAGTTTACCCTGCCAGCTGATAATTTAAGGCTATTAAGATGTAACTGATAAATTGTCTTAATGCTGAATGGCACGTGTTTTCTGTATTAAAGTTTTTACCTGCTTTTGTGCAGCAATCCTCTTTTGGTCTCTCTTTCTCCAGGCTGGATCATGGATGTGTTTGAACGTTTTAGCTCCTGTAGTAATTCCCTTTGGCCTGAAAAGCTGGAGAGATTTGAACTATTAAATATAAAATAACTTCTATCAAATCGAAAACATACGTGTCAAAATGTTTAAGGGTCAAATGTGTATTTGCTAGTTCTTAAAAGGCAAATGTTTGCATCTTTAAGTTTATCAGTACCTGAAGTTCAGCTGTTTTAAGTCTTCTGAAGAACTCATCATCTTCCCTTCCCCATCCCCAGAAGCGATTGGACATTCCGTTGCACTTAAGGCAGAATTGGAAAGAAAATGGAATTGCAGGCAAATTCTCAAGTCATTCAAAACAATAAACAATGTTCAAAACACTGTGGGTGTCTTACCATCTGATAATGTTTCTTGGTGAGTAACAGGATCCCACCCACATAAGTCTTATAATGATATAGGGGATGAAGCTCTGGTGAAGCCACATGAAAGGGTCCCTCATCAGGGAATCCGTAATCTAGATTCTCGTTTTGAGGCAACAAGTCCACATCATGCATTGCAATGTAGTCCGTGTCATTTCCACTTTCCGCGTAACCGACGTTAATAAGTGACGCTCGATTAAATCTGAAAGACATCAAGAGTATTTGAATATTTAAATCCACGATGTGTCAGTGCAAAGTTCATTTGCTGTGCTGCTCAGTGTGGTTCAATTTAATACGAAGAACAAAGATGATAGAGAAAATTACATAAAATTCAACTCTGGCAACTGCACTGTTTTGCAAAACAATGATTTAATAATCCAACATGAAACACAAAAGGTTTAAAAATAACGAAAAAACACTCACCGAAAGTGATCCACTTGGTTTATAATAAATATTTTGTGCCGGATTTTCTTTTTATTGAGGAAATCGTGCATGTAGGGCACAAATACAAGCAGCTCTTCAAAGCGCTCCCTAAATGGAACAATGAGGGCCATTTTGTGAGGGCCCCAGGAGGGATCATCAACAGAGGCTTGTCTCTCTACAAGACAGGGCTGGTGAGGGAGCTGGCTGTACCCATCAGCCGGACTCATGTCTCCTGAACAAGTCAGCTGCACCCACAGAAGAGACCCTAAAACAAACACCATGCAGAGCCCGAAGAGTTTCCAGACGGTGCATTTCCTCGACAGAAAACTGAAAGCATTAACACGTTCGTGAGAAAACTCATACTAACAGTGATAAAACAGATACATCTTTCAAGCTTTATGTAACACATAGACAACACCACTCCGCAAACAAAGTCTGTGTGTAACGCCGAGTTATTTGGATGCAGTTCCAGGCACATTCAAGAACAGTCAGTATGAGAGTTTAATATTTTAAGCTTTTGGTTACCCAGTTGAATTAAGAAAAGCAACCCACAATATACAACAGCAAGCATTAGCTCACTTAAAACTCAACACACCGTCTTATATGTCTTATACTCACTGAAGATCTCCATGATGGCGCACCCTTGACCTTTCACTTCTTCAAATTAGGAAACACATTAAACAGCCTCTGGTAAACTAACATCTATCCTTCCCAGATGATCACAACAGATCAGGTACTGGATTACATTTATATTGAAATAAGACACACATTAGGGCACATACGTGCATTATATGAAGGGCTTACCTTCTGTCATCTTTGAAATACAACACTGGCTTCCTGCGTGTCGAGTACATCATGTTTGTGCCCCCTTCAGTCCGAGTCTATTATTTTCACATCTAATTCACCGACACCGGCTTCTGATGATGTCATCTACATGTTAAAATCGCATTTATCGTGTGCAAAATGATAAATGTCCCCCTCCATCACTTCAAATCGTGTCAACATTGATCGATATCGCGTTGGGTCTGGTTAGAGAGTTGTGATGAATTTAGTAACACGTCCCTCATAACGGTGCGATAAATAGCAACTGTGCTCGTAATGATCAAAACAAATAATCACAACAAATGCCCGAATCACTTACACGAGTGTCACAAGCCCTAAACATGCTGTTTATTTTGTGCATCGATGTTCACAAACGCTGAAAAAACTTGATGAAGAACCAAAGAAAAAAAAATCACACGTTGACTTTGTCCGTCCTTGAAATAGTTCCCCGGAAACCGCGCGGTGTCGGAAAAAAGGTTCCTAGATTCTGACCTGATTATTATTTGTTGTACATAAATTCAATTATTCTCCCAATTTAGTGTTGTATTCTCTAAAACAGACTTATACTGAAGAATTAAATTATTCGAAAATAAAGTGAAAAACTAATATTATGTTGAGGGTCAATGACAAATAATATATAATACAAAAGGGAACATTTAAGAAAATGTTTAAAACACACACGTCAAACATTGTCAAGTGTTTGTCCTGCAATAGACTTGTCATCTATTTAGGGTGCACCCTGCCTGTGGCCCGAGACACTGAATAGGCTCCAGCCCACCATGACCCTGAAGAGAACAAGTGGGTTTAGAGAATGGATATAGAAAACAAACTGAGATGAGATGTGAGATGATTGCGTCACATTGATGTTTGATTTTTCTGTGGCAGGAAAAGTGTCAGGTTCTGCTGAGGTTTTTCGTGTGTCTCGTGAAATCTTCTTGGTCACTGTTTCATTCAACTGCTTGAATTTTTATGGTATCTGAAGCTTTATTTTTTATCAACAAGGTTTCTTGTGCAGACAATTCTGAAGGTTATAACTCCTATAAATGTATTTTTATTTTTTTTACTTGTTACAAATTTTTACAAGTCAAAGGGTCAATACAATAATGTTGGGTTAGGGAAACTTTATTTCTGAGTGCAAATACGGGGTAGATTTCTCACCAACAAAACTTTCCCTCCCATTCCTACAAACCCATTTTCCTGTGGCTGCAAATAAACTACAATAACAAAAGGTAAACTTTTATAACATAAATGTGAGACCAATGCGATTCAGTGACCAAAAGAAAAATATAAAAAAGATTAAGGTAAATTCCAGGGTGAAGAAGCAATTGAAATCTCTACATCTACCTGAGGATTCGACAACAGGAAATAAAGAGAAAACAGAGAAATTAAGATGTTTGTTCAATGTCTCACAGGGCATTAGTGAGGAAAATTCATTTTATCAGAAGATACCAGCTCTGTCAGATTAATGATAGTTCAGGTCAAATGGGGAATTAAGATTTATTAGTTATGAATAAACACACTGTTTTATATGCATATTTCAACCTTTTACATTTTGATAGCTACAATTTAACATGTATACATTTGTGTAAAATGCATAAATCCAAATATATGTATTTAGAACAGGTTCATCAAAAAAAATCAAACTGTAGGTATCAAAATGGAAGAAGGCATAATACTAATCTGATCCCGGTGTCCTTGATCACAAAGATAATCTTAAAAACAAATGGGGGACAACATTAACTAATTGCACAAAGAATATAAAAGAAAACACCAAGAAACATTTATTCAGACAAAAACACTTTAAATACCATACTAATTACTGCATAACACAACCATAGATGACTTTCACCTGCCACCAGAATGTATTTTCGTATTGTAAATGTTTAAGCAACAAACAATAAACATAGAAATCACAGCCCTTGACACAGTTAATAGGTTTTCTTCCATCGGATATTGTAACAAGTTAAGGGGCCAGAAAAAAAAAATTCAAGCACTGTGCAATGTGTTTTGGATCCAGTAAATGACTGCTGAAACGCTGAAAGACTAGAACAAACTGTAATGTATATCTGAATAAAATCTAGATTCACAGTACAGAGGGGTGTGGCACTGAAGCAAACAGTGTGAAAAAAACTCAAAGCAGGATTCAACAGAAGAATTTAGGGTGGGACCTGAACAGACAGCATGTTGGGTTTTCAGCAGTCTTGACCACACAGGAAGCAGGAAATCTTCAAATTCAGTTTATGCTGTATCAATTAAAAAAGCCGAACACAGTTTTATACTAATTTCTTGGCCTCAAAGAAGCTCTTGAGATGTCTCATTTGCCAAAATCCGATGGCCACCAGGATCAACGTTTGAACGATAGACCACCACAGAACCCTCTGATTGGTGCTCTCACTGGTCTGTCGGAAGCGCTCCTCACGATACTGAGTCAAAGACATCAGAAAACATTCCGATAAGCTCCAGGAAATACAGTTACGAGAGTTTAGCAATTCATGCAAATAAAACGTTTCCAGTACACCAACAAATGGACAATAATGACGTTTCCTATTACATTCACTACCCTCAGCAACCCGCTGATCATAAGACAAAACGGTAATAATAAATACAAAAAATTGTATTGTCCAATTCTTGGAACACTTATTGCTTCTTGAATACTGCTGTCGGCTGTCACTCCTTAAACTTTATTTAGTTTACCATAAATGGTGTCTTTACCGTTAATCATACGAAACAATCATGATTAATGTTCATGTAAATCGTGTCTGAAAGCTGATCATTACAGCTTTCAGTCATCCAAGGAATGCAGACATTCCAGAACTGTTAACAAACCAGGAAAATCATTACATTACGTTACTACAGGACACTTACCCTCTGATAGTTCTGCTCTTTCTGGATCTGATCCACCTGCTCCATCAGCTGTCGCACCCTTAACTGCAACTCCGACAGCTTGTCTTTGGCGGCAATTTCAGCGTAGTTGTTTGTATGCTCACCAACTTGTATATCCAGGTGAACACGCTATATGGGAAACACACAAGATTTAAAAGCCTGATGGATTAAGTGGTTCCAAACACACCTACATAGGACTTTATGAATATAGTTACATTTACACTTGTGAATATAGTTTAAGGAGACCACAAGTGCACAAAAAAACTTACAAGCATTCCACCGGCAAACAGAGCAAATTTGGAGGAATTTGAGTGCAAGCAGATCTGATGCTCTCCTGGAGTGTGAGAGGTGAAGGTGAACCTGCCCTCTGATCCATACTGACGGGACAGGATCACCTGAAACCCAGAAAAGGTGAGGACGTGAGTAAAAAAATGATGCTGGACTTTAAATACGACCACAAAATATTGTGCCACCGACCTTCTCATCAGGGTCTTTCACTTCCACAAACATCCCAAGTCCTTGAGTTGCAGGCAGATACTCTTCCTTCTGCTTGTCATACAGCTGCGTCCGGTAGTTTCCTGGGTAATACATAATGACACACATCTTGTAATCCCACTTCAAGGAGCCAGCAGCTGTCTGGTCAAGTTTATAATCATATCATCTGTCGTGCAATGTTAGATATAATCGATACACTAAGAGGGATCGACACCTTATTTACTGTTGGTTAAAACAGTTCACCTAATGACAGATTCAGTTCAACGAAGTTAACTTTACCTGCCAAGCTTGCTAGTTAGCACTGAGTGCTAGCAAGCACCGTGTGTCAAATCCTACTTTTAAAGCTTACCTATTATCATGGTTTCGTCCGGTATTTCTTCTATAAAACATTTCTTTTCGGTCTCGCCGATATGAAAGTACAACGCAGACACAAAACTGCTGTAAACGTTTAACAGCAACAACAAATAAAGTGTGAACTGCATTCTGACCGCCATCTTGACGCTGCCGGTGGAAAGTGCAGTGCGCATGCGCAGACGCGCAAATGCCACGTTAGCCATCGTCTGCCATCGTCCAATCACAAGCGCAGACCAGATTGCTCATGGTCATTGTAGTCAATTTGTAGTTCCTTCGATCAGCCACGTAAAACCGATGCTGTTTAGATTGTATAGGGGCCAGTTATTAATGTGTTAATAAAAACGAGAAAGCTTGTTTGTTATTGCCGTTTTTATACATTCATACATGCTTGCATCTGCTGGTGAAAGGTTAAGTAAATACTGAAAAACAAACCTGACATACTACCAGACAGTCCCTAAACTACAGGTTTGATATTTTTATTAGGTGGGAAATTTGGTGGGAAAGAGCCGAGTGAACTATTCTTTGAACGTTGTATTGGAAATGAGGGTCAAGAAGACGGAGACTGAATCTGTGTGGGAAGACACAATGGAAAGGTTTATCATGAAGGCCAATGCAATGCACATAAAGTTTGCACATGAGTATTTAAATATTACATTCATTGCAGTGACATGATGCATGCTGTAAAAGTACAGCATATACTAGCACATGGAAGAGTGTAGCGTTAACTTCTTTCTTTTAACCCTTAGTAAAATTATTAAATGAACCTTGCTTCCATGTCTCTTGCACAATGGTTTGGGTTTTCAGTGGTTGAAAGGAATAAAATGACAGACAAAAAAGATAAATGAAAGAAACACATTTATCCCTCCACTGGTAGAACTGTTTATTTTCTCACAAGAAGCATTATTTTAGTCATTGCCTGCTTGCTTTCCAAGAGAAAATACATTTCAACTTTTGAAAACAATTGTTAATCAGTGCATTGCAATTATTCCGTACAGAAGCAAAATAAATTTCGCTAAATTTATTCAATTAACAGAACGATGTAGGCGGAATCTCTCATCTAATCATATGCTTTGTTGTCCTGCAGTAATACAAGATTTTTTTTGTCCTGAATAATCAAAAGCAAAACTTCCTTTAGAGCTCCTTAGGTAAATTAATCACCTTGAATAACTGAATACAAATCAGATTTAGTGTATGTTTGTGTATGTGTTGCATAACACTCAAAAAACAAGGCTCAAAGACAGAAAGAAACCTAAAGAAAACCTAAAGAGATTGGATCAGGTCAGCCACTTAGCCACAAATAGCATTTGTGATAGAGTAAGAGGACATTTTCATTTGATTTATTATGCAGTCCATTAAAACCCTCTTAAAAATCAAATCATACTGGTTGCCAAAGAGCCGATTAGTACTCTAGAGCGAAACAAAACCATAACACACAAATGGCAAAGCCAAGCAGGTAAAGTTTTCAAAACAATATCAAAAATAAAACCCAGACCATATCAGAGTATGAATGGAACCAAATTAGGTTTATACAGGTCATACACAAAAATAAAAATGTACTATTGAAAACTGCATCAGAAATGTGTAATTTACTATACCTCAGCACACAGGCACCAAACTTGCCAGATCAAAAATCAAGCAAGCCAACATCCAGAAGGAAAATGTCTAACGCCACCCATCCTACTCTTTAGATGCAAATGAGCTTTCCTTTCAATTAATAATATAAACATTTACACAGTTGTTAAAAATTCACATTAATGTTTCCACCTACAATCTCAAAGTTCTCTGAAATCACGTTTGAGTTGTTTAGTAGAACCTCTTGTTTCTCTCCTGACGTTTCTGAAAGACCACTGCACCTACAACAGCACAAACCACAATTCCAAGCAGAGCACACAACAAAAGCAGGAAGACCTTCCAGCCGGTGAGGGGTGTGCTTCGGAAATTACCCGTTGGATCGTCAATATTGTCTGTTTTTTGTAAGACAGTACACAAAAGAGAACAAAGGGGAAGAAACAGGAACATGTTTTCAGTAAACATAAAAAAAAAAAACATGAAACCATTTTCTACTGCTGCCAATACATTGAACCCGTGTGTAAGGGCAGGTCAGCTGCGTTACCTTTAGGGGACTTAAGAAGACTGACACTAGGTTCAATTTTTGTCCAGTCTAGGTTGTCCTCCTCAGGAGTATGTTCTACCATCAGCTGGTACATCTTCATAGAGATGATGTCATGGTTGTCTGCAGAGTAGAAACGCAGGAAAGTTGAGAAACAAGCTTCAAGATTATTTCTGATGCCAAAGAAACATTGAAACATTGCAGAGTAATGCTTACCAGAGAGATCTCCTGTAGCTGCAGAGGACCCAAAATAGTAACCTGTAGGGAGGCGGACACCCCCGATATCAATACATTCTTTCCAATCATTTTTGTCATCCACATCTATCATAATCTGTCAAAACAAAATGTTGCAGTGAGGTACTTCAAAACAACTTCACTGTTGCTTATGTCATATGCAAAGGGGATGTTACATAAAGGCACACACAGCAAGACAGACTACTTTCATTTTGAAAAGTTGGAAATGGTTATAAATTACATTGTATTTCTGGCACAAACATTCTGACTAAGGTAAAGCTTGGAGAAAAACTGACCCCTTTAAATCTGTGTTTCAAGTAAACTACTGGTAGTCACATGTATAAAAGAATGTTTTTACACTGAATCTCCATTTATTAAGCCTCTTACCGTAAGTCTGCCTTTGGAGTATCGAACAGCCAGGTAGGTGTCATGTTCCTTGTTTCTGACTTCAGCTGAGCAACCTCCCAATTCAGTGGATCGGCCATCTTTCCCATGATCATATGGCAGCGAGCCATTATTAACCATTGCAGAAATATACGGGAAAGAACGCTGGAGAATCGAGCAACATTGATATTATGCATTAATCGAATTCTGTTAACAAACAAATGTCATTTAATTCACCAAATTAATGAGATATTAGGATCAATCAAATCAGTTGTTCATGAGCAAAATTGTTTAACAATAAAATATTTCAAGCAAACAAATTTAAAATTCATCAAAGTAAATTTTAAAAGCTTATACAAATAGCACTGTGAATAAAAAAACATACATATATGACGACCCTTTCAATGGAATACTTACTTACATTTAGAGCAACATATAAATGAATGATGAGGATAAGAAATTCACAGACCACACAAAGCAAAACATCAAGAAAGCATTGCTTATCCTCAGTGTTGCTAATGTGCTAACAGATCATCTCAGCACAAATATAGGACAGGATAAGTCAAAATTCAAGATATTCTTCTTTTCTTTAAGGATTGTTTTCCTTAGTCTTGCTCTAAACCCCTGTGCCCAGTTTCAAAAAACCTTAAGAAAGCCATTTTAACCTAAGTGATGTGCAGGTCAAGTAACCCATACTCAGAATTTGATTTGTCATCTGCATTTACCCATCCAGTCAGTGCACACACACATTGGAGTACTGAGTTGGGAACACTATATGGAGCGGTGCTGCACCTGGGGAGCATTTGGGAGTAAGGTGCCTTGCTCAAGGGCACCTCAGCTGTTTCCTGCCAGCATTAAGAATTGAAACGACGACCTTCTGATTACAAGTCCACCTCTCTAACTAGCAGGCCACAACTGCTTCCTTCTCAGGTAGTCTTTCAGGTTTCTTAACTTGAGGGGTTTGTTGCAATAAGGAATTATTAAATGAACAGTTTCCAGATGAGGAAAGGGCTTGGATGGAACAGAAGTGGAGCAAACATACTAAAGGCCCAGAAGTCCAGTGAGATTGTAACATTTCAATCTCAAACCTATTTTTTAGATTCGATATATAGACCCAAACCTTTATGTCTATTCATGCTTTTGTGATAATGATACAGCAAAGCTTTCTTTTAAATGAAGGTACGAAAACAAAAATATTTGACATCTATTTTATAACTCACATGAGGAGCCTCATCATTAGGGTATGTGTCTATAAAAATGGCCAACCCGAGGAAATTGGCACTACTGCCAAACACGCGTCCTGCAGAGAAAGAAGGACCAGTGAGAACGGCACACTTACATCCATCCCTTGAAGATCATTACGGAAGGTATCCACAAAAATAGCCAGGCCTACAAAATGGTCTTGATTTCCAAAGACTGGCCCTAAATGAAAGTATGAAAGTATGAAATAATCAAGTATTGGGAAGACAAAAATGCAGACCTTGCTGATGGAATACAGACTTGTACGTGGAGCACACACACTGAGCACACTTATATATTACATTTACACACATAGCAGAAACAGTGTAACTTTCTATAGTGGTGACGTGCACAATGGCGATGGTCTGAGTACTTAGATTTGGATTTGAACCTTATTCATTTCCCCCTCACTCTACACTGCTATCTAACTTACCAGGATGTAATCTCTCCTTTGTGTACCATATAGCAAAGCCATCTCCGTGGAGATTCTTCTTCCCTGCTCCGTGAACTTTAAACTGCACATGCATCTCCCAGTCCTTCAAATAGCATGGCTGCACAGGGAGAAAAAGCAAAGTTTGTCTTACAGCATTATGATTATGCGGTACGTTTATATTTCTGCAAACAGTTTAACTTACCACCGTGTTCCAGATAGATCCCTGTTTGCTCCGCTCATCAGGAGTCAGGCGCACATACTGACTGGTAACTAATGTACTGCCCCAAAAGTCCCATTGACTTGTGGGACTTGTTCCAACACCTAATGATCAGATATACATACAAGCATATGAATTATGCATGACACAGATGTATTGGATGTGGAGGTGCACTATAACAATAACAGACAACATATAATAGATAATATACAAGTACTAATCAATGCTAAGAGTATACACATCACATATAACAACACATATGGACAGTCAAGTACCTCTGCAAGCAATGCAAAAAAATAATAACTAAAGTTAGCATGCTTTGTAAAGAAAAAACAACCTACAAGCATAAAAACAAATTGCCTTCACCTGTGCAAACAAAGGCTGCCTTAGTGTTAAGACTCACTGCATAGGCAACTTTACTTGTTCTGGGCTGTGGCGTACTTCTATCCCCCACTGTTTATTTTCCATTAAATAACACACAGCATTAACACACTAACACAGCATGCACCCTATGTAGTAGTGGACTTCAAATGCACCAGCTTACTCACCCTGATAGGGTTTAACGAGCGAGTGCTCTCGCTTTAAGTGCTCCGCATTTCCGTCTGTTATATCGGAATATACGGACGAGAAATGAAGCAGCCAGAAAAGTAAGACTGATCTGTGACACACGGGCATCTTACGAGTTACACCCGGTTTAAAGAGAAGCCATAAAGCTGACGGGCTTCTTTCTGCCATTTGTAAACGCCTTCCTTCCTCCGCGGCCCTTCACTTCCTGCGAGAAAGCGCGGGCTGCGTCTCAAAACCTAGCGAGTGCCCTCTGTAGTGCGCTTGTTTTCGGCAGGCGCGTCGGTTGCGGCTTTTATTCGTTTCGTCAATGAAGAAGAAAAGGGAATAAATAGTTGTGGTGTTTCAAACGAAACCCTATAAAGTGTAGTCTAGGTAGGGTGCTCAGCATGTTTTGAGACACAGCCACAGGCCCGCAAGCCCTCCGCTCTTAAGATAAGTAACCTCTCAACGTCACTTACTTAGTAGTTCAGTAAGCGCACTTTTCATCTTATTTAACTTTGTTGGCGTCTACATGTCACTCAATACATCAACACTGAGCCGGAAGTTAACCAGGTACTGAAAAGTAGTTTAATAATAAAAAAAAAACAAGAGTTTTACAGCCATTACAGCCAAGGCACCAAATAAGAGCAAAACATCTCATTTACATGCACAGGAAACCAACATCAAACATCAGTGCTTGCTCAAGGAGCTTGTCCTCCTTCTTGCAAATGTCACACAATGCAAATATACATTAATGAAAAAATGCCACATTTATAAACAAACATTAAAATGCACAGCATCCGTCTGGCAAATACATACACCATAAATAAGTTATACGCAGGCAGAAATGCCGCAGGGGAAAACGTTTTTGTGTTTGGTTACGTTTATGGTTTTTGATGCTTTCATTGATTACATGAGTGCTTAGCAACATAACAAATAAACAGTGTTGTGTATTATGTAAGCTTTGTTCCACTACAGCGTTCGGCATGGACATCAGAGAGGGTTTGGCTGTACTGTGAATGCCAGTCCCTCTGGAAAATGCTGTGTAATTGGCTCTGAACGGTCTGTTGGCCCTGCCTTACTGCAGAGCCCGTCTGATTCACTACAAGCCCAACCCCTGCCGTCTGGGTGAAGTAATTCTCAGACCAGTTGGAAGTTCCTGTAAAACAGAGCATAGTATCACTCAGTCATTATTCAGTTTATTCTCAAATTTTCATTTACGCTGCGACATGTACACACTTGGGACTGCTACCGTTGGCGGGCGTTTTGAAGTACATTCAGACCTGCCAGCGGCCCAACTAACAGAAAATGTTCACAGAACGTGGGCTAATGTTCTCTAAAAGTTCCTTCCAAGTTTTCAAAAAATGTTCTTGCAGCATTACATTACATATCAGGGAGCAATCGGGGGTTAGGTGCCTTGATTAAGGGCACTTCAGTTGCCCCCTAGTGAGAACATGTGAGTGCGCTTTGCAGAGGGGGAACAGCAAACATACCAATGTAAACAACTCTGTCAGTCACCATGTATTTGGCATGGTTGACGCGCGCAAACGGAATCCTTTGCTGCTCTCGTGTTGAAGGCACCTCGAAAACTTTCTGTGAAATGAAAAGTTTTAGCCATTAAACCAGCGATACCCCAAACACTGGCAACGTGTAAAGAACATACAAAAACATACGGCTTGAATGTTGCAGCTCAGTGGGGATTTGCTGAGGACTGATAAAGACTGCAGGAAGATAAACATGGCACCAGGAGAGTGACTCCAGCAACCGACCAACAGCTTCACCTCAACCCCACGTGCACAAGCGGCCTCGCGGAGGGCGATGTCAATGGCCGGCCAAAACCTATATGACAACATTTAACAGAAAGGAAATCATGATCCATAATGATCTTTCAGAGCTGAGAGAACCTCTCAGGAAAAGCTAATAAGAACTGTATATATGCAAATTATCCACCACAAAAATTGTTTATTCAAATTCAGAAAGAATAATTGTTTCCCTACTGAAACATATACCCATGTAACAGGAAACCTTCTCAGAACACTGTCTGATGTTCTCTCAAAGTTATCAAAAAAAAGATTCTTGCAGTACCGCTAGTAGAATGTTTTAACGTATATATCCTATATCAAAACGGTTATTCCTAAATTGTTAGTAGAACATTTTAAAAACGTTTGGATTATTAAACGTTTGAATAATGTTCTTATAACCAAGCAGTAACATTGATGCAACATCCAAAAAAACTGGACGTTTTGTCCTGGAATGTTCCTGAATGTTCCTAGAACTCCTTTCAAAATAACATTTTTGTAACTTAATGGAAATGTTGGGGAAACGTTCTTACAACCCAAAATTGTTAGCTGGGTAGTGGTAAAGATTACCGAACAGGCTCTGTGAACTGGGACATGGGCAGGTAATCCATCACAGACACGTAGATGAACTTCTCCGCATCAGCAATTACAGACAGGATAGTTGTGAGATCATCAGAGCGTCCAGATGATGATAAAGCAGGAGGGGAACTCTAAAACAACAGGCCAGATATGAATGTATACTATTTGGAAAACTTTCCCGCATACACTGAAAATGTATGTGTCATTCAGAAATGAATGAAATGAAACTATATAGCTAACATGTATTAGACATGCACTGTTTTGATTAAATAAAAATATGACAACAGAAAGACATTCATAACACATATAGCGTGTAACTGATGAAAATCAGCCAGTGGGAGGTCCCAGAGGATGAGTGAAATTGTGAAATGAATAAAATGAGGTTGGGTAATTAATGCAAGACATGCAATAACAAACAAATACTTAGAACCGTGAACATATGACAGTTAACAAATAAGGTCAACTTGTGAGAGAAACACAACTCACAGACAAATAGACACGTGCAGGGACACCGTTGAATTTAACAGCTAATGGGTACTTAGAACTGGAGAGAGCAGAAAACCGGCCCGGCCAGAAAGGAGGTAGAGATTCATTCTTCTGAGCTCCGATGTCCCAGTAAAGGTCAAAGATGCGTGAGGCGTCTTGGGCTAAACAGCTGCAGTCTTCCACAGACACTCCAACCTCCTTCACCTAACAGAAACATTCATGACAGTTCAGCAAAAACATGTTTTTAACTGCATAAATCCTTCTGTTTGACTTTGTAGTAATTATTTGTAATGTATACTAGGATCATTTACCTAATTACATTATATATTAATGTATGTAACTAATAGTAACATGATCCACAGTGTTGACAGGTTTGGATGTACCTGGGTAAGGGATCTCCAGTCCATATTAGCGCTCCCTACATACATGTGCTTCTTATCCACAACCCATAGTTTAGTGTGCAAAATGCCCCCAGTGATGCTCTGTAGGTTAACTGCCCTGACTTCAGCCCCTGAGAGAAAACACAAAGCAAGAGAGCAGAAGGAATAAGCTACATGGCATTCACTCTTGCATACGTGACGTGCTGCATGTAAAAGCGCAATTTTGTTTTACCTGTTGCTTCCAGTTCGTCAGTGTCTGCAATATATTGTTGAGGGGCGTTAACAGCAATTTTCAGCTTCACTCCTTTTGGTTCCAGCTGCTTCAGCAGGTCAAACACTTTCCTGCCCTATAGAAATATAATACAATAGAACTTTCTAATATAAACTGAATCTGATCTACAGAACACATCATAAAAATGTAAACAAAACAGAAACATCCTTTTGTAATGCAAATTAGGTCATGCACACAATTATGTTCTTAAACCTTCAGAATATCCCAGCTACCAGGGAACGTTTTCAAATGTTCTCTAAAAGTTCTCTCAGTGTTATCAAAAAATGTTTTTGCAGTAACATTAGAACTTTTTTTACATTATATATCATATAAAAACATTACTAAGTAGTTAGTGGAATGTTTTACAAGTGTTACAAAATTAAAAAAACGTTTGAATAGTGTTCTTACAACCAAGCAATAACATTAATACAATATCTGAAAAACTGGATATTAAATAAGATTTTTAACACTTTGGTTCCTTTATGGAATAGTTAGAGAACTATTACTACAACCTAAAAGTTGTTTGCTGGGTATGTTATTGTCTTTACAGTGCATTGTAAAATTCCCATGATCCAACTTTACCAGTACAGACGAGGGCTCTGTAAGGCCCAGGTCTGAGTCTCGGAGTGTGAAATAGAATGCAGCAATGTGGGCTGAGCGGTTTGCTCTGTTTAGTAAATTAGTCCAGGCATCCGAGATGCTTGGCAGGTGTGGTGACCCAGTAGGGAAGTACACGTCTTCTGGGACACTCTCAACCAGAGTAAGCCTGACAAGGAACATTTACAAACACATTAGACATTTATGTAATGTCAATGAAAATGTAAAATAAAACCATAAAGGTCAACGGTTTTCTCACCTACAGTCAGATGTGCATGTCTCTTGAGGCATCCAGAAACATTCCAGCCAGTGCAGCTCCAGTTGTGACATCAGATGTGACACTGATTTAGGAATTCCATACTGCCAGATGTGCAGTCCAAATCCACCCAAAAGGAGGAGAACGGAGGGCAAGAGAAAGCAAACAGCACAGCTTCTTCCTTTTGTCTGCTGAAACCATATAAAAACCGATGATTAGAGTCACTGTTTACCTATGCAAACACATTCCCTGCCAAATAGTGACGAAATGACTATGAAATGTGGCTGTTGAATTTCACACATCCCCTTGTGTTGAAATATGAGGTTTGTTTGCTGGCAAAACAAATGCATCTAAGCAACTAAACCTGAGTAGTTAGAAAGACATTTCAATGTAAACGAGACAGATTGCTTAATAAAGTAAAAGCACACTTCTCAGTACACAGCACAACCTGAGATATCATTCATGTCCATAATATAGACAGTGCAGAATGAGTATGATGTGCTTTTAAAACCTTTAAAAAATAGGATGAGCAATTGTGCCAATTATGTTATGAAACACAATACACTTTACCTTTGAGGGTGTGTGCATTCTGGTCTTGCTGTGTTTTGCATGAGTAGTATCTACAGCTTTGGTTGGCTGTCGTGTGTTGGCTTTGTTCTGTCGTGTTTCGGCTTTGTTCTGTCGTGTTTCCTCTTTGATCGCCTGTCGTGTTTCATCTTTGGTCGCCTGTCGCGTTTCCTCTTTGGTCACCTGTCGTGTTTCCTCTTTGGTCACCTGTTGTGTTTCAGCTTTGGTCACATGTCGAGTTTCTTTCAAGCTTTTTTCTAAATCTTTACTATCTGAAGGTTTCTGCATCTTATCCCTGTCATGGTCAGCACTAAGTATGCTTCTATCAACCTTAGGTGAAACAAAGCTCGGTTTCACATCCTCCTCTGTGACACAACGTTCCTCTATGTATTGTGATTGCCGTACTCCCCCTTTCTCACTTCCTTTTCCCAAGTCCCCTTCCAAAGCCTCTTCACAAGGCTTATCAGAAGCCTCATGATGATCAACGGAGGAACACGAGCTCAGATCCTCAACTGCTGCATCCTGCGTGGACATCGACTCATCTTCTGAGCCGGTTTCTCCACTTGCCGTCTCAAATTCAGACACAGGCTCATTGACGAGATCAGAGGCTACCAGGTTCTCATGGAGGTTTCTTAGTGGGGGACGCTGCAGTGACAGTTTAGCCCGATCGGAGTCCACTGTAATCTCAGGTGTTTGATCAAGGAAATAATCTCTTTTCAGAGGTGAAGTATCCGAGATATCACCTTGAGAGAAAATATCAGCAGTGCCTGTGTGCAAACGAGCCGAAGGGACGGGCAGGGCTGTTTCTCTCCCTGCAGTTACTGATATTTTCACTCTTCCACCCTCCGTAGAGCCTGCTCTCTCTTTTTGGCCTGGCTGGCTGGACCCATCCATCTTTGGTGATGACTCTGCACTCTGAAGGGTGACTCGCTTGCGGGCCAAGGAGCTTTGAAAGGTAGGAATGCGGGACATCGATGGTCTTCCTGCTTTACGTGACTCTTCCCCATCCTCTTTCCTCTCGGCTGCCCTCTCATTCTCTTCCTCACCTATCGAATGTTCTGCTGATCTGATATGTACATCCTCAGGTTCCTATAACAAGTTGAATGCACATCCATTATAACATCACGTCTGTGTACATGCAATCAACACAAATGCATTTAATGTGCATACACAATCCTTACACTTCATTATGGGCAAGAATACTCCATTGTAAGCAGATCACTCGGTCTCTCTATCATATTAACATGTAACAAACCTATAGTTACGGATGATACATAGACAGATCGTCAAACATAAAGGCAAAACGTACTAAAGAAAGCTTATCTTCATCTTTACAAAGTACCTAGCCAGCAAGTTTGAGCCCTGAGCTAGCGAGAAAGCTACTCACCATGTCCGCAACCGGTTACACAGCCTGTGAAAACTAAATATAAAGATCTGACACCGCGTACGAGGAGATCAGCTTGTTATCGATGATTTCGGGCCACCAGAGCCGAGACAAAAGCCTTGAAAGAGCGATGCTGCCTGTTTCTGCGACGTGGCTGCAGAACTACACGGTGCGGTACAGTGAAGAAAAGAGAGAGAGACACAGAGAGACACAGGGAGAGAGAGAGAGAGAGAGAGAGAGAGAGAGAGAGAGAGAGGGAGGAAAAAGTGAGGTAGATCAACCTCGCCTACTAGTATGAGTTCATGCATTTACATACTCAACCACATGTGACCCACAGCTTTTGTACATACAGTAAGTGCATTATAATACAGTACAGCACAGCTCGTATAGGAGTTCAAGTGCGGTGACTCCGTCCTCTAAATCTGGCTAGTGATACACTCGCTTTGATTTCCTGTAACCAAACGCAGGTATGGATGAGCATGACAGATTATGATGACGGCTCAAATGAGGGTTCAAGTTGAACCGACCGCCGTTTCCTGTTCTCGGTGCCAATAGGCACAGCGGCGCCCAGCGGCGCCCCCTGCAGGCGGAGAGCGGTAATGCAGGGGGCGCGTTCACTTTCAGGTTTTTTCCATTTTTTATCATCGCTTAAATTTGCCTTTAATGCTTTTAATGTCACCCGTCGTAACTGCGTTTATACCACAATTGATTCACGACTAGTCCCGTGTCTCCGTTGACTTCCGGTCATTTTTAAACGACAACGCTCTCTAATAATTCATCATTCATTTCTGTCGCAGCGCTCAACCATCGGCTTGTCACGAATAACAATGGCAATACGAGTCAAGTCATTTGAAATGCTTTTCACTATTTGTTTTGGTTAGTAAAAGAGATATTTTCGCTTTCCATTGCTGTTCTCGCTTTGTGCGATACCGCGACGGGCCGCTAGGTGTCGCCAACAGCGACGGCGCGGAATCGGCTCGTAAACACTTGACGGATCTCATGACGGATCGGCTTTATCCTCTTTGTTTATCCTCTTTTTCATCCTCTTTTAACGTGGATTACACTTTCTGTGACATATGTAAGGTCGTTTTTGTAAAGTTTACGGCGTCTCTTTATTTCAATGTTCATTTGATGGCCAGTTTGTAAACTAGCAAAGCGATGCTGAACTCAGCTTAGCAACGTTAGCTGCGCGGCGCGACGCAGTTGGAAGAGATTTTAATGGAGTTGCTTGAGCGTTTTAATGATGTTTTAATAAACATAGTTTAATGTTTTTAATAAGCAATGTTTTACATGTGTAAGATAAACTGAATGTCAGACAGATAAAGCAGGCCGTCATGACAAACGATCACTGTCGTTACTGTACAAGCGCTTGATCGCTTACAGAGATGAGAAGGTATTGATGTTGTTGTTGTTGTTGTTGTTATTGTTATTGTTGTTGTTGTTAAGCACATTTTAGTTAGTTATGATCATCTTTGCCTCATAAGTAACGTTACACTCGTTGTTTTGTAAGAGGTTTGGCTTTGACTTTCTGTTGCATTGAACTCTTTCGTTTTTGCTTTGCAGGTGCAGATCTAAGAGGAGATACGGGGACTTTTTCTGATAGGGGACCTGGAGCAAAACTTCATCACTTACAGTGACAGACTGTTTTATGATCATTCACAAATGTGGATGCACTTATGCCAGTTCTTTTGCATGCTTTTCTGAATTTAGTTGTAGTGTTTTTTGGTAATATATATATTTTTTACACCATATTTTTGAGTTTTGGGTGTTTTTCAAAACATTGTGTTATGCTGTTTAATACATTTTAGCAGTCGTCTTTATGCGAACTATAATGCAGGATCCAGTTCCACCATCCCCTATCGGACCAGCAGTGGCCCCATCTGTGGAACTGGGGGTCACGGTTTTTTACACCTTTCTGTATGGGGCTCTGTTTGTAGTTGTGTACATTCAGCTCTGGTTACTGTTACTCTACCGGCACAAGCGATGGAGCTACCAGAGTGTTTTTCTTTTTCTTTGTCTGTTCTGGGCAGGCCTGCGCACTACACTCTTCTCTTTTTATTTTCGTGATGCTCTTGCAGCAAACCGCCTACCCACCCCACTGTACTGGCTCCTCTATTGTTTCCCTGTGTGCTTGCAGTTTTTAACCCTCAGTCTCTTCAACCTTTACTTCACTCAGGTAAGACAAGTGTAGTTTACTGTACCATAGACAGAATATGAAATGTTGGATCAATTGAGAAATCTGTCCACTCTCTAATAACAGTAATTAATTAATTTTGACAGGAATTGTTTAAAGTTAGAACGGTATTCAGCGTGGAGCCCAGCAAAGGACTGTAAGTGCATTTCCATATCCATACCTGCATATTAACAATTAATGGTGACCTGTTTTCTACGTATCTAATCTAAACACTTTAATAACAACTGCATGTGTGTAAAAATGTGACTTTCAGATTGGTGGCTCGCAGTGTGTATGTGGCCATGAGCGCCCTCTTCCTGTGTGTTAACGTCGTGTGTGCGGGTCTTGAGGAGCGCGGAGGTTCAGGAGATAAAGCGTGGAGTTTGGTGCTGGTTCGGGTGCTGGTGAATGACCTGCTGTTTATTTTGGAAGCTGTGTGCCTGGCCGTATCTCTGCTCCTGTTAACAAGATTCTCTTCACCCACTGTCTCTTATCTGAGCAGTAAGGTAATGCATACTTTGCAAAAGCGAAAGTATGATCTTGATCTTTTATTAACAATTTAATCATATTGAAACTGTCTCTTGAAACTTGGGGCAGAGATGAATAACTTTGATTTGATTTACAGTGTATTTTGTTGTTTGTCTGTAGGGGCTTTGCCGGACTGCAGTGCTGGGGGCAGGTGTAATCTTACTTTTCTCCAGTAGGGCCTGCTACAACTTGGCAGTGCTGTTTTTGTCTCTGGATCATAAAGTGGAGGCCTTTGATTATGACTGGTACAACATCTCTGATCAGGTGAGTTGGTCTCATGCTTCTTTAAGCACTATTGAATGTACTGTATGAATAAATCTCTCACTGGAAAGTTTGTGATGTTCATTGTTTCTGTTCTCAAAGGCTGATCTTCGCAGTGAGCTTGGAGACAGGGGCTACATTATCTTTGGAGCTGTTCTTTTCATTTGGGAGCTTTTACCTACCAGCTTGCTAATTCTCATCTTCAGAGTTCGCCAGCCTTCTCAAGTACAGGTTTGTCCATTATCTGTTTTCTTATTTTTTAGGTGATTTCTTATCTTCTTCTTATCATAGATGTATTTAAGTGGTAGTAAATCCGGGTGTTGTTGACGCTATTGACCCGTTTGCTTTGTTTTCATTTCAGAACTGCAGCCCAGCTATGTGCAACCCGCGTAGTTCTCGATCGTATTTCTTTGATGATCCTCGCGGAATGGATGGTGACAGCAGCGGTTCTCTCTGGAGTCACAACATAAATCCTAACAGCAGGTAATTTAGTAAGCAAAACACAAGTAATCTTCCAGTCTTCAGTTCAAATGTTTTAGGCACATCAAAATTTGAATCAGTTATGATTAAGTGATTAAATCAAACTCTGTCCACTAACAGCTGGTTTGGGTCTGGTGAAACGACCCCCCTCCTCTTCAACCGGGCCGATCGGGTCAGCCAGCATCACACTCTGTACTCAACTCCACAGACCTGACCGCTGTTTACAGCTGCAGAGATGTGAATGTGATTTTCTCAGGCAGTAGTTCAGCATTACCTCTTCCTGTTGAGTAGCTCAACTGGTATTCTTGCACTAATATCGGAACTTCTGAAATTGCACATTGTACTTGTAAAGCTGACCACAAATAGACTAAAGGCTTATCATACAAGTTAACAATCAGTTAACGATGTTTTTCTATATAGATAAGAATAAAAGGGTGAGTTGCCACCACATGTATTTTTGAATCATCTAGTTAAACTATATGAAGTGTATTAACAGTATTTTCCAATTGTGTATTGTATTTTATTAATGACATTCCGCTTTAAATGATGTATAAAGGGAACAGGAATTTTTGGTATTAACCTTTTGCTGATTTATTTTAATAATAAAATAATTTAAACAGTTTTGTCATTTGCTCCAGTATTTCTGATGCTTTCATGTACTGTCGTAGTTACACATTTTTTAGTTAGAATCGTTGACATCTTCGTATCGCTCGTGAGTGGGAAACCACATAAGTGGGAAACTTTGAACTTGATGAATACTCTGGGTTCTTTCGCTTGACCAATATGGAGTCATATAAAATCCCAGCTTCTTCTTCAGTTAAAGGTCATCTGGGAACTTCTATATATTACATATGTAAAGTTATAACTAATGTAACCTGATGTGCCGTTTCAGTTCTTATATATGTTTAATGAATTATATAGAAGTGAATTAATATGGTGGTAAAATATGATCCTATATATCAACAACAAAGCCACACGTATTAGCATTAGGGTGCATTTACACTCCTGTACATTTAATCAATTCATGTGGTCACTGAGACAGCAGTGTTAGTGCTCTTGGGCTAATGCTAATTCTTTACAACTCAGGTTAAGGAAGTTGTGCCTCTGTTTCATCAGAGCATACACATTCATTTCATGTACTCACTGGACAGGAGTAAGTCTCAGTTTTTATTGTGCAGTATGTACAGATCCTCCTAATAAAACGCTTTATACATTATGTACAGCAAGTTAATTTACTCGGCTGTTTGGTTAATGATCTCTCGCGGATAACCAAATCAGATCTATGAAGAAAAATCAATCACACAGAGCTAGAAATAATAAAAATATACAAATAAAGGGAAAAGACATCAAATTTAAGGGCACATGAAAAATCCAGACATTTTTACTAAATACTCATCCTTTAAATTAGCCACCGAGAAACAGAAATCACATTCAGAAAGTAAAGTCTGACCAAATGCAAATACTCGATTCAAACAGTTGACCATCAGCCTTTTAATCCGTTCATCCTCAAGCATAACTTCCCAGAAACCGGTTCTCTACCTGAGTATCTTCCATACACATGACAAATTCTCCATACAGAAGATGTCTTAATGTGCCACATTTAAATAACATCTAAGAACACATAAGCTTTTCTTTTTAAGTTGACATCTTAGCATGCCAAGTGCCCAAGAGAGTCAGTGAGAAGCATTTTTACTGTCTGAAGTCATGGTTTAAAGGGTCATCAGTGGTCAGGAGTCTGCGTGGTCTCCAGCTTGCGGAGACGACGGCGTCTCAGCTCAGCAGCACTCGGCTCACCGTCCTCTTCATCACAGTCTTCCTCCTTCCTGTCTTTGTTCCCTCCTGTGGTCGAGTCAGGTTGAGAAAAGCCAGCAGCTCCATTTACAGATTCAGCTATTAACAAAGCAGAAAAATGGTTACATTCAACAGAAAAAATATTTCCCAGGGTTGGGCAAAGTATTTAGTTTGCAAACATCAATTTGAATTTAATTGGTAAGTGCAATTCAGAAATTCAAGCCAATTAACATAGAAATGTAATTAGTCCAATACATTTTGTGACAAATTATGATTAAAGATTTTTGTAAACTAAATTCAATACTGTCAAAATGATTAAACAATTACCAAAGAAAGATTTTAATTTTGCCATAAAGCAACACAAAATGTCCACCACACTGTTTTATGTAACAATATGAAAATAATGAAATTAAAATTTGAATCTGATTTGATGATGTAATTTTCTAGAGTGCTCCGATTTACATATCCTAAATGAATGTTAATGTAGTAAATACAATGAAAAACAAATCTGTTTCTGGAAAAATCCTTAGAATCAACATTTTTAAAAAACACATTTACAAAAGTTATGAATTTCTTGGTCTTTTGCTTCATTTTAATGACTTTAGCTGGAATTTTAAAGGCACTTTCAGTTGAATTCTAAACACCACACAATCGTGTTTTCATGTTTTATTTTCCATGTTTTCTAACAGTTAGTCATTGTTCTACTTACTGCTTTGGGTTTCCTTTGCCTGACTTGGGATTTCCGTGTTTCCCACCGACTCCTCATTGGCTGATGCACTTGTTTCACCAGTGTTAGTTTCTGATCTAGGAGGACTAAACAGGAAGTTGGACAAAAATAATGTGATTGAGGATTCCCGTGGTAGAAACTCTATGTGCCTTATCAAACTTTAAGCGATGTTTACATACCTTAATGTAGCCACTGTGCTGAGGTAGTGATGAATGTTGAGCATGGCAGCATCCAGCAGCGTGTGGATGTTGTGAAGGCACTGCAGCCTGGCCTCCAACCCTCGCCTGCCCTCCTGCTCCAGTTCTCTGAGCTCTGCTTCTGACATGCTGGACAGAGTGGATGGTGGAGGCGGCATGGATGACACTAATAAACATGGAGAAAGTAAAAGTGAAAGTCAGATTACTTAGGCATTCAATAAGTTATATTTGATCTGCAATATAGCAAGTCAGGCACTACCTTAACCATTAATACTGTACTAACCTGTTAAATATGTAATTGTTTTACATTAAAGGTGTTGTAAGCGATTTTAGCCATTTTGCCAGCTTTGGCTCAGCAACAATAAACTGTTTTCAAATAAAATTAGTCAGGTTTTGAGGACATAATATGAATAGTTTAATATACATAGCGCTTACAGCATCTTTAAAAGTTGCTGAGTAATGCATTTTGATAACTTTGTACCATGTACCAAAGATGTGTCATTGAAATAGCTGCCCAGAGGCATTGCAAAGTTGGCAGTCAAGTGTGGAGACTTCCTTAAAGAGACTTTGACACATACTAAAGGGTGGAGGTGGAGGCATCGGCAGCCATGGAGCTGATGGGAAAGGTGGCGGCATGGTAAAGGGGAATCCAGGCATGGATCCAGGAGCAGAAGAGGCACTGTCTGCAGTAGGCTGGGTAGAGCTGCTGGCTCCTGAATCTACATGACAGATGGTGAGAATTAAGCAACGTTTATCAAGAAAACAAATGGGAGTTCCAGCTTTACACAATTAATCAGAAGAAATTAAAAGAAAAGGGTTTCACCTGCTCCTTGTGCCTGTGTTCCACTCGCACCGGCCTGTGGAGCATCAGTGGCTGCCTGGGCACCTGGGGGAGCTGGTGGAGGGGCACCAGGGAAAGGACCCCAAAATGGGAACAACCCTGGGGGAAACTGAGGCATCATACCTGGGGCAACTGCATGGAATGCATTTAAAATATAAAGGTTAGTATGATTTGATAAAAGAAGGGTTTAGATGAATGATTGTGGCAAGTTCATAGTTTCATGTTTCTGAAGAACACCTACCATTAACAGGTGGAGGTACTGGGGCATTAGCAGCAGCAGCAGGGGCAGGTGGCTGGGCAGGAGCTGGGGCAGGAGTCTGATTTGGCTGGGATGCTCGAAGAACATCCATACGACAGGTTGGACATGTCTGCTGTCTCTGGAACCATGAACGAAGGCAACTACAAAGACAAAGACCAAAGAATTATGAAAGAATTATCACCAATCAAAACAGAGAAATGTTTTAAATGTATCTGTCAATTCTGGCCATGAACCTTGAGTGAAAGATGTGGTTGCAGGGAAGTTTCTTGGCTCCAGTCACCATCTCCTCTCGGCAGATGATGCACACGTTGTCAGTAGCCTGCAAATCTTCAGGAGTGGCATCTGGATATCTGTAACAAAGCAGGGCAACTGGTCATCTAAGTAATACTCTTAAAAGTACAGAATGTTACCAAAACATTTCATTTTTGCTTATGTGATCTATGTTAGGAAATGTGGGAGCCAAATAAATAGCCCAAACTATTAACCATGATTTCCTACCTGCTAGTAAGTTGAAGATTTACAGTAATATACATAAAGATTGTAGCAATATACTAACAAACAAGCTCCACAAAGCTAACAGATGCTAAACTAAACTCTAACTTTGATCTCATAGGGTCTTAATATTTCGACTATATATAAAGACTATAAATCTTTATATAGTAATATATAATATATAAATGTATAACAGACTAAATCTAAAAAAAATTGAAAAAAGTGTGATCTATAATCAAATACATTCATCGTATTTCAGCTGTATAATTTATAACCTATGTAATATTTCCAGTATTTCCTGAACTCACAGTGTATTCATATTACGGATGGCTCGTCGAGACATGATGGCATCTGTCACGGCCTTCTTGAATTGCCTAATAAAAAGCACAAACATTTGCAGGTAAACACAAATCTTCTGGTGTTGACAGCTGCCGGTGCGCAGCTGAAACAGACGAACACTCACCTCATTGCGAGATACATGGGCCGAATAGCAAACAGAGGAAAGGTGTGCACTTTTATCATGATGGTCATAAATGCCATATACAAAAGCACCTTGATGAAACCTGGAGAACAGATATATCATGAGTGTGTATGTAGGGCTGTTGTCAAGCATTATGTCATAGTATTGTTTTCTATGATGTACCTGTAAAGAGCTCTGTGTACAGCATGTAGACGGCCTTATTGTCCCATGGGTTTTCACTTTGGAGATCGATTGTGTGCAAGGTGTATTTGATGAAGGTGGTGAGAACCATAGTCATCAGTATCGCATACTAAAAAAGGCAAAGAAGGCGTGTACCATGTAACAATAGTACCCTGTAGTGTTTGTGACTACTGTAAGTCTAGTTCCCTTACTGTAATTCTAGACAGCTACACTGCTGAAATGACAAGCAGCATACTTTAGCAAGTTACTGTAAACCATGTGATCAAGTTTTGATGAAAATCTGTGGTGCTCGAAACTGGCCCCTAATAATGAAATAAAACAACGCTCACCTCAAATCCAAAGACCAGCTGCACTGACGCGCCTCTGGTCATAATGCTGTGACACGCATGATTGACAAACAAAAAGTCTAACACTCCCAGCAACATCATTAGAGCTGCACCAGAGAAAAACACAGCAAAACCTTCATGAAACATGAAGAAAACCACAGCAGACTCCATATAAGGAAGTCTAATGTTGAAAGCCTTGTTTTTTTCAAGACGTTACAGTTAAAATAATTTGCATGCCACGTGAACTTGCAAGAAGTTCATTTGATAGTCGTTTCGTTTATAAAAGAGGAACTAAGAGATGCAGTCTCATAAATAAAAAAAAAACAACTACAGTGTACCTCAATACTCAATATCTGAAGCTGTGATTACTTACAAAGCACTCTGAAGTGGAAGATCCAGGAGATATTTGGACTCCTTTCCATCTAAAAAAATAAAAAATAAATTAAAAAGAAAAAAGCTGCATAGTTAACATATCCTCCAGTGTTTTTTAACATTTAAATATGTAAATGTCCCATTTCAATGTTCACTCACAAAGTCCACCCTGTCCTCAGCCAGCCAATGGAAGCACTTGAGAAAAAGCAGCAAGGTGAACAGGGCCACAAAGCGTGGGGAAAAGTCGTCTCTGAACACCGTAAAGGCTAGACAGGTCTCTGTTACAGCATACCAGGCGCGTTCAATCAGGTGCTGAGGTATAGAAATCCAACAGTTAAAACGCAAACAAGACACTTCGGCAGAATTATTACCCTGACACCCTTTACTGACAAACCCACCTCCATTTCAGCAGCTCTCAGTTGGCCAAAAAAGACCTTCCGCATTAATTTTCCCAGTAGGAAGACCAACACGAAAGCCTGAATGTATAAAACCTGCCAAAGAATTGAAGCCAAGTGGAATTACACTGTTTGAAGCGTCTTTCACACCTTTGTCTGGACTTGTTGCTAAATAAACCAGTGGTCACTTACTGCCATACTAGGGCTGCTTTTGGTGAGGTATACCACAGTCGGGTAGAACTGGTGCTTGAGCAGGTAGGCATGGGCGATCACTGCACCGGTCAATGCCAAACTGGTGACCGTCACAAGAGCAGCTCGTACCATCTTGTACTATAATGGAAATAAAACAAATTATAACTGCATGCAAAACAATCATGAAGTTTAGACTAAAACCAATGAAATGTGGTTCAGCTTTGATGAGGGCAAACAACATTTCACGACACCAAAACACAATGTTCACCGACCAGTATTACCAGTATTTTAACATCACTCGGATGCTGTAAACTGTTATTTACATGCCTGGCTAAAGTCATTTGCACTTTCTTTTTTAGCTATTAAGGACACGGATTGCAGTGTGGTTACGCATGATAAAACCAGGCCTCATGTAAATAATCCCGGGAGGCAAAACGATAAGCTAAACCTGATATTTCAGCCTCGGATTCGTTAGTAGTTCGTCTCTACTTAAAAGCAGCTCGGCAGTGCATTTTGCATTTGACTTCATCGACAAAACAGACGACAAATACCAACCAACAACCAGACCATATGCGTGCAACTGGGAGCGGACTGGCCGATTAGCAGAACCAGTTTCCACGGGCAATTTTACGCAGGGTGTCTTACCTACTGCCGCAAACGACCCGCTATATTTGTTGCACAGATACGGCCTCTGATACGTCTGGCTCCCGGTTAACGTGTCTCGTCTCTATTCCTCCATCTGTAAGAAATGTTTTGGCTTTAAATCTCTTGACGGATACGCGTTCATCTGTCGCTTGCGCTCCAGTAAGGCCACGTCACTTCCGGTGAGTCTTCATTCCTACCAGTAGAGAGAAGACAGCGCAGCGCTGCAGCGACGCCCGGCTTCCCCTTCAAAATAAAAGCCCCTGAAACGACGTGCTGAGATACGTGATGCAATCTGTATTTATATGTATTTCCTTTTATTGAATGCCTTACATTCCCTTTTATTGAATGCCTTATATTCCGTTTTATTGAATGCCTTATATTTCCTTTTATTGAATGCCTTATATTCCCTTTTATTGAATGCCTTATATTTCCTTTTATTGAATGCCTTATATTCCCTTTTATTGAATGCCTTATATTTCCTTTTATTGAATGCCTTATATTCCCTTTTATTGAATGCCTTATATTCCCTTTTATTGAATGCCTTATATTCCCTTTTATTGAATGCCTTATATTTCCTTTTATTGAATGCCTTATATTCCCTTTTATTGAATGCCTTATATTCCCTTTTATTGAATGCCTTATATTCCCTTTTATTGAATGCCTTATATTCCCTTTTATTGAATGCCTTATATTCCCTGTTATTGAATGCCTTATATTCCCTTTTATTGAATGCCTTATATTCCCTTTTATTGAATGCCTTATATTCCCTGTTATTGAATGCCTTATATTCCCTTGTTACCACAGTGACCGTCAATATATTAGAGTTATTACAGTTTTTGTTGGGGTAACTCGAAGGTGCAGTACTGACATTAACAAAGTAATAATATTATTAATGCATTAAATGCATTAATGCACTAATGCAAATTCTGTAAAGGGTTGCTCAGTTAATTCAAGGTAGTTAACTAATATTAACAAATGCAACCTTATTGTAAAGCGTTGCCATATAATACTATTAGTGCGGATATATACGATCCGAAGGTCTTACCCTCTGTAACCTTTACTAACTTAAATACAACTTATGGTATTGAACTATAAGATTATGAAAAGAAATTATATTTTATCGAATAGGTGGACCTAAAAATAATGGTCACCTTTCCTTGTAGAAATGTTTTTTGGTCTCCAAATGTAGTGGTGGGTTCAGGTCTTGCTTTGCTTATTAAATTGCATATTACTGCTTGGTGTTGGTTGCTATTTGAGTTTCTAGGAGACATTTACACATAAAACAAACTTTCAGGGTGATACATACACACATGCACGCTGTTAACATTGTTTATTTACTATTGGTGTTGTGTAACAAGCACACTAATGGTCTGTTTATGCTCTGTAAAGGCAACAACCCTATGCTGCTGAACTGAGTGAGTTTTACTTGCTGCTTAAAAGTACCTTTATAGTGAAAAGTGGAACATTGCTCAACACTTAAAGCTCAAGATGAAAACATGTCAATACTCAAAATGTTACTTGCAATGTCTGATTGCAAAGTTATGCCGTCACTGTCCAGCAGGGGGAACCAAATGACAGACAACAGGGTTGAAATGAGTTTTTAAAATGGGCACAATCATACAGCACAAGCTGAAGCACAAACCCACTATATATATGTGGCAACTGCACCCACATGGATGTGCTTTCTGTATTCCATACTTATTAAACAGTGCATCTCTGTGTTTGCGCAAGACAGAAAAACAAACACACACGCAAGGACACATTGCACTAGTCAACACAGCTGTGCAATTCAGCAGTAACACACAGACATGAATCATGCAACGGCAAGACTCTGTGTTTAAACTGTGCTAAACCCTAATGACTCATGTGTACTCTGGAAAAGTAGCAGATTTAGCCTGTCAGAGTGCAAAACGCTGCTAAGAAAAACATGTCAAATGACCATGAATTTATCAGATAAAAGAACTTTATTTAAAAGCAGTAACTTTGTGTTTTGCCTTGAGGCAACAGAAGCTATAAAAAGGAAACATTTTTAATGAGCTTTGAGTCTAACAGTAAACATATAAAGGGAAATATGCTTTGCGAATAACTGGGATTAGACAACATAGCAATTAAAAGATTCTCACAGAACTAGGAAATTGCCATTTTCAATTGTAAAGTGAAGTAGAGATACATGAAAGCATGTCAATTTTGTCTACTAGATTACCTACAGTTAGAGAAAATCATTTTAAAACAATTTTAGGCAAAAAAAAACCATGAAAACGAAGGCAATTGCTAAAGCAGTAGTTAGTCCATTCCGTGTCACTGCCTAGAATTTTCCTCTGCTAGATGTGACTGTAGCCCCAGTTCAATCTTCTCATTCTGACTGCTTTAGGATTCAGTAACCCTTCTGCAGATAGTGTAAATAGTTCAGGCCTTAAGACCTTTTCTGTCAAAAGTGAAACAAAAAAAAATGAAGAAAAAAATGCTCAAAAAATCCTCCCAGCCCAGAGGGGGCCATCATTACGAGACAGAAGAGATGGGGTTCAGAGGAGAACCCATCTGTGTTAGAACTTTATCCAGCCATTGGAGGGGACCATGAAGATGAACTTCTATCCAGCATGGGGTGCTTGTAACATCTTGTCGGTGATACTCAGCCCCCCAGCCCTATAACAGTTAAAAAATGAAGTTAAGGAGTTGTATACTTTTTTAATAAACAGTTAAATGACAAAAGATGAAACTACTATATTTTTCGTAATGCAACCATCTTACCTTTACAAAGCTCATGCGAATGGTACACATCTTGGTAAGCTCATAGACGGCCTCAAAACCGTGGTTGACAGACTGAGCAAGCAACTGAGCAAATTCTTGGTTGTTAAAGATCTTCAGGCTGCAGCCACTGGGGATCTTGCAGACAGTTGTGGGGTGGAAACCATGGTGATAGTTGCAGTTGCGGCTCTGGACGAAAATGCTGGTGTCGCTCAGACACTCTGCATACACTTCACCCCCAACGTAATACAGGTGGACACCTGAACGATCAAATACAGAAGTTAACGGTGGCTGTTACTATTAATGTACTTTACAGTAAAAAAAAAACCCTCCATTAAATAAGGAAGGAAGGTTTACACAAACCAGCTAAATAAACAGATGGCAGATTTCTACAAGATTGGAAAAAATGAATCCCTTTACAGGCATGAGCTTGTAGGCTTAATTTCCTGTGATCTAATTCAATGAGAGAATCACAATACGGCCAAACCAAAGGAACTTCATCCACCGTTATTGTAATCTAACACTTACACTTTGGTCTTGACATTTGTTTCTCTTTTAGGTGTGGAGATGAGCAGTTATCATCAGTGTGTCATATCCTGCCAAGCATACTCTAATAATAACACTATTGTGTGTATTGTTTTTTTTTTCTGTATTGATGATAGATGACAACCAGGTCATCCATCATCATGACAGATAAAATTATGACTGAATAAAAGAGAAACAAAGAAAGAAAGAAAGCAGATAAAACAATGCAGCAGGCTTTTTAAACTCCGCTAAACCACTTGTAAGTAATAATCACCTCCCGCTGAGTTTCAAAACCCCTACTGGGTTTCCAGAACAGTGGGGAAAGCACAATTTAGGTAAAACAACTACATACATACCTTTGCCAATATGGCGGCGAGTGTTTTCAATAGTGGAGTTGCGATTGACATTAGAGAGCAGGCCCAGGCAGAACCGATTCTTGTTGTTGGATGGGTCAGTAAAGCCATCGACCAGCACGCTGGTGGAGGAAGCATGGTAAGCCTCTCCCACACGATTATTCAGCTCATAGTACACAATAGAGCACCAGTGACTGGGCTCCTCATACTCCACTGGCTGCACATCTGAAGTTGAGGAGAAAAGCAAGGCCTTGAGCTCCAACCATCTATTTTTTCAAGACTTTTCAGAGATAAGAAAGATACAGGTACACTGTTCCCAGGGCTTGTTAAAGCTGTAATCTGTAACTTTTTTGCAGGTTAAAAATGAAAAAAAAATTAGTTGACCAAGTATCCATGTTCAAAACTCTCTCCTTACCCTACTCTGATTCAAAATAGTAAGTTTATAATATATCTAACAATTTTAGGTTTTAAACAGAGATGGAGGTAGAGATGCGAAAGTTACAGATTGCAGCTTTAAGGTTAGTTGTGTGGTGAAGAGCTGAGGGATTAATGAAGCTTACTTAAACTAAAACCAATCATCCCACAAAAACAGTGATATAACACTTTGATCTCTCTTTGTCTGCTTCTGAGTGGACATTAAGAGTTTCTTACCACCTCTAGGCATGTTCTGAGGCACCATGCTGCTGCCAGTCTCCATAGACTGAGAGCCATCCTGTCCCATCTGCTCATCCGGAGGCATGTAAGCAGGAGGAGGGGTATCAGCTGGTAAAGAGACAACGGGGAGAGAGAGAGAAAGACAATGGTTAGAAAATGGGCTGCAAACAAATGGGCTTCCACTGCAATTCCCTTGAGTCCGGTATCCGATGAATCTTTACAGGAAGCTTTCAGTGTCCGATTTCACAAAACCTTTACATCAAATACCCAAATGCCCAATCCTAATGATATTCAAGACCAGCTAATTATTCCAGAAAACAACTATTTTCAGGGCCATTTCTAACAGACATCTGCTGAGTAAATCTGGATTTATTGGAGGGTTGGGATGTGGAATGTTGATGAAATATATCAGAAAAGGGCCATACATACCATATTTTTTGCAGAAGCGTCATCAGCATTTTTTAATATAATGATGCAGTGAGTGATGTAGACAAAATCAAACCCACTAAATCTGAACACAACACAATACAGCATAAGACACATCTGGATGCTTCCGTGCTGCTTCTGATATCTAATGAATCAACAATACAAGGTGACGTTCTCCTTCACAACGATATATGAAACAGTAACACTGTTGTGCTCCTTTTCATCACTGTTGAAAACTGTGTGAATCGTATCTGCAGTTCCTTAAAAGCCACTGCCCAAAATTGTTTTGTTTTCTTCTAAAGCTAACCAGCTATATTTACAACTGAAATGTCATATATCTGCGCTTCAATTACTTCTTTAATGGCATTTGTAAAGACATGAAGACAAACGCAGAAGAGCAGAAATGCAGCTGACACTGTCGTTAATCAAATCATTTCTATGAATAAAAACAGCTTTAGTCCTAACCCACAGCGCTACAAAACATTAGCTTTCTTTCTGCCTGAGTGAACCCAGCCTACATCATCAGCAAATCCCACTGGTACAGCAGAATAGGGCCAGCACGGGCCACTGCCAAGTGGTGGGCACCCAACAGCAGCACATTCAGTGCGCTGGAGTTATTGGGCTTTGGTGTGCTGCTTAGCTGGCATTTCCATTGTTTCGTGACAACAATCTACACTGCACAACTCGCTATATCTATTTGCATGACTGAGATAAAACCCATTCAAATCCGAAACATTTAACTACAGCTCTTCACGAAAAATGACAAGCAATATTCAGTTCTAATGCAGTCTGAACAGTCAATATCTTGATTGTAGGGCGGCAATGATACGTTCTGCTGTAAATCCCAAACAGACAGTGAATGCAGCCATCGTGAACATTTGTATTAATGACAGATGCCTTTGTCTAGCAGGCATGTTATTCTTCATGTTTATTTGTAAATATTGTTTGAGAAAAAGAATAAAACAAAAGATTAATTGCATAAGTTACTATTTTTTTATTGGAAGGCTAAATAAAGAATAAATTGACTGGTCAGAAAATAAACAGATTAATAATAAAAATAATCTATATAATAAAAAGATTAATTGTAAAAACAATCAATAGATTAATCAATCAAAATAATAGTTTGCAACGGCCCTACTTGGCTGTGGGTATAAAGTACATGTACCTGGGAGCTGAAAAGGGCTGGAGGGCCCAGAGCTTGCAGGAGAGTTGGGGTAGGTGCCGCTGCTGGCAGGAGATGGAGGGTAGGGTGAGTTTGGAGAGATGGGGAAGGAGCTTCCTCCACTGTGCTGCTGGAAGGACTCTGGGAAGGTGGCGTTAAGGGGCATGTGAGGCTCATTGTGACTCAGGTTACGGAACTGCACCAGCAGGCTGTGTTGAGGGTTGAACTCGCTGTGTCGTGGCACCAAAACTGGAGGAAGTACTGAGAAAAGACAATCATATTTTAAACACATAAACAGACCATTCTGACACAGATTTGCATATTTCTGAAAAGATAAAACAATCTGGTACCCTTGACAGTCACGCACTGATTGGCTGGCCGTGGCTCTAAGATAACAGCTAAGGCAAAACAGATCAGTTTTCTAGCTTCAACAGAAATGTGTCGTCTCTCCTGAGTGACATGTGATATCTGCCCTTGAAAAGTTCAATACATTGCACATCTCATTCTAAGCAGAGGGCAACGGAGGTTACAGAGATCAGAAAACCTCTGGAGGCTAAAGATATATGATAGTCAATAAGTCTATACCGCTGGAAACAAAGGCAAAAAACAAGCCAAATATCTTCAGAGGAGATACATGTATATACATGCCTGCCAATTCACTTCTATTGTCTTTTCTGTCTGCTTTCAGTTAACGTCAGAAAACAAAGCACAATGTTTTTTTAATCGTATCGATCCACATGTAAGAGAAAAACATTGAACTATAACCCCTGAAACAATATGCCTAAAAACACTGGGTTTAAAACTAGTTGTTAAGAACCCAATTGATCTGTAACTGTTTTCATTCTTTTAGTTTTTAACAAAAGCATTATAAAATGTGAAACAGCTGTTTTTGCTGATGCAAATTCATTTGTTATGAATAGGTTTGTATACAAACACAAGTAGGCATAACTATGTAAATTTCCATTAACTACAACTAGATCCTGCCTGAGCTTTCCAAAGTTGAAGAAGAAATACATGCGTGTTAGTCAGGACGTACCTGGACTTTCAACGCGTTTGTAGTGATAGGGGTTGATGCACACTTCTTTCTGTTTGGAGCCGAACGGATACTCGCACACCTCCAGGGGTTTGAGCTCGTGATGGGACTGCAGGTCGGGCCAGCGCCACACACGGCAGTAGATGACGTGTGGGAGGCCCTTCCTGTGGGACACCTGCAGCCGTCCGTCCAGCGAGCGGGGGATGGTCACACATTTGCTGGGCTGCCCGGGGCTGCTCAGGGCCTTCTCCAAGTCCTCCATGGCACCTTTTTTCTTCTTCAGTTTCTTTACCAGGGCGTCCACTGCCTTCTCTGCCCATTTTTCCTCCTCGTCGCCCTGTTTCCAGCCCAGCAGGCGCTTCACGGCCGGGCTGGTGAAGGAGAACAGGCTGGACATGGAGGTCATCGTGCTGGGCTGCACCAGGAAGCAGGATCTGAAGCTCTCGCGCCCCGCAGTGTGCCAGGAAGATGATGTGCGTGTTTGTGTGTGGGGAGGGTGGGGTGGGAGAACGGACAAGCTTAGCCTTGCACAACCAAGGACAGGAAGTTGAGGCAGGACACAGCTGCTGGTGCTCAGGGCTCAGGAAGGCCTGTAGTGAAGTCCGGGAGGTGGAAGTGGGTCCCAACTACTATGAGAATTAGTCTAAAGGGCAATTTAGGGAGTAAGACCGTGTTAAGGACTGAAAATACCAATTAGACAGCTATTAGATTTCGGAGGCTAATCCATGCCAGATATAGCTGGTGGTCAGAGGCTGAGGCTTTAGGAAGGAACACCTGCAATAACAACAAAAAGACAAGTTTGCAAATCAAATATGCAGACGAATTCACAATGCAGACCAATAGCAGCTGATAAGAAATACATGATTAGGTACATGGGGGATAATTGTTGAATTATTTGTCACCCCGTGGTACAACTGAAATTGATCTACTGTAAGAAAAACGTGATTAAAATGATGAAAGAGACCAACAATTTACACGTTGTCCCACATATTTTAACCTAAAATCGTAACTAAACCTAAACATGTGACAACAAATTACCCAAACGCCCTTCTGTGCTCTCCACAAAGGGTTACAAAGAACTAGTTAAAATCAGCCTGTAATCTCAGCAAAATTAGTGTAACATGAATTCTGTAACGAGTGGCAAAACACTGCAACCGCAGCATCCATTTATCTCACCAAAATTACAGAGATCTTAAAAAATAGACGCCAAGTGTCTCACCCAAAGGATGTGTGCGAAAAAGCAACCTCCCATTCACAGCTAAAAAAACCACACGCTTGCACATCTGAGGTCCTGCAGATAACTGTTAGGATGTACCCACCAGCCATGTGTTATGCTGAACTACAACAGAGTCATTGTGTTGGATCTGTAAGCAACCGCCTCCTGCTACCCCACCCAGGGAGCTCCCAGGGCGAGAGAGCAGAGCAGAGCACAGCTGTTTAAAATGTTGGATGTAACAGGACAGAAAGGATATCAGACCTCTGAGAGCCACTTCCTGAAGCCACATCCCTTCCCCTTGACCTCCTCAGCTGCCGAATATCGGACCTCTGGACTAAAGTGTTACTATTCAAAGCACTCCCCGCTACAATCATGTAGATGCTAGATCTACATCAGTACTTTACTACCCGCCGTACATAATGAGAATATTACATCAGTAATCAGAATAAGTGAATTCTGAATGGCTGAAAGGTGAGATGTAAAGCACTCATATTAAGACTCGGTACAGGAGCTGTCATATATAAAACAGAGGCAAACATAATCAGACCAGTCTACATTAACAGGGGCATAAACATAGTTCATCAGAACAACTAGGAAAATATTCCAGGTTCAATACTCAGATGGAAACACATTGGCATAAGATAAGATTTATGTTAACGTGATACTGGTGTGATAGAATCGCATATCTCTAACCTTATCTGTGCGAAATCATATCCAGCATTACAAGTCCTGCCAGAACAGTATAAAGGCCTGTAACTTTTACATGGATGTAAAAAAAAAAAATCCTGAAAAATACCAACGCTGTAATTTATTTTTTTGTGCACAAAACTACTGCTTATCAGTAGAAACAAGCTATCAGCTTGCAATAGGCACACTCTGCCTTTATTGCTCAGACCGATGATAGCAATGCTTTAACAAAAGGAAGTACAGAACTCAGATCAGCAATATAGAAGCTTAATAAACAAACACGCACTTCCCTGTTTCCCATCTCCAGCCTGCCTCTGCACTCAGCTGCTCCATTTGGAAAATGAGAAGCACAGAAAGCATTACCCTTATTGATTTTTTCTAGGAGTCACAAAAAGCCTCACACTTCACTGTGCGTGGAGCTTAGCAATCTTATTTCGTGGCTTGAAAGACATTTTGCTTTAAATAGCAAAGACAAACTGTTTGACGTGAGGCTAATGTGCCACATGAGTGATGCGCTTTTTCCTAATACAAATAACATTAAGATGTCACAGCACTGTATGATTATCTGAAAATGTGGATCTTTCTGCTACTTTTAATTATGTGTGATACATTCAAGATCAATGTCATTTGGAAAAATTATGTATAAGTACTATGAAATTGGATTTCTAAATCATTACGGAGCCGCACTTGACACTAATAGAGCCCCAGACCAAAAAAAAGAGGCGCTTTTACGTCCTGCTGGATCAATTACTTTATTATAAGGACGGTCGTGCCGTCGCAATGCCTCTAGTGTTCTTGAACCCATGAATATCTTTGAAATTAAATTACAAGCATAACGGCCAGCCAGCCTAAAAGAGCCATCCAACATGTCAGTGACTGAAAACATTACAAAGATTGATGGATGTAAGCAAATAGGAGAACGACAGCCTTAATTATATCAGCTCCAGCTCAAAGATTCAAAACATGATTTACAAAACCACTAAGCAAAATCTCCAGACTTACCTGAAAATAAGGTTCATATATTCTAACAAACACTAAACAAGATAATGTATCTTTTCAAAGTGGAGGCCCGTCACACCCATCTAGGAGAAAGATGCAGGCTCTCAGAGGGGTACCGTTTAATGGCTTGACACCATCCCTTCATCCCTGGAGCCTTACATCATAGACACAAATAAGGATAGCCCCTCTTTCTTCTACACACAAACAATTACGTCTCCATTGTTCTTGAATACATGCATACATGCGTGTTGAATACAACCGTATACGTTTTTAATGTATTATATATCCATTTTAATCAATATTTTTCAGGATCAGATCATAGCCCAAGATTGACAACAGATGTGTGCGCTCACATGAACGTCTATGTGACAGATGTTGTATGTTGGCAGATACACAGAGACTCCCAATGGAAAAAATTCTGCTATTGCAAAGCAAAACAGAAACCGTTGCAGAAACATTATTTCTTTATGCCACTTGAACCTAATGTAAAACGGCGCTGCCCCACCCATCAAAAAAAAAAACTTCCAAGTTATTTAACATCCAAAAAACACTAAAAGAACTGAAGAAACCGGCTCTGATTAAAGCTGATCAGTCATTTTATAACTACAGAGTAAGAGTCACTAAATGAAACCTAAGGCACAGATATTGGAACAAATGTTAGCTAAAATAATAGGAAATCTATGCAAGATTTTGCATGAATTTCCTATCTCTGTATTTGACATCAAAGTAGACTATCAGTTGAACTAATGTGCAATTTTGATTTACAGAAGGGTTTTTGGGTCTTATATAATACATAATACACTATTGCTAAAACAGTTATTTATGCATCGCCACCAGTGAAACCGACATGATTACACTTTAACAAATCACAATGTATATTCCTACGTGATACTGAGAAGGGCAAACAACACGGGATGCTGTTCTTCAAAGGTTCTCCATGTCAGATAACACGTTACAAGCAGACAGTGTATCCAAACCTCCCCCTGCCAAGGTCAAAAAATAAGCTGCTGATTTCCTACAAAGCACTGGCACTGTAATACGAAAACTAATTCAGTTTCAAGTGCAGCGTCTGTCCCTACTTGAAGACCAAGGAAATGCTTCACAGAAACAGAGATCAGGTCAACAGTCTCCAAGCACACAAGCGATATGTATTAAAATAAACCCCCAGAAAACAATCTGATCTCAACGCAACGTCTCCATCCTCAAAACTGTTCCTCAAGCCCGACCATCTGCAACTGTTTGGGATGACAACAGCTCGCCCACTCGCCTTGAGAAGGTCACGATGAATATTTCCACAGAGATGAATGATAAACAGCTCGACACCCGCTGAAATGTTGGCTGATAAACATCAAGGAGACGCTGAAACGTGAACTTCACATCCAGATGGAGGATGACGGTAGTTAAACCATCAGCAAAGCTTTGGAGGTGCCATCAATTGGTCTCAATCAGCGCCGCTTTCTGTTCAACCTTGAGTATGGTGTCTACTTTGGGCATCATGGTACAGTTTAGAAAGTTCAAACCAAAGCAGCAGATTTCAAAGCTATGATGCCCAAAAATGCCGTCTTGGTGGGCAACTCGCTCGGATTTGAGACACGGCCAGTAAGACGCGCCACGACACGTAATCGACCCCGACAAAAATGTGAAGTCACTTTCTGTAACCAAACGCGAAATCGCATTAAAGCACACCAAGTTTGCCACCCTCGCGGTGTTTTGGGGCAAATGTGTTGGTGAAATCGTATACGGTTCGCTTTCTTAGCTCAACGACCGAGGGAACGGGAGCTAAGCTAAATTAGCCGCAACTTTGCGGTACTGAGTTCAGGACCCGGACCATCACTTAAAACCCCGAAATATGTTACTTCTGACCAACTAATCGTTTGTATAATGGTCGAAACCCCTTACGTTATTACGTTTTGCAAGTTTTTTCCTCAAACCTTTTCTCACTTTGTGTAAAACCCACCGCTAGCCGAGTTGCTACATAACGAGTTAGCAGTTCAGTTTTCCAGTTTGTGGAAACGGTTCCTGCGTGTCGTTCATTTCAGCAAAACAATCATTCCTGCCTAAAACGAGCGCCTTTACCCTGCAGAAAGTTTGTACGAGTCAACTGCAGGTTGTAAATGCGTTTCGTTCGCGTTTCCCGCACCTCGTTTGCACAAAAGGGGAGAAAAAAAAACAACAAGGAAACTTTTTCAATCACTTCTCAACCCCCCCGCGGGAAAAGCTCCATCCCAGAATAAAGTTGCTAACTGACCGCGGGATCGTTTTCATCGGTGAGATGTCTTCTCATTAGACTGCCTACCTGTCGAGAAATGCTGCGGGGTTTCTGGACGTTTGCTGTGTTTTACACGCCGACATTAAGCGCAGTTTTCGCCTTTATTTCTGCCTCTCTTTCCCTCGTCGCTCACCCGTGCTGGCGTCAAACAGACTGGAGGCGAAGCACACCAGCGCGTATTCATCCGCCCGTTTGACAAGCCACCGCTTTTCTTCCTCTCCAGCTCAATGTAAAGCAGCTCTCTGCGTTTGAGACGATCAAAAACCAACATTATGACATTATATTATATTGTTTTGTGCGTTTTCGCTGGCCCGGTTTCTCCGCTGTGACTGTACGATAATACAATGTCATAAAAAGTAAAGCGAGTTAGGCCTTGTGATGGTGAAAGTCGACGTAAGTGATTACGTTAACAATGTAGAAGTATGTATGGTGTTGTTTCGCATTATTAAAGGCTCGCAAATAAATACTGGGCTTTGCCACTGACATTTCAGTGTTGTGTTTAAAAGAAAAACCCTCGCTGGAGACGTAACTTAATTATAATGTTATTGTAATATTTTCTCTTGTGTAGAGAAATAGTTGCGTATCTAATTATAATTCATTCATTCATTCATTCATTCAATAGCTGAACACACGAATATCCATTTGGTGCTTTTTCTGTTTTTAGAGTTGCATTTAGCAAACTAGGCCTATGTGTGATTCCTTACTTTCAACACTGTGTCGTGTTTATTTCGTTTTCCGTGTCTATGTAATAATTCTCTGAGAAAAACAAACGTATAATAATTTGGTTACAGTGTGTAAACGGATTTGTCATAATGAGTGAAAAGCAAACAACCGGCGGAGGGATACGCTGGGTTGGTGCGTTTTGCCCGGCCCGTCTCGAAGCTGTGCTACGGTCAAGTGACGTCACGGGATTTGGCTCCACTCTGTCTGGCTTTTAAAACTTCACTGTTCAAGCAGCCAATAGAGAGCAAGTCACGCTTTCTAGTGCAAACACTCGAGGTCACGTTCAGATGAATTACTTTGTTCATCTTGTGTGTTTGAATAGAAATATTTAATGTTACTATAACGTTTTGTCTTTTACAGACTAAGATTCATCATTTACTATCTCTATACGTTGCATTGTTGCAGAAGAGATAGATGGTTATATGGATAGATGGTAGTGTAGTACTGGTTTCATTGCATTTGTTTTAGTATCCCTCTATTCCATTGTTAGTGTCTGTCATCAACTCTCACATCATCATCACAATGTTCATGAGCTCTTACAAAGTCCTTCTGATGGAACATCCTGAAGGTATCACCAGGGGTCAGTCTTTCCCTGTTAAAATACCTGTCTGTGTCATGAAAAGTCTACCAAAGCCTTTCAATTCAAGCCTGTGTTTTAAATTACAGCTAGGCAGTAAGGCATACAAGATACAACACGTTTTTCAGATTTGAAGCAATATTTTCTGAGCAGTCTGAAAACACCTGCAGTAACAAACAAGAGTGCCACAGGCCAGTTAGTATTAACTAAACCATTAGTCTCGCTGAGTATAGCAAGCTGTTTAAGTGCAATTTAATGTCATTAAGTTTAATTTCTGTTCCTGTTTTTTTTTCACATGAATGGGCTAATATCTCCAGCAAGAGGTCCTCACAGATTTTGTTCACACAGGACTGGGCCTTTCACAAGCAGTGAGGTTTATGAATACTGGAAACCTGGTTCCACAATCTGTTCTCACTGGGTGTCCTACATATGATATAAGGGAGCTATTGTAGGTCAAGCCCACACAGCAAAAGGCAAAATAAGTGGGTAACATATGTATAGCGGGGTCATGCATGTTGGCAAAGTCACTTACCCAAAGCCCAATACATCTGTGTCTGTCAGCTGGAACAAAAGGACTTTTTTTTCTGTTTCATAAATCTTTTTTGCTCTTTTATGCCACTGCTTTTTTGAATCAACAGTAAAATGTACTGTTACTGTAAACCTGTCTTAAATTAAAACTTGTTTCATCACTCTGGCTACACAGAACAGCTGCATGCAATATGAAGATTTAATCTGAAACTTATGACAAGCATGAAATGATTGTCCTACATTCCATTTATGTTCGAATGAAAGCTCTGTCTTCATTGTGCATTATACACACAATTTCCCAGCTAACACTTTAGGGTTTTAAGAACGTTTCCCTAACGTTTTCATTAAGTAACAAAAATGTGAAAAATGTTATTTTAAAAATTCTAGCAATGTTCAAAACATAGACTTTTTTTTTACATTACTGCTTGGTTATAAGAACATTATTTAAAAGTTTTTTAATTCTGTAACGTTTTTAAAACATTCCACTAATTACTACTTAAGAATGTTTTTGGTATATATGATATATGATGTGTCAAAAATATCCTACTACCAGTACTGCAAGAATGTTTTCAGATAACTTTTAGAGAACTTTAGGGAACGTTAGCCAGTGATCTGAAAGCATCCATCAATTTTTTTCTGTAAACATGCTAGTGTATTCTCTCTGTTGTATAATGCTTTAAAGAACGATATTTGTTAGTTTTTTTTATTAGTTTTGTGATTTTAAAACGCATAAAGTTAAAAAACACATTGTATTAAGGTGTTAATGGCCACATGTTTCACATTAGAAGAGTGCTTTTCACAAAAAAGATATCCTACAATAGCCATGCAAAGGTGTACTGAAAACTTGAAATGAATGAAATATACTGAAGACACTTCTTTGAATGAATGAAATGAATAAGCTTTCACATTTGAATAAACTTAAAAATAGAACTAGGCGTTTTGGTAAAGCACTTTTTTCCAAAGCAAACAGAATGGCAAGAACATCACTGTTGATTTTTCCAGATTCAACAACTATTTACCAGAACTACATGTGGAGCTCGGATTTCTGAAGACATAGCAAAAATGGTTTAATACTAATGGAAGACATGAATCAGATAATTTATAAAGGCCTCAGACATACACTGTAATTATAAATTAAAAACAGTGTGGCTAAACATTATTTAGCAACAGTTTCACAGAGCAGAAGAAACGATCCGCAATATCTTCCAGCACACTGACCTGTGGTTGCTACATAATGCATGCTGTAATAACCAGACTAACACACTGGACAAACTCAGAGTGTTTGGCAGTCTGTCAGACTCCAGTAGCACTGAGCCTCATTCCCCTTTGCAACACACAAGTGTCTGCCAGTGATTCACTCCGGGAGCAAAATGCTGTTGGAATGTTTCATTCGTTTTTCTCCATTCAGGCTGTCATCGGAGAGAGGGCACATATGTTTGCTGCTGAGCTCGATAAATCCCATCCCCATGACTGCTTCAGGGTAAAGAAGCTTTGTTTGCCATCCTTAACTGTTTCCAGCATGTAACTGTTCTGATATGACAAGCTGACAGTCCCAGCCAACAATCTTTGGTTGTAAGAATGTTTCAGTAACATTTCCAAGGAAGTTTTAGGAGCGTTCAAAATGTAGTTTTGTAATGTAATGTAGATATTTACGTCAGGCCAGATATTTACATATTAACGTTATTGCTTGGTTATAAGAACATTATTCAAACAGTTTTTAATCTGTAACATTTTTTAAATGTTCCAACTACTTTACTAGAATATTTTTTTTTGATCTATATATGTTAGAAAAACCGTTCCGATGCTAACATTACTGCAAGAAATGTCTTAATAACGTTAAAAGAACTTTTAGAGAAAGTTAGCCAATGTTTTGAGAATGTTCTGAGTTAGCTGGGGTAAAGCAAAATGGCATTTTTCCATGTGATGTAGGGATGCAGGGAAATGATTTAGTCATACATAATGTGAATGGGAAGTAATGGGAACATTGGGGACAACAATGGGAACACTTAAATTAGTATCAGAGTGAGACTTTTAATTGCCACACACAATTATCACCAAATTATAAAAATCCACCACATTGTAAAATGAGCTCAGTGAACAGACATATTGGTTCGTAACACCAGAGCAAGACAGAGCAAATTACATTCAAGGGCACTAAATAATTATCCTGTATGTAAACTGTAACTCTGTGCCCACAAAATGGTCATTTTATTACAAAGTGTGCAGAAAGGGATCTTTGGTTTTTTCACAATGAATCTTTGGTAAAGTAAAGTACATAACCAATAATCTGCACAAGTTACACATCACCAGGATTTACAGGAATTGAAGACATAAATTTAATCTGCATTTTTATGTGCCCAGATAGCATTTGTTCCAGCTTAAACATGCAAACATGCTACAGGAATATCAAATACAACAATAAAAAACAAGAAATATAAAATGACAACAAAATGTTAACAAAAATGTTAACAAAAGCCATTAACGTGAACCAACCATTTGAACCAAATCATTCCAAAACAGAAGTTGATTATTTAAAAGATATGAAGTGCTGCTGTCATGCTGCTGTCATGAGTTTGTATTAAACATTTAACACTGCTTTCATCCAAGGGCAATCTTGAAAAGCTGAACTCTATATCCGTTACATCTTCAGCATTCTTGTGCTGAAGATCAGCATTTGTTGACTGGGTTTTTTAGTCTTCAAATTATCTCTCCACTGGGCACAATTAGACTATGAATCGTACACTGGCATCCTCTTAAAGTGATGGAGATCGAAATGAACTACAGTTTTACTCCACAGAAGCGCTTTTACTGGACACGAGACAATTTTTTGCTGCTCTGACTTCTCAGGACCTTCTGGAAGAGATCTTCTGTAATGTGGCAAGAAATATAAGTTTATGTCCAAAACAATCAAATGTAAACAATAATAATGTCATATAATGAGACTACATAATAAAAAATATACCAGAAACTGTTTATGCATTGCATTTATGTGGAATAAAAGTTACTCTGATTCTTTGTAAGACAGAGAACAATGCGTACCATTTTTCATAACCTCAGAGCCCGCCTGGAATTCAAAATGAAAAAGAAGTTACATTTTGTCTACTTATATTATACTGCCTTTGCCAGACAAAGAACATTAGAAAATACACACACACACAAAAATGTAACGAAGGCAAAATCTTAATTTCAGCGTAACTATGACATCACACTTTATACATAATATATTTACTGTGTGTATGTATGTATGTGTGTGTGTGTATACACATATGTAAATGCACATATTGTGTGTACAAATGTAAATTGTTACATATGAATATTTGTACATATTTATTAAGTACACTACAACATGTCCATGTGCATATAATGTACATTGTAAATATGTATATTTTGTGTACAGTTATGTATATTCTGTCCATGTTGTGCATTGTATATACTACATACTGTTATATGTATATTTTTGTTACTGTTACATGTCTGTTACATACTGTATTTGCACTGTCTGGAGCCGCACTCAAGATTTTCACTCACCTCTACACACGTGTTAAGGTGATGTGACAATAAACTTGATTTGATTTGACATCACTAACCTTAACAGCGGAGGTGTGTCTGATCACAGAACTGTCTGCCTGGTCACTTACCACTTTAGGAGCTAAAAGAGAATTTCACATCATGCTATTATGAAGCTCTGAAATAAGCTTTTGTTATTACCAAAATGTTGAAGGAAAAATGGTAAAGGGCTTACGCAGTGGCTTTACGATTGTGTCAACAGCATGTACGACCCCATTGGTAGCCATCATATCACCCTCCACCACAGGCACTCTGTTGACATACACGGTGAAGTTGTGCTGTAGGCGAAAATATTCTGAATTACATTTCATAATTATCAGATAAAGCCAATTTGAAGCAATAGTTCAACTGAAAATGAAATTTCTGTGGACTCTTTTAAAGCTGCAATCCATAACGTTTTTTGTTTATGGTGAAAAATAAACAAACCTCAGTTATAGAGCAAGTAAATGACAGATTAGTGTTCAACACTATGCAACAGTAAGTTTCATAAAAATGATTTATATAATCTGAGCGTTCAGATCTGATTTCACAGGAAAGCGTGTCTATAAAGAAGATCCAGCCCATAAATTGCATGTTTGGTTACTGTAGATGGTGCAGCGTTTGTAGCTTGTTCTTTAAGCAATTGTTTAGAATTTGAATGTCACCCACATTTAAAAATAATAAAGTGCTGTGCAATGTTTTGTTTTAAACAGAGGTGTCAGTAGAGAGGCCAAAGTTATGGATTGCAGCTTTTCTCTCATTATATAAAAACCTCTGTGTGAAGATTCTTTAAGATTCTTTGAGTTCTGACCATTCCTAACTCCAGTTTATCTCCTGCAAGGGGCTTCAGTCTGGTGTGTGAGGTCACTGCGCCGCTGACCATAAACTCATCACCAATGTGGTATTTCAGAAGGTTGGCCAGCTCCTTGGGATCTCCTGTGTACAACATTGCAGGAATACCAGCCAGATCCAATCAAACCAGATCCAATCAAACACATATAGTTATACGAGAAAAATTCTTAAAAAGCCAGTACTCATGAGTTTGTTGAGGTCAGCGGGGGGCATTGCACTGAAGGCTGCATTGGTGGGAGCAAAGAAGGTGTAGGCTCCTTGTTTGTTCAGCAGCTCTGTCAGGCCTGCTCTCTGGATGGCGCCAACCAAGGTGCTGTATGCATGAGAGTTCATTAATGCACATTATAAGGGGAAGATCCTGAGGCTATAAAAACAGCTGGACTGACAGCTCAAATTCCACCAAGACCATTATCTGATGAACACTTAGCCTCAAGTTAGAACACGCAAGTATGTGATCATTAGGAAGAAAGCTTTGAGAGACACTGAGGTCTTTTGATTTGGGTGAGAAACAGCAGCTGCACTGTCACCCTCAATAAGTCGATGAAAACAATGACACCCTTTTTGGTGGGAATTTTTTATAAGGCATTTTGGATAAAGCAAACTCAATGTAATCGTTTTTAATAGTTTTCTTATAGCCAAGCAGTGATGTCAACACAACATCTAAAAAAACATTTTTAATGTTCCTAAAACCTTTTAACATTTTTGTTACTTTACGGAAACAGAAACGCTTACAGAAACATTTTTACAACCTAAAATTGTTATCTGGGTAGGCCATGTTTAAGACTTCACACTTAAAATTTTATTTGACTGAGGTTATTGTCATCTCACCTAAACCGATCGTCTGCTTTCAGGACATCCATAACGGTTCCCATGGGGGGTGTAAGAAGCTTATCAACGATGAACATAGTTCCATAGCGGCCATTTTTGTCATGGGCGGCAATGCAGGCATTCTCTATGCACAGGTTCTGCAAAGTCCATGCAAGTTAAACGGTTCAAGTTATTGGTCGAGCAGATCAGCACAGTTATTTAAAGACTTTTTTCTCATAAGACTGATGGTGCGTGAAGACGTCTGTGGAAAAAGCGAAGGTGATCCAAAGGAGAGGTTTCCGGTGGTCTGCTAATTTCATTACAAAGCAGAAATGTGAGAGCGCAGAAGAGCTATACCACCCTCACCGCCAGCTATAACATGGTTAGAAATAAAAATGTGACTCTTGTGTCTCCTTAATGGGCTCAGATGAGGAATGTAAAGTTTAATAAAGCAAGATCCAGACAATAGTGATTTGTTTCTCGTTTCGTTGTCGTGAAACTGACACTTATGGCTCTACTGTTACAGGACTGTTCAGGATAGACAGTAATATTTCTTTTATTAATGACATCTCGGCTGTGCTGCTTTTGTTAATGAATCTCATATGCATGCTTCAACACTTACATTTCTGTACACAAACACTCTGAGTTTCAGTCCGCCGAGAGTCTCCAGCTCTAGTCCATGGTAAAGGTTTTTGGAGGAAAGCTTGTCTTTGAGAATGTGGTTCCTCAATAGTTTCTTCATGTCGGGTGTCATTGTCAAGCTCTTCCCTGCACACAAATGATAAATATACATTCACATTTATTTTTTTTGAGGCTTTAATCCAAAAAAAAAAGTATTTGAGGTGTAAATTTTATCAGTACGTGTATTCCCTGGGAATCAAACCCACCACCTTTGTGCTACTAATGCAATGCGCTACCAGTTGAGCTACTGGAACTATTAATAGCTCCTGTACAGCTACAGGATAGATTAATAGTACAAAATAAAACATGTCTTTATTTCAATACAAACACATTTGAAATAGAGTGATCTGACCTTTAAATGCATCGTTCAGGGGAGCTAACAGGGTCACAGGCTCAGAGCCAACCAGGTGATCAGTAAGACCAGCATCAGTGAACAACTTTGTGGCTGTAGTGACAACAGACCCCTCTGCAAGCTCCAGGAGTGTCTTGGCTGAAAGGCAAAGAAGCATTTACAAACATTTACTTAACTAAACCACTTACCTGTGGTTTACTTGTTTAAGCATCTATGGCTAAAAGAGTGAGTAAAGAGTCTTTCATAGGTCACACCTGAGTCAGGAATTAGGAGTTCATTGATGTAATGAATGACTCCATTGGTTCCAAGTTTATCTTTTTCCGTGATGACGGCTTTGCCATTGATGGTCATCTGTTCTCCATCACAGCCGACTTCCAGCACAGAGCCCTGTAACGTCTCCAGAGGAGTTCCAGTCACAATGGACTCAGCACAGTGCAGGTTCTTCAGAATGTGGTAATTTAGCAGATCTAAGGTGAACAGATGTGTTACTTTATTTATATATGTGTGTGTGTTAGTAGAGAAAAATTATTTACAGTAATACACATTATTTACTTAATTTACTCTTTACATTATATACATTACTATTTATATCCTTACATCTAATAATATAATATAATAGTATATAAGTTATATAAGTTATATAGTATATAATATAAGTTGACTCTGCTTCTGAAATAATTTTTTCTTTGGCTGACATCACAAATGACTCCCTTCAAGCAAAAACACCTTTAAGAGCAACCGGGTCTCCCAAAATTCTGGTCAGTGTTTCTGCAGGTATCTTCTCAAAGGCTTCATTGGTCGGAGCAAAGATTGTGTAGGAACCTTCATTCTCCAACAAACTGGTAAGACCAGCGGCAGCAACTGCGGTCTGAATCACAAGGAAACGTTGAGTACAGAACCCTATAAAACCAGCAAACCCCGCCCCCCACGCAATTACAAAAGACATCTACCCGAAGAGTGTCCAGTTCGTCATCTGTGTCAATCATAGAGTTGACGTTGTTTGTAATAGCTGTGATGACTCTGTCAACAACATGCACAATTCCATTGGTGGCATGCTGGTCTGTCTTCACCAGCCTTGCACAGTTGACTGTCACAATCTGCAATGAAACATATGGCTCGGTCATGCACACAGGATTGAGAAACAATGCTTCACCATTTGCAAATCATTTGGAATAAACACTACTCAACATGCAATGCTCAACAGCACTAGCCAAACATACATAAACTAAACAACATATTTTCAGTGAGAAAACCTAAACAAAGCTGGCAGTTCTTTCTCTTGTTGATTAAAGCACAAATAGATGGCCAAAGCAAATTTAACTTACTCCGTTGGAGTAATGGTGGATATGCACATCAAAGTCTTGGTACATGGAGGGGAAGGTGGCACCATGCTTGAGATCGTCAGAAGTCAAACGTTTGTTGACCATGTGGTAGTGGAGAGCGTTGAGGAGTTCGATGTTGACGTTGCTCACCAGGGCATCCAGAATTTCCTTCAAGACATTTTTTTAGAAATACTTGACTGTTCACTTAAAGGCAAGGCAGGCGATTTTCATCCAGAAGCATTTTTTGTTAGGATGGTTAGAAGTCTCTTTACAACCTGATAGCAACTACTAAGTGGTCCAAATATTTTTATATATTTTTTTTTATCTTATGTGGAAGGCGCAGGACCAAAAAATGTCTGCCCAATCATTGTATTCGGTCCGAATGCAATGATAGGATAACTATCTTGCCTGTCAAACTGCATGGATTCATGTGTTATGGAGGCGTGGCTTGGGAGATCGCTCTGAAGGGAGGGTGAGATCTTACACTTTTAAAGTTAGCTTGCTATTGCTAGCCTCTCTGAAACTGCCTACCCTCCATTTAAGCAAAAGTTCAACAAAAGGGCAGGGTGCACAATGTCTAATAATAACGATTTTGAGAACTCTGATTAAAAACTGACTAAGAATAACGAGAAACTCTCTTCATGTTTCATAGAAGATCTCAGGAACTCACAGTGGGAAGTGCAGCCCAAGCCTCGTTGCTGGGAGCAAAGAACGTAAAGCTGCCAGGTCCTTCAATCTCATCCTGAAGTTTAGCTCTCTCAGAGTACATCTTAGTGGTAGTGGCTCCAACCACACCCAGGGTTTTATAGATGTTCACCAGAGGTAGAGCTTTGAATAAAACATTAGTTATATTCAGAGAGGTTTTTTAACTACTTACCATTTTTTAATATAACAAACTATTGATCCACTACACAGTTTAATAGCTCTTACCTGCTGGACATCCTTTTTCTCCAATAATCTTCTCATAGCCAGGACAACACTCATAGCTGATCACCCTGCAAAACACAACTGATATTTTAGTACTGAACGATGTTAAAATTATTAATTTGTCTGTGCTTCATTCGGTTTATAAAAGATTCTGTAATGGTCGGAAAGCGGAGTTAATTTGCAGGAAAATCAGGTTATAATTCTCTCTTTATTAATATGAAGGCAGCAATGAAAACAACCAACGCAGTGGTGATACTCATATTTTTTATGTGTTAAGAGTCTTTTAACTCATGTGGGTGAACTCGTACTGTACTTCTTTGTTTTAATTCTTGCCAGGTATTTCCATAATAAATATGACTCTGTGCTTGAATTGCTCTTAGAGGGTCATAAAATCTAATTTCCTTTGGTAGCAGAGGAATCCAGAGGTACAGTGTTGGCCAGAGGGAACTCCTGGGGGGAAGCTCGAAGACTGATACTGCTGCCAATATAAACAATGTGAAATTCAGAGGAACCACCGAGCAAAGGTGCAATAAATGGAGACTGGAGACTGACACAGGCTATTTCTTTGGATGAAACACATTCTTGCTGCCTAAGAAAATTAATATTTATATACATTATCATGTTTCATCTGGTCCAACTCATTGCTAACAAAAGGAAATAAAGGGAAAAATTCACTCATTGTTCACACACTGCATTGTTCAATGACATTACATTACACAAAAAATGTATAAATTACTAAACGGCTAATAAGAAATCCTGCTAAATCCTATTTGGTTTGTTTCACTAGTATGTTTTTCTTTCTAAATGAAGATATAATTAATTGACATACAATTATTTTGACATAGAGATCTGGGAAGGAAATAACAAACTTTAAGGATCTATTCTAAGGTCAGTCTGTGCGTCTTCAGAGATGTAGGAATGTGAATTATTACCTTTTAGGGGTTATTCATGTATAAATTCCAACAAGTTGTTAGCATCTTAAAGTGCACAAGAATAGAAAACCAGAAGGTACATCTAAACAAAGACGACAGTCCTGACATTCAGGGATGGGGCAGACTTGTAAAACACACAAAGCTGGAAGGCAGACTGAACTGATTATCAAAACAGATGGTAACTTAACTCCTGTTTGCTCTCTGCCAGCATAAACAAAGATGGTAGCCATGGATTTCCGACAAAATAAACAGCTAGACAGCATCATTTATGTATCGTGCACATTGAACTTTTAAGTAATGTAGCAAGATGTACTCAAAGAGTATTGTGAAAGTTTAATTACAGTAAATGTTGAAATCTTTACTCTATTTAGCATATGGGTGACCAGCTGATTCATTTTGGATCTTCTAAGTCTCACTTCCTAAAATATAAGGGATATCAAAAGAGGCAACATCATTTACTTTTTACTAGAGTTTCATAAACTGCCCAAAATCACTAAGAGATTACATTTATCTTCATTATCATAAGAAGCAATAAATGTTTTGTGATACTGTGAGAACTTTGCATTAACTGCCAGACATTTAGACAATTACCCAATAATATGAATTGATATTATCATAGATATTTGCTGCCATCTGGTCTTTGCACCAGATGGCAACAACATGAAGGCAATAGAGAGTTATCGGTAAGGAAATTATTGGTCTCTCCCCAAATGACCTGGAAACATCCTGTTCCACTGCAGTGACCTTTATGAACCCACCGTACAAAGAGTGCAATTGTTCCCACAAAACCCCAAACCTCAAAACCCCAAAGAAACCCGGAGAAGAGTCGGACAAATTCCTTGTGCTTTCACAAGCAAGTTACATCCTCTTACTGCAAGACTCAACGTTTTCCACACAAACCCTGAAAGGACAGAAGACTCTTTGGTAACTACTGAGTGATTTGTATGTGTTTGGGGATATTAGATCCTCAACAAAACTGCCGATTGAAGTCATTTCCTAAAAACATTCAAGCACACAGAGCAACCGTGACTTCCTCTTTGCTTTCTTGAGAACTGCGATGAAAGAAACACTGTTACTGGAAGATTGATAAAATAAGTCCATCTCTGTCTGCAAAGTTTGCTTAAGACTTTAAAATCTCATTCCAAAACTTCAAATCCGGCGTCTGACATTTGAAAATTGAGCCAAGAAATAAAAAAAAAAAACAATTTTATGACATGTAACAGCTTTTTAAGTAAGAAGTGTTACTAATGTGTGATACTAATGTAAAACTAATTCAACACAGCATAATCCGCTAATCACATCCACACAGGGCGTGCCAAATGGAGTTTTTTTTCTAAGCACTTAAGCACAATAAATGCATCCATAACAATTTATGTTGTTAAGGCTTGTTCAGTCCTCTCTGCATGCACACCTTATGTAAGCCATCTACATTTGTTACATATTACAGTTTGTCTGTTTATCATGTCATTCGCCTTTACACACAAATAAACTTTCCAGACTCCATTACAAATTCCAGACTCAAACATGACACACCAGAACCATCTCTGATCTACTACATATTTACAGGACACAAAATGCCTGTATTTCTTTAGACTCTCTCTCTCTCCCTCTCTCTCTCAGACAAAATTAACCCACTGTTTTCTTAAAATCATTCAAATCACTGATTTAATTATTGCAATATGATTGATATTTATTATTTAATCTAGTATAGTTAATTGTTGGTGTTAAGTGTGTTTTTCCTCAATTCATTATATTGTTACTTTTCCGTTTTGGTAGAGCTAATTTCCAAAAACTGATTTCTCCTTCCTTTCTCCTTTAATGTTTGGTTTATTATTAATTTCACTCATCTTTTATTTTTTTTATATCTTCATGTACTGTAACCAGAAAACAGTCTTTTTTCCATACTATGAATCCTGAAGATGCAGCACCTCCTCAACTCATATATATTTGTCTAAGGAATATTCAAGTAACCAATAACACCTTTTGCCCCTGTGGGGGCATTAGGTGGCTGTCAGTCAAACAGAGCCTCTATTCAGCTTGTCATTGCGTGTGCATTGGACAGTTTTCAGAAAGGCAATCAGTTTTGTCAGTATAACATTAATGCACTGCAGGATCTTAAGCAATTTAACCCCACAAGGACTGAAACCAATTACGAAGGGACATATGGTTGCCATTACTGCACAGTGTTCTTCTATATCTGCTGTCAAGCTGAACTCAAGTACCCTATAAGCTGTCCCATTATATAGCTGTTGGATGTGTTTATTGCGTTAGCCTTTACTGAAAAAGTTAAGTTTACGGTTTGTTAACAAAAAATTATTCCACATACTATATTAAGATTGCAGATTTTTTTATGTTTAAAAGAAAAGTGCTTTCCAGACAGTTTATTATCTCTAGTAACATAGCATACCGGAGAGTTTAACTTATTAAATGTAACAAGCCTGTCTAATTATTACGTTTAAGAGTCCGATCAGTTAACTTACAGTACAGTTCTGTAAAGTCACAACTTTAAACACTACTCAGCTGGTAGGAAGTTATACGCTGACAGTTTAAAACTTTCTACAGAGGACAACATGCCAAAGTTTTCAGAAACACTTTGGCTTAAGCTTATTAACACCTTTACAAGACATTTCCTCTTCAGCGCTCCGACAGGTTGTTATTTGGAAAATACTGAACAAAAGCCGTCCGCAGTGACCCTGAAATGCCCTAGAAGAGTCATATGAGGATTCCCCAAAAGTGTAATAATCATCACTTTTACGACTGATCTGACAATACCCTTCAACTGAAAACTCATGATTCCCAAAAACCGCTCAATGTCAGCTTTGGGAATTTGACACATTGACAAACCGAGCTGGAAATCTGACTCCAGTCGTTTTTGGAGATTCCAGAACAGTGTTAGTTCACACATACAAATGACTGTCATTAATTGAGATGCTTCATTTGGCTCTATAAATGTGAGAGAAACTCTCATAGGGTGAACTATTTTCAGTCTGACTATGTCAATATCCTGAAAGGGTCTTCTGTCATTTGGACAATGAAGAAAGACAGCAGCACAACAAAACAGACAGATAAAGATAACAAACAAGTCTGAAGTCTTAATATCTGCGGGAACTCACGTTGGTTTGCCGCATATTTTGCGGTGGTACCATTGCTTGCAGTTGGTGAAGTACTTCTTATCCGTTCCTTGAATCTTCTGCATGGCACAAACATTTGGGCTGCAAAACACAAATGCGAACAGAGCCCGTTTTAACATTGCATTCATTCACTGAGCGCCGCTGTCTGCATTACCATAGAAAACTTTTGCGCAATAGTTCATGCTCGACTTCAGATGTTCAAGAGTGAATGCACTGTGATCTTTACCCGTGAGGTCTTCCTCGTATTCTGCTGTGCTGAAGAACCGCTTGGTATGGAGATTTTGCGGCCAAAACTGTCGCGGTTAAAGTGATCGCCAACGCGAACAAAGTGAAGCGCTTCATCTCGAAGCCCTCAGAGCGCACTGAAGCCCGGGCTGCACGCACCAGATCCGGCCTTAAATACCGAACAGACCCCTTTTGGTCTGGGAGGAGCTTGGGAGGTCCAGCAACTTGACACTTCTCTTTAACATCATAAAGGTGACTGAGTTTACCATAAAGTGCACTTAAAAGTTACTGGATTATATAACTCAGTAGTATGACTCCTTGTACAGCTGTAGCACTTTGATATTAATATACTAAATTAATGTACTAAACGTGTTTTTTAATTATCACTCACAAATGGACAACTTCATTGTGGGTTGGAGGTTGTGAAAGTTTCTGTAGCTCAATGGGTAGAGCGTTAACTGCGTAAAGGTTGTGGGTTCGAAACGCGCACACTGGTGGAAGGTGTTGTTTGAATACGCTGTAGTTGGTTTGGGGGGACCAAACTTTCAACCTACTGAAAAAAGTTGTGGAAACTTCTTTGGCAGCTATGAGGAAGTGAGACAAGGTTTGTTCTCCTGATCATTTGTAGCTGTAATAATGATGAATCAGTTCTGGTGAAGTTTCATCCTGTCTCTTGTAGTCAGTGTGAACATGATCGTCTGTGTGAAATGAAGTCCTCATACAGCTCAGAAGAGGTCATGTGAGCTCTTATTAAAGACCTTCATAAATGTATAGCTCGTTTACTTTAAATACAAAATCTGAATTAGGTAGACATGGAATAAAACAAGGGGGAAACATAAACAGAAATGTATGCGTACACCCATAACAATCAATTTACAACACAGATACATTTACACACACTTTAATATCTTTTTTGTGCGTTTGTGTCAGCTAATAGAGTTTGGTGTTATTTTTTTCATTTTTCTATTCTTTAAATTCAACGTAACCTTTTTTAAAATGTTTCTTTTACAGAAGAGTGAATTATGTGCTCTGGAAATACAGCAACTCTAGAACTTAAGCTACACGTTTTGAAATACGGTCACAAGTAAAAGTCTCCTAAGGGGGGCTTTATTTTCATGCTTTTTTTGCTCTTGACACTGTGCTTTTCTGCCAGTGGGTGAAATAATCCTTTGTGCTTTAAAATAACACCTTCAACAGAGCAATTCACTTCCCGCATGTTTGCACTTGTTCATTTTATAAAGTGATAAACAATCACAGCGTTCCCTGATCAGCAGTCTTTCAGCACATGTGAGCGGCTGGAACAACAGATCTTTCCCAGACGTTTCCTTTGTCAAAACCTCTGCAACACCCACTCCATTCTTCCAGTAGAATAAAAAACTAATAGGTTTTGCTTGAGGTATGTACATACAACAGGCTTTTTCTGGCTATTTTGGCTATTTACCAGATTGCTCCTAAATTGCTCTACTTCGTCCTCCAGAGCTGCTACAAAAATATGCAAAATTGCAATTCAAAAGTGAAACATATTAAAGTGAAAGCTATTTCATGAAACATGTCTTTGCACAGCCTTCTTTTAAAATGTGTTTCCAATAAACATTTAACTGCACAATAAAAAAAGCTCACGTTTGTAATCCAGTTCGAAAATGCAACAGTAAACTCCTGAAATTTCTCCTAGACATGGTGACATTTCAATACCACCTGGTGCTCAATGGCTTCAGGATCCAGGGTGGAAGTTGTTTAGGTTTTTTACGACCCAAATCATAAACAAACTAACACATGTACTGCTCACAGAGACACAGTAAATTACGTTAAATTAGATGTTGATGAAGTCAACCGCCAAGTGTCTGTCTGTACAGATGGTTCTGCCAAGAAAGTCCATGAGATGATCGACCATAAATGTGTCAAAGGGAACATGAAAGACTAAAACGGTACACTTGACCAGGCATGTATTTATTTGCTTCTTTGTTCAGTTAGGTCTAGAAGAGTGACTCTTCAGTATAGTTTAGGGATTCTCCTGTACAGTAATTCTATAGTAGTGGTGGTTAATGACTGCTCGTCTCCTCTGGACGAGCCCAATGGTCTATTAGCTGTGTGGTATTTTTGTGAGCGGTGTGAAGTGTTAGGAGTGATTTTTCTTTATTGGACTATGTGCAAAAAGTGCAATAAAGCTCGCTTTTTGTTTTGACATTGTTTGTTGAAGTTTATTGAATAACAGGAACATCTACAGAGATCATCTAAACCATAATGGGGGTATTCAGATCTTTCCTTGCATAAAAGCAGCAGGGATCCAGGATGTTGCAGTAGACCTTTGTGATGCAGATGTCTGCCACGTCAAATATCATATCATTCATGCAGCCTGGCAGACACAGAACCGCACGGACAAGGAAGCCATTAGTCTCAAAAGTGATTCATTAGTAACTTTGTATAAGGACTCTTAAAGAGAGGTCTTAAAAGCTTGGTAGTTCGCTTTACAGTGATAATAAAGATTATTTGTTGTAAACATACCTAGCAATTAAACTAAGTCTTTCCAATTAAATGTTTTAAACATGTATGCTATAGAAAGCGTTGAGAAGCTTCAGTTTTTCATGGATTCTTAGTTCCAAAGAAAAAAATCAAATGCCTACACCATATAGACACTCTCTGGAGAACCATTTGTAACTTTTATAGTTTGGTTTTTGCCACAAACTTCCTAATCTGTTTTTCTATTCCTCCGCTCATACATAATAAACCTAAATCTTTCATATGTTTTCACAAATGTTTTGATCTGCGGAATAAAATACAGGCCTCTCTTTGCTCTGATGCTAATAGAATTTCATTTCGGTGAATGAGATCTTGCATTAACTTTGCCCGTATTTGTCCTGCACAAACCAAAAGAAAACTCAAGAAAATCAAGAAAGTGTCATAGAAGTGTCAAGAAAACATAAAAGTGCCCGATGCTACTAAAATATATTGTCAGTAAACAAAACCAGATACTGATTGATAATCTGATCTACTGGTGTGAGCTGTATTTCATATTTGTTATTTCATGTCAGAGATGAAATACGGCACATTACCTTGTTGGGGTCTGTTTCTTCTATTACTTTTTATGGCCATGTCCAGGAGTTGCCATGGGGCCTGGTGTTAATGTTTTGCTCAACTACAGCCAGGGACACACACATTCCTTTGCGCTGAAACCTCCACAGGGTGAAGGAATGCCCATTTCTCCTTTGAATTTTGATACGGTTTTTGCCTATCGTTGCTTCAGATGCTCAGCAAACATAAATGAGTCATTTTTGCATTCCACATTAAGAGGTTTAATATAAATTGTCTTGTTTTTGTCTTGTCTTGTGCTAATTTAGTTTGAACTGTAAGATCTGTCCTGTGAAGCAGCACGGAACGTGTGCGTTTCTCAATGTTTTTCATACTTTCATCACATTTTGTCTTTGTCTTTCCTTTCTGAATCATTAGTTATTTCGATTGTTGATCCAACAAAGCAACATCATTTATTTTAATGGATTGAAAAATGCCCATACAGAATCCTGTATCACTGCAGCTTTTCCACATCAAGCCATGGGGACTGGGTTACCTTCAGGGGAAACAATTATATGTGTGTTTTTCCACTCTCCTTGGGGTACCAGTGGTCTCCACACCGTCTGGCATGGCTTCCTGCTTCTGTGCTCAGGTTAACTGAAGCCAGTAAACAATTTAGCAAAGGCCCTGCACCAAAGAACTGAAAAAGAAACATTTTAAGATTGATAAAGCAGTGTTCATGATACAGACATCAAAACACTGGGTTATTGGCTCTGCAGTAACCCAGCTAACAATTATAGGTTGTAAGAACGTTTCCCTAATGTTTCCACTGAGTAACAAAAATGTTAAAAAAATGCTGTTTTGAATATTCTAGGAGTGCTCAAAACATCCAGTTTTTTAGACGTTGTATTAATGTTACTGCTTGGTTATAAGAACTATTCAAACACTTTTAAATACTGAAACATTTTTAAAACATTCGACTAACAACTTAAGAATAATGTTTTTAATATATGATATATAACATTAAAATTTTGAGAGAACTTTGAGAGAAGGTTAGTCGACGTTCCCTGTTAGCTGGGGAGAATGTAAAGATTAAACAGGTGGCTTTGTGTATAACAATAAATTTACATGGTCCTCCCATTAGTTGAGTGGAATTCTTGCAGTAAACAATCTGAGAGCATCTTTCCGGTCCAGCCGATGAATTGAACTGAGGTCATATGGGCTGAGATGATTCAAATTGTGGTTTGGTTTGGGCCCTGATGTCCTCTAGCAACGGTCGCTTTATTTTTGCATTTCTCTTGGAATCGTCTATGTTTATGACAGTGCTGGAGAAATATTGCTTTTAATCCCATTCATCATGGGTCTAATACATCAAGTGACATTTTTGGTGAGTAATATCGCCAGGGTAATTCACATGCCAGTGGTATTGCTCACTTTTGTTTAGATAAAGGGACTGCCATAGTTCTAGAAAAAATAACCTCTGTAACAGAGACAGAAATATCAGCTCAACAGTGATTCCCAATCAGGAGTACACTGTGTACCCCAGGCGGTATTTGGAAAGGAAATAAAACAAAATGATGCATTTTTGTAAATAATAACCATGGCAGAATATGTTTTATCATCTATTAAATGTTTTTTGTAAAAGTGACTTCATTAATAATAATAATGATACCGTTATGATATATATTATATAACAACAAATAAAAAGAAAACATTTTTGGTTTGGCCTTGATAAATGAATACTTATTATTGGGACTGTGAGGGGTACATGAGAAGTGCTGTACACAGGTTACAGAGTTACAAAGTTACGCATCCACCCAGCTAAGAATTTTAGGTTGTAAGAACATTTTCTTAACATTTTCATTAAATAACAAAAGTGTTAAAAATGTGGTTTAGAAAGCTCTAAGGACATTCAAAATGGTGAGTTTTTTTATGTTGTATTAATATTATTGCTTGGTTTTAAGAACAGTATTCAAACATTGTTTTATTCTGTAACCTTTTTAAAAGGTTCCACTAACAACTTAGGAATGATTTTTTTGATATATGAACATTCTACTAACTTTACTGCAATAACTTTTTTGATAACTTTGAGAGAACATTCTGATAATGTTCCCAGTTAGCTGGGAAATGATTGTTAGGATGTATTAATCAAATAAGTTTGAGGGACTGAGTTGGTGCAACTTTATAGCTGACCCAGGATCAGATTACGTAGACAGAAGCCTCAAAGAGAAAAGGTCAACAAAAACAGCTCTTGCTGGCTTTCAGTCTCAGGATTCTCTGAATATGTGTTTGTATGAGGGGTACGGAAAAGTTCAAACAGAATGAAGAAAAAGTTAAGCAGAGCCACTCACAGCTTAATGCAATTCAGGACCACTTCAACACGAACCGCAATATTTTTGCAGCGGCTGCGATGTTTAGACTTGTGAGATGTGTCATGCACATGCATCACGGAGTGCCCTGGTTTAACCTCGTTGGTATGAAGCAGTACACAGTAAATGCTTGTGTAGCTCAGCCACATCACAGAATGAGGAGAGCCTGTGTGATCTGATGACCTCGCCACATGGACAAGAAACACTGAAATCATCTCAAGACATTCCAGCAGAACCTTGAAGGCCTGGACAGCTGGACATTACAAGGCTAAAAGCAAAAGCTGGAGGTGGACGTGAACACTGGCTGCCTGGAAACACCAAGTCACAGAGGAGATATCATGATGTGCTGAAACATGGCTAATTTAATGTGGCATTGTTTCAAGATAAATACAAAACAGCACATGCTGCAGTACACCCTGCAAAATGAAAAGCTTTTAAAAAGGCTTTTACAGTCTTTGTCTCAGCAGGAACTTTGTAAGTTCAAGATCTTTGAAAAGTATCTTTGTGCTGATCCAGGAGGATCTCACTTGTGATGGCTCGAACTGATACACTGCTACACTGATCTGAAGAACCTATAATGTTACATCTAGAACATTTTAAATTCCAAACAACATATACAGTGAAGATAAATGTTCTCCGCTGAATGTTAAATGCTGCTAAGGACCATTAAAAATGTAAAATATTGTGCATATATATTATTTTACAAGGTGTTCATGAGTGCACACCCATTTATGAAACACACACACACATATATATATATTAATTATATATTAATGAATCAGACAATCCACTACAGCAATCTGCTGTAATCTTTTTTAACTGTGTCTTTGTAGCCTTTGTTATTGTAAACCAAAGAAAACCATAAGATGTCATCATGATAAATATCATTCATGACAAGTGATCGAAATATATGCAGTTTGCAGGGTTTTATCAGATTTAGAAAAGAGAAGTACTTTTATTGTAGTTAAGGCCTGAGAAAGTAGACTACAGAAAGCCCGTAATCACTGGCACCTGAAACAGATTCTGGGTGATCTTGTTCTGTCTGTGTGTCTAACACTTCTGGTTAACTGAAGTCTATTGGTTCATGTGCATAATTCAAGTACTAAAGTTAAGGTAAACCACCCAATGATTCATTTTTTGTCCTGTAGCATACAACCTGAAATAGCATATGCAATAGCATTTACCCATAATACTCATTTATTATCACTCAGTTTCATTGCTTCTGAATGTAATTCCTAAATGTCCAATACAAATATATTTTCATATTATGCAGCATCCAAACACCATAACATTCCTTTTCTTTTATGTCGCTGGACAATTTCAGGTTGACTTTTTGCCTTCCGCTGACATTTCATTTCTGGGGATATTTTTATGGTGGGCTAACTGCTTTTAAAGTTTCATGCGCTTTATGAAAAGTCTAACCAAACATTTTCCCAGGCTTTTGGAGTGAATCATCTTCCAAAGGAACACAAAAACAGCAGCTCAAGCCCTTATTTTGTTCAAACTAATCTGCACAAAGCACAAAGCCTTTTCCTTTAACACAACACAAGAGGGATGAGGGAGTGAGAGGCGAGGTGATAGAGAAGACCAGAGACTCGCCTCGAAACAGTAGAAGCTGGATTCAGGCTACACACCTGCACAGGTTAAACAAAACAGGCACGGAAAAGAAATCCTCTGAATCGACCAACATGACACCCGATCCTGATCATCAGTCAGTCTGACTACACAAGCCCTTGTAGACCAGCTCCACCTGACAGACGACATGTGGGAAACGTGATGCCCTCTTATATAATGCCCTCACAGCGCTGCAGACGGGATGCAATACACCTGCTGCCCGGGGTACACACCGGAAGACATTGTCGCCATACATGCAAAAGAGAGATTAAACTAAAACCGGTTTCAGGCATACAGAATTAAGGCGTAATCGGTGCGCAAAAATCCGGCGAGCGCACCGGCGCGTACGAGCGCGTCACTCTCCTGCGGAACCGTCCGATCCGCAGCACCGGGAGCCGAGATGCCCGTCCAGATACCGGACGACACCGACTTCTTATCGTTCCGAGATCAGTGTGAAAGTCAGGATGGCTGGGTCGCCCGTTACAACAAAGCAGGAGTGACGGTGTGGTGTCGAGACGAGGAGTGCAAAAGTGTGCAGAAACTGAAGGCAAGTGCGCTCCCATGAAACCATCCAGGCGCTGCAATGCGGAATCAGCGAGCAATTGGAAACAGAAGTAGTTTGCATAGATAAATGTTTAGTTCACATCTTTAGCATGACTTTGTAGGGTCATTGTCGATGAAATATTTTGTTTCTGTGCTTTAAAAACCGAATAAAACCAAGCATTCAGAGAGAGGGTTGAGAAACGCTGTGAACAAGTGCGCATAACATTATGCGCTTAGATATAATGATATAATTAGACTAACAGCTTTATTTGTATTATAACGGGGAAGTAGGCAAACATATATGTTATATCACTTTCTTATTGGTGTCTTGACATCAGGAGACGTAAATCTAAAGCCTTTATGTCACTTCATGTTATATGTAAAAATGTATTTTACTTTTTCTTCATAAGGGCTGAAGATGTACCTGTTTGGGGACTAGACCAAATGTGGATCAGCTGTATGGCATCAGCCTAAACTCCACATTTATTTTCCAGAAAATCTCTGACCTGGTGATACGTTTTATGTTCATGTGCCACACATAACAAATCTGGGATCGTCGGATCAGGACTATTTGTGAAATAGGTCTCAAAAGCTAGCATTGCCTCACAGAACACCAGATGCTTCCATAGAAAATTACAGAGAAAGAAGCAGGGATAGGATAATGGGCCATTTGCCCTGGGAAAACTCAGTGTACACTGAAGCAGGTCAGCTCTGAGATGAAAAACTGTTCTCTCAGGGACCGACTGCACCCATGAGATGTGCTGAAAAATTAAGAGCGGAAAATTGTGGTAACAGCAGACTCAGATGAGGAAACCTGAGCCCCTCCTGCTGGTTCACCAAAGCTGGGCCTTTATATTTTCTTTTTTAAAAAATAACTTCTTTTGACCTTCCTGACAATGGCTAAAAGTTGTCCCACAGCGAGGGCTCATGCATAAAGGCGGTTTTAGTGGCGTGTCAAGCGGGTGTGGGGAAATTATTTAGTCTTCTGACATGGCCACAAAAATGAAAGGAGATGACAGACCCTCCTTAATAATTGATGCCATTCTCTGTGGCACAGATGCGCTCTTTTCATGAATAATTGAGTTTTGTAGGCTTTGACGACATTCCATTCATAGAGACTAAATACAACTTGTTCCTGAGAGAACCTGAGAGAATTGAGGAGTGACCGATGAAGCCGGGGTTGTAGGGGGTTGTGAATAAATTATTAAATAATGGCAGGCTGGAGTTGATCGGGTTACGCGGTTGCTTGCGTCGTTGAGTCATACAATATCTGATCACATTGCATCTGATGTATTCATGCTTACCTGACCCTCCAACCAACCTTAGGTGGAGTTAAAGGATAAGGTAGCTACAGTAGAAGCGGAAAAACTGCAGATTTCACTCCGCCTGTGCTACTGTACATGTGAGCTGGGAATGCAAACAGAGGCAAACGTGTTGAAATATAAAACTGCACTGTAGCTGTAACGCCACTGAGAATCCTTTCACATTCACTGTGTGCTGTGTCAACGGTTAACTCTCCGTAACCCAACATGACTGACTCACGCAGTATGCAGGGCTTTAAAAGCTGAAGCATTGAATAGTTGTGTATATAAATGGAAGCTGGCTTTTGTCAGTGCTGTAAAATGGCTTCATTTATCATCTGTCTGGTAACAGATTGCATGTGTACTTTATTACAGCGCTAGAGAGAAACGCAGAGCAGATCCTCTGTTGCAGACAAATATTCTGTTGTCCACTGTAATTAAAAAGCTCCTAAGACTAGAATGACTCAGTTTTGTCTGTTTCCTCCTCTTAGATGAGAATTGTTTGCAAGGATGTGACAGCAGAAACACTCTACGATGTCCTGCACGACACAAGCTACCGGAAAAAATGGGACACCAACATGATTGACACCTTCGATATTGGAAGACTGACAGTCAATGCAGATGTAGGATATTACTCCTGTGAGTCGCTCCTTCGTCTTTACTGAGCTGTTATTTCCACTGTGGTATTTCCACCCGGAGCAGCACACCAACACACACTGTATTCTAATGCCTGGTTTTGGCCTTACTTAAAGAAAAAGCTGTGTGGAGTCAGCAGGACAAATTCTGCAGTTGAACAGCAAGAATGAAAATCTACAGGGCTGATTTATGGGTTAATAATTCTCATACATGCTTTCTGATATACTGTATGTGGATATCAGCAATAATTTATAAAGAAAAAAGATGAGGGCTATTTAAAGGGACAGTACAACAATGAAGACGCAGAAGATAAATATATGATTATTTGCTAAAGATTGCGAGTGAGGGTATTAAGACATAATACAATAGTAAAATACATACAAAACAACACCACAGCCTTTTTAGGAATACTTAATGCTATAATGAGTAAGAGAATAAGTACAAAATGTTGTGTTCCTGTAGCTCAGCTGGTAGAAAATTGTGTTAGCAGCACAAAGATCATGAGTTTGAATCCCAGTGAGCACACATACTGAAAAACTGTGTACCTTGAATGCAATATAAATTGCTTTCTGCCCAACGGATGAATGTAATTTAATGTAAATGGTGTTTAAAATTATTGTATAGTGATAGTACACTTACAGACAGCAAGGGCATCTGAAATGAAAAATCACCCATGACAACGGAGAGACTGAAAACAGTTAAGGAAATGGTGTTATGTGACCTGGTGGACGTTTATGGTATAACAGTACTGTAAATCATGTATTTTTAATTTGCAGGGAAATGTCCACATCCTCTAAAGAACAGAGACTTCGTCACTATGCGGTCATGGCTTCCTCTTGGCAATGATTACCTGATCATCAACTACTCTGTCAAACACCCGGTATGTCTGTGTTTGGTCTGAACCATTGGGTTATACATGTTCTGATTTTATGAGACAGTTTGGCAAAGGCAATGATATAGAGCAGCACAGTGTGTCAGCTGGTATGTAGGTCAGCTTTGCAGGTCTCGAGTCATTTGAAACAGAGGAGGCAGATCAGTGGCAAAAGTCTGACAGGTATCAAGTAAACGGTCGGGCGATTGAATCGCCATGTTGTAATAAATAATTACATGTCTAGCGTCAAAGGCCTTTATCTTTTTACATTTTCTCCATGGAACAATTTGTCCAGCTTAGGCCAGATGTGTATTGTTGTGCTGCTCTGTTGTACATCTGCTTAATATCTCAGTGTTTAAGAGTTGGACTGTTAATGTCATATTGCAGTTTATTTGTTTTTATTCATTCTAACCAACTGAAACATTATGTCCCACGAAACTGAATTTTCATTGTTGACATTTTTCAGGAATACCCACCGAAGAAGGATTATGTCAGAGCTGTGTCTTTACTCACTGGTTATTTGATCCAGTCTAGTGGAGCAAACTGCTGTACTCTTTATTACTTAACACAAGTGGACCCACGAGGTAAACTTTTCTTCTTCAGTTAGCATGTTTACTAGGGTCTTTAACAGGTGACCCGCAACACCTAGAAGTCTATGGAGGGACTGCGGCGGGTCTGCCAATTATCAAATCGTCAACAACTGTGTGTTCTTGAGGCTCAGCTGGTAGTGTTGTGTTAGCAGGGCAACGGTTGTGGGTTTGATTCTCAGGGTGCACACACATGCATTAATGGTATAGCTTAAATGCACTGTAAGTTGCTTTAAATAAAAGCGCACGCCAAATGCATAAATGTAAAAAAAGTATTTAACAGAAGTTGTGTATAATTATAACTAAGTTCAGAAAGAACATTCAACTAAAAATTCCCTCCCACTATAAATGATTTACTCAAATTAAATTTAATTTACAAGTTTGTGACTCTTCACATCAATGATTATTTTAATGGCTTTGCCTTATAATTATCTCAATATGTAAATATGATGTAAGTATGTAAAAATATTCATAGCCTGTATGTTTTATAAAATCTAACACTCATTTAAATACAATATATTGCAGGAGGTCCCTGTTCCATCTCTCTATCCTCCAAGGGACCCCTGGCTTGAAAAAAGACTTGTTCACTCTTTTAGGTTTCACTTTAAAATATCTGTTTGCTGTTTGCCCCTCCCTCTTTTGATGGAAAAGTGCTTGAATGTTTGTTTTGCAGGAACATACTGTATGTGTTTACACAACACTTACACGGTTTATGACTTCAGGCGTGTATTATACATGTTTCTGAAGCAGCCTTATAATTTTATTCCGTGTTAAAACACATCCAAAATTAAATTGCATTTATTCCTGCTCCTGTGCTCGGAAGTGTGAGGAGCCAGGAAGTCTTTAAAACTCCTGCTTTAGACATATTTTATGAATTGGCTGATGTCATCTTTTCCATGTTGCTCGGGGCGATGGATGTGATTAGTAATGTTTTCCGTTGCTGTGATGCACCAGCTGTTTGTGACCTATCAGACAGACAATCAGTTGATTGCACTTGTACAGTAGACTGTACAGTAGACTCTGGAATAACTGTGATTCTTTGAATGTGATGGGCATCTTTAGTCACATCAAGAGAAGATTGCATGCTGTAAAATGGTCTAATGGTTAGAATGTCAGCCTTGTAACCTGAAGGTTCGATTCTCAATGCCAGTGGGAAAGGCTGTCGACTGCTCTGAGTCTGTGTACTCATGGCTGTTCACTACTCCCTGCTCCTAATCTATGTGCACTAACTTGGGCAGATTAAATGCAGAGGACAAATTCAGTATGGGTCACCATACTTGGCCGGCATGTCACTTCTTTTATAATAGTGATATTTATGCCCTAGTGGTTTTATTTGTTTTGTTAATGCAGACTTAAATGACATTTTGTAAATGTTTTCAAGCAGAAAATATGACTTTTATCTTGCTCCTACAGGGTCTTTACCTAAGTGGGTGGTGAACAGGGTCTCGCAGTTTGTGGCACCGAAGGTCAGTTCATTAATAGATCATATTTTATTTTAATTTAAAGAATGAAGTGTGCTTTAAATTGTGAGATTCTAAAAGCAATTTATAGAGAGGAGACTATGAATAGATGTTACCTAATATTTTTAAGGGCCAGTTGATGTTTTAAAGTCAGTTTCAGTAGGAGCGCATTTATTAATGTCCTGTCTGTACCTTAAACATTAATGTCCAAATAAAGATACAGTTCATTAAACACACAGTTGACATTTTATGTTAACCTCAATAGTGGCCATTTGTAGTATTTAAACCACTTGGGTCTATACCTGATGCAGACTTGATGCTAAATGTGACATCCTCCTTGATCTGATACACACTTGTCCCGAGAACCCAGTTCAGCTATTCGGTTACTGTTTACTTTCACTGTATAGTTGACCTGAATGTATGCTGGTGTAGTTTTACACACTTTTCTAACGTACTGTTATAGCCAAAATATTTTTGCATTGGAATTGTAGTTTGGAAGACAATGTTTACAAAAAAAGTTTATATAGGTGATTAAAACCAACATACAAAACTACTGCAAAACAAAACATCATTGGTATAAATGGACTTCTAACAGAAAACCTAACAGAAAAGTTACTGAAATGCAACTTTCCCATGTGACAGCTAGCTCCTATAGTTAGCTTCAAAGATTATTTTTTTCATATCACAAAATTTCTAATTATTATTTTAGGTTCTAAATTGAAAGTCCTTTAGAGGTGCTCAATCACAGGTTTTCATTTCGCCTCTACTGCCATCTGGTGGTTGAAAGTGTGAATATCACGCAGGCCGAGATGTTCACAAAGGGCCTCATCGTGTTGTTCATTGTGACCTTTTTTTTGCCTTCTACAGGCTATGAAAAAGATTTACAAAGCCTGTTTAAAATACCCTGAATGGAAGCGGAAACACGACCCGAATCTGAAGCCCTGGAGATACCCAGAGCAGAACACTCTACCCTCCATCAACGTGGCCGACCTGACCGTCCAGAGAGCAGATTCACTGGAAAACATCGACGAGAGCGCTGTGAGTGAGGAGAAAGCCCAGCACCACAGCGATGATGATGAGACCTAAGATGGCTCACAATGACTCTCTCTCTCTCTCTCTCTCTCTCTCTCTCTGCCTGTGTGTGTATATAAAAGTGAGTGTGTACTGTTCTCTGTTAAGAACGGTGTATTACATTCATTCGGTAAATGTTACGTTCCTTTCTTGGATTGAACAAAATAACATTATATTACAATGCATTTACATTATATAAAGACCTTTACTCTGTCTCCATACATTGAGGGAGGGTCTTACTGTATTTGACACGTGTTTAACAAATAAGACTGTAGGATTTATGATGTGTGATTCCATCATTTAGTATAAAAAGTCTTCAACAGTATCAATAAATGTATTTTTTTTTTTTTTGCTTTATTGAAACATGGTTTTGATCTGATACATTTAAGGAAGATCTCATTTGAAGTGCAATAACTTTATTACTCAGTTTTCAGGTCATAAGGCTAATGCGACCCAAAAGAATAATTCAGCAAACAATTAAAATTCTGTCATTCTTTTATCACCTTTATGTCATTCACAAGCATCTTAATATATATTCTGCTATTACCTTCGCACATACTGAAAGTGAAGGAGAAATGGGTCTGTCAAGCTTGAATATAATGCACAAGTCGTTTGGACACATTTTATGATATTTTTATGGTGATTATTAAACATTTTGGAGTTTGACAGGTCCAGTGAGAGTGAACGAGGTATTAAAAAATCCTCTATTGTACAAAGGAAGTGAAACGGGTTTGGAGTGACATGGGGGTTTGCTTTTGAGTGAATTGTCATTTCCGTGCAAACTATTCCGATGACTTATCATTGACACCTTTTAAGAACACCTCATGTCAGCAACAGCTTCTCAAGGGCAGTTTTCCTGTGTCAAGTTTTGCAGATAGCAGATTTCCACACCTTCATCTTTACTGAAAGAAAAAAGAATTGTATGTGTGTTTTATTATCTTGTAAATCCAAAAAACAACAACTCTGTTTCGTAACTTTGTATGTGTGCTTTTGGCTTGGTGATCACGTTCTCAATTTGTTTCTTTATTGATTAAGAATAAAAAGCTTGTTTGTGCATTTTTAAAACAATATTTGGATTGTTTTGTTTTTGTATAAATGCCCTAATAATTTATACATAATTTGAGATCATTTGAGATTTGTATTCAGGTTAAGCACTTTTGAGTGCTTTTAAAAAATGTATTTAGTATTTGTATTCATGACAGTTACTGGTATTAACTTATATAAATGTAATTATTCACAAGCATTAGGTTTTGTTCGAGCAGAAATGCTTTCCTTTTTCTTTTGGCAATAAGCGTAGTTTATTCACTATGGTATCCTTTTTCTTCCATAAGCGTACAGCTGGAGACCACTCCTCAAAACCTCTATTGTCTCAGACGCTTCCTGCTTCCCATTTGAAACAGTTCCTGCCTACATCAATCAGATTGGACTGTAGGGGAGAAAAGGAAATTCTCCAATTGAACCCTTGGGCTTCTCGCAAAATCTTGGTTTTGCTGCACAGCTTTTCTACAAATGATCCTAAAAGCCTCCCCATAAAACCCCACCTGTTACCACACTCGAACCCGTGACATCCTAATAATTGACAGTATTAATATTTTATTTCAGGATCTGCTTTAGACTGCAGTGCAAATGTCATTTAATGTCACTATAGACATTATTACTCTAGACATTTATAAAGCTGTACATGCAGTCAGTAGCTGTTCATTTATGTATTTATCATCTCTTGCATTGTCATTTATTGCAGATGTTTACATTTATAGACGTGTTTACATTGATTTGCATGCTAGATGAACTATTTTGGTGTGGTTTTACTTCTGACAGTGTTGTAATGGAGGTTTTGGTGGCTGTAAAAGCGTCGGCAGACACTTTCCCTTTAAGAGGTCACTCGCTACATTGCGGCAGCGCTGTTACATTGTAACCTCCGCTGTTACATTCAGAACCATCACCAGCTCGAACCTTCAGCAGCTCGCAACCGGGACCGCATTTAATAACCCACAGCGCACATACAACATATGTAAGGACAATCCATTAAGGTAAAGTGCCATTTCAAGTCCTTTTAAAGTCGCTGTGACATTTGTCAACAATCTGGAAGTCTGTGCAATCCTATAACGGGGTGGTTTGACTTTCAATGGGCGTTTATTGTCGAAATGTGCATGCTGGAATATGTGAGGGCTTTGTGGTGTGAAATAAACTCAGTTCGGATTAGTAACGAGAGAAAGGATGTCGATTACAGGGTTAGTGTTAAGTTAAGGTCCAGAGTTAACTATTACCCAGCGCAAACTGTTGACTGACCAGGAATCTGGGTTACCTTTTGCAGACTGTCACAACTAGTTCTGGGGTGTTTCTGGCCTCATCAGTCTGATAGTTTACTCACTGTTGTTGTAATATCACAGTTTAGTTGAAGTTGAATTTGAAACACCCAGCTAATTTGCAAGTTCCTTGCAGACACAACAACTGTGGGAGTCACTTGGGAATTTGCAAGAATAACTTTTTTCCATTTTGAAGGGCTCTGCAGAATGCATTTATAATTCCATATACGCCAAGCTTATATGCTTAGGGACAATTCAAATCCATTTCATTCGTTTATTCGCTCACACACCTTGGGGAGAAAATAAAAGATTTTCTCAAGACTCACGCCTGCACTTTTCAGATCATTCCTGCATCCTGCCACGTGCTTAGCTGAGCAGATTCCCGAATACAGATTAAGTACTCACAACATGGACAAGTATTAATTGTGATACGTCTGCTGTGCTGTTGCATAACCTGACCTGTATTCCGGGACTCTTCATTAGTGTTAGAGGATGAGGAATGCTTTGAAATCTGGAAGACGTTTGACATGACAACTGTAAACTAATAAGGGTTCTAGATTTCAGACATGCCAGTTACCAGAACGAGGTGTTTTATCAGGTCCTGTGTATGCTTAGAACATTTATACAGAATATTTCTGCCATGACAATGTTATGTGACTCATGATCACATGCAGGTGTCATCACATATAAATTATTTCCATTGTCATACAGAGGAAGTTAATTTAAAAATATACATAACTATGTAGATAGATAGATAGATACAGGTCTGTGTGTTTATGTATTTATGTATGTGTGTGTGTGTGTGTAAGCATTTTAGTTTGTTAAGCAAGTGATCTGATTGGCCCCCTTAAATGTGAAATTGTTGGTAAAATGTGAAAATCTTGTAACAGTGTGCTTTTCAATGCAAAGAAGGAACTGAGGTCTAAATGTGTGTTTGAGCAAAGGGTCCAGCATATTAATACACAAGTGTGTTCTGTCATCTGAACTACGCGGCCTCCACCAGTTGTGAACAATGACGTATTGTGTCACACAATAGTGCTGCACTGTTATTTATACACCCCCCAGTACACTGCATCCCAACACACGTCCTTGATTCCTGCGTTTCACAAATTGCTTTCGACTCTACAGCTTCCACTAATTGTTCCTTCTGGAAGCTCAGGGATGTTTGAGTAGGATATGAGCAGGAAAGATGTTTGGAGATGTTTTTCTCATTTGCTTCTGTCTAAACCTGCAGATCAACAGGTCATAAAGCACATTTGTACTTTACACAGTGCAGCATGATGGTGATTTCTGATATAAATAAATATATCAACAAGAGCAATTTAACATGCAGAACAACAAAAACTAACAAACAAGCAAACAAATAAAAATGAGATGTTTACCCTTCTTCAAACTGCATGTGCATTCTCACTTTCTTCCCATGACACACAATTACATTAGCTGCGGCTTTATTTGATTTATGAGTTAGTGCTTGTGCTGTTTATTAGATGCATCTCTAATGTCTCCACTTCCTGTTAAATGCACTGCCTAGATTAACAGACGCTCCGAACTGGTGTCCTTCTGAGCCTCTGGAGATTGTGAAACATTATTGCTAATGCAAATAGTGATGTTTTCTGTTTGATTGCAAGGAATGGCATAACGGGATCATGTGGGAAACATTCTGTCATAGTGTTTTCCTGCTCATTAAGCTCTGAGAAAACGAGTGCATTCAGTTCTGTTGTGGTTTGAGATGGCTTTGTTTTCGAATGGCTTTCCTATGAATCAAATGGGTGGATTTGAAAGAGTGTTAATGATGTTGCCATTTCATGTGGCATTAGTGCTCGGGATTTATGATCTGTGTAAAAAAGTTTGCTTGACAAGTAATCCATATTACGATGTATGTTTTGCTTAAGTGTTTTTTATTTAGGAAAGCCTGCCAGAAAGGCTACAGATAGTTGAATTTGGATTGCTAAAATGTTAGATTAGGAAAGTCGAGACTTGAAGAGAAAGTTGGACTTGCATACGGGTTAAGTGTTGATAAAATCTTTGTGTTTGATGGGTAGCCTGTTTAATCAACGTTTTAATTTTTGTTTTAGAACAAATCTATAAATATTATGCTAAAAGGGGGACAGTTGTTGAGGGACAACACTGGTTGGCTAATCTAATTCATAGTAAATGACCGTGCACATTACGAAAGGTTACAGTTTTGGTTAACAGCTCTGTTTACTCAATTCATTACACAATCATCACTAATTTGTATTAGTTATAGTAATAGTAATACTTTCTCTAGAAGTGTTGGAAGAGGAAATGAGCTTGCATATATATATATATATATATATATATATGTAACGCCATGTACTGCCAGTCTTGTGATTGTTGGTGTCCTTTGACTGTGAAAGGCCATCTCATTCTCATAGCCACTTCAGTGTGTCTGTTTTGACATGGAGTTTTTTTTCATTGTATGGCAACATGCTCAATGCGTCCAGCCTTTCTTATGGTTGTCTTATGGTGGCTGCGATGGTCCCTGGTTTATCTGTGTATCAGTGATATTATCTTTTCCTCTACCCCAGCAGTGAGGTGGGGGGGCTTTGTTTGAGGGACAGCTGTATCCTGTGTACTCAGTAGTTCAGAGAAAACCCAGATCGGCCATCCAGATAAATATAGGTGTGGCGGAGAAGACAGAGCAGAGCAGGGTGCTGTTTTCCCAGCAAAACGCATGACGAATGTGGTTGTTGGTGGTGACCATCATCTTTACCTTCTCCAGACCTTCATCTACGGGAACAGGCCAGTCTGAGACATCTCAAAACTTCTCAAGGTCCTTATCTTCAAAGGTCCCTTCCCCCAGCATCCCCAGGGCACATTGTGGAGGGAATGCGGTCACCCTTGCTTTGTCCATTTTAAAGGGATGCTTATTGCACTGCTTTCTTTACAATGTGTTTCACAGAAGCTCTTATGTTTAATTTGGAAAATGTTGTTGCTGTTAACGTAAGATTACGGTTGTTCTTACTAGATTTTAACAAGAAGATGTGAGTGGTTGCTAGGTTGTGTCTGGCTCCAGTCTAAAGAGACATTCAGGTCTTTATGATATGCTGGTCCCTGTACGGTCTAAGACCCACAATAAATGAATGTCTGTGGAATTTTTGCCATTTTAAAACCTGACAAACAAAATACTTGCAGTCTCTTAAAAAAGTCTCTTCTCAATAAACTGCATGTCCTTGGCACAAGTGAATTTGCAGTTTATTCATATTTTGAACACTAAGTATTAGCAATATTAATAGATGTTTGCTTTGGTAATAGAGGGCTTCTGGTCAGTCAGTTAAATATTAGATTATTCCCTGATGGCTGTGTGTAAAGGCAGAAAATGTGGTTTTAATCATACGCGGCTTCGATTCTGTTTCCCCTTACAACCTGAATTGGCCACACATAACTGTAGCACATGCCGCAAGCCAAAACAAACAGTATAAGTCTGCATGTCAACTCAGAGAATTGTGACTTTGGCTGTGTGATGCCTCTCAACAATACGTGAATGTCTTTTATGCGCTTGATATTAAAAAACGCTTACTGGTTAAGTATCTTCATTGCACTTACAGGCAACTGACATTATGTTTTGGAATATTTTTGTTGCATTAAACAGCCAATCCAAAGTGTTGTGTAAATCATTTTTTTGCCACTTCTAACAGGTAATGTCCTCAGAACATTTGCTAACATTCTGTAAAAGTTCTCTCAAAGTTGTCAAAATATCGTTCTTGCAGTAACACTAGCAGAACGTTATTAGGTTGTTAGTGGCACGTTATAAAAGTTACAGAATTAACAAAATGTTTGACTAATGTTCCTATAACCAAGCAATAGCGTTAATACAACGTCTAAAAAACGGGAGGTTTTGAGCGTTCCTAGAACTTTATAAAGTTACATTTTTAATGTTTTGGGTATTTACTGGAGATGTTAGGGAAACGTTTTACAGCCAGAAATTGTTAGCTGGGTGGTTGGCATATTTTACTTTGTGATGACAGGTTGCTGAAGTGAGTTATTCTGCATGGCTGCCAGGGGAAGAGGACAACACCCGCACCCGTTCCTCTGCTTTCCTCGGGTCACACTTTATCAGTCCGCCTCACAAACTTCCTGCCTCCCCTCTCAGAGCGGGATCCGGTGAATCAGAGCACCCGAGCCAAAGGTTAGAATCCAGAGTCCAGACAAAGGAAGAAGAGGATGTGACTCATCAACCTTTTTTAACAGCCTTTAACGTCTGCTTTCTTACTCTGTCTTAGTGCTGTTGAAAGAAACAGACCCCGCTGATGTCATCAGAAGGTTTAATGTGATTCTGTTTATTTTGTGTTGAAGTTTTATACGTTTTTGGTGGAGTGATATGGAAAATGACGCAGCTTTGCTACAAAAATAGGATTGGAAAGTGGCAGCCTGCAGGCACAATTGCATTTAAGTACCTCCTCTTTGAGAATCCCTTGAGTATTTGGCTTCCTTTGTGGATTTGGGACGTACAGCTTGTGACGAGAGAGTTCAGCCAATCATCACACACGCACATCAGGCTCCGCCCCTCTTCGGTGTTAGTGGCTCTCTGTTCTGGCTGTGTGCCACTTGTAGCCTTGAGATTTTCGCTGGTCCAGTGTTCTCAAAGTGCTGTCAACCTTTGGGACACATAATCAGGAAAGTCTTTCTCTTGTGGAACTCATTCTAAATGTTTATAGTATGTGTTCACACAGGGTCACTCACAGAGTTATGCCACAAGCGTGGCCCCACCCACACAGATTTTTTCCCAGGCCCACCCCAGTGGAGTTGATTCTTCTCTTGACTTCTCGGTTGTTTTAGGAACCCTGTGATGTGTACCAGATTTTAGCAGCCTTACCTCTATCAATAAAGGTTTCTAAAAATAGCCTTAAGAAATCTTGCTGTAGTGTTGTTCCACTTGCATATGATCTGTGTTATATCTTATGTTCTGCAATTCTGTAATATTTTCATATGTTTACCCCTGAATACTCATTTGAAAGAGTTTTGGTCTGTCAGTGACTCTTTGTTTCGTTACGGTGGTTTTAGGAGTCAGGGAGTGGGGTCATGACCTCATCTGGAGATGCCACAGCGACTCCATCTCAGGCCACTGAAAAATGCTCGGCCATTAAACTCACTTCAACCATCTGTAATTTTGCAAGATTGAAATGTCTGGTTGTCTTGTAGACTGATGCACATTCCCAGCTAACAGGGAACATTCTCAGAACGTTGGCACTGAATGTTCTCTGAAAGTTCTGTCAACGTTATCAAAAAATGTTCTTGCTGTAACCTTAGCACATTAGAACGTTTTCTTAGTTATGTCATATATCAAAAACATTACTTTAAAGTAGTTAGTGGAATGTTTTAAAAACAAAATTTACAAAGTCTAAATTAATAATTATAATGTTTTTGATACTTAATGGAAATGTTAGGGAAAAGTTCTTACAATTTAAAATTGTTACCTGGGTTACTAGTAAAACAGCATTCTTGCAGGTTTTTTATTAATATAATTTACTATATTTATTGGTTAATTTTGCTTATAGGTAATGAAAAGGGATTTTTATTTGTAATGGACCTAATACCATATTCTCTTTGCATATTTTGTCAGATGAAAGACTGTCGTCTTCTCCTCTTGGCCAAAATTGCTGCTGTTTTGCATGCAGCCTAATGACCACCCATGCACACTATGGCAACAATCGGTCCATGCTCAGATGCAGAGGACCTGTTGGCTTCCATCCACCTGGAGAGGTATCTGAATCACTTCCGTCAGGCTGGCTTTCTGCTCGCCCGAGACTTCTGTCATGTGGACAATGCGGCCCTGAACAGGGTGGGAGTCACCGCCACGGGCCACAGAAAGCGAATCTTCAAACTGGTGGAGCACATTCAACTGATTTGTCAGCATCAAAGGAAAGAATCACTGCTAGATCGCTGTAACTCAGAGTCAGCCATTCACGAGACGACCCCTGTCAACGCAGAGCCTCTTTCTCCTTCAGAACACTCTGGAGCTTCCTTTGAAGCCTTATGTAACAGCTCTGCCCCGAATCTTTGCGTGCAAGTGAAACGTTCGCTCTCTGAGCGCAGTGCTGCTGTTGTAAAGCCGGTACCCAAACCAAGAACGGTCTTCCACAAGCTAAGAGAAGATAAAAGCTCTTTATCAACACAAAATGAAGCACAGCCCTGCCAAACGTTCTCTCAGGATCCAAGTTCTGTAATAGATGTAGCAGATCATAGGTTATCCTTTAGTAAATCCATAACACAGACTTTTGAAACATCTACTGAATCAAAACAGGGATTTCATGAACCAAATTTGAGTAATAACCCTTCGGCTCCAGAGACTAGTGAACCATTGCCCCCAGTACCCCCCAGATTAAACCGAGGAATACCCCCCTCCACATTCAAGAGAATGTCGGACCAGGACCAGCTCAGCACCTCGACCCTCTCCACCCCTCCTGACTCACCCTCTAGTTATCAGTGTTCTCCTTTCACTAACTCACCCGGTTCGCCCCCAAGTACCCCCTGCTCAGGGTTAGAGATGGTATCTAATGAAATCTACTGTGGCACTTTACCAGGCGCTCCACGGGTGTCGTGGGGTCGCTCTGTACCTGTTCCCCCTCCACGCCAGGTCAGCCCATCCACTGAAAACCATAGGTAAATATTTATTGCTGTCAGTTTGAGTGAATCATTGTGTGACATAAGGCATAAAAGTAACAAGCAATTTAATATCACCTTGACTACCAGATCCGTGCGTCAGGTTAAGTACACTGTAGACCAATGATGTTATTTGAATGAACAGCTTTTAGGCTTTTTAAGACCTATTGATATAAGGTAATAATTAATTCATCTGCATATAATGTTAAAAATTAATTAACTTTTTTCTCAGATAATTATTTTATTGTTCACCCCTATAGTTGGATTTGACAACAGTTTTGTTTGTATTCCTACAGCACTTTACAAAAGAACAATTCATTGGACACACCTGCAAGAACGTCTGGTATGTTTATTATTGCCACTTAATTCAAATTATGTCATGTAAAATGAACTATTCTATCATACTTTCAGGTAGTTTTCTTGTTTTAGACATGAAAACTACCTGAAAGTATAAAATAAAAGGTTAGTGCTTAAAAAACTGTTTGTCCGCTATGTAAGCGATTAATACAAGATATATTCTTTGTAAAATAGTCTTATCCTGCATAATTTTGCTTTAAATGAATGTGTCTTGTTTAAAGGATGTTGAGATATGTTTCCTAAAGAATAAGAAAAAAACAGACAAAAATAAATTATTTTATACCAATCACATAAAAACTAATTCTTACAAATTTTGGTCCACACAGCTCCTGCTGAAGATGAAACCATCAACCCATACTGTGAAACTGTTTTTCAAAGCAGGAGACAATATCAGCACTCAGAGGTGAGAGAAACAAAACAAGAGTCTTCACTGCAGTACCTGAAAGATGTGAATTTATTAATGGCTGAATATGTTTAGGTTGAGAGGACCAGAAGTGAGGAAAAGACTGGAACTGCAAATAAAGATAAACAAAAAGATCAGGGGTAAGTCAGAGTGTTTACTAACTACCTTAACAAAGCAGACTCTTTAAAATAATTCAGAAGGTTTGCTACAGTATTTGTAGAGTGTCATATCCAGTGTTGCCAAAAACAAAGAATTCTGGGGAGAAGTGACATCACATTTTCAAACTCGAGTGGGGTCATATCCAAATGTTTTAGAAACAACAACAGGAACGAAAAAACGTATTTGGTGTTTAAATTTGGCACGATGACGCATTGCCATGTCAGAGAGGCTAAAGAGATACATAACTTCTGCGTTTGTGTCTCACAGAAGAAATAAAATGACATAGGGTTGGAACGAAATGAGGACATGATGAAAGAAATCTAATTTTTGAGCGAAGCTACACATGATGTCGATCATGGGTTGTAGCTTCAAAGTAACACTAGCCCAGTATTCATGTATTCATTTTTTCCAATAATGCATTATTTCCGTCTCCTGCAGACAGCAGAATCATTCCTGGCTGAAGCGTCTTGATTCTCCAGGCTACTGTACTGTGGGTGAGCCCTCCACGGCCGGCCACTCCTTCTCCCTTCCTCCTCCCTTCTGCTCCAGTGAAGCAGATGAGGACCACATCATCTCTCCTTATGCCAGCTTCACCTCGCTGTCTGAGCGGGCAGCACCCATCCTCAGTGGCTGGCTGGATAAGCTCTCTCCTCAAGGGTACGCCCCAGTGGGGCTGCTGCTCTCCTCTGGCCTCTGCGTCTCCTGCAGTCTCCTCAAAGACTGTTTCTTCCCCCTGTCTGTCCTCTCTAGCCGGTTTGTCCTTCTTTATGTATTTGTCTGTCTCCTGCTGTTCATTTTGTCCCCTGCTTGTCTTTTCCCAGTGTCTAGATTCACTTCCTTCTCATACAATTTCAGACTTTCAGAACTGCAACACGGATATTCAGATATTTGAGTTGCTGAAATACAGTCTGTGTTTCTGTGTTGTAGAAACTATGTGTTCCAGAAGCGATATGTGAAGTTTGATGGGAAGAATCTTATGTACTATGGAAGTGAAAAGGTGATTGTACATGAATTACTGTAGTCATGACACTGTCTGATTAAAGAGATCATATCATACATTCACCATGTCAGTTTCTACCCGTCATCCACGTATAATGTTTGTTAAAGGTTTTGACCAAAACACTGAACTCGCGTGCAAACTGTACATTGTACCGTACACTGTTTACAGTCACACACTCTTTAGATTTACATTCACACACTTGAATGTTGCTTTAATCTAAAGCAACTTACAATGCATTCAGGTTATATATTTTATTAGTACAAACACAATACTGAAATTGCTAAAATGTGCCACACAAACTGTCAAGGTGAGGAAAAAAATAATCAGGGGCCTTGTTAAAAATAGTCTTTACTTATATGTTTCTAACTTTGTGATCTTTCAGAAGGATATGCAGAGTTAGAAACTATATTTGAACTTTCACATATTTCGTTTCTGTCTTCAGTTTGTCTGGTATTTAGGAATTATTGTATCTGTTCTGCCTTTTCTGTACTGGCTTACTGTGAATTTAAGAACTCCAGTAGGCTGTTGACATTTACATGTGGGTGGTCATGCGCTAATGACAACAGAAATCTAGAGATTTCTGAACGAGACGTTTCTTCCTCTTATTTCATAACTCAGTTCACTTTATAACTTTGATTGCAGGTGATATTTTATGATATGACCTTTTTAATCACTTTTCATCTGCCTGAAGACCTTCAGTATTCTAAGCAGCTCTTGTTGTTTATCTGCAGAGGTCACATATGCTGGTACATTCCTAACACAAATGGTCTGTTTCTCCCAGGACCCTTATCCCAAAGGTGTGATTCCTTTAGCTTCCATACAGATGGCCCGCACTGCCAAAGACAACAAATTTGAGGTTGTGACGAATCACAGGACGTTTGTCTTCCGTGCCGATAACGACGGTAAATGCTGCATTTTAACAACTCTCTGTTGTTGACTTAAACAGTGCTGGGTCAGACTAGTGACCTAGCGAACAGGGAATGTTTTCAGAACATTGGCTAATATTCTTTAAAGTTGTCTCAAAGTTGTCAAAAACATTCTTGCAGTAACGTTAGTAGAATGTTTTATTGTTATATATCATATCAAAAACATTATTCTAAAGTTGTTAGTGGAACGTTTTAAAAACATTACAGAATTTAAAAAAATGTTTAAATAACCTTCTTATAACCAAGCAATAATGTTAATATGTCTAAAAAGTATATGTTTTGAATGTTCCTGGAACTTTTAAAATAACTAATCTAATGTAAATGTGAAGGAAACGTTCTTACAACCTAAATTGTTAGCTGGGGACTTTAAAATGGAACTGGCTATAAAGAAATCGACCCTGATTCTGCTTTATGTCTCTTTGCAGTCCAGAGAAACAAATGGTGCAGCACGTTGCAGGAGCGAGTCAAAGAACAGCTGGTTTTCGGTCGCCCACGTTTTGGCCCGGGCAGTCACTGCCAAAAGAGCGGCTTCCTGGAGCTCAAAGGAACCAAGTCAAAGATCTACACTGCCATTATAATGGAACAGATTTGGTTGTACAAGAGTGAGCAGGTGATTGATTAATCCCGTTATAGCTATACCCCAGCTAACAGGGAACATTCTCAGAATGTTGGCCATCATTCTCTAAAAGTATATATATTATATATATCAAAAACGCTATTCTTAAGTTGCTAGTAGAACATTTTAAAAATGGTACAGAATAAATGTCTGAATAATGTTCTTAACCAAGCAATAACGTTGATACAACGTCTAAGAAACTGGCTGTTTTGAACATTCCTAAAACTTTTAAAATAACCTTTTCAGTGTTTTTGTTTCTTAATGGAAAATGTTACAGAAATGTTCTTACACCCCAAAATTGTTAGCTGTGTATATAGCACTATAATGTGATGCTCATTGAGGTTTAAATGATTCTGTCTTTGTTGTATGTGCTCTGCAGTGTTTTAAGAACGGGATCGGAATTACTGTCATTGAGGCCAGAGGTGCTACGATTCGTGATGGAAAGGGCAAGAGCTTCGATCTCATTACACCCTATAAAACCTTTAGGTAAATCAGTTAAAGCCACACTATGTTTCTCTGCTTTTTTACTACTGTTTTAAGTAGTTTCTGATATCCTTCCTGTCCTTCCCATAGTTGTTTCTGACATCCTTCCTGATTCTAAAGCTTTGCATTATTTTACGCTTGTAAAATCACCTAAAAATCGAATAATTGTTACATCTGAAGAAAACTTTGCGGCTGGCAGTTTAAATTGAGGGTTCTAGGCAAGGACGCAACAAATGTTAAAGATTAAAGGGGGAACCAAATGCAAAACCCTTACTGATCAACATGAGAGCAACATGTCTTAATGACCGTGAAGATGTTCATTCTAATAAGTACCAGAGGACCAGAGCACTACAAAACTCTTTACAGTTACAAATTCATTCATTTAAGAAGCATTTTACAGCATTTCTGTTAACTTAGTTTACAGAAGCCAATCAGAATGTTAGATGCAGCCAGTCACGTGCCAAGTGTTTGTTTTACAATGCATGTATAACCTCAGTGGCAAGAACAGCAAGGAAACTCTCACCAAGTTAACATGCCAGACAAGAGAGAATTAATAGGATCCACAGAGTGAAAGCATGAAGGATGTGTTCTCTCCTGCAGCTTTACAGCAGAGTCAGATCGAGAGAAGAGGGACTGGATGGAGGCCCTGCAGGAGTCTATAGCAGAAACATTATCTGATTATGAGGTGGCAGAGAAGATCTGGTCCAACCGATCCAACAAGATCTGCGCTGACTGCAAAGCCATCAATCCCGACTGGGCCTCCATCAATCTCTGTGTGGTCATCTGCAAGAACTGTGCAGGTGTGTGTGACTGATGAGATAGCGTGAGGAGAATCTTATCAGCTTGATGGCTTCTTTTTTATTCACGTTCATTGTAAGCTAAAACTGCTGAAATTAAAATTAATAATTAATTCCAAGTGAAAAAAATGTCAATTTAGTTGACAAAACACAATATTTACCACAAAATTTGGCCTCAAAAATGTAGCGTCTTACAATTTTGACATGCAATATTTTGTTGATTTTTACACAAATTGTTGAAATAAACAACAATTAATGTATAACAATTAAATGATTAATAAAGTTAAATAATTATTTATAATATTAAATATATTTCAGGCTCTGTTTTGTGCCGTTCATGGAAAGTGCCGTGTATTGGCCGTGTAGAGTCTTGGACTGATGCAGATGGTGTTTTGAGTTCTTAAGCTCATTTGAGAGTTCATGAGAGGTCTAGCATGTCTCTGCTGCATAAAAGTGGCTCAGAGGCACCATATCAGGAAGTCATTGTGGGGCAAATTGAGTGAATGGTGCAGAGTGATGCGATGCTTCTTTTGTTCTCTTTGCCTGCAGGCCAGCACAGAGGTCTCGGCACAATGGTGTCGAAAGTGCAGAGTCTGAAACTAGACACCAGCGTGTGGAGCAACGAGATCGTTCAGGTGAGGGTTACCGTAAGTTCTGAGGTGTCTGACACCGGCTTTTCATGAAAGCATCCTCATATTCTGTCCCAGTGATTTTGCTACTTTAAAAATAATTGTGACAAATGAGGTCAGCTTGACCCCCTTTTCCTCATGTGGTGTAGCTCTTCATAATGCTTGGAAATGACAGAGCCAACGAATTCTGGGCGGCCAGACTTCCTGTGTCTGAGGAGCTGGACTGTGATGCCTCTCCAGAACAGAGGAGAGAATTTATCACCCATAAGTATCGTGAGGCAAGATACCGCCTCCCGCATCCCAGATTTAACAGCCAAGAGGAGCTTCTTAAGGTAAATGGGTCAGTTGGGTCATTATGCAGCCTGTGAATTGTAAGTTTTCACATTATACACTGCAAATTTTTAAATGTTTAAAAGTTTAAAACTAAATTTTTGTTTAAATATTTTAATGAAAAGTTTAAAGGGATAGTTCACCCAAAATGAAACTTCTTCCATCATTTACTCATCCTTATATAACGATACCACTGAGACATTTCTCAAAATATCTTCTTTTGTGTTTCACAGAAGAAAAATGTCATACAGGTTTGGAATGACATAAGGGAGAGTAAATGAAAAAAAAAATTGGGGGAACTATCCTGTTAAATCAGTTTAGCATTAATTGTTGTTTTCATGTCTAAGATACTGAAAAGGGATTAAATCAATCATGAATAAAATAGTGTGAATATTTCAAGGCAATATTTTCTAGAATTTTCTAGAAATTGTTCTTTGTCAGCACTGTTTCTACCAGGTCTTTTTTAAATACCCTTATGCAGTATGATCATTTAGCAGTTCAGTAGTGTGAGAACCATGTAAACTTACAGATCACAGTCACTGAACCCATTGCGTAAACCTTAAATAAAGATGCATGGAGCCTTTTGCACAGATAACAGTAAGGTACCGTTTGCTTTGAAGCCACACAAACCTCAATGCGTTTGCACAATAAATACATTTCCCCTTCCACCACTGCAGCAAACCTGAGATCTTGAGATATAAAAGTGCCTCCTTACATAAGATTGTTTTGACTATATTGCAATGACTGTTTCTAACTGCCTCAAAAGAGAACTTTTAGTTCAGGCCCTGCTGGGTCACTGAGGACATCTTTTCTTAATACAGCAGAGATATCTAAGTATCATGCCAGCGGTCAAGATTAGTGTGTATTATTCTTTAGCAGGGCTGTCATTTGTGCATCCAGCCTACCTATGTTCCCCCGGTGGGTGTGCTGTGAATTGTAAATAATTAAGAAAGCTAATGAAAGCACTGCGGTGAATAGATGGATTTTTAAGACTAAGCTTTCTGGGTCCTTTGGCTGAATGTGCTGTTAGCGATGCATTTGTTTAAGCACATGCCCAGCTAACAATTTTTGGATGTAAGAATGTTGCCCTAATGTTTCCATTAAGCAATAAAAACGCTAAAAATGTTTTTTTTAAAGTTCTTGAAACATTCAGTGTCCAGTGTTTTTAGACATCGCATTAAAGTTATTGTTTGGTTATAAGAACATTAATCATATGTAACATTTTTAATTCTGTATGTTTTTAAATTGTTCATCCAACTATTTAAGAATAACGTTTTTGATATATGTGATATATATATATATAATGTCAAAAAACATTCTACTAATGTTGCTGCAAGAAATTTTTGATTACTTTAAGAGAACACAAGTCACAAAACATTCTCTGTAAGCTAACTATGTGTGTGTAATTGCCCTGCAGGCCCTGTGCACCGCAGTGACTGAGCAGAACTTGCTAAAAACCGTCACTCAGATTTTTGCAGAAGCCGAGGCCGCACGGCTGCAGAGTGCTAATGGAAGTGATAAGCGCATGTCTCCACATTACTCTTATACACAGTCTGCAGGTATGAACACTGACGTCCTGGACAAACTGCTTTGAAACAATGCAACATTGTAAAAAACACTTTATAAGTAAATTTGAATTGAAAATGTTGAACTGAGGTGTAAATGATCACACTGTTGTTATTTTGAGGCAGATTCCTGCGTGTATGATGAGATCATGCAGCCCATCCTGTACTCTGGCTACCTCTACAAGTCAGGCTCCCTAAACAAAGGGACATTATCTCGAAGAACTAGAGACGGTAGGCGACTGTGTGGTAAACACAAGCCCTGGCATGGCTTTAGGAGCAGAATGTACCTCTGTAGTCAAAAAAATGCCTTTCAGTACCCACGTAACTGAGCCACACTGTTTCACAGCTGATAAGATGGTGGCACTGCATGGCTGTGCTTTAATGCTGCTGTATCTGTCTGTATCTACCTATCCATCTACAGGTCATAAGTTTACAACCCTCGCAGACCCTGTCAAAAATGATGTTAATTTTAAAAAATAAGGAATTAAACTTGATTTCATCATGACATGGTCTGTCTGTCTGTCCGTCTGTCCATCTGTCCATCCATCTGTGTGTCTTTGTCCTATATAGGGTGTTAAAAACATAGATACTATAATATATAGGTATATATATGATTACAGATATCAATCATAATGTATATTAATATATACATATTTAATATGTACATTTTAATACCATTGGATTTTTATTTTTCAGCAGATTTTCAAAAATTCTGGTGTTCGGTGGAGAAGTCCATCCTGTTTTATGAATCTGACAGATGTCATGAGCCCAGCATGAAGATCGATCTTAAAGACATCATCTGTTTAGGAGTCAGCAGGCCAGACTCCTCCAAGAACAGTGGCTTCATTGACAAGTGCGTACAGACGTTCTCCCAGGACATTTATTAATTTAGGAATTATCATAATGTCTTAATATCCTGTTGATCATTTCAGATTTCGATACACTTTTGAACTTTATCTAACATCTGACAAAGTGATCCAGTTTGGCTTGGAGACTCCAGATGCATTGCACAGTTGGGTGAAAGCAATAGGGAAGGTAAATCGGTCAGGCTGTGCTTTCTGTACACAGGAAATAGTTCATCCCAGCAGTGCATGAGCTCTCACCTCTGATCTGATCCCTGCCAGGCCACCACCCCTCTCAGCTGTCACTGCCTGCTGGCGCGAGAGTTCCAGCGAGTGGGCGTGCTGCGCTACAAGGCCATGCTGGACCCTCAGCAGTGGAAAGAAGGCTTCTTTGTTCTGCAGAAGTCCAACCTGTTCATCTGTCCTGGAAACGATGGCGCTGCTGAGGATATTATAAACCTGAAACGTCTACAGGAGCTGAGTGAGTCTGTGTTTCAGAGATGATAATGCATCTATATGTCCCCTCTCAGATCAATAAAGTATTTATGTACTTATCTACCTCTGTCTTGGTTTAAAAATCAAGGTATTGCATCAGAATCAGAGAATCATGAGAAGAAGGACATTCTTGTTCTTGTTGAGAAAGGAAGGTGGGTGTCATTTATTCATGATTATGGATAATTAATGCACTTTATTTTTGTTAAGACTTCCTTACACAACCAACTAACACTTAAAATAAAACAATTCCATCATGATTTATTCTCCAAATGTGTTATAAAATTGATATGGATAACACAAAGTAGATGTTTAGCAGTTTTCTGCTGCAATAATGCTCGAAAATCCAGAAATGTGAATAAGATTTGAGAGCTACAGGTTTAGAAGGACATCAGGACAAGTTAATGATTTTACTTTTTCCCAGGATTTTATATGGAATTTTTTGGGTGAGCTGTTCCTTTAAATGCAGTTTATATAGATTGTGTGGATGCATGCAAAGCGTTACAGGTCTGATTCCGTGTAATTCTATGATTGTGGCTCCAGAACTCTGCATCTGAAGGGAATGGGCAGGATGGATTTCTCCCTGTGGTACACAGACATCCAGAAGGCTGCAGGGGGAAAGGGTAACACCCTGAAAGACCAGCAGCTCAGCAGAAATGACATTCCCATCATCGTAGACAGCTGCATTGCCTTTATAACCCAATACGGTAAGAAATCAGACTGATCGATTTTCCTGTGCTGTGTATTTTAAACATTCCACCCAAATCTGTCATTTCATCTATAACAAAAGAACCACACTGATTGATCTGATTGACCAGCTGATTGGTTGAACAGGTTTGGGCCATGAGGGCATATACAGGAAAAATGGTGCCAAGTCCAGAATCAAGCTTCTGATGGAAGAGTTTCGTAAGGATGCCCGGAATGTGAAACTTCGTATTGGAGACAACTTCATAGAGGACGTGACTGATGTCCTGAAGAGGTTCTTCCGGGAAATTGACGATCCCATATTTATGGGTGATCTGCACCCCTTCTGGAGAGAAGCTGCCAGTTAGTCCAGTTACCTGCTCTCATTCTTACGTTTCTAAAGGAGAAGATGTTAATAGATCTGTCTTAATTTTACATAGACAGACTTTTGACTAATATGATAGGCTTATACTGGCTAAGCTCCACCCACTCAGGCAGGAAGAAGCAGTTTGATTGACAAGCACAGTTTGCATTAGCATGTGACGTCAGATATCAGATATCCCAGCTAACAATTTTAAGTTGTAAACATTACCCCACACTTCGGATATCTAATTTACTTCCTGCATTATGCCAAACAATACGGAAGATTTTTAAGAATATCTGAAATTGATATTGCATATATCTAAATAAATAGAATACTAGTAAAATTGCATGTTGCCTGAGTGAATTCTCTTACTGTATGCAGAGATACCTCATAAGACACAGCGTTTGGACCGATACAAAGAGCTGATTCGAGGTTTACCGCGAGTCAACAGAACAACATTAGCAGCGCTCATCAGTCACCTCTACAGGTCAGCTGAGATCTTCTTATTCCTCCTGAAGTCGATTCCCTCACCACGTCTCACTCGGTCTCTCTGGCGTTCTCTTCCTCTCTCTCAGGGTACAGAAGTGCGCTGACCTGAATCAGATGTGCACCAAGAACCTGTCCCTGCTGTTTGCTCCCAGCCTGTTTCAGACTGATGGGAAAGGAGAACATGAGGTCAAGATCGTAGAAGACCTCATTGACAACTACTTGTATATCTTTGATGTAAGTGGATATCTTTACATTGAGGTTCTAACACAATAGCATGTTAATTTACCGTATTAAAGACCATTGCAAAGTGCTGGAGGAATACTGCTATTAGATGGCAATACCATGATACATTGCTGTAAAATGTATTTACAGTATTCATATACTATGGGTTACATGATACACAAAAAAAATACTAAGGAATGTGGATACAGAATACCATATACTATATATCTGTCATTTTAGGTCTGTTTTATGATCCTTTTTTTATTGTTCAGATTGATGAAGAGCACCAAACACAGATTGAACTGGAAATCAGTTTGATCACCACTTGGAAACACACACAGGTACATTAAACCTACTTTACCTGCTGTTCATTTGTTTCAACATCTAAAACATGAGCTTATAATGCCATTCTGTGTGTTGTCTGCAGCTCTCGCAGGCAGGGGACTTAATTATTGAGATTTATCTAGAGGAAAAGATACCAGACTGCTGCATCACTCTAAAAGTAAGAGCATATGTGCTAAAGGAAATATTTGATTTTATGTGACATGAAGCCACTGTTGCACAACATAACCACATGGTGGCAGATGTGAGCCATTGTTCGTTTAACTCCTACAGGTGTCCCCCACAATGTGTGCTGAAGAGCTGACCAATCAGGTGCTGTTCATGAGAAATATCCCTGCAGGGGAGAAAGATGTGTGGATGACCTTTGAGGCCATTGAGGATGGAGAACTTGGTACAGAAATGCAAACAAACCGTTTCACTTCAAACATGGGAAATTAATGAGATGCAAACAATGTATTAAGGGTGGAACAATAGTAAGTAAAATGCTGGATGTCATCTCTGCAGAGCGACCTCTCCACCCCAAAGAGAAAGTTCTGGAACAGGCCCTGCAGTGGTGTAAAATGGCTGATCCCAGTTCTGCATATCTGGTGGTGAAGAAGGTGCCCAGAGGAGAAGCAATAGACATTTTCACAGGTGACGGCACATATATGCATTTACATTCATTATAAATGGACATATGTATGTGTATACGTGTGTGTGATATATGTGAATGTATGGATGGTTGGATGAATGTATGGATAGATAGAGCCATGTAGTTTATTAATTAATATAAGGTTTGAAAACATGCATTATTAACCCATAGCTTCCAAACATAAAACCCATTATTTGTACCATTATTTGTCACAGTAAAATGATGTGCAACTGCATATTCTCTGTATATTCTCTCTGGTGTTGCTTTTTGACCTTGCGTCTGTGGTTCTCAGCCTACAAGAGTGAAATAGTGAAGTCTGGTGTTCTGAAGTGTCGGGAAGAGCCGCCCAAACTCCTGCAGGGCAACAAATTCCAGGAACGATTATTCCAAATTAAAGACCACAAACTACTCCTTATGAAGGACAAGAAAGTATGTTTACAGTGTGTCAGCAGCCTCTACATACCAGCTCATGTTTCTGCGCAAATGAGATGAGAGTCGACTGAAGGCAAAAGTTTAATGTTTATTTTTACACCCTTCTAACATCACAGAGCAGCAAACCAGAGAAAGAGTGGCAACTGAAAACCTTGAAGATATACATGGGAATAAAAAAGAAACTAAAGCCGCCCACAAAGTAAGATGCACTTCTCAAAAGCCTCTTTATGTAACATAACTTTCTCATCCTCTGAAACAAATCTAGAACTATAAATAACCAAACTCCATTATATAACTATAAATAACAAATTCATTTACCCAAAATGCACTGTCGTGTTTTTGCAGATGGGGACTCACAGTAATGTTGGATAAACAGCAAATGTAAGTCAGACACAGAAAATCAGACACATGGAACAGAGCAGTAATCTTAATAAATAAAGTTAAATGTTATATAATAATTTAATAATGAAATGTTAATAATTGTCCCGATTGCATCAAATGTCTTGTTGTTAATTATTGTCTGTGATCTTACAGGTTTCTCAGCTGTTCCTGTGAAACTGAATTATGGGATTGGATGACAAATTTACTTAAAGCACAGGTGTCCCTTAAAATCCCTTTATACAGAACAAATGCCTTTTCTTGTTATGGACCTTTCAGAGCAATAAATCAATGTTAACGTTGTATCTCAGAACGATGACCTGCGCCCACCTGTGATGAGACGGCACTCTTCCTCTGACATTTCCAAGCAGAAATTTGGCACTATGCCGCTGGTGCCAATCAGAGGAGAGGAAAGCAACACCAACTCTACCATGCTCTCGGCCAATCAGACGCTGGTAAGGCACATGGGCGCCGCCTAGTGGTTCAGTACATGCAGTAGTCAGTTGCCCAAGATTTGAAACTTAAGATTTTTTTCTTTCTGTGTGTGTGTGTAGAGAAAGCTTCACACAAGAAGGGCACTCTCGATGTTCTTTGTAAGTATTTATTTGCAGATTACTCAATGCATTTCATGACAGAATATCTAAACCCTTTAGTTTTTTACATGTGTGTTGCCATTTGTTAACACACTCAATCACAACTACCCAGTTTACACAGGCTGGTCAAACTTTAAAAGTAGGAGGTTTAAAAAGTATCAAATTGCAGTTGCGTCCAACAAGCTTTTGAGAGTTTAGAAGTGCGTTTCACAAAACAGGCTGTACTTAATTGAGGAATTCCCTTTGACTTCCTCTGCTCTTCCACCCAGTTCCTGTTGGGAAACAGGGTTTCCTGATATGACAGGATGCATTTGAGGGAAGAATGCTTCTGCTGCATTGTTCTGCAACTGTAGCCTTGAGGGAGGGCAGGGATCTCTTCACCTCTTGTTTTGGGAAAACGCTGCAGCCTCTGGTGTGTCCCAGCCCAAAATCCTCTCTGAGCAAATTGTCTGCGGGCTTTGTGCTTTTGTTCTCTGTGTATTCGGCAATTACCTCGATGTTGCCACTCTGATACTGAGACAAAAGTTTAAAGTCAGAAAAGGAAGTAATTTGTTTTGAACATTGTTGGGGGGTGAAAACTAGGCCCAGCTAACCACAAATACTTTTGTTGTTTGCATAATTGTAGATCATTTAAACAGATATCGGGATAAATGGGTATTTTCAGGTGGAAATAGTAACTGGTGTGGTCGTAACCCAAAACCATGTGGTTGAGATTTTGTATCTGTTGTCTTTTGGGATTCAGGTAGTCAGATTCATTGACCGATTTGTGTATACAAGAATCATGAGCTTGCTTGGATTATATAAAACAGATAGTTAAAAAAATTGATAGAATTGATCAGCTATAAAATTTGATTGGATAAACCATGTTCAATGCCTTTTGTACGCACACTTGTGACTGCGCATTAATCGAATTAAAATTGTACATTTATTCATTTAGCAGACGCTTTTATCCAAAGCGACTTACAAGAAAGAGAGCATTAAATAATTTGTCTTAAGAACCAACAAGCCAAGTCTACAAAGCTACATTTACAAGTGGAAATTGTATTCTGATGCTAGAGACAGGATACACAGAAGAAGGGTTTTTATTTATGTAGGAAAGAGGCTTAATTAATGTGTCAACTTCTTTGGCAATAATGAACAGACAACAATTAGATTGTCTATATAATAGATTAATTATATATAATTATATTTAATACAATTGATTATTTTACTAACTTGTTATTAAACTAACTAGTAACTTGTTATTTACTAACTTGTTTACTAACTCGTATTTTATAATATTGCTGTTTCCACCATTCAATAAAATCAGCAAGTTGTGAATAGAGAATGAGTTATTGTATCATTTGTACCTTTTATGGCTAATTGCTTAAATATTCACAGTTCAGTTGGATGTAGCTATTTAAAATCTTCTTTGTTTTACATCTTTTGACCTTCTGACATGTCTCGCTTTTTAATTTTTTCTCCTCGTTTCTGCTCAGCCTATGAAGATGCAGCGGGACTCATTTGAGGAGCACACTGAAAGTCCAGAGCCTTTGTATGAGGAGGTGGGCGACTTTGGACTGCAGGTGCTCAAATCTTTGGAAACGAGTTTCCTGTCCAGCGGTCACGCAGAGACACAGGAGGTGCCAGCACGGCCCGTCAGCCTCGGACAGAGGAAGGCTGCCTCCCTGGATCGCATGGTTGGGCTGCACTCACCTCGCACTCCGAGCGGAGAAAGTACCTTATCCTCGGGTGAATCCATAGACATTTTAGGAGAAGAGGAGCCCAGTGACGCTCTGCAGGTTCCAGGCAGGCACAGGTCCCATAGATCCTGTAGCCCTCAACAAGAACTGCTGTTACAGGAACTCTCCACTATGTTTATCAAGAAACCAGAATCTGAGAACCCTACTGAGAACCCGTTCTGAAACAGATTGTTAGAAAAGTTAGAATACATTTTTCCCTGTTTCCAATTTGCTGTGGAACCTGAAATTGCTGTTATTAAATTGTATTTTATCTGATTGAAGTTGGATAGTAAGAAACCAGTATTGGCATGATCTGATTATTAATGTAAAGATTGTGCCAAAGCAGTCACTGAAATTAAGATTCGAGTCTGTAAATCTGTGCTATAATCTTTCTGTATGGACGTGTTTTTAAATGTGGCATGTGCATCTCTTTGATTGTTAGACTAAAACTGACACTCCTCTTCACATTTTCCAGAACATTTCATATTTTTACCTTTTGAAGAGGTTTATTATTATATTTTGTTGTATTATTTGTACTTTTTTATATTTGTACTAAAGTTACATTTTAATTTAGTAACTGTTTTTAAATATGTTTGGCTCCTTCTTTAACAGTGTTTTCTGTATAACAGTTGGACATACATCGCAGTGCATGTAAACAAAATATCTTCTGTCTGTAATACATACACAGTGGTCTGGTTGATGATATTTACAGTTGTGTTCCTGCATACGGAAAATTAAATGAGGCTGTTTGGGTGCATTTTAGTTTATTATATTTATTAATTTATTTATATTGACCGTTTAAAGGACTCTAGCACAAACGTATTTGGAAACAGCAAAGAAATAAAAAAATAAAGGATTTTTTTAGGTTAGACTTTTGAACAGCAGAGGGCAGTATACACACAGCACACATGTAAGGTTGGACAATCTACAGCATTATTGTTGCACGGATTTTCACTTTTCTTTACAGGCATTTATGAAAGGCATGTACAGTACTATAAAGTCTAATAAATATGCAGTCTCACCCCAAGTTTTCATTCATTTCATTTTACTAACGAAACATTTTGTGATGTTTCCCACATTTGAGAGTTTGTTCTCTTTATAGGATGAAAAGAGCAATACAGCACTACCACTGAACTTCACTGACTTCTGTGTAAGCAGCAGCTTCTGTCTGATTTCTAACAGCAGCATTAACTACTCAGATATATTGTGCACATTGTGTGATCTTGAGGTGCTGTTTCTAACAGATGGTTTACTCTGTAAAGAAATGTTCAATTACAGATCAATGTTACAAATCAATCAATGTAAGAGATAAGCATTAGAAATTAGATGCATATTAATGTTGCGCTGACTTGTGCATATGTATATTATTTCAATTGCTGGAGCTTGTTTACCAAAAAGCTGAATTTATCCTAAAACAAGTCTGCTTTACTGCAACTAATGCAACACGAGTCATCTCAGAAATACTGACAGATTTGGTGTTTTAGCTTGTGAAAACGTTTACAATTGCAGGTTACTTTACGTGCTTGCATTATGTATGTTGACGTCAAAATGACATTTCCCGGGAAATCGGACCCGACATCTGATAATCTTTCTGAACTTACTGTGGTGAATCGGGGAAAGGTAAGGAGATTGTATTAAACATTTATCTGTTATCTGTTACTTGCTCAATAATTGATTTTTGGTCATTTTTACACCATAAAGTTGCAGCTTTAAATTGACTTGCAGCTTTGAATGAAAAGATAAATAATTATGTAAAAGCAATGTATTTATATAAATAATGTAAATAATTATTCAAATATAACAGTGTAATGATCATTCATAATATGTAAAGATAGATATAGTTATGTAATTATTGCTTGTCCAACTAAATGTTTATAAAAGGTTTCAGATATTGACTTTTTATTTGTAAAATGATGGCAATCTTTGGGGAAAAAAGGATTATTTTTGGTCATGTGCACAAGCATGTAGGCCTGAGCAAAGATCAGTCAATCAAAAGTGTCTTGTGGGGAGATTTGACTTTGAGAGTAATCTTATTATCCAGGCTTTTAACTGGACACCTCTGAAGTAACCTTGTTGTGAAGGTAATGCTTCTCACTTCCTTGAAGATAATCTCTCTCCTTATGTCCAAATCAGTCCGATATCTGCTCATTCTGTAGGAATAAACTGTCCTCAACACAAAATCATATATTAGATTATGCTGACAGTGATGTCTGATGATGATGTCTGATGATGTTTAATTGTTTGTCATGTTTAAATTTTACTATTTATCCATTTCTTGCTATGACGTATTTTTCCTAAAATAAGTTGGCAGGTTTTCTGTGCTAATGTAAGGTACTGAGCTCCTTTATACGCATGTTAAATGTCACTCATTTTTTAAAACACAATGCTTGGGATGTTTAGACTGTAGCTACAGATCCAATGCTTGACCAAGAATTGTCAATATGAGAGGTTTTCAGTCAGGGTACATTGTCCCTTTGGTTTCTTTTTTGGTATTACAAGCTAGACAAGTATAACAGCAGCAGGACAAGTATATATAACTCTCATTCTGTTACCCTATAACAAAAATAAATTTGCAACTCTTTTCCACATTCTGGTGTAGTTTATTGTTTTATTATGTTATTGTAATTTTAGTGACCTTTGACATTTATTTAATAATTTATTTATTGCTGGAAAATGACACAATTACATACAGTGGGGTTTTAAATTGTATTTGGAAATGATCTGGTAACAGATCTGCAAAAATGGCAAACCAGCTCATGTAAAATAAAAATGAAATGACTTCCTTTGTTAGGAAGAGCTCATGATAAGTTCATGACATCATTTCAGTTATGTTTTAGGCAACAGTTTTCCAAAAATATCAATCTGACTGAAAAATCGCAGCTGTATCTTATTTCCCGCACAGTTGTCAGAACACTCAGATATGTACAAGTTTTTTTCTGTGAGCATTCAGCAAACTCAGAGTGGGCGCTCTTGTTTGAGTTGCTTTGTACGTTTGGGGTCTTTTCTAGGGAAGAAGGGACAGCAAAGACAAGCCCCAACAAGAGCTTAGGGGATTAAGTTCATTCTCACTGCCAATTCGTCACCTTCCTAGTGCCCTCTGCTAGTGGTCTCAATGCGCTGCAGTGTTTTGTGGTGGCTGATTCACTTCAGTGAACAATTATAAGAAACATCAGCTCCTCCAAAAGCAGGAGGAAAAATATCCTCGGGGTTTCAGTCCGTCATCGAGAACAAGGGGACAAAAAAGCTCTAAATCATGAAGTTGTATGCGAACTGCTTGGGCCGCAAGCTGAACAATGTTGAAGTCTAGAAGACCTTTAATAAGCCTTTGTTCCTTTTTAGTGTCATAGTTAGTGTATCAAATCTGTACTTCTTTCTGTGCAAACTCCAGAAAAAAATCTGATTATATGAGGATTTATTTTCCAAGATTGTCCATATAATGCTCATGTGACAAAAGGAGTGTAAAATATCTCAATTTTGCATATGCATCAGGACTCATATTTTTGCTCTGCAGGCTGTAATGTTGACAAATTTAAAACAAATTTAGGCTGAACTGAGCAATACGCAAAACATCAAAACTGAAAAGAAAAATCATTTAAATCCATCTCCATTCTCAAACTGTCTCAAGTGCCGCTTACTTTCTCTTAAAGACCTGATGAATCGCTTTAAAAGTAAATGTTGAGATGATGGACAGTTGTCAAGTGATGAGTTCTACTGGTGGGTCTTCCTGCACTGGGCTGCCTCTTGTGAGCAAACACTTATTGTTGAGTCTGTCTGTGTATGAGTACCCTGCTCTGAAAGGATTCATTGAGTCCATGGATGAGTAACCTCAGGCCTCTGTGAACTGCCTGCTCAGTCTTCAAAAGGATCCTCTAGTGTGTCTTTGAAAGCAGACTCCTTCAGTATGGATCTGAAGGGGGGGACTCCAAACTCATTTAATAGTGTTTTGGAGTAAGACTCACACTTGGGGTGTCTGACCCGATGGAGAGATGGAAGCTACAAAAAGGTGAAGAAACCACAGGATTACCACAGACCAGGATCTCGTTTCAGTCTTTCCGAGACCCACGACAATTGGGAGTAATTGGGACTTTTGTCCGAGTAGCATTTCTTCAAAGACAAGGGAGCCTCTCAGATAACCACCATTATAGTTGTCCTTTGGCCTAGCAATTAGGATTTGAACTGGATGGTCACAAACCAACCCTCTAATCACATTTAATATTTGTGTACTGGTGTATTAGTGTACAGTGATCAGAACAACAACCCAGCTAACTATATTAGGGTGGAAGAACATTTCTCTAACATTTCCATTAAGTAACAAAAACGTTAAAAATGTTATCTACAAAGTTCTAGGAATGTTCAATACGCTGAGTTGTGTTATAAGAACTTGGTCATAAGAACATTATTCAAGCATTTTTTTATTCTGTAATGTTTTTTCATTCTGTAACGTTCCACTAACTACATAAAAATAACATTTTAGATATATGATGTATAACAAAAAAGTTCTACTAATGTTACAGCAAGAACACTTTTTGAAAACAGTGAGAGAATTTTTGGAGAATGTTGGCCGACGTTCTGAGAACGTTTTCTGTTAAACACTTTTGGGTATTTTGTTAGATGTCAAAATAAAGAAAGTAAAAAAAGAAATCTTCGAAACGTGGCAGACTTTTCTGAGAACTAACTCCAATTTCCTCTGTGATGTTTGCAATAACTTTGAAACAACTGCTGTAAGTGATTTTTAGGGCATGCATGAAGTCAGTTCCCCAGTTTACAGTTCACACAGGTGTATGCAGCAGTGTAACCACACGTGTAGTCCATTAAATGATCTAATATAACTATTGTCATTTACTATTGACAAATCACAATAGTTTTAGTCTCCTTTTTTAAACAGTATATCTGTAAATTTTATAACTACAAACCTAACAAACTTCTTTATGTCAAATGTTTTGCTAGAAATATGTGCTTATTTAAATATAAATGTACTATCTTTCCCTTAAATAAATAGTGCATATATAAATAGTGCTTTGATAATATATTCTTATAATGCAAAAATGTCCTTACATTTTTAGGTGTGGCTTAAGTTTCCATAACTTTTTGGGGCCATTGCATGCTAACACACAGCTTATTATTTACACCAAACCCCATTTGTAGCCACCATTGGTGAGCATTTAAAAACATTAAATCTATAACTCAGTTGGCATTGTGTGAACCATAGTATATAAACATGCAGCTCCACATAAATAAACCATTGATCAGAGTATAACATGCACAACCATATTTCTATGAACATTTGGAAAAAAGTTGCACCTGCGCATTTTTTCATCATCGCTGCATGTGCACATGCTAATGAGTGTATGATTTGTCTTTGGTTACTCGCAGAAAGAACCTGCCTCACGAAACAATTGAATGCTGTTAGTTGCCCCAGTTATTTAAAACAACTTCAGCCTGTTTGGATGAGACTGAGTTATGCAAATCTGCAGCAGGGCTGCATTGTTGCACACATATCCCCGGAGGGATGAGCCCGTAAACACCATGGCGGCATTCTTCCCTCGGCCCAAATTTCCCCCTCGGCGCCCGGTCGATAAATAAAGGCAACGTTAAAGGGGTCTAATCCCGGGGATGACCCCGCTTTGTCACGTCACCTCTCCAGAGCCGAAGGGGGGCGGGTGGAGAGAGGCCAAAAAAAATGGGGAAAAATGGTCCACATTAAATTCACAACAGTGCACATCTAAGCTGTCCTGTCACCTCTTTAAATGACCTCGGGGCTCAAATGGGAGAAGACGGCCAAAAAGGACACACTTTATAACTCAGGCTCAATTCAGCCTTGAAGGCTCCACCTCTTATTTTGCCTGCACAAAGTGTTGTCGCTGGCTTCTCCGTACATTAATCTTCAACCCCCTCCATCTCCACTTGGACGGCTCCCTCTATTGTAGCTTTCCTCATTGTAATGTGAGCCTATGCACCGACAGGCAGAACTGTCTTCCCCTGTCCTACCCTCCACACCGTCCCCCACCCCTCCGCCTTGTACCCCTGCCTTAATTGCCCCAGACCACCAGTATGTTTCGGCTGCAGATGTCTCTCTCCTTAATTTGCGTAGGGAGCACAATCAGCCCCATCTGCTGCAGTTTTTCCTTTCCACCATTGCTCCCCCCCAACAAAAAAAATCACCTCTGCTCTCCCTTAAGTCTCTGCGGTGCGCCCCCCACCCACCCCACCCTACTGCCCAAGAAAAAAAGCCACAACTCCTACTCCTCCAAAAGAAAACCTTGTCAGTGGGGCTGGGATTGAAAGCCTATCAAAAAGCTATAGAAGAGTGCTTTGGTTTGGAAGGGCACAATCGAGGGATGGTGTGAAATGAGGGCCCCCTACTAGTTTACTTTTTTCCACGGATACTCCCTGTCAGGCTTCTGAAAGAGGCTCAGGCCGCAGAATTGTGGACAGATGGGAAGACTTCAGGGAGGAATAATCAGAATGTGGTGCAGCCGATAAAGGTAGTGCGTTGTGCCGTTGTTTATACAAAACAAAATAAAGTACACAAGCATAAATCCTCTCAATGGGCCGTGCGACACTTGGCCAAAGGCTCCCTCACCACAGACTTGTGCAGCGCCTGAATACTTCCACTTTGTAGAGCGTGCGCAGATGGCGCGTAACATATCAGCCGTCAAATTACTCACGTCTTGTCAGGTGGGCTGCCGTCCCTTCTCTTTTTATTCTTTGAAAGATGATATGTATTTCAAAGGTTGTTTATACACACTACCGGTCAAAGGTTTATAGTCACTTGACTGATATGTTTCTCATGATTTTAAAAACCTTTTGAAACCTTTCTGGAAGACTTTTCTGAAGATGTTTGTGTAAATGTTTAAAATTAGTTTTAAGACAAAATTATAATTGTGCCAACATAGTAATTTCAACATAGTTTTTTTCTGCAAAGCTAAAACAATCATTTGAGATGGTGGACTTTGACTGAATAATAAAAAAAACAGCCAATAAGAGCCCAGTATGGCTGCGAACTCCTTCATTACTGTTTTGAAGGCATCTCAGGGTGATAAAATGGCAAGAGAACATTTTTACAAATTCTAGGCAAAACGTGACTTCTTAAAGATGGTCAATTCGTTCATTTATTCATTATATTTTTAGTCACAACGTAACTCCCATAGTTCCATTTACATTATTCAATAGCTTCGATGAGTATATTATTCTAAAATGACAAAAGTAAATTCTAAATTCAAGGAGTGAATTCTCCCTAAAGTCTTGAGTGTAAATACACAAATACATGAATACATACAAACACTCACACACACATACATGTATGTGTATATATGTGTGTATATATACATATATATACACAAACACACACATACACACCTATATATAGTCCTGCAAAGAAATGTGTTATATAAAAAGCCATTATATTGAGACACAGACAAAAATAGACAGCCAGAGCAATTACTCTTAAAGTGACAGATGAACAGAACTGACATTCTGAGTGACAACTCAACTTTCTAATGCCGTAGATTGTATTGGCATGGAGATGGAGAGTTTGGAATGATTGATGGTGCATTGGGAGAACAGAGAATTCCCTTTTTGTGCATTTTCATAATTTTTAGGGGAGACTTTTGTTCTGTTCAACAAAGCTCTTTCTACTTTTTTACTCTTTGTCTTGAAACTAAAATAAGGGTGTGAAATGTGTGAAGCCACTGTCACCCGTACAAACCTTCATTATGGAGGGTTCAGTGAGCAGTTGTGTTAGTTCATGTGTGCAAATGTTTCTCTGCTTCATTTTAATTAAGTTCTTATTCCAAATATATGACGACGTTACAGAAAAAGTATTTCTGAGACACAGCATTTGAGATACAAACTCAGTGTTTCTACGTAGATGTTTCAAAACGTTTCACAATTTGTTCAACTCAAAGCCAAGTTTGATAGTTTGCAGCACAAAGTAGGAAACCAATCACATGTTCTTCTATGTTCTATTAACAATTTGTTCTATTAATAAATGTAATTTTTTTCCCTTTCTTTCATAAGTAGTGACAAAACTGTAGTGTGTGATCACTTAGAAAAGTAACAGAACCACATCAGCAACACAATCTGAAGTGTCATCACTGTAGCACAAATGGTGCAAACAAAACAGTATGAGCAGTAATCTCGAGTGACACCTGCCTTAGCAAGATAACAATAAAAGATATAAACCTCATGTTTTCTGTGGGCCATGCATTGACCACACACCATGTGTGCACTATTCTGAGGGGACCATGGGGCTGCAGGGCTTGCTTGTGTTTCCTCCCTTCCGGCCACATGCATGGGAGCTGGAGTCCGGCCCACTTTGGCCCTTCGTCATGCTCCCTTCTAAATTCGTGACTGTTCGTTCTCAATAAGATGGATTTGTAAAAAGGTGAATTTCTTTTTGCAAAGTTTTTTTTGCCACCTGGGACGTGTTTTCATGAGTAGAAAAGATGCACGTCCTCATAACACTGATTCGACTCTCTTCCAGTCGCCAGCCATTTGAAGGTGTTTAAAACCTGTATTTCCTCGAATTGTCAATTTCTGCTTGGTTCTGCTTTTATAATGTAAAGTTACATTTTGAATATATATATTTAAACACACACACACGTTCATGTTTATTTATATGTAAACTTTAACTTTACATTATAAAAGGCCAAATATATGTAATGTCTCAGTACATTTGTACAGCTCTTTAGCTACATGCCAGCATCTGGAGCATCTCTGATCACATGACTTTACTATTTTGACACTCATATTTGTGTTCTTCACCTCTTTGGCACTTGCAGCAGATGGCACAATTTAATCCACTGAAATTAAATAACAGAGATCCTAATTGACAAGTAGAGGCTTCATGACTGTATACTACCACTGTTACTCAACCCCTGCAGATAGCACCATAATCACTTTTTATGGCTCTTATGTGGTGATATGATAGGGACTGCCTAAGGGCAAAAGTAATATTATTTACATGTATGCATTTAGGAGACGCTTATATCCAAAGTAACTTACAGTACATTCAAGTTATACGTTTTGTCAGCACATGTGTTCCCTGGGAATCGAACCCACAACCTTTTGTGCTGCTAACAAAATGCTCTGCCTGCTGAGCTATCTGTGTGTTTTAAAACATGCGCAAAGCATCTTTGCAATATCAAGTGAAATTTAAAAGTTAAAATGGATGTAATCCATGAGACCCTGTATATTAATAAATTAGCCTCAACATAATTAGCCTCCATGTAATATAGCATATATCAGCTTGACAGTAATGTATATGGACTAATTCAAAACATCTCATTGCTAAATTGTCCAAACAGTCAAGTAAGCCATTTCAAGTCATTTTGTGTGTGTGTAGTTATCAAAAGAGTACAACGTTAATTGTGCTATTTTCTATACTGAAGTCCCTATGAGGGACCGTCTGACAGGGGACAGTGGGACACAGTTCATAGGTGTGAACATCTCTGGCGCTTATAATGGAGGCTGGAGGCCTTGGCCTGGTTTTGGGATGTGAACCCCCCACAGAGGCGTCTTCGCTGTGAAGCACCGCCCTTTGTTTGCCATTTATTTACCTTGCTTGCCCAAGCCACAGCAGAGAGAACAATGAGGTCTAGATCAACAGCTCCGTGAATGGCTGCGGCTTCTTTATCCTTTAGCCTCTGAACACTGGTTACCTCCAAAAGCCAGTGATTAAGATCCCAACGGGCTATCTGCAGTTCAACAGCACAAAAGAACTCCACTTATCCAATAAAGAGTCCCACATTCTGTATCCGTAGCTTGTTGCCCTTAGATATGGTGCTAAGAAGGCCACGTGAGCGGGGGAACATTCTGTTACTTAATTCTGTTAAAACAAAAAGACGTTTGTGCTTAAATGCTTATTGAATGCAAGATGCTGAAAACATATGCTGGATCATGGTGCTAGATTTTGTGCTTTATAAATACTACTGTTCTTTATAGGGTTTGTTATTGCAGTACAAGTTTTCACCCGTGATGTTTAATGGCTAGTTATTGGGGGTTAGTTTGGCCGCATGGGGTAGAAGGGAGGATTGGTCTAAACCAGCTGCATGGCAAAACGCCGCCCATTCCCTGCTCAGCAACAAAAGATGAAAGCGTGTCCTGCTGGGTGGCAAAGACACCAGGTGACTGCAGCAACCTGAAGGGTATAGTCCAGTGTTCCCTAATGCAGAAAAAAGCAGGATCCCATTCTATGGTCACCATTTAAGCATTTTGCAAAGGGGAGTTGCTTCCCCAAGCTTTTTAAACACAACCGCATAATCCTTTCCCTCACTAAATACACAATAGAATGGTAAGAAGGTGGCACCACTGAAACCTTCCCATAATAAAACCAAATATTTCTGGACCAATGCACACGAGTCAGGTTTCACAAGGAACTCTGGACTGCCAACGATTGGCTTGCTTGTTAAAATATATCAGCCTTTCCTTCTGAGTTTTTATTTATTTATTTTTTTTATTTGGGTTCTTAATCTGCTGAGCTGGTCATGAGTCAGCAAAACATTCAGGAAGTAAGATACAAGAATAATTTCAGACTTGAATCCCAAGCTTAAAACAGGTTAGTGTTATTAGTGTTGAAGTATTCATCAAAATTTTAGTTACTTATTACAAAACTCTAAATCAATAAAATCAATAATGTGTGTGTGTGTGTGTGTTAGTCATATATATAGATATTGCTAAGTTTAGTCCTTTCTCAAGTAGTTCTTTACATTTTTTAAATGACACATTATAACAACACACCATTAGGGACTAAACTTTGGCACACACACACACACACACACACACACACATATATATATACACACAGAATATATATATATACTGAACATATATATATTACATTTCTTTGCTGTTCAGATATTATTGCTCTTTCACTATTTGTGTAGATGGTGTGTTGTAATAAAATGTAATTTAAATATTTAAAAAGACCTACTTGAGAAAGGACTAAACTTTGGCAAATGATAAATGAGCAAATGGATAATTTACCAGGATGTAACTGAAAAACACTGGATCGTAATTACAAATGAGTTTTAGATATAATTATGTGTGAAATATATTATTGAATTAAATGACTGGAATTGAGTCCGTAGGGATATTAGGAAATGAAGGACTGTTTAATGACCACAGAGACTAGCTAAATTAAATTTACTTTTACTCTTGCTATTTTTTTAAAAGGTTTTAATCATGATTAAAATATATATATATATATATATATATAATATATTTTTATATAGATATTTATATATATATATATATATATATATATATATATATATATATATATATATATCAGACCAGATAGGGAAAGCTCGTAAGGAATTAAGGTGCACACGCCAGACATAAAGACATTATAATATTATCCATCAACTTCAGTCGTTTGTAGTCATGATGTAATTATGTATAAATTATAACAATTTTGGCAATATTACACTTTAAGAACACTGTGCTTCGAAGCAAACCAATCTTATCAAATTGGCATGACAACCCAGCTAACAGAGAACATCCTCAGAACGTTGGCTAATGTTCTCTAAAAGTTCCCTCAAAGTTTAAAAAAAAATGTTCCTGCACTAACCTTAGCAGAACGTTTTAGTTTTTATTTAAACATTCCTCTAAAGTTCTTATTAGAACCTTAGCAGAAGGTTCCTAGAAATTTCAAAATAACATTTTTAAAACATCATGAAAAATGTTATGTAAATGTTCTTACAACCTAAAATTGTTAGCTGGGAATAGGCATGAGGAAGAAGAACTGATGATTCCTGAGCATTACCCTTTGAAAGAGTGGTGGCAGGTCTTGTTAGGTTAGAAAGGGTAATGGGTACTATGTTAATCATTCTCGTGACAGAGGACTGGCAAGAGCCCATCAAAAGACTCACACTGTCAGGTCCTCAGGACGAGTGATGGACGCTTGCCCCACTCTGAGCTTCCAGACGAGTGATCAACCATCTCCTCTGGCTTTACAATAATAAGAACAGGAAGCCCAGTTTGCAAAAGAAGTGCTACGTCAAGAGTGGAGTGGGTTCCTCAGCGCTGAATAAGAAAAAGAGAAGGCACAATTGATTACCCCTTTCATTGATCATTGCTCCCACTGTTTTTCCAATCTGGAGGTGTAAGTGGAGCAGCTGAGGCGTTGCACGTATGTCACACCACAGGTACTGTCCACTCTTAGCATTATTTCTCTGACAGGAGTATTAAGAGCCTCTTTAGTATGCGCCGGAAGGTACAATAGCACAAATACTGCTGGAGCAGAACTGTCACGTGTTATCATATATTAACATACATTTATGAAATTAAATGTACAATACAGGACTGGATTGAATAACATAAACCATGAAGACCATGAAATGCATTTGATTTCCCATTGAAGGATTTTATTATCCTGGAAAATGAAACTATTATGAGAGAAACACAGAGTGCACGATAAAAACGACTATTCATGTTTATTGCAGAAGAGCAATTATCAACCGAAATGAATGATGGCAGCTCATAATTGTTTGAACTTTGGTGAAAATAAATGTATATAATAGGAGTCAGAACATCTTCCCTTTAGCCCAAAGCCTTCCCCTTACTCAACCACATGCAATTGATCTTTATTGATAGAGACAAATCATTTGCATATCTACTCAAGATCAATAAGTTCCAGTTTGTCCTGATGGACATGGAAAACTGTTTGGCTTACCCAGCAATGTTATGTTTCCATTAAGTGACAAAACGTTAAATGTTTTATAATGTCCAGTTTTTTAGATGCTGTATTAATGTTATTACTTGGTTGTTTCAGACATTCTCTTTAATTCTGTAATGTTTTTAAAACGTTTTACTAACAGTTTAAGAATAACGTTTTGATCACTTTGAAACAGTTAATTGTCTTGAATCTGAGCAAAATAAGAGACTCAACATTCAGTGCACTCATATCTTTCATTTTCATATACATTTATATATTTATTTATATGTCATGCTATATATTTTATTGGGTCCAGAATTAAGGTACCGATTATGAAGAGTGCGCATGTGCACCTGAGAACCGTGACGATGACGTAAGAACGTCGCTAGTCCTCAGATGTGACGTTCATTATTTACGGCAGCTCAAAATGACTTTCATATGCAGAAAGATTATTTGATCAGTTATGTCGAGGACGCTGTTTGTTGGTCTAAACGTAGTCCACATCGCGTAAGAGTTTGTGAACGCTGCTCGTCTTTAATAATGTAAATCTGACACTACATTACGCAAAACCAGCACTCGCATGACGTCACTGATGACGCGCCTACAGCGTTGAGCGCACGTGGAGGGAACGGTGACGTGACAAATGTTGCTGCGTGTTGTGCGTCCCCAGAAGTGATACGACAGTGAAATATACTGTGATACGACAGTGAAATATACTGTGATACGACAGTGAAATATACTGTGATACGACAGTGAAATATACTGTGATACGACAGTGAAATATACTGTGATACGACAGTGAAATATACTGTGATACGACAGTGAAATATACTGTGATACGACAGTGAAATATACTGTGATACGGCAGTGAAATATACTGTGATACGACAGTGAAATATACTGTGATACGACAGTGAAATATACTGTGATACGACAGTGAAATATACTGTGATACGACAGTGAAATATACTGTGATACGACAGTGAAATATACTGTGATACGGCAGTGAAATATACTGTGATACGGCAGTGAAATATACTGTGATACGGCAGTGAAATATACTGTGATACGACAGTGAAATACACTGTGATACGACAGTGAAATACACTGTGATACATACGACAGTGAAATACACTGTGATACGACAGTGAAATATACTGTGATACGACAGTGAAATATACTGTGATACGACAGTGAAATATACTGTGATACGACAGTGAAATATACTGTGATACGACAGTGAAATATACTGTGATACGGCAGTGAAATATACTGTGATACGACAGTGAAATATACTGTGATACGACAGTGAAATATACTGTGATACGGCAGTGAAATATACTGTGATACGACAGTGAAATATACTGTGATACGACAGTGAAATATACTGTGATACGACAGTGAAATATACTGTGATACAGCAGTGAAATACACTGTGATACGACAGTGAAATATACTGTGATACGACAGTGAAATATACTGTGATACAGCAGTGAAATACACTGTGATACGACAGTGAAATATACTGTGATACGACAGTGAAATATACTGTGATACGACAGTGAAATACACTGTGATACGACAGTGAAATATACTGTGATACGACAGTGAAATATACTGTGATACGACAGTGAAATATACTGTGATACGACAGTGAAATATACTGTGATACGACAGTGAAATATACTGTGATACGGCAGTGAAATATACTGTGATACGACAGTGAAATATACTGTGATACGACAGTGAAATATACTGTGATACGACAGTGAAATATACTGTGATACGGCAGTGAAATATACTGTGATACGACAGTGAAATACACTGTGATACGGCAGTGAAATACACTGTGATACGGCAGTGAAATATACTGTGATACGACAGTGAAATATACTGTGATACGACAGTGAAATATACTGTGATACGACAGTGAAATATACTGTGATACGACAGTGAAATATACTGTGATACGACAGTGAAATATACTGTGATACGACAGTGAAATATACTGTGATACGACAGTGAAATATACTGTGATACGACAGTGAAATACACTGTGATACGACAGTGAAATATACTGTGATACGACAGTGAAATACACTGTGATACGACAGTGAAATATACTGTGATACGACAGTGAAATATACTGTGATACGACAGTGAAATATACTGTGATACGACAGTGAAAAATACGACAGTGAAATATACTGTGATACGACAGTGAAATACACTGTGTGACAGTGAAATATACTGTGATACGACAGTGAAATACACTGTGATACGACAGTGAAATATACTGTGATACGACAGTGAAATATACTGTGATACGACAGTGAAATATACTGTGATACGACAGTGAAATATACTGTGATACGACAGTGAAATATACTGTGATACGACAGTGAAATATACTGTGATACGGCAGTGAAATATACTGTGATACGACAGTGAAATATACTGTGATACGACAGTGAAATATACTGTGATACGACAGTGAAATACACTGTGATACGACAGTGAAATATACTGTGATACGACAGTGAAATACACTGTGATACGACAGTGAAATACACTGTGATACGACAGTGAAATATACTGTGATACGACAGTGAAATATACTGTGATACGACAGTGAAATACACTGTGATACGACAGTGAAATACACTGTGATACGACAGTGAAATATACTGTGATACGACAGTGAAATATACTGTGATACGACAGTGAAATATACTGTGATACGACAGTGAAATATACTGTGATACGACAGTGAAATATACTGTGATACGACAGTGAAATATACTGGATACGACAGTGAAATATACTGTGATACGACAGTGAAATATACTGTGATACGACAGTGAAATATACTGTGATACGACAGTGAAATACACTGTGATACGACAGTGAAATACACTGTGATACGACAGTGAAATATACTGTGATACGACAGTGAAATATACTGTGATGACATGAAATACACTGTGATACACTGTGACAGTGAAATATACTGTGATACGGCAGTGAAATATACTGTGATACGACAGTGAAATACACTGTGATACGGCAGTGAAATACACTGTGATACGACAGTGAAATATACTGTGATACGACAGTGAAATACACTGTGATACGACAGTGAAATACACTGTATACGGTGTGAAATACACTGTGATACGGCAGTGAAATATACTGTGATACACAGTGAAATATACTGTGATACGACAGTGAAATATACTGTGATACGACAGTGAAATATACTGTGATACGACAGTGAAATATACTGTGATCGACAGTGAAATATACTGTGATACGACAGTGAAATATACTGTGATACGACAGTGAAATATACTGTGATACGACAGTGAAATATACTGTGATACGACAGTGAAATATACTGTGATACGACAGTGAAATATACTGTGATACGACAGTGAAATATACTGTGATACGACAGTGAAATACACTGTGATACGACAGTGAAATACACTGTGATACGACAGTGAAATACACTGTGATACGACAGTGAAATACACTGTGATACGACAGTGAAATATCGATACGACAGTGAAATACACTGTGATACGACAGTGAAATAACTGTGTCGCAGACACTGTGATACGACAGTGAAATATACTGTGATACGACAGTGAAATATACTGTGATACGGCAGTGAAATATACTGTGATACGGCAGTGAAATATACTGTGATACGACAGTGAAATATACTGTGATACGACAGTGAAATACACTGTGATACGACAGTGAAATATACTGTGATACGACAGTGAAATATACTGTGATACGGCAGTGAAATATACTGTGATACGACAGTGAAATACACTGTGATACGACAGTGAAATATACTGTGATACGACAGTGAAATATACTGTGATACGACAGTGAAATATACTGTGATACGACAGTGAAATATACTGTGATACGACAGTGAAATATACTGTGATACGACAGTGAAATATACTGTGATACGACAGTGAAATACACTGTGATACGACAGTGAAATATACTGTGATACGACAGTGAAATATACTGTGATACGACAGTGAAATATACTGTGATACGGCAGTGAAATATACTGTGATACGACAGTGAAATACACTGTGATACGACAGTGAAATATACTGTGATACGACAGTGAAATATACTGTGATACGACAGTGAAATATACTGTGATACGACAGTGAATTACTGTGATACGACAGTGAAATATACTGTGATACGACAGTGAAATATACTGTGATACGACAGTGAAATATACTGTGATACGACAGTGAAATATACTGTGATACGACAGTGAAATATACTGTGATACGACAGTGAAATACACTGTGATACGACAGTGAAATATACTGTGATACGACAGTGAAATATACTGTGATACGACAGTGAAATATACTGTGATACGACAGTGAAATATACTGTGATACGACAGTGAAATATACTGTGATACGACAGTGAAATACACTGTGATACGACAGTGAAATATACTGTGATACACAGTGAAATATACGTTCGACAGTGAAATATACTGTGATACGACAGTGAAATATACTGTGATACGACAGTGAAATACACTGTGATACGACAGTGAAATATACTGTGATCGACAGTGAAATATACTGTGATACGACAGTGAAATATACTGTGATACGACAGTGAAATACACTGTGATACGGCAGTGAAATATACTGTGATACACAGTGAAATATACTGTGATACGGCTGTGAAATACACTTTGATACGACAGTGAAATATACTGTGATACGACACTGAAATATACTGTTATCGACAGTGAAATATACTGTGATTCACAGTAAATATACTGTGATACGACAGTGAAATACACTGTGATACGACAGTGAAATATACTGTGATACACAGTGAAATATACTGTGATACGTCAGTGAAATATACTGTCTGAAATATACTCTATACGACAGTTAAATATACTGTGCTACACTTTGATTTATATCTATACATCTGTGATACATACTGTATACACACTGAAATATACTGTGATCGCACTGAAATCTACTTGATCTCTCAGTAAATATACTGTGATATCTCACTCTCTCTCTCTTTATTTCTCACACTCTCTCTTTATTTCTCACACTCTCTCTCTTTATTTCTCACTCCTCTCTCTTTATTTCTCTCTCTCTCTCTCTCTCTCTCTCTCTTTATTTCTCACTCTCTCTCTTTATTTCTCTCTCTCTCTTAATTTCTCACTCTCTCTCTTAATTTCTCACTCTCTCTTTATTTCTTACTCTCTCTTTATTTCTCACTCTCTCTTTATTTCTCTCTCTCTCTCTCTCTCTCTCTTTATTTCTCTCTCTCTCTCTTTATTTCTTACTCTCCTTCTCTTTATTTCTCACTCTTTATTTCTCACTCTCCCTCTTTATTTCTCACCCTCTCTCTCTTTATTTCTCACTCTCTCTCACACACATCCTGTCAACCTCTCAGAAACAGCCCAAGTCATCTGCTAGAGCACGAGGCCAAGCGCTACATCTCCCTACAAAACTATGTTCATTAAAAAGAATATCAAAATAAAATTTTAATATTACATTTCTGTTGTTGCTGTGGGGTAAACGAGTCAGCTGTGGGCACGTTGGACATTTTCATAAATGCCCGTTTGGGGCAACTTGTCATATATACATTTATCAAGTTTATTGTTTATGTTTATTGGGCAAAGCAATGCTTAAGTATTTGCATGTGTTACGTTTTACATTTGTACTGTACTGTTTAAATGAAATTGCAGGTACCATAGTGAATTACCATACATTTTGTGACAACGTGCCCAAAAGTTCACCATTTGGGCTTCCCTAAATGTCACCCCGCTCACCTATATTTGTTCATTCACTGTAGTTTTGGAGCTATGAATTAAGGTATTAAATTATTTAAGGAATCTTTTTTGTGTTTCCAAATTCCACCATGAGGTTGGCACTTACATTTAGATATTGTAAATGCTAATTCAATTTTGCGTTAGTGTTTTAATTTTCATTAGCAGTCTTGAAAAGTGTTCTCCTGTCTAATATCTCCTTTGTGTTCCACAGAAGACAGAAAGTCATACAGGTTTGGATCAACATAAGTGTGAGTAAATAATGACAGAATTGTCATTTTTTTCAAGCTCTTTAAGATCAGTAAACCCAGTTTTAAATCTGCAATTCATAACTTTTTAATCTCTACCACTATCTCTGTTCGAAAAAAACGCAAGTTAATTTATATACTTTTCCTTACGTATGTTAAAGTCAAATGAAGCCAAACTGACATTTCCTGGGAAATCGGACCTGACAGCTTGCTCAGTAACAGATTTTTGTTCATTTTACCCAAAAAAGTTACGGATTGCAGCTTCAAAACCCCTGATGTGTACATTAGAGCTGTGGCATTTGTATAGTGTTAGAACCATCCACTCAGAGGTCCAGTGTGACAAATCCCCTGACCTCTAACAAAGAAAACTCTCAGCCTGGCCATGATATGCGGTCTCAATTCATTTTCCACTTTTTAAACTGTTTAAAACAGAGATGCCTTTCCAATTTTACCATATACCGTTTGCCACCTTCTTCATGTGGCCTTTTGCCTGATCTCTTTGCCCCCTTTTTTTCTTCTTTGCTCCTGCCAGCATCACAGAACTGGCAATAATTGCCGATTTTTAACTTCCCCTGGAACTAATGTGATAAAATCTAGGAAAAGGACAAGGTGGACAAAGAGAAAGATGTAGCCCTGGGCAGGGCGGCTAGCAAAGGTCTTAGCCAAGGCAACAAGTGGCTTTGGGACCTAATGGGATTTTCAGGGGCTTGCATTGATCTCCTGCATGCCCATTCACAGAGTCTTTTGGCAGCCGGACGGCACACTTCAGCCCCCCGGCTCTCCGAGAGGCCCCCTGCACAGATGTAGACCGGTCGCTCTCTGAGGTCACAGCTACAGGTGATGCTAATGCACAGAAAATCTGTCGTTAGAAAAAGTGTGCTGAAAAGTGTGCACAGAGCGTCAGTGGCTGATGGCCATCTCCTAATCAGAAACGATTGGTCATTATGTGGAAAATGCAGAGGGAAGGATTTATCTGTATTGTTCTCAGGATTTTATCAGGCCTGTTGTGTAGATTAAACTCTGTAGAATGAGCTGTTCTCTGTGAACAAAAATGGATGTTTCCGGTCCTTGATGCTGATTGGTCAATAGCTGTGGTTGTGCTTTCCATTGTGCCTATCATCATAACACAACCTCTTATTATATATAACTTAAAATGTATTGAAATGTAAAAAATGTATTTTCCTTATAATAGAATGATGGTATAAAACAATGCTTTGATATATGGGTAGTTTGCATTATACATACATACATACATACATCACTTTGTGTAATTTTTATTTTTTTCTTAAAATTATGAACATTTCCATTATACTGTCATTTCCATTACAATTCCAAGTTATTACTCATTATTATTATTTCTAATTTATTTTTAGATGAATTAATTTATAAATTATGTTATCCTAAACACAAAATATATTTTTTCATTATTTTGTCAAATTCTTGCATAACTCGCATATTCAAATGCATTATTAGGGATTAAAATGATTGTGATTTTGATTATGTTGTAATTTTTGACATTGCTAAAGATTATTTTTACGCAATAAATATTCAAATAGTTTATTTCTTTGTTTCCAACATCCTTTTAAACACGCTGTAAAGTGCTGCCTTAAATTTTTAAGTTTAATCAACTTGGCAAGTCATTTCATCTTATTGAAATTATTTTAACAATATTTTAAATCCTGACTGGTGTAACCTATGTTTTAACCAATTATTTTTAATACGTTACAGCAACTCAAGACCATCAAGATCACAAAGAGTAGGTTAAAACGACTTGTGCAGCCACATTGATTAAACTTAAAAATGTAAGGCAGCAAAGTTTTTTTTACAGTGTAATAATTGTAATGGATTTTATGATTATAAATTGTTAATGGCATAAATGTATTAGTAAGTAGCAAATGAATTATGAAGGTATGACTTTTCAAAAGAGGAATCAGTTAGGTTTAATACAAGCCAACAATTAAATAATTATTGAACATGAAATTATTTCTTTTACTTTGTTTTATATTTGTTTTAGTAATGTGGCACACATGGCGGGAACTGTTACCTCAACCCTAGATTTCAGATGCTCTGAATGTTACCATAACATGAGCACACACTTGTTCATTCATCAGTCTGTTGTTACAGCATGTACTGTATAAAGACAAGTGGCTTCATTCTCTCCAGCACAGAGAGAGCTGCAGGGCTTGATCTGAGGGTGGGCAAATCTGACAGCCCACACTTTGAGTTGCTGCCGATGGGAGGGGGAGGGGAGCCACAGCTCTGTCAGGCAATCTTCAAGTGGCAAAGCTTTTCAAAGCTTTGTTATCCACTTTGGGATGCCCCCTCTGACCTCACTGTGGACATGCTTAGCCCTTCAAGGAAATGGAGAGGGATCCAGGGCGTTTTGCATTGTCGTTCTAGGGAAGCAGGGTTCAGACTCGCATGACCGCCATTCCCCAAGGAGCGGTTGGGGTGAGGACCCGGCACAAAGGTGAACCAGGGGAGTTGCCATCGGACACATGAGAGAGGCAGAGCAGCAGAAAGATTTAGGCGACCTCCTTGTTTTGCGAGGCTATAATACACAGTGTCTATTCTCTCTTTGTTTTACTTTGCTTGTAGGGCTATGTCTTCTCTCTGTACTCCGTTCTCTTACAGCAACACAAAAGTACCAATGACCTGGGCCGGTATTTTCGTGCTCATTGGATGCCTGTAGTTCAAAGAATACGTAGCATTGGTGAATTTGGATCTTGTGGCAAATCAGTTAAAAAAAAAAAATCAGTTTTATGTTAAAAAAGATGCTTTATACAATAATATAATGTATTTCTTAATCCTCGTGTGGTTCCAAACCCATGTGTCTCACACACACAGTGCTTACTCTTTATCTTATAATGAAATTAATGGATACTGGAATTGTCTTGCTCCAAAATGACTAAAATACCATAAAAGTTGTTTAAAAGTATTGAAATGATTGTATTATGACTGTAAATTCTGTCATCTCCAGTCATACGCTGCTTTGTATGAGTATTTATGGAGCATTTTTTATTTTTGGGCTTGACAGCATCAGTCTTCATTGTTTCATTATATAAAAAAGAGCAGCCAGGATATTCTTCAAATATTCACAATTTTTATTCCTTGAAAAAGGGAAATCTTAGCCTGCTTGTGAAACATATTCTTGTTTTCTCTCAATTGGAAAGGAGCATGTAGAACAAGTTTCAACCAATTACAATTCCAGCAAAAAACAATATATAAAAAACAAATAGTTTGTTTCTGATTTAGATGTGACATGTATCTTTAAAAACTGAGACTCAATTGACCAGAAATAGTGCAAAGAAGCATGACACTACCACAAATGTGACATTGCTAAAACCATTAATGCTTTTCCCCACCAGTCTTAATTTGACACCATTAAATGGTGTAATCAGGTCAAATAAAACAGTATCAGGATGCTGAGTGGTTATGCTGCATGTCTCACTGACGTCTCAGTGGTTTCAGGAAGGATCGGAGTAGAAGCAGGTGTTGCACACTTCTCTATTATGTGCCAAATCAAACAGCCACCAGATCCCCATCTGATCGCTGAAACACGCAGTAACAAATCTGCAACAGTTGGCTATTTCCAAATCTAAAAGCCTCCCCTAAATCCATCATCGCACTCCATTCACCAGCAAGGTGAAGAGTAAAAGTTGCGCTCCATCTCCTTTGATTTAACCTTTGCTTTGAGATACTGCCCAGTCTGGGGTTCATCCCTGGCATGGCAATAGCCACACACAAAATGCAATTAAAAGAGTCTGCTCTCTCTTTCTCTCCTCTAGACACTTTCACTCAGAGCTTAATCCATCGCCCGGCTTTAAGACCCTTACGTGATCTGAGACACACGGTTCTCATTCACGCTGCATCATCCTGCTCTTTTGTGTTCTTAATCGTTTCTCGGTATTAAGCAGCCCTGGCAGCCCAATCCCCTTACTAACACACAGCCTCTGAGCTTTGTTAGGCCCAAGCCTGCCTTTGCACATCACCCCCATCCTCTGAGGCCCACACCGCCCCTCCGCAGGCCCTCTTTTCCCTGAGAGGCCCTTCCTCACGCCGCACAGCTTATCCTGTGTACCTTCACGTGCCAGTTGTGTAGTGAGAAAAAGGCCTTGGCAGACAAACAGTGGAATCTTATGAAGTTCTCAATCGTAGGAGATCCCTCAAGATTATCTTATGCCCTCACAGGCAGAAATCTGTCTGTTTTATGGGTTGTATTGTGGGTGTTGATCAGCCAGCTGATAAAACAATGACTAAAAATATGGAAAAAAGAATTAGACGTGATCTAAGAGATTAAGACTATATGTTTATCCCTCACAGCCTCACTTTCATTCAGTTGATTTTAAATATGGCATCTATTACCCTGAGTTAATAGAAAGGTCTGTCCAAATTTTATATGTAAGACTTTTTGTCACACATTTGAGATGTTAAAGCTCGATATGAATAGAATAATTTAAAAAGTCGACATACATATTATAGCTGCAGTGTGTAACTTTTGTTTCTCTGTCGCCATGTCTGTTTAAAACATTGTAGGTTAATTAAATCGGACCGACAACTCAAATTATAAATCATTATTATAAGATTACCATTGCAAATCATGGTAAAGTAGGGAGACTGATATGTTATGTACTCACTCAATAACTAATTTTTGTTGATCTTTAACCAAAAATGTTACAGATTACAGCTTTAACAAAATAAAAAATAGACAGCCAAACAAATAAATCACAGTGCACAAAATATGCCAATGCTTTTATGCAATAATATGCCAATGTATAATACAATCCAGTCAAAAACTTGTTTATAGCAAATCCAGATACTGGATTTAAGGAATTAAGAAGGAACTCTTCTTACTGATGTAATAGATGCACCGTTTGGTAAATCACACATTCAGATATCTATACATGATAACACGTGTGATTAATTGCATGTGAATTGCATGTTTTAAACATGTTTAATCAGGAAAACCCATCATCAAATGTGTTTTTCTGAACACAATAGGTATAATTTTCAAGTCCGATTTTCTCCCATTTAATTCTTTGAAAAAACGCTTTTATTTTTGAGCGCCATTAACTTCAATGAGCAAGAAAAACAGCATAGACCATTGTAAAGCCATTAAAAGAATATTTTCCCCTTGCTTTGTTTTTATTTCCCTCTGTCTCTCTCCAAGTGCTCCTCCACACAGCTCTCAGCCACACAAACAAATGCAAATCACTCTGAAAACTTTACATAATGTAACTCGGACCCCTATTTTAGAACAGGCTTGAATGGCTCTTAAAGGGGGCCTAATTAATCTAAGTATAGAGGCAATGGGCCCTCTTGGAATTTTTACCCTTCTTTCTGTGTGCAGAAAGAAAAGGATCAGGCCTGCCCTTTCTGTCTGGCGAGGAGTCCGTCTCATTCAGCCATTTATGTTAACATTACTGAATGTTATACCCCGTGGGTGAGCTGAATCAATCACCGCGACTCAGTTCTGGTTCTTTTTAACTGTTGTAAAATGGTGCAAAGGCGCAGAAAGATATATAGCAATATTCGCAGTTGTTTTGGCCTGCACGTTCGAGGCTACTATAAGGAAGCCTGGTGCTCGAGTTGTCAGGTGCTGGGGTGAGCCAGGAGAACAATGGAAGAAGAGAGGCAGAAAGCTTGAGATGAATGCTTTTGGTAAATCAGTAATAGAGCTAAAGGGCGTAGCCTGTGGGGAATTTGCTGGCTTATAAAAGAGCTTTAAGAGGCCTTCATTCATATGGACCCAAAGAGATTTGAATTGCCCCCTTCACAATCACTTGAAAGGCAGAGCTCGGGGTGTTCCGAAACAAAGTGGAAATCACGCTGCCTTTCAATGGCTGTAATAAGCTTTTAACTATTTTACATTATGGCGTTACCCTCTTCATCTCCCCTCCACGAGGCATTGTTTTGCCATGTAGCAGGCCAACTTAAATGTCTGATTTATACTTTTCTTCACGGTGTATTTAAACAAAAAGAACAAAAATTCAGAAACCACAAGCAAATGAATGGGGGTGATTCAGCTTTATTTTATAAGGTAGAAAATGGGGTTCATTATTTCACTGACTGTTGGGTCATGCTGGAAGGAAAAAAAACAAGAGCCCTCAGTCATCTCCAGACATCATTGTCTGCTTTTGTGACATTTGATTTCATGAACGGCCATTTTTTGGCACATTTGCAATAATATGTGCAGATCATTCCCATACAACAACTCTTGAACAACCGTACAATAAGAACTTTGAAATGCTTCAGAATTCTTCACTATAAATTGCTAGTGCATGTGATTCCAAGAAAGGCTGTCTGTGGATAGCAACCAGCCTTAGCTGCCCAAAGGCCATGAGTCACAGACAGCATCGCTGTTGCCATGGTGGTTTTTATTGCCCTGGAAATTGCTCCTCTCCACAGCCTGCAGGGGTCATGGGTTCAGCTGTAGCCTGGCTGCACCTTCTACTTCTGCACCAAGGCAGGGGATGATGGGTAGAAGCGTGAGGGAGCCAGAGAGACGCACAGCCAGAGTCCGCGCCCTCTGGATGACACCCTGAATTTTGGGGATCCCTCGGCTGTGTGGACATTAAGAATTTCATGGTAATTGTTGAAGACAAGGAGGAGGGCTTGACCTCCACTGCCCTGATTGAGTTCTGTAGCCTGGCCCTATTGATGCTTTCAGACAGTAAAAACAAACCATGTAAAAAATAAAAGATTTGTCTTTCGGAGGACTCAGGGAGCAGACCTGTAGTAATAAGGAAATTAAATTGTACAGCAAACTCTTTTACAGTTGAATACTAATTATTTGCTTTTAATTCCAGGATTTGAGTTTAAAAGACTGTATCTTCCATGAATTTTAGTAAATGTTTATACATAGGCAAAATATCTCTTTTGTGAAGCACTTTGTAAACTGTTTTAAAGATATATACATAGAGTTCTACTTAAATAGTCTGTTGAAACTGATTGTTTTACACGGTAATTGGATGTTATTAAAATTTGCTTAGCTGTCAAGATTGCATTAATGGACCGTCAGAATCTGACACCCCTTAGGGACCGTTTCCATTGTGTCTGTTATTATCTCTCAGCACTAAATCGAACATTTAAGGCACATCTATTTTATTTAATTCAAAATCAAGAACAATTATCAACTCCCTAGCTATCCATTTTAAACAACAAAAACATAAAAAATGTTATTTTGAAAGTTATAGGAACATTCAAGCATCCAGTTTTTAAAACATATTACAACAACTTATTAACATGTTCTTAACATGTTATTGTTTAGCTATAAGAACATTATTCAATTTTTTTTAACTCTGTAATGTTTTCAAAACATTCCACTAACAATTTAGGAATATTTTTGAAATATGATATATAACATTAAAAAAAGTTCTACTAAGTTACTAAGTCACTGCAAGAACATTTATTGATACGTTTTACTTTTTTTCTGAAAACGCTGCCTGTTAGCTGCGTCTATGACTGAGGGAAAGAGTTTAGTTTTTAAAAATGACAAAATTATTTCAGGTCACCTCTTAGTTTTTTCTTTAATTTTTTCATTTAACCACTTTCATTGTACTCAGTCTTTGAATTCAGTGTTATAACCTTGAATGTTACCTTTTAAACTTTGGTTTACCATTGGTAATAAAATCTCCAATGTTTGTTACATGCTGGCCAACTGACATCAGTCATAACCGACAATTGATATAATCATAATAGCCTGTTGCCATAAAATGAATTCATTGGATAGTTATCTGTAATTCCAGGTCACAAGAGAGCAGCATGAGACATCAGTCTTACTGCAGCATAGCGTCGGTGCAGGTGCAGGGTCACAGAGAGATGGAAGAGGGGGAAAAGAGGTTATCTTGTGTAGCACTGAGAGGGGAAAAATCACATCTGTTTATCCAAAGCTGTGGCTTGGATTGAATTTCCCTGATTTTTATCTGGAGTCTCCGAGGAGCTGCTTGCCAGTGGGAGCAGGGAGAAAAGCCATCTATTTAGCAGAGAATTCAAGTTTGCGTTGGAGCAGCTGCATGGCTTCCTTTCTGATTGACACTTTCCTGTTGCCGTGGGCTGGAGGGCATCAGGTTGTTCCTCTTTGCCCTGGAGGCAGATAGAGGGGGCAGGTGAAGCATAGGTGACAGTGCGTGGCGATACTGGCAAGAGTTGCTCCGCCTCTACTGACAGTTCTCCTCTCACAGCCACTCCAGTCTAATCAGACAGCACTTAACACAGTCTGCAGCACTTGTAACCTACTGCCCTCCACTTTAAACCACTTTAAGATGCATCCGTTTTAAGAACACCGTTAGTGTATTGGCAAGGGGATATAATATGATAAGATCTGGAGACTGATAATTTAATGCAAATGAAATGAAATACACAATTTCATGTTTTTTCATGTGAACCTGGGAATAAACAGAAGAATTAAGATTCTGAAAAATTGTAAGCCAATTAAAATGCTGACAATTAAAATTAAAAGCTAATAAAAGTTCTTCTAGGATTATGCATTTTCTACTAACAAATTGGCTTTAAGCAAATCAGTAAGATTTACAATGTTAATTTTGATGTACCAAAAGTCAGATTGCATTGCTACTAGAGAAGCACACAAGAAGATCTTCAGAAAATTCTGCAATGTTGGAATAACATTCGGTTTTTAACACACTGGTGGAGCCCATGCCAGCTGTAGTGCATGTTGCCTTTAAAACATTTTACACAACGTAGTACTCAGAGTGTAATGAAAAGAATATAAATAGATGTAATTATAAGTAAAATGTTTAAATGTTTGATTAAAATGAAGGAGATTTTCATTTGGACCTGTTTGTGTATTATCACATGAAATGAGAGATTTGACGTATGGTCACACACGAAAAAGTCTTTACAAAGGTACAAACGAGGATGTATGCATGCATGTGTGTAGAGGCGGAGGCAAAGGGTAGGTGTGTGTTGCTGGCTTTCCATTACAAATGAAGACAAGATATCTTTACATTCTGTAGGCAGCCATTTGGAACCAGCAGCCCTTAGGGAAGGGCCCTCCATCTCTTTGTCTGCCTCTCGTTCTAAAGTGGACTCCTCAAGCCTTAAACCAGAGGGATGGCCTCTTCCTCAGGTTATGGGTGACATATGCCTAATCTACCATAGAGGAACATCTGCACCCACTGCCTCAGTACAGGTGTAGGTTCTTCTCAAATGACTGAAGCAATGAGGCGATAGCCACTGTGGAAATGCATTATGGTGTCGCCAAAGCACTGGATACACAGAATAGAATCACTTTGCTTACTAAGTGCCCACTTAAAAGACATGAGCCCAGCTGTTTCAATGTTTAGGTGTATTTTAATTATGTGTTTAAACTGTAATTGAATTACATTATTAATGTATTCCCCATTTCTTTTCTGAAATGTGAAATGCATTTTTATACCAGCAACCTAATTTAAATAGATGTTGACATTTTAATTTTAGCATACACAAAATTTCCACCACCTTATTTTCAGACACACATATTGACATCACAAGTCAAATCTATTGATTATATATTGATGTTTAGTTCTATTTTGAGGAGTATAGGATATATTTAGGGAAATAAAGTGTTTTTCCTCCATGGTCCTTAAAATGAATTAAAATTAATTTATTAAACATAATGATATATATTATGAATCAATTAGTCATATATTTACCAACTTACTAACCCTAATTTCTGTGTGGCATTTCAAGCATAGTGTTAGAAATCTAGAAATACAGAATATGTTGTAGGTGTATATGGTAACATTTTTAGCTATTAATGAAAAATGAAATGTATCATTTTATTACGCTTCCTTAAATTAAAATTTTCTATCCTGTTTGGTACTTCAAATCAAATTCTGGAATTGAACTGGAGTGTATTTATTTAATTCCTAATTAAGTTGAATGTCACACAATCCATAGACAGACAGACAGACAGACAGATAGACAGACAGACAGACAGACAGATGAATAAATTGTCAATTCATTTTAAACATGCAGTGAAATCACATTTGTTGACTTTATGAACCAAAGCTCCAGCCCTGAGCAACATTTGCTTTCTTATGCATTTGCAAATCAAAGCGATGACCTGTGGCATTAGCATCCCAAAAAGCAAGTGTTGATTTGAGGACAGGTTTGCGTGCTTTAGACTAAATGACCTATTATGAAACATCCATGAGAAAGCACCTCTTGCCCCTAGCTAGAAATAAAACACTCATGGACCCATTTCCACCTTTATAAACTCTGAGAAAAAGCACAAAGACGGGACGCTTGAGGTGTAGGTGAAGGAAACAGAATGAGTCAAGCAGCCTGTGGCAGAATACAGTTTGTTAGGATTGAATCCCCTGTCATCACATTGTAGAAGTGCAAGAGGTTTTTTGAGTTTTGACATTCCGGCTGCACTGTGGTTCCACTCCACGGACGAGAGAGGACAAAACAAAGGTTGGAGTGTCGTAAAACTGACTGTAGGAGGATACAGAGGGAGGGTCTTGAGAAGTGGAGCTTTAGTTCTAACAGACAAAGCATATAAAGTGGGTTTACAAATTGAGAACAATGTTCAGGAATTTACAGTGTGATCAATACCATCCCATTGTGCCTATTGAAAAGAATGGCTGAAAGGCCACTCTAATGCTTTAGTGTGTAGCTGAAGTGTTTTAACTGGAATGTGAAGACATTCAATCTATTGAATTTACTCCGAATTTACAGTTTGAATATACAGTGGGGTCTATTTATTGCTAGATTGCATGTTTCAAATTGAATGCATTTTCTGTTTATTAATTATATTATTAGCAAAACAATTTGACTAGAAAGTGTAACATTGTATTGTACAATGTACACCCCTCTTGCTTTAATGACAGTGTGCACCTGAGCTGGGATGGGCTCCATAAATTCAGACCTAATGATAGATATTATCCCAGCATGATTTGTTTCAAATAGCATCTAGTTAACAGGGTCAAATTCACAAATCTGCCATAAATATTTCAATATTAATGTAACATCATTAACTTTTCTTTGTTTTACATTTCAGATTTTTCAGGACCTAAAACTTTTTTTTCCTAAAACTCTGTTTATTTTCAGAAAAGAAATCTCTGATTTTAAATGATCTTAGACTTTTGGATCCTCTGTACCTATAAAAATATATAAATGTAAGAGCAGATGTATTTCCTATCTTAATTATGAGGGGGAAAACACCAGTTTGTGACACCTGTCTCTCCAATGAGACTTAAAATAATCCTCTATTTTCCAAACAAACCATTAGCTACCATAATGATCCTCTGCTGCTGTTCTCAGTGCCTCCTTCAGGTCCATCAAGGGACAAAGTGTGAAGGTGTCTGTGTAGGTGCTAAGGGGAAGGATTGCACTGATCTTAAGGTGAGGTTTGGCAGAGGGCAGGACCATGCAATTTTCAGCACTCATCTGTTAATCTCTGTTTAGGATAAATCCCCAAACAGAATTAGTCACAGATCTCCAGGGTTAGGGGAGGCAGCCAACAACCCAAAACAAGCAATCAGGGCTGAGCAACCAGAGGTTTCTGCTGCCCTCTGAACCTGAGACTGAATTATCACATGATGTTAGATTGCTTAATAAGTTACCCATTTCAAATGAGCCAGATCAATCATATATAATCACAATGGTCTGCGGAATCTACAAATATACAATTCTAATTATCTATCATATGATTTATTATCATGTATTATTTGTCATAACTTTTTATTAAACCAAAACCAAACCTATATAAAAAGCACCCAAGCAATCAAACAGCTATTATTAATCCTGATATTGTTGTTTTTAGTCTGTTGGTACATTACTTGCAGTTTATAAAGATGTTTTTTCATTTCAAGAGCTAATGTTTAATGATTTTTATTTGTATACATTTTACATATTGTGATCTTCATTTTCCTCATATCTTACAGAAGGCTATTAATTTGCCTGCCATCTTTTGAAATATATGGTTAATATGATCAAATATATCCTTTCAGGCTTATGATATGCTAATGATCTTTTCAGATTCTATAACCTCTGCCTCCCTCTCATCTGCCTTCTGTTTGTCATTAACTGGTAGTTATAGTTTAATTGGACATTGTATTGGGCTTTTTGTGCCCTCATATATCTCACTAGGCTATCTGGTTAAGTTTTTACTTATTAGCCTCGTCCATCTTCTGCCAACACTCTTTCTGGGACGCTCTTGTTATTTAGTGCTGCTTTATCAGCTCAGGGTTTTACAGGCAAGAAAGATGTTGCGTGCTGCTCTTCAAACATGACATCACAGTTAGCATCATCACAGTGAGCAATGTTTTAGTTGCAGGTCATATAAAAGAATCAAGAACATGTTGATATCAGAATTTCTTACAGAACATAAAAAACAGAAATTTATACTAAACAAATAAAAAAGCTCAAAGCTCAAATAGTTTTAAATTGTAAATGGGATACAAATGTTAAAAATGTTAAATTGTTTGGAATAAAAATGAATAACAAGTTATTAAGCAAGTACATGACAGACCAGTGTTCAAAACAGTCTCCTTACATAAGTCTCCCCATTCATAAGGGTAAGTTTATAATGATGTATAATTTGAACCGCCTGGTCAGATTTCCTGAGAAATGTAAGTTTGCCAACATTTGAGTTCAACTTTATGTACTGAAGTACATAAAGTAATCTGCAAATTTATGTTTCAAACAGAGATGGCGGTAGAGAGTCGAAAGTTACAGATTGCAGCTAAAAAGAGGTTGTAATTTCACTATTAAGCACACTTATAAATTCAATTTAACTTATAAATATGAATTACTTTACATCTACAATCGATGTTGGGGTGTTGCACCAAACCTATGTCATATAAATTGTTGCTGTTTTACCACAGTGCATATCTGATGAAAGATGGACTTGTTGATACTGGACTGATTTTGCTTTTTTTGCCCAGTTGAACTCTGTTGCCCAACTGAACTTTAGTGGCATTTCTCACAGAAGAGTCAAGTCAAGTGTATGTACCTCCCAAGGCATGATGTCCACCCGGATCCTTGTCTCAGAAGGGGTGCGATATGTAGCTGTGTGCAAATGGCTGTACAAACATGAAGGCTGTTTTGATGTTTCTGTGGTCGTTGACATGGGAGGCCATCTCCTTGGGAGGTGAGGGGTCTTCTGCCCCTGAGTGACCTGTGACCTGTGTGAGCCCTTCTGCACTGATACAGGCTTTCAGCCCTAAGGGATTGGGGGGGATTGCCCTCATCTGTAAGTCTCAGTTCCAGGCTTTTCTTTTATTTCTGATGAATTCCTTGAGTTAAGGTTATATAAAAACATAAGTAGAAAAATATAAGCAACCAAAGAGTTTCTAAGAAGAAGAAAAAGTCATTACAAATATAAAAACAACTTTTAAAAGTTTTTTGGTGCTTAGTTCTTTATTTGCATGTTGTAATTCTGAATTTCAGAATAACAAATTGTTACTTGTCAATATGATAATGCATGGTATAATTGTTGTGGAAATTGTTGCATAATTGTTCTGTCTTTTACAACCAGTTGAAGAGCAACACAAGGGCAAGACTGCAGGTGCATTTTCAGCTGGCAGCACTTTTATAGCTTATTTCTTATGCCTCTCTGATGGAGAACAAAGGGGTGTAGTCATAATGTCACTAAAGCCATAAATATATGAGGAAAAATGCTCTGAAATAAACTTTGAAGTTCAATGCGGATTATTACTTTTTGATGTTCAGTGAATGTTCGTGGATGGAATGAACTTCTTGAGGGAGTGATAAACATGATGTCTGTGCCCCTTTTCCTCATTTCAGCCTTCCCTAAAGCTTTCAGCGCTATTATTCCTCTCTATCCCGACACGTGCAGATACAAGAGCCCTGCCTGGACCTCATGCGAATTCCCAAAAAGAGGATTTAACCCTCCAAAAATCAGCTGATCCACATTCACAAGAATCAAAACTCTTGTTTCATATGTGGCCAAGTTCGCCAACAAAAGACAAGGCTCGGCTAACAACTTAATGTTGTAGGAATGTTTCCGTAACGTTTCCTTTTGAACATCACAGGTCCAGTTTTTAGACGTTTTTCAATCGTTCCACTAACAACCTAGGAATAATTTTTTTGATATATGATGGATAACGTTGAAAAATGTTTTTCTAACGTTACTGCAAATTGCTGCCAGCGTTTTTGATGACTTGAGAACTTTTAGAGAACGTTGGCCAACGTTCTGAGAACATTTCCTGTTGGATTGGATTAGATAGGAAAGAAAAAAACAATGTTTGAAACAAACACGGAGCAATAAGTGCATATTTGTTTTTGCAATATTTTTGGTATAATTATATAATGCTTTAACTATTATTAATATTTGCTTTCGTTTGCTATCATTTCTGTAATGTTTTAACGACTGTTGTATATTATGCAAAGCAACTAATGTTTCGGTTTTGGAGAACCTATAGATTAATAGTTATCCCCTGGCGTTTGATATAACCAAGTATAATTGTGTTTATAATGTGCAAAAGCAAGCAGTTTTGTTTTCACATGAGATGATGCTTCATCAGACCATCACAGATCTGTATTCATGCACCTGCTCCTGTAAACGTTATATTATATCAATGGCTGTACTAACTACAATGATGTCTATTATGTTTCTCTGTGTGAGTTGTAGTTACATATATAGTTCTCTGAATCCCATGATGTGATGTGAAGACAACAAGCAAGCTCAGATATATTTTTTTTTGTAGAAAACGTTATATTTATTCGTACAAACATATGCACCCGATTTATATTCTGAGGTAAATACATAATAGAATAAATCTCTTTATATACAATAAAAATACAATAGAATACGATACGAAAGCAACAGGTTGAATAAATAAAAGAAAAAGAAAACCAAGATGATGATGATGATGATGATGATGATGAGAGCTGGTTAACTGTACTTCGTTATGGATCAGCCAGACAGAGGAGTTTCTTCGGGTCAGAATACATAATGCATAAGGCCAGATCTTTGTCTCATGACGGCTTTTCAGTCTATTGTCACGGCGTTGAAACTGAATTTGCACGCTCGTTTTTCTGCTTTATCGCTCTACAAATTGTAATATTGACTTTTCACCTTGGACTGCAAAGGCAAATCTGTCTTCGTTTAAATGATAATTTTCGCGTAATGGGGTTAAGGTCGTACTGCAAAGGGATGCAACGCGCTGGAAAAGTGCAACATACTGGAAACGAAACCATGCAAAACGTACAAAAATAAAAAACATTCTCATCTGTGAACTCGTTAAGGCAAACAGTGAATACCTAATGCTGTCTCTGTCTCTAAAAAAGTAACAGAAACATCCTCTTGTATTACACTACATACTTCTGCAGCTAAACAGACACGGGGATGCCTTCCTCTATTGGCTTAAAAGATACTAGGCACAAAGTTGTGGTAACTGTAAACTACATCAGTCTGCAGATATCCAAAATCGTCCATGGCCGCTGGGCTGCCCGGGTCTGAATTGCAATAAGACGGAGATGAAGACGAGGAGGACGCACTGGATGCCCAAGAGCAAGAGTCACTGTTGGGGCTCGGCGCGTCTCCAACGCAGCTCAGTGTCGGGAGAAGCAGCGATGGGTCCCTTGACTTGTTCAGGCGCTGGTCCGCGATCCTGATGGTCTCCGACAGCGCCCAGATGTAGTTGTGAGCGAAGCGCAGGGTCTCGATTTTGGTAAGCTTCGTGTCGTCGGGAAAAGCAGGGAGGACGCTTCTCAGGGTATCCAAGGCGTCGTTGAGGTTGTGCATGCGGTTCCTCTCGCGGTCGTTTGCCTTCATGCGGCGGTTTTTCTTTACTACGTGCACGGTGGCCTCGTTGCGAGCACGACCCCTGCGCCTCTTTTTCTGCTGGAGCTCGGCGGCGCCCTCCCGCAGGCTGTCGGCTGGGGACGCGGGTGGCTTTCCGCAAGAGGATGCGGGGGACGCGGCGTGGATGCTGCTGCGCGAGTCCTCGTCATCGGTGTGCGTAAAGGAGTAGTCACAGCTTGAGCTGTCCATGTCGGAGTACAGGGTCTCCATAGCGGTGGACATCGTGGACAACCTGGAGATAGATACATATAAAGAAAATGCATTAGAATATATACCAAAAGCAGTCCCAACGTGGCACTCCAGACTCTGTGCATGCAGGATCGGGGCAGTTTCGGGTGGCAGATACACACCTTGTGAGGGTGGGAGATGAAAGCGGGTGTTGGAGAGCCTGCGCGGCGGCAAAGTTCTGCAGATAGTTTGTGTTGGAGTTAAAGGCACGCGTCTGTCTTGCTCTTAACCTTCAATAAGCTCGTGTGAGCCAGTGAGCATGGCACACGACCGGCCTCACACACCTTATATACCCTGGTGAGACAATGGACGTGCCCCCCTCGCTTTGGCATTTTTGTGAAGGATGAATGAATGGTTTGCATCAGGTCTGCCCCGTGCCGCACGACCATCTCATTAGCATAATTTATGCCCGTTGTTTGTTCGCCCTCTGAAGCGTGCCTGTAATCACCGCCGACCAATCAGAGAGCAGGAGAGCTGCCCAGCCACGCGAGCAGAGCTGTTGCTATCCCTCCAGAAAGGACCAAAGTCTTCACATTAAATGTGTGGAGAAACCGAAAAGAGGACAAGTGCCTATAAAGCACAGAGCACGAAGGTAGAAGTTTTAGATCCACACATCTGTGCATTGTAAAAGTGCACGGCTCTTTCAGACGTCTTTTAAAAATACATGCATTTCTTTTTTTTTCCTATTCTGTATCTCATATTCACCTGTGTGGGTATGATGGCAATTATTATTGTAGACTGCTGAGGTAGTTTTACTATACAAAAAGCCTTTACGCAAAGCCTAATATATATATATATATACATATATATATATATATATATATAACAAAAGATGAATATGCTATCTGTCATTGTTAGCTGATGACATTTTAATGGTTGTATGAACTAGTTTATTGCAGTGTGTAAACAGTTATGTTGTCTGCGTCAGCGCCTGAACTTTATTACTGGGGAAATTCATAATGCTCTCCATTCCCCATTGCTGCTTTCAGCGCAGACCTTTTGAGTTATTACAGCCCACAAGGTGAAAGAAACAGTTCAAACTGCTCCCACAGTGCCTTAAGTTTTATTTAAAGACATCTTTATGAGACAGCCGTACAATTGTTCATTAATTATTCAATTTATGCAACTCGCCCCTCTTTAGAAAAAAAATGAAGGGGGCACTATTTAGAAATAGTTTGGGGAGAGACCCGCGGCGCCTTTCTCCTTGCGGTATTATGGCGATGGGGCACAGTCATTTATAAATAATTACACAATGTTTAGAGTTTTCAGGCATGTATGATATATCAAAGCGATTATAAGGTGAATTGTCCCATTGTGCGCCTCTCCTCTCTCTTCTTTTCAGCTCTATACGGTTTGTACCCCGTCCAAATTCTGCGCCTCTGAGCTTTTGTCACTCATTTTTCTCGGCCTGCGACTCTCCAATAGCATTATTCTTATTCAAATAGTCCCAGCGTGAACAAAAACACCCGGCTTTTGAGACACGTTTGTGCTTTCCCTGGCGTGAAGAGAGGCACAAGTGCCCGGACGCATAATTTCGGACACATAAACTGTTATTGAGTCATAAAGATGTGAAGCATTTGCAAACGAGATCCTTTGCATGGACGTATGGAATAATGGCATGATATTTGGCGTTTAACTTTTCGTTCACTGTCAGTTTTATCCTCTTTCTCTAGCTATGTGCTCTTTAGGTTACGTTTTTATGGCGAATGCATACATTTTAAAGCCCCTCCGATCCAGGTCTAGACTGGGGTGATGGGGGAGAGATCGATTTTACTATTACAACACCAACCTGCCAGTAATAACTTCAAAGAGGAGAAACAGCTTGCATGCCCATTTTGCTTCCAGTCAGGGCATTAGTCCTCTGGTTTGGACATGCACTTATTGCTCTTATAAAGTCATAAAAAAGTGATTGTTTTACAGTGTTACTTAACATTATTTCCACAGAAGTGATGGATGGCTCAGGGCTTTTTCTCCAGAAAGGGGAGGTGGGGAGGAAGAGGATTTTGCCCACAGCTGAGAGATGTTGCCAAGGAGATTGTGACAGGATTAGACACAAGTGCACGAGACCTGATTGCATTTCAATAGCAGAAACACGTGAGAAAATGAAACAACTGCATTACTTAAAGAGGGTCGGATCTGAACCCTGAAACAGTGGCGCACACTTTAAAAGTGCTGCACTTTATACAAGAAGCGCGCAATCGTCGGTATACACGCACAAGTTAAACAGAGCTGCTGTTTTAAGAGCAAGAATAAGCGACAGATAAAGAAAGAGAGAGAGAGAGAGAGAGAGGGAGAGGGGGATGACGCTGAACATTTGCATGGCAGGTGTAGAAAATTGTGTCAGTATTATATATGGTGAAAGGTGCATTCGTCTTTTCCGACCCGTGGCCTAATACTGCTGCTTTGGCCTGGCGAGTGACGTGTGGGACAGACTTCTCTTTATTCTCTGTGAGAATAGCCTTTTAATTTGTTTTATATCTATTTATGCAATTCGAATTAAAATTCAATTTTGCATTTGGCCCAGCATTAATCCCCGGGTATTAACGCGATTACTGTTCGCAAAAGATCTTTGAGTCAGAAAGTCTGATAGAAGTTTTCACATGGTAATCCCCGGAATAATCCCTTCCCCTGGCGCTGCGGCAGGATCGGGGCAAGGGAACCTTTTCTCCCCGTCCAGAATTCAAGCAGGGCAGAATAGGGCCATTACTTTTGAATGATAATTAATTCCTTACTCCAGTGCTTCAATTGTACGGGGATACCACACCCCAAATAAGAAAATCACCCCCACCACCTTGTGAAGGCATCACAATAAAAGACTGAAAATAAATTCTAGTGTTACAATGTTTGAAGGCAGCAGCAACTTTGTCACTTGCTTTCTCAGATAATGTCTGAAGTCTAAACTTAGCAAACTCAGTGTTTTCAGTTCACAGTGCATTACAGTTTCTGGAATTAAAATGATACCAAAGTTAAAGTATTGACTTCTTTCTTTCTTTCTTTCTTTCTTTCTTTCTTTCTTTCTTTCTTTCTTTCTTTCTTTCTTTCTTTCTTTCTTTCTTTCCTTTTCAATAAACCTTTTTTGTAACCTAAAATTGTATAATATTTATTCATTGACAAAAGCAAAATGTACTTTTATACTTTTAGTATAAAACTGTTAAATTGAATGACCGTTTATTTTACTATTATTATTGTTGTTATTATTTTGGTTAATGTCTACACTGCATGGAGTAAAAAGAAGTTTCAAAACTGAAATGCATTAATTTTAACAGAAAGCTTCAAACATTACACTTACACATTTAGATTTGTTTAATGTAATCTAATTATTTGTCAAATACACCTGTAATGTATTTTGTGCATGGTTTGGGATTTCGTAACAGGTGCTATTATCAAAATGCAATGGAATCTCATTACAGGCTCTGCGAATGTAAATTTTAGTCTCTCATTGTAAGTCGGACACATAATGTACCAGTTCGTGAACCTTGTACTATCAATCAGATGTCCAAGTCTAAATACAAACCCTACGGTGGGGCATTCACTTGTCCTCATGTGTTTGTGCAAGGGCATAATTTACCTCTAGTTTACCCTGCATCAGTGTTAACAATGAGAGCTGTGTCTCTGAAGACTTTATATTTTAAAGTAACCCGGGCAACTATTTGGTAAAATGAAAAGAAGCTTTGCACAAGCCACATCACTGTTAAAAGGGAGGAAGCATACAACGATTCCCTGACTAATGATAAGTTCATACACCTGACCTCACCAGACTGCTCCCTGCTTTAGGCTTTTAGTTTTTTTCTGGCGTTACTGTTTTTCTTGCAATTTTTCAGGTCAATGTGTTATTTCGTGCATTTTTGCCACATTTTGCAACAAGCATTGTTCATCAATACATATCCATCTGTTGATCAAAATGTGTCATGGCTTTTTTACATTTTATATTTTTTCTGTATGTGGATGTGTGGTGCACCCACTCCAACAACCTGATGAAACATAGGTTTGGGTGATGGCATCACTTGAAGGTGTTCAAATCAGCCATATGGTTTTGAGTGCAATAACTTGAATCTCTAGCCAACAATGGAGTAATTGAGAAGGGAAAGGGGCCTGAGCTTGACTCGACAAAGCTGCAAAAACTCCTTTCACCCTAATGAAGCTGTTGTCTGGAGATTCTGTGTGGGGTTGGGAGGCTGGTGGTGGACGTGATTTGTCATACAATCTGAATCTTTAGGAGGGCTGGAGAAAGACCTCCTCTCCATATGTCTGCTTATTTTGCATCTGAAAGCTACCTTTGGCGAGGGCAGGGGGAGAGGGGGAAGCAAAGTTGAGGGCTGCAGCTCAGGAACCGGGTTTCTCTTTCCATCCGCTCTGAGAGCACTCAGATCAGCACTGGAGAAGGGCTTTACTCTCCAAATCTTAAAGCTGCAGAGGAGAAATATATTTGAAAACAGTGCGCTGGTTGAAACAAAACATTGGGCGTCACCCTGTTACTTAGCACAATAAAATTCAATTACGGTAGCTTTGCTTACAAGGGTTTAGTTTTTCTTTCCTGGTTGGTTAAGGGATGTTTCAAATAAGTCAATCACAGAAATGAAAAAATAAAATGTTCACTATTTTTTTCACAAAGTCATTGTTGCAGAAAGTAATTAAATTAAATAGAGCATTAGTATGTCCAAATCAAATGGAAGTATCTATAGTTGAAGTAACAGTTGAAAGCACATGGGAATGTCAGCACTACTGAGTTAACTGTGATTACTAGATAACATAATGCAATTAACTTCTAATTAATGTTTAGAGCTCACATCATATTCCTCTACACTTTAATACCAATAAATCAATGCAGTGTTCCCAGCTCACAATTTTAGGTTGTAATTACTTTTTCCTTGTCATAAGTAGCAAAATGTTAAAAATGTTGTTTAAGGAACTGTTTTTTTAGATGTTGCATTAACATCATTGCTTGGTTATAAGAAAATTCTGTAACTTTTTTAAATCGTTCCACTAACTACTTAGGAATAAAATATATAACGTTAAAAACATTCTACTAACATTACTGCAAGAATGTTTTTTGATAACTTTGGGAAAACTGTTGGACAAGGTTAGCCAACGTTCTGAAACCATTTCCTCTTAGCCGGGTTACTGAAACACAGGTGTAATGGTCTTATTACATCTCTTTCTGATTTATTTCATTTTCTTGGACAGATTTTTGTATGTTTTCACAAGTCTTTGCTGTCTGCAGCATTTTTCTTGTTAAGATTGTGTGTGTGAATTGCACTGGCCTCCAGGGTTTCCACATGCACAAAGAGTGCACCAGAACTTAAAACTAAGAAACTGTAAAAGGGTTTTTCAATGAGGCTGACGTATAGCAATGGCCAAACTTCACGCACAGGGAAAGAGTGAGGATAAAGGACTTGGGTTTGATTAAATGAAAGCCGCTCTCTGTATTACATGGGGGCCATGAACTTGTGACTGTGAGGACATCTGCAAGCATTCTCTCTTTTTTAATATCAAGGTTAATGCGATGAGCGCTCACACTCTGCAAGAATGTGGGGCAGACAGAATGAAAATGTCCCCAAGGACCATCCTTATTTTGGGTTGTGCATGATGCAAACCCTATCCAGCATGCTCAGATATTTGTGGACATCTGCCCATGCTCATCAGCATGCATGGCTTTAGTCCGAGGGTATCTGACCTGCCTGAGCAACAATGGTGAGACAGTCTGATCTATAGCACTCCACTGCATTTCCCTTTATATGCTTGTGAAAGAAAAGCTTTTAAAACTTGCTGTTAACGCTACACAACGGCAACAAAACTGGAAAGGTTTCCTTCATTTCCACATATAAGCTTTATTTGTCCCATATTATTTAGCATAAGGGGGCTGTTAAAGGTTTATGTTGGGACACGATTATGAAATACTGACTCATTCTGCTACATGCTTTTAATACTCTTTAATGTAGTGTTATAATAAAGTGTAATTGTATTTATTAAGACAATGATAATGATACAAAAATGAAGCAACAAGCCAACAATATTTTAACAACAACAAAACAATAACAACAACAACAACAACATTAAGTGTATTCTTCTTCTTCTTATTATTATTATTAACTTGAATACTTATTTATGTATTCGGTTGTGACTGCGTTACTTTATTGTATATATATGTATATATAAATATTACGTTTAGCACCTTTCGTTTCAGCAGCTCCTTTAAACATTTAATGTATTACAGTGAAAACGTTTAAGATGATGAAAAAATTAAACAATTTTAAAACTGTAGGTATAGCGATGATGCTTTTTAAAACATAAAACAGCAGGTTTTAATTCACTGATAGTATCACAGAGGACATTATAGGGATCACAGGGACCTCTTGTGGCCGTATGTTGTAAATGCTTCTGCATGCTGTCCAATACGTGTCTCAACAAAAGTGTTTTAAAATCATAACTGGGGGGAAAATATCTTAGCCGAAGCAAGAAAATTACAGGTTATTGATCAAATGAAATGAATTACTGATTTAAAAAAGGTGTGTTTAAAATGTTTTATTGTATTTTTTGTATTTAAGAAGGGGACGTAACATTTCTAATTAGAAACGCCTTGTAACCAAAACCAGTTTGATTTATAAATGTTAACTTTGTGCTTCAAAAATGTTTCCAAACTTTTTGGTTTTTTTTTTTTTTTTTGCGCACGTCGTCTTCAGACTCTTAATTTGAAGTCACCGTCACCGGAAGTGGTGTTTAGTAGCCGGCTTCACGTTTTGTAGCTCGGCGCCTGAATACGCAAAATAACGCGTTAATTTACTCCGTTTAATATCCTATTTACTCCGCCTCAAATCATGTTTTATCACGTATGTAACGTATGCATATATAAGCATGTAACTTATTGTAAATATATCGCAAATATTAATGCGTACTGTTGTTTGCGATAGATCTCTTTGGAGCATGAGATTCTCCTCCATCCGAGATACTTCGGGCCGAACCTGCTCAACACGGTCAAACAGAAACTTTTCACAGAGGTGGAGGGCACCTGTACGGGGAAGTAAGTAACCAGGAGGGTGGAGATCTTTTCTCGACTTCTTCTCTGATGTTCATCTCTGTCTCTTCGGTTTCGCAGGTATGGTTTTGTCATTGCGGTCACTACGATCGATAACATCGGGGCTGGTGTGATACAGCCTGGCAGAGGTTTTGTGTTGTACCCCGTCAAATACAAAGCCATCGTGTTCCGTCCGTTTAAAGGAGAAGTGGTGGATGCTGTTGTCACCCAGGTTAACAAAGTACGAGTTGTGAAGAAAGTTCACTTGTGTTTTCATTATAAAGTTTCCAGCTCTACGTGGTTCAGACCTTATTGCAGGATAATGATTTCTGAGTGAACAGACACAACATTCAGGATATCTGCTTGACAGAGTTCATGTGCATAAATGTCCAGCGTTAAGATTTTTTTTTCTTGAATGCTCAATGAAATTTTTGCATATGCATCATTTATCTCTTTCTTTTCACAGGTGGGACTCTTTACTGAAATCGGCCCCATGTCTTGTTTCATTTCCCGCCATGTACGTTTTCCATAAGAATAGTTTTTTTTTTTAAGGTTTACTTTGTCTTTACATGTTTAAATTATGTTTGAAACATTTATAATTTCTTATATGCTTCGCTGAGGAGCGTCACAGCCAGACGTGTAACTGTCTGAAACTATAACGTGCTATTCTGTCAAATTAATTGTAGAGTTCATATGTAACATTTCTTAAAGTAATATCACAATCACATGTCTGTTTAAAGCCATTTAACAAAGTGTCATGTTTTTCGACACCTGTCATTTCTCTGTTTAGTCCATACCTTCTGAGATGGAGTTTGATCCAAACTCAAATCCTCCCTGCTATAAAACTGTTGATGAGGTAAGACTCTGTAAATCACCTTTAAGAAATGTTTGGTTGAGCAAAACTGTTATTTAAATCCTACAAATATGACCATTTAAATTTGTTTTTTCAACAGGACATCGTGATCCAACAAGATGATGAAATTCGACTGAAGATTGTGGGAACTCGAGTGGATAAGAATGATATTGTGAGTATCTTTAATGTTGGATCAATTTGGATGTTGTTTTTTAACCAAATGATATTTCATATGTAATCTTTTTCAATCTATATTTTTAGTTTGCTATTGGATCTCTTATGGATGACTATTTGGGTAAGTATTTTGTGTGATGCAAGCTAGTTCTGTCACAATTGTAAAATGTAAATAATTCATACTGTTTACTTGTAAAATGAGCACACTGTTAACTAATTAATCATATTAATTAAACAATCATATAATTCTTACAACAAAAGCTTAAAAATAGGTCAGATTTTCTTCCTTCATTTATTGCTAATGTATGTTGTCTGCATATTTTCTAAAAACAAATGTCGTTCTTTTAGGTCTTGTCAGCTGATTCTTCAGCCAAGGATATGGAGAATATGACACTTGCTGTAGTGATGCGACATATATTTTGTTATGTATATACTGTAATTGTGTGCTTATGCATTAGAGGTTATGTTGTTGTTGTTTTTTTAGTCCTCCTTTTTATTCTGTTCTTTAAACCCTTTGTTTTGGTATATCTGCAGTTTTCATTGTCTAACACTCACTTGTGGATCGGCTTCATGTAAAATGGACACAAAATGCATGCTAGCAGTGATTCTGAATGATGGAAAGACTTGAAAATTAGCCGAGACTGCAGAGAAAAGCGTATATTTCATTAGCAGGACTTTTAGGGAAAGCACTGTCGTTCATCACATGCTTTCAGAATGATTCAATTACATTATTACATTAGATCATTTTAAAATAGTTTTTTTATACATTTCAATCTGTCCTCTGGACATGTGTTTTGTAATACAACACCATCACAGAATGATCACCTCTGTATTTTCTTATTTTGCAAAAAACAAAAACAAAGTCTGTTATGAATGTGTATTGTTTTTTTTAATAAGGCAACAAGGTCACAAAACATGGTCACTGCCAAACTTTTGTATCACTTTTCTTTACATTTCTAACTCTTAGTAACATTGAACTGGCAAGCCTCCCAAAATATGTTTCTACACATTTTCTATTGACTAAATTCCAGTTAACCTTAAATGTTTTTCCACACAAAGCCTAATAAATCACAGGTAAACTTTTCCAATTGATAAGCCTAATGAAAGTTTAGTGAGTTTGCTGAGGTGAACATAAAGTTTAAACCACCATCTTACTGGAAAGGATGTTATATAAAAGTAAGAGCAACTACACAGCAGGCATTTAAACATGCACTTCAGTGTCAGAGGTCTAGTGTATAATAAACAGATTTCAGGACTGTAGTGTTCATAAAGGTAACTGCATTAAGCATCTAAATATAATAGTTTAAAGTGATGTGTGAACATATACCAACATCACGACCTCTTGAGTCTAAGAAGTCTGTATTTCACAAGAACTTTAAAACGTGAGCTTGTAAGACGAAATATAAATGTTTTACTATTATTATGTAAATGAGCTTGTCATGAATTGAGTTGTTCAAATAACATTAATAATATGAAATCGTTTAATAATAACCACATTCCTTCGAAAGCGACATTTGACAATCTGCCTGCATATTAAAAAAAAAGGCACACAAATATAAAACCTCGACAGCGCCAACAACTTTAACTTTTAACACGCCCCTTGCGTATTATTTCTGCGACGAAACGAGCCCTTACGTCAGAGCCGCGCGCCCGCGTTCCTCCTTTCTCTCGTCCTGAAGATGGCGGCAGGGGTGAGTAAAATGGGAGAAAGACGCCGCGCTTGTTATCGCAGCGCATCTCCATCCGCGATCGTTTCAATCGTTTCCCCGATGAGCCTCATCGTCATCCGGGCGTGTTTGATGGCCTTTTCTCGGGCTGCTGGAGCGATTATTTATTTGATCGCTTCTCCCGCACCCCTTTACGCGGTGGTCACCGCTCCTCCGTGCCACGTCTGCCCTGCAGTGTGCGCTGTATAAAGCTCATGTGTGTGTGTGAGGTGTAGTCGTTTATGATCGTAAATCTCATACTTGAGCTCTTGTTCAGGTCAAGAAATGGTAAAATAAACCCAAGGAGGTGAGAAGGTACAGCCATTGTGGGAGTCGTGAAGATCAGTGTGATATGAAGTGTTGGTTTTCTTCTATGATGGTTACTGCGATTTCACTCGTTTTAGTAACGGGATCTCGGCTAGAAGTTTTCAGCTTCATTCATGGTGGCTGCAAATGTGGTACCGCAGCATCATCCGTATTTTGATGCTTTTTCCATGGCATCATCCAAGCTTTCATTTGAAGGCACTTCTTGAACTAATTTAGCGCTGGCAGTGCAGTCAGCTGTGCCCATCCCTGGCAAAGTGCTGCGTAATGCTGTGTGAACGGGCATTAGTTAAAAAAAGTCACATTTCCAAGTTCCTGTAAAGTCAAGAGTTGTAAGAAATACAGAACTGCATTACTTTCAGTGAGTTGAAATTGAGCCATTGTCTGTTTGCAGACTCTCTTCACATACCCGGAGAACTGGAGGGCCTTTAAGGCTCAGATTGCGGCCCAGTACAGCGGAGCTCGTCTGAAGGTTGCGAGCACCCCACCTGCTTTCAGCTTTGGGCAGACGAACCGATCCCCTGCTTTCCTTAACAACTTTCCTTTGGGCAAGGTCAGTATTCTCAAGTTTTGTTCGGTGTGCTTGACTCTTGATGTAGGATCAGTTTGTTCATTCTCCTCATGTTTCTCCAGGTTCCTGCTTATCAGGGTGATGATGGCTTCTGTCTGTTTGAGAGCAATGCCATTGCACACTACTGTAAGTATGGTTTCTGCACGCACTGATTTATGTTGATGCTTCTGGTTAAAACGTGTTTGTGATGATAGTAATAACGGAGGCGTTTTTTCATGTTAACGTTCATGCATCATTCTGACAGTGAGCAATGATGCCCTTCGTGGCAGCACCCCACAGGCTGCTGCCCAGGTGCTGCAGTGGGTCAGCTTTGCTGATTCTGAGATCATCCCTCCAGCTAGTACCTGGGTGTTCCCTACCTTGGGTATCATGCAGTTCAACAAACAGGTTGGTTTTATGCATGACTAAGTTTCCACTGGTGCGTCAAAACATCACAATGGCAGAGCTTTGGAGAGTAAGTACGTTAAAGGTAGAACATGCCCTCTAAATCCACCTGAATCCTTTTAGAAACTATGCTTGCCTGAAGCTTGCAGCTCTTGGCAGATGCATGGTGTTTTTTTTTTCTTCATTTTGCATTAAATAAAAGAAATTTTAGCCCCCTTATTGTCAGTGATTTTTCTTTTATATGCCACTGCCAATCCCATTATCCACCTCTAGAGCAAGGTGCGTTTAACCTTTGTCTACAATGCACCAGTGGAAACATGCTGTCACTGAATTTCGATATTTATCTGTCATGAATTGCTAAGTTGTGCCTCTTCATTGTTTAAGATCACTCTGTTTTGTATGTAGGCCACAGAACAGGCCAAGGAAGAGGTGAAACGAGTTCTTGGCGTCCTGAATCAGCACTTAAACACTCGCACTTTCCTGGTTGGGGAGAGAATCAGTCTGGCTGACATCACTGTTGTCTGCTCTCTGCTGTGGCTCTACAAACAGGCAAGTCGGCATTATCTTGTGAAAGTGACTCAGCAGGAGGCAACAGATTATTCTAATTGCAGAACCTCTTTAATCAAACCTTGAAACCCAGAGAAGTAAAGGATTACGAGTTCATGTGAGGTCAAGTTTAGAAGAGATGTTAAATATGTAAGGGTTGTCATGGCAAGTAAGCAACTTTTTTTTAAAGGTGTGCACAAAGCAGTTTCAAAATTGACGCAATTACGTTTTTATCTAGTAATTCTTTAGCTGATAAAGCCTTGAAATATACGTTACTTATTCATATATCATATACAAATTACTTATTCAACATTTCTTCAGGTTCTTGAGCCTTCTTTCCGTCAACCCTACCCCAATGTCACTCGCTGGTTTGTCACCTGTATCAACCAGCCTCAGTTCAAGGCTGTTTTGGGAGAGGTCAAGCTCTGTGAGAAAATGGCCCAGTTCGATGGTAAGTTTCTCAAAGATCGTAACAAGGTACCTTTGTTTCTGTAAAGATACTGAACGTCGCCAGGAGTGGCTGGTTGTAAAGACAGTGTAGGGGTGCAGAACCTTATCTGTAGAGCAAAACTGATTTAAAAGAGTACCACAGGGTTGTTTAATATCGTTTAAATTGACAAGCCTAGTGAATAATTGCTGTCACTGACCAACTGGTGAATTTTCATGGTTCTTACCAAGTTTAAGATGCCTAAATATTAAGACATTGTTTATCTGTGCACGGCAAATGGGTTTAAATGGCATTTTATGGCATTTTACGGTCTGCACATTTTAAAGACCATGCATAATTCTAGTTATAAACCAATATAGTGACCAAGTCCAAAGAGATTTTGCTATCTTGTGTTTCTTTTTGCTGTTGAGCTTTGTAATGTAATTTTTATTATGAAAGGATGGTTCATTCTGAAGTTTGTCTTACCCAAGATTGTCATTCATATAGCCAAGAAGTTTGCGGAGATGCAGCCCAAGAAAGAAACTCCTACCAAAAAGGAAAAGGGTATTAAAGAAGGAGGGAAGCAGCAGCAGCAACAGCAGCAGGAGAAAAAAGAGAAGAAAAAGGAGGAAAAGAAGGCCGCCCCTGCTGAGGAAGAGATGGATGAATGTGAGGCTGCGTTGGCTGCCGAGCCGAAAGCAAAAGACCCATTTGCTCACCTTCCAAAGAGGTACTGATGCACCTCTGCTTGTGTTAGTCCAACAGCCAATTTGAAATGGTCTGTTTAGAACTCAAATCTTAATGTTTCTCACTGCCCCTTGCTGTTAGTTCCTTCGTCATGGATGAGTTTAAGAGGAAATACTCCAATGAGGACACCCTGACCGTGGCGTTGCCTTATTTCTGGGATAACTTTGACCGCGAGGGCTTCTCAATCTGGTATGCCGAGTACCGCTTCCCTGAAGAGCTGTCCATGACCTTCATGAGCTGTAATCTTATCACAGGTATGGTCTGGTCACAGTGACACTTTAGTCTTGTTTGTTCAGTATTGAGCATTAAGGAATGTAAACAAGTTTTTTCGAGCAAGTTTTTGTTTAATAATGAGCATTCAGGAACGTGTCAAGAATGTTGATTCAGTGGAATGCAACATTTCTATCTTGCGCAAGAGTTGATCAGCGCAGTGTTTTATGGCACGTGTGAGTACTCAATGCTCTTCTCCTCAGGAATGTTCCAACGACTTGACAAACTGCGCAAGAATGCATTCGCCAGCGCCATCCTCTTCGGTACCAACAACGACAGTTGTATCTCTGGTATCTGGGTCTTCAGGGGCCAGGAGCTTGCTTTTACTGTAAGTAATTTGCATATTCATCCCTGTTATATTTCCTGTTGAATGTTTGTTTAGGGTTCAAGATGGGGCATGGATGGACTAAGTGATAGCTCCGCCCCAAACTCAGGCTATTGGTTGAGGCAGTGTTGCTCTGTCAGGGTGGTCAGGATGTTCAGACAAACAGAGCATGTTTTGATAGTGCCACAGAGTCATGGGTGGTTCTTGCTTTTGCCATCTGTGCCATTAGTTTTAGTTACATTCCTGTGTGATCTCATCTAGATCACATTTTAAAAACTGCCTGACAGATTAGATGCTTTCATTCCAAGTGAAAGCTCATCTCTGCCAATATATGACATATGGCAGAAAAAAAACATTAAATGAATTATCTGCTTTGAATTTCAGCCAATTCTTAGTAACAACCAAACAGTCAATCCTGACATGGTGTTTAATGATTAACTGAAAATCTTTCATGGAGAAGCATTTAAAATTCAGCTGAAAACCTAATTGTCAAAAATTTGAAACATTTATTAAAACCAGAATGTTCTTGGTCTATCAGTACCAGCATATCATAGGAGCATAGCTGCTGTGATATCTGTACAAGATGTGCTTTCCATATATTTTAATGTCAGGCTGTCAGTTCAACTGGAACGGTCACTTTCTTGAAGCTAGTCAGTGTAGGTGGACGCCAGCGTGGCCATGTTGCATGATGTCCCTTAAAATCAAGCTGTTTTGGTACTGTTGAAATGCCAGTGACAGCAATTGTAATGTCTTGTCCTAAAACATAGACTAATAGATTGGAGAACTATCTTGACACCTAAAAAATAAATATCCTGACCAGTGTTGATCAGTTAAATAATTGGGAGGTGTTATTGTTTTAATACAAATATTTGAGAGCACAATGAGTAATGATATTTCCAGTGAAATCTAAATGTTTATCTGTTTTTCTCATCTCAGCTGAGTGACGACTGGCAGATCGACTACGAGTCGTACACTTGGCGCAAGTTGGATGTGGACAGTGAGGAGTGCAAAACCATGGTGAAGGAGTACTTTGCATGGGACGGTGAATTTAAACATGTAGGCAAACCCTTCAACCAGGGCAAGATTTTCAAGTGAGAACTTGCGCCCAGTATTTATCAGAAACGATGGACATGAAACCAGTTTGAGAATCTCATGTACAAGGTTGTGCTGTGATGGATGGAAGATTTCAGTTGAGAAAAATAAAAAATCTTTTCCACAGTCCTCCTTCTGAATGTGTTCTTTTGTTCAAAGGTCTGTAATAATCCATTTAAATAAAGCTGAATAAAGTGAATTTATGGTTAAGAATGAACAAAAATCAGGTGTTGAGCAAGTATATAACAGATGTGTTTTAAAATGGTCTCCTTGCCTTACCCCCATTTGCAACAGTACATTTATAATGATTTATTAATGGAGCTGTTGGAAATACAAGTTTGGCTTAATTTGAGATCAACATGGGTACATGTAAAGTAACCTGCAATTTTATTCAGTTTTATACTAAGTTTCACAGAGATGGCAACTGGCAAAAGTTATGGACCGCAACTTTTAATAATTTGTTTCTGAATGGGGCAAAAGGGCCTTGCTTGTGAACTAGGACTGTAGCAGCTACAAAGAATAGCTTTCAAGCAGTTTTTGGAAACTTAAAGTGACGTTTGGAAAAACTAAGTTTTGGAAAGGCTAAAGGTATAATTTGTTTTCTAATATGATACTGGCTTTAATGTTCCCACAAAGTATCTTTTTCCTATGCTTAATGATTTCCAGGCATCTAAGATAAAGCAAACAAATTATGTTCTCAAAATCTGGAAATCATTGTAACTCTGGGAACAAAATGGCGCCTCAGCCATGTAATTAAGAAGGTTTGCATGTTTTGATGTTGGCTTTTGAGAAGCCATATCATGCATTAATCCACCAGATGGCGCCCGAGATTGCGAATCGAGCTTCAGTTTGAGGGAAAGTTTGAGTTTGTTTTATACTTTTGTGACTGATTACTTTCAGAATTGGTGTTTACTTTTGAGGCAGTGTTACATGAATAGTATTAATTCATGCACCACCCTGAAATATTTCTGCAAACTGCACAAACACTAGTCAAAGTGATTTCTGATATCCTCATGTATTCATGTTTATTCCCATGAAATACATGCTGGCCTCTGGAGTCTATGCTTTTGTTAATATATTATATATGCTTGTTTTTTGGGGCATGTAAACGTCTGTTTTCACGAGTTTTTATTTACAAGTCTCTTGCCATAGGGCTTTAAGTCACAAAATTGTCTTAACTTTACATATAAATTATTGCAAACAAAACTGACTGTTTGACTGCAGGCTGCTTGCACACCTTGTCGTCTTTATTTCCTCCTAGTGTGTTTATCTGGCTTTACATGCACACAGAGACATTTTTGTACATTTCTCATTAGTGATGGGAACTAATTCGTACACATTCACCAACAGTGTGCACACACTTGTGTTTGCATAAGAGCATGCTACCTTGACATGTCGGTTGCCACACCTCAAGTAAGACTGTGCAAACTTAAAACTGAAGCAAAAGAGCCACACCTTGCCAATAGGTGTATCTCTTAACTTATCCATTTTTCTTTCCGAAGCTTGATTTATTTAATACCTTCGAATCCAGTCACTAATCCTCTACGTCTAAAAACAGACGTTGATATGTGTGGGAGAGGTTAAAAAAATGACCAGACAGACTGCAAGTACATGAGACAGACACATGGGGGAGCAACGTGATGGAACGAGGCCCTACGAATGAACGATTGGCATTGAATAAATTTTGCAAGTACGCCCACTTCGAGTTGTGCAAATGTTGTTTTAGATGTAGCGCCATAGTTACTCTGATAAAATCCGTGTTCTGTTGCTCAATGGTAAATATAGGGTGTGGTTTGAGCTCTGGTAAGCCTGGCAAACTGTTTGAAAGGTGGATGTGCTGACCTCACTTAACCTTGTAAATGCCCTGTGTGTGGTGTGTGTGTATGTGTGTGTGTGTGTGTTATCACGAGATTGGCAAGAATTTGTCACGCAGTAATAGCTGATTCACTTGCATGACTTTGAAGAGACCCGGCATTGATTTTACTCGTGATCTCTTGCATAAAAGCACTTCTTTGGCCTCTCACTGACATTTTTGCATGTCAGGAAGATATTACTAGTTCCTGGACTGCTATGTTAGTATCCAGCACTTTGTTTTTTTGGTAAATACGACCAGGTTGGGGTCCTTAATGTCATTTATTCTCTTGAAACATGATCAAATGCAGGAAAATGCATTTCCAGCTCACAATTTTTGTAAGAATGTTTCCCTGTTGGTTCCTGTAAGTAACAAAAATGTTAAAAAATGTTGTTTTGATGTTATTTTAAGACATTGTATTAACATTCACTTTTTTAAAATTCTGTAATGCTTTTAAAATGTTTTGCTATCTACTTAAGAAGAAACTTTTTGACATATAACATTAATAAACATTCTATTAACGTTGCTGCAAGAATGTTTTTGATAATGTTAAGAGAACTTTTAGAGAATGTCAGTAAACGTTCTGAGAATGTTCCCTGTTAGCTGGGTTTGTAATCCTTTGATTCTAGGTTTTTGAAGCGTTAAAATGGTCAAGGGAAAGGGTGGGTGAAATATGATTTGAGTTAGGAAATGCACAGAGATTTGAGAGTGTGGAGCTCGAATGCCTTCCAGAAACCCCCCCTTGTTTTGTATTGGTTCTGAGACTTTGGAGTTAAAAAGGGTCAAACTAAACCAGCTTCTAGAACAATACGTGCTGTAATGCCAACAGTAACACTATACTAGTTCTGCCAGCTCCCCTTGAAGTTCCCCTGAGCTTTCTCGCTCTCTTGCTGTTTTTCCTGCCCTGGCTTTTCCTTTAGCTCCCATCACATGATTCTTTCCCGATTGATTTACCTGGAGTAACCTGAGGTGTTGTGTGTATTCAGTTAAGGTCTGTCCCATTTGAAGAAAAAGCTTGATATGCCTTTGTTTGGAATCTGTTCCACACATCTGGAATGCGTGAGGAGTTGCAGCGGTTGGAAAAGCGATGTGCTCTAGAGAGGACGATTTAGCCTCAGTGCAGTATTTGGAGAGTTTCATAACATTGCTGGTCGCTTCGGTAACTCTAGAACGCTGCCACAAAGCAGTGTCACAAAAAGTGTTACCTTATATACAGGACGTTTCTTGGCAACAATGAGTCATTCGTGAAGCCTCAGATCAGTTGAGGAACTCAAGAACGGAAACCAGGCTATGAAAGTGTATCTTTAATGAAACTGGTTGGTGCTACAGTGCTGATATGGGAATTTTCCCCTGGAGTCAGTCACCACACTCATCTGCCAGGAAAAAATAACCACACTAGTTTGCAATCAGGCTCGACACAACTCAGCACGTCTTCACTAATGGTCAACCAAATAACTTTCGTATGTTGGTTTTATACTAAACCACAATTTAATCTAACAAAAAAAGTAAATGAGGATGTTCTTCTAGTGTTGAACATCAATTATGATGTTTCTCAGATGAACTGTGGGGACGGTTATTTAAATGCATCAAACTGCTACAGATAGCCTGCATGGTTTTCCTGCTGCAAGAAGTGCAAGAAGGAATTTTGACATTCCAGGGCAGGGATCGAAGGTCAGTGTGCCATAAAGTATAACGTGGGTCGTCAGTCACGGAGAACCACTGCAGAGGGTTGTCAGCACAGCCTCAGCATAGATTTAAACTTTTAACATCCCCTTCTTTGCATTCGTGAGTTTTAAAGCCTACCACACCCTCTAGGCTTTTTCAGTGTGTTTGCATGAGAAAGTAACTGCATGGTTTTTATGCAAGCCTTTGCAGGAATCAGAGGAAAGAGAGCAAAAACAGACAGCCCCTGCATTTTTGGACATGAGACCCCATACATAACTCTGCAAGCTCAGAAGCTCAGATTACCATTGGGGGAAGGTGGAGCATAGACGCTGGTTTCATCCAAAGCTCTGCTACAATGCTTAGAAATGTCAGGCAAAGACATAGTCTTTCATTGTTTATACTTCATACTTTGAACTGAAGCTGGAAAGATGTCACTTTCCTAGTGGATTTGTTTGTGTTTATTTTAGGATAAACCCACAAATCACAACAGAGTATTTTTGTTGTATTTGCACCGCATTTGAAGTTGCAGTTACTGTACTGTAGTTTGTCATGCACTTACTCTTTCCAGGATTAAATTTGGATCATGGAACAAATATATGAGCATTCGAATGACTGACCATAACCCAGACACGACATGAGAAGTCACAACCAAATTCCTCCAAATATTTTTTCCAACATTTTTAAAACTGAATAAACTATACACCTATTTTATACACCATTTTATGTATTAATATATACAGTGGGATCTGACAGTCTTAAACCAGACCACATTCAAAATAAACAAAATGTTTTGAATTTGTGATGTTGCCAATATTAAATTGCCTCCTTTGTACCAAAGGTCACATTTCCTCGATTCCACTGAAGCACACCAAATGCCTTTTGGAAGCTTCTCAAATCACACTGGATAACACGGATCATGTAGTTTTGCACAGACGTGTGGAGCTTGTGCCAGCTCAGCTGAAGGTGCTGTTTTGTAAAGCAATAGAGGAACATTCGAACAACACATTTTAAAATGTAAGCTTTTTAACTTTTTGGTCACATTGTTGCTGTCACATTACTGATGTTGTAATTTGTAATCCGAATATTATTTTAAAATAGATAAATAGAAACACTAGAGTTTTGATGTAATAATTTAATAATATAATCTTTTATATAGCCCATATAAGTGATTCTGTTTCTTGATTGCATCATTCGGACATCTTTAGGACCCTTTTCATGAAAGTAACCAGCAGTTTTTGTGTCTAGACCTTAACAGTCTTGCCAGCTCTTCCAGTGGAGCGTGACCTGTCATCACTGCCAGTGCATCTGCTCTGTGTGCAGTACAGTGTCGTCTGCCAGCGCTCGGCATATCAGGCATTTCACAGGTTAAATAACACTGGCCTCAGAGGAATCCCAGCTGCTGACACTTACACCTCCATGTGTGCCATCGGTGTACAATACAACTGTGTTTTTATCCACGAGTGGCTAAGGTAAACATGTCCATGTTACACTGATTTAAAGCGGCAATCACCATAAAACCACAGGAATGAGTACCATAAAGAATCGGTTGGATGTTATGGTATGTTTATTCTAAGGAAAGATACTGTAAAGCTAAACTGTTACGCTAAAGGGATGATTCGCTTAAAAATGAAGTCCGTCCATCATTTACCTACCCTCATGTCATGCCAAATGTGACTTTTTTTTGCTTCTGAGGAACACAAAAGATGATGTTTCGAAGTACATTGGTAACCAAACATCAGTGACACCTATTGACCTCCACCGTGTGGACACAAACCACTGAGACATTTCTCAAAACAGGAAAAAGTCACATAGGTTTGGAATGACATGAGGTTTAAATATTTTATATTTATCAGCAGAGCAGCAATGATAATATATGCCGTTTAATTTTAGTATTTAGGTGATAAACGTGATTCATAGACGGTTTGTAAAACATTACTATGCAGTCATGTAAACTTTATGTAATGCATGAGTAATTTAGTAATGAGGAGGAAATCATCACAGTCTGTTGATGAGTAAGAAGGAAGATTGTGATGTTGTCTATTTTTATTTTTGAATCATTCTAATGTAACCAACTAATCCACAATTGCTTAAAAGCATTAAATGATGTTCCTGTAGCTCAACTGATTATGGCACTAGCAACACAACAATCTGGGTTCCATTCCCTTGGAATGCACAAACTTAAGAAAAATCTACACATTGCTGCAAGTTGCTTAGAACTGAAGTATTTGTTAAAAGCGTGCATATAGGAGTTTACTGTAATATGTATTGACTTTAAACTCCTTATACATTGAATTCTCTATAACATTAAACAAATGTGTAGCGTATACCCCTATAGTATATATAAGTAGGTCGTTGTCTATTGTTCTGATGCAATGGCTTCTGGTATGAGACCTACTGTTAATATACACACTGTTCTGTTTGTAAAAGATTGCTTGTCATTCCTGTTTTAACTTGTGCACGAGGTTTGAAACCCACCCCGAAAAAGACTGCGCTGTTGAAACAACTATGAGAGGAATGTCACGTTCACAGATGGCCTATTGCATTTAAAAACAAAAAGCGGGACAGTGAAAGTTAACATAAACAGTGCTGATTATATAAAAAACAAATCTATATTGTTAAAATTACAATGTAGGCTACTTTACAATCCTACTATAGATGGGTGATATAGATATCGTGAGGGAAGGGCAGTCAGTTGAGATCAGTATCTATATGAAGAAAATCTAGTTGGAGCAGCTATAGCATTAATACGCTTCTTTAACTGGCGTATTTCTGGCAGTGTGGAATGAACGGAAATATGAATGATCTTAGTGAAGTGAAACAAATTACATTTAAATACAACCCAGTGCTAAGTTATAGAGGCCTTAAGGCACATTTTTACAGAAATGAAACGGTTTAACACTACTCTTGTCAATTTACATCTCTTCATGACGTTGCTGAGTACACAGTAACAGAACGTGTTACTACATTTCAAACAACATTTTGACATTTCGTATTTATATATACACACAGGCGATCGCTATGGAAACTTCGTGGCAATAACCTACCCCCTTGCTTATTATGTTGCCATGGCAGCCATCCCGGAATAGTCCTTTTCAGTTTTGTCCCTCCCTCGTGTTTATGAGTCACAACCTGCAGGGGAAACCACAATTCTGTGTGTATCTCATGATGTTCCTCCCCCTACAGTTTTACTAGAACATTAGGACTGGATCTTAACAAAGGGGAACTCCATGAAAACACAAAAAATGTGGCCATGGAGACCATAGAGATAAAAAAACATTAGAAGGGGGCCAAGATTTTCCACTTCTGAGAATTGTAAGGATCACACTTAATTTATTGCCTTGTTATATAAAGCAGTAAATAAAGCACATAAAAAATGGACAGCAGAAAGCAGTGAATTGTCATAGCTTTATGTTCTGCCTGTCTCCCTCACGTTTTGCCTTATCAGATAACAACTCAGTGTTTAACTAAACAATTATAACCTCTCCCATCCTCCATACTGAAAACCAGATGTGTCTACTGTAATAATACTGACTCTTCTCAGAATTAACTCAAATGCACAGGTAACTCACGCCCTTGTCTCATGCAACTAGCCCTCCCACAAAGAACAGGATGGGCCTATTGAAAAACTGAAAACCCTGTCTTTGTTTTGCAGTGTACTCTAGATACAATAACCTGCTATGCTTCAGCAGGGTTTGAAAACACCTGGCACTAATGTGTGTGGATTTAATTTACATTCTCTAAACAAATATGCACACCTGTCTGTCGGAGTGCTGCATGTCCTGAAGTTGCTCTTATCATTTTTGGAGGAGTACAGTCATGCTGCATGACATTTTTAGATTGCGATAATGCCCCCGTTCGTACCTGGACAAATGCATTTCAATTGTAGATCTTAAAAAGTCATTTAAAAAGACAAATAAGCTCTCTAAACTTAACAACCGGCTTCTTTATCCCTCAAATAACATTGCAACCGAGAACCACATTTTTGTTTTGCATTTATAGCATCTTTGTTAGGGAAACAAAAACTACCTGTCATCTAATCAGCTGTGCAAAAGCACCGCTTTAACAACACTGCTTCCATTGTTAGACTGGACAGGAATTTGATTTGTGCTCATTCTGTGGTTGCAATGAGCATCGGCAGAACGTCTTGAAGCTTAATATAAGACAGTATACACACTCTCTGCGGTGAAACAAGCTGTTTTCAGATTTACAAGCAAAGGCACGACTCAGAATGTGCATTTAGGGTCACTTTGTTCTTCGCTGTTTTGTTTAAACTTCAAATAAAGTGGCTGCTCTTATCCTCGGAGGCAGATCCCAGGACACACCCCATAAATTCATCCTCTCTACCCCTCCTTGTTCTTTCCCTCCGTTCACTTCTTGGTACAGCACAGTGTGCATTGTAGTCATACGGGATGACTCACCCTGACACACCAACACTCAGTGCTGTTATTCACACTAGTTCATACAGGCAGACACACCTATGAGGCACTCACCAGGAAACACCCGTTCCCACATATCCTAGTATTGAACTACAACTACAAGATATTTTTCATGACTGCTCCAACATCACGCATAACACAATTTACACAAATGAAAAGCATAAGACCCTCTTGTTTGGATTACAGTGACTAATCTCTCAAAAATGCACATGCCCCAAACCAGAGGCATTTTTTTTTGTGCATTTGCTACGGCCGTTTTATGTCTTTTTCCTCACACATGGTTTCAGAACTTTGCAGAAAAGCATGACTGTTTTGTTCCTTGACATTCTTTGCCTGTTTGTGATCCAAACGTTTTTATTGTATTGGGAAGGCAAAACTCCTACACCGAGAAGGCGACACATGAGAACATACACACACTGTTCTGTTTGGTTCTTGGCTCATATTTTGTCGTCTATTCTTCTGGTCACGAAATCTGTAACACTTTCAAATAAGCATTATTCATTTTTACGTGGCGAATTCTGCAACACACTTTTTGCGACTTATTTTTTCGAAGTAACTTGCCACTCCCCGTGTGTCTTTACAAGACAGACAGTATAACTTCTTTTTGTGTTTGGAGAATTCATCTTCTGCTTACCATTACACAACCCTGAATATGGGCGTGACGTGGATTTGTTCACCAAGCGCCTCAGGGTTCTCTCTCTGCCTGCCTGCCTGCCTGCCTGTCTGTCTTTCTGTCTGTCTCTCTATTTGCCTCACACCTACCCATCCCAGAACTGCATATACACACCTACAGTATTTACTTGTCTTTCTGAGAAGGCCAATTTCTCAGGCAGCTAAAACAGCTATTTAGATCAAGTTAAAACCACAGACATCTTACTCAATCAAGCGTAAATTAGACCTTGTGAAACTTGGTTAGATCATGGCAGGTTAAAACAAAGCAAAAGGAGACAGTGTTAAGAAAGCAGTGTGAGGTTTAGAGAAAAATGTGAGATGCTTTAGGGAAAGGCTGTTTTGACAGGAATGAGCGAGTGATCTGCTCGCTGCAGGGCAGCGCCTGCAGCTACAGTATAAAGACTCCTACCGTATAGCAAGACAGGAAGACAGGAAAAAATTAAGATTTCAGAGTATAGAAAATTCTGATTTGCATTAGGGTCTTTCATGTAGTTCATCAGCAATGAAAATTGTGTGATGTTCAATCGTTGCTTTAGGTTAGATATTTCCAGTGTACTGTTCTTTTAGGTGTATTAAAAATTTGACACACAAACGTGCGCACGTGCACACTTACCTTGACATTTTTTGTTAACAGTTATGCAATCCATAAAAAACAACCACAGCTATTTCCCATGACTGGATGTGGGGAATCTGTCTTTAAAGGTCTTTACCCTGAAGAGCACATTACTGTATTATCGAGCTCAAAAAGTTTGTCTCAAATTAGCCTAATTTAATTGAATTCTGGAATAATACGTCAATGCACTTTATCATTTATATTACGTACTTTTTTGTTTTAATGTCATTGTGGTCGCCTTTAATTTGTGTCTGTTTTCTTACTAATGGTTTTATTTACTGTTTTATTGTTGCCATTGCCTACATCAAATGTGAAAAAATTTAAGTTAAGAGTTAAAAACACATACGTTCCAGATTTAGGATTACCGAGTTAGACAAAGCACAACATTACTTGTAACAGATTCCTCTTATATTGTTTCAAATTTTCTTGACAGCAGAGCTCTGACTTGGGGAAAAATACAGATTGTGGCTGTAAGAGCTTGTGTTACTCTGCATTTAACTCTCAATTCCTTTTCCAAACTGTTTCAATTACTAATATAATTTAGAAAAAGGTTGAAACTGTCTGATCTGTTTGAAATAGCTGTTGGTTTTGTTGCTTATTTTAACTTAAACTTTTTACCAGATCTACAAAAACATTTTTTACAAGGTTAAGCAAGTATTTGTACTTTTCTATTATGTGCACATATAGTTTAATTTTGAACAATGAATGATTTAAAATTGTGTTATGGGTACATGTTTCAACGTGTATAATGTAATAAAAATGTTTTATTTTTAAATGCCAATAAAGCAATGTTGAGAAGGCTACCAATGCCGTTATGAAACACCTACCACAATTTGCAAGCTTCCTGATTATACAGTATTTACACTAGCATTTATTATCAATTAGTGAGTTTACAAAAGCAATTACTTTGCTCTATTACACTGCAGTAATGTTTACTCAATGTAATGGACACAAAATGAGTAACTCTCCACAGAGATTATGCTGGATTTTGTAGTATGAAAATTGTATGGAAATTATGTTGGCCTAGCTGAAAGAATGTACTATGTCTGTGTTTACTGGCACAATGAACACATTATCTAAGAAATGAAACAGCTCTTCAAATGGTGGTAAATAGCTGACATTTGTCTTTTAACCCCCTGATGCTTGGTGCGGACAACAAAGGACAGAACGCAGAAGGGCATTTTTAGCCAACAGGATGTGATGTCACATCCAATCCATCATGAGTGGCACCCACAGTAGCCAACAGCAGCTTTATCTTTTGAACAATTCTATGTGACTGCCCTCTTTAATTATATTTATACTATTAATTACATGATAAAGTGAAGTTTTATTTATTTTAGTGAATATTAATTATGAAAGTAAACTGACATGCATGCATAAGGCATTTATTGGGCATTTTAATTAAAATTTTCATTCAGCTCAAATATTACATATAGAATGTTTTAGTTTAACAGTATTATAAGACATTCTAAACATCAATGCTTATATTTTGTACAAATAGAGCAACAGAGAGCAAAATGACATGCAGTATGGACACATGAAGCGCATGTGCCTGTATATGCGCATGTGGATTTGACTGGGTGTGTGTGGTGTAAGGAATGTTGCTTATGTGCATGTAGCTTTTCTCAGTCCTTCATTCTAAAACAACCTGTACTGCTTTCTGTTCAGGGAGAGATTATAATTTGTTTTAATTTGTTGTTATGTAAATTCATAAAGTTAATGTAGGTTAATGATTTAAAGGGCATATTTTTAGCTTACCTGCAAGATGCTTGACTTTGATGCTTGACTTTGATATATATTATAATGCTAAATGCATGGTGTACACTACGAGGGACAGAACTCTTTAAAATACATCATTTAGGGAAGTAAATAGATAATAATTTCATAACTTGTGAAGTGACATGCAGGCCAAGTATGGTGAGCCATACTCGGAATTTGTCCTTTGTATTTAACCCGTCCAGTTGGTGTTGTGAGTTGTGAACAGGCAGCACTGCGGTGCCTGGGGAGCAACTGGGGGTAAGGTGCCTTGCTTAACCTCAGTTGTTTTCTGTCTGCACTGGGATTGGACCAGCGACCTTCTGGTTACAAGTCAAGTCTGACTCCCTAACAAGTAGGTCCATATATTGCACCCATAGAGGCTTTAAACATCATTCGTCATTAAACATAAACTTATTTAAGAATATCAGAAGATTTAAACTCTCCTGAGCCACAAGAAATCTGAAATCTAGTCAAACTTTACCGTGGTTTAACCATATACAGTACTGTGCAGAAGTCTTAGGCACAATAGAAACAGAAATTGATAAAGATAATTTAAGATGTGTATTTATATATTTTAAGAGAATATGAAAGTAGGAAAATATCATTATAGATTATTTGGCCTTCTTTGCCAAAAGATTCTTTGGCATGATTTTTCCTTTATGAACAAGGAGTCCTAAAATAGACGATAAAGCCTGTACAGAGATCTGATCTTACCATCATCGAAACAATCTAACATTACGTGAAGTAAAAAAGAAACTGAGGCAGAAACAAAGAAATGTAGAAATGTAGCAACATTGCCAAGATACTTGGAAGAACCAAACTGCAAAGCAATCTTAAAAACCATGTGGACGGAGGTCATGCCGCATACTGATTTGATTTAGTTGAAAGAAGTAATTGATAAATTAAATCTATTCATTTTATTGTTTTTGACAACGTCCTTACGGTGCAGCTAAATTTTAAGTGCCTAAAATGTTTCACAGTACTGTAGACTTTAGGTAGATTGTAAGTACTTGTAATGTAGTTTTGTTGACTTGTTTTGTTGGTTCTTAAGACAAAATGTTAAATGCTCTCTTCATTTGTGAAAAGGCTTTGGTAGAAAGTGTCTGCTAAATGAATGAAGGTAAATAAGGCACTCAAATTCTTTCTCCTTGTGCTATATTTATGTACAACAATACACTTAAGTTAGCAAAATAAGTGCAAAAGGACATTGTGTGTTAATTAGCAGAATAATACATTATACACACACGACAGTGAACAGAAGATATAATGGCACACAATATAGCACACAGGTGTGTGCATACACAGGACATTATGAGACATATAACAGTTAAAATGCATGACAGTTTAAACAATATACATAGAGCAAAATATAGCCAAGGAGAGGAGACCGGAGAGTTGTAACATGGGGCGTATTGCAACATCATGTATTTAAACAAATTAAATTAGCCAGATGGGTGAAATCACTATCCAGGACAAAAACAATATTTATGTATGAAAGGATAATTTTATTAATTTTACATTATAATTTAATTTGCAGTGATTAGAAATGTTAATGAATGCTGCATGACAGAACCTCACCTGAACTATCAACAGAGCCGGTTCTTTTGTTTAATATGATACACAACACCTACACAGGGCCACGGCAAGATATAACGCCCAAAGGACGGCCCTGCATCTACACAGTGATGTATGAAATGATCAAACTTATCACACCTGACCAGACAAGGAGAGCTGTAATATTACTTCTCAATGTACTTACACCGTGTGCAGGTCTACATGACGGTCAATAGAGGATGTTAAAAGGATTTAGGTTTAAAAATAAAGGCACCAATGAACATTTATTCATTTAGCAGACGCTTTTACCCAAAGTGACTTACAAAGAGAGAGAGAGAGCATTGGACATTTTGCCCGAAGAACCAAGAGTTTCTTCTGCAAAGCCAGGAACCATTCTGGTTCCCCAAAGGTTCTTCTATTTTTGTAGTCTAAAAAACCTTTTGGACAATTTCAAGGTTACAGGTTCCTTATGAGACCTCACACTCAGACAAAGAGCCTTCAGAGGTGTTATTTTAAGGGTGTAAGTTTAATCATGACGATCAATTTCAACTTCACTGTTGTCCTCAATGCGCAATGTGTCAAAACGCATGTTCAGACTTAATTCAACGCGTAAATGAAACAAAACGTTTCATCCGACGTGAAGTTTTGACAGATGTGAAGTTTCTTAGACCTCGTAACATAGTTTAAGAAGAAACTGAGCTCGTCAGTCAAATCTGGGTGGGCTGGAGTCAAATTAAAGCAATAAATGACCACTCCCTGCTCCACCGTTACCTCCGCCCTCTTCTCCAGTGAAGAACTTCACGACTCCAACCTAAACTCTGTCATTCTCCATAGCCCGGAGTTACGAGAAGCAGCACAAAAGTGAGAGAGAGTCATAATAAAAAAACAAAAAACAAAAATAAAGTGAAGCTTTCACGCTTCGAGAAAGAGAGAAAGACACACGAGCAAGTTCAGAAAGCTGTGAAGGTGTTGCCCGAAACTTTCCGGGGCTGTGGCAGAACTGCGTGGACACGAAGCATGTCTGCGCCAAAGTGCTGAACTTGGTAAGTGTGAAGTTTTTCTGGATCAATTCATGTGCAATTCTGGAGTGCATGATGACCATCTGAAGAAAGTAATTCAACTGTTTAGAAACCTAAATGTTTTTTTAAATGTTAATGATATTATATATATATATATATATGTGTGTGTGTGTGTGTGTGTGCGTATCTGGTTTTAAGCACTTTTGGTGCTTTTTACGCACTTGGAAATGTGACCGTCTGTTCGTGCGTATGCGTGTTTTTTGGGCTGGGTGGGTGTGCGTCTGCTGGGTGGTTGCCATCTGTTGCGCACGTTTCTTTATAACAATGCTGAAGGTATCGTATCGCATCGTTTTATTTCTTCAGCTTCGTTTCATTACAAAGGGAAATTTTCCAGCGCTTTGCATGCCATGCAAAAACTTTGTATAAGTAGTCCAGCAGAGTTAAAACGCTGCAACGTGGATGGGATGGTGAATTTGGCTGTGTGACTTTGTGAATTGTCAAATGAATGTGGCTTGATCAGAGGTTACAGAATGAGAACATGTATTCATGCTTTGTTTGAATCTTTCATGGTTTGCATTTCACACTTTGGAGCTTTTTCTTTGCCTGCGAAATGGATAACACCCTGCCCTACCAAATCTGGTCATAGCTCAAGATTTTTGGGCAACGTCAGCACATAGACAGCACATTGTGGGTGTGCTACCTAAAATAATTTGTTCTCACATTTTATCCTCAAAACGGTTCGGTTTGGTTCGTTTAAAACGTTATTATCCTTGTCAAGTTTGCTTGTGTCTATTTTACTTTGAAGGAGTTTCTTAGTTTATGCCTAGATTTTCATAACCTGGAGCTCTGGTCAGGGTGTGGGGTGTGAGTAAGGGGGATGGAGGAGGGGGTCATGGAATGCAGTGGTTTGGAAAGACTTGCTAATTGAAACCAGGTTTGAAGCGCAGAGGGAGAAAGCGAGTCTTGCTACGGAGGAGAAAGAATAAGTTGTTTTATTCACTCCGTCTGCTGCATGACTTGGGTTGTGAAGCCGTTTTGCAGTACGATTGCTGAGGGTTTGTTATATAACAGAATGAGAGAATGAAAGCAACAGATAAAAGAAAAAATGAAGGACAGAAAAGGGGGTGTTTCAGATAAGTGCTGAGATTTTGTATATAAGAACCCAAGAAAGAATGCTGTTTTGGACTTTTTTTTTGATGTAAGATAATTTTCTATAAATCTGCATGTTCACGCAAAGACTTTTCAAGAGAATATCTGGAGCCCATCCCCCTCTGCTGCCACACCCAAAGCTCTCTTGGTTTGTGAGAAGAGATGACTCCATAGCAGATTAAAGCGCTCAAACGTTACTTAATGCTGTATTAGTAAAGTTATGCAAGCGGGACTTGATTAAAAATAAAAATTTAACAATAGTTTCAGTGTTGAGTTTTACAATATCTATTCATTGTCTTTCAAGCCTTGCTATATCTGAAGGTTGCACAGTGTTTGGCTAAAAATGAGACAGGATGTATCTGGCTTATCTTAAATGTTTTTCAATCTGAATATCAACTCGAAACTAAATTTGGCCATAAAATGGGCGTCTGCTCTGGAGGCTGACGGTGAACGTATGACTTTCTCCTGCTGTGTTGATGGGTCACGTTAGGGTGTGCTTCACAGGATGCGCTTTATCCAGTGTGAAACGGAAAGAGTCTGGACTCATGCACACTTCCTTAGTTATTTCCTTAAAGACTTGTCAAAGACTTGCCATGCAGTACCATGACAAAGAAGAAGCAGCAGCAGCATACTTTGTGATTGCGCGTTGTTTGTTTTCTCCCGTTAATGTTCTTGTATCTGGAACAAAAGACTGTAGAATAAAAGTTAAAGATCCATGAAATTGTGCAGATTATCTGTCGGAGATGAACTATTGGCACGGCTGGTTTAAGAGATAACTCATAGGATGTAGGGATCATTTAGAGTTTTGAAATACCACGTTTAAGACTTTGTTACGTTCTTACCGAATTTCTTTCCTGTTCAGACACAGCCTGGAGTTACGAGCGTTCCATGATTGAGAAATACTGGCTTGAAGCTTAAACAAATTTGGACAATGCACTAAGTCTCTGCCAGTACTGCTCTGAGTCAGACATCCAGATTTCGTAATTTTTCCATGTTGAAGAATTTGTGTTGTAAGATCTAGTTTGGAATATGTATGCCTTAATTAAGAGCTGATTTGTAGATTTTTAGAAGGTAAAGGTAACGTTTTTTGCATGTACTTGTTATTTTTAATAGCGGTATAGTCTGTTACTTGTCAATTTTTAGTGAATTAAGAACATGTTTAAATGGATTTGATTTTTGCCTCGGCACATTGAATCTTATTTTGTACATGTACTTGCTAATGTAGCCGCAAAATTTTTTTTAATCGCTAAAACTCCCATTGTGGCCATGCAATCTAGTCTGGATTGCGTTATGTAATGTCTGGGTGATATGTAGAAAATGCCGTCTGCATTTGGTTGAGGGTTTACTATCGCACGACAATAAGATGGCTAGATCTGCTGCACTCGGTGTTCAGTGCTTCAGTTGTGTCCTTTAGTTTTCAATACTTTCTTTTAGAAGTTACATAAGCAGAAACTGTAATTTACTGCTACAACAGAGACTCATTTGTAGCCAAGGTGAAATGCCCACACATGCAATGACTTGTGTGGCATAAGATGTAACAATTTCCTGGTAGCCACACCTGTGATTGCTGAATTAAATGTTCAGAAAAAAATGCATTTTACACAGTAAAGCAAAGACAAATGGGTTCAAAATTTTAATACTAATTATCAAAGTGCATCTTTTGTTCAGATATATTCTATCAGGTTGTAACTACATGTCATAAGCAGCTGTACCGTAATGTAAAATGCCCAAATATTTCAATATCAAATTTCATATCCGTGAGCAACAACAAATGTGTGACGCAACACCCAATTCACTTTTTGTAGTTTCTAGTAAAAATGTTGAAGTATTTACCTGCCAGTAAAATACACTTTAAAATCTAAACTTAATGGTGCTTGAATCTGTGCTTTAAGGGGATTCAATGATTGGCATTTCTTGACGAAGTGTTTGACCACGGCTCATGCTACATCACACTATGCCAGTAATAGTGATGCACTTGTGTACAACAGCATGTCCTGCAAAGGGGAGATCGCTCATTGCATATTTGCCAAATTTGTGAGTTTGTTTTGAGGTGTGTTTTAGATTAATGAAGAGCTTATTTGGGTGCTTCAAACCACATGCGTTTTCACTTCTGCAAAATTCTTGGCAATTCTTGTTACGTTATAGAATTAACTCTAAAAACCATCTGACAGTGATTGAAATAAAATGCCAAAGTAAACAGTATTTGCAATGTGTATGACTGCTGACTCATATGCTTTGAGTTATTTACGCAGTTAATAGTGCTGTTCAAACTAAGCCAAGATAAAAGACAAAGTGACTCACTCATTGTGAGCCCTTAACTAATGTACACACTTAACATTCAACATGTAATGTAGTGCTCACTTTTCAAAGAACCAAAATTGTTATGACTGAAAGGTAGTTCTTAAAATTCTTGTTTAGAATTACTCTAGTTGACACCGTAGTCTATTTTGTTTCTCTTATTAAACTATTTTTGCAGGTAAATTGAAGCACCATCCATCTTTGCACGAGTTTGGTCAAATGTGGTTTTTGAATGAAGCCCTTGTGGAAGTGAAAGTGGAACATTCAACCAAATTGCAGTTTTCCCTGGTTTTACCATGAATGTATGTGCTTTTGCTTTTTACGTCTGGAATGAGCCGTCTTCCTCCAGCAAGACAAATGATTGACGCATTTGATGAAGAAATGACTTGTTGCATTAAGCGTCCTGTAATTTGCTATGGAGCAAAACGTGTTTATTAAATGGCAAGTAACCAAGTAACTTCTGTAAGCAAAGCCAAAGGCCACAATTTATTTTATTGCGTTGTCTAATTGCCGACTGCATGAGCGTGTGTCTCCTATTAAACCTTACAGCAGTTTTTTGGAATCAGTGAACCATAAGCAATGGCTGTTCTATAATTAGCGGTCTGGTTATCTGCCCAATAATTCAGTGATCACTTGTGTAAGCCTCCGTATTGGCCAATTTTAAATTTATAGTTGCGCTCTCATTTTCACTGGAGCACTAGGACTTCGAAACCGTGCTAAGACACTTTAGTGCTGTTTTGCTCTGCAGTAATGTGTCACAAGGTGGTGCTTTTCTTCAAGCGTTCTACCGTTGTAACCACTGCCGTTAAACAATAAAAGGGATCTAATTGCATTGTTGGTCAGTGGAAAGCATGAAAATGAGTACCCTGTTTTTGTGTGCAACTCGGACCCACTGGGTGAGTTGAGTGGTTGGGTAGAGTAGGACATTGCTGTTGAGTTAGTCATTGCAGGAGAGGCTGGGCTTTCTTCCAGCTGGCCTGACGGCTCTATCAAGGAATGTGTGTGACTGGAGGCATGGGTGGGGCTCGCAGCTCACTGTTCTCTGTGTGCACTCTGTGTGTGAGTGTGAGTGTGGTTTCTTTCTTGTTGTGCGAAGGGCGTGTCCTCTGCTTTGGATTTGCAACGTTTGCCGATGGTGTTGTACCATAAACTCACCTCTTTATAGACTGTTGTTTTCAAGTGTCCTCTGCCAGCTATATATCATCTTACACCTGTGGTGGTAGTCGTATTTTGTTCAGGAATAAGTCTTCATGTGCTACAATATGAACTGAAATTTATTATGAGCTAGTATACCAGCTTCAAAGTTTTTATAGCTCAGAACAAGTTTATTAACATATAGCTGGTCGGCATTCTCTATTGTCTTGTTTTATGCTATCTGTAAAATGTTTTACTGTGCCTGTTTGTAGTTGCAATTTTTACGCTGAGTGCTCCACCTTTAGCGAGGTGACGCAAACTTGATACAGTTCAGTAGAGGCCTTCGTAGATGTTCCCCTTTGAGTGTACACAGCTGCTTTGCCAAATGTTGTTCTTCGTAAACAGTGTGACAGCCCCGTCCAGACTGGCCTTTATCACCACAAGCCTGAGACTATTTTAGTCACAGCTCAGAAATAACTATCTGTTAATGAAACAACAGGGTAGTGAGAGCTTACAGCGATGTGTTTTCAAATAATGGACAGTGAAGTTTGAACAAGCTGGTTAGATGAGAGAAAACACGACTTTTACAGTGTTTTGTTTCCTACTGATACGACCCCACAGATCTGTGTTGAGATCATCCTCTCAAAATAGAAGGTAATTTTAAAGGCTTATTGTTCACAAGAATTGAAAACTCATCAAGTGTTTGGCTTTGCAAATGTTTAGAACAAAAGTTTATCTGACCTGTTTGATAGGGATTAAAAGATACTTTGATTTTAAGTTTGTGTAAACATGCAGTTCTCTGGGGCTGTGATAATGATCACTTCTGCAGATAATAGCTGTTTTCTAGCTGTTCTTAGAGTTAATAACAGTGGAATTGTACTAGGGAGGATAAATATCAGGGCAGGTCCTCACAAGCATATACCTGTCGGTGTTGATGAGTGTTTTGCTAAATGAGAGGTCTTCACATGGCGCTGTGGGGAGAACCTCTGTTTCAATTTCAACCACAGCTCTGGTCCAATTGTAGTCATGTCTTCAAAAAAAAAAAAAAAAGTTTTTCACATACGTTTAATTGAATCTGAAGTGTTCTCAGAAGCCCGCATGCATTGGTCATCATGTTTCGTTGCTTTAAAGGCCTTGAGAAATCTATGCAACAAATTCCTGGCATTGCTCTTGTCCCAGCTGACAGGCATAGAACAAAAATGGCTTTGTACTTGTGCCTCATCTGTTTCATTTTTTTTAAAGTGGGCGCATGCAAAAAGTATTACGCAGGAACATTTAATTGGAAAGGAGGCCCTGGGCAACTTCAGAGGCTGTGTAGTTCTGTGACAATTCAACAATTTTAAAGTTTTCTTAAATTTGACTTGGAATTGGGAAAAACCTTACAGGGTATGACTTGTGAACATTGACACCTATCAGTTTTAGTTAACTAGGGAGTTACAATATCCCAACAAATACTGAGATGAGCAAATAGTGACCTGCTTCAGGAATAGTTACGCTCATGAATTAGCCATCTATTTTGTAGAAAATGGACTGATTTAGTGTTTTATCTATGTTGTATGCATAAGATAAGGGCAGATAATGAAGTTTGATAATGCTGTTTGTGTAAAGTGAAATGGTGTGTATTTTAGTCACATGGTTTGTCTGAAAACACTGAAGCTTTTAGGCTATTGGATGAGAATTTGCACTTAATTTGTGTGCTTTCCTGTGAGAAATCAACGTTATTTTGCTTCTGGCAAGTGTCAGCTTCATTGCATTGGCATGTTAACTATGAACGACTTGCAACGGCTCTTACATGTTTTCAGTTTATGCTTGTCTTTTCAAAGATTGCAAAATAATGTCTAGGTGACAATGATTTACAATATCAGCCATTGTTGCTTTCGGAAATCGTTTATTTCAATAGCAGGCAAAACATTCATTGTGTTCAAAACAGTGTTCAAAACACAGGGTGGATTAGCATGGCCACCTGATAAGTGTATTTTTGTTGGTAATTGTATTTAACAATTACAATGTGCTCACGCTAGCTGCTTATTGAAGTGACTTTTCAAACTTTAGAATAAAACACAAAGCCCTAATTGTGTCTCACCCTAGTAAGTGAAAACTAGTCTGAAAGTCGTTCAACAGAAATATCCCGAGGAAATGTTTAAACTTGTGCAGACGTGTAATCTCTTGGCTTGGGAAGGAAAACTCCCTGTTTTGTGTTCATGTTGCAACAGTTCAGTCACTGTTGCCCTCTTGGGGCGAACAGGAGAATGGGTAAAACCGACTAGGGTGGGGCTGCATTTTTAAAGAGGAAACAAATTCTGCCTGATGCTGAAACTATGCAAACATACTGAACTTTATAAATACAAAAAAAAATAGTAGTATGTTGCTTGAGTTTTATTGGAAGCAAGTTTTGTCATTTGACAATTTAATGCATGGAAATAATGACTTGGATAAATATATCTTTGATTTCCTTCTTTCTTTCAGAAAATAAAGGAGAACGGCAGAGTTTGAGCATTAGCCTGGGCATCTCAGTACGTTCCTCTGTCTTTGTCTTCAAAAGTTAAACATCTTGCATGTTGTTTTATTAAAATATGTCCAGAATATGAATGTTGTAGTGAGTTACAATGCATGCAGAGTCAAAACAAATCTCATCATATGATTTAAAAGCAAAGTGGGTGCATTCTAAATTGGGTGTATTAATAACTTAAGCAAGGCTGTTTTAGCATATTGTATGCTAATTATCCTGTTTTAATGCTGCCAGGCAACCGTTTTATTTATAAAGTACTTTAATAGATGTTTTACTAGTAAAAAAAAGTATATGAATTAAATGACACCCATAAATATTATCCAAGTCCAAACTCTGACTCTCATTAAAATTAACATTAAAAAGTGTCATAATTCACATTGAGGTTATACAAGCCTACATACAATGAAGAGTCTTTTTTGTGTAATGTGACACCCATCGACCATATTAGCTTATGCTCACTGTTGCCAGACCAGTCGTTATAAGCCGTTGATTCCCAGTAACACAGTCTAGCATGTCAAGACGGAGCAACCTGTAAAAGGCCTTAAATGTGTACCTAATCCATTTGTTACTATCATAAGAAACTGTTTAATGACAATTAGCCTGGTGGGGAATACATAGTTTATAAACATCTCTTATAGTTTCTAGGGAGTGTTCACTGTCTTATGATTGCACAAACACTGGAGGTTTTAATAAGGGCCAGCTTGCAGTCCGATCATTTGATTTTTGGGTAAGAGCCAAGTGCTCTAAACAAACCCACTCTGATGATGCTCTGTTAACCATGTTAACCAGTGATGTTGTTTAAGCTCTTGTGAAAGCAAAGGCTATCTCAGTTCGTCAAAGCAGGGTAATCTGCACTGTACTTGAAGGTGTCTGATTTGTGCAAGGCTCTGCAACTACAAATCTCTATGGTTAAGAGAACAGTAAAAAGGGCCTGTTCGTGTTGGGGAGTCTGTGGTTTACTGGCACGCTATGCATCTCTGCTCATCACTAGGGCACGATTGCAACACTGTCTACATTTTATTTAAACTCTCTTAGATGAACATGCACGTCGACCCCTTTTATTTGGAACTATAATTGGTTATCCCTATTTCCTTTCTCTTGCATCTTGTTTGCTCCTCTCAAGGCACACTGCCAAGAATTTATTAGAGCTATGAGAACAAGGACTGCCCAAACAGGTCCGCAGATCACATGGTTTTAAAGGGGGTGAAGGAAGTGAGCATGCATGCTGTAGTAGTTGTACTGTGTCGTAGGTAAGCAGGTGGTGGCATCATGTTAAGAGACAGAACATGTCGCAGGCAGGGAGTAAAACTGAATTGGAGGGAGTTGTTGAATACACAGTGCTGTTGTTTTTTACCTTCTCATTCCGTAAATATATGCTCCAGCTGACAATAAGGCTTTAATGGTTCATATCTTGTATTTGTCCCACTGTTGAGGGTTTCAAAAGAGTTTAAAGAGCATTTACTTGCAGAGACCAAAGAGTTCTGGATGTGTGTAAATGCACAATATTATTATGCTGTTGCATACATGACAAAAAGAGTTTGACTCTGCTCCCTCGGTATTGTAAATTTGTTTTGAAATGCATTGCTTTAACTGTTCAGTAAATGCATTTCTCAGTTAAAATTTGCTGGGAAAACCAAGTCATCAATATCCTGTGCTTTGCAGCACCAAATACTATCAGTCTTGAGTTTGCATTCTTTCTGTAAACCATTTAAGGTCAGGGTCAGGCTGTTTTCAGAAGTGGTATACTTGCTATTTTGAATCAAAGTAAGGATTAAAATTATTGGAATAACTTGGGCATCCCACCAAATTCACGATCTCCACAAGAAACCTTTTCCATTTCTGTTGATGAATTTGAATTGCTCCTGCTGTGGTCATGTGTCACCTGGTAATGATCTATTTGCAATACATTCCATCCCAGCTGTTTGTTTTAAAGATCTTGTGCATTGTTAGCATATCTGTTAGTTCTGAGTTTCTGTGCTTTCTGTAGTTATTTTCAGCACAGCCTGTCTTGTTTCCAGGCCACTTCAAGATTTTCAGTGATTATGCAGTAATGTGTGGGTTCTGTGCATCATAGTGTTTGGGTGTGATAATTTGCGTGTTTATTTTTTGGTTTTTGCTTTGCTGTCAAGTATTTTCCTAATTGAAAGAAATTTGAACGTCTTTTGCAAACCTGAAGTGGAAAAATGCATGTAGGTATTTTCATATCAAAGAGGTCCTGTGTAATTTCAGGATGATGGATGAAGAGGTGATATGTTTGAAACAATGAGCTTACTATGTTGGATGCTGGAATGGCAGACCCACATGTCAGCTTAGTAACTCGCCCACAGTTAGCAGTGTTCAAGCAAAACGTTCCACATTCTTTAATCCATTGTTTAAATTGCATTTCATAGTGTCTAGATATTTAATCTAAGTTTTTGGTTTTATAATAAATTAAGGTAAATAGTCAGTTTAGTTCTTTGTCAGTACACTGTAAAAAAAAAAAAAGAAAAAAACGTTGCTGCTTTAAATTTACGTTTAATCAACAGTCATTTCAACGCAATATTTTAAATCCTGACTGGAATAGCTTAAATTGCTTAACCTACTTTTTTCTCAACTATGTTTCAGTTACTCAAGACCAGTCAAGATTACAGAGTAAGTTGAAATGACTTGTACAGCCAAATTGATTAAACTTTTTTTTCTTAAATTTAAGGCAGCTAATTTTTTTTTGTGTGTAGTGTAGTGAAGAAACATTGTGATAAGATTAGGCTGTTCTTACTCCGTGGATAATTCTAGTTTAACCAGTTAAAGTTGCGTTTGAAGAGGAATTCATACTGGTTTTGTCTTTTTTTTTTGGGGGAGTTTATTGCCATCTAGTGGCTTGATCATCTGAAAACTGACAGCTTACTAGAAGAGTTGTTCTGTGAACTCCACTATTCATTACACATTTTCTTTTTAATTATATGAATGTGCATGCCTGTCATCTAATGTAAACCTTTCTGTGAAAGCTTAATTTAATTTCAGGGCACTAACATTCTATTTTCTGTGTATTGCCAAGGAAGGAACAAGGGCAGACACGGTCCACACTAGGGGACAAGTAAAGAACATACGCATTTAGAGGTATGCATTATAGCTAAATATGATAAATCGTTTAAATCAATGGATTATAAACATTGTGTTACCATTTGGTACAGTTTGCTGTTATATTCAATAAAATGTGTATTCGAAAATTGTATATACATTTTATTCAGGCTTCAAAATGGATGACGAGCAGGACACGCGGGAAGTTCTTTTCCCAGAGTGGATGGGCCCTGATAAACATGGGCTCACTATAGAGCAAACAGGTCAAGGAGAGATTTTTGTCAAAGAGGTGAAAGAAGAGTCCCCTGCTGCTCACACTGGGAAAGTTCATGAAGGTATAAAGTCAAATTAACCATACAAGCTGACATGAGGAAAAATGCTGAACTTTGAAAACATGCATTTTGTTCAGTTTTACATGTTTTTTTTGGTTTTTTTTTTAAACTTTTGCTTAAGGATGATCTACTAGGGCAGCATTGTTCGGATAATGTTTCTCTAATTTTTCATTTACTGCCCCTTGTCATATGCCATAGGTGACCAAATTGTGGGGGCCACCATTTACTTCGAAAACATGAGCTCAGAAGAAACAGCTGAGTTACTGAAGACTCTTAACCGACATAAGGTTGGACTAAAATTACAAAATAAGTCTGGAGACAAGTCACCTTGCCGCTCTCCTATTGGGACGTTGTCATGGGAAGGACGTGGAGGGTTTAAAGGATCTAGTTCAGACATTCTCCTGGTAAGATGTCTTCAGTGGTCTGTGTGTTTTATGGCCAGGACTACAAACAAGTAAACCTTTAAAAGCTTAATACTTACGTGTAATTAAAGGCAATTATTGTTGGCATATGTCAGATGTACATGTCAGTGAATGAGTTTTCAAGTTTGATCTTTCTCTCCCTGTAGAGTGGAGATGATGAAGACTACAAGAGAATCTACACCAAGAAGATTAAACCCAGACTAAAGTCAGAGGATCTTGCTGAGGGTGTTGATGTACGCACAGAACGCCATAGCAGCACAAGTAGTGATGGATGCACCATTACTACAATCACTCGCCGAATAACTACTTACACTGTGGACATGCCTGGGGGGACTGACCAGGAAATTGATTATTCAAGCCCCGAGTTTAAAATTCAGGTTTCTCAGCATGAGCAGTTGGAGGATGATTCTACTCAAATCAGATTACCACATGGCAGTGCACACAGAGATATAAAAATAGGAGACATATCTCTTGGAGGACCCAAGGTTGTTGGTTCCTCTGTAAAGCACTTTAGCACTGGATCTGTCAAAACAAGTGAATTAGACCAGAGTGAGAGGGAGATTAGAATTAATGTGTCAGACACTGGACTGCTAGATGGAAAAGGACAGGGACATTCTGGAAAGATTGTAACTGCTAAAGAAAGTGGTGGCCTCTCAGGCAAAATAACAAGATTAGAAACAGAAGTGGGAAATGATTTTGGACTAAAGGATTCAGGTATGATAGGAGGAACTGAGTTGGTTACAGCAAAGGGCTCTGTTTTGGATACTCATGTTTCAGGTTTTTCCATTAGTGGGGGTACAGGGGACAGTAACGTATCGGGTATAGGCAGAGATTCTTTGTTTGTTGCACTTAAGGATGGGTCTGATGATAAAGCCAAATTATCAAAATTTAGCATCGATATTCAACAGCCCAAGGTAAATATTAAACGCTCTGAAGTTGAAATCAGTCAGGGTTCTGATTTTACAGTGCCAGCTGCAGAAGGTAAAATCAAATTTCCAAAACTTGAAACTAGTGAATCTGTTCCTACAGAGGAAAGTAGTGGTGCATTCAAGATAACCCATGTAAAAGTGAAACCGTTTGAAACTAAAGGATCATCTGTAGAAGATTCTAATGTAGCAGTAAATTTTAAAAATCAAAGTCCTACAGATGTTGGTCATAAAGGTTTAGAAATAACTAGAAGTCAGCATGTGTCTGTTCCAAATATTAAGGGTTACATAGAAATAGAGTCATTTGGAACAAAAGGCTCTAATTTGAAGGACTCCCAAATGGATACTGATTTTTCACCGACGCATATTGAAATTAAAACACAAAAAAAAATACAAACAAATGTTGACATTAAGGGACAGGATGGAAAAATTAAAGGCCCCAAATTCAATGTGTCATCAGTCCCTGGCCCAGAGATTTCTATGCCAGATGTGGATTTTAACCTGAAAGGGCCAAAGCTGAAAGGTGATGTTGATGTGTCAGTTCCAAAGGTTGAAGGAGATATTAAAGCACCAAAAGTTGAAATTGGAGGTCCAGACATTGAGGGACCTGAGGGAAAAATCAAGGGCCCCAAATTCAAGATGCCATCGATTTCTGGACCCAAGATTTCAATGCCAGATATGGATTTCAACCTGAAAGGGCCAAAGCTGAAAGTGATGTTGATTGTCAGTTCCAAAGGTTGAAGGAGATATTAAAGCACCAAAAGTTGAAATTGAAGTCAGACATTGAGGGACCTGAGGGAAAAATCAAGGGCCCCAAATTCAAGATGCCATCGATTTCTGGACCCAAGATTTCAATGCCAGATATGGATTTCAACCTGAAAGGGCCAAAGCTGAAAGGTGATGTTGATGTGTCAGTTCCAAAGGTTGAAGGAGATATTAAAGCACCAAAAGTTGAAATTGAAGGTCCAGATATTGAGGGACCTGAGGGAAAAATCAAGGGCCCCAAATTCAAGATGCCATCGATTTCTGGACCCAAGATTTCTATGCCAGATGTGGATTTCAACCTGAAAGGGCCAAAGCTGAAAGGTGATGTTGATGTGTCAGTTCCAAAGGTTGAAGGAGATATTAAAGCACCAAAAGTTGAAATTGAAGGTCCAGACATTGAGGGACCTGAAGGTGGATTTAAGATGCCAAAGATCAAAATGCCCTCATTTGGAATAAAAGGTCCAAAAGTTGAGGGTCCTGATGTAGACGTGAAACTCCCCAAAGCTGAAATGGACATTAAAGCACCAGATGTAAATATTAAGTACCCAGAGGTTGACATTGAGGGACCTGAGGGAAAAATCAAGGGCCCCAAATTCAAGATGCCATCGATTTCTGGACCCAAGATTTCTATGCCAGATATGGATTTCAACGTGAAAGGGCCAAAGCTGAAAGGTGATGTTGATGTGTCAGTTCCAAAGGTTGAAGGAGATATTAAAGCACCAAAAGTTGAAATTGAAGGTCCAGACATTGAGGGACCTGAGGGAAAAATCAAGGGCCCCAAATTCAAGATGCCATCGATTTCTGGACCCAAGATTTCTATGCCAGATGTGGATTTCAACCTGAAAGGGCCAAAGCTGAAAGGTGATGTTGATGTGTCAGTTCCAAAGGTTGAAGGAGATATTAAAGCACCAAAAGTTGAAATTGAAGGTCCAGACATTGAGGGACCTGAAGGTGGATTTAAGATGCCAAAGATCAAAATGCCCTCATTTGGAATAAAAGGTCCAAAAGTTGAGGGTCCTGATGTAGACGTGAAACTCCCCAAAGCTGAAATGGACATTAAAGCACCAGATGTAAATATTAAGAGCCCAGAAGTTGACATTGAGGGACCTGAGGGAAAAATCAAGGGCCCCAAATTCAAGATGCCATCAATTTCTGGACCCAAGATTTCTATGCCAGATGTGGATTTTAACCTGAAAGGGCCAAAGCTGAAAGGTGATGTTGATGTGTCAGTTCCAAAAGTTGAAGGAGATATTAAAGCACCAAAAGTTGAAATTGAAGGTCCAGACATTGAGGGACCTGAAGGTGGATTTAAGATGCCAAAGATCAAAATGCCCTCATTTGGAATAAAAGGTCCAAAAGTTGAGGGTCCTGATGTAGACGTGAAACTCCCCAAAGCTGAAATGGACATTAAAGCACCAGATGTAAATATTAAGTACCCAGAGGTTGACATTGAGGGACCTGAGGGAAAAATCAAGGGCCCCAAATTCAAGATGCCATCGATTTCTGGACCCAAGATTTCTATGCCAGATATGGATTTCAACGTGAAAGGGCCAAAGCTGAAAGGTGATGTTGATGTGTCAGTTCCAAAGGTTGAAGGAGATATTAAAGCACCAAAAGTTGAAATTAAGGTCCAGATATTGAGGGACCTGAGGGAAAAATCAAGGGCCCCAAATTCAAGATGCCATCGATTTCTGGACCCAAGATTTCTATGCCAGATGTGGATTTCAACCTGAAAGGGCCAAAGCTGAAAGGTGATGTTGATGTGTCAGTTCCAAAGGTTGAAGGAGATATTAAAGCACCAAAAGTTGAAATTGAAGGTCCAGACATTGAGGGACCTGAGGGAAAAATCAAGGGCCCCAAGTTCAAGATGCCATCGATTTCTGGACCCAAGATTTCTATGCCAGATATGGATTTCAACCTGAAAGGGCCAAAGCTGAAAGGTGATGTTGATGTGTCAGCTCCAAAGGTTGAAGGAGATATTAAAGCACCAAAAGTTGAAATTGAAGGTCCAGACATTGAGGGACCTGAAGGTGGATTTAAGATGCCAAAGATCAAAATGCCCTCATTTGGAATAAAAGGTCCAAAAGTTGAGGGTCCTGATGTAGACGTGAAACTCCCCAAAGCTGAAATGGACATTAAAGCACCAGATGTAAATATTAAGTGCCCAGAGGTTGACATTGAGGGACCTGAGGGAAAAATCAAGGGCCCCAAATTCAAGATGCCATCGATTTCTGGACCCAAGATTTCTATGCCAGTTGGATTTCAACGTGAAAGGGCCAAAGCTGAAAGGTGATGTTGATGTGTCAGTTCCAAAGGTTGAAGGAGATATTAAAGCACCAAAAGTTGAACTTGAAGGTCCAGACATTGAGGGACCTGAGGGAAAAATCAAGGGCCCCAAATTCAAGATGCCATCGATTTCTGGACCCAAGATTTCTATGCCAGATGTGGATTTCAACCTGAAAGGGCCAAAGCTGAAAGGTGATGTTGATGTGTCAGTTCCAAAGGTTGAAGGAGATATTAAAGCACCAAAAGTTGAAATTGAAGGTCCAGACATTGAGGGACCTGAAGGTGGATTTAAGATGCCAAAGATCAAAATGCCCTCATTTGGAATAAAAGGTCCAAAAGTTGAGGGTCCTGATGTAGACGTGAAACTCCCCAAAGCTGAAATGGACATTAAAGCACCAGATGTAAATATTAAGTGCCCAGAGGTTGACATTGAGGGACCTGAGGGAAAAATCAAGGGCCCCAAATTCAAGATGCCATCGATTTCTGGACCCAAGATTTCTATGCCAGATGTGGATTTCAACCTGAAAGGGCCAAAGCTGAAAGGTGATGTTGATGTGTCAGTTCCAAAGGTTGAAGGAGATATTAAAGCACCAAAAGTTGAACTTGAAGGTCCAGACATTGAGGGACCTGAGGGAAAAATCAAGGGCCCCAAATTCAAGATGCCATCGATTTCTGGACCCAAGATTTCTATGCCAGATGTGGATTTCAACCTGAAAGGGCCAAAGCTGAAAGGTGATGTTGATGTGTCAGTTCCAAAGGTTGAAGGAGATATTAAAGCACCAAAAGTTGAAATTGAAGGTCCAGACATTGAGGGACCTGAAGGTGGATTTAAGATGCCAAAGATCAAAATGCCCTCATTTGGAATAAAAGGTCCAAAAGTTGAAGGTCCTGATGTAGACGTGAAACTCCCCAAAGCAGAAATGGACATTAAAGCACCAGATGTAGACATCAAGAGCCCAGAGTTTGACATTGAGGGACCTGAGGGAAAAATCAAGGGCCCCAAATTCAAGATGCCATCGATTTCTGGACCCAAGATTTCTATGCCAGATGTGGATTTCAACCTGAAAGGGCCAAAGCTGAAAGGTGATGTTGATGTGTCAGTTCCAAAGGTTGAAGGAGATATTAAAGCACCAAAAGTTGAAATTGAAGGTCCAGACATTGAGGGACCTGAAGGTGGATTTAAGATGCCAAAGATCAAAATGCCCACATTTGGAATAAAAGGTCCAAAAGTTGAGGGTCCTGATGTAGACGTGAAACTCCCCAAAGCTGAAATGGACATTAAAGCACCAGATGTAAATATTAAGAGCCCAGAAGTTGACATTGAGGGACCTGAGGGAAAAATCAAGGGCCCCAAATTCAAGATGCCATCGATTTCTGGACCCAAGATTTCTATGCCAGATGTGGATTTCAACCTGAAAGGGCCAAAGCTGAAAGGTGATGTTGATGTGTCAGTTCCAAAGGTTGAAGGAGATATTAAAGCACCAAAAGTTGAACTTGAAGGTCCAGACATTGAGGGACCTGAGGGAAAAATCAAGGGCCCCAAATTCAAGATGCCATCGATTTCTGGACCCAAGATTTCTATGCCAGATGTGGATTTCAACCTGAAAGGGCCAAAGCTGAAAGGTGATGTTGATGTGTCAGTTCCAAAGGTTGAAGGAGATATTAAAGCACCAAAAGTTAAAATTGAAGGTCCAGACATTGAGGGACCTGAAGGTGGATTTAAGATGCCAAAGATCAAAATGCCCTCATTTGGAATAAAAGGTCCAAAAGTTGAGGGTCCTGATGTAGACGTGAAACTCCCCAAAGCTGAAATGGACATTAAAGCACCAGATGTAGACATCAAGAGCCCAGAGTTTGACATTGAGGGACCTGAGGGAAAAATCAAGGGCCCCAAATTCAAGATGCCATCGATTTCTGGACCCAAGATTTCTATGCCAGATGTGGATTTCAACCTGAAAGGGCCAAAGCTGAAAGGTGATGTTGATGTGTCAGTTCCAAAGGTTGAAGGAGATATTAAAGCACCAAAAGTTAAAATTGAAGGTCCAGACATTGAGGGACCTGAAGGTGGATTTAAGATGCCAAAGATCAAAATGCCCTCATTTGGAATAAAAGGTCCAAAAGTTGAGGGTCCTGATGTAGACGTGAAACTCCCCAAAGCTGAAATGGACATTAAAGCACCAGATGTAGACATCAAGAGCCCAGAGTTTGACATTGAGGGACCTGAGGGAAAAATCAAGGGCCCCAAATTCAAGATGCCATCGATTTCTGGACCCAAGATTTCTATGCCAGATGTGGATTTCAACCTGAAAGGGCCAAAGCTGAAAGGTGATGTTGATGTGTCAGTTCCAAAGGTTGAAGGAGATATTAAAGCACCAAAAGTTGAAATTGAAGGTCCAGACATTGAGGGACCTGAAGGTGGATTTAAGATGCCAAAGATCAAAATGCCCACATTTGGAATAAAAGGTCCAAAAGTTGAGGGTCCTGATGTAGACGTGAAACTCCCCAAAGCTGAAATGGACATTAAAGCACCAGATGTAAATATTAAGAGCCCAGAAGTTGACATTGAGGGACCTGAGGGAAAAATCAAGGGCCCCAAATTCAAGATGCCATCGATTTCTGGACCCAAGATTTCTATGCCAGATGTGGATTTCAACCTGAAAGGGCCAAAGCTGAAAGGTGATGTTGATGTGTCAGTTCCAAAGGTTGAAGGAGATATTAAAGCACCAAAAGTTGAAATTGAAGGTCCAGACATTGAGGGACCTGAGGGAAAAATCAAGGGCCCCAAATTCAAGATGCCATCGATTTCTGGACCCAAGATTTCTATGCCAGATGTGGATTTCAACCTGAAAGGGCCAAAGCTGAAAGGTGATGTTGATGTGTCAGTTCCAAAGGTTGAAGGAGATATTAAAGCACCAAAAGTTAAAATTGAAGGTCCAGACATTGAGGGACCTGAAGGTGGATTTAAGATGCCAAAGATCAAAATGCCCTCATTTGGAATAAAAGGTCCAAAAGTTGAGGGTCCTGATGTAGACGTGAAACTCCCCAAAGCTGAAATGGACATTAAAGCACCAGATGTAGACATCAAGAGCCCAGAGTTTGACATTGAGGGACCTGAGGGAAAAATCAAGGGCCCCAAATTCAAGATGCCATCGATTTCTGGACCCAAGATTTCTATGCCAGATGTGGATTTCAACCTGAAAGGGCCAAAGCTGAAAGGTGATGTTGATGTGTCAGTTCCAAAGGTTGAAGGAGATATTAAAGCACCAAAAGTTAAAATTGAAGGTCCAGACATTGAGGGACCTGAAGGTGGATTTAAGATGCCAAAGATCAAAATGCCCTCATTTGGAATAAAAGGTCCAAAAGTTGAGGGTCCTGATGTAGACGTGAAACTCCCCAAAGCTGAAATGGACATTAAAGCACCAGATGTAGACATCAAGAGCCCAGAGTTTGACATTGAGGGACCTGAGGGAAAAATCAAGGGCCCCAAATTCAAGATGCCATCGATTTCTGGACCCAAGATTTCTATGCCAGATGTGGATTTCAACCTGAAAGGGCCAAAGCTGAAAGGTGATGTTGATGTGTCAGTTCCAAAGGTTGAAGGAGATATTAAAGCACCAAAAGTTGAACTTGAAGGTCCAGACATTGAGGGACCTGAGGGAAAAATCAAGGGCCCCAAATTCAAGATGCCATCGATTTCTGGACCCAAGATTTCTATGCCAGATGTGGATTTCAACCTGAAAGGGCCAAAGCTGAAAGGTGATGTTGATGTGTCAGTTCCAAAGGTTGAAGGAGATATTAAAGCACCAAAAGTTGAAATTGAAGGTCCAGACATTGAGGGTCCTGCAGGAGGATTTAAGATGCCAAAGATCAAAATGCCCTCATTTGGAATAAAAGGTCCAAAAGTTGAGGGTCCCGATGTAGACGTGAAACTCCCCAAAGCTGAAATGGACATTAAAGCACCAGATGTAAATATTAAGAGCCCAGAAGTTGACATTGAGGGACCTGAGGGAAAAATCAAGGGCCCCAAATTCAAGATGCCATCGATTTCTGGACCCAAGATTTCTATGCCAGATGTGGATTTCAACCTGAAAGGGCCAAAGCTGAAAGGTGATGTTGATGTGTCAGTTCCAAAGGTTGAAGGAGATATTAAAGCACCAAAAGTTGAAATTGAAGGTCCAGACATTGAGGGACCTGAAGGTGGATTTAAGATGCCAAAGATCAAAATGCCCTCATTTGGAATAAAAGGTCCAAAAGTTGAGGGTCCTGATGTAGACGTGAAACTCCCCAAAGCTGAAATGGACATTAAAGCACCAGATGTAGACATCAAGAGCCCAGAGTTTGACATTGAGGGACCTGAGGGAAAAATCAAGGGCCCCAAATTCAAGATGCCATCGATTTCTGGACCCAAGATTTCTATGCCAGATGTGGATTTTAACCTGAAAGGGCCAAAGCTGAAAGGTGATGTTGATGTGAAACTCCCCAAAGCTGAAATGGACATTAAAGCACCAGATGTAGACATCAAGAGCCCAGAGGTTGACATTGAGGGACCTGAGGGAAAAATCAAGGGCCCCAAATTCAAGATGCCATCGATTTCTGGACCCAAGATTTCTATGCCAGATATGGATTTCAACCTGAAAGGGCCGAAGCTGAAAGGTGATGTTGATGTGTCAGTTCCAAAAGTTGAAGGAGATATTAAAGCACCAAAAGTTGAAATTGAAGGTCCAGACATTGAGGGACCTGAGGGAAAAATCAAGGGCCCCAAATTCAAGATGCCATCGATTTCTGGACCCAAGATTTCTATGCCAGATATGGATTTCAACCTGAAAGGGCCGAAGCTGAAAGGTGATGTTGATGTGTCAGTTCCAAAAGTTGAAGGAGATATTAAAGCACCAAAAGTTGAAATTGAGGGTCCTGAGGGTGGATTTAAGATGCCAAAGATCAAAATGCCCTCATTTGGAATAAAAGGTCCAAAAGTTGAAGGTCCTGATATAGATGTGAAACTCCCCAAAGCTGAAATGGACATTAGAGCACCAGATGTAGACATCAAGAGCCCAGAGTTTGACATTGAGGGACCTGAGGGAAAAATCAAGGGCCCCAAATTCAAGATGCCATCGATTTCTGGACCCAAGATTTCTATGCCAGATGTGGATTTCAACCTGAAAGGGCCAAAGCTGAAAGGTGATTTATTCAGTTCCAAAGGTTGAAGGAGATATTAAAGCACCAAAAGTTGAAATTGAGGGTCCTGAGGGTGGATTTAAGATGCCAAAGATCAAAATGCCCTCATTTGGAACAAAAGGTCCAAAAGTTGAAGGTCCTGATGTAGATGTGAAACTCCCCAAAGCAGAAATGGACATTAAAGCACCAGATGTAGACATTGAGGGACCTGAGGGAAAAATCAAGGGCCCCAAATTCAAGATGCCATCAATTTCTGGACCCAAGATTTCTATGCCAGATATGGATTTCAACCTTAAAGGGCCGAAGCTGAAAGGTGATGTTGATGTGTCAGTTCCAAAGGTTGAAGGAGATATTAAAGCACCAAAAGTTGAAATTGAAGGTCCAGACATTGAGGGACCTGAGGGAAAAATCAAGGGCCCCAAATTTAAGATGCCATCGATTTCTGGACCCAAGATTTCTATGCCAGATGTGGATTTCAACCTTAAAGGGCCAAAGCTGAAAGGTGATGTTGATGTGTCAGTTCCAAAGGTTGAAGGAGATATTAAATCACCAAAATAAATTGAAAGAATTGAGGGTCCTGAGGGTGGATTTAAGATGCCAAAGATCAAAATGCCCACATTTGGAATAAAAGGTCCAAAAGTTGAAGGTCCTGATGTAGACGTGAAACTCCCCAAAGCAGAAATGGACATTAAAGCACCAGATGTAGACATCAAGAGCCCAGAGTTTGACATTGAGGGACCTGAGGGAAAAATCAAGGGCCCCAAATTCAAGATGCCATCAATTTCTGGACCCAAGATTTCTATGCCAGATGTGGATTTCAACCTTAAAGGGCCGAAGCTGAAAGGTGATGTTGAAGCAGATATTAAAGCACCAAAAGTTGAAATTGAAGGTCCAGACATTGAGGGACCTGAGGGAAAAATCAAGGGCCCCAAATTCAAGATGCCATCAATTTCTGGACCCAAGATTTCTATGCCAGATATGGATTTCAACCTTAAAGGGCCAAAGCTGAAAGGTGATGTTGATGTGTCAGTTCCAAAGGTTGAAGGAGATATTAAATTACCAAAAGTTGAAATTGAGGGTCCTGAGGGTGGATTTAAGATGCCAAAGATCAAAATGCCCACATTTGGAATAAAAGGTCCAAAAGTTGAAGGTCCTGATGTAGATGTGAAACTCCCCAAAGCAGAAATGGACATTAGAGCACCAGATGTAGACATCAAGAGCCCAGAGTTTGACATTGAGGGACCTGAGGGAAAAATCAAGGGCCCCAAATTCAAGATGCCATCGATTTCTGGACCCAAGATTTCTATGCCAGATGTGGATTTCAACCTGAAAGGGCCAAAGCTGAAAGGTGATCTTGAAGCAGATATTAAAGCACCAAAAGTTGAACTTGAAGGTCCAGACATTGAGGGTCCTGAGGGTGGATTTAAGATGCCAAAGATCAAAATGCCCACATTTGGAATAAAAGGTCCAAAAGTTGAAGGTCCTGATGTAGACGTGAAACTCCCCAAAGCAGAAATGGACATTAGAGCACCAGATGTAGACATCAAGAGTCCAGAGTTTGACATTGAGGGACCTGAGGGAAAAATCAAGGGCCCCAAATTCAAGATGCCATCAATTTCTGGACCCAAGATTTCTATGCCAGATATGGATTTCAACCTTAAAGGGCCGAAGCTGAAAGGTGATGTTGAAGCAGATATTAAAGCATCAAAAGTTGAAATTGAAGGTCCAGACATTGAGGGACCTGAGGGAAAAATCAAGGGCCCCAAATTTAAGATGCCATCGATTTCTGGACCCAAGATTTCTATGCCAGATGTGGATTTCAACCTTAAAGGGCCGAAGCTGAAAGGTGATGTTGAAGCAGATATTAAAGCACCAAAAGTTGAAATTGAAGGTCCAGACATTGAGGGACCTGAGGGAAAAATCAAGGGCCCCAAATTCAAGATGCCATCAATTTCTGGACCCAAGATTTCTATGCCAGATATGGATTTCAACCTTAAAGGGCCAAAGCTGAAAGGTGATGTTGATGTGTCAGTTCCAAAGGTTGAAGGAGATATTAAATCACCAAAAGTTGAAATTGAGGGTCCTGAGGGTGGATTTAAGATGCCAAAGATCAAAATGCCCACATTTGGAATAAAAGGTCCAAAAGTTGAAGGTCCTGATGTAGACGTGAAACTCCCCAAAGCAGAAATGGACATTAAAGCACCAGATGTAGACATCAAGAGCCCAGAGTTTGACATTGAGGGACCTGAGGGAAAAATCAAGGGCCCCAAATTCAAGATGCCATCGATTTCTGGACCCAAGATTTCTATGCCAGATGTGGATTTTAACCTGAAAGGGCCAAAGCTGAAAGGTGATGTTGATGTAAAAATCCCCAAAGCAGAAATGGACATTAAAGCACCAGATGTAGACATCAAGAGCCCAGAGTTTGACATTGAGGGACCTGAGGGAAAAATCAAGGGCCCCAAATTCAAGATGCCATCAATTTCTGGACCCAAGATTTCTATGCCAGATATGGATTTCAACCTGAAAGGGCCAAAGCTGAAAGGTGATGTTGAAGCAGATATTAAAGCACCAAAAGTTGAAATTGAAGGTCCAGACATTGAGGGACCTGAGGGAAAAATCAAGGGCCCCAAATTCAAGATGCCATCGATTTCTGGACCCAAGATTTCTATGCCAGATGTGGATTTCAACCTTAAAGGGCCAAAGATGAAAGGTGATGTTGATGTGAAACTCCCCAAAGCAGAAATGGACATTAAAGCACCAGATGTAGACATCAAGAGCCCAGAGTTTGACATTGAGGGACCTGAGGGAAAAATCAAGGGCCCCAAATTCAAGATGCCATCAATTTCTGGACCCAAGATTTCTATGCCAGATATGGATTTCAACCTGAAAGGGCCAAAGCTGAAAGGTGATGTTGAAGCAGATATTAAAGCACCAAAAGTTGAAATTGAAGGTCCAGACATTGAGGGACCTGAGGGAAAAATCAAGGGCCCCAAATTCAAGATGCCATCGATTTCTGGACCCAAGATTTCTATGCCAGATGTGGATTTCAACCTTAAAGGGCCAAAGCTGAAAGGTGATCTTGAAGCAGATATTAAAGCACCAAAAGTTGAAATTGAAGGTCCAGACATTGAGGGTCCTGAGGGGGATTTAAGATGCCAAAGATCAAAATGCCCACATTTGGAATAAAAGGTCCAAAAGTTGAAGGTCCTGATGTAGACGTGAAACTCCCCAAAGCTGAAATGGACATTAAAGCACCAGATGTAGACATCAAGAGCCCAGAGTTTGACATTGAAGGACCTGAGGGAAAAATCAAGGGCCCCAAATTCAAGATGCCATCGATTTCTGGACCCAAGATTTCTATGCCAGATGTGGATTTCAACCTGAAAGGGCCAAAGCTGAAAGGTGATGTTGATGTGTCAGTTCCAAAGGTTGAAGCAGATATTGAAGCAGCAAAAATCGATATAGAGGGCCCTAATGTTGATTTAGATGTCCCAGAAGCGAATGTTAAAAAAGGAAAGTTTAAAATGCCTAAGTTTGGATTTAAAGGACCCAAAATGGAAGGTCCTAATGTGGATATCAAGCCTCCCAAAGGTGATGTTGCTGTCAAGGGACCAAAGGGAAGTGTTGAAGTTCCAGATGTTGATATCACAGCACCTAACCTTAAAGCTAAAGGATCAAAGTTTAAAATGGGGTCAATATCTGGTCCAAAGGTCTCCTTACCTGACGTTGACCTAAACTTGAAAGGGTCAAAAGTGAAAGGTCACGCTGGAGTCAGTGCGGAGGGTGATTTAAGTGGACCAAAATTAGAAGTTGATTCTCCAAGTGTTGAAGTTAAAAGTCCAGAGGGAGGATTTAGGATGCCAAAATTTAAAATGCCAAAGTTTGGATTTAAGTCACCAAAAGGAGATATCGATGTAAGTGTACCTGGCAGTGATGTCAGTTTAAAATCACCAGATATTGATGTGAAATCTCCCGATCTTGATATTGAGGGACCTGAGGGCAAAATTAAGGGTCCCAAATTCAAAATGCCTTCCATATCTGGTCCAAAGATCTCCATGCCAGATGTAGACTTTAATCTTAAAGGCCCAAAATTCAAGGGTGATGTAGATGTTTCTGTGCCAAAGATTGAAGGTGACCTAAAGGCTCCAAAAGTAGACATTGAAGGTCCTGATGTTGACATTGAGGGTCCTGAAGGTGGTTTCAAGATGCCAAAAATCAAAATGCCATCATTTGGAATCAAGGGTCCTAAAGTGGAAGGCCCAGAGATTGATGTAAACCTGCCCAAAGCTGATGTTGACATCAAGACTCCAGATCTTGACATTGAGGGACCTGAGGGCAAAATCAAGGGTCCCAAATTCAAAATGCCTTCCATATCTGGTCCAAAGATCTCTATGCCAGATGTAGACTTTAATCTTAAAGGCCCCAAAATCAAGGGTGATGTGGATGTTTCTGTGCCAAAGATTGAAGGTGATCTAAAGGCTCCAGAAGTAGACATTGAAGGTCCTGATGTTGATATTGAGTGTCCTGAAGGTGGTTTCAAGATGCCAAAAATCAAAATGCCATCATTTGGACTCAAGGGTCCTAAAGTGGAAGGCCCAGAGATTGATGTAAAGCTGCCCAAAGCTGATGTTGACATCAAGACTCCAGATCTTGATGTTGAAGGACCTGAGGGCAAAATCAAGGGTCCCAAATTCAAAATGCCTTCCATATCTGGTCCAAATATCTCCATGCCAGATATAGACTTTAATCTTAAAGGCCCAAAATTCAAGGGTGATGTGGATGTTTCTGTGCCAAAGATTGAAGGTGATCTAAAGGCTCCAAAAGTAGACATTGAAGGTCCTGATGTTGACATTGAGGGTCCTGAAGGTGGTTTCAAGATGCCAAAAATCAAAATGCCATCATTTGGACTCAAGGGTCCTAAAGTGGAAGGCCCAGAGATTGATGTTAACCTGCCCAAAGCTGATGTTGACATCAAGACTCCAGATCTTGACATTGAGGGACCTGAGGGCAAAATCAAGGGTCCCAAATTCAAAATGCCTTCCATATCTGGTCCAAAGATCTCCATGCCAGATGTGAACTTGAATCTTAAAGGCCCCAAAATCAAGGGTGATGTGGATGTTTCTGTGCCAAAGATTGAAGGTGATCTAAAGGCTCCAAAAGTAGACATTGAAGGTCCTGATGTTGACATTGAGGGTCCTGAAGGTGGTTTCAAGATGCCAAAAATCAAAATGCCATCATTTGGACTCAAGGGTCCTAAAGTGGAAGGCCCAGAGATTGATGTAAACCTGCCCAAAGCTGATGTTGACATCAAGACTCCAGATCTTGACATTGAGGGACCTGAGGGCAAAATCAAGGGTCCCAAATTCAAAATGCCTTCCATATCTGGTCCAAAGATCTCCATGCCAGATGTGAACTTGAATCTTAAAGGCCCAAAATTCAAGGGTGATGTGGATGTTTCTGTGCCAAAGATTGAAGGTGATCTAAAGGCTCCAAAAGTAGACATTGAAGGTCCTGATGTTGACATTGAGGGTCCTGAAGGTGGTTTCAAGATGCCAAAAATCAAAATGCCATCATTTGGACTCAAGGGTCCTAAAGTGGAGGGCCCAGAGATTGATGTAAACCTGCCCAAAGCTGATGTTGACATCAAGACTCCAGATCTTGACATTGAGGGACCTGAGGGCAAAATCAAGGGTCCCAAATTCAAAATGCCTTCCATATCTGGTCCAAAGATCTCCATGCCAGATATGAACTTGAATCTTAAAGGCCCAAAATTCAAGGGTGATGTGGATGTTTCTGTGCCAAAGATTGAAGGTGATCTAAAGGCTCCAAAAGTAGACATTGAAGGTCCTGATGTTGACATTGAGGGTCCTGAAGGTGGCTTCAAGATGCCTAAAATCAAAATGCCATCATTTGGACTCAAGGGTCCTAAAGTGGAAGGCCCAGAGATTGCTGTAAACCTGCCAAAAGCTGATGTTGACATCAAGACTCCAGATCTTGACATTGAGGGACCTGAGGGCAAAATCAAGGGTCCCAAATTCAAAATGCCTTCCATATCTGGTCCAAAGATCTCCATGCCAGATGTGAACTTGAATCTTAAAGGCCCAAAATTCAAGGGTGATGTGGATGTTTCTGTGCCAAAGATTGAAGGTGATCTAAAGGCTCCAAAAGTAGATATTGAAGGTCCTGATGTTGACATTGAGGGTCCTGAAGGTGGTTTCAAGATGCCAAAAATCAAAATGCCATCATTTGGAATCAAGGGTCCTAAAGTGGAAGGCCCAGAGATTGATGTAAACCTGCCCAAAGCTGATGTTGACATCAAGACTCCAGATCTTGACATTGAGGGACCTGAGGGCAAAATCAAGGGTCCCAAATTCAAAATGCCTTCCATATCTGGTCCAAAGATCTCCATGCCAGATGTGAACTTGAATCTTAAAGGCCCAAAATTCAAGGGTGATGTGGATGTTTCTGTGCCAAAGATTGAAGGTGATCTAAAGGCTCCAAAAGTAGATATTGAAGGTCCTGATGTTGACATTGAGGGTCCTGAAGGTGGTTTCAAGATGCCAAAAATCAAAATGCCATCATTTGGACTCAAGGGTCCTAAAGTGGAAGGCCCAGAGTTTGATGTAAACCTGCCCAAAGCTGATGTTGACATCAAGACTCCAGATCTTGACATTGAGGGACCTGAAGGCAAAATCAAGGGTCCCAAATTCAAAATGCCTTCCATATCTGGTCCAAAGATCTCCATGCCAGATATGAACTTGAATCTTAAAGGCCCAAAATTCAAGGGTGATGTGGATGTTTCTGTGCCAAAGATTGAAGGTGATCTAAAGGCTCCAAAAGTAGACATTGAAGGTCCTGATGTTGACATTGAGGGTCCTGAAGGTGGTTTCAAGATGCCAAAAATCAAAATGCCATCATTTGGACTCAAGGGTCCTAAAGTGGAAGGCCCAGAGTTTGATGTAAACCTGCCCAAAGCTGATGTTGACATCAAGACTCCAGATCTTGACATTGAGGGACCTGAGGGCAAAATCAAGGGTCCCAAATTCAAAATGCCTTCCATATCTAGTCCAAAGATCTCCATGCCAGATATGAACTTGAATCTTAAAGGCCCAAAATTCAAGGGTGATGTGGATGTTTCTGTGCCAAAGATTGAAGGTGATCTAAAGGCTCCAAAAGTAGACATTGAAGGTCCTGATGTTGACATTGAGGGTCCTGAAGGTGGCTTCAAGATGCCTAAAATCAAAATGCCATCATTTGGACTCAAGGGTCCTAAAGTGGAAGGCCCAGAGATTGCTATAAACCTTCCCAAAGCTGATGTTGACATCAAGACTCCAGATCTTGACATTGAGGGACCTGAGGGCAAAATCAAGGGTCCCAAATTCAAAATGCCTTCCATATCTGGTCCAAAGATCTCCATGCCAGATGTGAACTTGAATCTTAAAGGCCCAAAATTCAAGGGTGATGTGGATGTTTCTGTGCCAAAGATTGAAGGTGATCTAAAGGCTCCAAAAGTAGATATTGAAGGTCCTGATGTTGACATTGAGGGTCCTGAAGGTGGTTTCAAGATGCCAAAAATCAAAATGCCATCATTTGGACTCAAGGGTCCTAAAGTGGAAGGCCCAGAGATTGATATAAACCTTCCCAAAGCTGATGTTGACATCAAGACTCCAGATCTTGACACTGAGGGACCTGAGGGCAAAATCAAGGGTCCCAAATTCAAAATGCCTTCCATATCTGGTCCAAAGATCTCCATGCCAGATGTGAACTTGAATCTTAAAGGCCCAAAATTCAAGGGTGATGTGGATGTTTCTGTGCCAAAGATTGAAGGTGATCTAAAGGCTCCAAAAGTAGACATTGAAGGTCCTGATGTTGACATTGAGTGTCCTGAAGGTGGTTTCAAGATGCCAAAAATCAAAATGCCATCATTTGGACTCAAGGGTCCTAAAGTGGAAGGCCCAGAGATTGATGTAAACCTGCCCAAAGCTGATGTTGACATCAAGACTCCAGATCTTGATGTTGAAGGACCTGAGGGCAAAATCAAGGGTCCCAAATTCAAAATGCCTTCCATATCTGGTCCAAATATCTCCATGCCAGATATAGACTTTAATCTTAAAGGCCCAAAATTCAAGGGTGATGTGGATGTTTCTGTGCCAAAGATTGAAGGTGATCTAAAGGCTCCAAAAGTAGACATTGAAGGTCCTGATGTTGACATTGAGGGTCCTGAAGGTGGTTTCAAGATGCCAAAAATCAAAATGCCATCATTTGGACTCAAGGGTCCTAAAATGGAAGCACCAGAGATTGATGTAAACGTGCCAAAAGCTAATGTTAACATTAAGGGACCTAAAACTGACATCAAAACTCCAGATCTTGACATTGAGGCACCAGAGGGTGGTTTTAAAGTAAAGGCCCCAAAGTTTAAAGGTCCCAGCTTTGGAGTTACAGGTGGAAGTGTATCAGTACCTGAAAAAGATATAAAGGGGAACATTGATGTCAAAAGCCCTGATATCAGCATAAGTGGACCAAATGCAAACGTCAAAGTGCCAAAAACAAAGAAGTCCAAATTTACTTTTGGAGGCAAGAGCCCAAAATTAGATGCAGATATTCCTGATGTTGGTGGTAGTGTAGAAGGACCTGATATCAGCGTAGATGTAAAAGGAAAGAAAGGTAAATTCAAAGTGGCTAAAGCAAAAGGAAAGTTGAAACCTGAGGGTGATATGAAAACTGGAAGTGTGAAGTTGGAGACAAATGAACCTGACTTGCAGTTAAAGTCAGCTAAAGTAAAGAAACCTCTTTTTGGAAAGTTACATTTTCCTGATGTGGAGTTTGACATCAAGTCTCCAAAAGTTAAAGGAACTATGAAATCATCTGATGTTGATTTGCCATCTGCAAGCCTTAAAACTGATATTCAAGGTCTTGATATTCAGACCCCAGATACTAGTTTGGAAAGTCCAGATTTCAAAGGGAAAGAGGCTAAAATCAAAATGCCAAAATTCAGCACTTCTGGATCTAAATTAACATCTGACCTAGAAGTTAGAGGTGCAATGTTAGATACATCAGGAACAAGTGTTAGCTTGCATGCCCCAGATGTGGGGGGATCCAGCATTAATGGAAAGGGTAGGGCTAAAATCGATGTAGAAGGAATGTCAGACTTGAATGTAAGTGGACAAATGGGGGAAGTTACAGGTGGGATGGAGTACCAAGAAGGTCATGTAACCTTTCCTAAACTCAAAGTGCCAAAGTTTGGTATTGCATTGCCTAAAGTAGAAGGAAGAGAGATGGAAGTAGATGTAGGTTCAGCAGAACTGGCCGCTAGTGGTAATGTTAGTTCCCAGAATGTGGAAATGCACCATACAGATGTGAAAAACAGTGGTGCAAAGGCAAAAGTCAAGATGCCCAAACTGTTTGTCAAACCTAAATCTAAAGGTGGCAGTGCAGCTGATCTTACTGTTCAGGGAAACACTGACATTTCCACTAAAGGAGGTGCAAAGGTGTCTAAAGAGATTAGTCTTAGTTCTGGGGAACTGGCAAGTGGCAAAATTGCAGTAGAGGGATTAAAGGTTTCACCAAAAAGTAAATCTGCCTCCCTTGAACTCTTCAAAAAGTCACAACATCACTCATCTTCAGTGAGTGATGAAGGAGGTTTAGCTTCCCCTGTTTCTACAGAAGGGCACTTACAGGCAGAGGGTGGCAGCATTTCAGTAGATGTTGGAGAAGCAAAGGTTAAAGGCAAAAAGGGAAAGATTAAGTTTGCCACAATTGGAGGTTTTGGATCAAAAAGTAAAGGTTCATATGAAGTGACACTTGGAGATGAAAGTGAGGCTAGGATTGAGGGTGCTGGTGGAATTGCTCAGCCTTTAAAGAAGTCCAGAATGTCATCATCCTCTAGCACTGATAGTGGTTCAAAAGGTAGTTTCCGGTTACCAGAACTTGAAATAGCTGTTTCACCAAAGAAATAATTTTCATACCAGTATCTATACACAGTACGTTCACATTCACGTTTTGGCAAACTAGACTGCTACATGTAAATCTGTCTCATTTAAGCAATAGTGCACTGCTATACACTTGTTTCTTCAGTTCTTCCAAATCTTTAATCACAATTTAATTGTAAATAAGAGAAATCTGTATTGTAATTTTACCATTTGTAGATAAAAAAAAAATCAAATCCAACAATGCGTGTAGTTTAAAGTTTAAAAGAAAGGTCTTCATCTAGTGTTGATGCTTTTATCATCTGATAGCTTATATTTTTGTACCTTTGAAAGTTTGGGAAATTTTTTTTTTTCCTTTCTACTGTCTTTCTAAACCTTGTCTGGACACATGTACTCTGAACAAAAGGCATGTTTTTTTATTTGGATTTGAAAGGATTTTATAACTTTAAAGCTTCAATTAAATAATCAGTGCTGTATCTTGTATTTACTTATCACAGATGAATAACTAATTTTAACAGCGATAGATTTGATACCATTTACACAATGTTTAAGGGCTGTACAAACTGTAAATATACGAAGATACATATGGGATGACAACTTTGTATCCCAAATAATCCCACAGTTCAAATATTCTAATGGAATTGACACAAAGATTATAATCGAAGGTATTTATATCGAAGATTGTCTTTTTCAGTGGCTCATTAAGAAATCTCTATAAAGTGCAGAATGAACACCAGGAGCAGCAGAGAAAAGCTGTGACTTGCTATGATTTTGATTTCCAAGGCATTTTTTTCTTAGTTATGTCTCCCATGTTTTGAGTTTGTATCTCGCTCTTGTCCTCTCACTTTCAGCCTGTAAAATGTGCTGCCAGGTGGTGATATAACTACATGAATGCTAATTCCAATGGTTAAACCAAATTTATATATTATAAGGCATGAAATGTGCATTGCTATTGTAAATAATGGGAAATTTAGGTAGCTTTTGTGTTCTTTCCTGTGTCAGTTGCAGAAAATTAAATAAAGTGTTCAGTTATCAGTACATCAGTGTGTTGAATGCAAGTCCTTTCTATGAATACACCTTTATCATTATGAACACTGAGATTAGTATAACTATGTTAGAAATAGAAATATGATGGGTTCTGTTTCCACAACAGTGATGTACCTATTAGACTTTCAGCTTTCTGTGAATGCTTTGATAGGAGCCAACACCAAGAAAACAGGAAGAGGGCTTTCCTGTTCTGATTCTTCAAACCAGTGCAGAGGAAGGAAATGGTCAGGAAATTCCTTTAAGGGTGGAAAATGTGTTTCATTTTGTATGCAAATACAGAATTTTTTTTTCAGCAGAACTGGGATGAGGAGAGAAAAGAGGGGAACGTAGCTTAGTTTACTTGAAATCTAGGTGAAATCGGTCTGTAGGAATACAGAAAAAAACATTTGTCATTCTGTTTGAAAGGTAAGACATTTCTTTTACTATGCAGTCTGATTGTACATTGTACAACTAGTTTAGGTTGATACTATATTGTATGTTTCAGTTCTCTTTTATGTAAGTTTTCATACCGGTGTCTCAATTGATCAGAGGTTGACAGAAATGTAATGCTCCACAGACTGAAGTAATGTCAATGTGTAATGGAGTAATGAAAACTAACATAACTGACCAGAACTCAACTCCAGCATGCACATATGATGACTGGCAAGGAACATAGTTTGCTTTTCATAATTGGTATTGAATTCTTTTACAAATCTTCAGCCTTTTGGAACTTTTAAGGTATGAGAAAATACCTTATTTGAGATTTTATGATTGATTGTCCAAGATCAACATTTAAAATGCATCACACGTCTAAATGGGGCATTCCAGAAGGACTGTTTTCATACACAGCTAGTTATAAACACTATAACAACCCTAACCCTAACAGAAAATTTTCTGCATTTTTACAAAAAAAAAATCATTTACTGTGTTTTTACAAATGAGGACCTCCCCAAAAGATGGCTTTGCTCTGATTTGTCAGAGTTGTTCACGTATTGGTACAAATTTGTCCTCGGACAAATTTGCTGCCTTAATTTTTTTAGGTTTATTCAAAGAGGCTGTGTAAATCATTAACACTTGTAATCTTGACTGGCCTTGACTTGCTGTAACACCAGTCAGGATTTAAAATACAAGTTAAAATGACTTGTAAAGCCAAGCTGATTAAACTTGAGAGCAAATGTTTTTTACAGTGCAGTATATGGTTAAGTAAACCCACATACACTTTCAAAACTCAATTGGCTCAACAGAAACATAAATGGGTAATTTTATGGGTCATCATAATGAGATTAGGTGGCATGTCCAAAGGATGCATCCTACATACGTGCCCTTCACTCCCAGGGTGTCTGTAAGTAACACAGCCAGGGCGAGAGAACCAGAACAACTGAATGACGAAATTCTCATCAAAACTTAGATTAAGAACCAAAGGCTGAAGCAATACATCACTCAAACAGACTTGTGCTCACATTGTATATTATATAGGGAATTATAATAGTACATTATATATTATAAAATTACAATTATTTAATATATAATGCAGGGGAATGCAGGGTTTATTGTAAGCTATACAAAGCAAGAAAGAATGACACACTACTGGTCAAAATTTAGGATCACTTTAAAATTGATATTTTTCCCATATTTTCCAATAATAAATACATGTGTTTACTTAGCTAAATGGAGGCATTGCATAGACTGCCCGTATTAAGACGTCAATTCCATAGGCATTCCATATTCCAACTGTGGGAATTATGTTGTGACTAAAAGCATCCAAAATAAATAATAATAATCGTACACTTGCCATTTTATCATTGCAGTTCTTTGAGGTCTTAACCTGAAGAAAAACTGAAGGAATATTATCTATGCTGGACTCTTGGTTGCGTTTTATTTGTTATTTGGTCCAAGTAATCATGTATAAAACTTTTTTAAATTAAAAATTAGTTAAAAAGAAATATGTTGGCAGAATTATATATATTTTTTTCTGCAAAAGTAATTTCAAACACTGAAACACCAGATTAAAAGATTTTTCAGATCATAAAAAAAACATTTTTGTCAAGTGATCCTAAACGTTTGACTGGTAGTATATTAGGTTTCAATAGTCCAGGGTTGTTTTTCAGGCTGGTATAGGCAATATCTCAGTAACTATAAGACTAAACTACACAAATGCATTTTCCCTGGCAATGGTTGTATGTTGGTTTCAAACACCTAGTTTAAAACCCTCTGAAATAACATTTATTTTTTCCATCTATCCTCCAATCTAAATGTCCAAAATCTTCATTTATTGTGAAGACAATAAAACCACATATTCAAAGGGTCACCAAAAGGGACCTTCTCACCATAATGGATATCATACAGGATACAACAGTTAACTGAAGGCACTGCACATGAATAAATTATTGACCATACTGTTAGTATAGGAACAGTACATCACTCCATACAGCTGGAGTCTATGGGGATATGAGATACAGTCCAGTATATTTAGATGCACAGTTTTCAAGGAGCTAAACAAAACCTCTCATCTGCAGGAAATAGGTTAATGTTACCAGCAAATACACAGATTTTAAAACATTTACACGAAAACTGTTTACCTTGTATGTGCTAAATTAGATTTGTCTCATTGTGGATGTCTGTAAAGGAACTCCTTTACTCCTTTACAGAGTACAAGTGCCAAACTGGTAACAATAAAGACTGGTTGCACAGTCACATGAACATGTTTGTCATGAACATGCATTTACCTGAGAAACATAAACATAGACCGGTGGCATGAAAGAGTCAAAACAATGATTCTGCTCTGAGTTTTGTTGGTGTTTAGCTGTCACTATAGCTTGAGACAGACAGCGAGAGAATAATTGTTCTGCATGGTTTCCTTCATTGAGAAGCTGAGGCTGGTTCCCTTGGGATCCCATCAGATGGGGGGACTCTGCGGCGTGTGTGAGGAGACATGTCTATGTGCATGCGTGAGAGAGAGAGAGAGCTAGAGGAAGAGCATGTGTTTGCACACATAAAGGAAAGGGGCAGAGTGTGAGCGTGAACAAAGATGATGCAGCTCGTTGGGGGAGATGTTGCTGGTTTTGGCTTTTCTTCCTGTTCTACAAGATTTCCCTCGCTAAGCTTTGACCTCTGCATCCTGTCGGTTTGGCATCTCACCTTCTCTGGTAAGAGCTGTTAGTTATTTGCATCTGGAAACTACGGCAGGTTGCTGTAAGCGTTCCTCATTTTGGCTTCTTTTCTGTGCTGTGTGTCTGTGTGCTGTATGTGTAGAGAACGACAAAGAAGAGGGAACAGGGTGGTACGGGCAAGGGATATCATGTGTGTGCTGTAACTGAGGACAAGCAGCAGCTGGAGAAGAGGAGAAATAAAGCAGAGGCTATAGACATTGTTCCCTTATTATCCAGAACCGGCAACAAAGACAAAATCCTCTGAAGCCGACACTCAGGCATTCTGCCTCGTTTATTACTCCGATTCCATGTGCCAGTGGCATCACGGAGAGAGCGAATAGAATGTCTGTAGCTGGAAAAAAGGAGTTTGATGTCAAACAGATCCTCAGGCTCCGTTGGCGCTGGTTTAGTCATAGCTCACAGAGCCCAGCTGGGAATGGAGGCTACATCCCACAGGAAGGTTTTGACCACCGGGGAACACCAGTCCGACTGAAGAGTCACTCCCGGGACAGGGGAGGACTTCGCAAGAGCAACAGCCCCGTGCACAGCATTCTTGCTCCGAACCCTGGACCCACGCCTGTTTACGTCAGGCCGGCCAATCAATCATGGCACCAGCAAAACATCATCCAGAACCTCCAAGCTAGCGAGGAGCTTCCCAAGAGCGATTCACCTTGCAGTGCCAGGAAAGAGGAGGCGAAGAGCAGCCATGAGGATCTAAAGAGCAATCCAGAGGATCCCTCTGAGGAAGAAGTCACAGACAGGTAAAAAGCTGTGTGCAGAAAATAGAACCTTAGAACAAGATGTGTGAAAAGGTGCCTGCAGATTTCTGCTAACACATCCTGGGTGCAAGCGCCATGCCTGCAGGCATGAAAGATACATGCAGCTTTTAGATGAAAATCCTATTTTTGCCCACCGTGTAGCAACAAACAGACTGGATGAGGTGTTATTTTGCAGTAAGCTCCAGGGAGTGTCAGAATTGAGTGCAAGTACAGTATTTAGCTGTCACTTTATTCAAGTTCATTACCTCAGTGAAATTCACTCTAAAATGACAGTTTGTTTTATTTTTGTTCCCCGTACTCAGGACTGCCGCTTACACATCGCTTAGGTCTTCAGAGAATATAATTTTTCAATCAACTCCACCATTGCATCTGCCACCACAGCTCACCTGGGAATACTTCATTCACATGGCATACGGGTTGTAGAAACACAGCTCTCTGAAATACCCCCAGATAAATTATTCATCAAGCAGACATCTCGCAGAACACAGAGGAAAACACAGAGGCGCCTCGATATAGCTCGCAATATAACACGTTCTGTAAGCCACGAGGTGTTTCGCAGAGAAATCTCCCTTTATTTTAGCAGCCTGCATTTTCATAACCTGAAGCAGGAATGTTTTACGGCGTGTTAATGCAGACGTTCTGAGTTATAAATGTTACAGAACACCATTACATCAGAGACCACTGGCGCAAGAGCTATAAATTCAGGAAGGGCGACTGGATGAATTATCTTTAGTAGAGATGATACTTACACGTCAGTGCAGTTCAGAGAAAGAGAACATTTCATTTGCTTGTGAAGATCGATGGAAATTTATGAGATTATAAAGCCCTGCTTTCTATTCTCATCTAAAGTGCTGCATCTTTAGGACAGAAAGACCTTGTATTTTTTCCCACCGAGTGGCTCTGTCTAATATAATATCAGTGCAGAGTAAAGCAGGAAGTAAATATTTTCTCAAAAGTGCCTTGATCGACCTGTACACCAAAAGATGACGTCATAAGAGATATTTTTTCTCAATATTCCTCTCCTAGGAAATGTGCCCACACACTGAGTGCTTCACCAGCTAGCATGCCGTTCTGTAAACATGTACAGACATATTACAGTGATATTTCAACCCAAAAGGACAATTCTGTTATTATTTACTTCCCTCACACCATCCTAAACCCTCGACTTTCTTTCTTCCATGAAAAATGGGAAGAACATTTTGAATGTTCTGATGCTGAAGGTTGTTGATGTTGGAAAAAGTGAGTAAGTTAATTATGACAGATTTTGTATTTACGCTCTAAGATTTTACTCTCACGGGTGGAAATGGGTGGAAATTCTGTTGAAACAGAAACACCTATAATCAAATATTGTTTCCTTACGTATTTTCCTATTCTTATATGGCTTTGGATAGCTCTGTTCGGAATACTGATGCCGCCCATAACAGACACGTGTCCTGGTGATATTTATGAGTCTATCAATATTTCAGCGTGTGCAGTGTTGCTTTTAAGGAGTTTGGCCTTTTATCTTTACAACAGGATGTTAGTAGTATGGAACCAATTCAATCCAAACCCAATAAATGAAACACGTACATCTGGCAAGATCCTCCTGTATTGAGTCATTCTCATGTCATGATTCTACTCATTGCATGCACTCTTAAATATCAGGTCTTGACCCTTTAAAAGCATGTGTTAAGTACTTACACATGCTCATCTGAAAGTGTTCTTAGTGTTAATAGATCTGTCCGCTGATTGATGTGGTCTTGTGAACCTACCCAGCTAACAGGGAACATTCTTAGAATATTGGCTCCAAGTTATCAAAAACATTTTTGCAGTAACATTAGTACAACATTTAACGTTAAACATCATAAATATAATTAAACCTTTATTCTAAAGTTGTTGGTGGAACATTTTGTTAGCTGGGTTAAGCACTATCACTTCACTCTTTAAGGTAAGGCGTGTTTTTGACTGAAACAACATAAGCTGCAGCATTATAGGACATTACATTACATTTATACTTATGCATATGGCAGACAAAGCAACCTACAGTTCATTCAAGTTATACATTTTATCAGAATGTGTGTTCCATAAGATTCTAACCCACAACCTTTGTGCTGCTAATGCAATGCTCAGCTGAGCTACAAGACTACATTTGCACATTTACTCTTACACAATAGAAAACAATTCTTTACCCCTGATAATTAAGTGCTATGTATGGTAAGACTAGTATACATTGTGTTATGAATATTTAATCAGAGAATTAGACAGAAAGATCTGATCCCTAAAGATTCTCTCATCATGTGCTTTACCTTATTGTAGTTCAGAGCCTGTAGGTATACAATGATACATCTGCTGTTACATTTATTTGTTATTCCCTGTTTTTCTTCCCCGTCCTTTTATCACTTTTCATTTAGTATGCGTAAATAAAGCATAAATTTGCCTTGCAGGCACAATGTGATGGAAATGAGACCCTTTATATGCCTCTAGACTAAAGATTTTGTTGCGCCTCGCTGTGTGTGAGTTAATAGTCAGATCAGAGTGAGTTCCCAATAGCACAGTTTTGTCCAAATAAAAAAAGACTAGCAGGTTATAAATGTTATTGCTGTAGATGACATTTACCAGCAGAGGGGAAAGCTAATTGACAAAGAGGGAGAAATTCATTCACAGTGTGAGATCAGAAAACAGAATGGGAGATATTATGGTTATGTAAATAAAGAGATCTAATATATTATATATAGATCTAAATATTTGTACGTATTTGGCTTGTAGTTTGCATAGACTGAGGTTGTATATACAGATATAGTCTGTATGTCTATCTATCTATCTGTAAATCAGCCATCCATGTCCATCCATCCAACAACCATCAACCCAACCATCCATCCATCTGAAACATTAGCTATATTTTTCTGATATAACATCTTAAGTAGATTTGATTATTACTAAGCAGTGTAACGTCAAACTGTTGCGAGGCAGTCAAGGCAGTAATGAATAAAATATTTTGGTAAGAAATGAATCAGGATTCAGCCTGGAAGCTCTGTCTCTATGGGAATGGATGAAAACTGCTGAATACTATGTTTAGAACGTTTCAGTCGATCTTCTGTAATATCACAGTGAGGCTGCAGACCCGCTTATCATAAATAATTTAGGGAGATTGATGTCATATTCATCTTTTTAAATATTATTATTTTTTCAAACAGAAAGGGAGATGAAGAAGAGGCATATATGCTGAAATCACAAATGTCAGAGATTTTGTAATGATGGGCTTACCAGAAAAGTAGCACAGTAACTGAAAGCAACAACTAACCATTATGTTGGTATTTTCATTATAGTCTTTGGGGTTCAATGAGACATAAACACAGAATCCATTCCCTAACTAATACAATAGACATATGTTGTATTTTTCAGTGACATTTGTTTGTTACATATTTGTATATGTTTATTTCATGGCTGCTTATTAAAACAATGTCCTAATGGCTTATGGTGTTTATAAATCTGGAGCTCTACCATCTCATCTGAAGCCCACTTGTGTGTTTCAACATAGTTAATCTGCTGTCTTATGAATATAATGAACATCTACAACTATATGAATTTATATGAAAGTTTAAAGATTAATAAATAACATTAGCTGCACATCATCTTTTTATTTTCTCATTTTTATTAGCTAGAGCTGTGAAAAAACCTACAATAAAAAACACTGGCAAACAGCTACAGCATGTCGCTTTCATAATGGGCTCGTACAGTATCTAACTAAAGCTACAATTTGTGTTTTTTTAACAAGCATACATTGTTGTTATTATAAACTTGACCTATATACTTTATATTTGATAACAATCATTTAGAATGATGTCATATTTCTGCAGTTTCAGAGAGATCTTTTCAAACATCCATCCAGCATATGGCTGTTTGCATCGTGCAAACAAATGTTTATGTATCCATTCAAAACCATAAAACAATCAAAAAACGTCACAGACCCTCAAACCAATATATCAGTACTGCAATTAGCAGACAATAAGCTATAAGCAAAAGCTTTCTGCAACACATTTCTGTATGCATGAAGATGACCATTACTGAAGTTAATAGTAAAGATGGTTGATTTGAATACATTGCTTTTAAAGGCAGAATTACAACAGTTATTTAATCCATAAATCAAAGGGATACGTTGTCAAAGTCTAAGAAAGTTCAAAAGGAGTTCTGTCTTAGTGAGCTATAATATACTTGCTGGAACATATCTTTCTGAAAGGGTTTGGGGAAATGATTTCGTATTTCTGTGTGAAAATCATAGCAGAGAGAAATGTTTGGTGCATCAAATTTCATTGAATCCAGTCCCCATACAGTTCTGCATGGGATCACTATAGGCTACTATACAAATATATTTTTGCACATAATCACAATAAGAATTATATATCACAAACATAAACAATTTCATACTTCTATATGCTTGCCATGCATACCATCTTACCAGCTTAAAGCAGTTATTTAATGAAGACAGTATATATATATATATATATATATATATTTAGTGCACTGTCAGCTGAGCAGTCCTTGTGAAAATGACCACCGTCTATAAGAGACATTTTGGCCGTGACCCTTTAATAAGGAAACAGCAGAGACTTGAGTCAGCAGCTGTTGAGTTGAATGATATCTCAATTCCCTCTCAATTGCCTTGGAAAATAATGATACCATCTTGTCCTAGCAGGCGTATCATTTAATGGAGAGATTTATAGTATCTTCATAAAATATTGACAGGTACAGAAATATTGTCCTGGTAGCACAACGTAAAATAGTAGAAGGAAAAAACGTTGAATGTTTTGAGCATGAATTGATTGCAAAGCTTACTTGCTGGTTTAAGCAGTTGAAGTTTAATCAGATAAAACAAAAAATAACCACTGAGCATCTACTTTCCTTCAACATTATATCAAAGGATCTTTAAAGGATGCTAAATTGTTTTATCACGTTTTTAATTAGACTTTGGCTTGAAGCTGGATGTTGTGGATTATTGATTATTCAGAGAATTCGATTTTTATGTGTTCAAATTAAAACATCACACAAGAAATAAATGAACGTCCTAAAAACATCTAAACTTCACAAGGGCCATTTATAAAAGCTGTAATAAACAGCAAAAGTAGACAAATAGGGAACACAGCGAAAATGTGTTTTTTGAAAGAGTTCCAACATGTTTTGATAATACAAAATCTGTGTATAGTTCAAGACAGCAGTAGACTAATTTTAATTAGAGTGGAAATCTTAATCTCAATATTCAAATATTTTTCATATCTACATAAATTTATATAAGGAATATACATGTTTTCATATATATGTATTAAACACAATACTTATCATAATCAAAATACAATGCAGCTCACAAAATGAACTCTTATTTGTATTGCTGCAGTAGAATGTTGTCTGTTGTCTCAAATGCAGCTATTATCATAATTATTGATAAATCAAGATTGGTTGTCATTTGAGGTCAACACATTAAAGGCAGGTAATAAATTATCTTAACACTGATGCTGAGCGTTCCATATTCCATCAAATTATAATATAGGTTTTCAACATGTCTATTAGCCTCAGCATAATTGGTAGATCGAATTTGGATCTTCTGAGAACAGGTTATCAGAAAGAAATGCAAACATCTGGCTTCATTTTCAGTGAATATAAGGTGGGAATTTATAGGATAATAAATTAATGCATATTTTTACAAAACCTTTATTTCCTTGGAATCATCCAGTTTAGTTTGCTTTCTTAAACAATGTACTGAGCACAGAAAAGCCGTTAGGACATTCTTAATGGAATGTGACTTTCCAGAATGCTTCCTGAATCCGTGGCTCTTCCTTTGAGGAATGCCGCACTGGTGTGCTATATCGGAACTGCCTCTGACATTTTCTGCATACTTTGTGGTATGCACTGTTTAACACTGTTGCAGATGGTTAAGAATTGTACGTGATGAAACTACACACACTGAAGGAGCTACAGTACATAGTCTGAGGATAAAAAAACTATTGCAATGCTTATGATAATAAGACGAGGCCTGACCTGGGGGTTCTACAGCACTCTGAAACACATGCTTTCATCTTTGCACCTGTTCAGCTCCTGAAGGTCTTTATGCAGTAACTTTGCTTTAAAATACCACTAAAATGGCCACATGTGAAATTTAAAAGAGAGAAACAATCCCGAAGAGAACAAATAACAGACATATTTACTGGTTCTGTATTTATGTGAATAGGCCCAGATCTCCACAAAGGGTATAAAACAATGAATCAAAGCTATTGTTGTCATTCATGTACTTCAACGCAGTTTACCTACCACATGGAGAGAAGTGTAACAGCAAAGAATATTAAAATACTTTGTTGCACTAGTTAATATTTTTTCCTCCCTGTTTCGACAACAGGTATATTTATAATCCATTCAATCTTATTTGAGGTGGTGATGATCGGTGGCCTGTTTTGTTGCTCATAATGTTTTTGTGCTGTCTCATTAATAATGCATTTACAGAAGCTATTCACAGAATGCGGAATATTAAAAGCCAATCTCAGAGTATTACCTTTCATCATAAAACGTAACATATCGTCTGCTGACATTGTGAGGGCACTGAATGGGTGCTGAACTTTTATGAGAACTAAACCACATTAAAATGTTCAAAAACAAGTCCCTAACATTAAAATCTATGGCCTTTTTCAGTTTACGTCATTTGCTTTAGATACAGGTCTTGAATTATCCAGACCCTGTCTGGATTTTAATCTGGATTAAAACTATGCTGACAGGATAAGTGTCCTTCATAAACAGAGAGAAAAGCATGTGGAAAGCAATAAGCGTAAGTTATTTAGATTGCTACAGCATATCAATTTTATGCTCAAACAGTCACAAGGGCCGTAACAGTTCTTCACTACACGGTTTTCTTGCTAAAAAGGTTTCCATGGCTAGAAGTCACAAGTCTGGCATAGGGTCTTCATGCTTTTATATTTTGAAGATCTAGATCTTATAATGAGATTAGAAGTCCATATACCTAGCTAACAATTTTAGGTTGTAAGATTGTAAAAATGTTTAGGAACTTCATTGCTTGGCTATAAGAACGTTATTCAAACATTGTTTAATTCTGTAACGTTCCACTAACTACTTAAGAATAGCATCTACTAACGTTACTGCAAGAATGTTTTGATAACTTTAAGAGAATGTGAGAGAACATTTAGAGAACGTTAGCCAATGTTCTAAAAAGTTACCTGTTAGCTGGGTAGACTTTGCCTGACCCTGTGTTATTTCTATCATTATTTTTGAATAAAATATAATTACTAAAGTCAAGAGAAAAATCAATGAAATTTTAATTTAAAATATTGCTTGCAGACACGGATAACAGCCACTAAATGGTATATAAAGGCGATATTTTATTCACTGTCATCATAATATTCTCAATCTGTTTATTGGTGCCCGTTCTAACAAATGGCCGAATGAAAAATGGCTACAGGAATGCAGAGCTCTCTTGGAATGCTGATGGCTGGATATTTATCTTTCAAACAGACATGTTCTTCGATTGCTGGAATAAAGCAATTGAGCTGAATGAAAACATTTCCTTCAGCACAAATCCTAAGGCTTACATGAATACAGATCCAGCTTAAAAATAAGGTTGAGCCCCCACTGTACTCGCTACATCAGACGTAAAGGACAGTGGGTGAAACTGCTGCAGGAATGAAGCCCCAGTTAAGCTGTCTGGGTGATAAAGATGATTTCTGCTAACGGCTGTGAGGGAGCACAGATAGCTGTAATCCTCTTTTAGAAGTGAGCTTCATTCATCTCACTTTGTTGTTATGGAATTGTCTGTTAGGCACAGTATTAGCATTCTACTTTTGACTACCAACTATAGATATGCTGGGCAAAACTCGCTGCTTTAATAGATATGCAAAGCATTTAAAGACAAAAATGGAGGAATATATTGTGCATTTTGCAATAAAAACAATTCACATTTTGTATGGGGCTCCACTTCCCAGATAACAATTTTTGGTCGTAAGAATGTTTCCCTAACGTTTACATTAAGTAACTAAAACGTTAAAAATGTTAAATGAGCGTTCTCCAAATGTTAAAAACGCCTCTTTTTAGATGTTAATACTTAATAGTTAATAGTTAATACTTCCTGGTTATAATAATATTTTTAAAAACACGTTTTTAAAACATTTCACCAACTGTTTAAGAATGTTTTAAATGTATGATATACAGCATTAAAAAAAGGTTACTGCAAGATCGTTTCTAAAAAAAATTTAGAGAAATTTTAAAGAACTTTAGCCAACGTTCCGAGAACGTTCCATATTAGCTGCTTCAATATCAGATACGCTCTCACAGATATGGGCTCGATCAGCTATTTAGTGAACACTGTTATCTGTTGGTTGTTATCGAAATTGCTGTCTTAACATTTGTATGAGGCAATTTTAATAGATACAATATTTGGAAAATCATCCAGAGACCCAAAAACGTCCATTAGATTAAGTTCAGAGTTAAACCATATTTTTAACAATATTGCAAATCTTTCCTGTTCAATAATGTTTTGGAAAAGGAACTGGCAAATGGTACAGAAAACACAAAGACAAAATTGGGTTTTAAGCAGGCTGTGTTCTGCGCATCACTGAATAATGATGCATGCTCCAACAATTGGGAAACAGGCATCGACTAACTGCTCTGTGAGGAATAAGATCCTGCCAAATAAAATGGCTTAGGGCTGCTTGAGTATGTTTGCAACCACCAGCAGCTATTTCTTAAAAGGTCAACGATATACACGCCCAGAGCAGATGTGGGCAGAGATGCTGACACCTGTTTTAATACTAAGATCCTTGAAAAATCAGTTTACACTGTTCCTGCCTCCTAGCAAAACTGCCATTTGATGAACCACCACTCTGAGTAATACTAAAATACAGAGTAATGCTCTGTAAAATTGTATATATTTAGATTTGTGAAATGGATACAGTATAGCTGAAGTCTGAAGCTAATCAAATGTTGTGTAGACACCAGGCTTTTTTTGTTTTCCTTTTCATTTATTATTTGTACTGATCTATTAGTACTGATCAAAACACTTAAGTGTATATACAGAGCTAGGGCACTTGGCAAACAAACAGCAGCTTTTAGGCCAAAACAGAGAGAGATGATTCATTTAAGATAAACGTCTGATCTGAAAGAAGCAAACCTGTGTTGTTAAATTCTGATTGTTCACAAACAACATGTACATCTCTGTGTTTGGAAATAGGATTCAAAGTGTTGGCAGCCTGTTGTATCAAAGTAACTGTAACAACTGCCCACTTGTTATTGATCTGGCTGAATTGAGATTAAGTACAATAACTGTTACTGTACTGATAAGAAGATATGATGTAGTTTACATCAGTTCTTATCATGTAGTTCAGTCAACTTTATATTCATAAACCAATTATAATCTTTGTATCCCTAATTAGTTTTACTAATAAATATCTTATAATGAACAAAAAATGCAGTTGATACCATGTATTCTGTGTTCTGGGTTGTTTCATAATTTTCCTGTTTTCTGCGTTTTTATTTCCATTTGTATGTAAAGCTATATAAATAAAATTGAATTGTAGAAACTGAATACTGAATTGAATATGATGGGATATGTAAATATATTACAAGACAACAAAGAAATCTATCTTGCAAGCAACAGATATGTAAGTAAATAGCATGAAAAATATAGTAGTTTCAACTATTGAGCTGTGTATTTGCCTGGTCATAGTGCATAATAATACACAGAAGGTTTATGTAGCCATGAGTCGTGTGCTAAAGCCTGTGTTTTCTTTAACAATGTAGATTAAAACAGATTCAAACAAATATGGCCATAACATCATAAAATCATCATAAAATGTACTGCATTTAATCTGGATTTATATGAGCCATATTATGTGTTTGTGCGGGGATTAGTATGTTTCCAATTTCTTGCTATTATTTATTAAACTACATAAAACTGCCTTTAACAATAAAAGTAAATAAACATAAAAATAAAACATACGGACATAAAAATAATTTGCAGGAAAAGCAGACACTATTCAGGGGCTTTTAGTGTTTGCTATACATCATGTTTTAGGTGTTATGTCATATTGTACCCTTTATATAAAAAGCCAATGTCACAGGCAGAAGAGAAACATTTTCTGTAAATTTACAGCCATTGAGAATGTGATACAGAAGCAATTTGGTTCTGCGATATTGGTGGACATAAAGGTCCTCTCAGCATTCCTTTGAGCAAAGTAATGCCGCTAGGTTTTACAACCGCTCTTATATTGGCTTCATTCTAATTCAGCACACAAACCCTCGTGCCAAAATGTAGCTATAGCGTGAGATAAATGAGTGAGATAAATTACCCATCTATTTAGCATAAAAAACAACCCTTTAATGACCAGAATGAGTGGAGTAGCTTTTCACAATTTAAACACACCATTATAAATGTCTAAATGTCTTGCAGCTGTATAATTCACAAGAACATGTTGGCATAATGTAAAGAATATAATGTAAATTTAATGTCTTCTTTAACACTTGTGTTGTGTATCATCAGGAGCCGCCTGCCTTAACTCAATAACCAAAGGACAACACAGAAGCAAAAATTAAGCAATTAATCTGAGTCCTTAAACTGCTTCTCCAGAGCCCAGAGTCATATAAAGCATCATAATCACAGAAAACAATTAAAGGACGCATGCAAACATACTTGATTTATATCAAACCTCTGTGTGCATGTTTTATATGAAATATCAGACTGAAGTATTTTCTATGATCCATCAGCCAGACAGTCTGAGTTAGTCTTGGCATGAGCTATTAGATCAGAGTCCAAATCCCAGCTAACAGGAAATGTTAACAGAACGTTGGCATCAAAACATTCCTGCAGTAACGGCAGAACTTTATATACTAGTATAAATCATATATATATATGTACATATACATATATATATATATATATATCAAAAACTAAAAAGTTGTTCATGGAATGTTTTAAATACATTACAGAATTAAAAAAAAATTAATAATGTTCATATAACCAAGAAATAATGTTAAAACAACTTTTGAACATTCCTAAAATGTTCAAAATAACATTTGCAAAGTTTTTGTTACTTAATGGAAATGTTAGGGAAACATTCTTACAACCTAAAATTGTTAGCTGAGATCAAGTCAAACCAGCTCAATTTTTTAATAGGCCTAGATTTTGGGTCTTATATGTGCTGTGGTATGCTTAAAAACACTCTTATTAATGACAGAACATGCTGTCTTCTAAAGTTTAGGACATGTGGGTGAAATTCTGCTTTATGTGTTGCCTCTAAGGATGGAGTCACAGTTCACAAAACCATTGATCCAATGACCAAAGCTTCACTGGGATTTATTCAGTAATTAAAACTTTTACGAGACCGTAACATTTTATCTGGTGCTTAATTTCCCTCTTGTCTTTATGGTTGTGCGACTCTTATTAAAAGATGATGTGGAAAATAGAATGTGTGGTTATTATAAAGTATATTAATGGTCATGCTTTGTTTACGTTATGCAAATTTAGTTGATGATGAATAATATAGCCACAGTCATATGCATAATTTTGGAACATGCTTTTTGAAAAGGCTGTTCTTCACGGCATGTACTGTAATACAAAAACAAATCATCAAAATGCAGCAACAGCTTGACTGTACTTCCCTCTGGCAGGCAGATTTTTAAACAGTGTTGTGGACTGGTTAAATGTCAGCTGTGGATTTGTTGCGTGAAGGGCAGTAAAATAAAGGGTTTAGATTGTTTGCTGTGAGTCTGAAGGATTACTCAGATGCAGTACAATGGCTTGTAATCTACCGGTCTGCAGGGACAGCTTCTCAGAATTTACATTATCAAAGCTCTATGAAAAGACCAGATCCTGCAAAGTCCCACGCATCCAAAAGAATAAAATAAATAAAGAAAGAAAACAGTAAAGTTTGTGCAACTGGTAATCTGACCCTTTGGAAAACTTTCAATCCACTTATTTATGGAGTTTAGCTTTAATGGTTTCAATTTTAGCTCTGACAAGTGTGAAGACAGATACACAGAGAATCACTAATGTCCAACTGGGATGCATGAGGAAAAATGTGTTTTTATTACTTGTGCACAGCATAGAATTTACACACACACACATGCACACACACATGCATGCTCACACATTAGGTTTCTGTGCTTTGGGATTTCTATAGACACAATATAGGCAAGACTTTTTGCATTTTTACACATTTTGTAATCGAGATATGAAGTGAGCAGCGTGTGTTCTGTAAACACCACAGAATGATTAGGACGTGTCCAGTACTTATGCTACTGCTCCTTCACAATGTAAACACATTCTTTCCAACATAATCTGTCACTCAGTGCAAGTCTGTGGACCTTGAAAACTGATGGGTCAATTGAGGGGAAAATAAAGTGTAAAGTTACAAGGAGACACAGCAGCCGACGCAGGTGTTAGTTAAGTTCTGCCTGTCACTCGTGAAGATCAAATAGCCATATCAAACTGACAGAAGCGCACATCTCTCAGTCCCAACTCGACTCCTGTCTCCCTCTTTTCTACAGGTTGGCTTTGAGCAGTTTCACTAGAATGAGCTCCAACTGCTCAGATGAGTTTTTCCAGGCCACAAACCATGCAGAACAGACCTTTCGAAAGATGGAGACCTATCTTCAGCACAAGCAGCTGTGTGATGTACTTTTGATAGCTGGAGATCACAAGATCCCCGCACACAGGTGAGTCTCCACAGAGTCATGTCATCTTACTTAGAAATCTTCCATTTGCGGTTGTGCGCAAAGACAGATGCACAAGGCAGAAGAAAATATTGTAAATCAGATAAAAGATTAAATCTGGCTATTGGGCTATATAGCCCCGGTGTGGTTGTGATAAGACATATCTTACTTTCTGTAGTGGGTTTCTCTCTGTCTTTCTTTCTTTTCTCTCTTTCGCTGTCTGTCTCTCAGAGGGAACTCACATTGGTCTCCCACAAAATATGTAACATTATGTCCCAATAAATCCTCAATTAATTTATTTTTTAATTGCCAGTCTAAATATTCCTCAGTTAGATCTCAATTACCTTTGAGGATATTCCGACAGCAGTGTCAAAACGTGTCAAAACTGTTTATTTGAAGCAACATATTTCAAATTATTGAGCGTGTTGAACTTTCTTCAAGGCATGTAAAAGAGTGTTTATTCACAGAAATCTCACGGCCGCCGAGTGTTTTGAAGCCATTCTGTTGGAAAATTCTCTGTAGCCGAAGCTCTATTGTGCGTCCCAGTTTGACATCGAGCTCAATCAGCGTCACTATGAAACAACCTGGTGAAAATAGCTGCTGTGCTCACAGCGCGCGGAGATAAATGATTCGCAGGGGAGGAATTTTCTACGAAGACAACTTTCGAGAAGTATGCAGTATGCATATTTAAACGGTTTGCGCATTTATTTGCAGACTTGTCCTGAGCGCAGTGTCAGACTACTTCGCTGCCATGTTCACCAACGATGTGAGGGAGGCCAAACAAGAGGAAATTAAAATGGAGGGTGTGGATCCAGAGGCATTGAGGGCACTGGTGCAGTTTGCATATACTGGTAAGTATGCAGGCTACATTTCACTTTAGGGCCATTTAATTGGACAATACAGTAATAACTACACAAAAGAAATGTCCAAAAAATGATTTGTAATCTTTTATAATCAAAGGTGAATAATGGGGTTGTTAATGAGGCTGGTGAAGCAGTAGAACATTTTGTGAAGCAATTGAGTTACTTGAATATTAATGTTAATGAGTAACTTGAATTAGTAACTTGAAAATGAATATTAATGATTACCTTTTTCATTAATTAATTCTTAAATTAGCCTAACTGTTTAAAATCATCAATCTACACAGGTCACAGATAAAAATCTCCCCTTATTCCTTTCCTAAAATAATTTTGATAACCGCCTTTAGCTTTGTTCATTTAATGATTTCCTGCATATTCAGAACTTCTCCTCTCCAAATCCACAGGAGTCCTTGAGCTAAAAGAGGAGACAATTGAAAGTCTTTTAGCTGCTGCCTGTCTCCTGCAGCTCCCACAAGTCATCCAGGTTTGCTGCAACTTTCTGATGAAGCAACTTCATCCGTCCAACTGCCTGGGAATCCGTTCGTTTGCTGATGCTCAGGGATGTACGGATCTTCTGAACGTTGCTCACAACTACACTATGGTAGGAGCTAGAATTTAAAGTAGCTTATATAGTAATCATACTGTACTGTATATATTCAGTGCCAGCATTTATCAGCTGCTTTCCTACATATTAAAGACCTCATGAATCAAAATGAGAGTTTTGAGGCTTATAGTCCACAAAACTCCACAAGACTATATTTATGCTAGTGCACTCCTTAACGTTGATAAAATTAACTTTAAGCTGGTTCATTCATTTAAAATGTAGTCTTTTTTTTGTGAAAACGTACCAAACAATTCAATGACTCATTTTGCACCCACAGCATATTACAACGAATAACAAATAATTTCGGGGTGTCTTTACAAACCCAGTTAACAGGGAATATTCTCAGAATGTTGTCTGATGTTCTCTAGAGGTTCATGCAACGTTAGTAGAACTTTTTTAACGTTATATATATATAATATATAAAAAGTTTGATTAACATCTAATAAATTGGATGTTTTGAACATTCCTAGAACATTCAAGATAAAAATTATGTTTTTTGTTACGTTATTACAACCTAAAATGTTAGCTGGGAAAGTAGTAAGTAAACCTTACTACTTCATTTACTACCATTCTTTTTAAACCTTGTTCCTGACAAAAATTCAGGCATAAAATATACTTGACGTGACATTTGATCTCTAAGGTTTAAGTATTCTACAAACCTCTTTGACTTGGAAAATGTAGCACAAGTGGCCTTGTTTAAATAATGGCAATACATTAAGTATCCACAGAGCACGTTTGCTTTGATGGGCATTTCTCTGCCCAAGTGCGGAAACAACTTAGGAAGATAGCTGTTATCTCCTAAAGGACATCTGCACAGGCTGTTTACAAAGGGCTTTCTCGAGCAGAGAGGTTAATCTAATCAGAGAACACAAGCAGCAAAATTTCCCGTTCAATCACTTTGGTAATGAACAGAGCCTCAACAGAGCTTCCTGGTTCACGCTCTGGGGTGCTTAGATTAAAACGTTATATTTTGATAAGCTTGTTTTTTTCCTGTCTCATCCTGAAATTCTGTCCCTTTTGTGAGAGGCCCAAAACTAAACTGGTTAATGCTATATTTTGAGCTATATTTTGTTTTAAGTTTAAAACACAGATGCTTAGTTTGCAATTATAATAGAAAAACCGACTGAAGAAAGACTGAAGAAATTGGGACAATGCTTATGTAAATGACTGACAACACAAACACTCCTTAAGGTCTTTTTGTCTCTGAAGAACATGCTGCATTTGGCACAATCCATTAAATTCTCACACCCTCTTTCCAATATAATCCATTTAGCTCATGCCTTTTGCTCACAGTAATGTTGCTGCAGGACTTGTTACTCACAGATCAGTTTGATGCTTTGCCCTAAAACATATGCCCCGAGGGACTTTTAAATGAATGTTAGCAGTGCAACAGAATTAATGTATTTAATTAATTGGCCGGGTTCTTGTGATGGTTATTGTGAATAATAAATCTGTATCAATGTCACTAGAAAAATTATACTTTAATCCAATACGGAGGAGGGGCTGAAAATCAATGTATGGTGCTCATTTAATTACGTGTGTCCGAGCTAAGCTCTGAGTGCATGGGCACTGCTTCAAAAAGAGAGAGAGACTTTGCTGGTTAAATCTGATTAATGATCAATACAATGTTTACTACCCTTATTTGCCAGAAAATCAATGGAAATTACTTCTAATGCACAAAGGAAACTCTGAAAGTGCCATAAGTAATGAACAAGCTTGTTAGAGAGATTTCTAACGTCTTCTTCATATGCTTCAAGCAGAACGCTGCGGATAGTTTTGTCAGAGTCAACCTCAGATGTCCTTCTGGATGTATTCAAGCAGATCATTATATTGTGAGATGCATGGCCAACAATGTAAAAGCTTCATTTTTCACCAATGCCACTGAGGCATTGGACACATAAATTAAATATTTAGCGATCAAATATAACTCATGCTTCATGCTGATATTCCAGATCAATATAAAGAACATGCCACTTTACATGCCACTCTACACAGAACGCATTCCTAAATTAAAAGCGCAAGACACTGTGCTGAGATCAGTGAAAAGCGCAGTGCAGAACGCTGCTGGCGAAACGCTTCTGTAGAGGTGCTGTAGCAAAAAACGGATCTAGCTGAAGTAAAAGCAATGGCTCATGAAAGTTCTGTAACCATTTGCTCAACCTACTGTCTAAGAATTGATGTGGGACACTTTTTCAGGAACACTTTTTGGAAGTCATCCAGAACCAGGAGTTTCTGTTGCTACCAACTATGGAAATTGTCAAGCTGTTATCCAGTGATGACATCAATGTTCCAGATGAGGAGACTATTTTCCAAGCGCTGATGATGTGGGTTCGCTATGACGTGCAGCACAGACAGAAGGATCTGGGAGTGTTACTGGCATATATCCGACTTCCTCTTTTACCACCTCAGGTTTGTCACTGACATCCATACATATCCTGACATACTTACACTATTGCGGCATTCTAGGATCTATATCACATGATACAATTTAACGTTATCACTTATAAACATTCTGATCCAATTTCTAAATACCTGCTAACATAAAAGACTAGAATTGTGGGCTGTTACCTCAACATGATTATTGATTATTTATTATTTATAACATGATTATTTTATTGATTATGGTAGGTCCTTCTTTTCGATTCTAATGTAGGAATTTTCTATGAATTATTGTGTTTGTTTATATTTAGCTGCTTGCAGATCTAGAGAACAATAAGATGTTTTCAGAGGACCTGGAATGTCAGAAGCTCCTGATGGAAGCCATGAAGTATCATCTTCTGCCAGAGCGCCGTCCTATGTTGCAGAGCCCAAGAACCAAACCACGGAAATCCACTGTTGGATCTCTCTATGCTGTTGGAGGGATGGACGCCTCAAAAGGTACACAATTATTTTGTTCTTTTCCTGGTTCTTCTCTCATAGTAGCATCTCTAAATGCCACAAATCAAAGTTTTATAAGTTTCTTGCAGAAACAAGTGTTTGCCAGAATGCAAGTCATTATCATATTTGATTTTTCCCCTAAGAGACAGTTTGCCAGCTATTAGACTAGCAGCGTGCAACAGACTTCACAGCTAACAATAAACCGAGCTTCTGTCTGCTTTCAGGGTCTACAACGATAGAGAAATATGACCTCCGCACGAACAGATGGATCCAGGTTGGCATTATGAATGGACGAAGACTTCAGTTTGGGGTGGCAGTGATTGATAATAAACTGTATGTGGTGGGGGGAAGGGACGGTCTCAAGACATCTAACATGGTGGAGTGTTACAACCCCATCACCAAGGTGTGGTCCACCATGCCTCCAATGTCAACCCATAGACATGGACTAGGTGGGTTCTTTAAATGTTTCAAAATATTTTTATACATAATATATTATTTTACTATATTTAGCGTGTATTGATGTGGAACTCAAAAATGCATGTCCAAAAATACTAAAAAGACCAGTTTACAGACAGTTTGAGGGCATAAAACATGGCCAAAAAGCATTGTAACTTTGAAACAGAGACCTGCAGAGTATTTGATTTAACAAATTTTCAGGGTAACAATTAATTACTAGAGAAAATGAAAACGTAAAATCCTGCAGGAAAATAAATTCAGGCAGGACTTTATAAAATGCAGACCTCACAAAGCATGATTAGTATAAATGTTTACTTGTTTGAGGCAACGTTTCAACCCCAAATTATATGAACCTAAATCTACTGATGGATGACAGGTAATTGAATTTTGTGTTATAAAATATATCATATTTTATTGCTGTGCACGTATTTCAATAAGAATACCAGATCCAAACTATTGTTGATGTAACTGATATAGAGTCAAACACCAGAGCCTAAAGAAAGAACTTTATGTTAACTATATAACTATGTTATATAACACCAAGCGTAAAGCAACTGGATGCTCACATCAAACCTACAGTGTGTATAAATCAACAAAGGCAATCTTGCCTACCTATAAAAAAGGGTATATAAAATATATGGCAGGTAATTTAAACTCCCAGAAGTGAAAATGCGCTGTACAATAACCCCATAAAACTGACACTCAACGCTGTTCATTGAGGTATATGAAGTCACTGCAATATTACACCAAAATGTCCGTCAAGAGACGATTTATATGTCAAGAGCCAAAAAAGCAACAGCCAGAGAGATTTATAACAGAAACACGAGGAACCTTTTCTGAAAAGGTGCAGAGAGATGCACCATGAATTCTTAATGTTTTCCACAGCGTCTCGGGGCCGCTGTGCTTCGGGTCTGACCGGAAGGAAATTTTTCAGCTCTGGTCCAAGAGTGCGTTCTTTGATGTTCATCAAAATTAATTCCATGTTATTACAATTCAAATTCTGACATTTCGCTGCCACATTAAGATGCAGACAGATGCTTGATAACGGATTGCGCTTTTGTCCGACGTATGGTGTGTGTGTCCAAAAGCTGGGGCCAGAGTTTTTCTTTTCATTTATTTATTTATTTATTTATTTATATGTCTGTTTGAGAAGGAATCGCTGTGCTGGAGGGGCCCATGTATGCAGTGGGAGGCCATGACGGATGGAGCTATTTAAACACAGTGGAAAGGTGGGACCCCCAGGCGAGGCAGTGGAATTATGTGGCCAGTATGTCCACCCCACGCAGCACTGTTGGAGTCACGGCTCTGAATGGAAAGTAAGGATCTTTTGTTTAACTATTGCTGCTGCTACACAATTCATAAATTTGTGACATATTAAATGATTGTTCCTTACAGACTAACAAGATCTCAAATAAATGGAAGAGAAAACTATACATCTATACATCAATACAGTCAATTTTATAAAAGATTTTTTTTCTTTTTTTTTTTTTTTTTTTTTTTTTTTTTTGTTTAAATAACCTGTGTTTTATTTTGTTATTTGTGTTCCCTTGTATAAAGTCAATTTTATAAAAGTAATAACGTTCTTGAAGCTGTCCCTCTTTGTGACTCTCTACACCACTATACCTAAATAAATAAACTGTGCAATGTGTATAGATGTCCACATTTTTTAAAAATTAAGAGAGGTCCTCATCATGGTGAAATACTGTAGATAGTGTATCCAACAGCATAACCCTGTATAGCCAGACAGGAGTTAACAGGCTCCGAGACCAGAGAATCTCTCGTGTGTTAACATTACAGTTACCTGAGTGGCAGACGAGCCGGTATTAATTCTGTTGAGGAATAAGAGGCTAGTTTTGAATCAGACAGGACACTGACTGACGACTTGTGAGGTACTTCTGTAACCAGGTCAAAGACAAACCCTTCAAGATTTCCTCTAGAACCCCGTGTCCTACTTTTCCAAGTGATTAATCGATCCGTCTTTCAAGATGACATATATAGAGATAGTTTTCCTAAAGTTAAAATGAAATATCTTACACGTTTGAAGCCTTTATGCAATTAATCAATATGTGTTATTGCAAGGGAAATCAAAATGTATTATTAACATAATTATTTTTTTTTTTGGGCTGATATACCCTAGGCCATGCAGTGCTATTGGATAATGTTAGTTAATAGGAAAATAGCTATTTAAGCATTGTTTGAAGCTACTGTTGTAGGTAATGCCACCTTTTGAGTCTTGTCAACAATTTATAGTAGGTGCATAAGCATATGTCATATCGACTTAAATAACATGAAACTGAAACTGTGGGACATTTAATAACACATTTAAAGCTGCAATCTGTAACTTTTGCCTCTTTATCGCCATCTCTGTTGGAAACAGAAAAATTGCAGGTTTCTTTACGTACGTTTCATTACATATGTTGAAGTCAAATGAAATCAAACTAACAGAGATCTATCAGGGACCTATCAGTTCAAACTATGAATCATTATTATAAACACTGTTGCAAACGGGGTACAGTAAGGACTGGTTTGAACAATTATGTGTTACGTACTCGCTTAATAACTTTGTTTTCTACAGGCTGTTTGCTGTAGGCGGTCGTGATGGAAGCTCCTGTCTGAGATCCATGGAATGTTTTGATCCCCACACCAATAAATGGAGCATGTGTGCACCAATGACAAAGAGGAGAGGAGGAGTGGGCGTGGCCACATACAACAGTTTCCTGTATGCGGTCGGGGGCCATGATGCACCAGCCTCAAGCCACTGCTCACGCCTCTCTGATTGTGTGGAGAGGTAAGTTACCGCCGCACAGCATCCTGGGAAGACAGAAACCCAACACCCAATTATGTGTGTAATCATAACAACAACAGCTCACGAAAACAGACTCTGAGGCAGGATAGAAGGTATATGCCAAGTGCTGTAACTCCATTGTTTTATCTGCAAATCTGGACACACCTTACTCCATTGTGAAACCATTGTTAGCACGTCACTAAGGAATGTGGCTGAAAGCCACAGTAATGCAGTAATCTGGTGTTAGATGCCTCCTGCTGGTGATGACTGGAACTACTTTACAAGTAAACAACTGAGAACGTATGCGTTATTCAACAAAACATCAAAATATGTTAATTTATTTTAAATAAATATTTGAGTATTGTTTTTGATTAAAGGTCTATTGTTACTTACTAAATACAATAAGTAGCTGTTAAAAAAAGTATCTAACAAAATTATTGAACAACAGCCACAGAAACACAGTAGAAATTAAACTCATTACTGAGTATTTAGCACCACGCTCATGTTGAAAGCTCAACAGATTTCATTGTAGGTGATGGTAGTCATAGTTCTCAGTTTTTAATGCTCAGTTAAGTAGCAGTGAGTCTATAAGGCAGTTATCTCACATTTAATTTAGTGGGCAGTGGCTTTATGTTTCTTTAAATAGGTTGTGTTTCGTAAATTTCCATCTTCTGAGCTCTATGCTTCATTTACAGATATGACCCAAAAACAGACACATGGACCACAGTGTCTTCTCTGAGCGTCCCTCGAGATGCAGTGGGGGTGTGTCTGCTGGGAGACAGATTGTATGCGGTCGGAGGCTACGATGGCCAGACCTACTTAAATAGTGTTGAGTCCTATGATGCACAGAACAATGAATGGACAGAGGTAAGTTCATTATGTTCCAATCAGACTGCCTTTGTTTCCACCACACACAGTGTGCAGAACGGACAGTGCACTGTGTTATTTTACAGGTGAGGAGATCTGACTGGTTTGTTCAGACAGTGCAGTCAATATCAAGTTGCTATAGTAACAATGTGTGTGTCACAACAAATGGGAGTAGTGCAGAATGAGAGAATGAAAACAGGAAGTTTCACTTCTGCTCATATCTGTCATGACATCTCAGGTTTCATATACTCACGAGGCACAAGACAGAAAATAGCATCAGAGACATGTTACAAGTTCATGCATGTACTGCCCAAATGAAATCAGATACACCAAACATTTGACTTTGTGTGTGCATAAATAAAATTGTTAGCATTTTCTAAAGTGCAACCATAAGTTTCTAAAGTGGAATACCCCAGCTAACAGGAAATGTTCTCAGAACGTCAGCTAACATTCTCTAAAAGTTCTCAAAGTTATCAAAAACCTTCTTGCAATAATGTTAGTATACCATTTTATAATATGTAATTATGAAAAGTTTGAATAATGTTCCAATATCCAAGCACTAACTTTTATACAATGTCATAAAAAAATGGACATTATTAGAACATTCAAAATAACATTTGTAATGTTTTTGTTACTTAATGGAAATATTAGGTAAACATTCTTACAACCTAAAACTGGGAAATGTATTTAACACAGTAATCTAATGTGCTTTTGTGGCGTTTGCGAAGAATGTTTTCGAACATTGAACATGCATCTTTTTTCAATGTTCTTTGAATGCTTGCATGATATACGACTGTGGACAGGAAACACAAGCATTTCCTCCTATTCATCTGTGTTCCACTGTGTCACAATGGCACAGGTTAACTACTCTTTCCTCAGCCAGCCTGGGTTACACACTGGTCCAGTCTGCCTTGTCTCTTTCATAAAGTGACCTGCCATGATGTAGTAGACTGTAAACAGGCTCTACAAACTGAGTGCAACTGGGAGCAGAGCAGAGGGAATTTGCTGTGGTAGGACACTGGTCATTAACCTCTGTATCTCCTGTTATTTCAGGAGGTCCCCCTGAACATTGGGAGGGCCGGGGCCTGCGTGGTGGTTGTGAAACTGCCTTGAAAGCTCAGATCCCCTGAACTGCCCTCAAAGCTCTCACAGCAGTGCTTAAAGAGGCCTGTGATGTCAACAACTGGAATGCTCCTTCAATAGCAAAATACACACAGTTCATCAAAGCAAAAAAACACTGATTTTTTATTAAAATGGATTCATTCTCTGTTTTTGCTTAGACATCTCAGCACTAGTGTGGACTGGAAAAAAAGAGAAAAATAATGTGCATAAGATTTTACTTAACTGTTGTTATTATTATGAGACAAATTTCACATTTTATATAGAGAGAAAAGAATACTTTTAAAATATATCCAGACTTTTTTGAGTTTTTCATCTTGTTAAGTTCATCATACATTTTGACATAATACTCTATCTTTTAACTATATGAAAATCAACTGTATTTTAAAGACAGCAGCATACTTGTTTACTTGTGACATTTTGTGAAAACTGTATTTTGATCTTAGATAAACACTTTTAAAAGACCACTGTGAATACTTCCAGTTGTAAGCTCGCAGCAAAACAAGCTTGGTTCACGCAGAATATTTGTGGACATTCAGTCATGCACAAATCTCATCTGAATACACATTTTGTCGGAGGTTCAGCACGAATCTACTTTTGTAAGTTGTCTTTGAAGTAGAAAAAAATAAAGCCAAAGTAATTAGCACGTGTTGGTAAGTAATGACTTTTAATGGTAATAAGGTTTACAGTAGAAAATATACTAATATATCATATTGATATTTCACCATTATGTAAAGGTTTTGTAATTTGTATTGTATATAATTCCTGTTCAATGTAATTTATGGTCATATCTTTTGGCATGCTTCTTCAGTAGCTTTGAATGCCATTTTAACTATTAAAATCATGCCGTCAAAATCAGCCCCTTTAAGTGTTATAAAGTCTGCTTTTGTGATGTACTAACATTTCTTCGTTTCATTTGTTCTGTGTCATAACAGAAATAATTTTCTGACGAGTGTCATCAACTCTCTGACTTACTGGAATGTAACATGCTTGTCAACAACACATTTACTATTGTGAAACATTTGTAATACAGAAATGCGTTCACTGAAACACTAACATTTTTCATTGTTTTCTATGGCATGCAGAAGAATCAAAGAAATAAAGTTTTTCTCTTTTCTGAGTATTCATCTTCAGTTGACTCTCTAAATAAGCATTGCATGTCCTGCTTTTGATTTTATTGACCTTTTAAAATACTTGAACCTTCAGCAGTGCTTATTACTGACCTCTAGTGGTGAATATATATACAGCAGGTTTAATTATCAGAGGTGGGATCTGCTGTACAGTTGCGTAAAAAACTGTGACCCTTTGAAATTGCCTGAATTTCTGCATTGATTACTTGTGGGAATTTGGGGCATGATCTTCATCAGTCACAATTATAGCGCAAACACAATCTGACTATAATAACACCAACAGGTTCACATTTCAAAGTTTTATTGAATTTATCACAGTGCACATTGCAGGTTGGAAAGAGAGGATTTTAATCATTTGAAACTCCTCCTTTAGCTGCAACAACCTTCACCAAAATATTTCTGTAGCTTGCACAACATTGTGGATGAATTTTGGGCCGTTTCTCCCTATATATCCCTGTTTTAGTTCATCAATATTTTTGGGCTGTCTTAAATCAGGTCATGGCACAACTCTCAACTTGCTCTCCCGTAAAATAATTTGATATATAAAAACAATCATTGTTCTCTTAATGATGACAAGCCACCCAGGTCCTGAGATAGCAATGCAGCCACAAACCATGCCCATCCCTTTGCTCTACAGCTGCGATGACTGTTTGGTGTTGGTATTAAAAGCCCTTTATCTTTCACACATATCGCTATGCATTTTTGCCAGAAGGTTCAACACCAGGTCATCTGTCCAAAGAACATTTTCATTCAGGTGGTCTAACACAAACTTAAGACATGCCACAGTCTTATCTGACAGCAGTGATTTCCTTTGTGGCATTCTACCAAGATCATGGTTCTTGTTCAGTGTTATTCATTTAGTTGGCACAAAAACTTCTGCAGCTTGTAAAGTTTCTAGGCATCATTCTCACCTCTTTCTGGACTGCCAGTAAAGCAACAAGAGCATTGTATTGTCTTCATTTATAGACAGTGTGTCTTGTGTGGATTGATAAATTTTCAGGTTTATAGGAATATTTTTGTAACCTTTACCATCACAAAGCATCTTCTAAGGTGCCGTGAAAGTTGGTTTAAACTAATAACCTTTTTTTGAGATGCACAGTCAGTAAACAAGCTTTGTGCGCCTACATTTAAAGGCTGGGCACCTTTCTTATATTGAAACACCTGACTGTAATTAAATTCATTAACACAGAAGTTCACTTCCCCTTTCCATTTACAGTACTTTACTTATTTATTTATAGCCATATGAAACATTACAAGTTTGATGTACAAAAAAACAAATACTACTATAATCAATGAGGTAAGGTAAGCAATTTAGGGAGGCTAGCAATAGCAAGCAATAGCAAGATATTTATATATAATGGCAATATATATATTTAGATCACTTAGTGATTTCTAACAGGATGTGCATAACAAAAAATGGTTCTTAAATTGTCTAAATGGACAGAAACTTAAAATATTCTAGATGAGGGTTACACCGGAATCAGTCCAAAATGAAACAAGGTGTTTCAATCAATACTCCCAGGGACTTTAGTTCATCTAGGAGGCTCAAGTCTACAAAAAGGGTTGCCGTGTAACCTTTAAAAAAATTAATACGCTATTTGTTGATACTCTGAAATGTCACAAGATGAAAGTGATGTGAAAGGACAGAGTTGATGTCCAAAGCAAGTAAGATTGTTTTTGATAAAACTGATAGATTGCAATTATATTCCATATTGTTCAACAGAGCAAGTGAGAAACAAAGACTGAACATTTTCAAAGGGAATACAAATTGATTATAAATGCAGCACAATTGCGGCAGCACATCAGAAGGCGAGTGGAGAGCCTGTGCAAAAGGGCAAGAGGAGTGCAGGTGTTGTTTTAGTCCCTCCAGATGTTGGAAATGGCAATATCTGAACAGACTTCAGAAATGACCTGACCTACATGCCCTCATGGAAAGCTGTGTCTGCTCCATCCAACCTGCAATGGAGAAATCAATGCCTCCACATATGGGTGAGAAGAAAGTATATAAATAAATAAAAATATATATAACCTCACAGTATTCCACGTTTTAATTCATTTCATTAACAACTTCCACGTGGTCATTTTCTTTAGCTTTTTGAAATCACACAACTGAATAATCATACGGCGTCACAAAATGTTCGGTATGTAATCGTTGAATCTTGCTAAAAAATAGCAAGTGTGATTTTTCTTGGAAATGATTTAAAACAAAACAATCTACGCCCCCGTCCATATCACCAGGACCATCAGATGACTAAACTCAGTCTACTGACTGCAGAGCTCCAATATGAATTCAATATAAATAAGATGGTATGGAGGAGAGGCAGAAGAGGCATGTGTGTGCAGAAGATGGCGCTGTTGCATTACTGGTGCTGTTACCTCACTTGACAAAAATCAAAGGCCAGCCAGCTCTCTGTTCCTGCTATGAACAATAAATGTCAACCTGCGTCAACTAGGTCAAGGGCAAATAATTGAAATAATAATGCTGCATTATTATTGGTCCAGGCTGATGAAATATGAGGAAATTATACATATACATAAAAAATCTCCAGCCCTGCTTCTCACTTGACGACTCGCGCTACACTACGTCATTTGCCTAAAAAATTAAAAAATAAAAAAAAACCTGGACTTACAGCTCGACAGTTTCTTTTTGGCATCCATAACCCAGACGCAAAAATGATGTCAAAGGCAAATTTCTTAGGCTGGAATAATAGTGAATATTATGAAGTCATTATTGACATCGCTCAGTGGATACCCAGCTAACAGGGAACGCTCTCAGAACGCTGGCTAACGTTCTTTTAAAGTTTCCTCAAAAATGATCAAAAATGCTCTTGCTGTAATGTTAGCAGAACTGTAACCGCTACCGTATTAAAATAACGTTCATATAACCAAGCAATAACGTTAATACAATGTCTAACAAACTGGACATTCTAAACAGTCCTAGAATGAGTAACATTTTAAGGTTTTTGTTACTTAATGGAAGCGTCAGAGAAACGTTCCTACAACCTAAAATTGTTAGCTGGTCAATGCAAACTTTTGTGGTACTTTAGTGGCGTTTTTCAGCTTAACATCCCTATAGCTGTGTGACAATTCCTGAAAAAAACAATCCTACTTTTGTGGTTCACTGCAAAAATGACAACATACGGGTGTGGAATGATATGAGGGGGATCAAATAATAACAGCATTTCCATTTTGTGGTGAAATATTCTTTAAAGAAAGAACGCAAGAACATTTTGGTAGTATCGTACTGTACTACACTGTCACTACTGCACTTAAATTCATATTACTGTCAAACGTGCTTTGTTTAAGAATGCTATATGTCTTACACTGTATGTGGTGTTGCACTATGATGCTTCAGAGACACTGTTTCGTTTATCCCCCAACAGAGAAAGAAATGACAGTAAAAACTCGAACTTGAAATGACTGTACTACTAAACACATACATATACAATACATTAGGGATTGGGATGAAACTTAGACATTCCCAAATTCCGCATCTCTTACTTAGAGATGATGAAAACATCTGGAACTGAACACTGGACCAGCGTATACATACTTGTTGCGTATGTACTTCTTGTTCTATTTCAATACTACATTTTGTCTCTACAGCAAATATTTGAAACTTGGTAAGCCGGTTTATTAGTCGGATGCTCAAGAAATTTACAACAATCAAACGAAAACACAACATGTATAAATATATACTCTGTATGAAAAAGATACTGATACTCATTGCTGTCAAAACTGCTGAGATATGACAAGAGAAGGAAAAGTGATTTAAAAATATCTTAATTGCCGTTCACGTCCTCAAAGGCATTTTCTGCAGATAATAACACTGCATAAGAACTGCAGCCTTGTAACATGTATCAGATGTTTCAGCTCCAAAACGAGAGATAGAAACATTGTCTCACAGGCTGAAATGATGCACTGATTGTCATCCATTTTAACAAGGTGACAGGAGAAACGTGCAGATCAACAAGATTTACTGCACAAGAAACCAACCCATCTCTTGCTTGCCTGTCCCGGCTTTGTGCTGTCTTTGAAATTATGCATGCCGAGTCTGTCCACTGACTTCAGATGTTATAAACCCTGTCTTTTCATTGTCAAAATTTACATTTCCGTTCTTCTCCCTCAAAGGAAGTTTTCTGATGTCAGGTAGACTGTTGCCAACTCGCCCGGGAGCCCCGATTCACCGTTTGTGGATTTTTCACCAGAATGAATGCAATTAGACTGCTTTGTGGGTGTAAACTGTCCCTAAGCATAAACTACGACACAGCGCAATCTATCATTTTAATGGGCTTCAACTTCCAGGGGAGACATCCTGTAATTCAGCGACTACATACACTGAGTCACTATTACAAACACAAGAGAACTCAGCCTTCGCAAATATGAACGGCAGACAAGCTCGTAACCGAACTTTTAACAGAAGTATGTGAATGACAAGCATTTCAAACAAACCTGCAGAAAACCTTACTGTATCTAAATCATAAATATCACGACTTGTACTTTTTTTGCACGACTTGTGTGTTTTGTATAACAAGAAATACAGAAAAATAGGAAAGCACACATAATCACAGTAACCAGTAATGAGTGCATAAATATTCATGTATTAAAAAAAACAAGGACATTGTTTTTAAACGTCCTCTCAAGAATGTAAGTGGTAGCAAAATAACAGAATACCAAAATTTAGGATGAGGAATGATACAAAAAGGCAACAAATGTCCTTGTAACCGTCATGAAACCGACCAAAGTTCAACAGCTAAACTGCTAACAATTCTGTGTCTAATGCCAGTATAAAATAGGCTGTAATTAGATCAGTAATAATTCGCAGGTTGGAGGATGAATCATAAAACTGCTATTATTAATTGAACACCCTTCTGAAATCATCTATTTCTGGAGTTTTACTCCAGTTTTAGGAGCAGAGAAGAGCTGTGCGCAAGGATAATGTGTCTCGCCCCTCACGCTTTCAAAGCAAAACCAAAAATATAAATAGCTCGAAAAAGAGACAAGTAAACAAATTCTATTTTTCTCCATAAGGTCAAAGTATACGGTAAGAACAAAACTAGCACACTATTTAATCAAGTTTGATGATAACAGCCCCTTAAACACATTTAATGAGCTGTTGTCTTTATGACAAATAAAACAACATTTTTGTCAAGGACACTGAAGGTTTAGCGATGCTAGAATTACATATGAATTAAATATTACCGTATACATTATTAAATCACTTGACGGATCAATAGTTTAAGTTCTGTTCTGCAGAATAATGTGGAGAGAGTTTAATCACCAGTGTAGGTGATAGAAGGAATTCTACTGAGACCTCATTGTTGGTTGTTTTTGTTGGTGAAGATGAACTACCCATGACAATTAAAGTTCCAGGCCATTACTTTGCTTGAATAAATGGTTACCCGCAATGCTTAACTGTTCTAAAAAGACCCCCGGCTGGGTTAGACTAGTCCCTCATCGATTCCCAGAGATATTTCACTATTCTGGAGATATTCTCCACTTAGCCACGTTTAGCCAGGCTACCTGCGTGAAGTTTGGTCCAGTTTGTTCAAGTCATTGGTTCAGACTGGTCAAGAACCGGCCAAAGCCTTTTCTGATCGACATACAAGTTACCACCCAGCTAACAATTTAGGTTGTAAAAATGTTTCTGTAACCTTTCTATTAACTAACATGAAGGTTAAAATGTTATTTTAAAAGTTCTAGATCAAGACAGTCAAAACGTCTTGTTTTTAGACATTGTTATTAATATTGTTTAGTAATAAGAACGTTTATTCATACATTTTTTAATTCTGTAATGTTTTTAAAATGTTTAACAACCTACTTAAGAATAAAATTTTTGATATATGATATATAACATAAACAGCAATCATTCTACTTATGTTACTGCAAGAACGTTTTTGATAATTTTGAGAGAACGTTCTAAGAAAACTTTTAGACAATATTCTGAAAATGTTCTCTCTTAGCTGGGCAATCACAATCAGTTTTATGTTTACTTGTTATTTATGGGAAGGGAAAGTTTTTGTCAATCCAAACACAAGGCAGAACACACAATACAGATGATTAAAACATGTATGTGACACCTAAGACTCAGATGATTCCACTAAATTAATAAAAATGATCACTCATAAACACGGCTAAGGCACTCAGAATTATGGTGCAGTCTGTTCAGGCAGAATCTTACCCACCCCCTTATAAGCACCGTACACCTGCAAGCTCACAGCAGGCCACTTAGATTCACATCAGCTGATGTCCCAAAATATTCCAACGATAAACACAGAAACCAGGGCAGAGGTGGTGGAGTTTAACCTTGGGGTCATGGTCTATTGCTGCCGGCCAAGGGACATAAGCTCCGATAACACACTGAGTTAATTTAATCACTTTTGGAACGTTTTGTAGGTGGCTGCACTGTGTGGGTCCGACGCTTCACACTGTGTAAGCCCAAACCTCACGCACACTGCCAGAAGGTCTGCCCATGGCAGCACACGCCGCACCTGCCTGATCCCGGGTTCTGAGTCTGGATTTCAGCCTATGCTGTTAACAACTTCAAAAGATTAATTTGATCTTACCGTGCATTTCACAAGTGCGCGGTGGTGTTTTGCATAAGTTGACACAGTATACAGCCTTCAGCATGAGAATTTGAGAAGGCAGATTCTCCTTCAATTCAGCCTCAGAGCGTCTTTCCCAAACTCGTCTTTTTTAATGTGTTAAACAAACTTTACATCATTTAAAGAACTCAGACCTTGTGTGGATATTTAAAGCTGAAAACAGTGAAGGTCAGGTATGTTTGTTAAGGCAGTAAAGGCTTCCTAAACTTAAGTTACAGAATTAAAAAAATGTTTGAACAACATTTGTTATATATTTATACATTATACATTTAGCAGACACTTTTATCCGACTTATGAAGGACGAGAACATTGAACATGTTCGAATGTACTTGTGAGATATTGCAGGTACATTTACAAGTGGATATTGTATTCTGCTACTAGAGACAAGATGAACTAGAGACAAGAAATATAGATTTTTATAAATATATATATATATATATATATATATATATATATATATATATAACTAGGTTATAAGAATATATAATGTTTTATATATATATATATGTATATATCTATGCCATCTAGGTATTAAAGAATAAGATTCTCTGATTGGTTTACACACATAGTACTGTAGTTCGCTCTTTCCAATAGTCTATTTAAATCAGTTTTATAGTATTTTTCCCAGATTGACCACAAACAAAAGCAACATTATTATGTTGTACTACATTTCACACTTTATGACACAACCGAGGGTTAAATTCAGGAGCATCTGTCTTCTGTGTTTTGATTAGGTCTGAAACACATTAAAAATAGGAAAGAAATGTAAATGGGAGCCTCAAACAAAGACACAAATAAATTCAACGCTTACTCAAAGCTACTGCACATGAAGCATGTAAAAACAACGTGTATTTTACTGTATGTACTGGGTGTTCAGAAACTATTTTCTTGACTAAATGTCCTAACATCACACATGCACGTCCTTGAGTGTGAACTCCCCAGCATGGTTCCCACATGACCTTCATAAAACATCTCACTGCTTGAGTCTCCCCCGACCTTAACCTATTCATCGCCCTTGGCAAATACAAACATGTACACACATTAATCTTTTGCGCCACACAAAATAGACTTTTTTGGTAGCCCTTTGACTAAAAAAGACTGAGACAAGCTTTTTGAATATGTCTGTGGACCTTCAACAAGGGCAACAAATATATTACATCTAGATTACATCCAGTTATGCTTCTAAAAGGGTGAATGTGGCTAATGCGTAATCATTTTAACATTACAAACCCTGTTGAAGAAATGATTATTACTGACTTAATGGTGATTGGCTCTGAGCACAAGTCCTCATTACGGGTCCTCCTAGCTAACAGAACGTTGGCTAATGTTCTCTAAAGGTTATCACATTTACCAAAAACCTAAAATGTGTTTTTAATGCTATTTATCACATATATCAAAAATGTTATTTTAATGTTGTTAATGTTTGGAATGTTTTGAAAACATTACAGAATAAAAATCTTTTGAATAATAATCTTACAACCAAGCTATAATGTCAATACCATGTCTAAAAAAACTGGATGTTCTTAGAACATTTAAAAATGACATTTTAACATTTTTGCTACATAATGGAAACGTCAGGGAAGTGTTCTTACAACCTAAAATTGTTAGCTGGGCTGGGGCTTGGCTTTAGACAGCCCCACGCGACAGTTCACCTGACACAAAACAAACCTTGTGCGCCTGCAGAATCAGGGAGATCTAGATGGTGAGTTATAGTAAAAGCCAAGTTATTCGAAAGTCCATCATTTAAGAAAATTAAAGAGGTTTTACACACATCAGTATAGCAGGAAAGTCTGACTCAAGGGCCCCTTTAATTTACTAATCCACGTGGTATATAAAATCCACTGAAAAACTATGCCTGCAATAAAAAAGAAAGGAATTAGAAGATGCAATTAATTTGAAAGAGAATTATTAGGTATGCTGTAGACAAATTCAAAAAGGGACAAATTCAAAGGCAATCCTGCGTGCCAATGCGGGATTTCCTGCCAATGCTTTGCAGTCACAGTCCAATCACAGGGAGTTGAGCGAAAGCAACCAGCAATCTCTGTGACAGAAAACCCTCTTTTATTGCGTTTCAAGCTCTAACGCGCTCGCAAAACATGCCCTTCACACTATTTTCAGGCATAGCACCTGGAACATGCATAGCCACTAGGAGAATAGACTGCATAAAGGGTGAACGCGCAACATGGCGTGTTAAGCTCTGATAATCTGCCACAGCACAAACAAGCAACACTGCAGCATAACCAGGCATCACTGCGACCCTGCAGCTGCTCGGAATTTCACATGCGTGTACTGAAAATAGGTGCAAAGCAGTGATGGGCCAAGCCGACGTCCTTCTTCTCTTCTGGTGAGAATTGATGTCTGTTGACAAAGCCAAATCATGTCATTAATATCACATTCAAAGGCCTCACAGCAATGTGAGTCATGTCAGTGCTGCGAACGTCCTCCAGAATCACGCATAAATTACATCAATGACTTGCAACGAGTCGGCCGGCGAGCGATCCATCTGCTGGCGAGCGAACAGCTGAGGCGCACCGCAGCGACAAATCTGATAGCGCGGCTTTCTTCCAACGCGCTCCCATAAGCTTAATAAAGTGCCATGTGGAAAATGATGTAACATAAAGACAGAGCAAGACGTGCTCCGGCTCAGAAGGACGGACTCAAAGGAGCTGATTACTGTGGATAATCTTGAATGCAACAAGCGCCAGCCAAATCTCCAGCGAGCCTCTAAATAGCGCTCGACGACGGTCACGGAAACAAGAGAGGGTTTAAAAACTCTCTGTGCTGCAGCCTCACAGCAGCAGTGAGCGTGATCATTACAGCAGCTCCATAAGGCAAACCCACGGCAATTGGATGCGCTGAAAGTTTTTTATACTTTAGTTGTCGAGACTGTAACTTCATGTACTGTTTCAGTAAGTGATAATGCGCAGTCAGCTGATCATTATTGCAAAATGAACCCCGACAGGGTGATCACAACCCCGCAGCAGAGCAGAAGGGTCTCGTGTCACCCTGAAGGGTTATTTTGAGAGAATGGCGGCCTGACTGAATATATAATCTGCTTAATACATGGTTACTTAAAAAGTAAACGAGTGAATAAACAGACACAAAAGATTAATTTGATTTGATTGATAATGATTTCAAATGATTGTATTATTTAAGGAAACAGCTGAGTGAGACAACTATACAGCTATGTAAAAAATGGGTTGCTAGGGACAACAGTCATGTGTAACTCAATTTATATATATGTACAATTTATATATAGAGAGAGAGAATTTATAACCAATATACCAGTTTACGACATAATAGACAATGCTGAAAATGCATTTTGTTTTGAACCTTGTCATTATAAGTCTCCCCTGAACATCTTTTTAGATTCATATAAATAAACTTATTACACATTGCCAGTTGCTAATTGTGAGTGGGTTGTGATCTTAATTCCCATCACTTATCATGCTGATTGTGTAAAAACAGATATATCACTTTGTTTAGATTTCTGTTAAGAACTTCTGAGGTCTAACATGAGTTGGCTGGTCACGTCACTGGATATTAGCTTTCCACAAGATGGCAACATTGACTCATCTTGATGTTTTTAATAAGGCTCTAGTTCCTTAGCCTAAAACAGATAGTTCACCCAAAAATGAAACATTTTCCATCATTTACTCACATCATTCCAAACCTATGACATTTTTTTTCTTTTGTGGAACACAAAAGAAGATATTTTGAGAAATGTCTCGGTGGTTCTGTGTCTATACAATGGAAGTCAATATGTGCCAGTGTTGTTTGGTTACCAGCGTACTTTAAAATAGCTTGCAAAAAACCTTGCAAAAAAAATAAATGTTTGCAATGACATGAGGGTTAATAACTGATGGAAGAATTTCTATTTTGGGTTTTTATATATATATATATATTTCACGGTTCCATCTTTCACGAGAACATAAAGAAATGTGTTCTGTGTTGATCCATGTGTACTTTCACATTATGCAGCCAATACTTCCATTAAAGAACACAAAACATGAAGATGTTATGAGTCCAAAGCAAAAGGACCTGATTAAAGTTTATGGCAGAATGTGACCACATGGATCTCTGGGGTATCTAGGTAACTAAATTATCAGCAATAAAGATCTGAAATGGAATCCACTGTAAACTTCTTCTGTATTCTTCACTTTCTCCAAATCAATATTGAGCGACGAATAAAATTGGCTTTGAAAAAGCGGAAGTCAGAATTAAACATGAATATTGCATGATTGACAACATGAGCTGCCCATAAATCATATCATAGCTCTGTGTTGAAAAAGACTTTCTTCTTTTACACATGTAGTTTCATATCTAAATCAGCTCTCAGGATTTAAAACCTCTGGTAAGGCTCAAGTCTGACCCAAGTTAAAATTTATTAATTTTAAAATTTGCTTTTAATTCTGCTTCAGTAGTTTTAGAAAGTGCCGAGTTAATAATTGATAAAAATGTAGTTCGTACCTCCGCTTAAAAAATATTGATCAACGAAAGCTCCTTGAAGTCAGCCTAAGGCTAACTTTAACAGCATCTGGATCTACTAGTACGAGGACATTTAACATAGATGAACGCCTAAATTATTCAGACAAAATGAATTAAAGAAATACATTTATACAATCCTTGAAGCTACGTTAGATCTGTAGACTTCAACGGACAGTGCTGAAACTTCCTTCATTCACAGAGCACAATAAAAATTTGTACATCAAACCCCTCCCACTCAATCGGTTAAGTATAGACTCCGCCCACATAGCTAATATGTCCTACTAATATTTTCAGCGTTCAAAACATTGTCTGTGCCGTTTTCCTTTGCCGAGTGAATCATATCAGAGAGGGCGATAATTAATACGTTTATTAAAGGTTATTTAGAGGTAATATGTCCTTTGCGTGATAAAAGATGTTACCTTATGTCATAGACTCTGCAGAGGAGGTCAGATAAAGAGGCTTTTCGGTACAGCAGCTGCTTTGGAGGTCTTTGAAGAATTATGTTGTTGTCTCAGCTTTAGAATGTAAAGACTATATGTTGGTGCATCTATATATTATATTGTGAGCAACACATTATGTAGCGAGTTGGCGCTTAATTACATTGAAACAAAAAATTCCAAGGTTTTTGAAAATTAAAGCTTGATATCAGCAGGGGTGAGTTCAGCAGGTGCAGTGATGTAGGAGCTTTTGAAATCCTTCCACAAAACTCTTCTATTTTCTGCTGCCGACCTGTTTCATTAGACCTGCAAACATGTGGCTAAATAATTAATATTCTTTTCATACTATCTATATTTAAACTAAAGAAAGATGATTTGCGCACAGACGTTTGATGACGGAAAACGCTGCCAAGATCCTTATCACATGACATTACATTTCATTATCGTTCACCTCTCAGGACAAAAGGCAAAGACAGAACGCCAAAGCATTTCATTTTATGCTTCGTCTCATAACCTCCAAATGTTCACCTTTAAAACATCTCCACAGATACAGGTAGAGCTTAACGACCCGAACATCGCCTGGAGTCCAGCTAATGAAGATCAAGCCCTGCTCAGTTTTAATTGGGACTTTAAATTGAGATGGCAAGGTAATGCTTTCCATGCATCACATGTTTAAAGGGACAGGACTCCGGCTACAGATATTTTGTTTGTATGAAGACAGACCCTATTCCTGAACCGCACTTCATATAATTGTGAAGGGGGACGGGCAGTGTCAAAGAGGTGAGTTAGCCGAGATCACACATCATCCACCAAATGTCATCCAGACTCTGTAATTATTCAGCGCTCTAAAATTAGACATCAGGATTCTTATGACAAGTATTGGGAAATAAGGGCCCATTGGGTGAGAACATAAAACCCTCTGCCCTTTGAGTCACGCTTGTTATTCCTCTGACTGTTGACTGTTTTTTTTGATAGTGCTGTCAGAAGCTGATGAACAGTTGATAGGACCTCTTCTCCACATTTTTTTATACACAGTAGTGCCTTGTCAAAAAAAAAACTTGGAAGAGATTGTAATTGGCAGTACAAATGATGAAACAGATGAAACAGTATGTAAAGCACATTTATTCTAAATCAACACTGTCCAACAACAACGCAACAAGCTTCTAATAAAGTAACAGACGCCTTACAAGCGTCTTATTAGCCATTCTGTGTTCTTGAGTTACTAAAGTGTGAAGTGAATGTTTGGGGGGGCTGTTAGCATAATACAGATGAAACGTAACAAAAATGGAAGCATTGCCCCCAACATCAATGAAACTGGTTAGTTACCAGGCTATTTAAATGATTTAAAATGATGACCAGGTTTTTAGCAAGCACTTCTTGTTACTTCCTGTTTAGTTCTTAAATTAAAATCTGCAATTCTTGCATTTTTTGGTGACTTGTTGTGTGACTTAATAAATAGCATAATATTAAAAAAAACAACAAAAAACGGGCTAAGGCTATATTATACTATACTATACTGTACTGTACTATACTTTAGTTTATTGTTCTGTGCTATACTATACTGTACTGTACTGTAATATACTTCTAATATAATTCTGTTTACTGTTCGATGCTATGCTATACTATGCCATACTATTATAATATAGCTTAATACTATAGCTTAAGCTATAGTATTCTATATAGGACTACTTTCTTGCTGGCAAATGTCTTTGACCCTGAAAATGTACAAACATCAAATTAAACTGGAACACAGTTTCACTGGACTAAAAAAACTCACGTTACTGATACTGAGTGCCTGGAATAAACGAGAGTTCATTTTTCATAAGGTGTTAAAATTGCTCCGGTCTGGGATAAATTAATGTTTAATAATTACAAGAGAAGGGAACTCCATTTATCAAAACAAGAATTTGACAGCAGATTCCAATGATCTAAGCAATTGGTCTTACCTTCTATCTGACAGTCATCTAAAGTCATAATGACTGCTCGCCTTTACCATAAGCTCATAACGCAGGATTTCTCTTGCTACAGCAGTGAAAAAAACTTGCGTGACAGGCAGCTGTTGACAACCTAAAGCCCAGATGCTCCTGCCCCACCTCTGTTCAGCTGTCCACAGTGGAGTCGCTTTGAACAGCCTATTACCTCCACACAGCACCAGGGAAAGCAATCAGCACCACCAGAGTACTTCTCTTGGACCAGATGGTGAGAGAGATGAATCGCGCCATTATTTTAGAGCTTAATAATTCCTCAGATGAAACTAATTAAGCCAGTTCTCTTTCCTCTCTTCAATCACCAAACGTGGCTGACGGCAAGGCCACTCCCTCAATAGTTTTGAAAAACTAATGCTTCTACACGAAGGCTGGAAAAGCATTTCACCTTTGGCCCCTTGAAGCATTGGGTTACTAATGCTAATGAGGGCCGCAAAAGTTTGACCTATGTGTTTATCATATACATCAAACTGGCTTCAGCCGAGTCATTCATCTCAGTCAGAAACTTTAAAGCTAAAGTGTGTACAAAAAAAAGTGTTTTCCAACAGTTTTCCCCGTTTGTACCCTCATCTGCCAGTGGTTGGACAAACAAATTAGCCCCGCCCTAAATTCACGCTATTGGCTGAGCCAGTGTAGCTGCGCGAGGCTGCTAAAGCATTTAAAAGCACCACAGGGGCGAATCAATATATAAGTGGTTTACTTAGACAATAGTTGCCTTAGATATTACATTAAGATATGAAAAACATACATGAATTATTAAATCCGAAAGGCGAAAAATCGTAATGTTTAATTTTAAAAAAGGGAATAAAATAATCCCTTTTCATCCCTTGTCTTCTTATTTTTTGTACATTATGCGTCGTGAGAGAGTTACACATCGTCTTACTGCCACAAAGAACTGCAGTAACTACTCAGTGCACCAACACATTCCTCAGCCATTGTAAATTTGTGTTGTTATTAGGGGTGCAGCAGTATACCAGGTTCGACAATAACCTTGATATTATTAATCATGATTATTGAAACTATTGTTTTAATACTGCACATATTGTAAATTAATACTGCACATATTGTAAATAATTTAGTGCCAGTATATAAATAACACTTTAACGTGGTAGGTGCACGTTTATTTTGCCACAATGGTTACAAACTCTCTCTCTCTGCCTCCCTAAACTCATATTTTGAACAGGATTCATCGTCCCAAAAGAGAAAACACTAAAACAACCACATTAAAGATGAACTTTATTGTTACTGTTTTTTATTGTTTTTAATTTCAATAGATACCGTGATAATACCGTTGCTGTAAATTCTTTTGGCCATGATAACTGTGTAGTGAAAATCTGATACAATGACAGCCCTAGCTGTCATAAACAAAAAAATACATAAACCACACAAAGAGGACAGTCTTATGGAATTATGGGTAAAGGTCAAAGGTAATCCCACGGGATTTGCCAATAACCTCATCACACTTTGAATGGTTAAAATGCCTTTTAAAGATCCTCTACTGTAGCGCATTAAGGATTAAACAGTGAATCAGCTAAGAGTTTGATCAAATAAAGGCTGAATCAATCCTCTTTAGCAGTTTTATTTCTTAATGAAAATAATACTAGAAATTCAATATTATGATAAAACCTACTTGAAAGATTGAACCTGGTTTGCAGTACAATCTGCCATAGCCTAATTAGAGCCAAGAGATTCTTCACACTCTCAGTGAGGGAGTAGCTGTTGTCAGAACACCCACACTTATAATATTAACAGCAATTGCCAACACAGGTCTGGATACAGATTAGAACTGCTCAGTTCATTGATTCCAACACAGAACCGTAAGCAATTTGCACAGTACAAAACAAAAGAATATTTGTTTATGTACGTGCGTGCTAAAGTAACAAAAGCCCGCCCCATCATCACCCTCACACTGGCAGCGCTCCGTGGCGCGTGTGTCAGAATGGAAGGCTTTCTTTCCAAAAAATCCCAAGCATTAGTGCCTCCTTAATATGTCATGAGAAAATGTCACATGTTGTGTGTTGTTTGAGTTACGCGGCCACATAGCAACGCTGCACATCTTCTGCGGGATGTCAGACATAAGGCCTGACCTTTCTCTAGCAGGAAGCACGACGGTTATAATGGGCAGCAAACAAAAGGATGGCCGAACATACCTTGGGCATTTCAAACCTGTTCCCCTTGCATTAAATCAGCCAGCGCTACACCATAAGCAGAGGTGTTAACACACATGCACAATTGTCGCAGATACAGCCACAGACGCTAATGATGGTGCATTAGTTCTTAAGTGCCTCGAGTCTGAATTCATTCGCATGGCAGTGTAAAAGTGAAACAGCTTTCTCTATCTATTTTGATGGCAATTCTGATGAAACGTCTTCATTTCAAGTCTTTATCAGCCACTGAATCTTTTTAATCTCGCCTGGCATAAAGAGAGGTAAAACTCGTCCGGCTGCTTGGACTGTACAGCCGCTGGATATGAATCAACACTGGCAAAAGGACAACAGTAATCACATTCACCTAATCTCCCGTGACAGATTCAGGACATGCTTTTCATTATACCAAAAGTGGATAACTGAGCAGTGAGCACTGATTCAGAGTTTACTCAGATTCTGCACCAAACGAACAAAGAGATTGTCGTTGCCATGCGCTTGATGACACACTGTATTTGCTCAGGTTCATGGTGATTCATACACTCCTTGAAATCATAATGCAATATGTATATACAGTGTATGTATAAATATATATATTTATATATATTCTATCTATTTATGTGTATATATTTGTACAGATAGACAGATAGATATTATAGATTTATATATATACTGTATATACTGTATCATATATATGTATATATTTATGTAAATAATCAGATCAAAGTAAATTTACACTTTCTGTGATTATTTATAAATACACATAAAACGTCTTTTACCCAGTGTGCACGCTCCTCTAATCAAACAGACTTGGTGAACCCATGAAAAAACAAATACATTCCCTTTTCAACATCATTTTGTAACTGCCAATTTATATGCATTTATTATTTATTATTATTATGTTTTCTCATCACATTGCCACCCAGCAAGATAAATATGCCAAATTCATTATCATACAGCATCTTTTATGATAGGCTCTGGCTTGTAAATGGATGTATGTTGAAATGCGGGTCAGCGTAATGGATTGTGCTCTTCTTTAGCCTTATTTGAAAGTCATACTGGTGTTGAATGGATTTACAATAAATACTGTATGTCAGAAGCAGCAAGGGGAGTGTGAGAATGATTCGTATAAATTGTGGCAAGTGGTGGCATAGCTGAACCACTGGCACCAACACAGGCTAATGTCTGAAAGCATATTTTACAGCCAACTGTCACTCCCTTACAGCCTTTAAAACAAGTCAAGTCCAAGATCCTGACAGCTGAAGCCTGCTGGCCAAATGAAAACTCTACCCATCAACACTATGTGCCTACAATCATCTGACGACAGCTTAAATAGTTTAAGAGATTCAAAGATTTTTCCAGATAATTGTCTTTAAAACATTTAACATCCACTTATCTTGCGCTGACATCACCTGCCCTGGTCAACTTTGGTTTAATCTTAACCCGAGTTTCAGCGGAAAAAGAATACAGAGTGTGTTTGAAGATAAGTGTACCTGAAATTATTGCTATTATTAAAATCAGCAATTTGTTTGCGCGTACTGCATAGTGTGTTTTGCAGATGTAAGACCTGAGGATTTGCGAGGTCATCGCTTCTAATTACTTCCTCTGCTGGTGTTAGATCAGGATGAAGATGCTCTCAGGCTGAAAACAAAACATGGATTCCTCATTAAACGATGCCATAATCTCATTCACCAGTGACAACTGCTTTGAAATTTGTGCCTTTTCTCCGTGAGACTTGCCTTTTCTGCATGGCTGATCTAAAACTGGGAGGCTAAATTTTACACCCACAGTATCAAGTTCAATTTAGCTTCGTGTTTATAGCCTCCCTCATATGTTTTTGTATAATGACAATGTGACCATAACAACAGCATAACAAGCTTGCATATTCAAAAAAAAAAAATAAATTGGAGTCTAGAAATAAACGCTGAGGTGTGAGGTATAAACTGCCGCATGCTTTAAACAAAAAAATACTAGCGCTGAATATAATTACATTGCTGTAACTAATAATTATGGAAGCCACATTGTATCCAATCTATAAATTCTATAACAGCCTTAAGAGAAGAAAATCAAACCCGTGTTGGAATGTGGTTGATTAGGTCAGGGAATTAATTTGAGTTGTACACAGTGCCACACGCTCTAACCTCCGGGGAAAGGAGTGCTAATGACAATAGCTGATGTGATTATTTTTCCTGCAGCTGAGTGTACCTCTAATCATTAAGCCCACTACAAAACATCCCAAATTAATCTCTTGGACAGGTGGCTAAACTTATGATCGTGTCCTGTTGCACTCTCTCAGGGGAAATTCTTAGACGTGTAACAAAAGTCCAACGCCTGAACACACACCGAAACAAGGTTTCAACCGCAGGATATATGACACACATTATATATGTCTCATGTGATTAGTACGTTTTGCACCAAAAATCTGTGACTGGGTGTGTGATAATGTTGCATAAACACTTAGTACAAAAAGATGAAACACAACAGAACAGGCATAATGTGTCACTTCAAGAATCACTTTAATGAAGTCACTTCATAATGAGAAAAAACGTAAGCGTTGTGCGCTTCAAATTGTTCAAATTGTTATTAAATAAATAACAATGATCACATAGAAAAGAACTTTCTAAGATTTTTCAAAATGTCTCCCCTGAAGGTGAGAAAACAATAACAGACTTGTCATTTTTGGGTGAATGACCCCTTTAAATTACCCATATTGATTAATTCTGAGCTAACAGGGAACATTCTCAGAACATTGGCTAATGTTCTCTAAATTCCTCTCAAAGTTACCAAAAACGTTCTTGTAGTAACATTAGTTGAGTGTTTTTTTTTCCAACATTGTATATCATATATATCAAAAATGTTATTCTTAAGTAGTTTTAAAAACATTACAGAATTTTGAATAACAATCATTATTGGTTACCTTATAACCAAGCAATAATGTTAATACAACATCTAAAAACTTTAAACATTCCTAAAACTTTCAAAAGAACGTTTGTAATGTTTTTGTTACTTAATGGAAAAGTTATGAAAAAATTCTTAGAACCTAAAATTGTTAGCTGGGTTGGGCATCAATTTCAATAATGTGTATACCACTATTATTGGCACCACCATTAGACTGGCTAAAGATGCGTTATATCACAAAATTACAAAGCAGTGCCGGGAAGGACGAGAGTTTACTTACCTCATATTTCTTCAAAACATACTTGTTTACCATAGCAGCAATCTGACTCTGTCTAACAATCTTTTTACAGAGAAGACAGTATAAGAGTCTTACATTTCCAGCATTCCTAAATGAAATAACAGCAGGAGACAGTGCAGGCGTGCAGAATTATGGTCATTTGATCAAAAGGAACAGAGCCTATATCTGTCGCACAGGCTACAGCGGAGAACGATCAGTACGCATACTGTAATTCAGTTACAAACCGAAGCATTTTGTTGTTGTGATGTGCGAAAACCATTTACATTAATAGCGCTTTCACGATCAATATTTAAAACACGCTGAGATATTTTAATGCATGCAATGCACAATATTTCGAAGCGCAACAGAAAAGCAACTTTTTTATCCCCTGAGATTTATTTATTTATTTAGGCCCCATAATGCTCCAATACGTTCGGCTGGTCTCTCTCTTCCCGAGACTAAATGAGCTTCAAAAATTCATAGAATATTGATCAGCTGGCAAAGTCAAACACGATATCTAAGATCACAAAGACTTGGAGCGAGATGCACTATCAGCTCAAAATAGTTGTGTCACACAGAGTACATAAGAGAGCCTCAGATGAGACACGGATGAGGCCGAGCCAATGGTGTCCACTATCAGACCTGATTTGGAAGGTCGTCTCAGGGTTGGTTAGATGACTGCAGTAAAAACAACTCCATGACTCACTTGTGAAGATGTCTGCTTTGCTGACGTGTATTTAAATTGATTAATTGCTGTAGTTAACATGGAGATGAACTACATTCTAAGTAGCATTTAGGGGACTGGAGTTGCTAAATAGACATTTTCACCTTTAGCCTAATCTTTTAAAATACATGCTTTTATAACTTCGTTTCTATTATTTCTGGCATGTCTCAACACATTTGTTACCTGCTTTGAGCTGTGGGACCTACAATCTGCCTGATTTGTTCCTCAACGCCACGCTCTTGTTTTGAATTTGAAGCAGCACTATAATTTTGTACAGATTTCCTCAGCAGCTCCGAGTCAAAAAATGGTGCATTATTTTGCAGTAGCAAAATAAATCTTGCAGAACGGATCAAAAATGATTTGTGTCACTTTCAAGCAGTAAAAATAAACAATTGGCTTTAGATTACAACACTCCATATGTTATCAGCAACGGTGCAAAATGAAAGTTGTTGGATGCATGCAAAACACACAATCAATGTAAAAGTAATTCATGAATCAGCTAGACACATCCAAGAGGGTGTAATTTCCATTTCAATATGTGATTGCAAAGGCTGTTGAGTGAATTGGATTGTTATTTTGTCTGTTCACTGTTGTAGTCGACTTTCTTCTCCAGACCAATTGCGGAGAAATAAAGATTTCAGAATCCAAGACTTGAGCTGAAAAGTGCAAGAGTGGAAATGGCTTGTTGTTGCTTCTATAATAAGAAGGGCCAGATGGTACATTAATTGGTCAGGTATAGTACATGTACTGAGGATAGGCGATTCTGTCTGTTCTAGAGTATCTATTTTATTTTGTTTGAACTTGAGTATCTATTTTACTTCATGTCTAAATGTAATCCTATCTTCATACAGAGTATCTATTTCTAAAGTATATGTTTTCTATTCATGATCATATCTTCATATAATGTATTTCTAGAGTATGTTTTTCTATCTGTTTTCTAGAGTCTGAAGTTCTCATAAAAGCTGGTTAACATACATTGCTGTAACTAATTTCCATCATCCAGTTATCTTGACAAAAACAAACTTTAAATGCAAATTCTTTTCATGTTGCAAACATTTTTCAGACAAACACAAGGAAGACTGTTTTGGTATTTAAATTGTACCCCATTGACAGATATGTTATTTTCGTAAGACAACAAATGATGAAAAAAGTTGCTTGTTTATTCTGTCGTCAACTTACGCACGGTGCTGCTGGTATTACTCAATTTTCTAGATGAGAAACACTGAGGTATGGCTGATTTTAATCATAGGTATGCACACACAACCGAGACACTTTTCCAGATCAATTCATTCACTAATAGCAAAGAAAGAAAATGATAAGGAGCATGACAAATTAGACAAAGAAAATCATAATTAGTAATCAAAAGCAAAACTATGCAGTGTGATGGGGGTGTGACTGAATACCTTGATATTTAGACATGCATTTTCATTACACTATGGAATGCATGGGGTAACAGTATTATGTACAGTAAAAGATGTACAGTAAAAGGCACAACTCTGTACAGTAAAAGGTACTCTCTCCAGCCAATGCTCTCTGCGGGAGCCTTCTTTCTTTTAAAGTCACACATGCACAGAGGCAAAGAAAATATCTGCATGCATAGCACAACTTGAGGCTCTTGAAATGTTTAAAACTTCCCTTGATGTACAAGATGCAGCTATTGTCCCATTGGAAAGAACCAAAGGTGTACCTCTGTCGCATTCCTGTCAAAGCTCAATGAAAGAAACGGCTGTTTGATTTGGCTGCAGTGCTTATGCAAAGAAACAGGTTTCTCTGAAGAGGCTTTTATCTGATTCCCTATAGCAGACGGGGATGAGAGACCTGACTCATTTGAGCACTATTCACAATGCATAAGAAAAGAAAGGGGCGGGGCAGTTGACGCAGCAATGCCAGCCCAATGAAATATTACTCATAAGATTTGCAACACGAGCTAAGGAACTTTGTCACCGCAACACATAAAGAAAGTCTGATGAAGAGTGTGAGATCAAACATGCCATTCAGGTGATCCCTTTTTTCTTAGTTTCAGTGAATAATACTCAAAGGCTCTGGGTCTCCCCAGCTAACAGAGAACATTCTACGACATTGGCTAATGTTCTCTAAACGTTCTGTCAAAGTTTGAATCAGAAAAGGTTTTGCTATAATGTAAGAAGAACAATTTTTCCAACATTATGTATATAATGCATATCAAAAATGTTATTCTTAAGGTGTTTAATTGAACGTTTGAAAACATAACACAATGAAATGTTTTAAGAATGTTCTTACAGCCAAGCAAAAACATTAATAGAACGTCTAAAAACTGGATGTTTTGAACGTTCCTTTAAAAATAACAATTTAACATTTTTGTTACTTACTGGAAACCTTACAGAAACATTCGTATACCCTAAAATTGTTCAGAAGGTCTCTGTAAAAGCCTTCATTTAAACTTTGAGGTGCATTATCTTCACAACTCATTGTTCTCAGTCTACTTGGCCATCTTTAGGGGAACAGGAGACATTTGGTCCTTAAGCAATTATTTTTATGTGTTTTCTGATATCCTGAAGGCATTCAAAGACAGTCAATGATGTGATATTAAAGAGCATGTAATTTAGCAGCTGAGGACTTGCGAGTGTGAACAGCGTCTGGTGACGGCACCATGGCAAGGGCTATGCTGTGTCTTCCATTTAATTTTCCAATCCACTTCCTCCACGTAGTTAGGAGAAGTGAGTTTTGTTCTGGTTTGATACCCCGTCTAATGAGAGGTACTAAGAGCTTGTTGAAATTGTTCTTTGGTAATGCATTCTGAGGTCTGCAAGAATGAGGAATATTTTTGCTATCTTCTAGCGTTGTGTTTAATATATTCCACAGTTCTCGACTTCTGCACTCTTTCAACTTTTTAAATCACCACAGTCTAACTAGTGTGAGAGATTTTACCATAAAACACTTCTGAAGGCATGATCGTGCAATGTGAATGTGTTGCACCCAAAATGCACTGGTCTGTTTTTTTGTGGGGTAATAAGTTCCCGCAGTATGGCATGCAGTAAATTACATTTTTGAGATGTAAAACATCATAAATGAGGCATATGGATTCATTCCCAGCTAACAGTGAATGTTCTCTTAAAGTTTTTTTAAAGTTATTGAAAACGTTCTTGCAGTAACTTTAATAGAATTTTTTTAAGTTATTTATCACATATTAAAACGTTATTCTTAAGTTGTTAGTGGAACATTTTAAAAATGTTACAGAACTAAAAAATGTTCTTATAACCAAGCAACAACATTAATACAATGCTTCGTGAAAAAGGGATAAAACAGCCCCAGTATTTGGCTCTGCTTTGCATTTGTCTTCTTTTTGTCATTAGTTTAATAAAATACTGTGGTCAAACTCTTTGTAAACTAATGAAGAGTCAAATCTTCCTTGCAGAGTGAAATTTGTGCCTATACTGTAGAGCGTATCAAATCAGTCACTCACTTATGAGGTTTCTTGATGGTTAGGATGCTGCCTCTGGCAGTAGTCAGTGGTGTGGCTCACTGGGTTTTGGAACAGAGCTAATATATTGTGTGGGAGCACACGTTTCATTTTAACCTTGTAAGAAGATTCTTTCATTTGTGTTGCTTTAGATTACAACAATGCAGTTCATTTCCAATTACTATCACGTAAGAAAAGTTTACTTCACCCCAGCACAACAAAGAAGACATTCAATAAGAAATGCACAAAGAATAAACAACGCTGTTATTCAAATGAAGCTTAACAACATTGTTGCATTCTTCATGACCAAACATCTGTCAACAAGACGTGGCGGGTACAGTTTTGAATCTCTTTTCTATCTCATTATTCTGTACTTGATGAAAAAGAACAACGTAAATAAGCTTTGCACAACATTTGCCTAAAATGCTAACCATCTATTTTTTAAAAGAAGGTAATATTCACTCATTTCTATCAGATAGATGCTGTTAGCTGCTTTATCTGCTCGCACCCCGGGCTATGTGCATTTGTTTCGCCAAGCTCTGTCTAAGCTTTAAATTCTGGAATTGTGTTTGCACCTTGATGTCTGATTGGATCTTTACAAATGCATGTATATGCAAATGCAGTAATATCAGCTCTCGCTTCAGGCAAAATAAATAGACAGTGGTTGCATCCTGAGGAAAGAGTGCCAGCTATGTTCTCACAGAAGGAACAGCGCTTGGTGAAAGTTAAATCTCTTTGCTTCTCCGGCTGACATGTTAGAACGAATATTGTGTATTTTCTCAGAGGGAAAATCGATAACGTGTGTCAATTTCATCAAACATATATCCACAAGAGCCTACATCTTATTCACAGTGTTTCAGAGTGTGAAGGGTTTGTGGAGAGCAAGAGATATTTCCTATATAAACAATGTCTTGAAAATGCTTTCATACATCACGCAGTGGCTCCAGACTAATCTTGCGTAGCACCATGAAAGGAGTGTAAAGTTAACTCTGAAATATGTAATTCAATGCCACTGGAGTCACCAAATAGAACCGAAAAAATAATGATTGCTTTTGAACAGCTTTACCCAAACACCTTCCTCCTTCTTCGATTGATTACACAAACAGATAGCCCTGCCCCAAATTTGCACCACTGGCTAAACCAATGTTTCTGTGTGGGCTGGATGGGACACATACAGAACAAACAAACAGAGTAATGTTTTGACAGGGCCACAGAGCCACAGTGCTTACATTTTACACAGGGAAATCAGGCCAGAAATAGCTTTCCTAAAACTGACCCTACATATCAAACTGGAAAATGAGACAATATTTAAACACTGAAAAAGATTACACACTTGAGCTTTGCAAATGTAACCGGGGAATGAAAACATAACTGCACTGTAAAAAGAAAGAAAAAATAATTATGATAATTCAGTAATTTTGTCTTGTTGTCCAGAAAGAATATCTGAACATTCGTAATACAACATAAATTTAAATGAGAGTCGAAACTGCATAATACATTAGGCCTTGTTTTCAGGAAATTTATCTTGAATTAAGTGTAATTTTCTTGCCCCATTGGCAAATAAAAATAAACCTAATTCAGAACACTTCTGAAAATAAATTTAAAATAAGGTCTGCCTGAAAAAGTCTTATTATCTTACACAATTTTGCTTCTCAAGTAAATTTATGTTGTTTAAGACTGTTAAGATATTTAAACTGGAAAACAAGACAAAAATGCATAAAACTGTAAAGTGCAACATCCTTTTTAAAGGCCTTTAGCAAAATTGACCCAGCTAACAATGTTGGGTTGTCAGAACGTTTCCCTAACATTTCCATTAGTTGTTTTGAATGTTTTAAGAGGTTCTTTAGATATTGTATTAACGTTATTGCTTGATTATATAAACGTTAAAACAGTTAAAAAGTTCTACTGACATTACTGCAAGTTTTCTGATAACTCTGAGAGAAGTTTAACAGAACATCAGCCAACGTTCTGAGAACTCTCTCTGTTAGCTCGGGAAGGTAATCGAAGTCTCGCAGATACAACATTTCAGTGAAGATAAGCAGAACTTCTCTGAGGTCAGTCAAAGGTGTGCCGCTGACCCGCTCAGATGCAATGTTCGCCGCATGTAGGGCAACTTTACAATGAAAAGTCACAACACAATGTGCTACTTTGCAGTTAAGATGTACAGTCAAGAACAAAGCTCTCAGATCTTTGTACAAACCCAAATGCGCTTAACAAGACTAATCATTCAAACATGTCACTGTAGTCTCTGATCTGCACCTCCAGAAACCAGAACAGCACAATCGGAGATCTTGGTTGCCCTTTACATCAGAGCTCGCTCAGTAAACACAGGCAGGGCTGATCTGTAAGATCTTCCAGCATTTGTCACAGGCGTCTCTCGCGATTAAAGTGGCAATGATTATTCCGTAACACATGCTATTAATCTACCTTGACATGATAATTTGCTTCTCCTCTGTTTTGGGATTTTTAAGCGAACTTTGCCTCTGTGGGTAGCCGCGAAGCTCGTGTCGGCCGAACGAATGCGAAGCAGCTGCTCTCCGTTCACTTCCTGTCAAAACAGTAGCATTGTTAACAAAGCAGAGGGGCATTGCTTTCGACAAGTTGAGGAAAATTATTTGATTGATGAACAAAGTAATTTCCCACTTGTAATTAATACCAGTACGTGTGAAGTTCTTTTGAGAGCAGGCGGGGATATTGTATTAATTCAGGGTTTCAGAAGAGGATGGGAATCCCACCAGACACAGGGGGCAGGATCTCATTTATCAAAGCACACTCTAAATATCTATGACATTATTAATAGATTTTTTGTTAAAATGAGACAAAATGATTAAAGTGGTAGAGAAGATCTGTTTGTACTTCACTGCTTCCACTTGTGTCTACAGTCATGCTTGACAACCCCTTCGATGTCATTTTCTTGCCATCATAGAGCTATTTTGCAGCTCTGTCCGATGGCAAAGAACAGGGATATAATGGCCTAAATTGTATCTGTGATGATACAGTTGACCTGATTCAATTTATGAGACTAAATCTGACTCTCTCCTCCATTCTCTCTTTCTTTGTCTCTCGCTCGCTTGCACGCGTGCAAGTATGGAGTGTGTTGCGAACTAGTTCACCAACTTAACTTTTTCAATTACTGCTCTCCCACACAAGTAGCTGAAATAAGATGAACTGATTTTTTCATCCTCAAGGACACTTCTATTTTCGATACAGATGTTTGCAGCTCTGCCGTGTGTCAGAAGTACAATAAAGACATTTTACCTGAATATAACATTTCTCATTAAAAAACTTGACTTAAGATGGAAGACCTTGAGAACAGAAGGGCCAGTAAAAATGTGAATAGATAGACAGACAGACAGACAGACAGACAGACAGACAGACAGACGTAGACAGACAGATTAATTTTACATGTGCAAAAACACATGATCAGATGTAATGTGTTTTTGGAACATTTTCGTGTGAATCCCGTAAATTCCCAATGGAAACCCAATGGTGATGTTTTCATGTGTGATCATGCGTTTCTCTACATGTGAAATTCATGTGTGCTTTCTGTAAGGGCAGACAGACAGACAGTTACATAATAATTTCTTAAGTAAAATAAGTATGCTTTAGTATGTTTACTGTAATAAACACTGTAAAATTGTTTTAGCCAGGCAACCTACGAATTATGCTTTGCGGAAACATATTGACTTGTTTTAAGTCTAAAATACTTAGTGTAGCCAGGTTGATTCAGACATACTAAGTTGAATCAATAACAGGAGGTATTAAGGGTCATATCAGGTAAAAATTACACCTTAAGGTAACAACTGCAGCGTTTTAATTTTTTACAATGGACATCTCTAAACTCTGTACTTTATACAAGTACATCTGATCACAGGAGCTTCTGGTGTACAGAACAGTCAAAACTGGCACTTTTCATTATAAATGAACTATTACGGTTTTACATCAACCACATTTTGTCATGAATTTCATGGTGTCCAGTCTTTCAGCATCATCCAAACCTGAACATACAGCAGCACACACATCTGCTGTGTTTTTCCTTCTCGGTTACACCTTTCCTTACAGACCAGGTTTCACATATTATCCACCTTTCTGCAGGTGGACCGAGGTCTTTTCAGCATAATGTCAGCACCTATAGCGCTGTATAATTTTGATGGCTTTGCACAAGCCAGGTTGGTGCTATGAATCATTGATTATACATCATTTTAGTATGCCGCACTGCAGACCCCACATTGGGTTCAAATGGAGGAAAGGCAACCTCGGGTCCCTGATCAATACAAGCAAACCTGGGAGAAAGCTGTCAGGTTCAGGCGAAGGACTCCCTCCTGCTTCTCAGGGCTGAGGACTAACCTTTTCAAAAGCAAGGTGATGAAGAAGCTCATCATTTTTAATGAGGAATTAGCGCTTCATCGGAAAAAGAGGACTATGGAAGCAGCAGTGAGCAGGCAAACCTGCTGTCTGAAATATGCATGCCACCCTGCATTTAAGACGTGTGCTTGCTTTTCAAACAAGTGACAAAAGTATCAAAGAGATGCATTAAAACATCTCTGTTCTGTGTCAAATGCATTACGGTTGGTTTTGCATTCTGAACGAGATTGCTAGGAAACAGCAATCTACTATGAAACCTAAGAAACTAGAGCCACTAAAACAGACGAGGACCTATTAAACTTTTCACTGTCATGGTTAAAGGAAAATCTAAACCAATCGGGGGAAATAGATACGTTATTTAATTTGATTGAATGCATCGCGTCTCACACCGTACTGTATGTTTCATAGGAAAATGACAAATTGCTGCAACTGACAGAAACAGATTCATGGTTAATTAAAAATATAATTACATACACTTAAGCCATTTAGAGTAAGATGAATGTGAAATCATTAGGCACACTTTGAAAACCAGATGTTCGTTAAATCACTTTATACCAGCAACACCGTACAATAGATCGCTGGGTTATGTGTGCTTAAGGTACATCCTTTCTCACAATGTGCAATCAACTTTGCCTGCAAAAATGGCCAACTCCAGCTTTGGAAATACATAAACTGATATGACGATTATCTTTGGTTTATATCTTTCTAGCTCACTCACTACTATAATAGACAGCTAATTCGTTTATTCGGATCAAGGAAATGCAATGCCTTTAAAATTTTAACATATATTTCCTTAGCAGCACAATATAGGAGCAGTTGTTTTGGACTTAGTGTTTATTTGTCAAGAGAGCAGACTGGCCGACGTCTGTCTTCAGACATGTGGCTCTGCTGGATGCTAATAATTATGGGTGCGTTTTTCCCTTCCTCAATTAGCACCTGCTGTTTAATTTATAAGGATGATTTAACAACTGCACAAAAAGTTTGAGGCCTGACCGTAAATTCACCAGTTGGCAGGCAGAAAAACAAGGATACGCAGACCCAGCCAAACAAAAAAAAAAACGTTTTCAAAACAATGGCTAATGTTCTCTAAAAGTTCTCTCAAAGTTATCAAAAGTTTTTGCCATAACGTTAGTAGGACTTTTTGAATGCTCCTAGTCCATTCAACATAACACCTTTAATGTTTTTGTTGCTTAATGGAAACATTACAAAAACATTCTTTCAACCTAAAATTGTTACCTGGGATGATGCAGACAAAACATCAACTTTACCCCGTTGCTGTGTGCAGTCTCACCAATTTCAAATGAAGAGTTTCTGCAGAGCAAAGCAGCAATCTGTGCAAATATCCCACAGAGATGAATAAAAATAGGATCACCTCTCTGTTTTCTTTAAAGATGGACTGTGCTAGTGTGCAGCTAAAGATCCATTATGAACTGATTTGCATGTAGCACTAGTCTTTAAACGTCTATTTCTGCAGCTTGTTCTCCCCTTCTCGCTCCTGACACATCAGCTGCTGCCTCTGAGCTCATTGACACCTGTGTTATTATTCTCTGTCAAACACACAGGGTGTCTGAATCACACTGCTTTATTTCCTTCATAAAAGACAACCTGAGTAATTTCAATTCTCCATCTTTGATTTTTAAGTCCTAACTGCAGGCCCCCATTTGCCCTGTCTTAATTTTACTGGCTCTTGCGTCAACAGAGCAGATCTGTGTTCTGGTATTGATGAAGTCTTGGTTCCTTCTGTGCAAAAAGTGAGAGCTGCACTGTGTGCTTATTATGCCGTATAGAGTGATTCTTCCATTAAGTAAATTATACTAAAATGTTAAATTGAATTTTTGAAACTGGACTTTAGATTTGTTAGGTTACTTGTTCTCCGAAAGAAAAAAAATGGCAACTCTTAGGAAGTTAAACTAATGCATGCAGCATTTTAACTGTTCCTAAATTACTATGTTACTAAATTGCAATCATAGCAATTTGACATTAAGACATTTTAAATTAAATTACCCTGAAGAAATTTCACTTTCTATAGCAAGTATATCTTTTCATGTACACAAAGACATTTGAATATTTGTGTTTTTTATTATTGCAATATTTAAGTCTCTGCAGCATATGGTAATCTGTTTAATTTTGAGTGTTTGTGAATAATGAACGTACTTAAACATATCTGTGTCTAAAATAAGCACATAAATCATATTAGAATATTTAATTTGTGTTGTTAGTTATCCTATTATATCTGATTAATGAGTGCAAGGCGTTTATTAGAGATGGTGGGGATTTTGGATGGAAAACATCACTACTGTCTCTTTGGAGCATGTATGTTTTTCACACCCCATCGGCAAGAACATTTGTCACAGCACCGTTACATTTCTACAGGTGAACTTTAGCTTATAAAGCTGTCCAATTAAGCTTCTTTATCTGCGCAAACACCTCAGTCTGAACGGAAGACATTTTCCTGTGACTGTGAAACAGTATTTATATTGCCAACAAGCACACCATTATGAAACGCACCCACAACAAACACTAGCAAACTGATGAATCGATAAAGGCTGGATTGATTATAACTGTACATGATACAATGACTGTGTAAGATTTAGTTAGCTTTGTAAGGTGTGACAATAATGACAATGGCAATCACATTAGTCTCAGATATAATGTCTGTCAGAGAGCCATAGTAGACCCAGACATGTTAATTTTTGACATTTGACTAACTTGGTCTTGCGCATGTTAACTTGTGTCTTGTAACCATAGCAACATCTAACTGCTTGATCTGATTCTTCACTTAAGATTTCCAGCTGCTTTGGCATCACAATTAAAATCACAACTGAAGACATAGTAAATAAGTCAACTAAAACTCACGAAACCACGTACGGGTAACTCTGGTCTATTTGAATGTCATAAATTAAAAGTCAGTGTTGGCACTGAGTGAGGCCTTATTCTTTTCGCTCCGAAAAAATTGCAATATTTGGTCATTGTAGCACAGACTAGCTTAGAATCCTCATCGGGGGCGTTTCAGCAGTGGCCCTGTCTGTGCTGCATGTAATCTGTTGATCAAGCGCAAGCAAGCAGGGATGAACCAGTCCTGATTGATGACTAGATTATTGATCAAACTGAAAAGCCCCTAAGCTTGCTTCTTACGTTCTTCTAGGCTAGTCTTACAAACAAATCCACAACGCTATATCTTCAGGGGGCCTTTGGTATTCAAATGAGGTTTTCAGAACCTTTTTTCTCCCCCAGTATTTAAATGCGAATAAAACACCCATAAAACGTAACTCCAACCAAATCTCTCTCATTCCACTTTGCGCCGGAGTCCATTTAAAAAAGTTTTGCGTGGTCATAGCCAACGACTTCATTTCTCATGCGGAGCATCATTCGTGATGCATTATTAACATCGACATTCTGTTATTGTTACATCAACAATTGCTTTTCAAGACTAATGCAGTTTGTCAAGAAACAACCTACTGTGTCAACTAACACACTCTGCGGATTAAAAATTAATCACAATCCGACGACCGACAGTGTAACTTCAGTGATGTTTGTTACAGTGAGCATAATGCAAAACTCAACAGGCTTTTAAGCAGTTTCAGTCACTGCAGGTGACGCTTTTCACAATGTCGCACCTTCTTCTTCAAATTACCCGATGAAAAGGTTCCACCCCTCCATCTCAATTTGTCTTGTGCTGAGTGCCCGCGTTAAACACCATGTTTTACCGGCAGTATTCTCCTTGATCTCGCATCATTCACTGATCCTTACGGGGAAGGCATGGGCGGGCATCACTAGGTGGCAGTGTAGCAACACAGAAAAATGAACAGTGCTCTTTCAGTCTAAATGCTGATGCACTTCACATCATTGTAACATCTACGCCATCTCCTCTAATTTTCTTAATCTAATCTGAAGCTTTTCAAAATCATTTGTCAGATCGCTTGACAGGTTCCTTAAAATGATGAAAGAGCTTGCAGATTCAAAGATGCATCATACATGTATATAAAGAGACTACATAACTTACATAAATGCTTGTGCAACATGTAATTTTTACCCATAAACCGCAACATCTCTAATATTATAGTAGATTACTATGTTGAATCCAGAACTGAATGACTTCCTTTCTTTATTACTTGAAATATATAAATAAATGCATTTTTTACATCAATGTGACTTTACAGGGAATGTGTCTAAAATGCTAATTCCTGCATGGGTCTTTTAAGAAACACCCTTTGACAGCTGGCCCAAGACATGGCTGATGGTCCTGACGCATCAAGCTGTTCCAATATCTCAGCTGCAGCCAGAGCAGTGACAGGTTCTGGTAAGGTAGCTGAACTGGCAAAGCATGTCAGACCTTGCACTGATTTCTCAGAGAGCGCTTTCACATTAGCATTAAAGTGGCCCTTAACAAAAAGGTACAAACAGCCTGAAAAATAGCTACTTGAAAAATGCATTATACGCTGTAAAAAGTCTTTTGACTTAGTGCTTCAAAGATATAGACGGTAAAAGGTATGAATTTGATTTTAACAAAGTTGTTACGTTTGATTTATTAAAATGTAGCAGAAAATCAGTAGAGTGTCTGGATGTTTGGGATTCAAGGGACCGGAGACAAAGCTAAGAAATTGCTACATAAAAAAATGCTCACGCAGCAATGTCACTGCGGCACGCACGTTTGTGGCATTAGAACTAAAGCCCCTTTGTGATCTGTGCATGGATGTCAGTGTTGACAAGGGCCACAGACACAGAAAATCCTTTCCCAGAGGGAATATGCAAGCTAGGCACTATCATAAAGGAATCTGGCATAAAGCAGAATAAGGGTTTGAGAAGGTTATCTTGAATACTTCCTCAGTCCATCACATCGCCTGATGTCCTGTTTCACAGATGGCACCTCTGTGAGGTTTGGAGACGAAAGCATCCTCTTTCTCTCTTTTGGCAGGAGGCTGGCGGTGGCTTTTAACATATCTGTGCTACTTTACCCCTTCGCACACAACGGGATAACACATTCTCCGGAACGAAAACAAGTAAAGCACATCAAAGTACTTTAATAATGCAAATCCCAAAGGACTCTTTCTCCTATACAAAAGCAGCTCGCAAAATATGAGGTGGCAGAAGAAGTTACTTCATACGTCTGTGAACTGCTGCTGGTAATGATTGGAGCTAAAACACTCGAGCTTCTGCTAACAAGGGTTAGCAGAAGATTTATTCAGCATACTGTTATTTATAGCATGGCTATACATATTATAGCAGAGACCGGGGCTAGTTGTCACACTATTTACTCCAGTGAATGTTTTGAGTCTAGGGTTGTTTTTGTATGGGTACATACCTACATGGAAGTCTTGTCTATAAAAAAAGAAAAAACATATTGAGCACAGCCACTTCTATTGCCCAGGAAAAACATACCATTCTTTGAACATATTTTATATATGAGAAATGTCGGCACAATGGAACTCACCATTCACTCACAAAGCAATTCATGAAACAGCAATAACATTTTGTCCAGCAAATACTTACAATAAACTGTAGGAATTCATAATAATCTAAAAACATGACAACTTAAAAATAAAAAATGTGACAACATATTTCGCCCTGACACTTGAACATTTGCTAGTGTGGTTTTGTTGTGTCCGATGCTTTTATTTTTTTTACCCATCAACTATATCAATTACAAAAACAAGTTGTTTAGTATTAGCTAAATAGGCCGTTTCTAAAGGATTTAAGATGTTCTGACATAAACATGACTTGCTAAAAACGTTGTACATAATTAGTTATTACAAAAACAATCCATCATAAAAACAAACAAATCAAATCAAAGAACTAAACGTTTGACAAGGCACTGCATGTGGATATTTTTCCATCACACTAACATCCATCGCACAGGTTTAGTACATACTCAGCTGATGTCAGGAACTTCACGGTAACAAATCTTAAAGGAATAGACTTAGAAGCTGAAGAAAGAGGGAAGGAAATCATCAGGATGTCAATGGCGCTGGTCTTTCAGTAACAGTGAGAATAAGAGAGAGGCACTGACGCAAAGACAGAGCTTGTACTTGAATGATTGAGGTTACGCAGGTGACCTCATAAACTAAAATCCATGGCAGCTCTCCAAGGTGAATGCTGAATTATGCTGTCATTAAAGGACAGGCCCTGGCAGCCAAGGTTAGTATGTAAAACATAATCATCTTCTTTCCTCTACCAGTCTGTCATTAGTTGTTCTGATGAAGCAGAATTTATCACACCTTGAACCAGGTTTGCCATCACAAAATTGAAAAGCAGCTGCTGAAATTGGACCTGCAGCTACTGTAGCAGTCACATTAGCTCTGCGTGAGGTTCAAGAATAACATCTAATGAGATAATCATCATCTCAGTGCTCCACAATTGATTTGTGATCAACTCTCAACCCTACGCTTTAACTGTGGAGGAAGCCACCATTGAATCAAAACCAGCTAACAGAGAACGTTCTCAGAATGCTTGCTAACGTTCTCTTACAGGTCTCTCAAAGTTATCGAAAATCTTCTTGTAGTAATGTCAGTAGAACGCTTTTTAAATGTTATGTATCATATATCAAAAAGTGTTAATTAAGTTGTTAGTGCAACGTTTCAAAAATTTGACTAACATTCTTATAACGTTAATACAAGTCTAAAAAATGGATGTTGTGAACACTCCAAGAACTTACTCAAGTTTGTAACGTTTTTATTACTTAGCAGAAACGTTCTTACAACCTAAAATTGTTAGCCGGGTTGGAGACCAAATGCTTAATCGCACAATGAATTACACCGCTCAAGTGTATATTATACAGTCTGTGATGTACATGGTGAAATTTTCAGAGCTTTTTGGAGTTGATTTCATGTTACAAGCAAGGCAAGAGGGAATGTGCATCTCAGTTCCAGCCACTAAAGGCTCTCGTCCTTCATTGATCCTCCCTGCTGACTGCACTGGCGGCACACTGCTGCTTTTCTCTGTTCCAAAGGCTTGCAAATGTGCTAATGGTATTGCCAACCCTAAATCTGCAGTGACTGGGAATGTGCCATCATGTTAAGCAATAATTCTTGCTGAGTCTTTTCAGAGGTCACACAGTATGTGAGAAAATATTAAACATAAGAGTCCCGCAACAGCCGAGATACTCTTTTTTCACAAGCCAATTAGGACACATACGAGACTTATGTAGTAACAGACTACATCATCTTAGATAATGAACTATGTGACAAACGTTTGGATCAGAACTGTAATTTGCTGATTATGTAACAATAACCCTGCCATGTGATGACAGCGTTCCTGTAGCTCAACTGATAGCACGGTCACAGGTTAGATTCCCTAGAAATGCCTTAGCAGATACAACCCTGCTAACATTTTAAGGTTGTAAGAATGTTTCCCTAACGTTTCCATTAAGTAATTAAAAATGTTAAGAAACATATTTGTAGGTATGTTCAAAACATCCAGTTTTTGTAGATGTTATTAATGTTACTGTTTGGTTATAAGAACGTTATTCAAACATTTAATTCTGTAATATTTTTAAAATGTTCCACCAAGAACTTTAGAATAACATTTTTGATATATGATAATACAGCTTAACGTTCAACATGAATGTGTTGTTTACAGATGTTTGCACCATTTATATGTCACTGAACATGCGAAAGTAATACAGCTTGGCAGATAAAGCAGTGTCCTTTGAAAACATACTTTACAATAGCTTGACTGTGAGTTATATTCTGTAAAAATGATAAATGGGAGCATCTGCAGTGAATTTTCTAGTTTTTTTCTCATATTGTAAATTCCATGCATGTAAATTCTATGTTGGACCCATTTAGAACTGTAACTAATGAAACTAATTATCATTTACATTTATGCATTTAGCTTCTATCCAAAGCAACTAGAGTGTATTCAAGTTGTACATTTTATCAGTATGTACGTACCGTCAGAATCGAACCCACAACCTTTGCGCTGCTAATGTAATGCCCAGTTAAGATACAGGAACACTGTTCCCATATCATCATGTTAACATGAACTATCACTTTTAATATCATGAAGCATTTCCAAACGTATTAAAAGTATTCTGAGTGTTTCAACAGGGAAAACCGACACAATATAACCAGCCCACCTGTAAACCATACAGAGAGCATGCACACACACATAGTCATTAGAGCTACCCCACTTAAAAGACAAACATGGATCTCCCATGGAGAAAATTCATGTAACAATATGAGTCAGACGTAATACATATTTCTCATCTAATGTGCTTATGAGGATCTCCTCCACATAACTGCTCTAGGGTGAGTGAGAGGTATTAGCTGAGTTTTGTGGTATGAATCCACCTTAGGGGACGCTGTCATTTACAAATACCTTTAACTTCCTAGTTAACTGTTTTATACGCCGCATGTTTTATATTACATATGCCGCACTTTACAAATCTCCTGTAACTTATGCTTCCTTTATGCAACTGTATATGTAACGCTATAAATATTCCAAAGAATTCATGGATCACAAATTGGAATTCTCAGGTTTTAACAAACTCTGCAGTCAAAGAACTGACGACATTATTAATGATTTAGTGCTGAACTTTGCATTGTGCTGACACCTGAGATGTAATGGCTAATCTGTGAATTAAGTCCCAAATCCTTTTGATTCCTTAAAGCTGCCTGCACATCACCATAACTGATTTCTGCAGAGAGAGCCACCACTCGAGCTACACTATGTGCAAGTCTGGCTACTTGTTATAATCCTGTATAATGGAAAGTGGAATGTCACCTTGTCTTCAAGGTACCAGATAGCCTTCTGTAAAAATGTCATTTAGCTCAAGTGCAGATCACATTTAATTAGAAGAGGGGATTTAAATTGCCATGCATCAAACACTGTGGATGACCGAATGGGGAGAAAAATAGGCTTTGGGCCAGACTCCATGAGCTTTTCACAACCCATCAAAATCCCCTGTGCCACGGAGGTCAATAAGCCACCACAGAGCAGTCTTAATTAATGATGACCGAAGCGTAGAGAGAGCAGAATTGTAACGTTTTGTCCGATTAATCTGGAGAATAGGAAAGGAAGTGATTCAATAAGGAAACAAAGAAGTTCGTGTTTCATGAACGTGTCAAATGTGTCAAAACAGAAAATGATCATTGGACTCAGACACACCCCACCCTCTGTTTGGCTCATAAACCTGTGCTGTAGCTTCATAGGTTTTCGTGTCAATATATTCTTCACACCCTTCACCGCTTTACTTAAAATGCTTCTGTTTATCAATTCTGAGTTTGAGAGGGGTGGGGGTGTTTTCAAGGAATCTGTCAAGAAGTGGCAGCTAATTTCTTGATACTTGTTAACCTGTCAGACAGAGTGCATATTTTTATCACTTTAATACCACCTTTTGTTGTAGAGTCGTTCTGCTTTCATTAAGTTTCACTGTACAATCAATAACAACCACACAGGTGTCAAAGGCAGTTAACACGCACCTGCTTATGACGGAGAATAAAAGGCTTACAGCAATATCACTTTCATAATGGGCAAAAACGATGCATGAAATAAAGAAAATGAACACAAAAAAATGATTGCTTTAAACTTAAACTTTAAACTCCTCTCTATCATGGTTTTAACCAGTGAGAGACTTACATGACTATGCAACCAGACAAAAAAACATTTATTCAACAAAACAAACTTATGTATATTATCAAAGAAATAATTTCAGAGATGTGAAAGTGAACCTCCTAAATCACAAATTGGATTTAGAAGATCCTCCCAATCTCCTGCTGGACCGGACACGCCCCAACGCACTTTACTCTCTGAGCGCTCCGGAGGACATGGCAGATGTGTATTATTACTGTTAAGCAATAATTTGCAAACAGACAAAGCATCTTAATCACAAAAACATTCAGAAAATGAATGGGTAAAATGAATACGGCTGCTACAAATATCCAAGAGAACGTTCCTGTCTCCTCGCAGTACATTTTCTACAAGCTGAAACGTAATTAAATAAGGTCATCGCTGAAAACTCTTAAAAAGTGCTATCCTTCAGGTTTATCTAATCCTTTTGATGCAGGGGGATTTTTACTTACAAACCGCATAACTTAATCAGCTTTATTTGCCAATGGAGTGTCAATTAAAACAGCCCTCTCCTGCAGGTTTATATTGGTGGCTGGAATCTTGCCAGTTTAACCACATTGATTTTCAGCACAAATTTTAACGGGGGAACAAAAATTGAATATAATGAATAGCATCTTTGCAGGTTAGTGACAGGCGGAATAGATGCGTTCAGTTCAGAGTAACAACATGGTGTTGAGTTTAATAATAAGATGTTGTTCTGATGCCATATGCGCAGACTAATCATTAATCATTAATTCGTTCATACTGATTATTATTAAAAATTAATGTTTCAATACTTAAATGTGATGAAGGAATATCTGAAGTTGCAGTAAAACAGCAGATTTACACACAGCTGTCACTGCACATCAAATGACTTTTGTATTTCTGCTCTGTTGCTGTCACTTTATAAAAGCAGTATGCCTTTTGAAGTTGTGTGCTACAGTCATTTTACCACGATTTGGAGGACGCACACGTAATTTAACTATGGTAAAATCACTGTATCTCACTGCCACGTTCTTTAATAACACATAAATATTCAGCTCACTGAGAAATTAACATTCTGTCATTAACGTTGTCAATCCCGATGACTGTATATTGTTCTAAACCCGTGTAACTTTCTTTTTAAATGCATTTCATTTTTAGACTGGGTCCAGCTAATTCTTTAACTTTGTAATGTGTAAACTCGAATATTTCCTCTTTGCGGGTCGATATTTTAGCACAATTTAGTCTGAAGCATTAAAAGAAGTCTCTACAGTCAGGACTAGAGTAAAACGATTGCAATTTTTAAAAGTCAAAACGTGCCAGACAAGTCACGCAGCAAACATGCAAGACATAATAATAAGTTCCATAGGAAATAATTTATTCGTTTTTAAGTTAAGTCTCTTGTCCCTGTCTGTAAATGGAGGCAACATTGTTCCTTGGAAAAAATTGTTCAAGAAGCCAATTTCCTTCAAAATGATGAGTCACTCAGCAATCAGTGTGGAGAGCTCCAACAAATGAGTACAAGTAATACCGCTGGCTGTCAGGAGCTTTAGTGATTGCAAGTTATGTCACCTCACTTATTCAGAGACCTCACAAGGACAAATTCGTACTTTTATATAGAGCATTTTCTATTGCTTTGAATGGTTGAGATTGTTTGTATCAACATGGTATTGTTGTCTTGATGTATGGGTGTGTAATAAAGCACGCGCAATCATCTGTGATCATCAGGAAATTATGTATCTGTTTGACATAAACAACACACTTCTTTCAACAGAAATGAGCTTCATGTATTAATCCTTCAAGCTTTCAAATTCACATCAGATCATTAAAGCCATATCTTTATTTTGTCGATTTCTATTCTGACATGTTGCCTTTGGTAAAAAGGAAGTGTTATCTAGACAGATCAATAACAATCAATTGACGTTTCCATGCAACACTTAACTCTGTATTAATAAGCTATGATATGAAAAAATAAGGCAGGGGAGAAACTAGGTATCACATAATACTTGTTTACAATCTTTTAGAACTGCTTGCTCTAAATTGGAAAGATTTTTCAAGTTCCTGGTTTGTCTTTTAGGTCTTTTAAAATGACCTTGTACAAAGTGGCATTCTGTGACTAACAGATAAAGGATGTGCTTTAATACTTGGACAAGCAAAAATAAGTGACAATAGGGTATGGTCAGGGTAAAGGTTTCCATGGTAACTAACAACTCAAGACACCTTTCAGAACAGGAAGACAGGGCCAGTAACATGTCTGGTTTAGAAAATTGATTGCCATGGTTGAATAATCTTACAGCCTTGCAAAGAGAGAATTAAGTATATCTGTTCCTATTTATCCGAATGTCCATGACTAAGTTTTCTACTTTTATTTCTTCTGTACCCTGGTTTCTTCAGAAAATGACATGTTTTTCTAAAGATGAATAACGTTGCAATGTGAGGTTTTAATTGCTTCTGAAGTCAGTCCAATATAAACAAGATGTCAATATTTCTAATAATCTGCCCGCCAATGCCGGCGAATCGCACGTCTTTGTGTGCTTTAGAATTTGCTCACCGTTCAGAAATAGAGAAAAGAAGCATGGGCTATGTCTTTTGAACTATGACCTGCTCACTGGACCTTTTCTGAGTGTGACATCTTTCAGCTCTGATGTTTTCCCACATTTTGCCTTATAGAATAAAGAGCGCAGAAGATTTTCTGGTATGAATATAGGAATGCACGGCTGCTGAATAATGCAATAATGTTTTACAGGGTTCGACTCGACGTCTTATCATATCTGCCTTTAATTTCATAAGATCAAAATTTTCCACAATATAAAGTCAAACCAAGTTAGGGAATATTTTCACTCTGAAGAAGGTACTTTCATGTACGTTAGATATACAGTTTTTAAAGCACAAGCGTGCTACCAAGGGCTGTTTTTATATCACACAGTGCTGTCTGGCTCACATCTAGAAAACACCTGTATCTACAGCGACTGCATGACTGTAGTAACTTACCCACAGGGTTCAGACACCACACGTTCACACGTGGTGCTTGTTTTTTGTTTTGTTTGTTGGTTCTTTCCACAAATATGTTACAAAACAGGACCTAAAACTCTTAATAGAATGAAGTCATTATTATTTCAGTGAAAGGAAATGCTTAACCTTCAGAAAATGCTGCTCCAGAAGGTCAAACTTATGATATTATAAAAAATGTATTTTATGACAGTATTATTATTTTCTATTCATTTCATGAGGTTCATTTCAAACGGCCTTATTGCAACCCTGTTTCCCAGCCTATTATACAGTAAGGTCTAGCTAGTTTGCAACCAAACTAGTTTTGTAGTTACTGGTAAACATATACTTCTAAAACAGCAGAGAGAAATATTGATATTGATTGGTTTTTTTTTACTACAACTTAGATAACAGGGTCAAATGTTTGAGCTTGGCATATACTGTCAAAACAACAATTTGTGTAAAAACTAGAAAATGGAATGAGATGATTTGCTTGTTCTCCTGCCATGATCTGATGATGCAAAAAGGTCTAAATGACATTAAAGTTTGTTAGGGTCATGACAAACAAAATCAGGTGGTATCAGTGTTGCATGCAACATGTGCTGCATAGCTAAATATTATGTTTTGGGTAATTAAAATGAGTCAATATTTAAATTATTTTTCACCAATTAACTGAATATCGATTCAATAGATTATCCTAATTATGATGTTGTTGTATAATTTCAATTGCTGAGATGGTCAAGACCTTTAAGACCATAATCATTTTAAAGTAGATGGATAGAAAGTTGTTTTTAAATCCAGCTACTTTTCATGTTGGGTAACATTATGTTCGATTGTAGTTTCGAGTGTACCAGATTTGTGGAAAGAACCTGTTAATTTGATCATTTTTGCTGATTTTGTTCTGGGATTGTGTAACCTTAGAAGAGCACACACTGAAACTAATGTACTATAATTCATACAAACAGTTTCTATATCTGTAGGCAACAAAACATTTGTTTTAGTTATCATTTAGCGAAGTAATATTTAGGCCCTGCAGCTTAGAGCTGGCACATTGTCATTATTATATCACACCGTTCAAAAGCCTTACTGGTTGCCTGATTTTCGTTTAATCTACTTCAGCGATGCTTCATTGCTTACCCTTTATGATCTCATTTTATTTTATAGTACATGAATTGTGCCTCTCTGGTGATATTTTCATTTACTGTGACCATCAAGGAATAAAATGACCAAGGTTTAATACACACAACTGTGCTACTTTTTACACATAACAAAATATATTAAGCACGACCAAAATCTTTCAAACTATTAAACTGGCCTTGCTGATAAGGGACCATCATTATGAGCCTTTAAAGACAAAAATCATAATTTTTTTAAAGTATGCACTCGAAACCATACGTAAAAAGAGAAACATACAGACTGAAACAAACAAAAACTTATTGTGCTGCTCAGCAGAGTGAAGTTACACACCGAGTGAGGAGCGTAATCTAAATGCAGTCCTGAAAAAGGAAAATTGATCAGACTCTTTTGTGTCTCTGCTTCCTGAGCCGAGTCTCACACTTCTCCCCAAAATTCATCTTACACCTCCTCAAGTGCACCCAAAATAACCACACATTCTCAAGCACAGACTCATGAAGGACGGAAAGTGCATATTCCTGTCTACCGTGGACAACAGAGAGAAGCACTAAAGCTTTAATATTAATAAAGAATTTTCCCTTCTCAGTTCTCTGTTTTTATAATAGGAAAGGAAAGACTGTTGAATCGCAAAACCAGATTCTAACTTTGGGTGACATTTGCCCCATTTGTGTTACGTAAAACATCCTCATAAGTATAATTATATGATTTGCACACTTCTGTGTCAGATTTGAGAAAGAGGCACCAAGCTAACTGCCTATATATGTGTATTATATGTAAGTGCAGAACTGTAAGCTATATAGGCTGATATGTAACACGTGTTTGTGTATAGAGCTACAGCACCCACTGAATCAAAATGCATCGAAATGTTAAAGGTTTAAATGGGGCACTTTGCTGAATTATAATTCATCTTGATATTTTTGTGGCTCAGGGTCCTGAGATGGTAACAGACTGAATGTATTTTCATTGGTTTCTGCTCTTGAACTGGCACCACTGCCCCCAGTGGCCGAAACAAGAACTACAGCTTTAAACTCTTGAACGCTTTAAGCTTTTGCCGTAAACAATATTCAAACAAAACAATCGGCGAGTTAATCTTTACCGTATCCGTGACACAACTGCGACCAAAATTGTGAGCTTTTACAATGTTAATAAACTGGCGATAAACATTACTTACCCCAGCGTTAAAGTTTAATATCCAGGTAACGTCGCGGCGTCTTGCATTCAGATCAACGTATGACGTCAAAGTATCGCGAGAACGACTCGAAAACATCCGGATGTCTCGCGTTACTTGGATGTTGAACGGAGTATATAAAACTACAGACGCTTCACAAACCATACAGTTTACATTAGTTATGTATCTACATTCGTCGTTTAGTTATAGCTTTCAGTATTTTAGCTGGATATTTAGGCAAAAAAATTCAAATGAACCGTATTAGTAATCAGTCGTTTATTTAGTGCACATTCATTTAGTTAAAATGGGAGGAAAAACAAGACACATATCAAATATTCATTTTCAGTAATTGGATAGCTGTGTTAAGTTAAAAAGATCATTAAAATCAATTTCACTGCACATTTTTTGATGAAATGTTATGTTTAGGAAAGTAAAGCAGCAGATGGATTGGGTTTTGAGAAAAAACTGTTAGCACCTCCTCATGGCTGTAGACACTGCAGCATATGTTTAAGTTTTTTTAAGTTTTTTGTTCCTGTGAAACATCTAATAAATGCAACTTGAAATACATTCACAGCAAAGCAGTATTTGAGTTATAAACTGATTGCATGAGTGGTTATAAGCGTATACAGTAACACAATATAAATATATAAATGTTACTGTGTACGGTTTCTTTCATGCCTCTGTTAATTTAAAGTTGTAAGTGCATTTAAAAGCCGCAGCTTTCTGCAGGCCTAATGATCCCCTGATGGAGTAATAGACCGTCTGATGTTTTACTTTAATACTTTCATCTTTTTCATTTATCACTGACACAAAAGGTCCCACTTTTTAAATATTATGCTGGCTGTAGCAGATCCTATTCTATTCTTACTGCTGACTACAAAGAAAATCAATTGAGTTGTTTAATTGTGAGCATGCTGGAAAATTATAGGCTGTTTATATAAATATGCAACTTTCCTGATACCTCGATTACCGTTTTGCACCAAGTCTGTCAGACAGCCACTGTTAATATCTTAAGGTTTCTAATTGTATTGTCCGAATGAAGAAAACTCTCAACAACTGAAAACATGAAAACCTTACATAATACTTTACCAAACGTTTTGCTCTTGGCTGTATGTGCATACCGCGTACGGACAATACCCCTGGCCATCATCTTTGGACACGAGCCTATAGCCTTACATTTCCATGAATATATCCCTCTAACTACATATAATCGATTATCAAGGAGTGAATATGTGTCTTTCTTGGAAAAAATGTCCATTATATTAATAGTGAAGCTTGTTTTCTTTACTTAAAGAGACAGAAGCTGGAACTGGTTGTAGTTCATGTAAACAGTACGGTTCTTTCGGTTGGTATGGTATGGTCGCCTTAATCAATCAAATAAACTGGGTGATTTTCAACCTGTTAATATATCGTTCAAGGCAAACTCATTTTTAATACATCTTTTATAGCCCTGGGCAAAACTCAGTTTCTTTGATCCCCAGCAGGCCTTTGCATAAAGGATTATAAGGAACTGTGTCATTAGGGTGAAGAGATCTGCTGCTTTTATCAGCTACATCAAAGTTTAGTTGGTGCCTATTAAACATACATGTTTGTTTCTGTAGACACAAAATACGAGTGCATTTAAAAGCACAGTGTTTGTATAATTAAGTGTAATTGATCAAATACATGCAAGGCCAGTAATCAGTCTATCTTTTTGGACTGCATCTCAGTTAATCCACAAATCCACAATAAATCTGTGTTATTAAAGCTTGTTTTCATGGAGTCTATTGCTAAATGACATTATTGCTAAAAAAACATTTTTCATTTCTACACAAAAAGCTATAGCTATTGTATAAAGGATATTATTTAGCACTTTAGAGTGAGAACTGTTATTTTGAAATTTCTGTTTATTTATTTTTGGATTAATTTGTTGCCAGTGTATTTTAATACACCATTCTTGCACTTTAAAGACCTTCATTTATTGACCAAATGAATAAAACGCTGAAATAATGTGAATAACATGCTTAGCTGACTATTTACCAATGCAAAGAAACAAATGCAAACAAAGCTTTTTAAAACATTATAATAATAATAATAGTGGGACCTGTGTGAAGGTCTCTGGTGATTGGTTCGCCTGCGCAGAAATTGTTCATGTGTGGGTAGCTCTTGATACTTGCAGTGGCTTTCAAAAGCCCAGAACTGTTGACCTAATAACAACAGAGATACCCTTTGAAACTGCACATGTCCTCAGCAGCTCTTTAGGAGAGCATTCGCTGGAGTTTCTGAGCCTGCTCTCTAATTATTCTGGCAGCTGTGCAGAGAAAGATCTCCATGAATTAATCCTTTATCACCTGGCCTGTCTATATTTCTTCTCATATGTGCTATCACTTTAGGGTCTTTGATGAGCCACACATTCTCTGTGTGCACTGCAGAACCAAACAAGAGAAAAGCCCCTGGATGAAACGTTGCTTTGTGTTTGTTTTCGCCTGGTGCTGGAGGATCACATTGCTTCAGAAGATGCTGTCGCTCTCGGCAACAACATCTGCTTTGTGAGTGTGGGGCAAGTCCCTTCAGAGCAGAAATGCCATTTAACAAGACTTGAGGGATTTGAGTCAATGAGTGCTCAATGTGGTGAACTTCATCACAGCAATGAATCTCTCCAAAGAGCTTATGGTGATGGCCTTTTTATCGGCTAGCTGGCATATCCCCATAATGGTGGGATATCGAGCCCACCACTGTGTTTTTATGTGAGTTTGATGCCAGGCTAATCCTATGCTCTTTTCTTGCTCTTTTGACAACTTTATATTACAATAAAGAAGTAAAGAAATACGACTTACAAATGACAGTTATTAAAATTAGTTTCCACACCAACTTGTTTGTTTTGCTTAGTGTTTTAAAATGTGTTTTTATCGGCTGGAATAAGAATGTACACATCTTATTCCGATTGTTTACACTGTTAAAATTATTCTACAGGGGTGTTATGAACGTAACATTGGTCTTTTTGAACTTTTAGTATACCTGTCTCTGACTCAATTATGCAAAAAATTTAATTCTCACAGTAAATAACTGGTAATATATTGCTTCATTATGTTAGCAAAGTATCAAAGCGGTTTTCAGATAGAAAATACTTCTACCAAAAAATGTTTTTTACTTTGGATGCGTGTTGAAAGTGAAGAGAGAAACCAAAACAAACCTCAGAATCATTTTGGCAGCCTCATGTCCAGTGCCCAGGAGAGCTGGCGACAGTGCGCTTTATACTAGCATGTATAATTACAAGCTCTGCAAACCATGTGAGTACGCTACTAAACTCTGCCTGTGAAAACCTGTCCTCCTGCGTGACATCACAACAGTACACATGTCACATGAGGGACTTTGAGACCTTACTCAACTTAATGAGCCCCCTGACAGTCTTAACCTCATTTTTGTTAAATTGGCTAATTAAAAAGACATTTACGACACAAATAAAACCAGTGTGCATTAAGCGAACACTGCTTCAGTGGATGTACCTTTTTAAAACAGAATAAATCCACTTCTTTAGACTTCATATATATAAAGAGCAACAAGCCAAAGAACATTCACCATTTCAGCCACATAATAAAACTAGAAAACAAACAGAAATACAAGTGTGTAAAAGACTAAAGTAAATCAAATTTAATGAAGCATTTGAAAAAATATTAAAACTGTTTGAGAATGATCTGCAGTGTGCTTTAGGGTTTAAAAAGCTTGATTTTGCTTGTTCTGGCATTAAGGCACCGTCTTGAATTGTCACTTTTTTCAATCAACACATGCAGCCCTGATGACATTAATTATGGCAGAAATGGCACGAATACTGTGAACTTTTTCCTTATAGTCTTCTCTATTGTATGATCTGTTAGCAAGAGACAATTTGCATTATGTGGCATTAGTGAAGGGATTAGGGAACATGATTTATGCCGGCAAGACATTCTTCATTTTCGCAAATGAGTTTCCATTCCCAGTTGAACAATAGAGCGCTGTCTGACCCTCCCTTAATCTCAGTGAACAAAAAGGGCTTGCTAAACCATAACTTTGGGACCTTGTTATTCAGACCGTGATTAAACCAGTGCTCCTAAATTAACATTAGCTTGGATCTCTATTAATTCTCTGTATTATCTGTGTTAATCACAAGTTAGCAGCCAATCAGAGAGGAATGACTGAAAGAAAAATGGCTGGTTTTCAAGCATAGGTGTCTGCTGTTTTAAAATGATATCCTGATTGCTAATTTACTCCCCAAAATACCATGCACACAAAGGAGGTAAATTACTGCAGATACCCGGGCAATTATCCCTCCAGAATATACTGTGTCCTCAAACAATGCAGAATTATTTAGGCCTTGCCACCATATTCCCTAACTAGCTACACAAAATAAAAATAAATAAAAGCAAATTCATGCTCTTTTTTTGCTTGCCGCTTCTGTTTACACAGATAATAGAGGAAAGGAAATAATGGGGCAGAAGGCTTGGGAAAGTCCCATGACAGACTCAAACTAATGTGCCAAGCTAACAGGGAACAGTGTCAGAATGTTGGCTAATGTTCTCTGAAAGTTCTCTGTAAGTTATCAAAAACGTTTTCATATTCTGTCATATTAGTAGAACATTTTAAAAAATTATTGACAAAAACGTTACTCTTAAGTTGTTAGTGGAACTTTTAAAAAAATACAGAAGTAAAGCGTTCTTACAACCAAGCAATAATGTTAATACAACGTCTAAGAAACTGGATGTTTTGAACGTTCCTAGAACATTCAGAATAACATTCTTAGTGTTTTTGTTACTTAATGGAAACGTTGGGGAAAAATTCATACTTAAAATTGCTAGCTGCATGAGCACCACAGCATAGTGTGACAACGTGTGCTACCAACTGTGCCACAGCCCTGAAAGTTCATGCTGCTATAAAAATGATCATTCCTTTTGATTCACTGATTGCCTCAGGTGGACAGCAAATGAAGATGTTTGAGGACATCCCTGTGCTGTTATATCTGCTTTGTTAGGTGTAATCAATGAGAGAGAACAGGCGTGAGAGGAAGTCAAAATGACTGGCAAGGCCCTGACTGCACAGGCCAGGTGCAGAGTGAGTAGGGACCTCCCTGTTAACACATGGCACACCACTCAGCCAGGGAGATTAATGGGTCTGACTGCATGGCAGTGGAGCGGCCAGGGATCAAAAAGTGTAATTGCACTGGGGCAAGTATGGACATGGACAGCTGCGCATAGCAGGAGCCAATCACACCTCGTCATCCTTGCCGTACCTCCAGTTGTTCACCCTAGGTACGACTGTCCCGGTCCTAGGTGTGATAGGAAACCAAGATGAGGATTTTGGGTGAGCGAAAGGTGTTTTAAGTTCTATCACAAAAGCAATTTCGTGTAATAAAAGTTGTATTTTGGATAAATGATTGCAGGAGCACTTTTGTGAGTCCAGGTCATGTGTTGGGACTCGGGGAGATTCTGGTTCTGCTACGTATCAGGGACGTCAGCAAAAGTTATGTTTTTATATTAGAAGTGCTGCACATAAATATTGTGCAGGGGGGAGAATATAAATGTTTACCACAGGGACAATATTTATTTAGGTGGATGCCTTTAGAGATTAGCCCATGTGCAAAAATATGCTTTTGTGTACACCGAACCACAAAGCATATTTAATGCATAACATCTTCACATTCAAAATGAGTATCTCATTATAGATATGAGATATTTGCAATGAATTTTTCCTATGTATAATGATGAAACCGCATTTCTGCCTCTACTGAGGAAATTTAACACCCTGCTCATAACAATCTGCCTCTTGCTCCGCATAAACTGTTTTGACACCCACATGCTCATATAATTTCACTGAAGTCCTTGTACAAGCGACAGATGTTTAAGACAATGTAAATTCAATGGTGACATTGAGTTGGTACTTTGCTATTCAAATGAGCGCTGTCTCCTTTAATGCTAAATGGCTCCTGTATTGGATGGAAATATCAGCGCCTCTATAAACAGCTGTGACCCCACGCAGGAAGTCAGGCATCCCACTTCCTGTGGCAAGCTGTGCCGCTGGCTCTCCTGGCCAGAGATGGCTTTCTAATTGGTGTCCTCTCACCTCTTTATACTGAGATGCTCCTGTTTGACAGTTCTTGGCAGCAGGGGAAATGTCCTTGAAGAACAAAAAAGTCGAATCAGAAACCTGTTAAAGTAAAATACTTTACCTTCAAGGTTTTTCAAAAGAGAAACCGGCCAGTAACAATGGCAGCTGTGTTCTGTAAAGGGACAAAGTTAACTACATGGTGAAAGTGTGGGAAAATTAAAACCGCTGTTTTGTGCAAAAAGTTTTCTTTCAGATAACTTTGAAATAAAAATTTAAACAAGCAAATACATTTAGAGAACATTGCTACATGTATCTCTGAGTTGAATAACCAATTCATTTTACTAACATAATTAATTAATGCATGTTTAGCAAACAGTAAGTCTAAACAACAGCAGCCATAGTAATTTGTAACAAACTGAAACCGATAAAAAACACCCAAATATGTGAAAAGTGAATCTGCAGCAAAACAAAATAGAAACAGAAATAAAAGGTGTAAAACATTTGTACAAATGAAGTTTTGGACGGCTGTCATGGTAAAACACAATCGAGATGACACTGAAGTTCAGAGAGGAGGCTCATGGGAGCGAGCGTTTACATGTCACAGCCATGCAAAAGCCAAGATAAATTATTCATTTGACCCAGGCAAAGGCTGTTTGAAGAGGTCATCGTGAAGCTACATAAGCAATGAGAAAACTGACAGCAAGCAGGTCAAGTGTTGTCTTCAAAACCTTGTTTTTTGAAAGGGTTAGCCTGGCGGCAGCTGTTCAAGCAAGCCGAGAAGTGACCTGCTCAGTAAACCATAAATAAGTTCGAGGAATATGCAATGACTTTTCTGGAAACGGTATGTTGTTTACACCTTGACTCGTGAGACTTCACTTACCACTACTTGTAAGCAGCCCCCAAATAATTACTGGTGACTTTAATTATGTTACATGAGACTATATCTCAGACAATATGGGTTTTAAAACGCATGAGCAGTTTTGTCCTACCTTTTATTATGTTGCTGAATATAACAATGATTTACAAGCCTGTCAGTTATTTTGAAGACCCGAGTTTTGGTATATCAGGATATTTATTTTCTCTTTCACCTGTTTGTTTGTTTATTCGGAGGTTTAAACTATCCGCTTTTACATGTACCCGTACGGCACAGCGGCTGTATCTTTTGTGCATCACCAGATGTTTTTTCATAAAGTCCCCTCGCAGAACATGGTTTCACCTGTTGACACTATCACACAGCGGACGCCGCGGCCATTGATTGCTTCAGCCTTGGTTTTTGTAGCAGTCTCCTCAGAAATAGAACAATCTGTTCATTCTCAGTAGAGTACTTTTTTAATGAAAAGCATAGCACTGCTGCATAAGCTGTTTGGCAAGCCTAATTGTGTGGGTGCCAGAAACTGCATTATGCTCCATTTTGTACTTAAACAGTATTTTCTTGGCAAAGACTTGGCTGACAGCATCGAGTCAAATGTACACTCACATCAAATATGTCAAGTTCATAAAAAAGCTTACGATTTTAATACTAATAGATCACTTATCGTATGCTTCTCCATGAGACTGCCAAAAAGAAAAATCAAAAGCCTACCTTTAGATAAAAAGTGGTGATATATAAGAATGAAAATTGTTTTTTTATGATTTTATCAGAGAGGAATCAGACCTGTCACATTTGGAGGTTGTCACAGGTGCTGTACGTCAGGAACTATAAGGTTTTGAGTCAATTGCACGACTGCAGTGATTTTGTACGCATAGTTTTAAACCCTCATGAATCAGTTATTTTTTTCCAAATTCTGTCCTTCAAGCTAAAATCCCAATATCATCTATTTCTTGTTCAATGTATCTATCCAACATAATCATAGTTCTGGCAATGCTGAAATTGACTTTGGAAAAATTGGAAAATAAACCTACTCTCAGAAATATTCACAGGAGAGAGAAGTGTGACAACCATCTCCAGATTTTCCTGCATTACCAAGACAATGTTTTAGACACCTGTGCCAGAATTTACACGTGTAAAAATGGGCCTGAGACAGACCGCAGCAAGAAAATAGGTGAATGCTCCTGTCGAAGAGACAATTGTGAATCAATTTTATTTCTATACTGACTGATGTGTGGGTGAGTGAGGCCACCTTTTTCTATTAAGACAAATCATTAGCTATCCATGCTGGCATGTGACATTATTTGCCAATGAAGCCTCTTCAGACATTCAGAAGGACGGCAGGCGGAGTACAGTAAAAATTGACAGCTTTATTATTCCTGACAGGCACACAAATTACTTTCAATAAAGCTGAATTCTCAGCCAGTCTGATGTATTGTTAACTACCCTCACAGAGAAGAGGGTAAGAGAATATCACTCTGTGTGCAAATTTTTTTACTCTACGAATCCTTAAACCAAGATCATTCATTTTGTTGAAGGCAGACTGACTGTGAGGAAGCCGACTTTGACAAGGAAACCCGCTCTGACCTTCAATTAGACTCTGGAATGATAATGCTGTGGGGAGAGAGTAGAAAGTAGAAAAAAGCCATAGAGCAAAAATCAATAGCTCATTTTCTCCTTTTTTGTATAGGGATTTTGATGTTTGCTGAGATAAAGGCTGACGAGACTTCGAAATGGAGTGTCGAATGAACTTGAGAAACAGAGAAATCGTCACTGTCACACCAGCGTGGAGCTCGATACGTTTTTTGAAATAGTGTGCAGCGTTTTGCTGCGTGTTTTAGAAGGGTGGTATAGTTCCATGAGAAATCTCACATCTGGTTTATAATTTGATTTGCGATCATGTTAATGGGTTTTAAATGACAGATGTTAGTGGGGTAGGTTGTAACAACAGCGCTATTTGTACTCTACAAATTTATACAGTTTAGGGAAAAGTAATAGATTTCTACACTACTTTAATTTACAGCTTAAAAGCATAAGAATTTTATAAATGATAAAGATTAATTATGTATGAATTTAAGGACAAAGTAACAAAACCAATAAAACAACAACAACAAAAAAAGACAATAATAATAATTATTATTACATTTTTTTGCATTAAACATTAATAATGTATATACATAATGTGTATATACAATACAATGTATATTTACATTATACATTACACAACACATTATTTACAAATAATTATTGTTATCCATTTAATAATTTTTAAAGAATATTACAGAATTCAGGTATGTAAAACATTACAATTGCAGGTTTTAGTTGTGTTACTTTTTTATACTGTTTGTTATCCTTGTTCGAAATAGAGTTTCTAACTGGTGTGCAATAACCAAACTGCAGGCAAAAATCTTTAAAGGGGACGAGTCCATATCATGCTGCATGTAAAGAAATGGAGTCTCTCAAGCGTGTGTTCCCTGTTTCCCTGATGTGTCTGTCTCTCCTCTGCTCTTCTGACAGTCCTGTTGCCTGCTAACACTCTCCCCATAGGCCAGCGAAGATGATGTGTGTGTATATGTGTGTGTTTTTATAAAGAAAAAGCAAAATAATCAGCAACACTCAAATCTCTGCGCAGACTGCACAATTGCAGGACATATCAACACGCAAACCGTGCTGCAATCATGCCTCACTTTGCCCATGGCAATCAATTTCACTTTATCTCTATAGAACCCGGGTTGTTGTTTACCTGTTCTATCTTTAGGTGCATAAGCACACTGTCTAAACAGCTAAATATTGCAAAAAAAAGAGAGAGAGAGAGAGAAAGAGAACTGGGAGGGAGTGGTTAAGATATACTTCAACAAAACTCTACTTCTCTCCTAATGGCAAAGTAGCGCAAACACCAACAGTGTTTGATCTAAGACATTGATGACATAAAGATTAGAACCCTGGTACAGATGCCACAGTCCCTAACCAGGCTGCTGGCTCCCTAATGATCCCCAAGCCTGTGAATGTTAAGTGGCATGTGTAAGGTCCCAAGGTACAGTTGTTTGCAGTCAAAGGAATAGAGCTGAACTCCCCAAACACCTGCTCCATGACAGATCTGCACCTCCCATCCAACTGGAGGAAGCTGTCTTGTGTGTTGCCAGATCAGCAGTAAGCAGGTTGCACTGCATCTTAAAATAAAGCACGAAACACGGAGCACCACAACAACATGGAAAATTAATCAGCCGCTACAAGGCTGTGAATTTAAATGAAAAGAGTGGTAAGAGCTTTCCTGTTGAGGATGAGGAAAGGCTTACTGTACGTTACTGTATTCTAATGCGGGATGTGTAAAACTTTTATACAAAAGCCGCTATTTTGATGGTCGTGAGATCATTGGGTGAAACTTTTGGAGAGTGAGTCTTAGTTTAAAATTGCAATCTTTAACTTTTGCCTCTCTACTGCCATCTCTGTTCGAAACATTAAAGTGCAGGGCTTATCTTTAAATTCTAAACAACAAATTCTACAAACCTTGCACCATCTACAGTACCCAGACATGCGGTATAGTTGCCAGAGCTTTTTTGGTTTACAGACACAGTTCCTGCAAAATCAGATCCAACAGTTCAAATTATAAATTATGATTATAAACTTGCCATTGCAAATCGTGGGAAGATAAGGAGGTGTTGAACAATGATCTGTCATGTACTTCGTTAATAACTGATTTTTGTTCATTTTCAACCCATAAAAGTTACAGATTGCAGCTTTAAATGTGAAGGGGGATAGTTTTTATTGCTCACTGTTTGAATGTGTGCTGAACAGCATATAATTTGCTGTTTAATGGCAGGCTATTATTTCACAACTCACATCATATAGTGTGACAACAGACCCCTCTATGTGGGGCATGTTGTCACAGAACGTCAATGTATGTTAAATGAACTGCATCATTTTTATGGGCAATAACAGTGGAAATGACCAGCAGCTTGTTTTTCCCAAGGGTTTAAGGCAGGCGCCTATTTGACTTTCAAAAATCACCCTAGCCGGAGAAATAGTCACTGGAATAAAAATTGTGATGCATAGCCTCGGTCACACCTATAAGAAAACATCTCTTCATTTGTAACTTTATGTCATGAAATACTCTTAACATCTTTTCTGTCATCCAGTGATTTTTATGGCTGGTTTTGTAGCATGATCAATAGTCTTCGACAGATCTGTCTGGCATCCGAGAAAAATGCATTTACTGGGACTCTCATGAGGGAAACCTCTGTCAGCAGATATATCTTTGAATTTGTGCTTCACAGCTGTGACACATGCCAAAACAGTAACAGAAATGTGACTATGGTATGGAAGGGAGGTGTCAGTTATTGAATGACCTCTTATACATTGGTGGAAAAGAATGAGGTGTCACAGCAAGCAGTGGTAATAGACTGGAATACATTAAATAATGGGAAGGATCCATCGAGCTGGAACCAATCTGTGCCTTCTTGAAGGTTCAGGGACCACCAAAACCAGACTGCATGCTGGGTATCATGATTGTGTGTTAGTGATTGTGAATGCATGGAGCAGACAGGCACAATAGATGACATCAGCTTTATGCATGACATTCATTTCACTACAATATTGAGAAACAATACAAGCAAATATAGAAAATTCAACCAGCACACAGTGTGTTTCTCAGACTTCTCCAAACTCTTTCCCCACACTCATTTGATTTCACACAGAATCTGTTGGCGGTAATTTATTCCCTTTGATTTTTAATAAATGTAGATATAACACGTTATTTTTAGTTGCAATTTTTTAAATGTCACTTTATTAAGTTTATTTTGGAGACTGGGAAAATATAAGTGTGAGAAGGACAAGATTTCTAAGTGGGTCACGCCCATAAACTAGCAAACTGCACATTTTTCTTTATTGTACTAGTAACACTTTACAATAAGGCTCCATTTGTTATCATTAGGTCATGTTAGGTAATGTATTAACTAATGTTAGCGAAGGGAACCTTATTGTAAAGTGTTTCCACAATTTCCCTAACAACAAAAACAACAATAATAATTCTAATATTATTACAATAATAATAATCTTTTAACTATTTAATTATTATTGCAACAAGAATTATTGTTGCTATTAATAATCACTTTAAATCGCATTTTCTACGAATGTGCATCTGGAACTTGATCTGAACTTAAAAACAGAAATTTAAACATAATAAATGTTCTCTCTGTGCAATTCAGTTAATTAACAGAACTCTCTCTAATGCATTTAGCAGCCTTCATCATCATCACAGAAACTCCCTCATCTCTGTGTCTTACGAGTATTTCTTTGACATCGTCCAAGCACACCTCACAAATCATCTTAACAAATTTTAAAGCATCAAGACGCATCAGGGCTGAAAGATGTTGTTTTTCCTTCTTGGTTTTGCTGCTTTTCCCTACTGATCCCAACAGTCAGCTTTGGGAGACTCTGGCACAGAGGCACATGTGTTGCCAGGGAACAATAATATAAAACTATATTCTAAGTTCAAAAGAGCCCACATTTGATAGAGTGTAGCAGTTTTGTGAAGGACTACACTCCATTTGCAGATATTGTAACACATATTTCATAGAGTGACAGGATTGTGGCGAGTGCCTAAAGCTCTCAGCTGGTAATCAGAGTGTGCTGGCTTTATACTGAACATTATTTGGGTGGGGGTCCAAACACATGTCTACTACAGAAGTCACAGTTTGTAAAATGAAAGCATTTTTGCACCATAGTAACTCTTTAAAGTGTAAGATATGAGTCCTTACTTATGGGTACCACTAGTGTCAGAGTTTCTTTGAACAGGAGAAATGACATTAAAATATGTGCATTTAATCAGTGTGACATGAGCAAAAATATGTTGGACTGAATATTAATGTGGCTGTAATACTGCAGGTTATAGCTATGGTTTAGTATAACCACAACCGTATGAGTATGATTTTAAGTATATATTTAGTATATACTTTTATAAAACTGTTTTAAACGCTACTTTAATATCTGATAACTTACATGTCAGACACATTTTGGCCAGTTATTTTATATTTTTTTCTTTGCTAACAAAAATTATTTCAAAGTAAACCAAAGCATGAAACTTTGTGTATCGCCCAGCAATACACAGACTAACAGCCGGTCTGGAATGGATTATGTAACCTCTAGTGGAGTGAGAGCAATTTCCCCTCCCCACTTAAAGTGCTCTGTAATCGGTCCACTCCGGCTCAACTCCAGGTTTTCCATTTCCCACTCCTCGCTTGCTCTACACTTACTGGTTAAAGAAACCCACTCCAGAATGAGAGTGAATGCGGACACACTGGCTTTCAAAACCCCCAATATTGTGAAATGTTCTAATGCTGTAATACTAAATAACAGCACTCTTGGAACACTCTTGGCAAATCCAACAAGAGGACAATAACTAAAACAACTGTACATCACATTAAAGCCCAAGATTTAGAACAAAACTTAGGCAACAGAAAAAGCCTGACTGTATATATTACTGTAAAAAAATAAAAAGCTGGATTTGCTCTGCATGGAGACCTTTTATTTGTTTCCTTTTTCCTGCTGTTTTGGAGTACTGTAAGACTGTAAGTTAACTTGTTTATGACACATAAGCATCAGACAGTCAATGTGCATTTGAAATTCCGTCCTTGATTTTTTTCCACAGCTGAGAATGAAACTCCACTGGGTGAGAAAACTGTCTGTCTTCAATCTTCATTTACAAATTCCTGTCTAACTCCTATCTAGGCGATTTTACAGGAAAAAACTCAACGTACGGCAACAGCTAACAAAACACTTTGCCAACAACACATTAGCACAATGGCAATATTTAGTATTACTGTTTCTTGGAGTCATCACCGATAAAGATTCCTATTGTATCGCAATTGAAAATGAGTTTTACTGGTGACTCCCTTGTTGATTTTTCACTAGTAGAGACAGTTTGCACTCCATCTGGACCTGCTTTGAAGCCAACCAGATTTGAGGAGCTCGGAGGCAGGAATCGACGTTCCAAAAAATTACTCCAAGCAAAGACACGATTAGCCAAACGTGAATATTAAACAATGCTCAGGGACGAGACTGATCTTTTTATGACCCTCCTACGAGCAGTTGAGAACAATATTTGGCATGATGAATATCACAGGTAATGAACTTTTCACACCCCTGAATTAGGTTCTATTGTGAATCAGATGACACAATTAATGCACATTTTAGTGGAACAATTTAAAACTAATTTTCCATTCATTATAATTAAGAGGCAGCCCCGTTGCCGCTGTGGCATTAATTTTATTGCCACCGGTCCCTCTGTTTATTACTTTTCTTCATGGTGATCTTAAATTGAAGAATTGTCTCTGCACTTACATCAGTGAAAGCAATTATCTCCCCTCTGATACCACCTTTTCATTCCCTCTGAGGTCTTTCTGCTTTTTTTAGTCTTAAGCGATAATTCAATTTGGACGCAAGGGCGAAATTTCGTGTTTCAAGTTTGCGCACTTCAGCCGGTGCATACGTTCAGAAAAGCATTTATTAAAAATTCTTTGTGAGCTGTTTTCTTAATTTGCCCGCTCTTCAATATAAAAGCCCTTTCCACTGCGAGGAGCGTTATGTTGTGTTTTCTTCTCCATGCTTCCCGAAGATGAATCATTCTGGCTGATGCTATTTTCTCAGCAGCATGCGATGAGCCCTTCATTCAGAGGGAGCGTAGTCTACATAGCGCCATGGCAACAAGCCACGGGCCTGCATGGCAAGCAAGTTATATGCTCCACAAAGGTTATACAAGAGGGTCATCCTCCTTTAGGGCCATAGAGACAGAAGTGCAATATCACAACTGTCTACCTTTTCTCCCCATTTATTTTTTTCTCTCTCTTGCCAAATAAATTACTCTCAGAGTGGCATGAAAATGTCTTGAAAATACTTTTTGGAGGTCACGGAGAGCATTGTGGCTGGGCATTAGGATAACGTAATAAGATGATGTTCTTAGAACATAGCGTGCTGATTTACATGAAAACTTACTTTAGTGAAGAAATTGGGGATTTTTTTACCTTTGGTTACATGCTACTGTATGTACAGCTTCACTCATTATAACTTTGCTGTGAGAACAAGAGCGTGCATATAGAGTATCTTTACATATATTATTCATAACTCTCTCATCAATGCACTTTATGAAAAGCCAAAAACCTTCATGGCTATTTTCTGTCTCCAGATGGTTAGACGATAACAGTCACATTATTGTAAATTGCTATGCATATAAAATAATAATAATAATTTTTCTAGAGATGCAGTCTTAATGCTATACTTACAATTATTCACATTTCCATCAGTATTACTTCATTACTTCGTGCCCAAAAAGAAAAAAAACAAAATCATGAAGGTTAATAAAATTTACCTTCAGTCTACATAGCGTTGGATGCGCCCTACAGCTGCGCGGTGACATTCATATTCAACGGCTCCAGAAATCCACCTATCAGCAGCCTCGAAAAAAGCGTCACCGTCTCTAATTAAAGGAAGTGTACGGATCATTATCCCTTTGGCCAATTAGCATTATTTAAATCAGCCGTTGCAATTGTCAGTCATTAATCAGCACATACTGAGGACTTTCAAAATTTTGTCAGGCCTGTCAGCTCACGTGGAGAGACTGATTTTCGTAGCCCTTATTGTCTACATCACACAATCACCTGACCCCGACCACAGCTTAGTCCGTCTGATTGGAGGGGAGTAGCTAATTTCTCACTGTTCCATCCACTCCACTAACAGCCTGAGTTTTAAAGGCTCTCTCAGCCAGGTCTTTGTTTGCACAGACCCAGATAAAGCCGATGGATCTGGAACCTGTGAGTGGATTAAAGTTCTAAAGCCAAGTTTTGAGTAATGAACAGGAAAGTTAAACCAATTATTTATTTTCTTGACAGCGTGAAATCCATAAAGAAGCAATTAGAGGCATTTGAAAGTTTCTGCCCCTCTCATTGGTTTTATGTCAATGTTTTTTCCTCATGCCACTCTAAAATAACACCTAGCTGTCCATTATCACCTTCAATAATTGAAATTGATTTTTTTCCTTTTAAAACTCTTTTTGCTTTGTGTGTGTGTGTGTTTGAATCCACATTCATGTTACTGCTAAGATAGTTATCGAAGCGTAATCTATAATGACCGAATAAAATTATCAGCAACTTGACTTTCTTGGGCAATAATATAAAATGATAATAAGGCACCTTTAATATCAGAATATCAAATCGTCTCATCTGAAACCACATGTGCTTTAAAACCACGTTGAATGTGATGAGCTCTGGCTGCTTGCTGGTCACACTCTCCTTCTCATGGAAAAATGAATTGGCCCATGGCAAGACTGGGGAAATTGAATCCCGCATGTGAAGCAAGAGAGACCGGACAACATCATGCTATTACAGTATCGAGGGCAAGAGCCAATGTGCATTGAGCCTAATGATTGAATTACTTTGACCTGTTTTTTATATTAAACCTGGTGTCAGGATATGAAGAGCGAATCTAGTTAGATTGGGGCTGGTACACCGTGTACACCCTCTAAGGGTTAACGCTACGATCGCAAGATCAATAAAACATTTTTGAAGAGAGGGTAAATGATTTAATTTATCTGCACACTGTAAATACGTTTTTTTGCTTCACGTTGTAACATCTAAATTTACTTACCTAAATTGAATTTAAATTTATAATAAATTAGTGTTAAGTCAATATTATAATTTGATATGATTTAATCAAACAGACTACATTAAGTTACACTAACAAAAGTTCAAAAAAGTTCAGTTTTTTACAATTAAATTAGGTGGGTCCATAAGTTAACAACTGCATGCTTCTTTTCATAGGGTAGAAACATTAAAGTATTACTTTAACACTAATCTAATAATTATACTTACTCGGTTGCCTTAGTTTGTCTGTTTGCCTTTAGAAAACATGTATGCATAGGGTATTTATCATATATGTATTCTAGCTTTGGAAATGTGTTCACCAAAGCATTCAGCACAGTATTTATTATTGTATCTAAACTTTTCTCTTAGAATAAGGCTTTAATATCACACTTTTATGAATGCAGTCATAAAGACCATAAAATTATTTGACATTCAGGGAAAATATATTCCTGTGTCATTGTGAACATTAAAATATCACTGGACTCAGACTAAGAGATGTAATCCATACATAAGGATATGCTGTAGTTTCGTTTTTACAGTGCAGTACAGTATGTGTCATGCTACATACAGTAAATCTGACATGAGCGTGTATTGTCTAAAGCAAATTAAACGCCTCTTTATATGAAACAGATTTTAAATTCATTTCCTTCATACTGTACTGCCTGATTACGAATTTTAAAATTCTTTTAAATAGTTCAGAGCACACAAAGTTCGCTCGGAGAGAGCGCGGCTGTCTCAAAAGCAATCTCTTGAATTATGAATTATTCACCAGATATTATTCCAAAGGTCATCTTCTAGTAATTAGTATCCTGCTGTAGACTAAACAGCCTCAAGGTACCTGATGGCCAGTTTAATTACAATTTAAAATGAGCCGGCTGTCTGACACTCTCTATATGTTCAACCACCGGCCACTGCAGATGGCACTTTGAAAACGAAGTGCGTCTCTGCTAAAGAAACATATTTGCAAAGTTAACAACTGTTCTTGAAGCCGGATCGGAATGAAAAATAAGGAGGTGTGAGTCGCTTGCAAATGGCCTCTTCAATCAATTTGCTATTCAGAGCATTGAGGCATTTTTCAACATCACAGCGGCCTACCGCATAGCGTTGCTGTGAAATCTATTGTCGTTTTTGTTCTTTGCCAGGGACAAATTGCAATCGGCTTGCACTGTGATTCAATAGCAACTTTGTTATTATTTTGTCATCGGGGTAAACTCTCACTTGCTCCGTCTGCCTGTTATACGGTTGTGATTTAAAAATATGGCTGGATATAAACGTTGGGTCAGCGTGGCAATGGGACACCTGTCATACTGCGGTAATGTGCTGGGCAACCCACTTGAGCAAAGAAGAGATCTGAGATCTTCAGTGGTGATGTGACGACCTCCATCTGCAAGCCTTAGATGAGACGCTTTCTGTGTACACATAAGCCACCCGCTCTGCAACCAAAGTGTCATCCCATGGTAAACCCATATCTAGCAACTCGTTTAGCTTCTGGGTCCAGATTACAGCATCCTTGGGGACTTATCCTGAACATAAGCGTGAACTCATGTGTACTTTAGCCGTGCAATCAGTATCTACTCATAAAGAACAAAACAATGTTTCCTAAAGCCACTGCGAGCGGCTGAGGCATTCGAGTTCTCTATTTGAACTGCTATTACAAAGCTGGGTTGATTAGCTCTGTGTTAGCCAGTCATTTCTCATTCATCTAATAAAATGGCTACAGGGGATAATACTGGCAAAAGTGTGGAAGGGCTCCCTGCATGGTGTGACTTTAAGACCCCGTCTATATCCTTTTTCCTGTTACCTTTTCTCATAATCCCCCATGCATATCAACCCATTGTCAAAGCCACTTAGTGTCTCTACATGCACTCAGTCAGTCAGGAAATGCAACTGCATTCAAAACACCCTCTTAAGTTTAGCCATTTTTAAAGCTACAGTCTGTAACTTTTTTGGTTTAAAATGAACACAATCTGTTTTTGAGCAAGTACATGACAAATCAGTGTTCAACACAATCTCCTTACCTTACCCTGATTCGCAACAGTATGTTTACAACAACGATTTATAATTTGCGCAGTCTGGTCCAATTTTGCAGGAAATGCCCATCTGTAAACAGAAAGAAGATCCAGCTTCTATATGGCATGTCCTGTAGATGAAGCAGCATTTATAGCTTGTTCTTACAGCTGTTGTTTAGACTCAACTTTTAAACTTGCCATCCACATAAAAAAGTATCTGTGTTAAGTACCCTGCAATTATGTTTCAAACAGAGATGGTGGTAGGGAGGCAAAAGTTACAGATTGCAGTTTTAAATCTAGTAAGCACAATGTAATCTTTATTGTATTCCAGATATTTTCTTTATTTTTCTTTTGAAAAGGAAAATTAAATATTTGAGATGACCTTTATACTGATGAAAACACACATTCACACGCACATACGTGTACACATCATCGCTCATTAAAAATGTGAAGCCAGCAGAAAAGCAAACAAAAAAGTTTATCTAAGCCAGGGGTGTCACAGTAATGGTGAACATGAGTTACAGGAGCCTTTGCTGAAGGGGCCCCACTGATCTGTTAGTCCAACAGATCGCCACCTTCCCTCCAGTCGAGATGAGGTGACCCTCTGATGCTGTCTTGAGTTCGTTTTAAATGCTCCAGCGATATATTACTACCACCCGCCTGTCCAATGAAGACACCCCCACCCCCGCTAGAGCCCAGACTTACCCACGACTCCCCTGATCCAGACAGTTCAGGCCATTTTGCTTGGATAGTCTTTATTCATTTGCTTTTCAAGGCTTCTCTCATGCCCCCACCTCTGTCTTGGGTTCAGTCCAAAGCTGCGGCAATGGCACATTTGCGGCGCTGATAATGGTGGTTATATGCCCAGACTCACCAATTATTCTTTGAAACCACCTAGGTGGCCTCTTCTTTTTCTACTAAAATCTCTCAGATGCGTTTAGGAACTCCACCTCCTACTGAATCAATGCCTCTAACAGCGCCGTAACTGCTATTGTCTGTGCAGACAGACTTAATCAGAGTTCCCTCTGCATTTCCTGCAAACAGACAGTGTTTTGTATGCACGCTGCTCGGCTTCCCTAATGGAGGCTTGTCTAGGAGGTTCATAAGTGAACTGTGTTTCTTTCTTTCTTCTTCTTTGTTAGTATTCTCCACCATCACCTGTTTTCTACATCAAGGCTTTCTTCAGTCCGTAAGAGAAAAATAGGATTACAGACGAGTTTTCAAATGACAGGACACACAACAGAGTGCCTAAAGATACACAATATTTAATGGCTCAAGGAAAATTTCAAGACATGAAAACCATTACACCAAATGTAAATGAGCTTGTTCCTTTGTTTTCTTTTTTTGGAGTATTTTACAGGGAGTATGTCAAGATATACAGTACTTCAATTGTTCAACAGTTCTCAGCTGCTCGCACAGGAAAGCTCACCTCCAAAGAAAATGTGAAATACAACAATTGATGTTTAAATTACAAGCAGATCTAATATATCAGCAGTTTTGTATTCTTTTCAGGTACTATACAAGATACATAGTGTGTACATACATTATCTGGCCGTTGCCAGTATACATGCACACACGCGCACACAAATACACGCTCACACATATAATAATATACAGTATGCATATGTTTTTAATACATAACAGAGATTGTCCTCTCATTTTTTATAAATTTCATCACGGTTGTCTTTTTAGCAATAAATTCAACTGTTTTCTGTAAGTATAAACCATGTTTCCTTTTGTTTACATACACGGTGTGTTAAAATTCATTTCCTGGGGTTACTGTTAAGTATGTCTATGTACACTTTGATCTTTCAGTGTCTTTTATGGTAATGACGAGAATTGGTTTGATTTGTGTGTTGATGTGCGGAATGAACATTGCCATTATAATCCTTCACTGCTGTCAGCGTAAGATCCAAACTATAACATAACCCGGGGGAGATGACCGGATGACAGCACAGAGCTACTGATTAGTGTCAGATCAAGACTGGAGTGCTGTAGAACATAAGCAGCCAGCAGAGGTCAACCAGAACCACATGCAAATGAAGACGAGCCACTATAGAGAGGATCTGTCATAATATTCTCCAGTGATGTAAAATCACGAAATCAAAAAATATACAAAATATCAGAGGAAAAGAAATACCTCCTTACCAAGGTTGTTTACATTGTAGATTGGGAAACAAAGTTCTTAGAAAAGTACAAAAGTGCTATGGGGCAGATTAACCATGCATATCGAGAACTTTTATGCATTTATTTATTACAAATGTTCTTGTTTTCTCTTTTTTTTCTCTCTCTCTCTCTCACGCACATCTTTTTGTATTTTTTCTTGGTAAAGCTTTGGCACTACAGTAGCTGCTCCGCTATTCCGAAAGCGTCCTTTTCTGACTTCAGTAAATGTTTATCTTCAAGCGTCAATCTTTAAGAATGTAAAGAACTTTTGAATCCATGCATCTCTGAAAGAATACGCAAACAGAATTACTTATTCGTAAGTTTTGCTCTCTTCTTCAGAAAATCTCTTTAATTATTGGGAGCTCTGGAATCCATTTGATCCATTTGTCTGGTGACTGTGTTTTTTGTGGTGATTTATGAACAGAAGCAGAGATATTCAAGCTGTGGGGTGCAGTACAGATAGCAGGGCCTGTGTCAGTATTTCAAACCTTGTCTTTCACGGTCTCCTGATCTATAGATTAGAAGAGTGAGAGTTCAGTCCCCATCCTTTCACTGTCACTCAATAATCTTGTCCGAACGATACTGTCAGAGCCCGCAGACGAACAAGTCTTTCAGTGTACGACCAGGGCACGACCTGCTTTCCTTGATAGAGTGCCACACTGCAATTATTCCTCTTAATCAAGAATGTCTGACAGATTTTATAAGCTACTGTTGTTGAGGGAACATCTGCTGGATGATTGTCAGCTCTCTCACATCGAAGAGCAACACGTCGTGCTGTGGCACACTGCTAGCAAACTTCCTGTCACTGCCACATGCGCTATCTTATAGTGAAGTAATTTTTTGGATCACTGACCCAAATATTTCTGTGTCATCAGTAAATACTAAGGAAACTGTTGCCGAATTAAATTCGCACTGGTTTGTGGGATAACGTTGGGAATTGTTACAGCAATTCTATTGGAATATGCTAAACGTTTTGACAATGTTTTTGCACGATTGTATGCATCTACAAGCAAACTTTTACATCACTTAGAAGTCTTAACATCCATACAATACACATCTAAATCTTAAGGCTGTTTTTTGACATCATTTTATATAAATCAAGTGAATGCTTATGCTTTTGTACGTTTTAAAAAGCGATACGCATCATTTAGGTATAAAGCACACAGGCACTCACGCACGCGCACACACAAAAGGTAGCCAATTATACTATTATACAGCAGTGTTCTGCCTGTATAGCTGTTATGGTGATTACTGATCAACGTAATTATTCTATTGGGAGATTCTCATAATTGGTTCCATAGCACTTATTATGGTGCATAAATTGTATGTATCAAGACGAAAAGTTGATACAGCGGAGAGAAAAAAACAAAGGACGTCTTTTTAGCCATGTCTGCCTTCCCAGGCTCAGCTAATGAGATAATGTTGAAAATAAGTGGGTTTCTTATAATGGGAAAGAAAGGGTGTCAGACACATGGAAGCTACCAAGATACTGAACATCAGAGAATGGCTCTAAGCTCACGAGGGAGAAAAGAGCTCACGTCAAAGTTTAAGAAGAAATAAACCTAATATATAAAAGTTTCTACGTGTTAACACTGAGCAAGGCTAATTTTTGCGGAGAGGCTTAGCTGGATCTGCAGTCTTGACAGAGAAAGCAGCACATTCAGGGGCAGGGAACTGGGTCTTAAAAATCACTAGAATAAAAGTGACTCAAGCAGAAATTCAGCTAGAATCGATGCACCTCACCAAAGCCAAAAAAATATTGCAGTCACCCAACGTTCACACATAACACTTAACCTTATCGACTATGTTTACATGCATCATAATATTCCGGATGTGGTTCTTAACCCAGAGTTTTACTGGGAATTAACTTTTATTGTTCCGTTTACGAGTGTGCCTGTATTCATGTGCAAAGCACGAAGAAAACAACTATCGCCACTGCAGTTAGTGGGCAGCAATTAAAACTGCGAAGACCACAAGTGCTAGAATCCAGAGGAGTGTGTGGATAAAGTGCATTATCCAGATAATGTCTGGAATATGCGCATTTAGACTTAATTTTTTGGATAATCTGAACATAACATTGTGCTTGAATGAGTTGTTTTTAATTACAAATTCATAATTAGACTGGAATATTGGTGTGCATGTAAACAAATACAGTGTCTTCTTCCAACAGCATACAATTAAAAGTAATTTGCTAGGTCAAGCTGCATTCAAGAGGCGCAAAAAAAATGTTTACTGTGTCATCCCTTTTGATCCACAATAAAGCTAAATTCATTTGCCACTAATCTGTCACTAACAAACACACACATACACCATTTTTTTACTTTCATTTTTTAGTTTTTTTTAAATTGAAGAGCTACTTTGGTCTATATCTACCGCTTGTCTACTCTACATGTTCTCAGTTTCACAGAGGATATTGAAAGATTCTGTCCTTCAGTTTAAACTTCCTTTAATTCCATATTTAAAAAAACATCACGCATCTCGGCTGTCGTGAAAGGTAGGACAGATTCTAACAATCATCACAATCTGCCAGCTATTCTTTTTCAGCTGTGCTCTGGGGCCCTACCCCTGCCTGATGCTCGTACCGGGGGCCGGCACGGCGCTCCTACAGCTGATGCTCGTGCAGGAAGGAGGAGCCTCCGCTCACGGAAGTCTGGGGGCTGGACGTGGCGGAAAAGCTGGCTAAAGGGATGACCTTGACAGGATCCTCCTTCTTGCTGCAGTGTCTCTCCAGTGTGTTGTAGAACTGGGGCCGGTTGCTCCCTTTGTCCAGATCATCTTTGGGCACCGACCTGCCAAGGGTGTGACGTCCATCCATCTTGGTCCCCTGCGTCCAGCTTTGTTGAAAACCGAAGGAGGGCAGAGTGGTGGCACCTGACGTCTGGAACTGGGTCAACACTGGAGGCATCCAGCAACTGTCAGAATGACCCAGGATCAGACATTCCTGGGTGCAGGTCTCCGAGGCCTCGGCGAGAGCTTTCTGCAGGTTCACTTCAATAGCTGTGAAATGACAAATGCACAGGCTCAGTCAGGAACTGTACGCAGAAGTCTAAAATCAATGCAATTTTCTCTTACTGTTAAAGCACTTGGATAGCATGAAAGGCCCGAGTTATCGAAAACTGACCTGTAAATGTCAGCTTTTCACAGAAATGAAAGGCAGTGATAAATCTTTAATTCATCTCATAATGAGAAAAACAACACAGGTTCTTTTAATTTAAATGGTATTCCCATGGACCTGAGTGTTTACCTACAATATGCAGTGAATTCCCTGTGGTTTAATTAAATCTTTGGAAAAAAAGCCTCTGTTGTTTGTATCTGAGATTGGCTTTTTACAATTAAAGAATTAATGAACAGCTAAAAAACCTTTGTTTATTTTAATCATTGTCAATATGGCAAACCTTACTTCCACTTAAAACTAGTCAATTAAGATAAATCAAACAGAAGTCAAATGAAACAACAGTTATTCATACTGCTGTTGTCTATCAGTTAGCATATTTGACGAGTATTAGATGCAACGAATGCAGCTGCAAGGAACGTGTAGAATGCAATGAGCAATGTGATCTGCATGACAGCCAGAGAACAGTGAAGTACAGAACTCAAACTTTCTTATCTCATTAAACCTGCTCTGACATCACATGTAAGACGTGCCAAGAAAAAGGCCTCACTATCGAGCCCCAGTCATAAAAGCTGTCAACTCCAATAATTAGAATGTAAAACAGCGCTTGCGGAGGCAACCGGCAGCCCTGCAGTGTTGTATGTATATCTTAAGCCAGTAAAAAAAGAAAGCCCTGCCTCTACATCACTTCCCTCCTGCAGGCCTCCACTCCAAAGCTGTCATGTAGAAATAATTTAGCATATTTGCATAAGTAAAGATGTTAGAAATAATTGAAAGGGACTAGGTCTGATTTTCCTGCACTGCTTGTTTGGCATGCTTGGGTTATTTTTATTTCCTACCATGGGCCTGTATAGGCAACACTTTTCTGTGTTCTGTAATTCTCTTCGGCCCCTAAATACAATACATTTTATATATGTTACAAACACAAAATTTTAAATATAAAAATATAAAATAAACAGTGTGCATCTATTTCTATCTAAATATGATTGGGGAGACAGTAATTCCAAAATATTATTTGAAGCACCTTGGAGTTCCATGTAAATAGCATAATTAATGGATATGGATACAAAGTGTTCCCAAAAATAACAATGTTTTTGTAAACAATTCAACAATGTAAACAAAATGATAAACCAAGTGGCATTTATTTTAAAGATATGTATACTTATATACTCTGTGGAATGTCTATTGTCAGAAAAATTACACCTGTGGTTACTCTGTTAAGGCACCTGTGTGAACCTGATGGGAAATGACTTAAAACTGTACATCCACTAAAAATGACCTTAACACCAGCTGATTAAAAGTAATTGCAAACATTGTAAGACTAGTTGTGATAAAAGATCCAGCATAATCTGTTTGCATATGCCACTGGGTTTGATGATGTAATATATAATACAATATAATGCAATATAATGACAATCTGTGTTGACGCTTTGGGGCCCCCATACAAATATAACAACAATAGCATGATAATACCATCTGATACCATTACTGTACCCTGAGACCTCCAAAATATTGTATTTTATGTGCAGAAAGTAAATTCTATATAAGTATATATATCTATCTAACATATCTCTCCCTACAAAGAAAGAAACCTGCAAGCAGAAAGACAGAAAAAGAAGAGAGAGAGAACAAGAGAGAAATAAAGAGAGAGATGTGGCTCTATCCTCCTGCTCTGCTGTGCTACAGTGCGCCTCAGAGCATCAGTGCATAAATCAGTGGAGCGGTAAACGTGTCACCTTTCAAAGGGTCACTAACTTCATTAAGGAAAAATGATGCTGCTCACTCACTCTCTGAGCAAGCAGAATGAGTCTTGGCCAGGTCGCTCTCTGAGCCTGCTGTAAATCACCCCAGAGCTGCTTTGGAAATTGGAGGTGTCTTTTCTTGCCATTGTTCTTTTGAGAACTGAGCGCATCACGCCACACCAGACAGATTCATGCATGCGGACGCATGTACTGTGGCAGCCCAATGCATTCAACTCCAGACATCAGATGCCATCAGCCCGGCGTCGGCGCGTGAGCGCATGCAGCGAATAATCAGCACAAACAGTGGAGAGTACGTGTGTAATTACATTACATGTGAAAGGTGCTTTGGAACTGCATCGCTTTTCAGCGCGCAAAGGCACAGGAAGAGCTGTCAGCGGTGCAATGTCAACAGCCAGGAGAGCTACTATTTTTTGCATGTGATTTCTCACATTAAACAGCTCCAGAGATGTAGTCCATATCAGTTTCTCCTCCACGGGGACCGGTATAGCTTGACTGATGTGTGTGACAGCACTGAATGCTATCGCCAGCCGGAGGCGCAGACTCACTCTGATGCTGTTTAAGTGCTTTTTGTATTCAGTGGGAATCACTCCTCTCCCGTTGAGCTTTTAAGAGAGGACCAGACCCCACGCGCTCCGGTCTCAACATGCACAAACGCTTGTTGGAAAACCTTGCATTTGGGGGGTAAAATATTTTTAATTCCATCACAGAGATCTCCGGCTGATGGCTTTGTAAAATCGAATGCAGTATGGGCTAAATTATTATTTACATTATCACAAAATATACTCTTAAAATGTCAAACCTATTTACTGCGAGAGTAATAGGGGTTCTAATAACAGCTCGCATTTAAAGCAAATTGTCTGTAGATTGAAACATTTTGCAAAATGGCTAGTGCTTATTGATTCAGGCCTCGGTTGATTCAGACTTGTAATTACAGCGGTGCGAATGCTTGAAGATATTTTCAATCTTCCCCTGCAAACATTGTCCAACACTGTTGTCAGATTGGCCCACATGCCAGTAATCAGATAGCTCCCGCGTTACAAACTGCAAAGTCCTTGTCTTTTGTTCAAAGGCCTGAGTTTAATTTTCCCAACTTAAACAAAAGAAAGAGTCAATCTTTTTTAAACATATGAAACTACATTACATTTTGCTTTTATGCATTTGGCAGATGCTTTTTCCAAAATGCATTTAAGATAAGCCTACACATTTTTTTAATCAGTACCTGTTCAATAAGTACCCTGGTCACATTAGGAAATCCGTTGATCTGCTACAGAAGCAAGCACATTAGTGCTAGTATTGAAAGCTAAACATCATGAAGTTCTTTAAAGGTGACATCTCACTACCTACAATGATGTACCAGATTGTTGTCAGTGATTGTTCACCTTGGAAAAAAATAACAACAAGAGAAACTCCTGAAATGTTCAGGAAAACAATTAACACAGACAACAGAGATGTGACACGTGACATTAACATAAAGGAACAAAAAACAAGCATTATTTCACAGTATGGGGCATTTTTGACTAAGAACCAAAAGATCTAGCTGTTATGAAAGATCACAGGGTCACAGATGAATTCTTTATGAGTGGGGCTCCTCTCCCTAAGGCCCAGTATAGAGACTATACCATAGAGAACCTTACTGGACCCCCCTTCATCACAGGGTCCAGGATGATGTTCCTGATTGTCCCCTTGATGACAATCCTGCCAGGAACTGAAATGAAAGGAGGTTGTAGTACAAGGACAAGCTGAAGTGAGAAAATACACACAAATGACAGTTTGTGACAGGGCTGTTAAGCAAAGCAGCACGACCTGAATATATCTTGATGGGATTTACATCAAGGATGCCACAGAGATGATTACTCAAGTCATTATGTTAGCATGTGCAAACCCATTACTACCAATTAGAGGGCTAATTGCATAAATATAGAACATCATCTCTCTCGCTCGCTCTCTCTCCTGTCTAAACATTATCTGGTTGACTGTAGAGCTTAAGAAACCGGGCTGTATACCACTTCCAGCATGTTTTGCATGAAGCAGCCAGCTTTATGTCACAAGAGAGAATTCTGCTTTGAATGTTAATGAACAATGTAATTTTGTTTCAAAAGGTATATTATAGGTTTGGAAGGGGTGTACTCACCAACAAGGATAAAATGTACTGAAACCACTTGTTTTCATTGAGAGTCGACGATTATGGGCAACGTGAGTGGCAGTGACCCTAGGCAACGCAATGTGGGCGTGTTCAGCAATTTGACAAGTTATGAAAAGTTTAATTATATGCAAATGAACAGCAACATGAAGTCCATACCAACTACCAATAAGAGTTAAAATACTGGAGCATGTGATCAGAGATGGATAGGAAGTTGATGTTACTGCAGTGTATTTCATTATTTGTACTGTATGATTTGTCTCTGGCTACATACAGTGATACAGATGAAAACATGACTGGTGGAAAATTGTGTCAGAAATTGTCTGCATTCTAAGTGAATTTGATTCGTGCTTTGATAATTTTTCATTTTGTTTATGATATGATGTATAATGAACGCATTGTTCCAATTGATCTAAAAGTTAGAATGACTTCTAATTTTAACCAGCAGTGCATCTCATTTGTGATCAGATTTTCAAAAGCTACCATTCATTGTGGCTTATTGCATTTTGTGCACAAATAGAAGAATGTTGAAGAGCACAAACAAAGGTTTCACAAGAGCATAAGTTAGAGCGTAACAGCGCAAGTTTAAGGGCTGTTTCAGAAATGCAAATGATCAAGTAATGAGTCTTAATAAAGTTCACTGAGCCAAAACATAGCCACAGAGGGGGTATACTGTGGCATATTTGATCAAAGTTTAGTATCATTTCAGCCATGTATGCAAATTTTACATGCATTTAATTGGTGCTCTTGATGTCAGTGGAGTTAAAACCCATGGGGAAAGTAAAAGAACTAGACAAGACAGAATATCTATGCCAAGTTAAAGATGATCAGGGTTTTACCATCCGACAACCAGCTACCAGCACTGGACTTTCCCGCTGCACATTAAATGGGGGGTTCTTAAATGTATTAGACTTCTAAATCCAAGCACTAAATCAAAGCACTGCACACGTGTATCTGTGAACACGCTGGACAATAAAGCATGCATATACGCATTATGCATCACAGATTAAACAAAGGGCATGCGAACCCCAAACTAATCCAGTGCTGTCAAACTAAATGAAATCTGAAAGATAATAATTGAGTTTGTAATTACATGGACTTTACCCACTCTGACTCTACATCTAGATTGGCAAATGGATGGTCATTAATAATAATGGAGCTATTTAACCCCATGGGTGTTTTACAAGGGGAAAGATGCCATTTTTCACTCAAGGGTTGGACACAACCATCAGGTGAAATAAGAGCCCCACTTTTCATTCTCATGAATCAGGGAAAGGCCACTCACTGCAGGCTAGATGCATTTCATCAGCAGCCCCACTCCAACAGCACTCTCATATTTCATCGCTGCTTATGAGTGATTTACACTTTTACTCCGGCAGAGGAGATCTGTATGATTTCACACCGCTCTCTGCTATTATATATTCATGAAGTCCCAAATGTACAAATGTACAGTGGGATGTAAACTGTGACATGCATCGCAAAAATAAATTACAACCGCAGGCCAGGGGCATGCAACACTCCGGCAACTGCAATATGTTAAGGAAATTCTGGGATGCATGGAGGAGACGTACGAGGTGTTTTATGCACTCGCAGCCTTTCGCGTTTGAGCACCTGAAGATCACGAGTGCACAACACACTTTTGTATATATATATATATATATATATATATATATATATATATATACATATATATCCTTATAACAATATCCTTATAGCTATCCCAATAAACCAATAGTATATCAATAATTCAGATAAAACTTTTTACTAAGTTAATCAGTGTAATTAATGACTTGACTGAAAGATGAAAACAGAGGGCTGTGGAATTCTACATAAAGCACATGATGGAATATACCCTTGTTGAGATTAAATAACCGACAGACAGAACAGCATGACAGTTTCAGAAGGAAGCTGTAATTCACTGTTGCACAGCTGACTTGCTCTGGGGTCCAGCAGACGACAGAGTATGTTTTTGAATAATGGCACCCCAAATACGTGAAGTACACATCCCACCATCTGTTACTCTGCAGTACTAAAACTTCAGGGCAGCACATGCTCAGTTCCTGTATGTGAACGAAAATCTGGCAAAAAGGATGGATATTTTCATCTTGAAAAAGAGCAAGTTGCAAACGGAAGCATCAACTTTTGTCTGGCAAATGTTCAGTCTTGTATCTTCTCGATTCCCTTGTTTATCATCTTTCACACCTGCACAACAAATATAGTTTACAACAACACAAGCGTATTCACAGTATCTAAGCCTACACAAGACTACAGCTTTCACACTCTCGTAGAATGTTGTCACACTTTACAGATTCATCACAACAACCGTGACCTTGTCTTTGTTACAGAGAATCCTTAAACTTTTTTTTGTCATTTTAATTGTCCAATTATAATGTTTCTTTACTTTTATTCTGAATAATTAAAGGTTCTGATTGGTTGGAACAATTCAGACTTTCATTGCCAAATACTGTGAAATGGTTTTATTGACTTTAACCCATTTTTCTGATTTTTAAACCACATCTAATTGACTTAATCCGAATAAAATAAAACCCAGTGGCAGTTACACGGGTGCTTCATATTTCATAGGCTGGCTAGTGTGAAATATGCCGGCTCTCTCTGTTGGGTGGAGTCTGCTGACAGCACCTCAACACAGTTTAAATTAAGGTGCATATTTCACTTTGCAGCAATGAAAAAGTGATTTGTTCATTTATAGCAGTCACAATGGCTGAATCACAATAGAAAGTCTGCAGGTCTTTGCTGTACGTATATCAGCCGAGCTCAGACAGGGCCCACATTCTGCATGAGTCACTCAAATGAAACCGATGGTTTTTTCATTTGGAAAAAGTGATTTTTAACATCAATTCCTAGCATTCTGATCACAAGACAAAGAATGTCTTCAGGTTCTAATAAACTGCAGTGTGCTATCTCAAATCAAATGAATATAAAAATAAAAGATATTCAGAACAGGGAGGAGTGTGACGGAGGGGAATGTTTCAAAACAAAATGGCAGCTGTTCATACTTGACAAACGTGATAAGTGTTAAAGGAGCCACTTGCTAACTGTTAAACTTGGCACTACTGAAAACTTAAATGATGTCACTTCCTGTTCAGAATTAAAGATAGGGTAGGTAATTTCGGACAGGCAAGCATTAGCAAGCTACTTTTGAAAAAATAAGATCGCCCTCACTTCAAAGCTCCCTAATGGCACACCTCCAAAACACATGAAGGCATACACAGTTTGACAGGCAAGAAGGACATCCTATCATTGAATTCGTACCAAATGCAGTGATTGGACAAACATTCTATGGTCCTGTGTCTTCCAAAAGTATAAATACACACATATATTTATACCACGTTCAATAAGCACAGCATGTTTCAAATGTTTCTGCAACAAATGACCTTCATTGCCTTTAAAATGACATGTAAAAAATACAGCATTATCATATTTAATAAGTTAACATTTAATGTAGAATTAACGTATTTTAATAAAACTCTTAACGTTGTGCTTCATCAAATGTTCTAAACTCAGATCTTGTTCTCTTCATTGAACGGCTTGTATGTTCTTGTACGCACTTCTCTGGCCACTTCCTCTTTTCCTCACACACTCCCCCCACCCTCTCTCACTCTCTTCTCCAGCCACGCTGTGTTTGACCCAATGCAATGGAAAGTAATTGCAGCCAGAAAACAACATTTAATGATTACTTTATCCCAGAGTGACGAGGAGGAGAGAAGTCACAGGCAGGTAATTTCAACAAAAGAGGGAGACCTTTTTTTCCGACACACCATTTTCAGACAACAAAGAATATTATTGACTTGGCTGAGATTAAAACAGCAAAACAAATAACAGAACAAAATCAAGGACAAAGTGACCACAGAAAGAGGTTGTTCCCCGAACACAGCGGGTCAAGCTCACTTCACTGTCTTTCCTTTTGTTAGCGTTGATTAAAAACAAGCATCGGATAAAAGATTCCATTCGCCGCCTGATCCGTAAATAAATATATAACTAAGAAAATCTCCACGCTGCCACTCAAGTGCTCCAAAAACAAGATGCTGATGTATTATCCCTCCAAACATCACTCTCTCCTTGCGATTTAGGGTGGGAACGAGACGTAAAGGAAATTGAAGCTGTTTTTGGAGGGGAGGAAAGATTGGCCATGCTGTACTCATGCAGCTACTTGACTTGTTTTATTTTTTTGCCTCTCCCGCAGACTGATGGTCCTGATTGTTCGCCGTTCATTATGTCTGGTAGAGCTGCGGCTCTCATCTGCTCTTCTGTGTTCAGGCCTCGACTCCATTAGGAAGGTAAGAGGAGGGGGGGGTGTTAGCATCAACACAATCAGCACTGGCCAAACACACAGCATGGGCTGAATAGACGAGAGGTGCAAACACCATAACAATCAGCAATCAGCACTGATCATGATAATAACATAGAGAGTGCTACAAGATCCATGCTGCGCTCTGCCTCTCTGCCAAAAGGACTTATTGTGTACATGGGCCAGCATGAGAAGAGAAACAATATATCCAGACTCAATGTGAGATGTGCAAAACTACACACATTGAAAATAAATAGTCAAACTTCTCATGAAGCCTTTATCTGAGTTTTGTGTGCATTTGCAATGTCTCATAATACACCTTTTAAATGTTGCGACAGTAAAGAAAAAATGCTCTGTTTGCTGTGGAGTCAACAACTTTTATGATTTTAAGATGAATACATGGCACAAGTACAGAATGTCACATTTTGTTATATCTGTATTTAAAATCTATATTATGTTATAAATCTATATTTGTCAAAACTATATTTTAACATATCTATAATATGTTAAATCTATATTTGTTATAGCACATATTCAACACATAAATGTTTTACCAGTTTAGAAGAAAAGGAGTTTCATTCCTCTAATGTAAGCAGAAGTATTGATTTACAATTGTGTTTCTAATCGATCAGCTGTGTCCTTAGCCTCTTTTAATCATAAAAGACATCGTGACTCCACAGCAAACATAACATTTTTTTTTTTGGCTGTCCAAATACTTAGAGTGCCTTACCTTGGAGTGCACTACATATCCTTACAGTGAGATTTTATATCCAGACCTAATATGAATGTGAAAAACTACACAAGCAAAAGTCAAACATTGTATGAGCCTTTGTCATTTGTTACTCATTGTATGAGTAAAAATACAACTTTTTATAAAGCTTTTTATGAGTTCTGAGTGCATTATAATGTCTTATAATACACCTTATGGTGAGTTTATGTTCTCATAAAAGGGTTGTTGAGGGATAACGTATCCATTAACTTGTTTGTCTTTGAGAACTTCAAGATTTAATGTTAACATTTCTATGAATGTATAAAGGGAAAGTGTACTGTATATTTAAGCTGTTGTGACTGATCATCAATTCCCATTTTTCATCATTTTTAAAGCACCTTTTTGCTAAAGTCTGTTTTTAAGAGGTCCTGCAGAGTGATAAATTAATATTACATTACAAATGCTAATGTAAGTACAAATATTCCTTGTAGACTCTCAATTAATATGAGGTCATAAAAACTGTATGCATAATACTTATAAAATAATGAGCAAAACGCTGCTTAAAATAGAGCAGAGCATGTCAACCCGCAGGTCAGCTTTCCAAAACTATTTCATGTCAACTGCCTACATTTATAACCAAATTATGTATGATATATATTATAGTACTTTCCTGTTTTATAACAGAGCATATGTATGATATATATATATATATATATATATATATATATATATATATATATATATATATATATATATATATATATATATATATATTGCATTATAACTGTCATTATACATTTTTTTCAGTTATGAAAAGATATCACATCATTATACTTTATAATGCATCATATACACAGACCTCACATTAACAATTAAGAAAATAAGTTGCTTTAACTTCCACCCACCCAAAAAGGCAAAATTTGCATATGCAGAGTGATGTGACAGTGGAGTGAAATGTTCAATCGGTAACGCTTTTTGAAATGTTAAAGGAAGGAAACAATTTCTTTGGGGGTAAAATATCCGCCTTGTATACTGCGACTGTGCTCTTATGAAGAGATAACAAAGATGGATGAAGCAATATGTGTGAGAGATTACAGGAAGCTTTGGAGGTAAGGGCACAGACAGAGGCACGCACTGCCTATTCGAAAACTCACTCGCCATTCATATCAGTTTGTAAAGCTGGGATGTTTCTCCATGGTGGCTGATTTGAACTCGGTTACCATGGGTAGCCCTCAGAAATATGCTTTTAGACTTAGCAAGAACGTCGGCAGATATGCTTTAAGGTATTCCGTTAGGGTTGTTTTTGATGTGTTTACCACAATGCAACGTTTCTGTGGGGAAATAAGATATAAAATATGAGGAAAATATCATAAAGGACCTAAAACTGGTTTAGACGTCAAAATTCATGCACGTTGGTTTCGTGTGATGTGCAGATGTGCCGTTTTGAACTCTTTTTGTAACAAACAGAGGAATTGTATATAGGGGACGCCAAAGAAGGCCTTTACCTTGCAAAGCGCTCCATACCGTCAATGAATTCCTTTGGGATGGGAATAAACTACATCTCTGGATGTGCAATATATCTGTAAGTCACTTGTGATTTGTTCTTTTTCCCTGAGCAATATATTTTGGTAACTGCCTCTATGGTCAGGCAGATAGTGAGTATATAGCATCAAAGGTGGGCCATCGTTCAAGCTGTTACTGGCAGGACACAAAGGCAGTTGCCACACTCGCTCCATTGTCTTCTGGAATGATTGTACCTGCTAATGATAGAATCTTTAACAATGGCCATCCCTGAGAGGTGGGGGCGGTTAATTAGCTGTTAGAAATATTTAATAAACAACCTTCAGAGTGTCTTTGTGTCCGTGATATATGCCTCGCAGTGATGCGCTTTCTTTTCGGCATCTGATTCAAGGAAAGTCCGGATCCAATTCTTTGAAACAAGGGCTAAGAATAACTGCTGAGCTGTTGGGGGGGTGGGCTTCTATCTGAAAAGCTTCTTCCAGTACAACATAGAGGATGTTTCACATGCTGTATGCACAAAGACAAAGCTCTGTTCAAAACTCTGCTGATGTAGTTCAACTTGCTGAGCAGAAAGCCCCAAAGAGGATTAATAAAGTATCTGTCTGTCTATCTGTCTGTCTATGCATTCCATCCATCCATCCATCCATCTATCTGTATATCTATCTATAATGCTAGTGAGCTGCTTCATTGCATGTCACCTAAACAGGCAGCATGCATCTAAGGGCGCATCCAAACTGCTATGCAACCTCAATGATTGAGTGATGTGGAGTGTTCCAGTGAGGCAGCAACTGAGCTTGTTGCAATGAATTCTGGGATTGCATTCTCTTTGTAGACTACAGGCGATTCAGCCTAGGATGACTTAAAATGCTGTCTCTGTAGGCAGCTTGCAAGTGTTTGGAACAGCAATTGTATTACAGAAATAAAGCGATGATAAATCTGTAAATCATTCGGCAGCGTTGCTGTAACAAATAGAGAGTTGATTTTTTTTAATGACTTAAAATGCTTTGTGATGGCATCCCGCCGTTTGAAGCTTGAATTATTAAAGATGGCCTGGGATACCTCAGGGGGTATGATGGTTTCAATAAATCACATTTTAAAAAATGAAACTGTTTATTGAAGTTGTAAGATGTTAACATTTCTGCTTCTCTCACTCTCCGAGAAGGAAAGGAAATGATTTCTCTCGTCTTTTTTGTGAGCAGAAAAACACATTCATGTCTGCTCTTGACCCGACACCCTTTAAAGTCTCTGTGCCTGCCTGCGTTCTCTAGGGAACAGGAACTCGTTCAGACATCAAGGGCGTATGCTATCGGTTTTGGAACATCTGAATATGTTGTGCGTCTCTCGCTGTACGCCTCTCTTATTGTTCTGGGGGTAATCCACAGCCATGTATGTTCAATTCCATCTGATTAACTGGGAAAATTGCATTGTGTAAGAAGCTATTGATGACCGAGAAACTACATTTCCACAAATAAACACTGAAAAACATGTTTACTTATGCTTCCCTCTTCCCAAAGCTCTGTTATATAAGTCTTCCATTATACATTTACAATTGAAGAACTGCACTGTATTATAAAAAATTTACATTTTGGTAACACTATATTATTGTGCGTTTTTATTTATTGTTGCAAACGTACAGTAAAACACTTGTTTATATAGCACTAGCTTACAGAACACTTGATTTTTTGAGATGATTGTATTATATGCATGTCTTCATATGAATATATTTAGAGTGTCCATACAGAAGACAGTTGCAGGGTTTCCTCTTCCAGTGGCATGTTTTTCTCCACTCTATCCCCTACACTCCACCGTCTACCTGTCAGACGGCTGTCACCTGCACTTCTGCAGGGCCCAGAATATAGATAAGATGTTAAATCAGCTTCAGGTTCCTCACAAGTAATCGTACAATGGGCAGCGAGTAAAAATCTTATTTTTGAAAACACCATTAAACCTTTTTTTAAATTCTGTCTTTTGTGCCACGTGGCATGTTTATTTTCCATTGTTCTACATGTACAAAAGCAAACACTCTCACGCACACAGATTCATATGCACACACACAACAACAAGCCCACAAAGCGAGTTACTGAGTAGACAGATGTGATAGATGAGGATGTAGTAAAAACATCGCAACATATTTCGGGGGTCTTTCATTGTGGGGTGTGCAATTGTTACAGTACAGCGAGATCCAAGCCTGAATTTGGGTCAAGAGTGGGGTGTAATAAAACCTAACAGCAAATCAAAATGCCTCCAGATCTTGTTCACTCAAATGTATTAGGGCTAAAATCTGTGTATTTGTTTATTTACTGTGAAACTAGAGTGTCTAGTTTGGGGTAATGAGTATTACAAATGGGCAGGATGTGATTTTTGCATGTTACGTAAACAGGAAGATGAGGAAATTTTATTTAAAAAAATTGTCAGCTGTTAAACTAACTCATGTACAGGCTTGAAGTCTCCTAGCACTGAGAATGAGGAAAACAGTTTGATGTTATCCATTTATTATTAGGTCTGATTCTGAGGTGAAAGAGGAAATGAAAAAAAAAAACTGTTTATGTGCTTTCAATCAGAAAAATACATGAAATTCTTTTTGAAATCATAAAAAACAATTATTCCTCTCAAATTTCTCCATTTCCTTTTTCCGAATGTGAAGGATCAATTAAGCTGCAAGACTAATGCTGGGCTGCTGTGACATTTTTTAGGCTATTTGCAATGATGTTTATCAGGGTAGATAAACCACATTCCACAGTCTTCTGAAAGACCAAAACACAAAAAAATACAGTATTTCTATCAATACGTAAGCAAACTCAAAAGAGGCAGACATACGCTGCGAGTTTGGGACTCGAAAGCAACAGACACGCCACGGTTTCTGGGAACAGACACCCAGTCACGATGAAGGGACCTCAGAAGGACACGACATCCAGAGAGTGTACGGAATAGAAAATAGCCACAGGGCTGTGTTCAATAGACTGCCCGAAACCTATTGACCTCACTGCCTTGAGTTTTTGTGTCTTGCCTGAGGCGACTACTATCAAACATTAACACCATACGCAGTGGATTGTGTCTCTATCCACCCCAAGATAAGCTCTGGTCATTTGTCCTGCAATGCCAAAGGATTCTAAAGGCACAGGGGGGGGGGCATTGGGTGGTGGGGGGTTCTGGTTTTAGGTATTTTTTATTCCCCAGATAACCCTTTGTCTGTCACATTTTATGGTTGGCATCTCTTACAGCTGTAATGTCAAGACCCATTAGCGTGCTATGGTGATGGCATGGAAAGACAGAAACTCCACAGACCAAATGTCACATGCTTTTGTCATCATGTTGTGAAGCCAGGGACAGGGCTTAGCATCAGTGCCTGTCATCAAAAGCCTGTTGCGTGGCCTTCTCGAGCTTTTTCAAGGTCTCTGTGCGTGTCTATACTGAAACCGATACTATATGTATGATAATGATGTTTCGCCCCCGTGGCAGAAAACCAAGACAATGAGCCCTGTTCTAGTGTTGGAGAGCAGGAGCTTTAAGGCAATTCTGGATAGACGGGGGCTTTCATATTACATTCATTATTTCATGGGATTTGTATTTCTGGTTTGAGGACAGAGAGCGCAGGCTTTAATTTGGAGCCAAGATTAGTTGCCATTGGTCAGCAAGAGGGATCGCAGTACATGACGAACCATAATATTCAAGGTGATCCTTTCATAATTTCTCACTTTCTTGATTCGTGCTCTCTACTCTAATATTTCATAATTAGGTGAACCCATCAGGTAGACAATTTCATTTTCAATTAAAACCCGTTGCCCCTCGTGACCTTGAGCATAACAGGGGAATGCTGCATATAGACCTGTGCTCGGTACGGACCAGTCCAGACACCATTTAAAAATACCTTTTAATTTAGGCTGAACCCCTCAGCATCTAAACGCAATGCTTGTTCACCTTCATGGAGACTGTGAGGTAAATTAAGGTGGATTGCGCAATACGAGAACAGTTATTTTTTCATTTCTGAACTGAACTGTTAACACGAGTTGGCTGCCATTTTTGTGGGTGGACTCATCCACATTTGGCCACATATCCCAGAATCATTTTCCAAGCCTTTGCTGTCAGCGCTCATAAACCCTGTGTATATAGACTGTACGTGCACCACGCTTCACTGTACATGTACACTGTACGCAACAGCTGTACATATATGAATTCACATCGCCATGTAAACAAGCATATTATACTCTAAATAATGCATTTTTTGCATTACTTTAGCCGCCAGTTCACTAACGGAATTCAATCGAACTTCATAATTCAATAATTATTGTGGCTGTTTGTGTGATCTGAAGGCCACGTCTATACACAAAAAATGTGATTCATACAGTATGTGGTGATAAAAATGATCACCACTGGCTGCAAATGAAGTAATGAATTGATCACATACAAACAATGTCTACCCACCGCAGCCACCTATGGCGTGACTCAGATATGAATAAAATTCAGCATTATGCCACAAACAGATAATATGTAACTGCTGTGCAATCAAAGAATCCATGAACTCAATGTGGTGCCAATCATCTGAGTGTTTATTCAGAGAGCTCCTGCCTTTCATTTGGAAATCAGCAGAGATGTTGCGGTGAATCATCAGTCAATTGCTCTGAGCTGATAGAAAAACTTGATTTCTGATGATTCCCCCCTCACCCTCCATGTGCCAAATATGCTGTCAGGCAACGCTGGAGCCACAGCCAAAAATAGCCTATTATGTGCGCTAAAACAGTCAGCCTTCGTGGGCCAACAAACTATGAAAAACCCAAGCTATACATTTCCATCCAGCAGTACAAAACTAATACATATACACTGTAAACAGGCTTTGACAGGTAAGCTAAAATATGCTTCATGGGGTTACTGCAATTATATATACATATATGTATATATATAAAATATATGTATAAAAATGTTGCTAATATAAACGATAAAATAAACCTAAAACAAGTTACAAAATTAAAAAATGATTGCATAATATTACTACAATCAAGCAATAATGTAAGTACAACGTCTAAAAAAACTGTGACGTTCAAAATGCTCCTAGAACTTTCACCCAAACATTTTTAATGTTTTTGTTAGGGAAACATTCTTATAACCTAAAATTATTAGCAGAGTAAGGCCTTATCTTTACATTTAAAACGAGTGAAAACTTCATTTAGACAGTGTTTGAGTATGAACAGTCAAGAGACAGAAATCTATAGCACAACATCACATAACTACAGAAATCTACAGCACAACATCACATAACTACAGAAAACTACAGCATATCACATAACTACAGAAAACTACAGCATATCACATAACTACAGAAAACTACAGCACAACATCACATAACTACAGAAATCTACAGCACATCACATAACTACAGAAAACTACAGCACATCACATAACTACAGAAAACTACAGCATATCACATAACTACAGAAATCTACAGCACAACATCACATAACTACAGAAAACTACAGCATATCACATAACTACAGAAAACTACAGCACATCACATAACTACAGAAAACTACAGCACATCACATAACTACAGAAAACTACAGCACATCACATAACTACAGAAAACTACAGCACATCACATAACTACTCTTCTTCTGCAGTGACTGTACCACACAGACTGAGCAAATGACAACAGTACTATCTCAATGCAGTAATTGACTATCTGAAAATTCTTCCATACCACCTTCAATCAATACGACTCTCACAGATAAGAGTCTTCATTCTCCATCCTCAGCTCTGAGATAACATGAAATGATGTGGCTGCAAACAGATTGTGACATTAATTTTGCACAAGCCTTTTTTGTGGCCACTACGTCCATTTTAACGCGGTCCAGTGCACTCTGTACAGAAGACGATTTATAGCGCTGTTAAATTATTGTAATCCATTTTTATTGTACACGAGAATCATGTAATCAAATACACTGGCCATTAAGAACACAGAATTCTCCTTCACAGCGGTTTGAAACGGCGCACTGTACACATGTTACCAGGATGAATTCATTGAGTTTGACATTTTTACTCTTTCCTGCCTATTTCCCCTTTCCTTTACTGCATCATGAGTCTTAAAGCCGCTACGGCTGGTTCATGACCAGAATAATGGACTGAGATCAGTAGTTGAAAGCACAAATGATCATTTTTCTGTGAATTTGTTAATGTGAACTCATGTGAAACATAGCAGCGGAAAGTCATAATAGACATTTTGCACCCCAGAAATGTCAAGAACAAAGACGACAGGAGTGACAAAACATGGATTCTCTGCGGAGGTGCAATATTGAATACTGCTTCCCAGTTTTTTATTGGATACGTCTGAGGCTGTCAGGAAATGAACTCTGGGTAACTAGCAGGAAAATGCCAAGCACTGTCATTATAACAGGAAGAATGACGGTGACAAAAAAATGAAGAAAGAAAGAAAGAAAGAAAAGCAAAAGAAGGAAAAAAGGAAAAAAGAAGCAAAAGAAAGAAAGAAAGAAAGAAAGAAAAGCAAAAGAAAGAAAAAAGAAGCAAAAGAAAGAAAAAAGAAGCAAAAGAAAGAAAGTAAGAACGAAAGAAAGCAAAAAGGTCTGTATTAGCAGTATTTGCAGAGTATTTTGCATTAGACATTCTCGGGACAAAACATGGCACTGTTTAGGACTGAGCTTTGACTTCCGTTCTGCTGTTTTGAATTACGATCATCTTCCTTTTGTGCCCTGTTATTTATTTACTTGAAGGCAGTGGTTCATCCCAACACTGTTCTGCATGACTTGTGTAGGTTGACTAAAGCCTATCCATCTCTCTGGCAAGCTGCAAACTAATTTACTAATTTGCTTGTGGCTGACCTGGGTCATTTTTATTTATGATCCATTAGTGAAATATATTCAGACATCAAACCCCACATTAAGGGAATGATGGAGAATTACACAGCCAAGTAGTGGAGACAGCTAACGCTAAACCTGAACGTCCAAAGAAGGCACTTTAAGAGACACCCTTTAAAGTTAAAGCAAAGGCCGAATAATTCGAAACGGGAGCATGTGGGGAGAGGCACTCGCAGTGGGGTCTCATTTATAAACTGGCCTGCGTTTCATACACGGCACAGTAAAGTAGGACAATTACCATTTATAGTGGTTGCACGCCCTTTGCAGTTTTTTCCCCTTGCCTTTTTATATGAAAAATACTATACATTTTGCTATTACCTAACATATTGAGTGAGGGACACTGGTGAGGTGGCGTTTGGGGTATTGAACTTTGTAAATGGGCGCAGATTGCTCCAATGCTTCAAGTGTCAGCTCCTTATAAGACGAGAGCCAAGTAAAGTAAAGTCATTAAAAACTGCTCCAGCAGGAGTTTCATCTTCATTTATATCGAATGCTGTAGTTGATCTTTTAAGCGATGGCCTAAGTCTGTGTCTGCACCATGTTGTTCTTCACTGATTTATGGAGCATCTGTTAGTTCATCAATCATCGTGCCGAGAAGTTAATGAAAATAAAACTGACAAACAACGCACAAACAAAATTAGCCTCCGTATCTGCGCGTTTAGCAAACATCACTGGGCACGCCGAAAATGAACTAGCCGGGAAGCTGCTACTGTACTGGACGGAGAACCGGATTGGATGGAGGGTCACCGGAAAGAAAATCACGAGCCCCCGTCTACAAGTCTTAACTAAAAATAGAAAGTAAACTGCAGCCGCGAACGACAGCACAAATGCAGAGAGTAAGCATGAACGTGCGATATTATTAATTTTATTGAATATGTTAGCAGCATGTCGGTCTCTTTTGAAGACCTAAAAAGGCTTGTGAAGTGAATAATTCTCTTTTCGGTTTGAGACTTTTTTCTGTCAATACAACTTCGTGTGAGGTGTTTCTGGCTGTCTGCATAGCTGTGATAAGTGTCTTATTCCAAATGAATAGCAATGCACCGCAGCGGACTGTGTACAAACGTTCACTTCAAATTGTTAATTAATTCATGTCCTCTTCTCTTTCCCTTTGATGTTGTTCTCTCCATTTTGAATGGGAATCCAGAATGAGGTGAGCGGTGGACAGCCTGTCATGTACCGGCCCACATATTTATGGACGCGGCATCAAGAATGAAATAAAGCCGATCAATAAAGTTTAAATAAAGAAGGATATTTGATTCAATGTGTGGCGAGTCTGTATATAGTAAACATATCACCCACAGGGAAGATTATTCAGGGCTACTGTAGTTGTCACACTTTTTACTCCGGCTAATATTTCTTTGCGCTAAAACAGTTGAAGATTTTTCACAATAAATAAATGAATCTGCCATTTAACAGCTTATTACAGCCATTTGGACAAAATGTAAACAATAAAACAGTAGTTTAAACAGTAATGGAATAACTATATAAAAACTATATACACATACAGTAAAACTGGAAAAGCTATATACAAAAAACGAATCATCATCATGTATATATATGTGTGTGCATAGATATAGATAGTTATATAGACAGTGGGCGATATACTAGCCTAAGAAGGATGCGGGCTCTCTCCTCTACGCAGCATGTGAAAGGAGAAGGCCTGTTTATACCCTGCTCTGAGCTCTTTGATCAGTGCGTAGCTATTCCACGCCCTGCTGAGCCCCTCCAGCCAGTTCTCAGTTTGATCAATGAAGATGAGTTTCTCTCCCTAATGAAATCTGCACTGGATCATGGGTTTGTCAATGACCACCACGAAAGGTCAGGCCATAAAGAGGCTGTTTTCCTCCTGCAGAAAAAAAACCATCGTCCATAATGAGTTTACATTCATTTACACGAAACCTGACACGAGAAACTCCATGAAAACGTATGCCTTCAGTTTTAATTAGGTCAATAACTTAATATAGTCTAAGGGAAGAAAATCACTGGGCTAATTGAATTTGACCCCTGACCTAGTCATTACCACCTGTGTCAAAACAGAGCAAGATTCAGCAGCACAAAGCCACTTTTTAATAGACAACTCAGCATGTCGTGCGGCAGAGAAATGGGCACAACAATAATTACAAATCCGTGTTTATCTTGGAATTTCAATCCAGTGCTTTTCCTCTTTCTCTCCATTCTTCCATTGGCTTGCAAGGCAACCATTCGAAAAGCAATTTAATGCTGACCCAGAGCGCGTAAGTCTTACTTAAATGGAAAATCATTAATTTTTCCAATTCATTTATTTTTTTTCTTTGTTTAAAGATGGCTCAATTAGGTTTCTACATCTCAATCAATACCAACAGGCCACAAACAATTTGCACCCTACAGCCAAATCAAATTTACATTTACGCATGTGTAAGTTTACAGGTAGCGTGATGCAGTTTTTTGGAAACACCGACGATGCAGCCAAAAGCGTATGGAAATACTCCTGAAAATTTGCACATGTTCTTTTAACATCCAGGAGTGGAGGCTGGCTCTCCAGCCGTTGGCATTTTTGATTCTCTCAACATTAATATTTGATTACTGAAGGAAAGAAATATTACAACACACGGGGAACAAAAAGGAAGCATCTCTCCCTACCAAAACTGGGTATTGGTGAGGCAGTGTCGAGCAATGGCCTGCACACTGAAACAGATATGGCTATGCATGTATACGACAGCATACCATTGTATCTCCATGATATCTAATGCAGTATCTCCTCTCTCCATTCTACGTGGAACAGCTGGCATATTGTGTAAGGGATCATTTTGCACATCCAAGAAAAACCTCAAACTGTGAACACATTGATGCTTCTCAACACATCTGAAAAGCTCCGGCCCAGAGCATCCAGCAGAGCATCATCACATCCTATGACCTTTCAACACACTCTAAAGAACTCTATATCTCTGCAAGGTTCAAATGCATTGACTCGCCAATGTTTTTCATGCAGTAATAGGGTCCCAATTGTATAAAGCATGCACCACAGAAAAGGAGCATGAAGACTCCAGTGAATCTGAGTTAATGTACGAGTGTTAGTGTATCTGCAGGGCTTTCGAGAAATGAAAAGAGAGGCCAAAAAAGCTATTGTCTGTCTTCTGCATTCAGAAGAAACTGAAGTCTCTCGATCGATAGAACAGCGACCTGATGTACAGTAAATATGTATCATTCTTTACTATGTGGCCTTTAAAAGTGATCAAGCATGTGATCTGTATTCAGCAGCGACACAATGTCCCGCCATTGTGGCAATCGAGAATGGAACAGTTGCAACAAAAGCTGTTTGAAGCCAGGAAGTTTGTTCTTTAACTTACTTTCTTTCATATAAACTGCCTCATACCTCTTCTGGTTGGCCAGTAGAGGGCAGATGAAATCTCTACAAAGATGTCTCTTGGAGCAGAATTCATTGCATGTTTACCAAAAGCACTGCTTTATTTCCCTACCTGTTTCTTTCAGGACCTAAAGGCAGAGAGCATGGTGTATTTTATGAACAAACAACTGTGTACACTGCAGATTACAGTATGATCAGACATACAGTATGATTAGCTACATGCCAATGGCGACCTTTCAAAAGAGATTCTAAAAACAAACAACATTATGAGGAATCAAATGCTCCTGAGTAATTACAATGAATCTGCACAATAAAGGTAAGAGCGACTCTTACATGCCGTGCTCCACAGGCGGTAATTTATACGTGCCATTGTAAGAAAACATCACAGTTCCATTTTAGAATGCAATTACATGATAATTATGTGCTATTTCGCATGTGACAATACATAGATTGTAAGTATGTGCCCGAATACAACATGTTATCACGCACACAAGTCTGAAAGTCAGATAACAGTGCCATCCAATAATAGGCGGACAGGTTCTCCGGTGACAGGTGAGAAAGACAACATGAAGTTCTAGGGCTGTAAGACATGCATTTAAAGTGCTGTGTAGGTAAGACTACACAGGTCTGTGTGTTTGTGATCACTGCGGGCCCAGCTCCACCACGCTCTACTGCTGGATGTGACAGCATGGCCCATGGATGGACTTGGATTAATGGCTTGTGACAGCCACGCCAGCCAGAATATGAAGTGACATCTTGCTGCCATTATGTAAGTGGAAACAGCTGTTATTTCAGGAGAGGTTTCGGCTGGTTAAGGTCTTCAGCAGGCAGGGAACATAGTTCACCACCCTCATAACTCTGAAAAACATAATATATTAAAAAAAACACATATTTGTGTTTCTCTAACGAGAGTGTTGGCTGCAAATATCGAATTCAAAAGTTGGGATCCATCCATCAATCCCAAGTGATTTTATTCTAAATCATATTTAATTGAAATTCATTTTGTATCATATTGCCGAAATCATGATAAATCATGACTGAACAGGGAAACATGACTGACCTGAGTCTGGGAAATCCAAGCTGAAGTCTTATAATCTAATTCTGAGATCAGGAGCATCAAAGTTTAATTTCAATCATTAATTTCACTGATTTTAATCTGTGACATGATCTTAGTCAGTATTAAAGATATCAAGATTATATTTTTACAGAATGTTCTGTACATTATGTAGGATGATTTTATGTAAAAAAAAAAGGTAAATCACAAAAACAATGACTATCTGTGTTTTTACAGACAGGGTCACAAATGCTTTTGTAAATCTCAGGTTGTCATGTTGGGGCAAGTTGTCATATCTTTTAGGGGCAGGTTGTTGCTTATGTTTAATTGTTGTAATGTTCTTGGCAATAACTTTATTCTTAAGAATTTCACCCAAACATGATTTTTTTCCATCATTTACTCACCCTCATGTCATTCCAAACCTATCTGGCTTTTTTCTTCTGTGGAACACAAAAAAACACATTGTGGGAAATGTCTCAGTGGTTTTGTGTCTATACAGTGGAGGTCAATGGATGCCACTGTTGTTTGGTTACCAGCATACTTTAAAATGTCTTCTTTTGTGTTCCCCAGAAGCAAAAAAGTCACACATCTTTGGAATGACATGAAGGTGAGTAAATAGTGAAAGAATTTTCATTATGTGGGTGAACTACCCCTTTACCTTTGGGAGTATACAAAAACTGACCTTGAAAAATTTTAACTAGTGGAAAAGTGTGACAACTAGCCCCGGTATGTTTAATGAATTTGTAAGGCCATTTACTATCTGCAGCACCACAGCACAAATATCTTTGTGTGTGTATATGTATATATATATATATATATATATTTAGCTATATATTTATATAAATAAAAAGAGAAAGAAAGAGAGATAGAGAAAGTGCTACAGATGCCCCAAATAAGAACAAAACAGTGTGGCTAAGCATATGTTTGGATGGGCTAATAAAGTTCTGTGTACTATATATCTTCCTCAAACACACTGTTCTGTGTCTATAGGACTAACAAATATGGAACACAGGAAACACTGCTTTATAATTACACCCTTTCAGTGTAAGAACATGTGCTTTGTGCACTGACTACTATGACAAAATTAATTGTCTTTATAAGGGATTCGGTGACTGTGAGGACAAACAGAGGCAGTGCAAAATTACAGCCGAGTACAGAACGAGCAGTGTCTGCAATTAGATACGCCATCTTTTCTCGCCATTCATACACAAGAGCAGCTCCGATGCAAAACAATCAGAATTAGATACTCCATTGTCACGCTTTCATGTTTTGACGGTAAATGTACAGACTACCGCAAAAAACGCCCTCTTGTCCAAATAAAGACAATGGGCTGTTTTGCATCTTCCTGCAACGTGTATTACAAGGGCTTTACGTCTATTGTATGTGGGTCATTCATGTGTGGAGAATTGAAAGCTTGTGCGAGGAGTCACAAATTCCTATTTTTAGCGAGGATGAACAACTGAGAGCGGTAATGATCACTCTCCATTCAAGCTTCGCTTTTGTTCTGTGAAACAGCATTCGGGGAATGAGTGAGCTTCATCAGTCTGCTTGTTGCATTGAGAACGTACTATTGTACAAAGCAATCTACCGGTGAGAAGAAACAGGAACTCTCCACACACAGACACACACACACATTGGGTTTTTGTTTTATGGGGACATTCCATAAACGCAATGGTTTTAATACTGTACAAACTGTATATTCCATCCCCTACACTAACTCTACCCCTAACCTAACCCTCACAGAAAATGTTTTAGATTAGATTTTTAGATTTTTTTGTTTTAGATTTAGAATCTATTTTAGATTTTCAATAAAGATCATTCTGTATGATTTATAAGCTTGTTTCCTCATGGAGACCTAAAAATGTCCCCACAAGGTCAAAATTTACTATTATTAGTATACTTTTGGGGACATTTGGGGACACGCGTGCGTTTATCTATCTAAATGGGGACATTCCATAGACTTGTGTGTTTTTATACACAGCTTGTTATAAATACTATAACCTAACCCTAACCCACACTCTAACCCTAACAGAAAACTTTCTGCATTTTTACAATTTTAAAAAATGTTATATATTTTTAAAGCTATTTTTATAGCGTTTTTACAAATGAGGACATCCCCAAAAGGATGTTTTGCTCAGATTTGTCAGGTTTTGCTAACTTTTGGGTACAAATTTGTCCCCAATATATGGTTAGGTAAACCCACACACACACAAACTCATAAACCCTAAATCGCATGCACAGAAACATGCGCGCAGACATGTAAACACAATGTAGCATATTTTAGGCAGTGGACTGAAAATATATAAGGCAACTCCAGGAATGGGATTCTGTTCTGGCCGATGAATAATTTCTCATCAGGATGCTACTGTGTGTTTTTAAGAGTTCAGTGTCCTTGCTTAGGATTCAGCAGATGGAACCAGGGGATGGAGGTTATCAGGCATCACATCTCCCTCTGGACTGTAATTCAGTGGTGACAATGTGCTATGGACCCTCAAGGCTGACCATCTGCTGAAGTTTTCCCTCTCCTCAGGTGAGAAAGCCAGACCTCAACCTGGATGTTCCAAAACGCATGCCTGGACATACGGCTGCAAAACTGTGCAGAACGCACACAAAAAGCTGAATCTTCAGAAAACTGTAAATTGAGACCCTGAGACATCCTTAAAACCTCCAAAACTGTAATAAAGGCTGACACCGGTCATGCTGTGCTGGGTGTCAGATGATGGGAATTCTGCAATGTTTGGACAAGATTAATTGCACCAGTTGAGAAATAGCAGGACAGTTGGAGGAAAGAAACATTTACCGTGAAACAGACACCAACCTGGATGTCACTGGACCCCTGATAATGCAGATCACACACACAACAAAGAAAAAAGAGGGAAGGAAGAAATTAAGAGGAACAACAGGAAGGAAGGAATACAGAAAGGAAGAAGGAGGAGAGAGAGAGAGAGAGAAAGTAGAAAGAATAGACACCTGGCTGGAAACTAAGTTGACACCATGGATATGAACCTCAGATATTGTGATGCTAACCTACCAACCTCCAGACGAGCAGACAGGAAGTCATCACTCCCTATATTCTATTGGCAGAAAGATTTATCTCACCTATGACTCACTGTCTCCAGGTATTTCACTTCACCTCAGACCTAATTTTGGGAGGGATTTGTCATAGTTTGAGTCTCACTTGTATTGGATGTATAAAACGGTGGGCTGTTGTGTTCTCTTGCACTGGTTATACAGCAGTGGGGGAAGTCTTGCTTTGTCAGGTAACAGTCTCAAGGAAATAACCTACGTTTAAATCACGTGCGCTAAATAACATTTAAACTACATTTTCCCCTTCAGCAAACCTGACTGATTTAAACCGATTAGTCAGTTTCAGGTTTTTGTCCTATTATATTATTGCACTTTGTGCTCTCTCTCTCTCTCTCTCTCTCTCTCTTCCTCTTCACTTTTTTTTTCAAAATAATCACAGCCACGGCAGGTAAACTACAACAACTCCAGCTTTAAAAGGCATGTGTGCTTCTTGTGACAGACCCTGGTCTCTCATGTTTTCTGTGAAACAGTGTGTAGTGAAGATCAGGACATCCTCCATCTCACATTGTGACAAACAACCAGCTGATGATGTGAACAGGAAGGATCAATGATTCGGGGTCAACAAACGTATAAAGAACTCAACATGAAAATACTTCAGCGGTACGCTTAAAACACCAGCTAAATATACATCAGTAGACGGCAACTGATAGATGTTTCCGAGATTTTGATGATACCTGAGATATCTGATGTAGGCAAAAATGCTTTTCTGTTGTCTGAAAGAAAAATGAAACGGACTAAACACTGTTTACAAATACAGACTGACAGGTCGGATAATGTTTAGTTCTTTGTATGTCAAAGACCGGCAGTGACATTTAACAGGCAAAAAAAGAGCATTACAATCAAAAAGGGCTCTAAGAAATAAAAAAACAAAAGGCTTCAAGTTTGGATGAATTTATGACCTTCAGTGACATGTTGAAAAATAGCTGGCAAACTATAGTGACCATTTGTACCTTTACATCATCAAATGTCAAAAGTGCAGTAAAATAACTATACCAATCAAACGTAAGGCATTCAGACTGGATAATGTGCCGGGATCATAATATCATTCATAATGAAATAAACATAATCTTAAACCAAGCGCCATTATTTACCCTAAGCTTAGTAAACACAACTTTGGGGGAACATGGTAAAAATAATTAGGTGTCTGGCGAACCCTGTCACAGTCACACTGTGGGATAGTTATTTTTGTCCTTCTCAGATAAATAATGATATATCAACCAAAAACGTTCTTTTAATGCTCTTTCGGACATTGTTTCACCATTGCTTGACATGTGTACCTGAAACCTCCCACGTGTGTGTACCGTTTCCTGCTATTTTCACGCGGGATAAGACAAATTAAAATCTGCAGAACCCAGAGCCCTTGAAATGGCCTGTTGCTTCATGAGCCAAGCAGAGGACGGGGGCAGTCGCAATAAGACATTCTCCATTAAACAGAAGGCAGGCGCAGGCGGAATGGAACGCATTATCCAACAACAACACAATTAAGAGTCATGACTTACCAAAAGATGGAACAGATTCTGTCTGATGCAGACGACTTAAAGAGATGCAAAATGACATTAATATGTCTGTCCATCAGATTCCTCCTTTGTTTAAATGGCTAAATAGCCAGCCATTAGTCTGTGACCTCGTAATGGCAGCTTGTCCAGTCTGAATAATTGGAATTGCTTTGGGAGTTACCATAAGCATTAATGGCTCTATGGAAAAAATGAACATTTCCACATATTTAGAGTGTCTAAAAATGAGAATTTCCCTAGGAAACTAAGCCACGGACCAGCTAAAATTGTTGCACTCTGATAAACATTCATTTCCGAACACAAACAATATGAGAAGCAAAAATAACAAACCAAATCTGCTGACAAAGAACAAAGCGTTTAAACTTAGAAACCCCCTCAGATGTTGAGAGGCACGCACTGTAATTTTTAGTTATTAAGAATTCACACAAGTACAGTAATTAGTCTGTGAATGACAACAGTCAACTCGGTTAACTCTAATACAATCACTGAGTCATAAAACACAACACATGATTTCTGGAGTAAAAGCACTACGAACGTAATCTGCTCAGAATACCATTACTGTACTAATACTGTATATAAATAAGACTATTGAGATGTTTTGCCATTTGATTCGTTAAACAGCACAGTTGGGGCAATTATGTGTGATTAACCTCCATTAGCAGGGAAAAATACAGTACTGCGCACCCCTCCATGATTAAAAGAATAAATGTGTATTGAGTTATTTTCTTGTATTTGTGTGGAAGTCGGACAACAATGTCGACAGGCACAATCTCCTAACTGCCTGTATCTGAATTTAAGCTAGACCACCTCCTGTGAGGCAGGTTCTTCAAACCGATACACAGCCCAGCAAGACATAAGTCAAGCTGAAGGTGAGGCCGCATTCACGAGGCCGAAAAGGTTTGAGCTAAGAAATACTGCAAAGCCGTGCCATATTGCAACAGACAGATAATTGTGCTCATTTAATATTTATTATGAAACAAAAAGCATTTTCAAGTAAGGTCACATTGCCCGAGATGTATTTACTTTCCGCATTAGCTGCAGTGAAACTGATTTTTTATGATTGCAAGGAGCAACAGCGGCCTGCATCATTAAAAGGTTTGTTTCGTTTTTTTAAATGACAAAATCTACACGCTGACGCTTTCACGACGCATTCTTTAGAGGTGAACTGGCTGCATTGTTTCAGTTCGCCTTTGTGATGCAATCAGATAATGTAGCGATATATCACTGACATCACAGCTATCAAAGCCATGCGTTTGGCAGGTTATACTCTAATCAATCATGTCAAGACGGCTTTGTGGAAAGTCTGCTTAAGCTCGGCTAGTGTAGGTGTGTGAGGGAACATATTAAAGACAAGGATCAGAGAATGCACAAGTCAAGTGCCTAGCTTACAGGGAATGTTCTCAGAACGTTGGCTAACATTCTCTTAACAATATAAAAACAGGTTCTTGCAGTAGTGTTAGTATATAATGCTTGAATGTTAGTACAATGCATATAATGTTTTGATGTTATATATCATATATCAAAAACAATATTCTCAAATAGTTAGTGGAATGTTTTAAAAACGCTACGGAATTTAAAAAATGTTCAAATAACGTTTTCATAACCAAACAATAACGTTAATACAACACTTAAAAAACTATACATTTTGAATGTTCCTAGAACTTGAATGTTCCTTTTTTTACCTTTTGGTTACTTAATGGAAACATTAGGGAAACGTTCTTACAACCTAGAATTGTTAGCTGGGTAAGAGTCAAAACTTATCTGTGGTACAAAACAGCTAAGCCGAGCCATTTTTCTTGATGGCCTTTTGAAAGTATGTTCAATCTACCCGAGCAATTCTCCAAAAAATGTCCTTGATGTGAGATAAATTGCTGCAGAAGAAAGCAGTGGTGAGATGTTTGTCCCCGCAGATGAATTAATAATGATGGTTTGTATGTTGGTTTATAATGATGGCTTGAAATGATGCTTTATACTAATAGAGCTTCATCATTGTTGTTGAGCTTGAAGATGAAGAAGCAGCAAAACTACAGTGGAATATAAGAGCAAAGAATCTATTTTCAAAGATAATTTGTGGGCTGTCTTATACAACATTACCATTAATACTTACAAATGTCTGTGCCCCATGGGTTCCTCCAGTTATTCATCTACTCCTTGGTGTATACCTTTAATTAATAGATTTTTTAAACTACTGGCTTCTGCACAGCCTAATATTGTAAGTTTGGTGTGAATCTGGCAGTCTTGATTTTGGCTGCCTGCAGAGCATGGAGCATTAATGATGAAAGAAGCATGACTTCAAAGAGATTAGCTCATCAACTGATGCCAATAGAGGAACAATGCGGCACCATATTTCTGCTCAAGCATTGTGTATCTGAATACTGAGCTTCCTGTAATTTGATTATATTGCACCATTCATTAACTCCTCTTAGCAGGAGAGACAAAGGCCTGGGCAGTGACATCTATAATGTCAACATTAACAAACCATTTAAATAGGGAAGACCGGGGCTAGTTGTCACACTTTATACTCCAGTGAGCTTTTTCTCAGAGCAGGTTTGTTGTTGAATGTCAACCGCTTTATAAACACATATATTAAACTCTTGGCTACAATATATGTTGATCTCTTTCATCGTTAATGTACAAAAAAGAAAATGCATTTAGCACACAATGACCCTTGTGACAACATGCCCCAATAGCGGGGTGTGTTGTCACTTTAAAAGGGACAAATTGTCACAAAGGGGAACCGGCAGCTTATTATAGACCTTAAACAGTACACGATTATGAAAGAGTAAAAATGTAAATGGTAACATATTGTATATAAAAATAACATCATTGTTTTGGTCAACAGTATTGCAGGTACTGTATACCGTAAATAATTAATTGTATAACTTTACAATACATAAACACGTGGCAGCCTGCCAAATAAAAAATTGACAACCTGCCCCAACCTGACATTTCTGAGAAAGACCCTCTCCTGGCAAAATACGCCTTCATTAGCCTGAGAGTACAGTATGCCAATGTAGTTCTCATATTTACCCAGGAGCTATTACAATAATATTATGATTTAGAAACTTTTACTTTGTAGGACAGAATCCCAAAAATATTCCAATATAAAACTATTATTCTGAACTTCCAACATGAGAGAAACTGAGATACTTTTGTGACCAGTTGCCCCCACTCTTCCCCACCTTTTTCTTTTTTCCCATAAATTCTTATTTCACCCTATAATGCCTCTATGCAAAGCAAACATGAAAGAAGAAGGATAACAGAAATTAAATAAATAAAGGGAAGACTGTAACCTTGTGACCATGTGCTGTTGGAGAGGCCCAGTGCGATGGATGCACTGCTCTGGTGGAGGTCAGTGAAGAGCAGCAGGACATATAGTTCTTAGACACAAATGTGCAGTTGGGTCCCTCGTTCTGCACAAGCCCTCACTGAACCTGCGTCTCTGAGCTTGTTAAAAAGGCTCAGTCATGTGATGTGTTATTTTAACGGCTGTTCCCATAGATTGGCCTCAGCGGCATCGTGAGAGGCCCGTAACGGCAGATTCATCATTCTCATTGTTCGCAGAGGGCCCGATGGCCCGATACGAGCGGCTTGTAGGTGTGCTAAAGTCACTCACTGAGAAATCTGTCAACACAACGGATGTCTGCTCCCCCTCCATATGCCTTTTATCTCCCACCGGACCCGACAAGACCGCGATGGCCTTTGACAGTCTTTAGAAATTACTGGCTAACTCTGACATTTGATTTGTGCTAGCCCCACTGCGCCGAACCATAACTATAACTAACTAGTGATTGATGACATCAAAACTACAATGACACATAATGCCAATATAAAGTGTCTGTGGGGCTTTTTCGCTATGCCATTTATTTTATAACCTCTCTTATCTATCAGGTGGTCATTAGCATTTGACAAGAATTACAGCATGTGTGATGTTCCGAGGTTGGAACCCTCGGGATGAATCTGGGGCAAAATTTGCTGCCACTGAAATTTCTTACAAAGAAGGGCATCTACAAATCTTATCCGTTGAAGTTAAGCAAGTGAAATTAAACAGATCACTGTGTCAAAACCATTTATGGTATCCAGTGCGGTTTTTGAATTTATTCAATTTGTTTCTTTCCTCCCTAAATCAGATGGCTATGACTTGGATAATATATTCAGTCACCCTATATAAATGCATATTGTAAAAGTGTAAACTATTTTATATGCTGAATTCCATAAGGAACTGGAAAATACGTTTCCTAGCATGCCAAAAAAATTAATGCTGACTGCATTTTCATCTGGATCTGTGAAGGCTGCAAGTGATCTCAAATTTCAATTTAGAACAAAGTGTCTTTTATAAGTGAAGACGCAATGAATCCATACTAATATAGCAGAGACTCACATCTTAGAATACTAATTTTACTCGACACAACAGGGATCAAAATAGTTTTTGAGCAGCTTCTCTCATCTCAGTGCAGAAAGACCACATTTCTAAAGCATACAAATAGAATATGCCACATTCATGAAGTCAAAATTATACAGAACTATTCAGATTCAGCCATATCAGAGTCACAGCAGATCCTCATCAATTCATTTATAAAACAATATCCACCACGAAAGACTCCAATTTGCTTTTGGTCTCTTCGTTTTAAACATAATATTATTCTTATATGCCATATGCAATCAGGACAGAATGCATGACATCATAGTATGGATAAATTTTTTTTTCTCCTTTCTATTTTTCTCACAGATGTCATGTTCAAAGGCAAGCCAAAATCCATGTAAGAAGTTTTGTCTCCACACAATTCCTAATCTTGACAGGTGGAGGATTCGGAAAATGGATTGAGTCTGGATTTGGAAGGGAGGTGTGTCAGGCTGTCTCATTCCATTTTTTCTCCCGGCCCTGCACCAATTTCATATTGATGAGCTCGGCACCAACTCAAATTGTATGTCTTCTTTAAACATTTAACCAGCAAAAAGCGAGTGATCATATTCTTTAGCAAAATCCATCTCAAATCCGAATGCAAATCCCACTGCAATGAACAGATCACAGAGAAAGGATTTTGCGAGTGCCATACAAAGAATCATCACTTTTAAGATTGCTACACACACTTTGAGCGGAGTTTGAGAATGTTTCTTTAAGTTGATTATTGTATTCATTTCTGTATATATTGCTTCTTTACAAACAGCCTCTGCAGAGTCTGAGGCTTCAGCCGTGTTTAAATACTGTTGGATGAAAAAGCATTGTGATGGTTAAGGGAAGGCAGAGAGAGTTTTCTTTTGTGTGCTGACTTTACTCAAGGGAGTAAAACATCCAGACAACAATTATCCTATTCGCCTGTCCTATTATACCTCTACATGGACTCATCAATGGGTACAATAAAGAACAAATCAGCCTCCCTCTCTATAACTGTTGGTTTCTCTATAATGGTTGGCTTGTTTTGTGTCAGCAAAATAAAACTGGACACTTTCTCAACATTCTTTAATCTCTGTAGATCTATACCTTCACCTATCTTTCTGTGATGTCTTATCTATACGATGGAATCCAAAGTCTGAGACCACATTGAAAATGTGAAATTTGTTTAATTTACACCTGGGAAAAACATATTTAAAAATATATTTATTTTAAAGTTTGAAACAAATGAATGCTATGATCTAAAATTATGACGTAACGTTTAAGATTCTGGAATACTGCTAGAACACTAAATAAATCTAATCAAATTCCACAAATTTGTGACACTAACCATGTTAAATCTTTGGCTGAAAGGTCAGGGCTGCGTTTTTTAAAAGAATCGTAAGCCTAAGTTTATTATAGCACCAACTGGCACCAATGATCTCTACAATCAACTTAGGTTAACAATGCTTTTGAGAAACGCAGTCCAGATCTTCTTGCTTACATTGAAGCAAGATGTTCTTTGGAACATTCCTGAATCATACTGGGATAACATGAAACGTCAGGATTTGCAGAAACTTGTGGAGCTCATGCCAGCCTGAGAGTATGCTGTCATTAAATCAATCATAAGATCAACATACAAGATATTAGAAAAATCATGTCAATTTTTTAATTCAAGTTTATCTGGCAATCTAATTGGTAATACCAAATTATTAAATTAGCATTTCACCAGTGGACCCCACTGTATTCATCATCATCAATGATTTATGCATTTTTCTCTTTGTGCCATACTAAATTTGCTAGACAAATTAAACAGGAGACAGCTAATTATTTTGTATGCACCAGCTACTCACACACACGCAAGCATTTGGATAAATAAAATATTAAAAAGATGTTATCCTTTACATGTCTTAACAATTTACATATCAATACATGAATGTTGAACAAATGAACCTGGTGAAATGTTTGCATTTGACCAATCTAAACTCAAGACCATTTCCTTTCAAAACCAAAAGAGATACAAAATCCATGTCTGCTCTGTGCCAGTCAAAATGATGCTCTTGAATGTCCTGAAAGGAAACAGCTTAAAAGAGATAATCAAGAATATATAAAGAAATCTCTCCTGCCCCAAAGCCAGCCTTTGGTTCTATTACAAATTCTAATGCAGCCTTCCAAAGGAACTTAGCATTTTATCTTCCAACCTTCCAAGAGATAACCAAATCAAATGCGTAAGCAGAGGTGTCTTACTGTAAGATTTAATAAACGTTTTTAATGTTTGGATAGCAAAACACTACATCTTTTTTTGGTCCAAAATCCGGTTTAGAAGTGACTTGTTTTGTGTTTTCACTGCACAGAACTGTAAGCCATAATTGTGTAACAAGTCTATAAAACAACAGTATATTTTGCTGTGTTATTGTGCTCAGCTCGAGACGAAAATCGTATGCTATTGCAAAATATCTTCACGCGATGGAAAATAAACTCTGGGAAGTTCAAGCTCAAAGAATTACATTTATTGCAGGACAGGTAATCGCTCTAATGGGCCGTTTCGAAGCGTTTGAGATCACATTTTGCGTTTATTTTATTGGAAAAAGACGGCATGGAAATTTGACCCAGTGCTGAGCATCTTTACTCTCTGGGAATAATTTCAGAGTGTAAATTGTGTCCACACTCGTAACATATTAAATACACCCTTTACAGTAATCAGAACACAGTGAAAAACAGGTGCAGTTATAAGAACCATAAGACGCAGTGCATTACTGCAGCACAATAACCAATGGAACCCAGATCACATAACATAACTATTAGTGAAGGTGGTCATCACATTCCCACACGTTCACACACGTAATGTATTTAGGAGCAATCCACTTGAGATGGGCTAAATGCCACAGCTGATGCTATATCTTAAGTTAATGCTTTGTCAATATTTATTCACCACTGTGATGATCGTGAGCTCCTGTAGCCACGTGTGGTCTTCGGCCTCCTTTAAGGATCGGCTCTCCTGTGGCACATATGTCAATTTGTCTGGTGATTTATGATGTTGACTAACTGAGCTGGTATCACCTAACTCATTCTGAGAGAGGCTGTACAGGATACTTGGCAGGCGTCCACTCTGTAATGGGAAAAGCAGTAGGCAAGCGTAACCCTCATGAGGAAACCAGGAAAGATGAGAAAATAAGTGGGTCAAGCACCAGGCGCAAGGGCACGAGTACGGAAGAGGACCTATGGTATGAAATCGATGCCGTTTGCTTCAAGAGTTGCTTTTGTGGGATATCGAACACTGGAAAACGTGTAGCAGAAAGCGATGGCTGACAGGGAACGAGGTGATATACTTTTATGGCTGGCTTTGATTATTTCATCCTCTTGTGATGGTACTCATTTAAACGCATAACAGCCGACAAGCTTCACGCCACGTCCCCTGCCATGTTACTCTTCTCCAGCCCTGAAAGCGCGTGGGGTAATCACGAATTCTCGCTGTGTGTAGACTCTGGCGACACCAGGCGCAAAGCTGCCAGTGAGGAGCATTCTGTGATATCCTGTGCACTTTTACACACCGCTCTCACTTTGTTTAATGGCACTGCTGCGAACGAACATTTGTGGCTTTAATGGAAACATTTCCCAAGACAAAATCCATTGCCAAAGAGCCTCTGTTGTGCATTCAGCGCAGATACCTGAGATATGCCCCGACTGGTGAATCTCTCGCCTCGTGACAACGTGTCACTGTTTCAAACAGCAGAAGCGCATCGCAGCAGGCCTCTCCCTCGAAATCATTTATTTATTGCATTCTGGCCAAGGGCATGTTGCCACTACTTCTCGTAGCCCTAAATGCACTCGTAGCAGAGCTTTAAACATTTCAACGTGTACTACAGGTGTGTTTCCCCAAAGATAAGCCATTTTGCTTTAGGTTAACCTTGTTATCTACCTTACATTGCAGTGTTGGGTTTATCTTGAGTTAGCACTTCCTTAGATGCCCTGAGGTCTCCCACAGGCAAGAGGAAGGATGCCTGCTTCATCAACTGTTTTCTCATTACTGTACACTTCTTTCCAGTAACAATACAACACAATATAGACCAAAGCACAACTTGTAGGACATTATCAAGCCTAATAAACATCTCCATTAATCAATGGAATGGAACAGTGGTGTTGTAAAGAAATGCTCAGAGAGAAAGAGATATTGAAGGTTTATCCAAAGCAGCGGCGCGCTCACTCTGTCTAGTGTGGCTAAACATGAAAAACTTCTGCTTGATGCAGGCAATAACACTAGAGGCCTGTTTACTCATAGTCACTACATGTGTGGCGATCGATCGTATTGATATGCGAATACATTCCATTGAGACGCAGCCACATAAATGTGTCTCCACCGAAAGAAAAAAAATCTCATCTACTATTCCTTTACTATACAAATGAAAGGAGATTCTGGTTTTTATTTTTTACCCTTTTATTTGCAGCAAGATGGATACAAACCAACAGATTATGCACAACAATGATACGTCAAAGCTAAGAATTTAAAAGCGCTGAGCCACGCTTGAACTTGTTGTAAATCAGTTCTATTTACTATTAATGAAATATTGTGACTTTGCTCAGCAAAATCTCTACAGACACATTTCTACAGTCATGCAGTATATACTGTCATACCACCCAGCTCAACTATGAAATATTATTCTCATGAATTAAATATGATTATCATGAATATCTGGTTACAGCCTTGTTGTAATATACTGAATACAAATACACTATTAGGGAGAAGGTGAGAGAAAACAGAGCGGCGCAGCACGGATAGTATTAAAGTACATGACTGTAATGACTTACTCAGCTGAGGAATTCACAGCAATCAGAGCTTCATTATTGTGTGTGTGAAGTAAAAACAGACATAACAGCTAGAGGAAAATTTCAGTTCTCACAGGTTGCTCTTTCATAGCTCGGGAAATTTGATGGAGATCTCTGTTAAGTATCAGTTTGTCTCAGATATTTCTCCTAAAACTGTCTGAGATATAAAAACAATAAAAAACAAATGAGAATTATTAAGACAGATTAAAAAGCACAGAGCTGTAAAATTAATGTCGATTGTGGCTGAAAGAATCTGGATTTGGGTAAATCTGATGAGTAAAGTTTGAGTTCATACAGAAATCTTGCCTTTGTTGCAGACTTGGCAAATGTAAGCTCAGTTTGTGACACAGTTGACATCCCTTTTAAAACTCTAATGGAGACGTTTGTGAGTCTTTTCTCAGGAGGAACATCTGCGACACAGGAGAGTGAAGCATAAGTTTCCATTTGCTCTCTATTTAATCTCATTGCTGTTTAGGAGAAACAATTGAGATCTGAAGAGATCTCATCTGTGACTTTTAATTCCTATGGGCACAGCTAGAGGTCCAACATTAATGTAAAGATATGAGATGAACGCATATGAAAAAATTACGAAAGCGATCAAAAAGATCCAAAAACTGATTTCTGAGTATCTCCAGTTAACCAGCTGAGAGCAACACAGAGCTATTGAAGAACATCTTGCGATTGCTGCTTCTGCAGTAGAAGGAAAAATGGATAAAACTGCTACAAGGAGACGCCCGCAAGCCCTTGTGCATGATTTTAGTAAATGGTTTAATTTGATATAAATCATCGTCGAGCTAGATGGGGAATATCTCATTTACAAATTGTGTCCTCGTTTGTTAGTGGCACGGCACCTCAATTACCCGCCAAGCAGCTTTTTATTTATTCATGCGCACAAAGTCATGTATTCATGAGGATTAAGAAGCAGCTCTCACAGAGACTGGCAGCCACAGACAGCATATTTTAACAGAAGGGGAAAATCTGACACAGATTAAACCCTAAGTAGATGGGGGAGAATGAGGGAGCCGTGGCTTTGTGTGCTCATAGGTCAGTGCTTGGTCAGTTTCCCAAAAAGCTCCATTCTGAGAAATCGCCCTCACTAAGAAAAGAATCAGGCCACAGACTTTAGAAAGAAAAGGAAATGTATATCCAAACAGAAATGCCTGACTGCTTTAAGATCCAGTGCAATGCAATTCCTGTCATACTGTAAATGCGGAGAAGACGGGGTGTGTGGATAAGATGTAGCGACATTGTGAAGGAGAATATGGAGTGTGAATTGTTCGCGTAGCTGTTTGTGTGACTGATTTTTGTAATAAACCACACAAACATGTTTTAACATACGCTACAGCTCGAAATGTGCCACAGGACAACAGTCATTCTTGTAACTCTAAAGTGAAGAAAACCACAATTCTCCATTTGTCTTTATGGCTCGCTCCCCTTATTGGGAAAGCAGCGGGAAATCCTGAGTGTTTTTTTTTCCTCGCAGTCACATTAGACACATTTATCAGGATTCAGCAGCACCATTATGACAGGCCTTATCAAATTATCTGCCGGCACAACTGGCTGTGAGTGAGGAATTAGAAACACTAACTTCACTGAGGAATGCAATTTGCTTGGATATAGCGTGTCGAATGCTCGCAAGCGTGGCGCGGGGCCCAGTGGAGCGTTAACAGAATGGTCGCTGCATCCCGATTGGCTGTCTGCTGGGACAGATGTCCTTATGTCTCTCTGACTCGAGAGGTGGATGTTCCTGCAAGCCATGACAGATGCTCCAAAAGGTAAAACAGATGGAAGTGACTGCGGGACCGTGCAGCTATGGGCAGTTAAGTTGAGGAATAATGGAAATAATCATTTTAAAAAGCAAAAGGCTGCTTGTTACAAAGCGTAGAGGAGCTCATGTCCACGCATACCCAGACAGCCTGTGAATCCTCTAGGAAAGCGATGGAGAAACACAGAACTCTTGAGAATGATTAAAAGCGTCTCCAGTCCTTCTCCGCAGCTATAATCAGACGCTCTGCTCTGCTACACAGTATTTCTCATACAGGGAAAAACAGGTGTGCACATCACACCGGGATCCAAACATGTGATCCAGTTTCCAAGCTCAAGAGTATTTACCAGTGTTGTTAAGAAATGGAGTGTAAAATGCCTAATTAGATACACCTTGTACGCCCTGTTTGTTAAGAATTATGAATTCACAATAATCTTTGCCATAATGAAATACCTACGTGCAATCTTAATAGGATGATTAGTCACAGGACAGGCCCGTTTAAAAAACGTGTGCTTTGATTTAGCGCCAAGTAGAACCATACCGCAGCATAATGCATCTTTCTGAAAGGTTTGTCCAGCTCTGTGACATTTCTGCTATGAACAACATCGTTGTCAAGACAAACAGGACATCCTATCATGGCATGCAGAACAAATGACTGAATGAACATTTTATGATCCCGCATCATATCCCTTCCAAATACACATACACACACACACACACAAATATATATATATATATGTTTATATATAATGTTTCTGGTAAATACCCACAGCAAAGCTTAAAAATTAAATTGCAAAATGGAGCCACCACATTTTCAATAAGGGCCACGGCATTCATTGGGTAAACACCGGGCCTGTTTTATGGGGTCTACCTGCAGGTTGCCATTGGAGACACAGTTTCTCTACAAAGACATGCATAATTAACTGAAACTGTGGAGCATGGGGGTGTAAAATAGATCTACGGGCTGAAAAACATCAAGGCGTCTATTACCAGTAGAGCATCTCGCATCATTAGAATGCAAATCTGCTATTTCAAGGACAAACCCCTCATCAACTGGTGCAACAGGCCCCCGCTGTCCTCATGCAAGTTCAGCCGGGCCCCCTCACCATACCTCTGCTCCTCAGCACGCGACAGCCTAATGCCACGTTTCCGTTTGCATTACTGCAAGTGTGCCTTAGCATGCCTTTCCTCGTTTGGAGTTGCATTTTTACTCTGACAGCAGGTCTGATCATCAATTATTATAGCTCACTGGCTCTAATGGGCATATCCCCCAGTGTGACACTTGCAGCTTTGACCAACGGCGAGAGAGAGACACAGCGAGACAGAGAGACAGAGAGAGAGAGTTAACCCAGAGGAGCAGTGCACCTGCATGCACAGTGACATCAGGCATCAAAGTGGCAGAGGCGAACGGCCATGCCGCAAGACAACATCTGCCTCCCTCTGTGACCGACTAGTTAAGCCCACTACACAATCAAGGACACACACAGCGCCTCTGTAAAAATGACAGCAGACCTGCTTTTTAGATTCAACTACAGACAACGAGAAAGGCTTTGGAGGTATAAAGGCTGAAATTTAATAATCACAGGTCTCAGCGGTAACAGTAATTTGTTGCCACAACTGGTTTAGTGTTAACAGCAAATAAGTGCATATAATTCCATATGTAGATCTTAACGAAATCACCCTGGAAGGATTAAGCTGCCCATGAGAGCACAGTTAATGATGAGAGTTTATCAGAAGCCGTCAATATCTGCGGTCAATGTCACTTTAATTACAAAGCAGGAACACTAAAAATTAAGATTTATATATCAGGGTTGAGTTTCATTCAAATGCTGAATAACTGAATTGGGAAAGCTTTAAAGTTGCAATCTGCAAACTTTTTTGGTTAAAAATAAACAAAAATCAGTTACTGATCAAGTGCCAAAACCGATTCACAACGGTAAGCTTATCATAATGATTTATAATTTGAGCTGCTGGGTCAAATTTCACAGAAAATGTCAATTTGGCTCCATTTGCCTTAATATACATAAAGAAAAGTATGCAAAGTAACCTGCAATTTTATGTTTCAACAAAGATGGCGGTAGAGAGGCAAAAGTTATGGGTTGCAACTTTCAGAAAGAAGTTTTTGAATTAAGGTAGCAAACAGAACGTAAGGTATAAGAATTTAAATTAAAGGAAGTCAACGTAATATGAAATTAATTTTAAAATGTAATACTTTTCTTACTATATTTCAGACCCTTACATCTGTTATCACACAACATACTGTGTTTTTCTAGAAACATGGAATCAATTATCAAGGTTTAAAAAGTCACCTACATAATGTGCATTTATATGTATTTTAAGATAATATATATCTTTATATTTATATATAAATGTACATTTACATATATATTTAATGTACTAAATTCAACACTGAAACAGTCAATATTTATGAAAAATGTGTCTAATCAGTTAAAAGAACGTGTTCTACATATCAGAAGGCATGAATAGGCATAAATAAAAAGGCCTATTCATGTTAAAATTAATATTGTAACCATTTAATTTTGTTCACAAAGTTATTCAGTTGTTTTACAGTTTAATTTTAGTGCAATTCAAAACAATACCACTTCCTGTCATGCTATTTGAAATTCCAATTCAACTTCCTGTTGGGCATGGCCAATTCAGTAATGCACAACCGTAACGGAGTCAATTCTTAAATTCCGAATTTGGTTCAACCCCGTTATAAATAGCATCTATGTTTCAACATGGAAAAATCTACATGGCTTGACAGATGTTGAGCAGCTGAAACCCCTGGGAGTTACGGTCGCCTGGAATGAGAGCAAATCAATGCAGGCGAGCAGGTGTGCGGAGGAAGCAGGGCACAGGGACACTCACGGCTGGTTGGTGCGGCTGCTACAGGCACATGCTGGTGGCCGGTCTCGGTGCAATCGCCATGAAGTGGCAGGCAACTGCTTGACCCTCCCTGGTGCTCTGCTGCCTGGAGGTCCCACAGATGCGCGGCAGCAGCATGGCCTGTGAACTTGACCATGGCAAATGTGATGAATGCAGCAGCTCTTCTGCGTGCAGTCAACGCCACTGCCAGGGCTCCATGTTCGGTGTCAGGCCCTCAAAAGCTCCTGTCATATTTTGTTAGCCCAAACACTTCCTGCCAGGGCAAGTCTAATCCATCCTCTGTGTGTCCCAAATGAAATCCTTTTTCCTCCACTCAGCAAAGCTCCCTTGTTCCCACACTCCATCTGTCTATGTTACTGGCCCCGAGCTCTTTCTAAAGTCATCCATTTGTTTGAGAATACCAATTTATCAAAGAATCAGAGCTCACATTGATCACTGGACCACGGGGTGCCACCAAGTAATCTGGCTCCTGCATGCACACACACACACGGCTAGATTAGATCCCCCTGACCTGTGGAAAGATAAAGGACTAGGAGCTAAAAAAGATTATTTATTCACATTCGATTGGATTCATATTAGCTGCTTTGGAATTGTCTTGCTTCTCTCCTTGATGAATTGGAAATAGATCGAGCTATGTTTTTCTTTGATTTAACAATAGGTGGGATTTTGACACAATTCTACATTGTAAATGGGCCAGACGTCTTGGAATATTGTAACACCCTAGTTGCAGAGAAATATGAATTCATGAATATGCAATAAAGCATTTTACTAATAACAAACATAAATGGTTTTGACACGTGTCAAAGCTATGATTTACTAACTAGATATAAATATGACATGGGTCAATAGAGTTATTGCCACCAGAAATACAACCCCTGAGATGCTGAGTCGGTTTAGCTTTAAAGGAACATATTGACTCTCGGTTATTTTGGTCAATAAGCCTATCTAAGCAGACCCATCTTTATCCTTGGCACTGTCTGCATAAGAAAAATGAGAAAGGGGTAAGGCCATGCATTTTAATCAATTCGCTGTGGCATATTTTATAGCCCCACTTCTCTGTGTAGACACAATTGTCCCAACATTAGATTCTGAGAAGCAAGCGTGCATAATTCACTGTTTAGAAATGCCATTTATAAACATATAAAATACTCCTAATTCAGGCCCCTGAAACAAATGTTTATGAACAAAAAACGTTATTTAAATGTTTAAAAAGATAAATAAATGAAAAAATGCATCACAAAATCTGACCACACATGCAATTAGTTTGAGAAGCTCATATTTATTCCAAACAAAAAAACACTAGGCAAGCAACTCCATCTGACAGCTATGATCAGATGAGCCTTAAATCCGTACGATTTACAGTAGAGATGAGAGACAAAAATTCTTGTCAAGGCTATGTGTAACAAATGCCATTTAATAAAACATCAACATATCTATTTTTCATCAGCTTTCCATGTTTTTCCTGCTGCATCTGAATGGGAAAGGAGGTCTGCTGTTCGTAACCGTGTCAGATCGAGCAGGCCGGATTGTGCAGCCGTCTGGGAGGCGAATGTTACTGAGGGATGATAGACTTCTAACAAAATGGATTTGATTGATGGAACTGGAGTCTGGTTCTGTTCGCAAAGTGAATGAAGAGCATGAAAAATTGATGCGTATCCAAGACATACATCCTGGCATTTTGAAGCTTTAATAATGAGCTGCTGTATATATTTCCCTGGCAGCGATGCATGCATGCGGTCACCAAAATCATGCCGTTTGGGAGAAAACTAATCAAACTGGCATTTGCTTGATGAAATTTCAATATATCATGAACAGAAGTGCCATTGCAGCTTGTCCAGTTTTTGTCTATGAATTTGCCCATTTTTGGTCCTGTACTCCTGCAGTACGATAAAATATTTGATATGCTTATGAGATGCTGGGGGGGGGCGATTTCAGCAAACATCTGGAACAGTTTTTGCATGCAGCAAAAATCCTGAGTCTTATTTACTTATTACAGACTCATCCCGGGCAGCATTTAAATGAACTCACCATCGTACTTTTTAGTGCCGACCCGCCTCAATTCTATGTAAATTCACCTTATTATAGAACGTGCCTTATTCACAGTTAACATTGTGCTATTACTGCCCACTGAAAGCAGGTCCGCCTTCTGGAAACTTTCCACAAATTCAAATCTTTAGCACTATTTTGCAAACGTGTGGATTACTCCGACTGCAGTGGAAAGCTGGGGAAAAGTGCATGTGTATTTAATTATCTTTTATTTTGTGAATCCGTATTTCTCTTTTTTCCAAGAACAGGTGATTTGGATGTTCAGAATCACGCCACTTGTCAGAAAAATGAGACAAGCTGACTTGATAGCCGGTCGTTAGCGAGTTCTTTTGAGCCGGCGTTTGAAGTTTCCCCACAGAGTTCAGAATACTTTACCCAGAGACGCAATCAAACGTGACAGCTATTGATCCATCCTCCAAATCAGACATGAAACTTACCGAACATGTTAACAAGCGCAGAATATCTGTTTTAATTGTCTTTGAAACCACAGTGTTGTGTGCGGTGGCTTTTCAGTCTATATTAGCGCTCATGCAGAAAGTGAAGCTCAGACGAGTCTCCAAATAATTTCCTGAAGGACATACTCTCTGTGACTGTTGGATTTTAAGGCAGTTATGGATATTTTATCGTCAAAAGGTATCTGCTGCTCATTAAAAAGTTATTTAATCCCCTTTATAAATGTTAATTAAAAAGCTAATCTGATGAATTCTTCAAACCAATAAAAGCTTATAGAAATTCCTTCTGTGTACTAGCAGAATATTTTAAGGATAGAGACCAAATGAACACTTTCAAGTGTCATTTTTGAAATGTTAGAGTTCGTATGGCTCCCTGAAAGGAGAATTATGTGGAAAGATCAGAAGAGGGGGTTTAAACCGAAGCCAAAAGTATGCTGATCAAAAACAGGTTGTTTATGTTCAATACATCTTGAAGAGCTGCTTAATACACTCTTCTGGAGCTCTCTTGCATGACACTTTCCCTAACTCTTCCTGGGAAACAAAGGAGCTTTAAGTGCTTTGACTTGACTTTCCAGATCAATAGATTGTCTCCCCAAGACAACTATCAGTGGCATTTCAAGCAGACTAAACACAGGTTTCCCCCGATATCAGCTCAAAGACTGAACCCTTCCCTAAACTCCTTCTGGCTACGACGGGTATACAGATGAAACCAATCAAATCCCACCTGACCACGGCCAGACATGAGACAGGTAAAGACAGAGGAGGAAAAAAGACAAAACTGGCAAGAAAATACACAAAAAATGTGTACATTCATACCGGCGCTAGTTTAATTTAACTCAGGCCCGTAGCAGCTGGAAAGCCCTGCAGCACAAAATCATTTATTTGTTGGTTTGGAGAGAAACCAACTTTACAAATATGATTTGGTTCAACTGACCATCCCAGTACAGTGTCCTATACTTTATCTTTAACAAGCATGTAAGTAAAATCGTACTCTTTCTGTCCTTTATTCGTGTCTTCTTTATTCCTTAAAGTCAAGCATTCACGCATTCAGGGCCAAGAATAAGTTAACATGCTATGATGTTTTAGAAATACAGGCATTGCTTTGATGCAGCTGTGTCACATAACAATTTGAGTTCAAAGTGAGTTTTTGTGGAAGATATTTACACTTAAATTTTAGAATATTACTTATTATACGATGAAAAGGGACAAAATAGCTTTTCAGGATGCAATCAGGGGCTTACAGTCCATGACACTGTTCAATTGTGATTGGCTGACAAATGTTTCGAAGCGTTTCATTCAATTATTTTTTAATGATGCACAGCTACTGTAAAAACATAGTTCCAGTATTACTGATAGCATAACAAGTCTTTCTCACATCGCCAAATTATTTCAGTTAAATCAAGTAGCAATACGTAGAAAAAAAAAACCCTGAAAAAGACAAAAACTATTAACCAAAGCAGATCTTTTCAAATCTTTTCCAAAATGAACTATCAATACTTACACAGAGGTATATACACAGAAAGAGGAATACACTGGAATGTACAGAACCTTGTTGCTTAAGTGCTGTGCATCGTTTATTCTAAAAAAAATAGTTGTACTACTGTCAGTATTTCTAAAGCGACGCTTTTAGATCAGTAATGGGGGACTGGGCGACTCGTCTGAGCTTAGCAAAGACAGTTTGGACAAATGTAGCAAGATGATGAATCAGTGCTTGAACAAAGTACACAACACAAAAGCGTTTTAGGGCCAAAACTTGAAAAATGTTTTGAAATAAAAAACCTGAAAAATGTCTTGAGATAAAAAACTTGAAAAATGTCTTGGGGTGTGATACAAGTGGAATTATTGACTCCAGACAAATCAGTCATACAAAACTCTAAAGTTTCCCAGTGCTGGGTTGGTCCCATCAGCACTTTTGCAACCCCTCTCGTCCAATCAGATTCTAGGACCGTAATGAACCATTGTATACGTTTAAATAATGCGGCCGACTTTAAATTATACATATTTTTTATTGCCAGTGCAGATATTACACCACGGTTTTGCTCTCAATCCTGAGCCTGACGTAACAGGGGCTTATTTGCTAAGATTTTAGATTTTAGCCTGTTCCCTTGGTGATAATTATTAATAATTTTCGAGACTGCGAGACAGTTTTGTACACATGAAAAGTCACCATTTTGTGTAAAAAGGTTTCCAGAGAGAATTTTGATTGGGAAATGGAGACATAATGCAGTGTAATTAAGCTACACATTCATTACTGATAATTGAATAAAATAATAGGCAGACTGATTTGATTAAATGAAAATGTGTTTTACACGGTGCTCCATCACTTATGCACTGTTTATAACATTGTTTAACATGCTCCGCTTGAGATTATCCAAAAAGGCCAACCTAGCATCTGTTTATACCACTAACAGCAATAACAGCTATGCTCTGCCAAAATGAAAAAGAGAGAGAGAGGGAGAGGGGGAGAGAGCATTTAATATCTAGGCTAAACCAAGTCAGTGCATTTTTCTGTTCTAAATACCGCGGTGGACAACAATAACAAAAATTTCCCATGAATGCACTTAGGCAAAGTGTAGAATAAAGCGCTTACTCTGGAAGTGTATGGACATGGTTAAAACTGTAATCTTATTACGCACAGAATGAATAAAACGGATTGTTTTATATTTATTTATTTATTTTTATATACCAGATGTAGATCTTAGAAAGACAAGACATAAGCTGCTCCTATGAGGCCATATGCTACAGATCAGGAAATCTTTCATCTCTCTCCATGACCAATAGTTCGTTAATGACTATGAACCAACATGCTTTTAGCTGCAAAACGGAAACTTCCTAAGAGTAAATCCTTTGGGCTGTATGTAATACTGCGATGCCGCACATGTTCGAAACCATAATGGATTTCATGCACATGTTAATGTAAGTACAGTATATCTGTCTATAAGAATCTTGTCTTTCTATAAGAATCTATATCTGTCTATAAGAATATATGTTTGTGATTTTCACACTATGGTTCCACATTTCCTCAAAGTCACTTAAGAGCAATTTCCATGAAAATAGCACAACAACAGCACGAACGCAGGGCAAAAAACAGAAAGAAAGAAAGAAACAAAAGCACACCTGCAATCATCTTTTATTGACTGCTTCTTTCCTTCAGTCATTTGGTGGCTGTACAACATAACACATGACAAAGTCCCTCCACATCAACTAGCACTGTGCTTGCAACACCATGTCATGGGTTTGATTCCCAGGAAACACACTGATAAAATGTTTACTTGCATGTACTGAAAGCTGCTTCCACCAACGAAACATCTATGAAGGTTGCTTTGGATGTAAATTAACACACACTGCAGTGCTCCAGGAGTATGAGTTTATAAATATCCCTTATGTAATTAATCTGACTTATTTGGAAGGAAACAATCTGACTCATGGAATCATGAAACACACCATTACGCTAAATTAGCTTTGTGGTGCGCAGTATTCACTTCAAAGACCAGACACTCTGAAGGCAACGCTCACTATAATGACATAGAATACATAATATATTGTTCTTCTAAATAACACCCGCCTGCAACACCCTCTAAAACAAAGCAAAGAAATTGGAATTTAAATTCGAGCCCAAGAAATAACACTAGTAGTTTTGGAAAAGTCTTAAAAATGATCAATAATAGTTGATGATTCCTTTCCTCCAATTTCCTCTGTTTGCTTGTTTGCTCAACAAATACGTAAGCACCTGGTTTCCATGACAATGCTGATACAAACATACACTTTAATGCATTATACTGTTTGATGTAGCAGTACAAAGGTTTGGCTGCAGCCTGAAGGGACAGCTGAGATTTGAAAATGTTAATTGTTTGAGAAGTTCCCTTTTCCCGTCTGCCAGCTGTTTGGGAAGCGGGGTTGGAGAGGGAGAGAGAGGAGGGAAGTGGCAGCGGGACAACATCATCATGCTAATTTTGCAACAGCAAAATTGAGTCTTTAGCCAATCGGCCAGAGGCTGTGGCAAAAACAAGGCGCTCGGAGCGGAGTGTGACAAAAATGAGCAAACTACACTGGTGACAGTCTGATAAAGCAAGCCGGAGGAGCCAAAGCAAAAGCTGTGGCCATAAAACGAATTGCCTCCTGCCTCATAAATAACACTAACATAAATGTCACATGAACTTTATTTCGAAAGCGGGTGGTCTAATAAAGATGCTGTTTTAAAGAGGAGTGGAGAAATACATTGTCATAAGAAGGCCGTATCCTTTGCTTTTCCGCCTGCTGTTACTCAGGGCGAACTGACACGCGGGACCTTGTCGCCCTACCCTTCGTACGTAAACCCTCCGGGGTTGGGCCGCTTTATTTTCTGTCATCGAATCACCTTTTCCCTGCTTCTGCCGCTGCTGTTCTGTTTCGTCTCTTAGTTCTCCTTCATCTTGCTCTCTCTCCCTCTCTCTTGTTCTCACTCTTTTCAAATTGAGACGACAAGATAAGCGATTGCCACGGCTACAGCTGCCTGCTGCTCATTGATAAAACCATATCTAATCCGTCTTGGGCTCCCTACGCCTCCAATGCTACTCTCGTACAGTCTCGGCGAGTGTCAACAGAGAGGGGATCTATCTCTCGTTTTGAACTCTGAACCACGCCGTCAGCTTTTATCGGTGAACTTTTGAGCAAGGAAATGGGAGCCGAATGAGGCAACCGACTTCTGTACTCGTAGAGCACGCGTCGGGGGTCCCGTTGCGCTTGAGGGGCCGACGTCGGATTTTTTTACACCGGGTTGTACTTTACAGTGTCAACTTTACGCCGCTCTTTGGCTGATTATAAATAAATGCCATGATTTTTATCAATGCAGCTTGTTGCACAATAGCAAGCAATCTGGGGATAAAAGTGCACAATGTATTTTTCATTTGAAGCAGTCTTGGATTGCTCATGTTTATTCATGAGGCTGCCAGTTTGAAGGCTTTCAGTTTCCAAAACGCGCACTCAGTTTTTCAGCCTGTGATTCGACAATAGAATAAATGATATATTTTGTGTACAAAGAATGCTGTGCTTGAACGAATGAAGTTGAAGTGAAAAGAAGCAGAGCGATAACAAGATTGACTTCAGAATTCCCTCTTGCAGTAGCTTCATGATTTCTCCCTATCATTTGTTGTCCGTTGTAACTGAATTACCTGAGACCAATTTAGCCTCCAGAGAGGGAAAAGGAAATATATGACAGAAAAAATGGTGTCCACTTTGCCAATTAACCCAGTTCCCAAATGACACTCGCATTGTGCTCCGTTTACAAGGCTGATTTTATGAAGCCCGGGATGCATCCATTGCAGAATATTAATGAGCCGCAGAGCAATCACTTAGCATATGCAAATCACTGCTAGTGTTATAGTTTGTTACTTTCAACAGGAAGCTGCACACAAGCAACCATTTATCCAGCCTATGCTCATGTCTCAACGTACACAAATTCAGTGCATGGTAGTCCAAAGCGGGTCAAGGATATGCCAATCAGAATTTCAAATAAGGTGTATTACTCAGTACTGGAAAACAGCTACCCAGCTAACAGGGAACGTTCTCAGAACATTGGCTAACGTTCTCAAAGTTCTTCTTGCAGTAATGTTAGTCGAACACTTTTTTAACGTTATATATAGTTGTTCTTAAGATGTTAGTGGCACATTTTAAAAACGTTACACAATTAATAAATGTTTGAATAACGTTCCTAAAACTAAGAATTGATGTTAATACAACAAAAAAAATGACGTTTTGAATGTCGCTAGAAGTTTAAAAATACCACTTTTAAGGTCTTTTTTTGTTACTCAATACAAACAAATGTTAGAGAAACGTTCTTACGACCTAAAATTGTTAGCTGTGTACCCGGTTCTTTCGCATGTTAGCTAGCTAATTGCATACTGGTTAATGAGTATTCTGATAGATCAAGTATCATAATGGATAGGTACTTATGCAGGAACAATAGTGCAAGAACACATGCTGCATACATGTGCTGCATGAGTGGCTCTCAACTGGTGGGTTTTGAGTGGGTCACGGACAGCAGGGTAAAAACAATGCCAAATGCAAATAGCCATATCATAAAGGCAACTAACCATAAAATCATGTGGCATTAGACTAGAAAGATAAATAGACATGTCAACTTTTAAAGATGAGGAAAAAATCGCTACCCATATCTATTGAATGTTGCACGTCCAATCAAACTCTCGGTTGCTTGGCATCCTCTCATCCTTGATAACTAAAAACAAAAGTACACAAAGTGAAATAAATAAAGGCAATGCAATGCATGCTAGATTAAATACAGGAAGATAAACGTTGTCTGTGGATGTGCATCAAAATAAGACACATTTAGAAATCAAAACCGTCTACTTTCCTGTTTCATTTCAAACCATTTTGTGTAGTTTGTATAGTCCTATAAAAATATTTTTGTTTGTTTTTAAGTATGTTTTGATTCGACTGAAAAATTTTACACTGTACCCTATTGGGTTGCCACAACCCGCACATCTGTAAACATGTATGTTTATATGTACAATTTAGGCCCAGTTTGAACAAGCCTAAAGCAAACCCACTGGGTTACATCATGCCCTGAGGCATGTATATGTATGTATTTTCAATGCACATTTTCTTCTACAATCAAAACGTATTTATATGGAAATATGTATTTGTATGCATATAAAGATGACAGTACGTACTATACAGTTCATCAGATGCATCTATTTATGCGAAAATTAGAGATTTAAATGCAAGGACAGAGCACAACTTAGCAGCACGTGTTAAATTATCATACACAGCAGGCCAGTGGGACAACAGCTAGTCTAAGAGCAAAGACTGGCGAATGTGTATGTAAATAACCCAGCAGAGGTAGAGCCAAAAAAAATACATTTAAACTTCCTCCAACACAGCAAGTGTCAAAGCTCTGCTGCAGTGCTGGAGATCGGAAAGACATTTGCGCTCCGGCCAGCGACGCTATTGTCTCATTTACAGACAAGACAGAGAGGAAATCTGCAGGTGTATGCGAGCCAATTCATTTCATCCTGTTCTTTTTTCCACCTTGTGTTGCCTCTGACAACATGAATAACGTTATGGTAATTTGTCCATATTATTGATGCACTAGTCAGCGAGGGATGAAGCGCTGTGTGCTGATCACAGTCAAGCCCACTGATTCCTGATCATCATGCTGAAACGAACCCTGGAATCAAAGGACAGTCCTACTGTATTCAAGCCCCGATACGGGGGCTTTACAACCCAGAGTTACAGCAGGAATCAAAGACAAAGAGCTTTATGAACTGCGTGATAAAGGCGAACTAAGCAAGCTTACGGTCAGAAATTCCAGTCGGTCAAACTAATGGCCGACACAGAGTAGCCCAGCAGTAAATACTAACCAGCTCTTTTGCGCCTCATTAAACAATAACAAGTTGAGCAAATAAACACCCTCCCTAAACAAACATTATTTGCTCCGCAAAGCGCTATTACAGAGCCAAGCATAATGTTCACTTAGCAGCAACGTTCCCTCCAACATCTGCTGTCGCTCCCGCACAGAAAAAACAACACAGAAGGAAGGCAGGCTCAGAAATATAAGTCCATCCCCATGTCCATCAATTTAACATGACATACACACACACACACACAAACACACACACATACACACACACACACACACTGGTGGCACATGCTCAGGTGTGAAAATGTTTCAATCTTCCTGTTTTTGTAATTTCACTTAAAACAATCTGTAAAAATAATCGATAACTAAAAATATAAATTATAAAAATAAATTATAATATCACCATTAAAAATTAGGTGACAAATTTTTCAGAATTTCTTAGTATGTCATGCGTCTCTTTCCCTTTAATGGCTTCCAGCACTGGGGCTGGCACAGAATCCTTCAGGTTTATGCAAAACCTGATGATCCATATTATCCCAGTATGATTTGGGAATGTTCCAAAGAGCATCTTGTATGCTTCAATAGAGGCAAGGAAACTTGACCTTTCGTAAGCTTTAACAAGGACAATGTGCTTATGAACAGTGACACAATAACTGATGACTGTTAAGTCATGACCTTAATATTCAGTTACTGCATTCATTATAGGTGATACATTCCAACATACACATATTCCATGTGGTACTTTCAGATGCTGAGTGTAGGATATAAAGTTCCACTTAAAGGCAGGGTATGTGATTTTTTGTTATGCTGGCTGAAAATCTCTTCACATCCTGATAGCAATTACTAAGTCGTCCAAATATATTTATATAAATGTTCAACTTCCGTGGAAGGCGCAGGACCATGAAATGCTAGTCCAGTCACTGCATTGTGTATGCAATGCATGAATGCAATGATAGTATATCCTATCATTGCATTCATCATTGCACAGTGCACTTTTGGAGGAGGCGTGGCTTTGGCGATTGCTCTGAAGAGAGGGTGGAATCATATGCTTTCAAAGATAGCTTGCTATTCTTTATTGCTAGCATCTCCAAAATTGCCTATCCTACCTTTAAAATATATATTTTTTTAAAGACAGAAGTTAATCACATATGCATTTTTGGTCAGGTGCTTGAAAGTTTGGATCGCTAGAAATAAGTTTCGCTCTGCAGGGACGAAAAAACAGGAGGAACATTACAAGCAATTTGTCAGTGAAGGCTACTTGGAGGCCATTGCAGTGTTCCTGCCTCTCTGGCTCAGGTGCTGAAGAACCGTGGACAGTACTCACTGGACTCTGGGTCGGAGTTGCCGTCCCCCTCTGTGCGGCTGTTCGGTGAAGTCTGCTCGTAGTACTCCTCCTGAGGGAAGCCCAGAGGCAGAGGATGGGTGGTGCTGGCACCGCTATTGGGCTCCTGCTCACCGAGTCCACTGTCACTGCAGCTCTCCTGAGATCCATCTGGGAGGTGAAAGGTCACGCGCCGTTGCGTCTGCTAAAACACACACAAACACACAGCGCTCAAGCTGAGCAGCCAATAGCTTCAGGCTTTCAAGCAGCAACAGGAAGCAACACTTGGAATATTTTTTTCTTTATCAGGATCACAGATCTGAAGCTGAATGCATTTGTAAATGAAAATGGTTTCATGAAACACCTTTTTTAACCTTCCTGTTCTGTTTGTAAAGGGGTGCTCACACTACGGACGATAATGATAACTAGTTTTTAACTTATTCTATATGTAAGAGATTGACACAGTCCAAACCACAACTGTAACGGCAGAAATACAAGGAACAATATCGTTTTTGTTTCCAGGTGATGAATCACTGACAGCGGATCAAATCCATCAAATTTAAAGTGCTCATGCTTTCCTGCAGCTCGTGAGTTTAGACTAAACAGCATTTTTGTGCATTGGTGTGGATGCTAATATAGTTATCGTTATAATTATCACTCTTGGTGTGAAAGGCCTTAAGTCTCGTAAGCTTAAAAAACATACTTAACATTAACGTATATGGTTGATACTTTTCATAATGTTATGAGAACATTGTCAATGAAATACTGTCAATGAAATATTAACTGATCAATTGCATGACCCCACGGTCCATTTAAGGTAAGTCAGTACCCTCAGCAAATCTGATGGGCAAACAATGGCCTAAATTTCCTCCCCTAGTTCTTTTTTTTTAAAGGTGGCCTGTCGTCACCCCTTGTTAGAGTCTCTGTTCAAACGTCGCCATGAAAAATGTTACATCTGTTTTGGGTCTCAAGAGATTCCAGGTTTAAAATAAGAATAAATGCATTGGTTTTTTATGCAAATTTCAAATGCAAAGGTTTTGTACTTTATGTACAGTAGAAGTACGTTCCTGCCAACTGTGTATCTGAATTTTTTTTAATGTATGTTTCTACAAATTGTAATATCAAGATCAAATTGACCTCAAAGAGAAATAATGTTGTTATATTGTATAAGAGTCACTTTCATTTCAGAAACGTGCTTGAACTTGTCTTGATACAACACAGGATTAAATATGAAATCATTTCTGACTGCTGCGCTCCGATCAGGTCAGAGGAACATATTAACAGCACCTGAGCTGAAAATAAAAGGCTAATGTCAGAATTACTGTTATTATTATTTTTACACGTAGTCTCTGAGCTTCCCGGACATAAAAATCCAAGTCAATCTCAACAGAACATGATGGCTAAGCACCAGTCAACTGCGTTCAGGTGTAAATGTTAGTACTGTACTGCCAAGAGTCAAGCATTTAGAAAAATAAACAAAATTACATAAACGTCGGCTACAAAATCACTGACAGCGAGAATACCAAACTATCATTTCATCTGCTTTATGAAATAGTTCCCATCGCTCTTTGAGATGCTGGTTCTACTCCACCACGCTGCAAGGAGAGAGAGACGGTGAATATTCCAGCCCTGGTTTCTCCCTTTAAGCATTGTATTTCTGATTGATAGAGACTGCCCACAGGAATGCAAACGGGTGATTCTTTTTCACAGGGCTCCACCGCTTTCGACCCACTGGCCCAATTTAGACGATGGGGAAGGATGTGGATCAAGTAGCTTTAACCAGGCAGATCTGGGAACACTATGTAGATTTTCTTGTTCAAAAGAGGAAAACCTCTGTCTCTCTGGGGCTGGGATCGGTATGTAAGGTGACCTTTCTGCAGTCTCTTAATTTGCCAGCTGTAACAAAATGGCCAAAGGCAAGCATGGCCTTTACATGAGTCCTTATAAAACGAGATGCTTTTGTCATCATCTTCATCTAATATCACTGTAGACTGTAATAAGCCAAAATCAATTTATTTGCTTTTTCATATTTGTCCCATGGAAACCCAGGCTGTTTCTGTGGCATTATTATAGCTAGAATGAAAAGCAGAATATACAATTGTAATCACAACGGTAAATGCAAGAAGAAAAGCACACATATCGAGCTATGCAGCTGCAGTTTTTTTAAATATAACGTATTATAGGGGTGTAAATAATATTAATCATGATTATTGATATCACATTAACACTACACATATGATAATATCATAAATAATTCAGGGCCAGCATCTGGTTGACACTCCAGCACAGGAAGTGGTGCTATTGCTCCCGTTTTGCCTTAAGGTTCACAATGGTCATAACCTCTCTACACTCTCATTTTGAGGGTGATTCCTTAGCCAAAAAAGGGAAAAAATATAACTAAATGAAAAATGCTATCAGTCAAATTCATTATTAATATTTTTTATTGAAACAATTAACAGATATCATGATAATATAATTGTTGTGAATATCATAAATTATTAGTTGTAGTGAAAATCTCATATTGTGACAGCCCTAACACAATATATCACAGAGTAAGGATTTCCTGGTACTGTATTCAGGGGTGGGCAGGTATTTAGACTAATGATATTTTTAATTCCTTTAACCCTCATAACCATCACCTCCCTGTCGTACAGTTATCCCACCCTCAAAATTATAATTTACCCTGTGGCTATATTCTTACTGGAAATAATCAAGTAAAGATACAGAACTTTTTCATCAGAAAATTGTATCCACATGCTTTAAACTCTTGATCGAGAAAAAATACAATTGGAATTAAAACAAAGATATATATGCGCCCCCGCATGAGCACACAGAGACAAAGAATATTTTCTTATATTCCTGAAGTGTACAAAGAAACAAAGAATCAAAAGTTAATCATTAACACATGCTCGGGAGCTCTAGGGAATTTATACCAGCCTTTTCTCAAATGTTTCTCTTCTGTCACAAATAAAGGCCTTATTGTGATTGGAAAAAGCAGAGAAAAAATGGCTGAAAAAAACACTGGCACAAATAAAGAGCAAGTGCTGCCAAAAATGCATGTCTCCAAACTGCTTACCACTTCATTTAGGAACTATATTGGTGGATTGACAAAACTAACTGCCCTCAGTTTGCATTCTGCAGACTGCAGAACTGCGAACCTTTATTATAGTCTGTGTTACTGCCACCTCAGAGACAAATGCAGAACTGAGAAATCAAAAGAGAAATCGCTGTAATTAGGAACTCTGTGCATACAAGTAGATGATTCATAACGTCTTCCTGATTTTAGGTTAGAATTTATAATAATTATAGTACTGTATAAAGGAAATTATATATCTTATACAGTCTATACAATCTGTCTTTTAACTGGTCACCATTTCATTTTGTTTTATTACTTTAAAAACAGTGTTTTTAAACGGTCCTGCTGTGTGATAAGTGCATTTTCAGAGTACATATATTCCATGTACTGTCTTGATAAAAATGGTGGACAAAAAGTGACATGCTGTATAGAAATATAATTTTAAAAAGTACGAAAGATCAGCTGTCTGTATTATTTAAAGTTAATTTAGTTTAGATTGAGGTTAATCATTTGCTTTAATCCAAAGTGACTTAAAGTGCATTTAAGCTATACATTTTATTAGTACGTGTGTTGCCTGGGAATCAAACCCACAACCTTTTGCATTGCTTAGCAAGGCTCTACCTATTGAGGAACACCTACACAAGAACACTGAATATTATCAATAGCTATCATTTCATTCTGTGATGTTCAGTGAGGCAGACTTCTCTTTAATTATAAGGTAAGTCAGTGTGCCTTTGATACAGTGCCACAGAAAGCTGCTTCATGACCTTTGAGTGTTATGTTAGGTGTTTCACCTCTGATACGAGCTGACAGAACAACAGATTGTTGCTAGGGAATCATGCTATCTATAATTAAAGGGCCACGCAATTGCAGGAGGGCAAAAGCTACACTTCTCCTGATCCTGTTTAAAGCTAAGTATAAAGTAGTTTGATTTGCCTGTAAACAGTCCATTTGCTTTTTGGAATGTTCAAATTAACATGCAGATACTCACCCAACACTAACAGACTGATAAAGGCATGGCTCCTAGCCTCCTACATGTTGTACATTTGGGGGATAAAAGGCTAGCTAGATTTGTTAAATTCCTTCAAAATCAAGGGAATCCAAACAAATCTGGTTTGAGTCTCCAATGTTACCATTAACTGCCAAGAAGATATCCAAAGTCATTTAATCTGGTCTTATTTTTCTTTTCTCTCTTTTTGTACTTAATGCTTTAACTAAGACTTCACAGCGATCTGATTTGAATTACCATTACACCCCTTAAGGGAAATTCATTGAAATGTGGCTCTTTAAAAATGACAACAGTCAGTCGTACAAAAAAAAGCACAAATATTACTTTAATCTTCTAATTACTCGGTTCATTCCAAATCTAATGGTATAATTGATTAAATACAGTTGTCAAGGACAATTTGAGAAAGATGCACGGCTGAACTCTCTGTTCTAAGTCCAGCTGGACTGCAAGAGGCACATGAATAAAAACAGAACAAGGACTAGCTATTAAAAACGTTAACTTTTAACAAATACAGTTTATAGAGACCAGCGACATATACTGCACTTCAGAAATGAGGAAGGGCCCATGTTTTCATTTGAATCCTTGTTGTTTTGCCCATGTTTTCCAGTTGCATTTGATGTTTTATGTACACGGTTTCTAAGGCATACAGACCGCAATTTACGCAACACTTCAAAATGCAACCAATACTGAGACTCGGGTCACACATATACGAGAACTACCATGACATATATTATATTATTGTTATGTTATGTTATGTTATGTTATGTTATGTTATGTTATGTTATGTTATGTTATGTTATGTTATGTTATGTTATGTTATGTTGTTATGTTATGTTATGTTATGTTATGTTATATATTGTGGTCCTTTTTATTTATTACTATTAACTATTATTCAGCTATTATTTATAGTCACCTTTTCAGGCCATTAGCGCACAAATCCTCAGTAAATCTTTAGTACCAGCTGCGCCTTTAAGTGCTTACGGCTCACAGATCATTTCAGTTCATCTCAATCTGAACATAACCAAACGTGGGTTCTTAACTCTTTGATCCCAAACTCGTGAATCAATTATTTAATTTTTAGTTTTGAACTTGAATGGCAGGCATTATTAACCAGCCAATGAGAATGACATGAAAAAACAATTTAAGATCGTAAGAACATTTTCTAAACATTTCCATTAAGCAACAAAAAAATTTGCTTCATATATATATATATATATATATATATATATAGTTCTACAAACATTTTTGCTAACTTTTAGAGAACATTACCCAACATTCCTAGAATGTTCACTGTTAACTGGGAAGCCGCTGAATCCTCTCATGTCTTTTTCAGGGACTTCATGAATCCATGTATGTAAAACTATGAATGTATATATTACATCATTACGTCTTGTTTCATTTTTTTTTTTACTGTCGATTAGTTTTCCTTCATTCAATTATTTCTCCACTCCTTGGAGAAAACACCTCCGATACGGACTGAACACAGCGTAGCATCACCAACCCAATCTCTTCTTCCTCCACGTAGGGGTTAAGGTGTGTACGTATTGTAAAACATTATCACTTGTTTAAAGACCCATGCCAGAAATCCATAAAACAAACACAAGCTGCTAGAGGAGATATCAAGACCAAACAAAGCCTGGCCAACAGGATAAAACACCGCCATCAAAAGTATGTGCATAGAGATAAAACAGAGGAGAAATAAGCCAAGTTCTGCAACAAGCCAACCGCCGCCAAAGCCCCTCGCCGGTGGCGACCCAGACAGTGTGCAGATGGCGCTGGATTGGTTGGCGAGAGAATTAGATGGTGCTTATACTAACATGAAGAAGAGGGAGGAGAAACATCAGCCGTGCTGCTCCATGGGGAAGTCACAGATCAATGCATCACCATGTCCTTTCTTCCAAGCAAAGTCAGAACATCAGTGTTATTCCGAAAGAAACCAGGTATCTGTGGACCAGCAACCCAATTCTGAGTGAACAACAGCCACTACTTGGGAATAAAGCAGTGAGATTTACAAACCAAAGCTGCACATCTATAGAGAGGGTTAATAGAAGACATAAAAGAAAAAACATTTGTGTGATGTGAAACTAAATTCCCTGTGCAATGTTTAACAATCGTGTTCTCAGATGTGTGATTTTCTAGGAGGTGAATAGTCTTCTTCTATGGCTATACTGTGTAAGTGATAAATGGCTTAATTTAACAGATATCAGCTTATTTTGAAAAGAATGCTATAATGCAATACACTACTCCTACTAATAATAATATCTCTCTTGAAATATTACTTATATGCAAAGTTTGCAACTTCTGTAATTTTTGTCCTTCAAATAAAATACATATTGTACTTTTACAGAACCAACAAACTGATCATCAAAATTGAAGCGGCGCAGCTTTTAGCTCATGTCTATTGAACCCATGTAATGTTTTTCTCTAACAGGAAGAGGGACCAAAAATATTGATGAATCATCTTTACGATTAAATTTATTACGCATTACGAATTTAATTTATTTTTTACTCTGGTACAAAAATGACTCAAATCAAATGCTACAAAAAAGGGGAATGCCACTCCCCCTTAAACCTGCAGCCAGCTAACAAGTAGCTAATCACGCCTCATGACTATGACATAACTAAAGCCCATTGGCTATTTAAAAAAGGCCTGCGTTATGCACCACCCCAACTACCTGTTCAGTACGAAATATTGCCCTCATCAAACCATTTCACAGTCTCTATAAGCTTTTTATTTCACAAAGCTGATAGAAAAAATGTAATCAAGCTATTGAGTTTCACAACACCTTCTGCGTTCTGTATTTTTGCATATAAATGCGGCCAAATTTACCCTTTTAATGTTCTCATTTTTTTACTATACTCATCTTCGGAATGGGGGGGAGCTTATAACTCGTTCCAATGAATAGGAGATGAGAGGCTAACAAATATGTGAGCGCTCACGCAGAGTGACCCTAAGAACTGCTGCAGTCTCTTCGCATCATCTTGGCTGTGCAGATCCAGGCAGGGGTGATCTCCAACAGTGGAGTACCGTGAAATAGCATTATGGTTAATTTTCTCGTTTGCTGCTGCTCATGAACCAGTAAGGCACCAACAGGCATCTCTCCAGATCAGTGCTTAGAGTCGCTGGGCTATAAAAAACATATGAGCCTCTCCTCATTTTCACTTGAACCCTGCAAATACGCGAAACGTTCGAGACCACCACACTGATAGACTTGTTTCTGCATCTGAGGAGATGCTGTGTTAACCCTCTGCTTTGACCCAAGTTCTCAAAAACCACAAATTCCACCAAATAAATCATTAGAGGGTCCATAAATAAAAACCACACGCGTTTTTACAACTGAACAAATGTGGTATGGTCTAAAAAAAATAAAGATATCAGCTACGAAGACAAATCGCCGGAGAGACCAAAGGTCGGTGACAGACTTGTATGTTCTCATCAGCTGAAGGTGAAAACACTTTGTCTTTTTTCTCATTTTGTTGCCAAAGGGCTCAGTGAAGTATGTGAGTAATGACATTGAATTTAGAACAACAGAGATTAGTTGAAAGAACATTGCTTTCACAGTACTACAGCGCACAGGAACAGCGGGTTATGACGGCACGGCAAACTATTTAAACAATACATGGCGACGGTGTTAAAGGGATTCAAAGCTGACATGGATGGCCACCTCGAGAGCAACATAATTAACTAAATGCCGAAGATTACAGATCGCTCTAATCATAACTTTGTGCTCGCTGACCTCGGGTTAGCACTTCATGATAATGAAAAGATCATCCATGCTGGGGCAGGCACTTCAGAAACAAAAAAAGACAATCTCCAACACTGTCGAAAGCCCCTTCTGCGCATAAAGATCACTGAATCACCAGGCATTTGCAAGTGACATTTGCTCAAAATAAATGGCTTTTGATGGAACCGAGTCAGAAAACTGGTTGTTAAGTCTGTTGTAGCTCAGACAAAAGCTGGTGGGAAAAAAAACGGATGAAAAACAACTGTCATCTTCATTAGGCGTGTGATGGCCATGGGACTGAAGTCATAACAATGTAGCTTTCCTGAAATTTTAAGCAAACTAAGGGTGACAAATGAGACTGAGCAGTTTAGAAGAACAAGTTTCTGAAAAGCAATGAAACATGAAGAACCTTTTGAAGCATCTAAACTTCTGAGGAGAATACATGCTGTTTCCTGGAAGCCCTGCTTGGTCATGATGATCTTAGAGTGCAGCGTTTTCTTTGAGGCTTGCTCTGAAATGTAATATTTTTAGTTCTGTTTTAGGTGATGGAAGGTTTTTTAATCTTCTCTTCCCTCTTACATGTTGAATTAAATACTTTAATGTTATTAAACATGACCTTATGCTCACCTGCATTGCATTTACAGTGTTTTTATTCATGCAGTCGCACAGATACTACGCAAAGACTAAAAAGGACTGAGGAGACATTTAACTGGGAAGAAAAATCAAAAAGTAGACCTCAATTGTTTCTCCTAGACTCCTGGAAATAAATAGAAAGCAAACACTGCTGAAGCTTTCTGCTTCTCAGATCTTTCTCCTGAGAAAAAGACTTAAAAGTCTCAAATCTATCTTCTCAAGTGTTTAAGAGGAGATCTTAACAATGCCTTAATGCAAGTCTGCAAAAGTCAGAGATTTCAAAGAAAACTCAAAACATTCCCCAACAATGCTTGATCCAGGCTATGCTGCCAACTTTGTATTTAATCCTTTACTCTCTAATTTATGTCTGTTTTTAATCTTAAATGGGTAATTACCCAGCTAACAATTTTAGGCTGTAAGAACGTTCCCTAACATTTCCATTACATAAAAAAAACATTAAAAAAGTTCAAAATGCGTTCAAAATATCCAGCTTTTTAGATGCTGTTTTAACATTTTTGCTTGGTTATAAGAACATCATTCAAACATTTTTAAAACGTTCCACTAAAAATAATGATTTTAATATTTAGTATATGATATATAACATTACAAGCGTTCTACTAAAGTTACTGCAAGAATGGTTATGATAACTTTGAGAGAACATCAGCCAACGTTCTGAGAACGTTACCTGTTAGCTGGGTAATACACAATAAATAAATACAAATAAATAAACACAAATAAACTTTTACCCACTCTCATGTTGTTCTAAACCGTTATTGACTTTTTTGTTTGTTTATTTTCTATGGAACACAAAAAGAGATATTAGACAGAAAGTGACTGACTGACAGTCTTAGTCACTTTTCACTTTCATTTTATGACAAACAACAACCAATGAAGTGAAGTGATTGAGGCTGTCAGTCTCCAGCATTCTGTCTGTTGTGTTCTGCAGAAGAAAGTAAGTCATCCAGGTCTGGAACAACATGAGGGCGATTAAACGCTGACAGAATTTCATTTTTGGGTGAACTATCCTTTTAGGAATTTTAGGAGAAACATCTGAGACAGTTGGCACTTAAAATAAAATAAATAAAATTTGTTCCGAGTTCCTCAAGCCTAAAAAAAATGCACAAATATTTGTGCTTGTAAACCAGCTTTATCACAAAATACTAGCGCCTTTTTTGTTGACATCAACATGTTCAAAACACAAGACACTTTTTGATTTGCAAGAATTTCATCATAACCCTACAAAACAAGCCAGTGAGAAACCCAACAAACAAACCGGCACATACATTCAATTCTCTCTGAGTATATACTATTCAGACATATACATGTTGTAGCTTTAGGTGCAAGAGCTGCACACAGCTCAGTCCTTTAATAAGTGCAACATCTGCGAGACTTCAGTTCTTCATAAGAGAGCAGGTCAGGGTCATCGTTTTAAAGTGTTTGTGTAAAGTAAATTCAAATTACACGTCACAGGCTATATGCCGGGCCCTTGTTAGCTCAGACACTTTGGCACCAAGGTTAAAAGGATTAGTTAAAGATTGTTAATGAGAACGGTTTTCCTGTGCTCCAATTACTGTCCAATAACAAAGCAACATGTGCTTTAGACATATGTGTCAAAACAAGTCTACAAACACATCACAGAGGAGCCCAACAATTACTATTACATTGAACTAATAGTTTATAGACTTGAGATACGACCCCCAAAAATAGACTCGTAAGAATTGATAAGCCACATCACATATATTTACCCCTGTAAAAATGTTTCTATGGGTTCTGCGTGATGTGTCTGATTACGTATTGATTTGGGTGGCAGAGCAGCACCGGTCTGCAGTCAGCTATGATTACAGCATTAGCAGGTTGACAGAGCTTGCGGTGAAATACATTCTCTGCTCTATGTGAACCTGAAATCGCAACTTCACAGGCAGTCCTTGACACAGAGATGAAGTCTTTGGTTCATGTCAGAGAGAGAACCGCATATCAAATGAAGCATCAAAAATTAACAATAAATAGTGACATGCCTCCAAAACGGGAACAAAAGACGCCTGCAAGGCAGCAAAATAGCATCTTTTCCCGAGGGACTCCGTAATAGCTCAGGAAGAGATAACTGTGTTTAATTTTTAATCACCGATTGTGTTTTCTTTGTTTCGGGTGTAATAAATGAGCAATTTGATATTGAAAAGAAAAGCAGGATTCTGATGTCGAAGTGACAGTCTGGAGACCCACAGAGAGGATTGTGGGACGTGAGAATGACGGTTACGTCTTTTGATGTGTAAGTGAACAGTATGCAAGTCAACAAATCAACAAATCCCGCAGTGAATAAGGCCCACATGCATCCGTGGAGGAGGTCGGACATGTTAGAGAAGCATTCGAGACGGGTTGACTGATGTGACCTGTCACGTCTTCATGGCTACAGAAATACTCCATGCAACATGGGATGGTAGCAGCAAAAAGCACCTCTTCAAATGTTACAGACATAATCGCTTCTGTCACGGAAAACAACTGAGATTCATCAAGGGAATTAAATATTTACACAGAGGCCTCTGGTATACACACTTAATAGATGCAGATCTCAATGAACATAACATTGTATCTTCTATTAGAAGTGCAATCGTTTTTACAAAGTTTCATATTGAGTCTGCTGACATTACATGAACATCATTCCAACTCAAACGATTTCAGTTTGTAAGAATGTTTCCCAGACATTTCCATTAAGTAACAAAAACTTTTAAGATGTTTTGAAAATTCTACTAACGTTCAAAATAGATTAACATTAGTGCTTGGTTATAAGAACGTTATTTAAACTTTTTTATATTCTTTAACTTTTTAAAACATTCCACTAACAACTTAACAATTTAACGTTTTTGATATATATATATACATATATATATACATGTATAACAATACATATTGTTGAAAACATTCTACTAAGATTACTGCAGAACATTTTTGATAACTTTGAGAGAACTTTAGAGAATTGTTAGCCAATGTTCTGAGAACGTTACTTGTTAGCTGGGAAGTTGCGCTCCACAAGAAAACAGATGTGGTAAAGAACCAAACAGCCTCAGACAGACTTTAAATGCAGAATTTTAAACATTTTCCATTCAATCTGGAAAGTTAGGCGTAGGGTAAAGCGGAGAATAGCCCCATACACAGATGAATAAATAATGCTTTCACAGTGTATTGTCACCCGAGAAATATTTATTTCTCAAACCTAACAAAAGCATTTCTTTAGCAATTATTTCAAGACATTAACAACCTGCTTGGTTGCCCAATATCTGCCTGCGCTGATTTATCCGATAGAGGGAATTATATATCCTATTTGTTTTACAATTACTTTGACAAACACAATGGAGGCTTGTGTTTGTGTTGCTAAAGGCAGATTGTATGCATCCATAAATACAGGTCATCGGCAGGCTGTCACAGAGGCGGAGAAGTTTCCCAGACACCTCTTTGCAGTGTCAAAGATTGGACTGCTTCATCAGAAGACATTGAGATATCTCAGCTTGTGAATTTATTGCCCTTGAATGATGCGGTTGCTGGAGAAGACAAACACTGCCATGCAACAATCCATCTTCAGGCTGAAAATAATAATCAACAAATTAATTAGCTCATTAGGTTAAAACCATGAATGGAACTGTGCCTTCACTACAGGGAGCCCTTTTTAGCGAGAGATGCATGTGCCGGGAGTTAATGTGAGCTTTGCCCTTCCACTGGGTGACCAAAATTTACTATTCAGACTTAATTGAGAGAATAATGCGCACAGAAATTGACAAAAGATTTTAACCCGGTACATGCACTTGGAGAAAATGTGCCGTGATATTTCAAACATGGAAGTCATGCTGCAGTCGTGCGGAATGGACACGTGGGGTAATAAAAATCCAGGGCATCTTTGAGCCTGCACAATAAAACTAGGAAATATTTAGAAATTAAAACAGGAATTAATCTTAATAGGGCGGGCAAAGGGGAACAGGAGAACGAATCAGAATTCTCTGCAGCGAGTGAGGCCGAGTAGCTGTAAAGGTGTGTTATACGGTGTTGCATTTTTTATCTGTGGCAAAAGGCCGGGGTCAAACAACACTGCCCTCTGCATGGCGGCTCTCCAGACCAGTTTTCTTTACGGGACTTCCACAAGTATGCCTGCGAGAAAATTGTAGAGATAAAGTGCATTTGTTGGCGCAGCACTTCAAAGAGCCGGAGTATGTCTCAGTGAGCAATGGCAGAGAGGCATGATCCATGCCTTTGATCATCCCTAGCTTTCTGATCATTAAAATATTGGATTAATAATTGATTAAAAACACCAGGGCTTATTGTGTTGCGCCTCAGAATCCCAATTTATTTCAACCTTGAAATCGCCTTTTCCTTTAAACAAATAAATATATAAGTACATCTCTCAGATAGCTTAGGTAAGTACCTGCAGTGAGAAACTGTACTGTCCAGTATGAGATTGGATGATATAGCGCCTTAAAATATCAATTTAAAATGTAACTAAAGACAAATGACAAAGGTTTGCACCCTTGTTCATTAACACGATTGCACCCAGTTACATATTACATTTTACATTTCTCTCCTACTTATTACTGGAATGGAATACAGGCCCTAAATATATTCATTCTTTCTTAATAATTCTGTGAGTGAAATCTCATTCATATAAACTTCATTCCTTCAGTTTGGTGTTCTGGCTGCACATGAATAAACATGGGAAGTGTGCTCGTTTAGTAAGCCATATGTCTGAGGTGTTTTAAGTACCGGAGGCTTGCGGCACAGTGCTGTTGTTTAAGATGTCCTTGCCGGGGTCACAGCCCTCTTGTGATGTCTGTGATGAGACGGAAACATTCACTTTGGGCTCTCAATCCTCAATGGACTACTTGTTTAGCGTTGTCCTTCAACCGCTCTCTATCTGGAACCTGTCTCAGCGGATCTGCCGTGTTGAGGTGCTATTACAAGCTAATTTCAGACCCACCACCAGGCTGCAACTGCACTGTTGATAGTTGGACTAAGCTTAAACCCCAGGGACATCAAATCCCAGCTCTGATTCCAAGCTTATGTGTCTATAAAACCAAACACTTTGGCCAAAAAAGGAGATCTGTATGCATCCCAAAGCACCTGTGAATGTAAGACGAAACCTACAATAAGCAGAACATCCTTCATCTGCGCTCACCCTGTGCTGCCTGTTCTTAAAGAATGATGCTTCACAGTGGTCACCCATCCCACAAAGCAGAAATATATTGCTTGTTTGCAGCCAAGCTCATGCCTCAGTGAAGACAAAAAGCTCTTCTTTTTGCCCTCAGGAATGAACGAGTAGAAGATGGAAGGCAGCGATTATTGGGAAAGACATATTTCCATATCGATCCGATCAAATACAGATGGCTGGCAAAATCTAGTTAGATCACCGTATATATTTGCGTCACATATCATTGGGAATCACATAAAAACATCACATCTGTGCTGAACCTTAAAAGACTTTAAAATCCCATAATGCCATCTGTCATTAGTGCAGTTTTGAAACAGAACAAGATACCTTTTTTAACAACCAAAGTCAGGGGTCTTTAATCCTGTTGTGGAAGGCCACTGCCTTGCAACGTATAGCTAAAATGCTAATCAAACACCTGCACTGTGAATATGCTTACTATATACCAAGCCAACAGGGAACGTTCTCAGAACGTTCTCTAAAAGGTCTGTAAAAATACAGAAAAAAAGTTATCAAAAATATTTTTACAGTAATGTTAGTAGAACTTTTTAAACTTATAAATTATACATCAAAAACACTATTCTTGGGTCATTACTGGATCGATTTAGAAATGTTACAGAATTTAAAAAAAGTTTGAATAATGTTCTTAAAACCAAGCAATAGCGTTAATACATCTAAACATTTTGAACGTTTCTAGAACATTCAAACATTTTTAACATTTTTGTTCCTTAATGGAAACAGTAGGTAAACGTTCGTACAACCTAAGATTGTAAGCTGAGTAATACACATAAATTGTGGCACGCATATTTCAGTTATCACAAATTTTGTGGGTGTGTGCAAATGCTACCTTATATGCATACTTTTTTTTAAAACAACAGAGACTGCACGCGAAATTAAAGTGCTATCTGTGGACACGATCCAAACTTATTGACCCCACCCTGAATGTTTGTCATTCTCATACTGCTCTTATGTTCATTTTCCATTGTCGTCAGTTCACGAGTCTGAACAGCGGTGATATCTGACGGTGTTATTCTGCCACATCCAGCGCTTCAGATAGCTGCTCTTATGACTGGGGGCTCTTTGGCAGGAAGTGGCATGTTATGTGCTAAAACAGTGACAGGACGGTCAAGCACAAGCTGTCGTAGGACCTCAGCCGTGCAGAACTGTCTGGCAGGCCTTGGACCTCCACCTTGCCTGTTAAGTGGAGGTGAAAAGACCACGTGACCTGCCATCAGACGGTTGCCCGGAGAGCCTTGTTTATGTGCCTTTATTTGGTGAAATACAGCACAGCTTTCAATGTGTAATATCTCACCGCACCTTGTTCCACTGAGACATGTGCACAACCACCCACGTGCAGACATGTATAGCTGAAGCATATGCACACCTCTAAACATAGCAACATCATAAACAGTAATTGTAGAGTGATGGGAGCGAGGGCGACTGGGTGTGTGTGTGTGTGTGGAGGGGTGACACTCTGTATCACATGACAATTTCTCCTTCAGATGCAATTATGTGGAAACCATCTGAAGAGGAAGTTCAGGCATTTTTTCAATCCCAGCATTCTCATCGCTCTCTGTCTTGATTTGCTTGTGATTTATTTGCAAAAAAGCAATTCAGTGTCATGTTCAACAGAGATTGCTAAATAATTGCTTGACTTGATCACTAACTGCTGTTGACATACATGTCCCTTACAGAGTGAGATGTTTCACCTTCATCTCATCTATCAGCAGATAGTTTTAACGGATAAAAAGACCGGGGCTAGCTGTCACAAGGGGAAGTTGTCACAAGTGCTTTTTCTCAATAACTATAAAGTTTGGAATCACAGTTCAACTACACAAATGTTTGTTTTGTAAGTTGGTCTCAAACACAAAATAACATTCAAAATAATAGTCCTAAATTATATCAATTTTGTGTATTGTATTCTCCAAATTCCTATACATGCTTATACATTCTTAGAATGTTCTCTAAACGTTCCCTCACAGTTCTCTCAAAGTTCTCAAAAAAACATTCTTGCAGTGATGTTAGTAGAACTTTTTAACATTATACGTCATATATCAAAGGCGTTATTCTTACTTAGTTAGTGAAACATTTTTAAAACGTTATTTATAACTTGTTCCTAGAACTTTCAACTTTTCTTTTTACCTAACAGAAATGTTAGGGTAACATTCTTACAACCTAAAATTGTTAGCTGTGTGTTAGCTGGGGCCAAACAAATGGACACAGTACACATTACCCTTTTACTCATTAAGGGTTATGAATATAATTAATGTCAATTTTAACTTAAGATTTAACTGCACTCTTAAGATATATATAGTACCAAGTAGTTGCATGTGCTTTATAGGTTGTAATTTTCTCATTTAATTTGATTATTTATTAATCTGCTGCTTAATAAAACAGATTAATGTTGTGTTTCTACTTACATTTAAGCTGCTTTATTGGGTTGTTTCTCATGACTCTTTTACTCCTTAACTTGGCTAAAAATACAATAATAGGCCGTTTAATAGCACATCCCAAATGTGACGACTTAACCCATATAGTACGACAACTGTTTAGTATCAAAAATAAACGTACACTAAGACATATTCACTGGGGTGAATTAAAAAGAAATGTGACAACTAGCCCCAGTCTTCTCTGTATCATTCCCTATTGTGTTTAAGACTGTTTTGTTCACACTTTTAAAGGTCAGTTCAGTTTTGCTAAGTGTGTTTTGGCACACGGCCACTGCAGATTTCACTTCCTCTACGGGAAAATTGTGCGTAAGGTGCAGAATTATCAATCCTGCGCCGCTCGTTAATGTCTGAGGCAGCAGGAGTTTAAAGTGGAAGTATTCATGTGATTAATAACACTTTTGCTTGTTTCGGGACTGTGAGCAAAGCTGCACATATTTACAGCTAGCATCTGTTCCACACCACTCGCTTTGTCTGGCGGGCAAACGCTTTAAAGTCACGTATTAGAAGATCAGCAAACCCTCGGACTGGATTTCGGCACCTTCGTTTGGTTTTAACCCCCAAAGCGTGAGCCCATCCATCTCAGTAGATTAGCTAAGAACATGCTAGTGTGGCTCGATACGTCGTCACGCGATCGTAGCTCGATACATTGCCACCTCAGAGTGACGCCTCTATCTGTGTTCCAGTGGATTCTCGCTTAGCACACGCGGCCCTGTTGCTTTTTTCATCAACTTATTACTATTAAGTGGTCCTTATTTCCCTGAACAATTCCTACCCTACTCACTCTTAAAGGCCTGTATTGATCCTCGTGGTACACACCATCCCCTCCTGATTTCATTAGGCCCGGTGCTGTTAATTACTCCACACTCTAACCTTTCAGTGTTTCATTTGGACCGACAAATTGGGTGAATTAAAAAGGAGCCTAAAAAACAGCAAAACGCCTGACGGTGTGGATCCACGAACTGGTATGTCAAATTCCCAAGCGGCGTAATAATTAAAAAAGTTCATCAATGTTCCCTTTGCTCATCACATTATGCAGAGGCTGGGCTCACCGGTAATAGTTCTGGAGGATTCATTTAGGAAATTAGACCAGTTTGATCTGGTTCTTCATCAAGAGAGCAGTCTAAGTCCCCCCCAGAGGTTTCCGCCGGTAAACTGCCACCTTTATTTAGTGAAATAGATGGAAAGCATGTGCAGTAAAATGCACAAAATATTTTACCTGTGAATTTGCTTTTTGCCTTTGCTGAAGCACCACAAAGGAGATCTGGTGACCATCCAGTCGGTTCTTGCTGTTATATGACTATACAATAATAATTTATCGTAATTGGCTTTCGATGCTTGGGAGTGTTAAATGTTCATTTTCGGAGGGGGATGAATTGATTTACTGCTTGATTTAATTATGCTTTCAAATTCAATCAGGTAATTTCACCCAGAATTCAAAGTGAATTGTCTGAAACTGTCTCTAGAATGCAGGTGAAGGACACCTTCAATTACATTGTTGGATCTAACTTAATCATCAAATCATGATTACATTAGTGAGCAGGTACAAGATGAAATGGGATATTTCCATCTAGTTACTCAAGACACAACTTAGTCATACAGTGCACCGCACAAAAACTCTTTCACTCTCAGACGCTGGAAAATTGAAGAACCTGGAGAATGTAGGGAGACATCTGGACGCCGAGGTTAGGGGAGAGTTTTTGCGCCTAAGAGAAAACCCATTTGGAGTCTGAGTCCATGTTTAACTTCCCACTGATCTGCAACTCTGCCCTGTACACTTCCTGAAAATCCCACATCAAGACTAAGGTCAAAACTGCGTCTACATGTGGCCTCACCACGCACCTGGCTTCTGTCACTGCGACTCAATGTGAAACGAGAGAGCAGGAAGGTCGTCCGGACGTGGTGCTTTGATAGAAGGATGATTGGAATAGTAAAGAGCTAATATCTGCATCAACCTTCACTGTTAGCTTCCTCAGCATGACATTTAAATTGTTAATGGTTCGGATTGTTCTTTTATTGAATGACTTGACACTTCCATTCATTTAGAGTGGCAGTGGCATTGTCCGCGACTGATAATGTGAAAAGCTCACTGTATTAGGGCTCATGCTGGAACAAGAGAAGAATCACTTATCACTGTCACTTAAGCTGCGCCTGGCAAACAAGACACCTGATGGTGACACTGATTAATGATGCTGGATAAGTTTGTGAACGCAGCAGGATCCCCACACAGGTTTCATCTGAATCATATTTAAACATATGGGCACCATATGGATCTAAATGTTTCCAAAAATACGATGACCAACCGCTGTGAATCTGCAGGTGTCTTATTTAGCCCTTTTTATTTCCATGTTGCACAAATACAAGCAGTGATTATTATTTAAATGGTTCTGTGTGAGGCAGCAAATTATAACGTTAAAAAACAGAAAAGCCTTTTCTATGCCTTACAATTGCTGATTCAAATGAATGAAACCTAGCAAATTTTGCTCTTTATATTATTTTATAACGCATCTCAGAAATGATCGCTGCATTATTCCTGTTGCGTAAAGACAAAACCCATATCTGTCACACGGCTACACAATTAGCACAACGTGCGAAGACGGCAATTAAAATTCCTTACAAATGTTTAAGTTTAATTGGCACCTTTTCAGAGCGACGGTTTCCACTTATTTCAAATACGAACCTCTCAAGTGTTTATTTACACTTTTGATACACTTAAAGCTATTGACTCGCCTTTGCCTGCTCTAACATTAATAGCAATGGTTATTGATTGTCAGGATTGATTTTAAACCGAGGGAAATAGATGCATACCCATGGTGGACTTAAGTAATTTATACCGAGAGAGAAAGACAGAAAGGGAGATCCTAATAAGCCCAGACTAATTAACTCAATAACAGTTATACATGTGCAGCATTTCAAGCATTCACGGCCCTTTAAAGCATCCGAACAGGTCCGTTCTTATAATTCAAGCTTTTTTTTACAGAATCATAATTGCAGTTGTCAAGCAAACTAGTCTGGAGGCTTTTCAATAGAACAAATGAGGGGCACTCTATCTGAGAATTGTGATTGCACACAGTCTTTACGAAAAACTGTCTGTGTGAATAGCAGGAAGATGAGACTGCAACTCGCAAAGCAGAAAACAGTAAGACAAGGTCATGTGTTTTATCTTCACATAAAATGGAAATAAAGCTACAGTAATAAACAGTAAAAAAAAGGCTTTGCAGTCGAAGGAGGACAAGTTACTAAGGGCAAAAACAGAGAACACAAACCAACACCATGTAAATTTGGGCAGAAGACGATGATGTAAACTACATCAAACCCCTGCAGATGTTGTTGTTTTTAAATCTGTGATTCACCACAAAAGGTGAATCACAAACCTAAACCTACAAGGACCAGGGCGTAAAAAATACTGAAGTGGAAATTTTGCCATAAAAATAGGTGTCTGCAGTCAAATCACTTCATAAAAAGATTCCCACACTGGCCTTTTACTATGGATTTTCCACTGTAGGAACACTAAGCGCATGGTCGGGGTATTACAGACAGTATCTGATATTTGGAAAATGTCCTCTGATGGATGTGCTCGTGTTTTGCTTGCCTGGCACTTGCTTCTGCTGTGTGATGTAGCCACGACTTCGGAGGACATTCTTTTATATCCTTAGAGCTAAGAGGTATCAACATTTTACAGCAGGCAGGAATGTGTCCGCTAAAAAACATCACTGCATCACATGACTCACTGGAACAGAGGAGCAAGACAGTGGGAGGAAGGTGAAATGAAAAAACAAACATACTGTATATGCAATCAGCTCGAACCTGCAACCTAGATTAACATTAGGCACAGATGGCTTCCCGGACGTGACCAAATTGTTTATTTATATGACTAACTAGTTATTATTATGCTGAGGATAAATGATGCAGAATGTGAGCGCCAACAACAGAAACATGTCCACACATAAAACCGCCCTATTTAAAGAGGCCCGTGACTCAAAATATAGTCTACGTCATCAGCAAAGGCAACTGGGGAACCAACCTAATGTAATTTCTATTCCAGACCCCTCACTGTTTTCTGGCTATGGCTATCAAAAGCAACATATGCTGTCACAGTAAACAGAGCTAGAATTCTTTAGAGCTTGGTTCATTCCGAAGCTTGTTTATACTGAGCGTCAAACTGAGTGCTTCAAGACCGGTAAACTACAGCCCCACACGGACCTTTAGAGCACAGTCTTCAAACAAATGTCTTCTTAAGTCCTTATTATCAACCACTCTCACAAACTCTCGGCTGTAAGGGGGATGTTAACAATAGCAAAATCAGGCTCTGGATTGGATGAGCACCATCTAATGAGGTCATCTGGTAGTTATAATGTTTTATTATTCTTTTTTGTCTTTGAACAGCAGGGCTTAATTCTCCTTCCCGAGTTCCAGAGAAAAGTTTTCTGAGCAAATTTAAAATTCCAGTCAGCCCAGCGCTGTCATCGTATTTTTTTTTCCACGGAGCACTTACATCTGCTTAATGATTATCATACCGTCGCGTTTTCCCCCAGCCCTTTCCTAACAAAGATTCCCATCTGTGGACCAGAGCTGGGGATCTCAGGAAATCATAAATTTTGTGTTTTAAAGCAAATGTGCTCATCACTCCAGAAAAAAAATCACCTTTAAATATTCCCTTGTCTCTTCCGTCCGCCACCTCTTGGAAAGGAGCTGGGAACATATTTAAGAATAGTACACAAATTATTGCCAAACTTGACAGTGAGAGTCCTATGAATAATAGCATGAAGACGAGAGGGAGGGAAAAGGTTGAGTGAAGGTGAGAGGCATTAATTTGCTTTTAAGCTTATGGGAGACTCCTGGTGCTTCTTGCGCTTAGCCACCCACCGGAAAGACGCAGCGCGTTTCATAGTGCCTGTGACACAAGATCATTAGCATCTCACCCTACATCAGGAAAATGACTGCCTTCCACGGATGGATCATTATACCATGTAGGGAATACCTTATAACCATAAACATATAGCGCATCTGCAGAAGACGCTCCTGGTGGCTTCTTTATTATTATTCTGGAAGATGAGGATTGGCTTTCTTGTCAAAACAGAAACGGGGTGCATAATGAAACGTGGAACCGTACAAATCACGAATCCAAATGATTGATTAATTGCATGACACTTGGCAGCAGGAGTGCGATAACATTGTCTGAAGACCTCTTATTCGCAGATTAAATACAGAGAAAAAGAGAATTTAGAGCTCAGATACGAGTCACATGATCACCACACACTGTTATTCATTCTTACTGAAATATTTAGCACTTGAGTTTAATGACTTTGATCACTATGAAAGATCAGATACAAATTCTGGCAATGGAACCGGTCTAGTATCTTGATGTGCTATACTTCAATTGCATTTTGACTCAACTCTGTGCCCTTATTCTATGCCCCTCCTTTTGATTGAACTAGTCTGTGCTTTGTTTGTGGTTGAAACTTCATGTGTGTAGTAGTTCCTACAGATGTATGTACATCAATGGCTACAGAGTGCTTTCAAGAGTACAAAAAATAAAGCTCACGCAACACTGATTCATAATTAGGTGGATATGGGTGGCAAAAATCCTTAACGTTGTAATTAAATGAAATTTCTTATTTCTCAATTGAAGGTTTCCATTTCATCCATCTTTCTAAAGTATGTATGCTTCACATTTAGCCCGCCTGCTTCAGAAGGATATTAGGTGATGTCTGAAGTTTTCTCCAGGAGTTCCTTGGAGAGCTATAAGAACAAAGAAACATGAGAGCATTATTAAAAAGCGCAATATATGAACTAAATGACCCCTTGGTGCCTGGCGTCTCCATACAGCAAAATCAGCAAATTACCTCCACCTGAATAACTCGCAATTCTTTCCTAAATTACACAATAATGGTATAAAACCAGATTACCTTTGATGCTTCCATGTCACGCTAAAGGTGCTTGTTGTATCGTGTGACGGGAAATGCAATAACTGAGCAACAGTGAAAAGCAAATAATTTGAATCCTAATGGCTGGTGTTCTGTTCGTATCATATCGCGCTTTCTCCGAGCAGAGCTTTCAAAAAATTAGGAGGTTAAGCTATGTAGTCAAGAGGCTAATGCATGGAAAGAGCCTCTGGACCCCAGCTGAACCAAATCCAGTGCGCACAATGACACCCCATTAACAGCACGGAGGACACCAGGAATGCCTGAATCTGTACGGTGAGCAGATTTCCAGGTGGACAGAAGTCAAACGCCTCAGGCTCCTGAGTACGTGCACTCCAGCACCTCCACTGATTTGACAAATGATTCTATATCAAAGGGCTGCACACAGATTTGACTTAATTGATTGGACAGCATGCAGCGAAATCCCTGATTGGTTTAACTAAGAGAGCAGGAAACGTGCCGTACTTTCAGAACGAGCCGTGCACTTCGTGGTGACAAGGGAGGGAAAAAACATTAGTTCCTGCCTTCTTTTAAGTATGACTGATTGTTATTGAAACGTGTATGAAAAATGGGACAAATTAATCCCGTTCTAATGCAATAAATCATCCAATCCGAGTGGGTTTACAGCTGTAATTCCAGAGGTTAGTATTCCTTTCATCTCTTCATTAGTGAGGTCAACCGCAGCCAGAGGACCTTGTGAGGGGCAAGTCTATAAATGCGACACCCCGTGCACAGACCCCACTTTAATACGGTCGTAAAAAAATCAACATCTCTGCCAATTAAAGAGACACCATATTAACACTGCTTTTGTAATTACTAATTACTGGAGGAGAATGCAGCCAAAAGGACCAACATAAAGGAGAAGGGGACCACAACTGCCTCTCCTTATAAAAAATAGTCCAGCTATGGCAGGCCTATATGACATGTAAATTTAAAAACGTTTACCTGTACTATTCCTAAAGAGCAAACAAACAGCCGATGAGTCAAAACACCTAAAAATATCGCAAATACAGATGCATGTACGCACAACCTGCTGCACAGGCGGGCGCTGAGGGTCCAGCAGCACGGCGTACCTTTTCTCTGTTTGACATGAACATGCTGTGCTTGCAAGTGACAGCCCCAGCACAGCCCTGCACCCAGAGGTCAAAGCTGACCTTTCAGATTGTGAGTTTTTCCAGTTCTGATGCATGTTTGTCTGAAGATGTCCGCCAAAGTGTCCGTGGGCACCACGTTGGGACCACGGTGTGGGTTCGGGCATTTTGCTGCCTGTCTTCCAGCATTACGCCTCCTCTCTCCTGAATGGTATGTTATATGCAAGCTCCTAACAGTAAGCATGCTGCCTTGAGTTGCGCATGGTACAAAGCTTAATTGCTGCATGACTAGCCTGCTGCTGGAATGCTGGAGGGATTTCCATTTATTATCTAGTGTGAATCATTTTTAAGATGTGCTTACTCACCACTGCTTCTTCCACGTTCAAAACAACATTTCTAGCAGGAATGTGGAGGTGCGTGCAAAAGTGCTAATTACAAACCAAGAGCGGTAGAGAGGATATGACATCATACTGGGCCTACTGACACCCCTCCCTCACAGAAATGGATAGCATATACTGTGTACATAAAGTCTTAAGCCACAATTAGATTTCCGCAGTGTTATAAAGCAATGTTATAAAGACCATATATAATTATTTCTTAGAATACAACCAGAAAATACAGGAAATTGAATGCAGTATTAAAAAAACAGATAAATAGTTTCTAGAGGCTAAATTGGCAAGTACTCATTGTGAGCTTTCCATACACTTAAGCAAGAACCAAGCGGTCTTAAACCTAAATGAATTGTAAAACTTATTTCTAATTCTAATCTACTGACTTCAGGACAGTTTCCCCACAAAAAAGTTCAAGATGTGCTTAGCGCCAAATTTTTTAAAATTTTGTGTACATATTTCCTGTATTTTCAGTTTGTATCTTAAAAAACTGAAAAACAAATATGGATGGTCATTAAAACTTTGTTAAAACTAAAAATCTGGTGGTTGCCTAATTCTTTTGCACAGTTTTGTACAATGCGTATGCGTGTGTGTGTGGTTTTTGTACATGTTGTTGGGGTATGTTGGTCACACCGCCGCCTGGATGACGACTCGTGCCAGGGTTCCGCAAGCATCGCGCGCAGGGAGGGAAGGGTCAAATTCTGCTTTCCATCTGCCATCTGCTTTGCGGCCTTAGCGGGGTGCTCCGGCAGTATGGAACCTCAGCATTCAACAGAACTGCTAGGGTTAAGTCAATGCTTTGATGAATGGACTTTAAATACCTGCAGAATATCAGCCAGGGTCGTCCACAGAACCTCCAGAACAGACGTGCCTGTTCTAATGTCAGACAAATGATCACTTCCCTCAAGTCAGGGCCACTTCATCAACGTTAAGCGCAGAGGTGTGCCATCCTTCACGTTCAGATAGGAGATCTGAAATTGGGACTCACTCCACATTCACTATTGACCTATTGTGAATAACAGTGCCTGGAATGAATTACCGCAGAGAGGACAAACGCATAATGTAAGATATTATTGGGGAATTTAACAATGCTCAAGCCTCAGGGACTCTCACAATGTAATGTATGGCCTTTGGAGTACAATTGCTATGGAAACTAGAAGCCCTGGGTGACCAAGTTGCCCACCCACACGGACAGCCGTTAATCATCTTCACTCCAATCCTGGCACAGCAGAATTTGGCCAATGTGTCAAGCAGCAATTATGTATACTTAGTGTTCTCTCCACCCCCCTCTGCTACTCTCTCTCTCTCTCTCTCTCTCTCTTTCTCTTTCTTCTCTTCCTTCATATCTGTTTTATTCCTCTCTTCCCCCTCTTCTATCTATATAATCACTGAGCTTTTAAAAGCTCTCTGTTCATTAGCTCCCTTTCATTGTGAATGCATACAATACCAGCAAAGAAAATACGAGTGGTCTTAGTGCCACACAGTACGCTGTTCCTATTATAGAAATCATATCTAACCATTTAGCCATTATACTTTCATTCTGGGCTGAGTGACACACCAAATTACTCCACTGCTTCATTGCTTTCTTTGCATATTGGTTTGTGCAGATCACAGACGTTAATGGGAAGCGACGAGACAGAGATTATGTTCTGCCGGTCGTGGGAAACTTTAACGGCATCACAAATCGGTGGCATCCCTTCATTACCTCCATCCAGATCAGCTGTTTCAAGGAAAGCTGACAGCAACATGGGAATTGCAACGCACTCCATATTTCAAGGGCAAAACGCACCAGCCCGGGTGGTGGGCAGGTGAGTCCGAGCGCATCAGCAGAGTATAGAAGCTTTTTAATAGAGGTGATCTCGACAGGAGTGAACCATGCGGGCGCGTGTGAAGGACAGGTCAGCAATTAGAGCCCTGATGTGTGCCAAGAAGCCCAGGACAAAGCTGATTGCCTTTTTTTGTGTGTTATACAATGAGAAGCAGTGTGATGTCGCATAATGCGGGGTGACACAAATAGTTTGCAGCTTTCTTGCAGCATCAAGTCACTTCAGATGGCAGACAGTATATTAGAGGTTGCACACTTAATACTGTAGAGTTTGACCACTAGCTGACAGGCTGTCAGCTGTGTCAATGTCTGCCATTCACTAACGTTTTGCGAGGTCTTTACTCTTGACCTGGCCAGTCAACCAGAAAAGGACATGAGCACTTTGGCACATTTGGGGTTAGCGAACCGACAACAGTGTGAGGTTTTCACAATATAACACATTATTGCGCTTCTCACACAGAGGCAAAATTTGACTAAAACTGCTCAAAAGCTGAGGTGCTGTGACTGGCTTTTAAGTACAAAATGCATTTGTCTTTTTGTTCATCTGCACAAAGAATGCCACTGATTCTAGTCGCTGTTTCGGTAAATCCTGAGCCAAAAAGCATGAAATCACAGATAATTCTACATCTTGTAGCAATGGTATGGTTTAATTCAGGGCCTTGTTTCCCAGCAGAGATAAGACACAATAAAGAGGAAATATCTGCTGTCATGCCTTCTTGCTCTGCTACATGGCAGTGTCAAGAAAAAATTATGTTGTGGTATTTATAGGTATACAAAAAAACAAAGCATTATTCACAGAATAAGATAATGTCTCTCAGAAAAATCTCCATAGATACAAGAGTACCAATTATGTCTTATTTAAAACTGTGGTAGTGAACTGGTTTGCTTCGGTACCAATTACATGTTAGGCATTAAACAATGAACTGCATGTATTTAAATTATTTATCATGCTAACATAATCAAAATGTGATTAAAGTTAAAGATTTATTACATTTACATATATGCAGATGCTTTAATCCAAAGTGACTTACAGTGCATTTAAGCTATACTTTTTTTGGTGTGTGTTCCCTGGATATCGAATCAGAACAACTCATTTACAAATATTTATTAATATTTTTATACCTGAAAATTCTAAACAATATGCAAAATTTACATTTAATTACATTAATTAGTTCTTGTTTTTGTGTTCCTTTAGCTTGTACTTATTAAATTGTATACCTTGAATACACTGAAAGTCATTTGGGGTAAAAGCATCTGCCAAATGCATAAATGTAATAATTGTCTTTTTTTTTGCATCGCATAGCTTTGTACATGCTTTTTAGAATGAGGCCATGTCACACAACCTGTCCATGTTGGCATCAGACTAATTTGGCTAATTTCAGTGACAGATGAATTTGTGCGAACATAATGCAGCACACAGCCTATGATGGCAAAAATGGAAGAATTTTCAACTCCCTTTTAAGAGTTGATAAGTCAGATTATTTATTTTCCTGTTCTAACTATGCACAATTACATGGTTAGTTGAATTAGTTGAATCTGCATTTATCGTTGTTTTTCCCGCTGACTGCCACCCAATCAGAACAGACCTGCAAACTATTTTTAGGCTGCAGCCCACCAATTGAGAAGCACTGATTAACTGACACATGCAGAATGACAATACAATTGAAAATGCAATACAATGATACAATTCTTTTAATGCAAAGAAAGGTAGTGACCTACCTTATGAGGGCAGGTGGCTGGGACAACAGGGAACATTTTATCTGGGGTCTGGCTCTGGTTCTAGAAGAGAAATACATCACTCGGTTAGTTATTTTAGTTCAAAAGAAACTGTTGAATTCACACATTGTTTCTATAAATTGAAGCGTTTTGTAATAAAGGGGAACAAAGTGACCTATTACGTACACTTATTCTGAAGACATGGAAGAGCCAATTGACTGAATAAAGGTTAAGGTCATCAATCTGCATTGAAACACCAGCCAGGTTGTAAGAACGTTTTCCTAATGTTTCCATTAGATAACATCAAGAGTACATTGTTGGCTAACAAAGTAGTAACATTAAAAATATTATTTTGAATGTTCTAGAAACATTTAAAAGGTCCATTTTATGTCCAGACATTGTTTTAACGCTATTGGTTAGTTATAAGAACATCACTCAAACAATTTTAAAATGTTCCACTAACAACTTAAGAATAACGTTTTGATACATAATATATATCATTTATTTTGGTTTACTACCATTACTGTAAGAAAGCTTTGAGAGAATGTTTATAGAACATTAGCCAACGTTCTGAAAACATTCCCTATTGCATGCTCCCCATGCAGCTCTATTCCTGCGTCCACCCCATTCGCAACACACGCATAGCACAAACTTCATAACATATGCACCGGCTCTCAAACAGAATTTCATTAGCCAATTACCATATTGTAAATATGGCGCTACATCAGACCGATACAAGAAAACCAACACTAAAAAGGTTGCACGCAGGTAAGTCAACAAGGCAACAACAGATGGTCCTGCTGTTTGCGATTATGCATGATGCAAGGCCTCTGCACGCTGACAAAGGTAACACAGGGGGAAATGACCATCTTGAAGTGACCTCGCATACATATGAGGAAAAGTAACCAGTCGTGCCTGCTCAACAGGGCGACAAACTTCTCTTACTAATACTTCAGGGATGCTCGGCTGATTCCAAGCAGGTGCTGCCAGTCATTCGTATCTAGTTATCTTCTTTTTGTAGGACTAATGCTCTCTGACACTATTAATGGCTTCCTTATGGTATCACCAAGAGAGATGAAACATTGAGCGGTCCAGACTTCAACATCTATATTTCATCAGCACTTAGAGGAGTCAGCATTGCCTGCGTGCTAACCTTACTTCACACTAGCTGTCTGGTAAAAGACAAACACTGCGTGGTCAGCCCTAGGCGTTGGAGATAATAGAAAGTGGTTTTGTGCCGCTTCTGTAAAGACAAGGCGCTGCAGAGGCATGGTGGGCTGAATAATCTTACCTTGGGTTCAAAACGCATAACTGCTTTTTAATCGCAAGCAGCTTCATTTAAAATACACAGATAACGAAACAAATAAATACAAAATGCATAAAATATTTATAAAATAATAATTTCCATGCTATTTGGTTCTATTAGTGATTGTGTTAAAATGATCCACTATTACTAAGGATGTGCCTTCATCAGCTGTCTACACAGCACACAGGGAACATTCTAAGTATATATATATATATATATATATATATATATATATATATATATATATATATATATATATATATATATATATATATATGTATATTATATTATATATATATATATATATATATATATATATATATATATATATATATATATAATATTACTTTGACGCAAGACTCGTTGTCTTAGTGGGTTAAAAGACTATTAAAAAACTTACCTCTCTTATTAAAGAGTGTAATGACCCTCCAAACGCCTGCAGTTAGCGGGTGTTAGTTAGCGGGTGTTTAAAGTGAAGCTGTACGCATCCCTCTTCTGGTTCAATCGGTCTCACTCGCGTCGTTTTTGCTTCGCTTTGAAGTGAATCGCGACTCGATGTGAACCGAGACCTGTTTTATATCTATTTAAAGGGATAGTTCGCCCAAACATGTTCATCTGCCATCATCCTCTACTCATGTCCTTCTAAACTTTCATTCTTCTGTGGAAGAGACCAAATGAAATATACACATTCAAAAGCAAATGTTATTTATTAATATAATTAATATCAAGAACCCAGAAATATGCTCTCAAAAATAAGTTTTGTATATGCAATATGGCTTCACAGAAAAGCAGATGTTCATTTTTACATCTTTTACAGTCTTTGGACTGTTAGTAGGAAATATAAATATAGCGCTCCAAACATTCTTTGGCATTAGCTGTAATGAAAAGTGATTTTGTATGAACGAGACCAACAGCAGACGTGTGGCCCACAATGAGATCCAATCATCAAGTCAGCCTGGATTACATGAAGAGATAAAACTGAGACCGAGGTTTGGAACAACCTGCCTGCGGAGCTGCTTTAAAACCTGCGCGCAGGCATGCCAAGAACAAAGCGCTGTCTTATACACAAACACAGGTCAAGTCAAATATTGACTTGATTTAGTAAAAAGAAGAAAATGGATTAAGAAATGCATTGTTTCCATCCTCAGCATTTTTCACAAGTTCCTATCACTATTTACTGGACTATTCCAGGTAGGTTTCCAGGTCCCAAATGGACTCAGCGATAGTAAGATACGATCTTTGTTTTCATACAAAACTCAAACTTGATTTTTACAGTAAATGGCAAAACAGAACAATTTTTTAATATCTATCATTTTCTACTATACTGTATGTTGATATACATCGATATATATCAATAGCAATATATATAGCAAAAAGATACAAACATCTTAAAAACAATTTTTCATTTTGTGAGGCATTTAAATGTAAGACCTCAGCACAGTACTGTAATTAGGACAAATGATTCTACAGGTACTAAACGAATCATTAATGAAATCATTAAGGAACCAGAACCGTAAAGTGGAATCTGATCCAGAATCATTAAATTCCTCACGATTCCCATCCTTAATCTCACCTATTCAGTTTTTGCGCAGTTGACCAATTACGGAATTGTTCCTCAACCCGTTTTTAGTTGTGGAGAGTGTTTCCTTTAATGAGCTTGTTTTAAACAATACATGATATTGTAACCTGAGCAGCCCTGGCACAGGAAGTCAAGTAGGGAGAGTAATAAAGCACACGTTTTCCTGGTTGCAAGGGCAGCTCAGAGGACATGTTTATTCAGGAGAGTCGCTGTCAGCATCGTTCGCTTTGACCTGCGTCTGCTCTACTTTGGTAAATCGAAACATCTGTTTAGTTCTCCATTAGGAAAACTATGATTTGAACTCCATTTTGCCACATGATTTTTTAAGCTCTGTGTTTTCTTTAGCGTGTTAATTGCTGACAAACCGAGCAGCAGCGGTCCTCACCACTGACACGAGTAATGAAACGAAAACACAGAGAGGAAGAGAACGAAATCTCTCCGGAAAAAAATGTGTTTGTTTTAATGCTTTATTTCCTGTTTAATGTTTTGCTCGACCATGCTTAATTATTTAATATGACAGGTATGGTGTGTGGAGTGTATTAACTTGTCCTGCATGTTTAAATAATATATGATCCCATTAAAATCTGACACAACCGACAGACGCACATGAGCCATTGGGGCTTTATTCATCTGCAGGTACTCGGCACATTATCAGGCAGTGTTGACCCAGCTTCTCGATGGAATGCCCTTTCTGTAATGTGCAGCGAAATTATATGTTGCGCTGAAAGTCGAAGCTATGCAAATTCTCCATAACTACCCTGGTAAAAAGCAGATGACTTGTGTCATATGAATGGTCTCCGGTTATTTTGGAGAGCGGTTAACTCTCAAAAATAAGTGCGGATGGAAGAAATGATTTTCAAATAGTCATCTTTAAAAGAATCCTTTATTGGTATCTTCCATCTTTCTAAGCTCGCTCCATTATTCATGCAGCGCCGGTAAACTTGCGAAAACGAAATGTGATTTTGTCAAGGTTGTGAAGTGCAGTCAAATAAACATGATGGAAAATGCCACGTCGAAGGCAAATTTATTATCTCTTCTTATTACGCGTTACATCTCTGCTTCACGCTACAGAGACAAATTAGTTTTTATCGCGATGCCAAATTGCTAATATTAAACCTCTCCGCTGTTCCTCCCGAAAAACAAGGCGCAGAAGTGATTTCTTCACTTGGCTGCAGAATTTTTTCCTCTCGAAATGGTAGCGGAGAGAGAACGAGAGCGAGCGGTAGGCTGCAAAGAGCAGTAATCTCCTTGCCAGGAGTGTTGAGGCTGACTGACGCTCAATGTGCCATCAGTATAAAGGGGAGCTCTTTGAAATGACTGCCTCCCACAAGTGCATCAAGACACTGTGGCTTCTCGCGCCTGGTGTGCTCATTTGCTAAGCAGTGTGAAGCCCCTTCTTTTAGACCGGCCTTGAGTGGTGCGAGAAGTCTCAATTAGACCTTTTGTAATAAGATAGAGTTAGAGACAGGTAAGCTGGACCGGCGCATTGAAAACAAGGTCGTTGGGAGAATGTAAGGACTGCCAAAACAAGGAGCACAGCAGGTATTCGCAGATGTAGCACTGCATTTCTTGGTGTAATAAAACATAATACCTGTTTTGCTCAAAAGTACATGATGCTCTGGGCTATGTAATAGGTAAAATCTAATTTGGAATTATATATTTTTTATTTATGGTTGCCAACAAGGATGAACCAAAATTTGTCACGTGCAACTAGGTAGGGAACTATGGTCGTGCGAATGCTTTTCTATCTCTCTCTCACTCACACGCACACACAGAAACAGCTGTATCCTTAGGCCATAATGAGCTTGCTATGTGTTTTAAAAGGATTAGCTGCATTAAAAATCACATTTCATTCACTGGCTGAGCAAAACAAAGCAGTTCATAGCAAACATGTTCATTTATTACTGCTTTGCAGGGGTTTAAATGCAACGCATGAATATTTCATCGCAGCTAATCTAATCTCGTCGCGCATGTGCGTGCATTTATTATGAAATCTAAAGAAAATGACAGAGATACAATGTGCACTGTACACACAACTTTGCTGACAAATGAGCTAATCAATTTCTTCTGCTGTACTAATGCTTTCTATTTGATAAGCACGCTATATTGATGAGACTGGCAGCACAGTTCGTATAAGAAGCCACAAATAATTCTGTTTCTCTTTGTGCCAGTCCTCATGAGATAAAAAGCCCCAGGCTGTGAATTGGCAGGAGCAAGCACCAGAGTACTTTTCACCCTAAAAGCAATCTTTAAGAGAGGGTCTGACGTCGTCAAATTAACTTGTCTTCTCCGATACACACCAGGTGGAGAAGACTCACCGCGCTCTGAGACGACTCCCATTTAAACTCACAAACAAGAGCACTATTCACCCAAGGCAAAATAAGGCACAGGCCTTTTATTTGGCAGCCTGGCACAGTGAGACTGCGTTGGCCCAGTAACATTCTCCTCACACACTGGGAGACTTTGTACTTGTTACTTCCTGGCTGACACTCAAGAGTGCTGAACGTTAAATAAATTGCACACCCATCACATGCTCTTGATTTTGTTGTCTCCATTTATGACACCTTTGTTGTTGTTGTTGTAAAAAAACAAAAAAGCCAAGAAACCCAAGACACCAAAACAAGGACGCTTGCATTTCTCTCCGCGGTATTAAAAAGGGGTCTGTATTTCAAGCATTATCAGATGTTTTTGATCATGTGACTTCCATGTTTTTGATCTTGCTGCTCACACACACACACACACACAGTCCTCTCCCTGGATCTTAGCAGCACATAATGTGAGAACAGAGTGATGACAGTAAAATGCAGAAGACTGCAGCAGGCCTAGAAACAGCCTAGTTTACAAGGAAACAGTCACATTAGCAGGTTAGCGCCCGTTGCAGTTGTTAGATGTCCTGACTCTCATGCTGTAATATTTATTCATGCGGCGTGCATGTCTTTTAGAACGTGTTGTGTAACTTTTTCTGTTTTCGTGGGGGTTTTCTTCCTGGTTTTATTTTAGACATCCCTTATTTCCAAAAGAGTAATGGAACAGGGTTTCCGATGTGAGGCAGGGGCTCTCCACACACACAACAGTAGATCTGCCTCAAAGTCCCCCCGGCACTGCTATCAAAGTGCTTCTTCACAGTTGATCATTAGCAATTTAAGAGCCTTAGGCAACTCTTAGCCCTCAAACTGAGCAGTATAATTTAGAGGCTGCCATGGCCATACAATCTAAGAACTGTACTGTACATTTGTCATATTCACTGCTTTCACCCCCCCTTCTCTAAAAGAAAAAAAGGAAATTTCAGCGTGACTGATACGGGGCTTGAATTCAATAACAGCAAGGCAAAGTGTCATGAGTTTTTGCTAACATATCCAGAGGAAAAAGTCTTTCGTTGTTCTCTAGGATCGTTTTCAAGTAAGTCCTCTGCCAGATAAAATCCACTGCAACTCAAAACAATTATTTTGATGTGGCTTCGAGCGACGGAGGCTTTCAATTTGAGTGGTCCACCTGAAATCATGATAAGGCGTGGTTTTGGGCACAAGCCATCAAAGAGGGACTGAATATCATTTTAATGGCAAAAAAACCTACCAGGCAGTCAAAGTACCCACCTGCCATATTCTGAAATACGTCCTGTCTTTCATATCCACTCAAATTCATAGATTCACATAAATTGGGTGGCTATACTGTTGCTTATATATATATAAATATATATATATATATATATATATTATATACACAGTTTAAACAGTCTCCATCTCTCTATCTCTCTCTGTCTCATATATATGTGTGTGTGTGTGTGTGTGAAAATATACCAACACAAAACACACCTACAAAGTTAACTAGATTTCAGTTTTATGAAGGACATACTAGTGCTTGCAATGTAGCAGATGAATAGTTTTGACTGTATTGTTGAGCTTTGAGGTAAGCTCAAGTTGTAGGTAAAATAGGTAAATAAACTCGCTTTAGACTTGGTTTGCCATTATCAAGACACTCAGAAGTAATTGCAGTACTCTCTTAGGAGTGCAATGAATGGAGAGAAGAACAGACCAATCACAAGTCTTATATGCAAATATCATGATAATGATGATCATCAAGATGTCATCACTGTCAGTTTTAATTGTTATCGTGATCCAATGGGAGGGTTTTCAAATTCAGATTAATCTATCTAGACTTATTTTTGATTTCTTGTAATGTATAAAGTTCACAAAATACAGCAAAATAAGATAGCACACCTAAGACTAAAACAGTCTACAAACAATTTAAACTGGGTCTGTACATTAAGAGGTTTCAGCTGAATTAATTGCACAAATGTGTGGAGAAGAACGAAAACAGATGATGTTTGAGAAACATCAATACAGTGCTGCCTTTCAAGCCCTGTAATGATTTCACAGCAAAGACAAATGCACATCTTCAGCCGTCGCTGTCTGACACTCTATCATGAGACTTCAGGCTCGATATTAATTTATTAACATCAAAGCAAATCATTTTAGTTTTAATCCCCTTATACCTCCCAGAGTTCAACTGCTACACGCTAATCAAAAGTCACATGTTCTGCCCTGTACTGCTGTGTGAGGAAGAGTTTAATCATCACAGGAACCCATCCCCAAACTTTCCGAAACAGTGGGCAGATACAAGCACAAAATGAACAGGAGATAATAACAGAAATGTTAAGAGCTCTTGAGGTACGGTAGAACATACTGTAGCTTTAACACCCGGTTAACAATGCTTGATGCACTGTTTTATTGAGGATTACAGCTTTTCGGTGACTGAGGATTTAGCGGTGCTTGCTCTAAAGATCTGACTACGTTTGATGTACGACCACACAACCGGAAATTCAAGGATACTCTGTTGAACACAATATTTCAGAGAACTCATCTGTGTACTTCCCGTACATCCTGAAATCAGCCACTTCAGATCTGAGGTGCACCTGGCATTAATACTTGTAGAGCCACTCCAGCTGCAATTATAGATTACAGTTATATAAAATGCATTTTTATGTTTGTTCAATTCAATTTTGCTTTGTTCTGCTGTTCTACATTATGGGCACTGAGGTAGGTTTTAATATTTAAAAAAAACAGAAACAGTACTTTATTATTGAAAACAAAATTCTGAATCTGTATATCATGAATAAAAAAACCTATAAACACAAGGTCTAAATGCACCACCCTGCCCAAATCCCTAAGAAACTGTTTTCTATTCAAAACAAAAGCATTCCAAGCATGTTTTTAATGTTAAAACTCACATAGTAAAAGTAAACCTCGTTCTTATTATGCATAAACACACTGTACTACGATCACATGCATGTTCGAGCCCTGCGGATGTTTGATTTGTGGCTGTGTGTGCAGCTTGTCTAAACTTAGTTCGGATTGCCAATTTGGTGTGGTGTGTTCTCGGAGCGTTTCTTGGCACGTGCTCGGTGGTGTCTCAGACCAATTTGTCATTCCAAGCCGGCTTTGTGTGTTGCCAGCAGTGAGACCACGGTCGTGCGCAACTCTGATCCCGGCAGTCACCAAGGGACGCGGCCAAGTGTTCCACACACTCAACTCTGGGACAAATAAAGGATTCTGCCTGCTGATCCTTGTCTCTGAGGAAGAGGAACAGAAGAACCAGATTTGCCTAACTTCTCCTTTGCTCCAGAAAAGAGCTCATCCACCCGAATGTGTGTGACAAGATACAGCTCTCTCTGAATGGTGCTTGGTCTCCTCTGTGATTCAGTGGCTCATTTCTGAAAATGTTAACTGGTATTTGGTCACACTGCATAATTCATGGGCTTTTGGAGGTTCATGAAGAAAACAATAGTCTACTTTTGCCTCAAACAAATATTTTGATTCTGGGATAAAATGTGACACACAAGAGCATGCTTGACCCAGCTTTAGCGTGCGGCCCTGTTAACTTGTCTTTAGAGCAAGTTATGATGGCCTTATGTTTTGTTTTATCAAAAGCTTAATATGAGCACTCCAAACACTTAGAAGCTTATTTTTGCTCTTCTTTCTTTTTTTTTTTGTTGTTTTGAGGCTAAGTGGTTTATGAACATTGTTTGGTTGACTCATCTGTTACTTAAACCAGTCATTGAAGTCTGGCTAATAAGATTGAGAAAAAAATCACAGCCAAATGTATGTCGAATTCAAATGGATGAAAACGGAGGATTTTAGAAGCAAACTGATACTTACTGGCACTTTAATTCTGTGTTTTTTCCTCTTCGTGTGAATTCTTGTTTTTCCCTTGCTCTCATTTATCGGCTACAAAGCTCCATATTGTATAAAGACGTAGCCATACGATCAAATGTTGGCAGTCTGACGTGTCTAAATACAGTCATTGTGTGACATTTAACACCACTGTGGGCCAGATTAGGACACGAGATGTCTGAAAAATTCAATTCTGGAACAAAAGAGAAGTCAAAATTCGAGGTGAAATTGGTAACCTCATATGCAAATTGCAGCCTGTTAACACAATTGCAGAGCAGTCAGATGTAGATGTGAAATTGTGATCTTTATGCTCAGAAACATGAGTTACAGATCTCACGGCCTCAGGCTGTTAGTGGCCATGCAGTTCATCAAGGGTGAATAAAAAGGCCCATATTTTCTCCCACAGTGAATACAGTACATTGCACAAGGCGTTTTGTTAGGTGAACTTAGAAAAGTATAAAATGTCAATAAACTGTTTGTAGTCAAAAAAAAGATTTTATATAATGTACTATTATAAGGCTAAATCAATCTGACTACATTAGGTTACCAACAAAATAAGTTGTAAGAGTTAAATTAGGTACAAATAAATCCTTACAGTAATAATGACTTTTTAAATTTTTTCCACACATCTATAAATTGCAATTTTTCATATTTATATTTTACATTTTTACATTTATGAATTTGGCAGATGCTTTATCAAAAGTGACTTACAGAACATTCCTGGTATACATTCCATCAGTATGTGTGTTCCCTGGGGATTGAACCCAAAACCTTTGCGCTGCTAACACAATACTCTACCAGCTGAGCTACAGGAACTCATATAGCAGCAGTCAACCAATGCTGGATCCTTTGACCTAAATATCAAGATGTGTTAAAGAACATGTTGATATTTCTGCATGAGAGCCCTGCTCTGTTCAACTAAATGATTTTAAATAGGATTTTAAATTTAAAAATGATTTTAAATTCCTAATATTCCACGTCTATTGGAATTACATGAAATAGCCCAAGATGTTTCTAGTAACATATTACAAATATTATATTTGCACCCCCTACTCCCACCCGCCATACTCATTTCTTTCTCATTTCCTTTTTATGTCCACACAAAACAGAATTATCTGAGCGTCTGTTGTGCTGTGGCGTGGGCTCTGAGGACAGCACCAAACGGACGGCGGCGACTGCGTGCAGCACAAAGGTAATGCGTGAAATGTGCAGAGGCTGGCAGCCTGTAGCTCTGTGGATTACAGCACCCTCCAGCACTAATAAAGAGGCTGTTCTGGAAGACAATGTCACGTCGTCTCCATTTACTGTTATGTCCTTCATGATGATTAAACCAATTCGAGCAGCATGTTCTTCTTAATCCTACTGCTCCACTCTGGGCTATCAAATCACGGCCCGTGCTCGCTTAGAAACAGTGCTTTGAACGCTTACACACGTTGGTGCTTTCAACACATGCTCGGGTTTGCAAACAAGAGCCGGTCAGCCTGCTGTAACAGGTGCCGCACTTGTTCTAACCACTGCAATCGTGTGGCAGTGAGCTAATAGGTTTAGATCAGGATAAGAGCAGGCTTGTGGGCTTCGGTTTTCCATACAACACAATGGATCAAATCAGGTGGCCGTGCTATCAAAGGTCAATGGTGGCCAGGGGCGTGAATGCAGTCTGTGTGTTACCAGTCAAACCCTTGACATGGTTCGGAGCAAGTTGTTATATTGACTCATGTTAACAATTTAAAATGTCAAATATTGCTAAAGGAGAAAAAAGGTTAATTGTTAACCGAGCCCCTAGTCTATACTAACCTACATTAAAAATGTATTTAATATTGGTAGATGCGCATCTGATCTTACACTACTGTACTCAAACCAAGCATGTGCCAACCAAAAACCGTGTATATTCATATATAACACACCAGCGACAGCAATATAACCCTGTATCCCGTACTCAATTTTCAATCATTGTTTTTGCGAATGCATTTGCTTTCTGATCTCTCTACAGCTTGAGTGTTCCAGAACAGCGGAATCCTGTGTATTATGTTTAATGATGAAACATTGTTTCCATAAATCCCACCTCCCAAACAGGACATGCAGCAATAAACCCGAACGCCCTCCTCACCACACGCCCTTGTTGTTTTTCTTGATTATTACAAAAGAACAATAGAGACTATGTATTAACAACATGTTGAGATTTATTTGTCTTTGGCTGCTCCACTCAGTGATAGACACAAATCCTTAATCCACCCCCAAGATAATAACTATGTAATCCTCATTCCCAGATGGAGCTGTTTCAGAAAAGACAACTAGCGCTAGCCAGCGCCGAGTCTGTCCAAGATCAACAGAGGTGAGCTCATTAAAATACAGAGCAATTTAAACAAAAAAAGAAAAAGGAATACTGGCCATTGCCAAACGTAATGCATAAACAATATTATCATATTTCCCTCCATATGCATAATTGTGGAACAGTGAGAAGCTAACCTGCAGAGCACTTCAGCTTCACCCCGTCCCCCCGTATGACGACCCACACGCTCTACAGCGGTAATGAGCACGTTCCCTGTATCTCTCCAGCCTGATGAAAGCCGATGTGAGAGGTGCTTGGCTTGATTCATTTGCTTGACATTATTCAACATTGTAATTAAGAGTCTTGCATCAACACTGCATCGCACTGATTGTTTTCTGCATCGTGCCGGCTAATAAAATCTAGTTGATTGTTATGCAAATCCATTTAAATAACGAAGATAATCAAAAGACTAAGAGAGAACGCATCGCAAACGCTAGGAAAGCCAGCATCTCCTGATTCCGCCACTTTGCAGTGAAGTCTATTATAAATACTGTCGGGGAAGTAAATAGTTTTGCCACTCTGCTGATGCAGGGATTCCGGCATCCGCACATGCCTCCTGGTTCGCTCAGAGTGGGCCTGAATGATGGGCTGTCTGTCTTTCTCCTTTATTCACACTCGCTTCCCCACACACATAACGCTGGATGTGAAAGAGAGCCGTTGGCGGGCCAAGACAAGCGTCTCTCTCCCCCTGCGAGGAAACCGCTGCCAACTGCAGGCTCCAGGCCGCACCTCCCACCTTCCATACAAGCAGACTACCCCCGAGCCCTGGGGACTGGCTGAGGAGAGAATGGCGAACAAGCCGTGCCCACCCGTGTGCCATTGTCTACAGGGAGGCCGGCTTGGAGCCCTTGGCTGCGAGTATAGAGTGCTACACTGGAGTGCTCATTATGGCTCTGTGGGGACTGTACTCCAGGGTATCCAGTGTGTAGCTGAGGAGCTCATTATGGAAGGCTGCCTCCGAGCTTTAGCACCTAGAGGCAAGGAGCCCTGAGAAGAGATAGCAAAGAGGAGGGTTGCCAGATTAAACTTAATCAGAACCACCTGTAGCCCGGAGTGCCTCCTCCTCATCCTCGTCATCCTCGCTGGTGTAATTATTACAATCATTTTTATTTCTACCACCAGGCACGGGCCAGAGGCATAATGAGGACGTGTCAATTCTAAACCCCCCCCATCCCCGATGTGGATTTTAAACAGAATGTATAATGCCAATTATGCTTTTAGCATGACATATTCCCTCAGTTCTACTGTTTATAGAGTATTTTATGGAATTTGGCTGGAATACTTCTTTACAATTCGCTCCCACAGTTGACACTTCAAAGAGAAATATTGAGTGACGAATAAATAAATAAGACGTCAACACAACAGTGAATGGAGAGGCACTTCAGCATTGTGAGAACGAATATGATGCAAGAATCAATTAGTGGAAGATAAAATGATGCTGAACTTTTTAACTTCAAAATTTTGATTTATTTCATTATATATGCATTACTTTTCATTTGTTTGTTCGTGAGCACCATGCGATGTGGTTTTTGGATATTGCCAAGGAGAAATTATCATAACTCGTGCATCATTTTATATGTCAACTTTGTTGTGCATGTACAGCATAATTAACCCTTAAATGTTTTAACCGAATCCACAATAAGGATTTTTGAAATTTTATTTTAGATTATTAGAAAAATGAAATGGTTATCGGAAAGGACAAACATTTATTTGCTACAGCCACACAATGCAAATGTGTAATCCAAGTCCCTGGAGAAAACAAGTCGAGTGCTATTTATATAGGATGTCATTTCCATGTCCAAATATAATTTAGCACAACAAAAACTAAATAACTCCCATTCTAAATAAAATGATATTATCATGCATTTATATTACCACAGAGCCCATCAAAAAGTCACACAGCTCTCCTCCTGAGACTGTCATAATTGTTGCACATTAAGACATTGATAGATATATTGAGAAAGTTTCACAGATTTTTTTCCTCTCGCTCTCTCTCCTCAGGTTCTGCACAGGCAGTTTGCAATGTTCAGGTGGGATTAATGAAAACAGTGTGATGTGATTTGCATAACTGAATTGCCTTTGTGATTTCTCCTTCCTTGCACACCTCCCCTTAGGTATTGAAACATTTTGAAACATTCTTTGAAACAAACTGTCAAACGGCTGTCTACTTACAAGGAATACAAAGAGCTTGCTGTGCAACAGTCTGACATACTCAAAACCGAGGATATGCGTCTCGCCACAGAAAAGAGCTTCTGCTTCCGTGGTCTTAAAATGAAGCTAGCCTAATACTGAATTAGCATTAGTAAATGCACGTTTAATATAGTTCAGAGTGTTTGTTTTGCAATAAAGGTAGGATGACTGCTGGTGACACTTCTGTTTAAAGGAGAGACAAATATGCATTTATTTATGCATAAATGCATATTTGTCATTTAATGTAATGAATTTAAAATAGGTTATAAACCGTCCAAATGTGACATTTTACATTGTTGTATGTATCTACATTTAGGTCTGTTACCAGTCAAGATTTTATCTTATAGTTATTCTAATATGACATTTGACAGCAACGTTGAAAGACTAAAAAAAATATTCAAAAGTATGTAAATATATTCCTCCTCAAACACGTTGCATATGTCCTCATTACGTCCGCTTTTACATGATCCCACACCTGTCACATGACAAACTGCGTGTAATAGTTGTAAACAGGTCTGATCTAACTGACACAAACTCAGTATCTCAGGGGGGTTCAGCCCTCCGCAGCCCAATTACACTCACACACTGCTGTGGTTTTAAATATCATATGCATTATGGTTATTATAAAGGTGGAGAATGTATTTTCACAGCATATTTCTAATACTGTGCTCTTGCACTGAAGAGAATTACAACGACGGCACTTTCTTGAGTAGAATCAACAAACACATTAATTACAGGCTTCTAATAAATGAGTCTGCACTGGTGTCGCCCACATAGTACATCAGGCAAGGCAGAAATCACTATTTCAAAGCGTCTGTGCACTAAAAAGCTACAATGTCTCCTACATGGGTTGAAAAAAGTAGGTTCAAAAAGAGCTTTTCTTCCTTTCTTCCCTCCAACAAAAACACAGAGATGAAGATACACAAAGCATTGGTTTCTCTCTCTGTTCTTTCCATGCTAAAGGAGCTTAGCGCATTTTGTTTTGCGTTTTGCCTGCAGTGAGGAGGCAAAAGGTGACATGAAGTGAAAAAAGTAAAAACAGATGCTTTTTTACTCGCTAAGAAACATTGTACTGGCAACCTTTTCATAGTCATGAATAAGGACGTGAATCCCTAGAGTATAAGTGACAGTCACATTTGATGGCTCCCTCTTCTCTCTGTTGCTGTGAGAGACAGCATTAGTTGCTTTGCAGTGCTGCGTGGGAGTCCCTTTAAAAATGGCATGTAATATCTTATCAACTCCCTGACTCGAGTGATCCATAGTTTCGACCTTCGGTTTATGGCTCTTCACAGCTATAATCATGAACGTCACATCAAAGCTCACCTGTGGATGATTAACATCTGATGCAAATTTAGTCATAGGACAAACAAAAAGTCAATATTTTTGCCTTGACTATGTTTTGCATATATTACGCGACTGATGCAGTTAACCGTAAGTTTCAGCAAATTATTTTGTGTTCGATTTGCAAGCACAGGTTGGTGCGAAAACAAGCCCGATGCAACGACAAAGACCTTCATTGACTTTAGTGATCCTTTTGGATGAATCCAGGTCAGCTCCTGACACGTTTCTGGACAGATGGCTTGCTCAAAGCCCCCGATGACCCTTGCAGGGCAGACGTTTGTAACATGTCAAAGAATGTGCGATTTCTAGCAATTCACTGCGCGTTTATGAAAGACACAATGAGCTGCGCAGAAGATTATCCATGCTGCATTTTTTGTGTTAAAGAAGACATGGCTTAATCTAGGAGAGCATTATGTTCATGAAATGATGTGCGACCAATAGCAATAATAATTCAGTAGACGTAAGACTCTTTAGAAAACGAATGCTGATTAACCTAATCATTTTCTACCAGTCATCGTACCAATGCGGCACCCACAGAAACAGTCACGGCGCAAACACGAAATCTCTATTCTTTTCAAACAAACACTTTGAACGCACACTCACGAAACAATCAACAAAAACCCCATAACACTAAAGAAATTAGTGTTATCTGCTAAATAGAGGTTTTAAACGAAACTCTGGATTAATCAGCCTGTCAGCCGCGAGTAGCCTTCGTATAAAACAAGACTGCCTCTGCCTGATGTCGTGGAACTAAAACATAATGGTGCAATACCAATAGTCATTATCATTACTGTTTTATTAAGGCAGCGGAGGCTGGCAGACTCTTCTGGCATTGTTGTGTAAGTTGATGGGGAGCTGTGGGAGGGATTTCTGCTTTAATTTGGGTCAATGCTCGGCCCACATGGAATGGAGTGACAGACCCCTGCCGGATTGAATTGGGAAAACGCATATGTTTAATCGCTACCCGCTCGAAATAATTGGCCTAATTATTCACAATACAGAAAAGCAACGGTTTGTCAACTCAGGCCCGTGAAGATTTAACTCAGACACAAACATTAAAGGTGCATTTAGTGAGATGGAGGCCACCTGTCAGCTTGACAGTTTAGGCCCTAATTGCTTTAAATGCGAGTACATGCAAATGCTTTGTGGTGAGGAGAGGAAAGAGAGCAGGACAGCCACAGGGGAGAGCAGGCAGTCGGGCTAGCCCACAGACATGGAGGTAGAGCAGACAGGCGCCACAAAACAAGGAGCCGGCCAAGGATACCTCACCGCACCACACATTTCATAGTGACAAATGTGTTCGCTCAGCAAATACACTGTAAAAAAGGACGGAAACAACTCGTTCCTTATACATGGTGTTGCTGTTACGCAGTACAGTTTCATGTCCACATTGTTTATGTAAAACAATTAAATATGAAATATTATCTTGTCTTTTAAAATATAAAAACATTAACCCCATCAAAGGAGAAAATTAGCTTTGTTTGTCAGAATATTGGAATTAAGTACACACTAATTGAATAAAAATGTCAAAGAACGCTACAAAAGAAAAACAAAATTGAGATACTGTTACTGCTTGAAATAAACATGAGAAACTGTCAATTTATATAAAAGTTTTTTATGTGCTTTTTCATTTGTTTTCCTTTCTAAAGTCTTTCTTGTCTAAAAAGACAGAACATACTTTTTTGGGAATATTGTTTAAATTGGTAATAATTTAAGACATTTTTCATATGTCCTCAATTATTTGTTCCCTCTTTTGTAGACTTTTGTAACGTGTCTTTAACTTGTTGCTTGATGACATCATCTTCCAGGAAGTGACATCATGTTTGGTGGGAACAGGTGCCATTAACTTTGAATAAGTGTTTTATAAATTACATAAAATTCAGTTTTGTGGTATTAGTCACTTTAAAAAACATTTCATAATGTTCATTTCATTCATGTTAAATACCACTGCAAATATCCATTGAGTGATATTATCAGAATTGTCAAAGCTGGTTAAAAAACATCAAAATGACCTTCAAGCTGACATCCTCATGTAAGCAAACTCACAATCTCTCTCTGAGCAATGGCTACTTTCAGTTCGTTTATCCATCCTGTTAATTTTCTTGCCTTTGTGCGAATAATCAAGTTATAATTAATAAAGTTTAAGTGTCTGAGCTTCAACAAGCATTTCTCTCTAAGTCAAGTGTATTCTTTATAGAAATCATTCCTTAAATTACACTACAGGCATATTAATTTTTTTTAGTTACAGAGCTCAGGAGCTGCTGCATAACAGAAATGACCCTGGTAGACTTTAGATCAGGGCTCATTTAATGATTCTGTATAAAAGAACCACTTATGTCAGTGGAGGGGATCCAAGTTATAATATTGCTTGGTTGTTTATTATGTGATAATTGGGAATACATATTGTTCAAAAGCATGGATGCAGTTTAGTCTGTTTGAGTAGTTTAAATACCACTCAAGGAGGCAAAGGGGTTTATATGTGTAATATTGCAGTATTGTTAAATATTCATCTCACTTTATGCTTAACTGGTTACGTTAATAGAATTTCAACTCAATTTATTCAAGTGCTGATCAATGGCATGCAATCGTTGCGTGTTATGCATTATGCATTTTAATGAAACACGCTTGTTCTAGAACTGCATGGCGTAAGGTTAACAGTCCCAATAGGTGCAGCTCTCAAAAGACCAGCTTAAACTTGCTTTCTCACTTTGCAATGAAAAACACCTGAAAAGTGCTGGCGCTTTTCCCTGTGAAAAAATAATTACTTCCCCTTGTCCTCCACCCCGAATTAGAATGTTATGATAGTGAAAACGGCTACAGCATATTTTCAGCCTTATTCGCACAGGAGGAGAAACACAATGAGGTTTCATAAGCAACAGGAAAATATTGGCTAGTATGTCAGTATATATTTTTACTACCAAGTTGTTACAGTATAATTGTCAGTGCTGTTTTTCGCATTTCCACATGTTGTGTAAACCCGCTCTAATGCACAACTTTATACTGGTGCAATACGGTGTAAATTGCAAACCCTTACAAAAGCATCTTTAGCTTGGCAAATCCACGTTGTAAGATATCACCTTTGGACTCGGTAGTAAGTCTCAGATGCTTTTCGTATTGTCTTCAGCTCATTAGGAACGCTGGATTTAAAGCTGCTGGAAAACAAAGTAAATGTACAGTATGTCTCTATGGAAACATGCCTAGTATGAAATTAAAAGAAAAAATATAGTCGTGTATGGAATATTTCATAGCTAAAAAAAATACATGGCTATATCAAAGCATTTAGGTAAATATGTGTGGGTAGACTGTGGTATCTTTATTCACTGCAGGTCAGGTCCAGCTAGAGCCATTGTGTGTTGATATGTGGAAAGTTTAATGAATTGCAAAATGGAAGAAAGAACAAATGAATACAATATGTATGCTAGAAGCCAGAAGCCAAACCGTATGAAGGTTTTAAGAAGCAAAAGGTAACATAACAGATTTACATAGATGCCCTCCTGTCTCAGAATCTTCGATTTCTTACCCCTGGCAGTGACACAGTGGTCAGCTACTCACTTTAAACAAAACACATTCTCTGTATCATGACTGCACCTTTCACTCTGCCTCAAAATGCTAACAAACATCAACTTCCAGCAGTTATTGAGCTTTGTTGGATCAAATTATGTACTATGCACTCTGTACTTACACTACACTGCTGGCTTAATTACAAGCAGTGAAGGCAGGACAGTCAGACTGGGGCCCGCAAGATGGGGGCCTGTGACGATCAATCCAATGGGGTCTCTGTTTCAGCACTGATCAACCTGGCAACAGAAAGGCCCTCCAACCCCGGTCCACAACCCCCATACAGCCTACCTACACCCCAACCAAACCCCCCCATCTGCCCAACTCAACACACCAGTATGGAATCAATAAAGGACATACTTTATTTACATACTTATTCGTAAATACTTATGTTCACATACTTCATTTCATACATCTTCATGGGGAAGAATAATATAGTTAATAAAATCCAAATAACTTTCATATGAACAGCAGAGATCAAAATCAGTAGCATTTACCAGAGAATGATAGACAAGTCCTGTATAAGAAACCAGCACCAGTGCCATCGTTGCCATAGTTACAGAGACTCAGTTGCATTTTTTGTGTCTTGCAACTCGAGGCCACCTGTGAAATGCATAGCATAGTTGCAAATCTAAAATGAATCATATCATTTACTGTACACTACACTTGTCTGTAAACTGTTAGTGAGTGTACTGTAAGTTCAGGGAGAAAATGTAGCAGCTTATGAGAAGTGAGCTGCTGATCTCACTTAACTTCAGCCTGTCCTGTGCTCAACTCCACACCATCATTTCAGACAACCCAAGAACAAGCCACTGCCTAACGCAGCCAGGAGTAAAACATGCTCACGGAAGACTCAGAAAATAGGAAAGATCTGATCACTGGCTCCAGAATGACTGACGGGCAGACACACACAGCATCAGACAAATTGGGGATTGTTAGCATCTGTATTCTTCCATATTGGAGGTGGCAACGCTACCACGACTCTACAGAACTGTGTGAAAGACATGAAATGGAAGGTGGGTTAACCCAACTGGTGTTTTTTTGGGGGAAGTGTGAAAACGACAGTTTTATTCGCCAAAAATCTGAAGTAACCAAAATGTTATATAACCAAAACGTTAGTCAATTAATGCAACGTTAGTCAATGTTCTGAGAACATTCCTTGTTAGCTGGGTAGTGTGTTATCCCTACTGCTGTTTTTTGGGGGCAATGTGAAAACGACAGTTTTACTCCTCAAAAATGTACAACAGCCACAGCCTCAATATTTAAAATGTGGGTGTTTTATGGGACAGTGTGAACTAGCCTTTGGACACAGTGGAACATCTAGCGTATAATGAGTCACAAAGAGAAAAATAACTTTTTTAAAAATGGTTTTAAAACGGAACACTGAACAAATAAGCAAACAGATGCTTTCAGTCGGTAACACAATCCTGAATACAAGCAGCATCTACAGACGGTTTTTACAATGCAGCATTTACTCAACTAATGAGAAATAGCCACTAATACGCTTCTAGATGGTGACTGGCAAAACACGAGCTCAGATGAAGCATGAGTGTCGAGGGCAAAAAACTGTTGGAAAATCACTTAGTCGTCAATAAAGGTCCCAGCTGGAAATGGATGTAAAAGCTGTAAAGATGCACTTGTCTTCAACACAGCTTGAGCTTCAGCCAAGCCATTTTAGCTGGCGCCATCCGTCTACCCCCAGGTAATGCAATTAGGTGCCACTAATATATCGAGATGCTCTTCAAACTGCTAAACATTGGACAATAATAGCATGTGACAGTGCTCCAAATCTCCACCGAAAAATGTATTTTTGATTCTTTCAATTGATTGGACGTAAAAAAAAAGCTAAATTCATAACACAATGCTAAGACCTTGCAGAGACAGACGGCTGATGTTACTAGGCAACCATCCCATGCATGAACATATACCGTCCGCAGCCAATCAAGTGTTTCGCAACTGTCGCTATCTGAAGAGCATTAAAAATGTAACTATGGGAGAATAGGACATAGACGAAGAGCAAAAACCTCATAAAATCCACATTCTGAGAATCAAATTAACAGGTAAATGATTTATCATTCTCTACATAACTCCACAGACTCACAGGCACTTTTCAGCCTTTTAGATTTCAGCCGAGCCACTAACAACAGTCCATGAGAAGAGAATCACAATGAGGGAAACAGGAGTTCATATTCAGGGCGAGATCGAGAAGCCGTTAGAATGGCAGACCCGACAGACCTTAACGCATCAGTTCGCTGGCTGCCAAATGAGAGGCCCTTAGGCCATTATGTGAGTGAAATATGCACTGTTCAATTTGCTTCATATAGAGAAAAACTCGACATCGTAATTTAATACTATACAACAATTAGTTCTGCCTCTCTAATCTGATTGGATAAGCAACATTCCGATAGTGCCAATATTTCTTAAAACAGCACTGGAATGCTTTACTGTTTGTATAGCTCACCGTTCCAGACAGGGTGTCACTGTGCCAAGTACAGGCCTCTGCAAAACGCAAAAGGGGTGTTTTTAATTGTTGGGTGTTTCCAAACCGGCATTTTTCAACCATCCAATCAAAAGGACAGAAGCCCATTTTTCAATTAATGGGTGTTTCCAAACTGGGATAGGTATCCAATGGGAGTCAAAATGGAAATGGGAATCGCTCACTAGATTTTAGTTAACCTGGTAAAGAGAACACCTGTCCCAGTTTAAAACACACACAATGATTCACACAAAATTCATCAGTTACGGAATATTAACATTTTGTTTACAGAACTGAAGACATTGTGTGGAATTGAAGAAGTTTGTTGAAACTAAACAAATATCACATGACCAAGATTAATTATAGTAACACACTCGTGTGATTTTCAGATGCAGTTTTGGGAGTCTGCATATATTATTTGGCTATATGAAGTGTTGGCATGGCTGATGAGAGGGCCAGTTTGCGAATAGCAGCACTACATTCATCAGTGTGTTAAAATACAGCTGGGAGTTGAAGTGTCTAATCTAGCGCTTAAGCTGGTAAGTGTTGTAAGTGGTTATCACTCCACACATTTTTTTTATGAGCCCAACAATTTGGTGTTCTCTAAAGAAGAATGAACAAAATATAATGAGTGTGACATGTTAAAATGACAGACAGTGACTTTACAATGCTCCTAAGCCATCAAGCAATTCATTAAACAGAGATTTAGAACTTATCAGATGCATTAGGAGTTGTATACAAACGTGGGCCATGTAAACCAGCACGTGCACAAGCAATAGCGCCGACGGGGAACCCGGCTGCTTGCTTTCTGTATGACTGGAATTATGACATTCGCCTCAGGAGTTTTCCACAGACAGGCGAGAGTGAGCAAGAGCCAGCGTTCATAGAAATAGCATAATAATCTCGAGTTAAATCTTTTTACTTGAAGGATTAACTGGAATATCAAAGAGCAAAATGCAATATCACTAAACAAAAGGAAAGGGAAGCCAGATAACAGTTGTGAATTCAGCCGGAAGCGGGAATCTGTTTTCTTCTTCTATTTTCCCGCAGGCGACTTCAGGGTAAGACTTATAAAGGATTACGCCCTCGTCAAATAATGTTCTTTTTGCCTGAACATTGTATGCCTCTTTAGACACAAATTGATGCATCACATATTTATGGGTGAATGGAAATCTGTGACAGAGTAACATGCCCCTTGACTTACGGTCTCCTCCAATCTGATAAACACCACCTCATAAACAATATTTACATAAAATATTTGTGCTTCTCCTGGAAAGTGCGCGATGGCTTCAAGCTATTTGAAAGAACAGTTCAACCAAAAAATGAAAATCTGGCATCATTTATTTGCCCTCATGTACAGTACTTGCAAACCTGTGTGACTCTCATCAGACTGCTCCATATGACATGAACAACAGAATTTGCATTTTTGGGTGAACTATCGCTTTTAGGGTATTTCTTCAACCTTTGAAATGATTATAAACTCACTGTTTTATTTTATTTTTCTACTATCATTATCCAATAGTGGACGTAGTGCACATGCAGCACGGTAAAATGGTTTATCCATTGCCAAAAACACCTCAAAACTGGTTTGGAATATAAGAGAAGACGCTTTGTCTTGCTAGGGCTAATTTAAGAGCTAGCATTTTATGCATCCTAAATACACAGTGGAAATGAACTTTTGGAAAATGCATTTGCATTTATTTGTTAACTTAATTAAACGTATAACACCAATACAGCTTTTATCTTTTTTTTTAGATAACCATAACCTTTTAGACTGGACTACAGGGTTAGGGTCAGAAAATTGCCCTTATAAACTGGCTAAATTCCACCCACATTTAAAATGGCTGTCACAGTTTATGAATAATCACAAAGTATCATCACATTTTAATGTTTTATACCATTACCATGATTGCCCTCAGAAAGAGTCATTTCTCTGCTTATGGTGTTTTCCACAACTGCTGTCTAGACATGCTATGACACGCCCCCCAAATGGATGTTAAAACTAGGAAAACCTTTTAGTGTCATCCCACACTAGTTATGAATAACTTTTTCAAAATTCAAGTGAAAAAATCTACACACAGTGATATGCGTCAGAACTTTTCCTTCTTGTAAATGCTGCTTTGTAGGACAGGCTAGCTGATTCTTAGGGCAAAACGTTAAATGCTCTCTCTGTAAGTCGCTTTGGATAAAAGCGTCTGCTAAATGAATAAATGTAAATGTAAAGTAAATATAAAGCTATATGAATATGATTAAACTAAACCCATTTCACATTACCTGTATTTGGCTTCATTTAGTTTGTTTAAACAGTTTTTTGAGTCATCTTCTCTCCATTCACCAATGGCAATGAGCTATACTGACATTATGAATTATGTTTCATCAAGCCTACGCAGCTAAACTTCAACTTTGTTTGACACATTAGGATTGTCAGCTATACTCTGAGAAAACTCATCAGCTCAACTCAAAACTTAATTATGTGTTAATTATGCAAGCTGTAGAAAGACCAGCATATCGGCTAATTATCTTTCAGAGATGCCACTAAAGTGATGGCAGACTTTGGTGCCAATCACGGTGGTCACCACGCATCGATTTCACAGGGTTTGCTGGAGCTCAATTGTCTTCGTTCTAACGAAGACTCACTGAACAAGACGTGATGTGTCTGGGATTAGTCAGGTCAGAGATTAAAACATGACTGTATTAATCTTGTCTGCATGCAACAAAGGCGCACGCCGCCTCTGTTTGTCTGACTTTGTTCATAGTGATGAGATTTTCCTTTAGACTGCCCTTTCTGTGCACGAGGGACTTTAATCAGTGTATTTTTGCCTCAGTTTGATCAGATTGGAGAAAAGACAAAAAAAGTTCAGCCATCTATCCAATCTAACAAATGAGCTAATACGCCCCTTAAAATCACCCTTTGAAATCAATATTGCTCATCTAATCTCTCATACAACGTTGCTTTTTAAAATGGAAATTCCGGCAGGGCAACTCAATGTCTGATATTAAGTGTGACATCACTGTCAGGCCAGAATGGTTGCTCACTTCTGGTGTCGTGCCTCTGAGGTTTCAGCTGTAATAGTTTCCACTGCTTATAAATTCTCTGGCTTTAGCGGCTTCATGCTTTTACTTGGCCGAGCATTGATCTCCGAACGGATCACAGATCACAAAGTGTTATCATTCAACCGTTCCTCACAATGCGGGACCAATACATTAAAGTACACTGGCACTGTCAGATTACGGCTAAAGCAAAGGCTCCAGTGGAAATTTTATGTGCATATCTCTTCTCTACGGGAGCGTAACATTAAAAGGAATATCACGTCGATCTGTAGCAGTAAACAATGCTAGAAAGACAGCGGTCCACAGTAGGAATCTTAACCTTGGCACTTATACTTTAAAAGCATGTTGCTGTATTAGGGATTTCCATTTTAGATGTTTCTAGCCTGGATCAATCCAGTATAGTTAGATAACAACTTTTAGTTTCCTGATGACACAGTTGTTTCAAGTCACATGACTGCATCCCGCATGGAATTAGGCTAGTTTTAAAGTTCAAAAAATCTTGATTCAAACTGCATCCTTAATTCTTGTTTTTTTCCTGCACGTTTGGGGCTAGTTTCATGGCAGGAACAGTTGTGCACAACAGCTATTAACGTTACAAATGTACTTGTCGCAAATTGATTTAGGAAATAGTTTCATTTCTGAAGAGCTAATTGCATTTTCATTATGCTTTGTCAAACAGGAGGATTAATATACCAAAAGACTAAAAAAACACACAAAATTGTTGATTATAAAAACGGCTTTGTCCAGCTTTGAAGTTGCAGAAAGCATGTCTCCTTTCTCAGCCAGAGATGTTTAATTATTCATGCTTTTTAATTCATTTTAGAAGGCCTGGCCAGCTAACCAGTTTATATGAAGTGACAGAAAGACTGCGTCAGACTAAATTATCCTCTCTATGTGATTTGCTGCCTCCTGAGCCCCTCCCCCTTCAGGTAGCCCCTCCCACTCCACCCCCACCCTCCCCCTTCTGCTGTCTATAAACTGAGCACAGTCACACGTCTTTGTTTCAAACTCTCCAAGCCTCAAGCGCATGCAAATGAACTTGGCACTTGACGTTTGAAGCACAAGATGAAGAAAAATTCCCCAAGTGCAAAATCAAATAGATAAGGGGCAGGATTCTTCACTTTGCAGGAAATGTGTGTTTTGACTTGCACTGTCTTTCATGTCGTCTCTTTTTACTTAAGCAGTCAAGGACAGTTGGTTTTGAAGACATCTAATTTGCAATATCGAATATGCATTGATGGATTTCTATACCTCCATTAATGTGATACATCCGGCGTACTTGGCAAGAACAGATGGGAGACACTTGCGGCTTTACAATGAAGTTAAACAGTGACTGCCAACTTTTTAATAATAATACTAATATTATACTCGCATATAATACTTGCTAGCAGTATTTTCCAATTTTTTTCTCCATACAGATTTCAAAAAATTTATTAAATTCACCCAAACCAATTAGCTTTCAAATGAATCACAGCAGTATACATTTTGATTTGAAGAATAAATCCATCCCATAAAGCATTGACTGATGAATGATATAATATAAAAACATATATGTGTGTCCGTGTGTGTGTGTGTATACATACTGTATATTTTTGCGAGTGAGCAGTTACTGCAGTCACTTTTATGTGGCTTCTGCATGTTGTATTTTATCTTAGAGTTTGTGGTACAATATGTACTGAAAGATTTATATGTAATTGTTAAAAATCAATTTTCTATGATGAATATGAATAGTATTTTTACTCTTGAAACCGACTGTTGCGATCTATGCAGTGGCAGGTGCATTTTCAAATTCAGCAAAATTGATGGGAAGTTGTTTAGAACTTCACAGTTTAGAGGGCTCAGATTAAAACTTTATATTGTGATTTCAAAAAAATAAGTAACAGAGTTTCTTTAAAATAATAACCGTTGCCTATTCTTTCTTGAATTATATATATTCTGCCACCGATCAATGCCTTATATAAAACCTGACAAACAAACTAAGTTATATACTCTTATCATCTGCCAGCTGAAAATCCATTGTTGGGTGTTACCGTAGATCTGGATACCCAGCTGAAACCCCCACTCCACTCTGTAGCGAAGATGTTTTTACAGTGCAAGAAAGTTTCAGTTTTTCATTGACATATTGCTCATGTAGAAGAAGAGACATATTGCTCTGTAATGAAATGATCTGATCGCTCTGAGATCTGTAGATGCAGAGAAAACTCACACGGCTTTCAGAAGATGAAGCAGACCGTTCTACTGTTTAGACATTTTCTCAGCCTGAAGGACGTGGTCGTGATATCATGTTACTCACAAGCATAAAAGCATCTAGCACTGCGCCAATGAGACCCTAAAAACAAGACTCCTATTTTAATTATTCATCACACAGAAGGGTCTCTGGTCTTATGCGAATGAAATCAAACTGCACAGGAAAATATTTTCGAGTTGGCTGCATTGAAAATTGTTATGACAATGAAGCTTTAAAACTGTACTGCGTCTGTAGCTTTAAGAGCAGAGCGTTGTGATGACAACGCCAAGGTCACAGGTTCGACTCCCAGGGACACATGGACTGATAATAACCTAAACCCTTTTGCACTGTAAGTCACTTTGGAAAAAAGCATCTTTCAAGTGAATAAATGTAATGTAAATATACTTTTCTAGGAACTAATATCCATTTTCTTGGAGATTGCATTTATATAGCCAGATACAAGCTTTGTTAGAATACTGTCAGTAAGTTCAATAAGCTGTAATACATTACAGCGGTGGGAGAGAAAAAGTGCCTTAGTCATCTGTTATACTACACCAAGCCACCACACAATATTGGTCAGCGGCGACAGGACACTTTAATGTAAAAAAAGGCTGACTTTGACGCCCCGATAGGGCACGGCAAGGAGATGAATTGAGAGTAAACTCTGTGTTGAAACTCATAAATCTCATGTTACAGGCCATATTCAGCAGGGAACGTTCAGATCGTGCCGTTACCCAGTGTTTTTTTTCATGAGCAACCATCTTACTAATTACTCTACATGCCGGTTTTAGCACTGTGGTCGTGACTAAACGCCTGTCCTTGGTAAGTTAGTACACTGAATATGTTTTAAAAATTCCCCCGTGTGCATTACCAAGCTGTCTGAAAAACGATAGGCCACAAAAAACTGCTAGAAGATGGTTCATGCTCAAGCCCCTCCGCATCGCCTCGCCCCCGAAGTCTGATGTTTGCGTTGTGAAGAAACTACAAAAGAGTCCCCGATGAATTCAAGCCGTGGTCGATGTGAGCAGGGGGTCAAGCAAATGTGGTGTGTCTGGGTGACCTTAATCACACACAGGTTCAGACAGACTCCGGTTTCACTTGTGGGCCTATTTTCAGGTCACTGCCTCAAAGTCAAAGGAGGGCACTGTCATTATCTCTTGCAGGCGAACCCAATCATCCAGACAATGAAATGAGCTCTGTTCTCACAATGCACTCGACTGTTGTCCATCTCCCTGGGCCGAACACATGTATTCTCTGTACGTGCTAATCTACCAAGTGAATTAGCCGTAAGGAATGTGTCCTGGTCTGCTTGCCGTTGCCCCCGCACAAAGCAGATTTACAACACTACATCATAGAAAACCAGTGTCTGGAAATTATGTGAGTGACTATATGTGTAATATTAGTCTTTATTGTGCAGTATTGTGACTAGGCCCTCTGTACTTGTTTTTGATATCATGCATGCAGAGTAAATGTATTATATTATGATGGTGTATTGTGTATATGATTCTTATATAGAAATAATTCTTGAGAGTGGAAACAAAACAGGCTACAGAAATGATAACAAAAAAGTGTAAAAAAAAAAATATATATATATATATATATATATATATATATATATATATATATATATATATATATATATATATATATATAATGTGTGTATATATGTATAATGTGTTTATATATATAAAAACATAACATGAATTATTTCTACAAGTACTACAATTGTATTAAGAACAGTCTAGTAATTCATTAAAATTCAATTCAAATGATTGGAAATGCTGCTATTTATAAAACTAATGACAGATAAACATGACATGTTTTGTTTCTCATCTCAAGAACCAGATTATTAGTACGAGTCCTTCATTTAGTTCAAAAGAATGAGTGTATACACGATTCAGCAGCACTGCCCCATCAGATCGGTAAATACTCAGTCTAAGCTTCTGTAAACTCTGTGTGGTCTTGATTTAGAACTATTGGGCTGTAAATCAAGTTAGACAGAGCTGACAGTCCGCAGGCACCCCAGCCTATCTGTTTTAATTAGTACAGATTGACTCCCTCATCAGAGTGGGACGCATTTGCTAAAGGAGGACTACAAATAACGTCACATATATCCCTCACAGATTTCAGTACGATGGCTGTTTTTCGTGCCACGTCTCTTTACACCTGAGATCTTTGCCACGCGAACAAACAGAAAACATGCACTCGCAAATATTGAACACTTAAAGGATGACAGCACTTTAGTCAGACTTGTGACTACAGCAAAATGACGATCCGCTCTGGTGAAAACTGTGAAAGAGGTGAAGATTTTTCACCTCCCAAGATAAAACCACACAAAAATCATCAGTATGGTGTATTTACAGCATCTGCAGGAATCACATGTAATAAATGATGCGTTGAATCTATCTGTCTGCGTTTTCGGAGGTAGACACTGTTAATTAGTGGTTCTTGCCAAGGCAAGCATGACTCCAACTATTGCTCATATTTAATGTTAGGGATTTTTCAAAACATCTGAGCAATACATTCAGCAATGTAAGTTGTCACACTCAGTTTATGCTATGAACATAAATGATACCTCACATAACGCAGCTTGCAGAAGTGTGGTGCTATTTTTCCAAACAATCAGACCTATGATTTTCACCTGGCAGACAAAACAATGGGCGAACCACCCAACAGACTTCCATTAAATAAATGATAGACTAAAACATTACATATACTTCAGGGCCAATAAACACTCCCCTCAGAACACCTTGCCAACACAGCAACTTCATAGCAATGCCCTGGCAACCACCCACAACACTGAAGGATCACAACAATGACTACTGCACAGGCCATCTCCTTTTTTGTCTTCAGCATGTAATAATATACTTAATCAATTCTGACTGATTCCATTGTTTCAGGGTTTTCCAAACCGTTTGAACAAATTTCACTTTATTGCTTGAGCTCAGCTGTTCATTTAAGGGACAGTGGCTCAATGTTTTGGGGGTGGAATAACATTATCTGTCCATGTGCTTGGCTTCTGCTTATGGAGATTTATCATTCCCACCATCCATGGCACTCCAAAGACAACATCCCATGCGGACAGATTGCAGAACAGCCAAAGCCTATTTGCATTTAAACCCCCTAAAACATGGAAGGATTTTAAAAAAAGAGACAAAGCTATTTGAAAGTATACTACAGTCCACAAAAGAGAATAATGCTGTCTTTTATCTGCCAATGAAAGAATAAATCATTTAAAAAGAACACTACTTGAAATAGCAATGACCATATGAGATTTTTACACCTTTGTGATGGCAAAACATCAGTGAGCTTTGAAATAAGAGGTGCTTTGGTCTTGCGATATAAATGCAGTTTGCCGTTTGTTAGCATTGTGAAACGTGATACAAACTGTTCTGTTCAAATATTAAAATCTCAAACACTTTGAAAGGCGCGCTTATTAGTAGCATGGCAGGAATCTGCAGCGCAAATTTTACTTTTGAGAAGTTTACTTGGTTTGGAAAATCATTTGTTTCGTTACAGTACTCAAACTTTCATAAATGTGCTTTTTAAGGGAGCGCGAGAGACTGCGCTCCATAAGTCATTTATCATTTATTGCCTCTTTGTTCTATTTATTTAGAAAATGTATACGATTTTTCAAGCACCCATCAAGTGTGACAAAAGCCACTGCTGTTTAGATGGAGGGAAGTGAAGAGTATAGCAAGGTATTAAACAATAGCTTTCAAAGTGCTTACTAGGCAAGAGAAAGGCATCTGACGGCACGCAGAGTCCACGGGGCAGCTCTCTAGGGCCGACAATCTGTACGAACAGTGTGCTTCCTGTTCTACTCTCATTCCCCTGAACAGCATGCCTGCCTCTCCTACATTTGACTGCCTGCAGCCAGATTTAATATAATGAACGCATAATAGCGCAGACACTATCCTATAATGAAATCTTCTCTGGTCTGTTTTGCAATGTAATACTGAGCTGACATTTTGTTGACATTACAGATCGGTATTTTGTACTCACAGCGAACAAGTCCAAAGTAATACAAAGTTTGGATAGCATAAATATGTAATGATCCGTACTTCAAGAAGGCGAACTTAAAAATAGCAAGTTTTCTATCCCCATATTGACATCTGCTAATACACCATGCCAGCAAGCTAACTCCGGAACAGTGTCAATACGAGCTCACATGATTTGGCTTAACATTCTGATTTCTTTGTCTCCTGGAAATGTAACAGACTGTCCACTTTCATTTGTGGTGCTCCTGAGTCTGGACGCCTGCTGTACAGGCCGTGGAGAAGATGCATATTAAACGAGAACACTGGCCATTCAGTCTGGCCCCTAATCGCACATTTTTGTCCAATTAAAAAGAAAGCTAATTGAATTAGATTCCATTTTGCATAATTTGACCACAGTATACAATGTTGATCTTTTCTGTTACTGCTTTTTTCCAATTCTAGCTGGATGGTGCCAACGAGTTCACCTTTAAAAGAGCTTTATATGGTTTCCTGGCTACGTGACATGCAAACACCGTCCGCTCCTCTTGTTCCGAGTGCTAATTAGTCAACGCTGTGGGATAATTAGCAAAATATGTCCTGGTTTTGCTTCTCCATCCCCTGATGGAGTGGACCTTGTGGCTGAGGACGAGGGGTTTAGGACCAGGGACACATCATCATCATCATCATCCAGAGGTTTCAGGTCGTGGTGTTCACAAAATTCTAAAATAGCTGCTATACAACTTAATTAAAAGAAAACATGACAATAAGGACATTAATTATTAATTCATTGTATTTCTTTTGATACAGCTGTACTCCGCTTCACAGATGCAGTATTCTCTTCATAGCAATCTGTTCAGACTAGCCTTAAAACCAATGACAGCATAACAAACAGCAAACGCTTCATTGAGGGACAGCTTTGCTGTGGCTCTTTTATAAAGTCAACACACTAACAACAGCTAGGAGCAAATCACTTGTCCATTGTGTGGTCAAACATTGTTCAGCACAAGGTTCAAAAGCCTGTCCTAATTGGGTCACACTCTAGAGACACACACTCCATGACAGCTACGTAGTGTAAAACTCCACAGCAGAGCGGAGCACAGTGTGTCTGAGGCTGGGTGATTAGCACCCTGCCCGGTTAATTTTAGCAAGGTTTAGAACAGGACTAATCAGGAATTAAGAGTCGGCATCCACCCTAAACCGCCTTCTTTACGTTGAGGCACGGGGATACGTGCGGTATGGAAAAAGGCAATTGTCTGCTGCCTCCGATTATCCCCAGGAAAGCCTATAATCTGTCTGAAAGTACTTAAAGAGTCAAGCAGCAAAATAAACAACATTGATTATCGTCCACTGTTCTTTTTATTTTTTTTCTGTGGATGGATGAGGAAGGTTGGTGGCTCTAACCCCCCTCCCTGCCATCTGCTTTAGCAAATGTTAAGGCTGGGTAAATACCCCTGAGTCCTTTGTCCAAACCAGATTACCAGCTATTCTAAGATGGGACCGGGCTCTTATCGTCTTCCAATCTCTTTTTCGAACCTAAATCAAGAAATCTGTGTGGGATTACCTGGATTACAGAGGCTCTGAACGGTGTCTTTAAGACAACGCTGCCCAACCTGGCTTTAGCCGATCTTCCGCTTACCTACTTAGGTTAAGATCTCATGCAACCGTCCTTCAGTGCTCAGCTGGGCACTTGTTACTGGCAACACCCTTCTATAGACACAGTAAACCCTGAAGATGAAGGAAATTCTTTCTTTATTAGACAAAATCAAAAGGGCCTTTTGTACATAATTGTGCTGCAAAAACACTTATTCTCGACTAGTGTGTTTGTCTTGTTTTTCGGTAAAACATTGTCTTACAATTTTAAAAACAAGATAAATCTGCTTGAGAGGCAACACTGTATCGCATATTTAGACTTGTCTTCAAAGCATGAATCTTTAAAACAACGTTTTATCTTAGTGCTCTGCTAGAATTTTTTTACTTGTTGAGTCCTAAAGGAAGAGAAAACACGCTTGTGCAGTAAGATTTAAAAAAAGATAAATTCTCTGAAAACGAGTCTTAAAATCGTATGCAGTGTTGCTTCTCAAGTAAGTTTAAGGGTTTTTAGATATTTTTAGTAGAAAACAAGAAAAACGAATTAAAATCTCATTAAGGTTTCATTTGCATTGTGACCAGATCTGAACCATTTTGCATACATCACTTATTTTTATATTTTTTTTAAATAAACCACATGAACCAATGCTTGTATGTTGTAACTGTGGCTGTCAAAAATAGTTACTAAAAAAAGTAGCAGAAAAATTACATCATTCAACCATATAAGGTTAATGTAATAGGCTTACATTATACAATACCATAAGAATTTATGGTATGTTAACATATATTACGCAGTTCAATAATGTCATGCCATTTACAAATACATGGTGCATTGTAAATGCTGTGTCACGGAGCGCAGAGGAAGATGTGGCAGGCAAAAGTTACCTTGCCAGGATGACTATGCAGACGAAATGAAAAACAAGCTCTCGAAATTGAATTTTGATCCCTTGTTTTAGAAGGATGTATCTCTACGACGGCATCCTCTTGAAGATTAGTGTAGAACAACGTTCCTCAAATGAATTTCAAGAGCATTTAATCAGACAGCAGTGTATTTATTTTGAAGCTTTTTTTAAATTTTTTTCCCTTTTCCTTAGAATAATAAACCTAGACAACCTACCATTCCTAAACAAAAAAAAATGACAATATTGTTTAAAAGCAATTCCTTATCTCTTCCTTCTTTTGAAGCTAACAAAAAGCTATATGGCTGTAGAGTTTTGGTTGGAGTCGCAGTCTATTTATTTAACACTGTTTTCTTATGTTACGTTTTGTATACAAGACGCATAGACGTGACCACTAAGGTTCTAATTGAAAATGCATTACGCCAAATTCTATAGTACGTATTTGTGAATAGAGAAACGTGTTTGTGAATAGAGAGCAATACACTGATCAATAACATGACTCCCTGCCACCTCAGAGCAATTGTATGTAAATCTATGCAGCCTAAAAATACTCAACTATGTAGCTCATGAATATTTATGTTGTTGTACTTTTAACCAATGGGCACGTTTTTAATAAGCCACAGAGACAACCAGTGTCTAAGAAACCCGTGCTGGATTGAGAACTGATTTCGAAGACACAAAAACACACAGCAGCTGCAAAAGAATGATTGAATTATTCAGTCTGGCAGAGATTTGGCAGCAGGAGTGTGCAGCACTGCCTTGAGAGCAAATAATAGTCGGAGACCATCTTCCGGTTTCCTACACCACTGCACGGAAAGTGCATAAATAGCACTACATAGAGATAATCAGCAAACCCCTTGGGGCTTGGACACAATATTCGCAGTCTGCAGTAACTGGTTATTCCCCTGTGTACCTGATCATTTATAACGACGGATGACTCTCCTGTACCCTCAAATCCTCGGCCCCATTCTGCCCCTGTATGTGATGTAATACCGAGGACACAGGATATGATCAATATGAATTATAAATATGATCTCAAGACATATGTTTTGTTGCACTTTCTCAGCAATCTGATCCTAGGCTGTCCTGCTCGAGATACATTTTGTCATTCTAAGGTCCAACTGGTTTATTAATTCATGAGCTCTCTTTTGGTGCAATACTCCTTTAGTCAGCACCTGCTGGAGAGGCACTTTCATAAGCGTTCAGACTCAGAGTGAAGTAATGTGATTCCAAACCGGTTTCACTTTCATTCGCTGCACTTTGCAGTGCGGCTAGTATATGAGCATCAAGTTTTCTTAAACTAAACACAATTAAATGCAACTTATTTATTTTTAGCAATAATTTATGCAGTAATTCTTTCCCCTCTAACACATGCTAAATAATACAGAGTAGCAGGAAAAGCAAAAATTAAGCAAAAACATTTTTTGAAGGGTAGTGTAGGCAAGGTTTTTTTAATAATATTATGCGAGGTTTATGGTGAAAGTAAAACGCAATCAAAGAGCACAAGTAGAAACTGAACACAGCCATGTGTTTGTGCATTAACATGTTCCAGGTTGTGCTGGACCAGCAGGTTAATCCCCACAGCATCTCTATTATCGTGCCTATAACTTTACAGACTGGGTTAATCAGCTCCTTTATTGACAGTTGTGTTATTAGATTACAAGCTAACATTCAGAGGTATGTTAGCTCTGTGCGCATGACATGTGTCTACAATATATAATTCATACCGAGCAGCCAGTATTTGTAGTACTTCATTCAAAAGGAACACTCGTTCTACTGCATGCTGTCAAACAAATAATATATTTCAGCTCAATGCTACAAACCAAGCCGTGCCAACACAAGAAACTCCGCCGAGCTGTCATAGTAAATTTGAAGAATAAATTACATATCTTTAAGAAACACAATTTGCCAGATCTCCAGATGGATAACAATCTGGTGGAAGATTTTTTGCCCATTCTTTGAATCAAAAGACCTAATAGAAATTATTACACGACCGTCTGGAATGCTTAATTCTGATTGGTCAATCACAGCTTTCCGCAGTCAGTTATTTTTGTATAATGACCATTATTCCAAGGCAACTTAGGGTTCCGCATAGCTGTATATCTTCATGCCCCAAATATCACTCTGCCATTTTCTTCTCACATAATACAATTATTTGAACTCAAATCAATATTTCACATCCATTTATTTATTTATTTAGCAGGTAGCTGCGTTGTAGCAACAGCAGTTTGCTGACTGCACATTATCACTTACACATGAAACACACAAGCGTCTGTGTGGCCTGGCGTATTTACATCAACTTAAAATGGTTTTATATTTATCTTAAAGGCTTGTGCAAGCTGAAGTGAGAAGTGCTGGTCTCATTATTCAGAAAACAGCTCGTAGAAAAAAACACACGTCAACGCAGTCATAAAACGTACAAAGATTTTAGCACGTTGAGAGTTTACATTGCAGTATTAATAGCAGGCTGACATTTGCACACTCTCTCAGAAAAAATGAAACAAACTCACTGTAGTGCATGTGCACCATTTTCTCTAATCACCAAGGACATATTTCCCTCAAGGGAAACGATTAGCTCGCCAGGCTTGCAATATAAAGTAACTTTGATAAGCAATTAAAATTGTTTTCCATTGCTTCTCATTTCGTTCCTCTTTCATGTGAACTCCTAGAACAGCTTGCTTTGAAACGGCATACAATGGAACAATGGCTGACTCTTGGGCCTGCTAACAAATGCACGTCGAGAACTCGAGTTGCGAGATCAAGCAGCCTAAAAAATCGTAATTGTTCAGTCTTATAAAAAGGTATATTTCAAACGATGTTCGTAATTCAGATTTAACAGTCGCATAACTGCACCGCTGGTTCTCAACTGCTCCAGGACCCACCGCAATACAAAAACTGTTTACCGTACTTAAGTAAACAAGCATCGGAATGTATTAACATTACGTGATTTTGTTTGGTTTCTAAATGCATGTTGAATTTTAATGGTTTCATGCTCTTAACCGCCAATGATTTGCGCCAATGATACAAACCATGTTTATCCTTGCTGCAAGAAAAACCTGTATTTAATGTGGTCTGGTCATTTCATGATTACTTTTTTGCAGCTATGTAGTTTTGTTTGTTGGTTTCAAGGACGAGGGTATGTCACACAACCTGTTCATGTTGGTATCTACCTAATTTGGCTAAGAAAACATAAGAATCATTTCTTCCCAATGATAAGCCAATTTATTTTGTTATGATTTGTACTATTAAATTATTGTATTTTGTCTGTTGCGTTTACCATTGTTTGGTCTTCCACCGCTTTCCACAACCCTGTTAGAACGGACATGTGAACAACTCGCTGACAACCAACTGTACCTGTGGGTTTAAACAACCCCAAAATATTACCTTTGTTTCACAGTAAAATAAAAATGTTAGATTACGTAACTGAAATAACTGTATAAACGTGTAGCTCAATTGGTAGATCATTCCTTTAACAGCACAACAGATTGTGGGTTTGATTCCCACACACATACTGATCAAATGTATAGTTTAATGCACTGTAAGATGTGTCTGCCAAATGCATACATATGAAATTGCTATATTAATAAACAATGCGTGAAAATTTGTGGTACAATGCAAAAGACTTTAATAAACTTTCAAAGCTCAAACATACATAAAACAGTTATATACAGCTTACTTCACATGTTGGCAAATCAAAGTAAATTACAAAGATAATGTAAGGTGCTTTGTATTTTAATGAAAGTGATGAGTCCATCTCCCTTACATTAAAAGGTTCTTTCCATTTCGTTTTTGCTCTTTCTTTGTCTGTCACAAATACTTAGACATGTCTGTCTGTTTCGTGCACAGCGTTACATTCCTATAAATGAGTCAAGCTGTGTTTCCAACTCGGGAGCAATAGATCTGACACCATTAAGTCATCTGATACCTCTGCAGGACTGAGAGGTCAAACATTTGGGCCCAAAGACACTTCTGCACATCAGTCCACTGAATAAAAGAGTACATTACTGCGTAAACAAGGTGCTATCCATAGAAGCAATTTATTAGTGCTGTAATAAAATGTTACAGTTACTCTGGACAGAAATTCCCAACTGTAAAGTTTTACAAAAGACAGCTTTAACTGTGAGATGCGTATTAACAGTACTTTACAGTGCTCATGTTAGGTGAATTTTTGTTTTACTGTAAATTTATTGCTGTTGGCGAAAATCTGGATAGTCCACTTAATAGTGCTCGGTATTATACTGTCTACCTTATTTTTTAGTTTTTCTTCTTGGTTGCACTGTATGACTACATAGCATGTCAGTTTGAGGATACACAAACACCCAGGTGATGTAACTAAAACCTACCATCTCATATAACAGATTGCCGGAGGCTTTCTATTCAAAATCAGTTAAATACATCTCACAAGTTATATTGGCTCTGGTTTTATAAGCTGACTACAACAGACAACATATAAAGGTCAGACCTGGTGTTCCTTTCTACTGCGTACAAGACAATTCTTTGATTAGGAACCAGGAGCGTCGTTCCCTTATGATTGCGGCTTAGCAAAGCATTAGGGTTTTATTAGAATCTTCCACTTCCCAAATTCGGAGGCAATCAGTGGCACAGCTAAAGTCTAGCGTGGTGTGTCGGTACCTCCTATGGAGGGTCATGCATTTGAATGTTATCTGCACCATAACGAGTGCAGGGGAGGGTGCTGTGGCAATCAATGACGAAGAATGCATGTATTACAGCCGGTTTGGATTGTGAACCAATAACAATTTTGACTTTCACGTACTGCGTCTGCACGAACACAGAATGAACAAATTAAACTGTAATTAATTAAGCAGATGACCAAAAGACAAATGTATATGTATATTTAAAATTAAAAATTGAGAAACAAGCACCAGGCACATCAAAGTTTCTTCGAACTTTGTCTAATGTGTCTATCAAGGAAATAAAAACAAAAAACGAAATCAATAAATAAGACACAGACAAAGACTGTGCTGCGTATACATAAATACATATCTACATAAACATCCTATACAGAGGTCTTTGCCATATTCACATTCCATTTGGATAAGCAAAAGAGTGGAAACCAAAAAAAAACGCTATAGGTGCGTCTCTCGTGCCCTATTCAGTGAAACCGGTGAAAGAGGACAAAAGGTTTTAACAAAGCATTTCAAACCTCCTACAGTTCACAAGCAGGATTTCGGACGAGCCTCGGACAGTTAAATTAGTCAGGTGTTTCCCTCCTGTACAGTACAGAGAGAATCTGTACAGTTTTCACCTCTTCAGTGAGGGCCTTCCTCTCTCTCGCTGCCCCTCTTTAGGAAATGGCAGCTAGAGATTGATTTTTATCCTGTGGGCGCGAGCTGTACCTGTGCCACAGTGTGTGCCATAGAGTGGTGGTTTCAGTGCCGTCTCCTGTAATATAGAGAGACAGACAGATATAGGGAAATTGTAGTTACAAAATCATCTGGCTTGCTAAGCTGCAGTATTTACTGTGTAAGATGATAATGAAGTTCTCTCTCTCTGGACATATGCATGGCATACATGGAGAGAGAGAGAAATAGCATTCTTCAAGGAACAGACTTCTTTGTTTTGTGTGATCTTGGATTTACCTTGAAGAATGCTGGGTGTTATCAAGAGACTAATCAGTGCATGCAGGTATATCAAATTGTTTTGTTTTTTTGTTCAAAATGTTTTACATCCACCACACTAAAGCAACACTCATTCACTGATGACAACAGGAGGCTCGTGTCTGGATAGTCACAGAGGTTTGGTATTAGAATTTAAACTAGCTGGTCAGGTTTATCACTTAAAATAACTGTGATACAATTGTGATGTCATGCTTGTAAAGTTTATAAGTGACTCGTGCCATGTGTGGTGACAGAGGTCAATTAAAAACATTATTCTGAGTAGCCTTATTAACAACTGTGATGCAATAACCGAGATATCAAAGCAGAAAGCAAATCAAATATGACTCTACCTCTGGGCAAAAAAAAATATTAATGGGGAAATTTCATTTTCGCTTATGAAGGAGAAGCAACTATCAGCGGCCGAATCGGTTCGTTAAAAAAGCATGAGGACTTATTAAACAAAGCTTATGATTTTAAATGAACATGCGAAATGTATTAGTAAGAAACGAGATGCACAAGAACAGTTGACGGCTAAACGCAGTGAAAATCGCCTGGAGTTCGACACAACTGAAGATAATCAATAGCGAGAGAGTGAGAGAGAGAAATCCAAGAGAAATCAATCACTTCATGTTCTAAAAAATGTGTTTGGTTAGAAATCCAGGCACATCTGCCCTACACCCAACGAGAATCAAAACTGAAGTGGAATCTGAATTATTGAAACTCGGGTGGGTGAGAGCACAAACTGTGGACTCAAGGACATCCTGTACAATATTTTATGATGTTTTTGAAATACTGAATGTACCATGAAGCCTAATGCAAAGAAAATGTTTTGGACTGCGAGACCCCATAAGTCCGCGAGGGCATATTCATACCAGTGCTAACGGACATGGATTTGGACGAACATAAGGTAGCATGGCAACACTACTGACCTCGAATGCACCCCTGCTCTGAATAAAGATGCCTTATAGCTTTTGATTGTACTGGCTTCCTTGCATATTCATGGCCCTGCCAGGGATCAGTCAAGTACGGTGGTATTTTCTTGATCTGCACAACTAAAGAGTGTGTTCAGACAGAAGTCCCCACACCACTGGGGCGGATTGACCTCTAAAATCACTGTCTGAGAACAGGGAGAGCGGGAGATGAAAGACAGGCAGAGATGAGGGAAAGAGATGGGAAACAGGTTCTCGCGGTGCACTGAATGCAGAATGGACCTGTAACGGTATTATGAGCCATATGGCCATAAATAAGTTGTATTTTGACGAGCCTCTCTATGATGCTGACATCATTCCCAGTCCTGTTAAGCATCCCATTGACCTTGATCGGTAAATGTTTCTTGGGAGAATGTGTGTTTTAATGGTGCTGCAAATGTTCATGCTAGTCTATCCATCATGGCGGATCCAGACATGATGCGTCTTGGCCCGGCTGAGGTCGCCAACTTAAGATATGCTAACAGTTGTGTCACTCTTTTATGGCTCACATGAATACGTTACAGTTAATGCACCAAATATAGGGCAAATGTTTATGGGACATGTTCTGATATGCAAGATTCATTACTGTAATATCTAACGTCTGTCCGGTATCACTAATGGCTCATAGCTACTGGAAACCGAAGACAACAGCTAATGCAAGTACAAAAAAAGTTCAAAAATAAACAGTGTCCGAAGTACACAACGCTAAGTTTTATGTAGGGTGCGGTACACTTTCTTAGCAGTACATGAAAAGCACTTTACTTAGGAGTTGGAGATGATTCAAGACAGTCTAATTTTAGAGCTTCTATATTTCAACTGCCCGTAATGGCAAAGCATACTGGCTACACTTAAGATGTGCAAAAATGACAAACACATGCATGCACTGGTAAACCCAACGCCTTAAATGTGCAACTTATGACATAGCCTTTTCACACACAGCCTGGTTAAAACTGCTTTGAAGCTGCAACCCGTAACTCTCACCTCTCTACCGCCATCTCTGTTTGAAATATAAAATTGCAGGTTATTTTATGTACTTTTCATTTTGTATGTTGAAGTCAAATACAATCTACACAAATGAAACCAGACATTTCCTGGGAAATCGTGGGACCTGACAGCACAAATTATAAATCATTGTTATAAACATATGATTGGGAATCAGAGTAAGGTAAGGAGATTGTTGAACACTAATCTGTCATGTACTTGTTTCATTTTAACCTAAAAAGTTACGGACTGCAGCTTTAAAAATGTTTTTCAGTTTGAAAAGGAGGCATTCTTTTAAAGGCACAATTTATACTATATTCCCAGTCAATCAAAATTCACCCTTGTCATTAAAAGTAAAACTACACAAATGTTTGTGTAATGCACTATTCCTGCAGAAGACTGCAGCACAGGATGTGGGTTGGGATCTATCACATATTTTTCTTTTTTTGGTTGTAAGTGTAAATGTCTCAGCAAATAAAGTGAGAGACAGTGACTCTGGTACATTATAATGCACAGAAAGCATTAATATAACAGCCATCTAAATTCTGTACCTCCACATTCAACTAAAAGCAAATATTCCATCTATAGAATTTGAGAACCTTGTAAAGTGTTTAAGACAGAGGTGCCATCAGGGAAAAAACTAAATGGGATTGGATCCAACAACAAGCTGATGCAAGGTTTCAAAACCTTCACCAAATATTTCTCCATATTCCAAAACATAAGGAGCCAGAACCAATAAAAAAGACAGACGGACAACTTGGCAAGTCACATTACAAACATAAACTGAATTATGTGTCTTCCCATAATCTTGCTATATAAGTAGGCTTATGTATAATGCACCATGGCAGAGCGTTGCTTTAACTGCATTCTAAAATAAAAGCCTTGTGGTGGAAAAGGAACATCAGCTATGTGTGGGTGTCACCTTAAATTACCATGTGCACAATGTATCTGAGTGGATATACTGTAATTTGTAAGGAATATGCAGTGGGGGATTTTCCTCAGTAAGGACAAGAGCTCCGAGTGGATGACACTATATTATATATTACAGATGTAACAAAAACAAAAGATCAGCTGCGACTGAGTGTCTAACATTTTCAAAAATGAAAAGGAATCCATGAAGATCATTTTAAGATCATGTACATACGGTCCAGTACCTATAAACATGCTCAGTTTTCTAGATTCTAAGAAGTCTAGATACTGTTTGTCTCTGGGCCTCTGAGTCACGCCAATGAAAAATGTACAGCACTGACCCCAGTCCTGCGCTTTCTTACACGACCAAGAAAATGGCTTTAGGTCATTAAAATACATGCAGTTGATAGGTAAAATTAATGGTGTTTCAAGCTATTAGTGAATATGCTTCTATTTAAATCTCTCAGTCCCACAGCTCTGTCTTCACCTTGATCTTTCTGACCTGCAATCGCAAAGCTCAGTCTTCCGCTCAAAGACGACCTGTCGCTGCTGCGATGTCGCTGCTCTCTCCCCACCCCAATTTACATTTATGTCCCTCACCTGCTTTTATTTATTAGCTATTTTGCATTTGGCACATCTCCTCGGGAACCGTAGACTACAATACTAGTATTCAAATGAACCTTCTTCTCATTAATGCCAGCAATTTTCCACCGAGACAACTTATAATGTTTCTTTTGGACTGAGTTCTGAATTCTATTTAAAAAATAATCAGCCTTTCCCTACTATGCTACAAGTTTTAGCCCTAATGAGTTCTATCAAGCATTTCTGTGAGAAACAATTGCTTCAGCAGTGTGCATCTGTTCAGTTGCGCCTGTGGAACGCAACCCTATCTTGTTTGGTTTTCTGTCAAGCATGCTTGGTTTTGGCATGTCAATCAAGAACAAACATAGCTGTAATCGCAATGCTGTGAGCTAGCACTCCTGTTTCTCTCTCACACACACAAACACACACACGCACGCAAACACAAAATGTTTTCCTAATAATTACCCTTTAGAATTGATTGTCTCATTGGGAGATAAAATATGTTCCTTAATCAAAGCAAACCGACATCTTAAACTACTTTAACTGTCACAGTTTTCCTATGTACAATATCTCTCCAGTTGATTAACAATTTGACATTGTTTCCTACGGTCTCCATATGTGAAAAAGCAAACACCTTTTACACTCACATAAGCACACAATCATAAGACAAATAACCTCCTTTTTTAAGTTTTACCTACGTATTGCATTCTGACACGCATGCATGTCTCACCCTTTGTGTGATTGAAACTGCACATGCTGCTGTCACCCGTCATTCCACGTCTTTCTAACAGAAGGACGGTACAAATGGGAGCTGGAGCAGCGAGTGGTTAAAGAAAGGAAGTTGTGAATTACCTGTCTGGTGTGGATTTGCCCAGGTGCCTTGAAGCCCCCTTGACAGCTGCACTCTGAAACGCTGTAAGGGTCAGAGCTGCTGGAGGAACATTTGGAGAGTGAGTCACAGCCCACCACGAACGTGTTGTCCAGTGGGAGTTCCTGAATGACATGATGCTTCTTGGGAGCCACAGGGGTCTCAGGTTTGATCTGGAAAGTTGGCTGGGGAGAAGCTGACTTGTAGTGCTTGGCTAAGTCGGGACTGTCGGGTTTGAAGGTAGTTGGGGTGGTAGCCCAGTTGTATTTTCCCATTGTTTGCTCCTCAAGTTCAACAGGGAGGTCTAAGGTACCATTGATGTGCTCATGGGTGGGGTCATCAGACTTGGGTTCCTCGATGGTCACAAAATTCAAGAGCAAACTTTTTGGAGACCGCTTCTTCTTCTTCTTTTTCTTTTTAATCTGGCGGCCTTCCTGGTTGGGCGATACCCATTCGCCGCTTTGCTTGCTCTTCTGGACAACTTTGTGTCTCGGTGTCTGTCGACAGCGAACCAAAGCAGTCACAAAAATCACCAAGATAACTGTCATAGTCCCAGCGATTATAGCAATAACAACAATTACATAACTATTAGTCTGAGGTATCACATCATTTTCCCCAACATTTCGATCCAAAGGAGTCTCCAAGCTCTTGCGTAACTGCTCCTGGATAAACGTAGCATTAGAGACAGTGTCATTTACAAACAAATGAACGAGGGCGATTGCATATAATGACTCAGGTTGTCCTAAGTCTTTGACCTTTACCACCAGTCTATGGAGACCTTGGTCTGCTGTTACTATCTTCTCCTGCAGAGTAATGTTACCTGTAGTTTTATCAATGGCAAACAATCCTCTCGGTGAGACCCCAATAATGCTATACTGCAGCTCAGCATTCATTCCAGTGTCATTGTCAATAGCAAACACTCTGGTCACCACAGAGCCAGGGCTGGTGGTTGAAGGAACTAAATCGTAGGAGTAGTTTGAGGAGGGGATGACAAACACAGGTCGATTGTCATTTACATCAACCACATTTATGGTGACCTTGGCATATGAGGTGGTCTGAATTGCACCCGCATCCACAGCCTTGACAACAAAAGTGTAGGAACTCTGTTGCTCCCTGTCAAACGTGATGTTTGGTTTGATCACCCCAGTTTTAGGGTCGATGATAAAATTGTCCTTCCCATTAATAATCGAGAGGGTGACGACCGCGTTGTCGCCAGCATCTGCATCCGTGACTGTGATCAACCCCACTGTCCCGTACAACGGTAGGTTCTCGGGCACATAGAAATTGTACTCAGGATGGGTAAATGCTGGACTGTTGTCATTCTGGTCTTGGACTATTAGCTTCACTGTGACATTGCTTTGAAGAGGTGTAGAACCATTGTCCCTGGCAATGACTGTAAACGAATACTTTTCCTGCTTCTCTCTATCCAGCCTTTTGACAACAGAAAGGATTCCAGACCGCGGATCTATGTTAAACCCATCAGGAGCATCTGGGCCAAGGCTGTAAATAATAAGGGCATTAGAGCCACTGTCTGCATCTGTGGCACTGATTTTTATCAGCTGTGTTCCCGGGTCATTGTTTTCTGGAATGGACAGCTGGATTTCTGGCTGAGGGAAAACTGGGACATTGTCATTCTCATCCTTGATTTTAATAAGAACCATCGCTGAAGTGTTTAAAGGAGGTTTCCCTGAATCAGATGCAACTATTCGAATGGCATATTCACGAGTGCTCTCATAATCTAAGAGTGCTGCAGTTTCTAGCAAGAACTGGTCATTAAAGACCGGTTTCAGCCTAAAAGGTACGTCATGATCTGTGTAGCAAGTCACTTTCCCGTTCAGGTCAGAATCTCTATCTGTCACAGTAATCAGGGCTATTTTTGTGTTTAGTGGAGCATTTTCAGACAACAGCACAGTGCCATTAACTAGATTCATGATGTAACGCGTATCTATAGAGGGAACGTTGTCATTAATGTCTGTTACATTGACAATCACTGTAGCTCTTGAAGGGGTAGAGCTTCCGTCACTAGCCAGCACTATAAGCTTGTGGACTGGGTTGACTTCCCTGTCTAACGGCTGCTTGACAGTAATCAGTCCAGTTGTGCTGTCAATCGCAAAATGTCGTTTGGTGGCAGGGGAGATTTGGTTGCTGAAGGAGAAGTGAATCTGAGCGTTGGAGCCCAGATCAGCATCAGTGGCGTGAAGGTGAGCGACAGATGTTCCCATCGGGGCATTCTCGGGAACATTCACCTCCACTTCACTGTCCTTGAACACAGGCCGATTGTCATTCACATCCGAGACGGTGACCTGCAGAATGGCTGTGCTGGACTTTGGAGGTGTGCCACCATCCTCCACTTTAATTTTCATCACAAAGGTGTCCTTCAACTCTCTGTCTAGGCTCTGCTGGACTATGAGTTGGGGCCATTTGTCCCCCTCTGGGGTCTCGATGATGTCCAGGCCGAATTCACTGACACTCTGAAAAATACAAAGGATAGATGTTTTGTAAATGGTTTGCAGTGTGTTTGACATTTGAAAAAGCACAAAATTAAAGATTTAAGTACCTAATTTACATTTACACATTTGGCAGATGCTTTTATTCAAAGCGACTTACAGTGCATTCAAGTTATACATTTTCTTAGTACATGTACTCCCTGAGAATCAAACCCACACCCTCTTGCTCTGCTAACGCAATGCTCTACCACTGAGCTACAGGAGAACTGTAGCGCAGTGTCTGTTAAAGGACACCTCTCCTTTTGAAATTTGAGTACTTTTTTATTTTAGTTACTTTAATTAATAACAGTACTGTTCTTGTTACAGGTAAACAATATTCATTGTATTTGCTTTACTATTTATGTAACACAATGTGTGTTCTGACAATGTCATCACTAGCTCAAAGAAAAAAGATCGACATATATAAACATCCTGAGTCAATAGGTTTATTTTGACTCAAAACAGATGCTTGCCCTTGATCCAGCAGTAAACCTTGGGGTTAAAGTTCTTTAATCCTGTGAGAAAGGGCATAAGGTCTTCAAAAGCCTTCAAAAGTCAAAATATTTACTCGTAAAGCTTGTCCGGGGGATATGATCCTATAAAGCAAAGACTTACGCAAACATTGGAAACCCACACAGTAAACAGAGACGCAAAGCACCTTAAAAAACCCTAATTACGTGGGATATGCGATGCACTGACCACTTTCTCCCTGCCCAAAGTAAATAATTCTAAGATGTTGTAAGCAATCAAACATTGTTTGGTGGAGAGGAAATTACTGTGTGCCATTCCATGTTTGCTTGGGTGAGCATAAATCAATGCACATATTCCTGTCTGAACTATTACGACAAGACCTTTATTGACCCTCATAAAAAAACTTGCATCTTTTCTCCTCCCTGACCTTTGCTGACTCCTTAATAAGCCTGCTTACTTTACATTTTCTTGCAAATGCAGAAATAAATAACTGTGTGCCAGTTTGACAGAAAATTGCGATTTAACATTCAATAAACTGCATTTTTTACATTCAATGCAGAAACTCACCAACCAAACAAATAACAAAGCCACACCATTGCATCCCATAGCAGTACAGTAATAAAACAGCAAGGTCTAGCCTTACCCTCTGGTGTATGCTTTTCTGCTGCACACCAAACTTATTGTTTCACCTGAATAGCAAGAGTCTGACTCTCAGTGCATGGAAGTCAGTTTGTGCAGTTTCAACTTCATACGTGAGCAATGCAGCTGAAAATGGAGCCAAAGAGATAAGCCCCCATTTTAAATATACTGCAAGACCACCACGGATTAAAGAGAAGGAAAAACCTGAAGAGTAAAAAAAGCTTTTTCCTCAGAAAGGAGCTAAATCTAGCCAACAGTGAAGCCTGAGGAAAATGAAAACAAATGCATATGTAATCCTCACGAGAAACCAGCTTTGACTGTTTTAAGTAATTGCCTTTCTATCAGAACTAGCCCTGATATTTATGATTACAGATCAGGCTATATGGTAAGACTAAAGCTTGCACACATTCTATTTTTCTGAGGATGGTGAGAGGAGAGGCGTGAAATGGTGCCTGAATGAAAGTCAAGCACATTTGTGAAACAAAGAGGCTCTTTGAAGCTCTTTCAGTCCAAAACATTTTCATGCTAAAACAAGAAAAAACAACTTCCTTAAGAGATAAGCTTGCCACACAGAAAGCTGGGAAAGATTACTCTGTCTAGGCACATATTTCAAATGTTATCACAATATATGCTGTTCCCATGTTAAGGGTAATCTTGCAATATTTAGTCTGGCAGTAACAAACCACTGCTTATTGACACACTGCATGCAGCCACCATGCAGTAAATGTAATGGCAAAAAGCAATTTAAATAGCGGATTGACAAAATAAGATTGGATTGACTTTTGTACATGTTAAAATCATGTAATGTTCTCCTTTTGGTGGTTCCTGGCACACTTTGCGCTTTGACCATCTGTGATCTGCCCTGTCAGAACTATCAACACACAGAAAAATGCACTCATTAAATCAGATAAAAGGGGCAAGCTAAACTCTTGCTAATAAATAGCGTCAAAAACAGAAAGGGTGTAAAGGAAAACCCAGCTAACATTAGCTTATGTTCTCTAAAAGTTCTCTTAAAGTTATAAAAAACATTCTTGCAGTAACGTTAGTAGAACATAGCCTATGTATGTCCATTAGCACCTGCGGAGCATCTTTGTCTTTCCTCATATGGTCAACACAATATAACGTAACTGACAAGTATCAGAATTTTATGTGACAATCAGCACAAAGATTTGAACAGCTGATATATTCTGCGTGCTTTTATGGTTACAGTTTTTCTCACTTAGCATAAAAATACAGCACACGCTTGTTGAACGTGAAGACTTTTTGCTAGTTTTACAGAAAGCTACTGACAACACATGGTTTAGCTAACGACTGGTTTCAAAACGACTATAAGCAGGCGAGAGATCAATGGTCATTTTTTTTTCTAGCCCTGCACATAGAAAATGAGACTGGGGAATTCTGATTACCTCCAGAGATACCCAGGTTGAGTCAAAAGAACATGAATCACACACCCAAGGGAAGTGACGATTGTCTGAAATTAATAGACATGGTGTGTAAGAATCTACATATTCATACCAAATAACCCACAGAGAATTAGGAGAGACACATGGGATGGATCTCGCACTGGTAAATGACTGACAGAGGATGATACTGGGTGTAAGAAAAAACTCGCTTGAACTAAATCCAAGTGTCTAGAGTGCAATCAAGAAATATATGCAAAAACCAATGTCAGTTATAAATAACCCAAAGACAGCAGTTTCTTAACAGCAGAATTTTAAGCCACAATAGATTTAATTTTGCATAGCGCAACCCCGGTTTCTCTGAGCTCTGAGGACTGGGTAAAGCATCTGCTGTATGAATCAATGAGATGACCTTCTCCAGAAACGATTTCGAATGAACTCAGTATCAACAACTGAGAATCTCTGCAGAATATTTCAGTCCCTTGCACCATGGCAGGATCAAAGGCAGTTCAAAATATAAAGTGAAAAATGTGTAACTTTCACTCGATTGTCTGAACATTCTGTCCTCTTTTTTCTTTTGCCATCAACTGTAATCTGATTTCGGCTATTTGTGACCAAAACACAAAAGCTGTCCCCTCGGTCCAACAATTAGACATAAATTAAACCTGGGAAAAAACGACAGTAAAAATATGATTAGAACAATTTCCCCAGTGTCCGCTATCGTCCAGAACGCTAATAGAAAAATGAGTTTGCAATTTCCACCCATCACTTCAAAGTTGATGCACTATGCGTTTACCCAGACTACTTCCCAAGGGTGTTAAAATGCTAAACATTTGCCTTTAATGAGTGTTCATTGGCTTTGATAGCTTGCTCTCATAAGCTAATTGTTATCATTATTGTTATATTTATTTTTTAAAGACCCAAGAAAGAAACCATTTACTGCAGTTCTTTGGCAAAAAAACTGCTTTGCTTAAATATTGTGGTGGATGGATAGAGAAAAAGAGAGATATAGATAGACAGATGGATGGATGGATGGATGGATGGATGGATGGATGGACGGACAGATAGATAGATAGAAAGATAGACAGACAGACAGATAGATAGACGGATTGACCCTTATAATCAGTTGAAAGAATGTAATATATGTAATATTCATAGAAACTCATGACATTACTTGTCAGCCCCTGATCTTCACTGCATTGCTCCACTCATTCCTCTCATTGTCTTGCACCAAAAAACTGATCTTAAATGATCTTAAAAAATAAAATAACACTTTTGCTAAATTATTTAGGTTGGTCTAGTTTCTTCTCCATAACAAATCAGTACCAGACACGGATGAAAACCCAAAATACTCATGAATTATTGAAATGAAACGATAACGGCTTCAACGCCGACCTTGACTTCCAAAATACGTAATCCAATGGAGACCTCGTTGAAATAAAAGCTCATCTGAAAGATCTCAAGGTTCGACTGAAGTGCAGATATAAAATGACAGTGCCAAAGGTCTCGGGTGATTAAAACACACAAATGGCTTCGAAAGGAGAGGAACTGCTTTCTTAATGTGAGGTTAGAGTGCTTAAATGGAAGGGTAAAAATAACAATGAATTGGGTGGAACCCACAACAGAAAAGTCAATATCTTCATCCCATGAGCCTGATCTGATCCACATGCCTGCAGATAGGACTTGTAAAGAGGTTCTCTTTAAGTGATAAAATCTCTTCTAATGGAAAGCACTCCTCCAGCCATGCATGGTATTACTTTCTGTAAGCTGACCTTGATAGTGTCCAAAGGTGCTTTTGTGCATCGTTCCGGGTGACACGGCAACACTAATGCTGATGGAACAATTAATATGGCAGTGCAATTAAAACCGGGGTAGGCAATAACGGCCCTCTGTGTCATAAGCGAGGGCTTCCTCCTTAGGTGACATGACTTGAATGGTTAAAAAGCAGAAGAGGGATTGCTATCAGAGCTCTTTCACAGTCGAGCCCCCTACGACGAGCGCAGCAGCTGTGGCCCGCAATGCTAATTGTGGCTTTATGCAGAAGGTGAGCAGGCCTAAACCATTACCGTTCTGAAACTTCGGATTGGTACACTCATAGGACCTTAAAAACATGGTCCAAGAGGTAGATTCATGGCCAAATGCTCCTCACGGGATGCTTTCAACAACCTTAGTGGATAAAAAAATATGCCTGCCTTGGCTTTCTGGTTTACTTAGATCGCCCCTTACCAAATTCACATGTATGATTCATAAGAACCACTACACTCATCGATAAAGAATAAATTAAACCATCTGAAAGGCAACAGAGCCTGTACGTATTTATTGTAATTTTATGTGGCACAGCACTGGTCACTTTCCAAGCACAAGCAATTGAGAGCGGCGCTGCAGAGACGTCTTGGCAGAGAGAGACTGTTTAAAAATGCAAATTGGTAACTTAATCAGACATGGAAAGCAAGGATTTTGCTAATTCTCAAAAGAAAAGGTACAAATTACTCTTTCACACTTTAATGACAGTCTTGGGTTCTTTGTTTCACACTGTATTTGAATTTCACACTGTATTTGAATTTTAATTAAAATACAGGGCAACCTTTCCAAGGGAATACTTGTTCGTTCATTGAACTATGTTACATTATAATCTCTGTGATTGTGAATGACAGCCCAGACATATGTATGCTAACTGTGAAAGGCTGTTTTACCCCTTCTGGGGTAAATGGCTCACTGGTACCTTACAGAGCATTAGGAGTAAAATATGCAAAATGAAATTTACATGCAACATATTAGCTACAGTCTTTCATTTAATAAAGCGCATGCGATTATCCTACTTTCCAGTTTGGGCTATATTAAGCCACTGTGAATATTACACCAGTTTTTCAGAACACATCAATTAAAGAGTCTTATCTATACATTATCCGTATCAATCTCTGTGCAATTATTAACTTGTTACATCTGAAACCTTGAGCCAAAAAACATTTTTATTGTATATAGTGTTTTTTTTTATCTAGACATTAAGGGAACATTAAATGGCAATGCCTTGTAATAAATCACAGCTGAGTGTTGAACTCACCTTGACAAGCTCATAGTGTTGGATCCCATTGATTCCTATATCAGGGTCAAAGGCAGAGGGGACGGGGTAGCGGCTGTTGATGGCTGTGTTCTCAGGAATGGAGATGTTGATGACGGTAGATTGGAACAGCGGGGCGTTGTCGTTGATGTCTTCGATGAGGAAACGGATCTTGACCAGTCGGAAAATCTCGTCGGGTAGCACGGCCACCTCGATCTCATAAAAGCAACGCTTCTCGTTAAAGACCCCAGAGCAGAGCTTCTCACGGTCAATGCGATTGGCTGTGGTGAATATCTCTCCCGTGTTGGCTTCGACTTTCACCAAAGGCACGTCGCCAGTCTTGTAGACGGCTTTAAACTGCAGCGCAGAAGACAGTTTAACTTCTGGATCTAGGTTTAAGTTTAGGTCTTTGCGCAGGTTTCCGATGCGCACGTTCTCCGGCTGCTCCTCTTTAACCGTGTAGTCCTTCTCTTGAGCCCGGCCCATCAAAAACAAGCAGGTGAGTAAAAGCACCAGAACACGGGCCTCACTTGCCAAGTTCATACTCAGAGTATGTAATGAACTCTCTTGAAAAATCTGCAAGGTCTGGTACAAGAAGAGGAGAGAAACAAATAGAAACATGATCATATTCAACTTATATTCAATTATAAAATGTACTTTAACTACAAATAGCTTTGGACAATTAACATTAAAACAACCAACTTATCTCACAAGAAAACGTAATGATTTTACAAGCTGGCGATTTCATTTGTATGAATGAATTTGTACAATGCGATTTGTACAAAAACATACAAATTTTAGGAAAACGCAAACATGAATATCCATCTAAAACCCCAATCCTAATGCTTTCACTTGCCGAAAGCAAGTATGGAAACGTACGAAAGAGATTGTACAAATTCATACAAATAGCCATGAAATCACCAAAAACGTAAAATAGTTTAAACATAAACGTAAACTAGCCATGAGACTGTTGACATATAGTTCATTCAAAATGAGAAATGCTGTGACCATATACATATTTTTTTATATTGTTTGAAACTTGTGTGATCCATTTTCCTTAACACGAAAAGAATTGAATGTCCAAGCGGATTTATTCTGTATAATGAAAGTGAATGGGGACCAAGAACAACCATGATCACCATGAGGGTAAGCAAATGAAGGCAGAATTTTAACTTTTAAGTAAACTATTCCTTTAAAAAGTAAGATAAACTATGTGGGCAACATGTTAGATATATTAACCACTGGTTTTCTTCATATTGTCATGTGCACAATAAAACAAAGAAACAGTACACATTCAGTTTATCAATTTAATAACTAAAATGTGAAATGTTAAAACGTTACTAAATATTGTTCATCTATTTAACGGTGATAATAGCTTAAACATTGGGTGTTTAAGCTATTATTGATAAGTCATTGATAAGTCATTGATAAAAAGTCATTGATATCAACCAGATAATATCTGGTTGTCATAGGTTTGAAATTTCAAGTAGCTGAAATGTAATTTTAAGCAGAAGTTTTATGATTTTGAAAGTTTAAAAGTAAAGACATGGGCCCCAAATGATTGTCAATATCCCTCAGAAGAACAGGACAAAGCCGTAATTCAAAAGAACCAAGACATGATTTATGAATCAGCATTTCAGTGTACTGCCAACTTGCTCGATGGCCACACAAATCCTGTCAGGGCATTATATAAATAAAAGTAGCCAGAGGGCTGAAGCTTTTACAATGTGCCAACAACTCAACTAGGTCACTGAAAAACTGGTGGGGGAGATGCCTAACTCTGAGTATTGTTAGTGTGCTGAGTTCTCCACGCACTGCTATTTCCGTTTGAATACATACTAGTGTTCTGTAGTGTCTGTATTCACATGTGAAATTCCAAAATGACTTTGTCTGTCTTGCCGTCCTTTTAAATCTAAGGTAACGGCATGGAACGACACGCATCTTTAATTAGCTTTCCCAAAAACAAGGAAATAAATGTATGAAACATTCTATTTTCCAAGCAAAAATATCAAACTTCAACACATGAATTATTTGGATGTAGCTATGTTACTATAGCGACAGGGAAAAACGAAAGCAAATCACTGCAAAATGTTTTTGAAATAGGACATCCTAACAACAAACCACCATTTGTCAAGTCATTATTATGTAATCTGTAGACGCCATGAGCATGTTTGTTTAAAAACAAAGCAGAATGTAACAGCGATACACGCTCGTATAGTTAGCAGATTCTCTTCATGCATCAAAAATTCATCACAAAGGATGGCTTCTTTAAACACACGCAGGGTTGAAGGCCCCAATTTTGTAGCCGCTTGGCGAGTGTTTGCTCCAGTCTCTTCTGTGGGAGGACGCTCTGTTTTCACAGTGAGAACTCTTAGGCTGGACTGTAGGGACTCATTAGAGTGGTGTTGGGCAGACGAGCACCTTGACAGTATTTACATGACATTGATCAATGGGCACCTTACTATCTGCACATATTCACAGACTGTTATGTTGTTCTTAGGAGAAAAATAGGGAAATCTGTTCTGCTTTTGAAGATTGCACCATTTTTTAAACACAAGAGCGAAGCAATTACTATTCACCTACTGTACTCTGATAAGCCCCGAACAGTCCAAGGCTGTATCCCACAATGCATAATGAAGAGGACTTACTGGCTATGAAGTGCACTGCGGAGCAGTGAATAAAAGATGAAAAAATGATCTACATCTAAATAACCAAAACTGACATTAGGCGTGACGTGTGTTGGACTTTAGGCGGGCAATAAGTGCGACCGTCTCTCTTGTTTCTTATATTGTGTCACATCTCAGCTGTCAATGGACGTTAAGATAATCTGTTTGCCGCCAACAATAACGAATTGCAGCAACCCTATGAGAACGAAGGCTGATGAACCTGTATAACCCACAACACAAGCAAATAGCTCGCACAGTATAAGCTGCAGCTCACTGTAAGCAATGTCTGGCATTTTTGTATGAAGCTCTGCTACCCAGGGACACGGTGCTGGGATTAGACAATTCCGCATGGGGGCCTCGAGTGTCACTCCTTCCCATATTTAGGACAGTTTATGTTGTTGCGAAAAATCGGAGCCATTTTGAGATTTCCTCCTGGGAGCAACTCTTTTAAAATTATGCTCCGGATAGATTCGCAATGCTTTTGAGTCTCAACTTTTCCAATCTTCGAAAACTTCCAGTTTTGGAGTGAATAGAGAGAATTAGGAAAATTGCGCTCACGGGTATCAAGCGAGACTTCTTCCTTGCTTGCACAGTTTTTTCAGTGATCTATTCTGAGTAGCGGCCCATGGATTCCACAGAGTATGCAAAAGCTGTCCTTCCCTCTGGAACAAGCAGTGAGAGGCGCACAGACTTTGGAACGTTTTAAATGACAGCGTGATGGACAGGGCTGCCTGCGTTTGATTTTGAGCTGAGCTGTCAAGGAGAAAAATAATTTTACACGTCAACTGCAAGTTTGTACTGAATCTCTGATTCTTTGACTCAGCGGGGACTGACTAAAGGCAAGAGAGGTACCAACAACACCAAACCAAAACGACCCGCCGAAAACAAACTTCTGATTAAACTGATCAAATTCAATAATACGGTAATTAAACCAAAAATGACATATGAAATAATTAAGGCCATCTGCGAAAGTTAAAGTGGGACGACTGCCTGAAGCATGTGACTTAACTCCTTCCTATCAGAAGTCAAGCATCAATCCTCGCTGGCTGGATGGAACCCCCATGTGGGTGTGATTCTTTGACATTTCAGTGACTCGTTTGAGTTCGCCCTCCACCTCCTGCCATCAGCAGTTGAGACCCATCGCACCCCCTGCCAGCTGTTCTCCTGCATACCTGCTGTCCTTCCTCTGTAGTCAGGATGTCGCCTGTCTCATCTACAGAGCACACGCCTTTAATTATGTATTCAGCCTTCATGTATCATGAATAAATCTCTTGCAAACACCAAATAAGTGGCAATAATTGAGTGGAAATGGAAACCATATGGCATTATTATTAAGTATTATTGTTACCGTTATTGTTATTATTATTGCTAACCTGTTGTTCTGCATCATTATCATACCGGTCGCTCTGTTAATTCGAAGCTCAGATTTACATGAGCAGGCCAGACTGCAAACTCCTCTGATCAGAAGATGCATCGGTGAAAGTTACAACCCTACTGAACACAAAGAGTCTTGCAAATACGCACAAAAGCTTTGATGGCAACGACACAGATCTTGAGGACCAATAATCAATTCAGTGATCAATAGAGAGGAATTAACATATCAAACAGGTTGACAATCGAAATGGATAAACCAATGTAGCGAATACAATGGAGTCGATTTATGCCGTCATCAAAAATGATGCATCCAAACAGCCATGACTGTCTGTATATGTTTTCATGCAGTCCGATGACAAAATAACTTATGGCTAAATTCAGTCTAGAAGAGACTAAGAGTGCTTCTGTTTGCATCAAATGGCACGCCATTAATCACGGTCAACGTATTCTGTTCTGCTAATTTGATCCATAAATAATCATAATAAAATTTTCATTTAATACTTTAGACCAATTTATAGGGGACTTTCAGCAGAACAACATGTCGGTTGTTGATAAATTGATTTTATGTAGACAAACATTGCAGTGTATAACATGCCAGTGAAATACACTTCAATAAAAAAGGCTGATATTTAACCTGTAAGGCACCTGTCAGGTTTTTAAATTTTAAGAAACTACAAGGAAATAGTGTGTGTGTGTGTGTGGACATGGTTGTAATAAATGCATGGGCATTAATTTCTCGTTTGTCCTTTTTCCACCATGACTTGATTTATTTTGACATGTTGCATATTTAAAGTATTTATATAAAGTATCTACATACATCAAAAGCATTTTCCTAACAATTTGTGGCTGTTTTAATAACTGTGCGTATGTTCACTTGAGCAAATTGCATTTAGTTCACCTTACTGTCAAACACGATGACACAGCCTGTTAAAATCTGAAAAGCAACATAAATTATGCTTCTTTATTATCTTTATATTTAGCGTAGCTGGTAAACATGACGCTCATCTCAATGTAAATAAATAAATAAAACTGCCAATAGAGGGCAGTGGAGTGGTCAAAATAAAGCAATTAATACAGGTAGGCCTTAAAATATTTAGAGATGGTATATGAGATATCCTCATATACTAAATTGCTTAAAAAAATATGATACTAAATGGGGAATTTTTGTTATTTATAAAACGCCAGAGGTTTTCTGTGAGGTTTAGGACTAGGTGAGGGTTAGGGGATAGAATATACAGTTTGTAAAGTCTAAAATTACGTCTATGAAGAGTCCTCATAAACCACATATGCCAACATATGTTTGTGTGCGTGTGTGTATTTAATACATACTATTTTTATTCAGATATTATATTTTGCCCAGGATAAATACAATTAATTTTATCTGGCAGCTGAAGTTCTTAATTTGAAAGCAATTGTTATTCCCTATCAGCAAAGACATCACTGGCTAATAAAACATTACAGAAACGTCATTAGTATAACTAATTGTCCAAGGCTTTGCCAGTTATGCATTTTTGGTTTAACGGTAACAGTATTAGAATAAACTGCTCTGTGGCATATATGATGCAGGTACAATTTCAGAAATGCAGCTTTTGTCTTTGTGTTCAATGACATCAATATACTTGTAGCACTGTTTCATTAGCAGCGCAGGTGAAGCAAATTCACTGTGACTGATTGGGAATAATGTGCTACTAACAAAAGTAAGTTGTCTTGTGAAAACTCTAAGCTCACAGGCGAATATGTGCCAGATCTTTCCACAGCATCAAAGATTTTATTTTACTTGAAGGCTACAGCGTTGTGATAATGGAACAGTCAATATATTTAGAACCGCATATAATTAAGTGATAACAGAATAGAGACTGACATAACGAACGTACGAGCTCTACTTGTGGCAACAATTTACAGCAGTACTACTGTAAAAACCTGGGATTTTTTTTTATCCTTGAGTACCGGTAAAAATTTCACAACACTATATGAGGACCCACTCTCAGGACTTTCTACACTTCAGAGCTGTGATGACTGATAAAATTAGCCTAGCTCAAACAATGAATTCAAGTGAAAGGCCTGTTGAATTCTCCATTTCTAAGTGTTGCTCAGCCCTAAGAGATACGCCGTGAAAACGAAAACCGGTTACATCATTTGCCTTAAAGCTATAAAATAATGCTCACCCGTGTCTCCATGAAAATTCAGATTAGAAATTAATCAGATTCGACACCTGTACCTGTCCTCAGGGGTCATCCAGTGATTCAATTAGTGACAGAAAATCACCAGAAAAGACTATATCTACATTGTGCTCCCTATTGTACTAATAGTACTAAAGTACTAGTTTAACCTGGGGCATTTCCCACCTTAAATTTACCAGGATAACTATAGTTTCTGACAAAACAGTTAGGCTACTAGAGTTATCATAGTTACAATTACTACCGTAAAAGCATAAAATCATACGGGACTTCCTTCAAACCATGTAGGAAGCTCACAGAATGCTTCTGCCATTTTATTTTGTTTAATATAGTTTAACTACAGTGGTAAATAATGTGAACTTTGCACAATTTTCCTGTAGTAACAGCAGCAGCTATGGTATTCAAGTGTGAAATGATAGCATGTTGAAATGTTTTGAGAATAGTTCATGTTAACAATGGTCAGTGAGAGACGAGAAAGAGAAAGAAAATGAGAAAATGACGCATTCTGGAGAAAGATTGCATGCTTTCATCAAGAAGATGCTCCTCTGTCTGTACAACTGGATACGGCCGGAGGTTTTAAAGTATACGCGATGTGCCCATCGCTTTAATGGAGACATGGATGGACATATTCTCTTATTTGCTTGCCGGATTTTAAATCCTTACGAAACAGAAACCCTCTCGCAAGATGCATTTCTAAAGGTCGATGATTTAGGAGGACGCTTCAGAAGTTGTTATATCTCTCACAGGTTTTGAACACTTGCGATTCCCGAGTTGGTTGCGCGTTTTCTCGGTATAACGCGTCTATCAGATTTTACCATTGCGTGAAATCAAACGCAAGGTGTGAGCATTTTCATCCTTTTGGCGTAATAAAGCCAAGTCGCCATCCAAACTGAGAAACTAGAGACTGCGCATCTCTGAACGGAGAGACCGCGGGCTGAAGTCGGGCAGTTCACTCCACAGAATAAAACAGTTTTTATGAGCATGCCATTAAAATATTTTATTTCACCTGCGAGCACCCCGACACAAACTTAAGACTGTTCACAGGTGATAATAACATCGACTTTTTTGCGCAAAGGCCCTTGTACTTTCCATGCATTTTGTTCATAACGCGCGAGCGGGCATGCGAGTCTAATATTTAACGCAATGCGCGTTAAGGCGCGCAAAAGGTAAAACAAGTCTTGCTGTTAATGAAGTTACGAAGTAAAAAGCCAACATTTTTTTCTGTGCACAAAATAGCCGATAAACAGGCAGACGTGAAGACGTGTCTTACCTCGGATTTCTCGGTGAATACGAATCAACTCTTAATTCCCGTCACGTAGCGGCATCGCTGCTGGAGGAGATGAAGTGGCATGAAGCAGACTGAGGGAAAGCCGACAACCAAACAGCTTAACGGGCTGACCAGTCGGTATCCAGCTAAGGAAAACGACCCATGTCCGTGCAAAAGTCCGCGGTCCGAGCACGACGGGCGAACAACATTTGTGAATGACTTTTACAAGCGCCGATGTAATTCCTCGGATGTCTCGCGCTTGGATGGTACCGTTTGAATCCCACGCGCGGAGAGAGAGAGAGAGAGATGGAGAGAGAGATGGAGAGAGAGAGAGAGAGAGCCGGGTTTGTCAATGTGCGATACTTCTTATTTCAATTCAGTGACACAGTCATCATTTGCAAACCGGGCACTCTCCTCGTATGCCCAGAAATGCCCGCTCTCAATTAAGTCGCTTGCTCCCCTCTCCGTGCGTCAGGCGCCTTTACTTAACTTGTAAATCATTGCAAACATCCTCTGACGGGTCATTGCATGTCATCCACTAGTTTGGCAGAGTGATACGGAGAGCAAAATATCTTTTTTTTGGAAAAAAACACACAATGGTGGACAGTGGGTGCTTGCGTTCCCCAATGGTGAACGTGGAAAGCGCGCCTGTGGGTGCGCACTGAGATGGACGTTTTGCTGTAGTTGTACGCAGAGCTCCGGCAATCTCTGTTGTATTGTATGAACTCAGTCCCTTAGTACTGCCCACCTCTCCACCTCCGATTGACATCATCGAGGGAGGAGGAGCCTCCAATAAATTCAACAGCCTTCATCATCTTAAAGCAGCACTGCTGCTGGAGTCACAGCCCGGCTCACATCCACGTTGGACTAATAACTCACACTTGCCTGCAAAGAAAAGGGGGCACTGTTCGCTTTAGTTATAAAGTCTGTCTCAAGTCTAACGTCAAACTGTCTCATTACTTACGTGTAAATTAATAACCCCAAATAGTTCTAAAATAACCCCAGTGACAACAACAATTACAGTACAATAACGCATACTGTTTCAGACCCACCATCGGTGCACCCCGCTCCCTTTTTTGCACCCTTATTCTTTACCGCCTAAAGATATTATACCTAATCAGGGGTGTAAGAATTAAAGGGGGTGGGGTCTTTTGATTATCTCCCAAAAAAGTGGGGCGATTTCTAAAAAAGAGAGGACATTACACACGCCCCCCGGCAGGTATAATGGCCGCTATGCCCTCTACCTACAGTAATGCATTATAAACCGAAATTCAAGAGTCCACACTTACCTGAAAAGCACAATCGTTTGTCAGCACAATCCAATGCTTTCCGTTGCCCACGATGGCTGAAAATCTTGCAGTCTCTCCTATTCAATAAAGGTCACTCACACAACATGTACACATTGATCTTCCCATTAATTTTTACACTGCTGCAATGTAACAAATCACACTCTTTGACTGCCCCCCCTCAAGCTAGCTTTTCTTACCAAAAGCCATAACCTTAGTAACATCAATCACGCCCTGATGTTTCACCTCACCGCAGGTTTAAACGGTCACACTTTCAATTGAGCGTGACGCACCCTTAGGGCTGGAACGTTTGCATCGAATAAAACCTATTTTCAATTCTCCTGTTCAATCGAATGTATACAGTTAAGCTGTATATTTCTTAAACTCCTTTTAGGGCTAATGTGCATTTGATCATTCCAATCTCGTTACCGGGCAATGTCTTAGGGCGGCATTTAAAATATAGTGGTTTTAGTACACTAAAGGCTGATGGAAGGAAAAGGTCTGCTAAATTGGATGATACTATAGCACTAATTTACAGTCTTTTTTAAGAAATCTATATCTTGGAGGAATTTGGAGTGTCCAGGGAGATACTCTCCACCATAACAGAAATGTAGCTATCTCAGAGCTATACCTAAAAGGGTTTGATCCTTTCATATTTTTAAGATTCATACTTCATGTCACTGAAGGACTTCTTCTAGGCATGTTAAAGAAATGCAAATCTGAAAGCCTTAAAGCAATATGAAAGGCACAAAATACCTCATGAATTATTCAGAGGGCTATTTTGCCACCCTCAAAATGAACTTTTAGAGAAACCAGTTATGCATTTCTGATAGGGCAAGAGAATCCACTAAATTCACAGAGCAGTTTAAATGTCATGGTGCCCATCTAATCTTGGACATTGTTTTATTTCCTGCTAATATGATGGAGAGGGTGACGTTCCTAAAACAGCATATGTGAATAACATCTTAAATGTTTAGGTAATGTGTAAACCATGCAGAAACAACAATGATTTCATAACTTACTCAAATTCTTGTTTGAGTCACTGCTGTTGCCCTTGTTTTGTCTGCTATGCAGATTGTCTTTCAGTAGAACTGAATGCCGGGCATGTTTAGATGACTGTTCTCCACTATTTCCACCATGATAATCTAATGATTTGTGACACTGGATACCTGTGCCTGAGGTTTCAGGGCCACATAAATAAAAAACAGAGTTACAGTATTTCTGAGTGTGAAATGTTCACTTTGTACTCAGTAATTAAAAACCCCTTTTATTAATTCTTGTAAGAATCATAATGCAACATCATATTCATTTCCTAAAGGTTTGACATTTCTGTTATGGCAGACTTAGATAAAAAGTTCTTGCAAATTGACAAGAATTATCTAATTGTACAGATACTATTTTGGTGACTGCATTTTTCACGGGGTCAAACACAACACCAATGCAAAAAAAAACAATAACAGTATAAAATGTAACAATACTTCAATGTTCATGACTAATAAAAAATATGAGGACTTCAACTAAAATCTAAACAAATAACAGTGACAAATGATGGCATAGGTCTCTGTGAATTTTTCCACTCCCATAAATTATAAACTAATTCAAACATTTTACTAAAACTATAGTTAAAACTATACTCCTGCTTATTTGGGTCAAATTTGGCAGAAATTGACATGCTTATGTTATTCATTGCTGGGTATTTCTGTCATGCCCCTAAAAATAAGAAAAAAACGGGTGGGTCTGTCACATATATGGTGTGGTCGAAAATGTGTTTGCTGCATTTTTTACAATGTCAATAGTGACCCGAGCTCAGATAACATGATCACCTGTTACCATGGGTACAGCTAATTCATCAGATCCATCCACACAGAACAGCAGAATCAGTAAGCCTATGTAATTACCAAAACAATGTTCCTTTAAACAATGTTTGTGTCAACTGCTAGAGGCAAAAAATGACATGTAGCTTTACAAAAAAATTTACAAAACAATATTTTACTGTAAATATATGGCCAAATTAAACATGATATATATTTTCAACAAACTATAAGGTAAATCATTCATTTTACATCTAAAAACAGTTCTAAAAATGCACCACATACATTTAGCTCTCTGGAACTTTATCAGCAACTTTTACACCACTGCTTTTAACATTACAATCAGTGGTGAACAGTGGTTTCCCTTGGCATAAAACACATCAAGCTGTGACTTCCCATGGGCAATCAGATCGAAGCAACACATGTAATCAAGATGACTACACAGTGTGTTAATTACACCTCTAGTAGTAAAATCTAAACTAATGTTTTAGTGATTATACTGTTTCTTTAATGTGATAAAAAGGTGTTGTTTATGTACGAAATGCTGCAAATGAAATGACAGAACGTCTCGAGTCTCGCACAGACCTTAAAGGGTTTTTGTTTTTCAGATTTTTTTCTCACTGATATGATCAAATGGGGTTTTCCTCTATTCATCCTTTAGTCCGCATGTGACCGCCCCCCGACGGATCTATGAGTCATTACTAACGGCATGTAGAGAAATCATTGGAGAAAAGGACACACTAATATACCTTATCAGTCTGGAACAGCTTGGCAGGGAATGGTGCTGAAGACTGGGGAGGTAAATTGCAAGGTGTGCCTCAGTATATTAACATTCAAGTTCTTTCAGAAAGGATTGATCTTTCTTCCCTATAAAACATGACCATGCCTCTGTATTACCCCACCTGCCTTAACTTGTTACTTTCCCCCTTCTGCCAGCATTCATTGGCCTCTTAAAAATCTTGTCATGCTATGCAGAGGAGTCGTATTATTCAGACAATCAAAGTTACTTCCTTGTTAGCATACTGATGGACACGGGTCCAACTGGCCTTTAATTCCTGTAGTAATGTCCTGAAGAAATGGATAAGTGCTCCTGTAGCTCAACTGGTAGAGTATTGTGTTAGCAGCACTAAGGTTGTGGGTTCGATTCCCAGGGAATGTGCATACTGATAAAAATGTATATATTGAATGTCACTTTGGATAAAGGCATCTGCCAAATGCATAAATGTAATAGATTCAGCTGATGTTTAGGGTACTGACCACATATCTGTTACAGGCTCTTATTAGTCTATTAACCTTCTGCCCAATGCAAGCTCTATGTCTCTCTACCCCTGTTGCTATCTCCTATTAGACTTTGAATGATCATTAACTGTAATTAAATTCTTTGAAACAAGAAAATAAATCTTCCATATGCATCAAGAAGTCCCTATAGTCACCATATTGAATGTCTGTCTACAGAAACCAGTATAGAAGATTCTTTCATCCTGCGGAGGCTAGACAACATCATCCACTGAATAAGATCAACAAAGACACGGAGGCGTTTGAGGTTCAAACGAGTTCTATATCTTGACCTTTGCCTTCAAAACATACAACATTCATGACCTCCGTTCAACCTCGAAGAATAAGCTGGAAGTCAAAGGAAACCTTAGCCAGGTGTGATAATCGCCGACGTGTCATTTCACAAAAGTGGAAAATGCCAAAAGGTAAACAACAGTGTCCAGTAATGCAGCAGAACCCATGAATTATAAAAGCTTTTGGAGCCTAATGAATTATGAAGATATAGGACACCTAAACTGGATACTGTCTTTTTCACAGCTGTGCATGAAATCCATTCTGTCTAAAAGGGAATGGAAGCCAAAAATAAAGAGAGATGAGAGAAAGAAAGAAGGCAATCCTGTCTGTATTTCCAAATGTCAATGACAGCTACCATCAGGGGTGAGTATTGGGGTAGGCACCCGAATTTAAGGTGATAGTGTGAAATAAAAGACTTTAGAGTTTGATGCACACCGGCTTCACAAAGCTCGCTATTATTGTGAGTCCATGGCATCTCTGTGTCTCGTAGAGCTGTTGTATGGCTCACAGAAGAGTCAATTGCACAGGCCATGGGGTTTCTCAGTTAGATGAGATGGAGGTATTCAACAAATGCCGCCACTGGGCGAATCGCCTGGCATGGGCCAGCCTGGCGATGGTCAGGGTGAAGGATAGTTGTTTGTTTGTGTGGAAGTCAGGCTTGATTGCAGTCATGCCGCGGATCTATGCCATGTCCTTGGGGAATATCGGGAGGTGAAGAGGCCAAGGAGACGTCTGACAGCAAGGATACATCTGTCCTGCAGTCTGCTTCCACAAATCCATGACAACTACACTTGCATGACGTCTGATTTTTCCATTGTTTGGAGTCTGTACATTTGAGGATACATCTGCAACGTGCCTCCAAGACTAATAAGGGACGTCGATTGATGTTCACATGCTAACGCGGGACCAATTATGTGGTGGCAAGGACATCTAAGGCCAAAATGACAACTGTCCAATTTGCTGGATGGAGCTTTTAATGAGAATGAGATTTTGACAAATAAGACTGCAAGCTATTGAATCTATTCATTTTGTTTCTTGTTACTATTAAATGTTACCATCACTGTGACTTTACCATACCACCTCTTGCTTCCTGATTGCCTCAGATTTTTATATGCCGTTTACTTGAGCATTATGCTGAAGAACGTGCTTATGGCAGAAAAGCTGGCGTATTCTTCAAATACACAAAAAAAAAGGATCTAGTTGCATTAAATGAAGGAGAAAAATGTCGAAAATGTCTGACTGCATGTTTTTGTTTATATTCATCAAAACATCTCCCAACAACATATTGGCTATTATAAAAAAAAACAAGAGAAATATGCAGAACAGACACAATAATTCAGTGCGTCACGTAGTCAACATTTATCCTAATGAACAGGAAAATACACTCTGTCAGAAATTACTGGTCTTAAATATGTGCCTTTTGTGAAAATAAATTTGGCTCGCACAATGTGTGATGTATTAGTTAGTTCATACATCAACCGGTGGAAAAATATGGCTTATTATTGTTTGCACATCTTGCCATGAATGAGAGACACTGTTTGTCCTTTGCATTGCATTTGAATAAGAAATAATATTAATGTACTGTAGTCATGCTGCTCATCCACATACATCACTGCATGCAACATCTGCTTTCTGTGACAGAACAGAGCAGGATCAATTTGTTGTGTGCATGCATAACTAATTTATCACATTGTTCCCCCCTGTAGATCTCCACTGAAACACACAAACCATACACACACTCACAAAGACACTGCACGCAGAGGAAAAAAGAGAGAGAGAGGATGACAGCAAGAAATAAAGAGGAGGAGGGGTTAGATTAAAATACTTTTTGTCTTGATGAATCATGTTTGAAAAATCAAGTCATTTGGAGGCTGTGTGTCGCAAAAACGCAACCATTTAAACAAAAATCCCTCTCTCTTTTTTTAAGGCATATGCTTTGTTTCTGTGTTTTTATTCTTGTTAGAAGCGCATTGATGTATTTTGTCTTTTTTATACCATCTGTCTGTTTCTTTCTGTCGTTTGTTCTTTTTGACCAATGGACCAATCATAAATGAAATGCTTTTCTTTCTCTGAGAGATCTCATGAATTTAAAGGGATCAGACTGCTGTACTTAACTCCCACCAATAATCATGAGCAAATGGAGGAAGGAACTTATCAAGTGGTCCTTGACTAAATTACAGGAGACAGAAAGTTGCTTGGACAGACTGATTATATTGCATACAAAACAATAAAAGCATGCGCATTAATTACCAGACTATAATTAATGAGCAATCTGACATTGATTAAAAACGAGCTTTGAATTATTTTTGATGAGCAGAGAAATGTCAATTAGCGTTTGTGTATGTCTGCTCTGAAAGTCTAGTTTAGTCATCTGTTTGGACATTGGAAGGGCACGGAATTGATTTAAAATACATTTTTCCGCATTGAAGATCCCAATCTTAATGACAAGCCTTTGTAAATTTAGGGATTAGACTGGCCTTGATCGCAACAAAAGCTTGTGAAATGAATGGCATGCGGCGACAAGAGATTCTCCATCAGCTGAACCTCAGGCCTGGCAGCCCGTTTCTGTGTGTGAAATTTTAATGGAGCTTTCTCTTTGTTGTTTAGGGCCAGAGGAGATGACTGCGGCCGCACATACAAACAGCTGCATGAAAATATCAACGTGTGGGGATATTTCTCTGCGATGCCCTGATATAGGTAAATACAAAAGATGCATTACTGCTACAATAAAGAGACGGTCATTATGTGGCGCTTGTAATAATGCCCAGATGGTCCGATGCTTGATGTTCAAATCACGTTTTGTTGCATTTTCCAAACCTCAAATGAGCTGTGTACACAACCATTGTTTGAGAAAGAAAATTGAAAGCATGCCGTGTAAACTGTCATCGCCTGATGCAGGAAACAAGGCTCGGTGGAGACAGTTTGTGTAGGACACTCTGAGTTCCGAGACTGGCCTCTGAGCTGCACGTTTTGCGGCTGAAGTTAACATAACGATCGCAATGCATGCTGGGATTAAAACGTCAACGCATCTGAGAAGGGGGAAGAGATAGATGAGTGAGAGGAAGCAGACTTAGGTTTACATGGATGAGACAATTTCTCTTCAGGGTTTTGGTGTAATTTAGGTTAAGCGATGCTCCTCCTCTGACAATTGAAGTGAAGGCTCTATGTAATTAACCTAGAAATAGGATGGAAACCCCAACTCAACTGTGCGCTTCAGTACAACACTGCCATCATCCTTCCCAACAATTCAATTTCATCTCCTCCCTATTTCTCCATTGAATAAACAATTTAATGAAATCATAATTAGGCTACAACTCTTTATGGGGTCAACCCTTTTAGTACTGGCTAATATCCCTGGAGATTTCTGCAAATTATTCGATTTTGTGCCTCTTTAGATGGCGCAATTGCGGTTGTAGTGTACAATATATTCTAAGAATACATGCGACACAACAGCCTGCTCATGCAACGTTCCAATAACTCATACTCACTGAGACATCTTAATGCATTGTAACTGCAGCAGGGTACTAAGCAGGAACAAAATCTGTAATATGGAATAATACAAATTATTTGTTGATTCATTTCCCATGCATGAGTTATACATTATAGATGAGAGCGTCGTCAAAGATGTTACTGCTAGACTATTGATTCATTATTCCTGCATCAGTTGATGTACCATGTAAGAACTAGTCTCAAATCTATTTTCCATTCTCTTCTTTTAAATTTTAACATACTTTGCGCATTAGAAATCCAGAAACCGACAGCCAATACTTATATGTATGCAAATTTCCTCTTTGAACAGGAAGAAAACTCACACACTAGTCTTTTTAATATGGCAAGAATGCGTGGTTGTTTTTGGGAATTTGTGAACAGGTTCTTCCACAGAAATCCAGGGTTACTGTGTATGGTCTTATCCTTTTAACCGTTTCATAATGGAACCAACAGCTAATTTCACTGATCAAATGATGTAGAAATAGAGAATTTAAAACTCAGGAGTGTATTCAATAATTGCCTCACTAGCTTCATTTATTTTATTGAACCCTAACAAAAGCGGCACAAAAGTGCCTCACGCTGTAAAATAATAACAGCCTGCAACAGCCATCTTCAACTACATAGCTGCTAATATTATTAATTATAAACAAACACAGTCATATAAAGGGAATATAATAGTTCCAAGTCCAACACCCCAAATTCATGCATCTCATTATAAGAACTGAGAAGCTGAAGCATCGCATACATTAACAACATGTCTTCCTCTCCTCAGACACAGTTCATCATAGTTCATATTAGGGCTGACTGATCTGGATCACATGTGAACTGACCTACAGCTGTGAATCTAAAATTCATCCGAGTTTCTACCCCCTTCTGAATTCATTAACACCTTCACAGGTTTACTTTGCTGAGCCCAGCTGGTTACGAAATGTTGATCCTCATGCAAACTGACTGTTATAAACTTCCATACAAAGCTTAACTTCCAGTTTGTGAAAGTTCCAGTGTATTTGCTAACTGGGAAGGCTTTAATAAAGCTCAAAGAATTTACACCTTAAGTCTTTAAAAAAGTGAATTTTCAGTGGGGGTCAGTGAAGTCCAGGATCATAACATTTAAGAGAGGTCTTCTCTGGTATTAACATATCCAGATTTCACCCTCCTAGCTTGCTGGGATGGCTTCTTAAAAAAGATAAAACAAATCGTTTTACTTTTTTACACGTAATTATAACGGTTGAATAACTATTTTTAAACCAATGTTGGCAATTTTGCAATGTTTCTACAGAATTTACTCCAAAAATAAAATATGCATAAACATCATGATTTTATTAAAACCTCATAAAGCTGTAGTAGCTGCATAAAAATCACTGTTAATTGATTTAAGACATCAGTAATATCAGTGATGGGCTTCTGACGGTTACATTCGCAATCAACTGAATCACCACTGCACCGGCTGACTGCAACAGACTGTTCAGATCAATATGAACTCCTTTGGTGACTTTTATAAGAGAATCTGTGGATTAGTTCAGCAGAACACATCAAAGAGAGAAATTAATGTTGCACTGCCAGTAGCATTATTCATGACTTCAGCAGGAAAGAACTGCACTACTTTAGAAAAGCCTAACGATTACTTATCTAACTGACCCTTGCTGTTACCAGGCTCTGAAATTAACTTTTCAGCTCTAGAAGGTGAACAGAAATCTACCAGTCAGTCATATTTCTTACCAGAGTATTGTTTTATCGCATTGTATGAATGGATTTGTTTAGGGACCTATAAAAATCCACTTAAATTTATTGAAATTTTGATCATATTTTTGGTCAGTTAAAAATATAACCAATATAATTAATCAATTGACAACATTGCATTTCTCAAATAAAAAGATGTGGTCTGCGATTAATTCACTCGCCAAATACGGAATTTACCTGAATTTGGTGCTTAATGTTATTTTCAAACCCAGGCTTAAAGTAAAGAGGTTAAAAGCTGACACGCTTGTCCTTTTTAGGACAATAAGGTCAATAGATAAACAAATGCATTCAAGCTTTTCTGTCTTCAGTTTAAGTAGATTAATATAATTTCTCAATCCAGACACTCAGACATTGTCGTTAGGGATAGAAAAATAATCAAATAACAAAAACAGCATATGTGCACATAAAACATTCCTCTCCTAAATATGACGGCTTATCCCACGTCAGACGACCGTCCAATTGCCTTTAAATCAAGGCTTTTGGAGCACTAAAGTCATATGCCATGAAGTACATATTGGTTTAAAAAGCCTAAGCCCTTTCAGAAAGATTAAACTTCTACAATTATTAGACACAGGTATGCATCAGACACATTGGAAGCACCCTCACTTGGCCAACCAAAACTAATGGCATATTGCTCTCCCATGGTCTGTGGCACACATTAATCTCCACATTAAAACTATACACGTGAAATTATACAGTTAATTTTCTTGCTGATGAATGCATTATCGTCTGTAGAATGACCTTTTGAGATTTTACCACAAGCTTCAGGGTTTCTTTTTCTCCGTCATTAGGCCAAAGGGCCGATCGGAGGACTCGGAAGATGTACACGCACACCGAAAATCACAGAGGCGCCCCCAACATCATGACCTCTGAAATGGCTCAAGGCTATGCTCTCAGATTCCCACCACACAAGCTGATTCTACTCCCACACTTTGTATACGATCTGGCCGATAAGCTTTTATTGTAACTTCAAAACTAAATAAATGGCTGTTGTGCGGTTCTGAAATTTTTATGTTGCATCTCGTGTGTCGAGGTTTCCTCCTCAAAGAATAACATCCATGAGATTTTTCAATCTGATATGTGATGCACACTCCCTCAGGAAGCTATGAAATGAGCCACTGCTTTCCAGAAACTCACACAGTGAGTTGGTGAACAATGGTCACATCTGTAGGCATTGCTTCTGAGTGCTCAACCAAGAGTCCTACTTAAGCTGGGTCTTCAGGGACTGCTTGTCTTATTCCAGAAATCACTTTAGCCTGTTTTACGTTTCTTTTGGCTTTTAAGAAGCGGTTTCGAGTAATGCTCAAAGGAACGCTTAAGATGACATTTAAAATCTTTCACAAGAGCCATAGATGTGTACTAAATAAGTCCGTTTTAAATAAATGTTCCTCAAAAACACATTACATTTGTTGCCGTCTCAGTACTACCAGCCTCCAACATGAACTTGCATGCATTTTAAACTAGCAAACCATGGCACCAGATGAATTAAAAATATATTTAATATACTTTCATTTTAAGTAGTTAATTGGTACTGTACCCAAAAGCCATTACTAAACATAGTCAATCAATTATTTAACCCATGCATTCATCGTCAAATCACAAACCATAAACACAGTAATATATCTTATCAGAAAACATTGTGTTGCAGGTCAATTGGGGGTTCGAAAGTAATAGTACGATCTTAAACTAGTTAAAAAATAATGTGTTAAAAAATTAAATTAACTTCAATGATATTACAACATTAAATGAATACGTGCTATACACGTTTTTCTAATCAACTCTTAAAATCCAACAGTGACTTGAATACAGAAACATCCAAACAGCATCATTATAACACGAAGTTACATCTACGTACATTATATTTATTTACTTCTTATACTGACTGAAATGGAGCAACTTAAAACTAAGTGAACAAAAATATAACTAAACTTGTCTACGTCAAATATTTAAAGCTTCTCAGCGTCAGACACTAGTTTTGTTGATTATAACATTCAACACTCATTATAACAAATTGTAGGTGAACGTGAAGTCCAATGCAGAATTGCAAAGCTGCAAATGATCAATACAACTGATCAATTTCAATGAAATACTCGAAACCTGCAATATTATTGTAGTTTCTTTACTTTTTCTTTAAATGTATCGCTGATAATGTCGCACGGCTGACCATGTAGAACTACAATACCCGGCATGCCCACACCCTAGAACTACAATATCCATCAGCATGTCTTTAATTACAGCAATTTAAAGCAACATGCTTTGCAATTGTTTCTAAGTGTTTTACTTCTGAATAAAGTGTTGCTGTTTATGTCATGTAATTTTATCTCCACCTTGTATAGGCTAATTATAGCTGATTAAAGTCTGATGTTTGCATTTACAGGTTATCCATTGAAAGAATCAGTAATCATTGAATCATGTATAATTTCCTTTTGGCAAATCTCACTTTGAGAAACACAAAGTCTCCTAAAAATACACACATCTTTATGTCATAAAATAGCAGCTGATAAACTTCAGAGCGTGTTTCATAGAAGGTAATACACATCCATTTTTAAGCATTCCCCCACCAATATTCACTTCAGAATAAATAAGAGGAACATCAGCTTGTATGATCTTCAACATAATTAACTGTTTGATCTGTCAGGCAGTCATGTTAAACTCTTGAATGGACATACATAGAGTGGAGTCGGGTTCAATGTTTCTTTTTCACTGTGTCCTTATCAGCTGCAGAAGGCACTGTATTGATTTCATGTCGTGTGACCGCAGAAAAAGCAGCTGGAAGTGATGAGCTGAGGCTCACCGTCTCTGTGACACAAGCCGCAGTTGGCAGCCGTCAGTCATTCAGTACAAAGGGCTGATTTGTACGGTGTAAACTGTAAATTCATACGGCTACTGTTGGACTAAAAAACTTTCTGCACACACAGTGCTTTGTAAATGATTTAGTATATAGATCAAAGTCATCCACCACAGTTCACTGTCTCTCTTTAAAATCACATTACTAAGTATGTTTCTTACTAACAATTTTAGGTTATAAAAACATTTCCCTTACATTTACATTAAATAGCAAAAATGTTTAAAATGTAACATTATTCTGTAACATTATTAAACATTATTAAAATGTCCCACTAATAACTTAAGAATATAGTTTATGATATATACGATATATAACACTAAATTAACTCTACTAATGTTACTGCAAGAATGTTTTTGATAACTTTGAGAGAACTTTAGCCAATGTTCTGAGAATGTTTCATGTTAGCTGGGTTACTGCCAAAAAGTTATCTGGAAAATCATCATTTTTGTTGTTGTTCTAAGTACAAACCTTATTAAATTTTGTTAGATTACTGCTTAATACAAGAAAAACTATTTTCTCTAATTCTCTGAAAATCTTTGTATCTTACGCAATTTTGTAAGCAGAATTTATCTTGTTTAGAATATTATTACTGTCCAACAAGACAAGACAGTGATTTTAAAATATTTTTCCACAACCCTAAAGATAAAGTCAGTGCTTTACACATATACATTTTTTTTTACTTAGTTCCAAATATATTTGACCTAAATGAGCAGAAAAGATGAAAGTCCACCCTCAGTTTAATTATTTAAATATCATTACATTTTAGTAATTGAAACAGTATTCCTAATGGCCATTTAATATATTTCAGGAATGCCATAAATGACTAGATGAACTGGCTGCCATTCGAACCCTTTCACTGTTCCCTGTGGTCCCCATTTGGGTGTCTGTGCTGCATTTTCCTCATGCCAATTCAAGGGGCTTCATTTATCCTCGATGTGATCTGATTTAAAAGCTTTTCAGATAGCGACCATTAGCTACAGAGGAATCCTCCTTTTGTTTTGGTCAGTTGGTTAAAACTATGTGGTAATCTCACTATCCAATTCACCCATCACCCATGTCCCTCCGCCCCCATAGCTTCTCATCCAAAATGCAGCAGAATAATTGTCTGTCATAGTCATGGAGAAATGACCTTAAGTTGTTTTTGTACTTAGTGTCAACGCTTTGTGAAGATGATGGAGATCAAACATGGCAGAACGGGCCTGTTTGTTTCACCATCAAAACGTTTGTTTAAAAGAATGCAAATGATTCCCTGTCTGATGAAGCGTTCCTTGAGAGCGCTTTTGTACGGCTATGTTTACAGACAAGCTTCTTAAGTTGTCCCCTCTAGCTTGTACGGGCAATAATGGAACTGTTCTCAATTTTGTCATCAGAGAATTAAATGGCTTCTGTTTGAAGTGTGTATTTCTGAGAATGAGGAATGGGTTTGTAACTATGTTTTTGGTGCAGAGATTTGCATAAAAGCCCCTCAGTCTGGTAAGTTTTGAGCGGATTGTGGCTGGAGAGGAGTTACATTGTGAGACAAAATGAAAGCCTCGGGGGAGAAGGTGAGCCTCTGTATGTCTGGGTATGAAAGGAGTAAATCTGCCTTGGTTGGTAAACAGAGGCTCTGGGGGCTGCTTTATTTTTGCATGGGTACTACTGAGGAACAGATGTGGGCTTCTGTGATTCCAGTGGTCTAATAGAGAGAATACGTTTATTGAAACCAGCAAAGCAATGCTAATAAGTTACTAGAACCACAAATAAATGTGTTGTTTTAAAGAAAACGTACATTGCAGTTATTTTGTGTTGTATTTTAGCTGGAAGCATGTAGGTTACAAAAATTCAATCTGAGACCATTTTAAACTGTCTTGGTTTTTAAAATCAACACACAAAATCTAGTGCTTCTGTTGACTAAAGGATGTGCTGTGGCACATACCGCATGCTTTGTGTTCCTAGACTTGCACCTAAAACAATAAAAGCCATTTTTAACATTCAGGGTGTGATGTTACATCCAAGCCATGGTGTGATCACCTTTGACCCCTACAAGTGTATATAAATTCATTGTCTGTCCCATCTGTTTGTGTGGCAGAGCAGGGTTTTGGAGTAGGTAATGGAAAATCCACACAGTGTGTCACACAATGCATTTGAGTGTTTTATAGGTAAATTGTAAATTTTAATACTTACATGATATAGAAACAGATAGAAAAGAAGCGTGTCTGTGTGTGTTGGTGTGTGCCTGGATTAACATCTTTTGTTGGTCCTGGAACAACATTTCTGTCAAAGATGAGCTACATAGTGCTAACCTAAACCCTACCCATAATCTAAACCCTAACCATTCCTAACCATAAAATTAGAGGGAAATTTAAGGTTGATGGTATGTTATACGAATCCTTAACTAAGTACAAATCCAAGTCTAAACCCAACACCGACCCTAAACCTATTCCTGCGATCTGATTGGATAATATAAAGGTTGTTCCAGACACAATGGTGTTGATCCAGGGACATGTCCTACTTGGCAAGATCATGTTCACTGTGTGTTTGGGGGGGATGTTCATTTGGTAAGAGGAAGGTTGATTAGTCTTTCCTCAGCCCTGTAAACATCTCACATTCTGACACAATCTGTGATATTTTCTAGTCATGGAGAGCTTGGAATTGTGCATAAAAATTGTTGGAAGTTACGGGTTTAAAAAGAGCTTATTAACTTAACAAATTGCTATTAGCTTACATTACATTCTGATTAAAATAATGGGAATGATTATATTTGTGTTTTAAAGTAGTTCCTGTCACCTCTTAGTCATCACATTTCACACTTTGTTTCATTTAAATAAAGACAAAAGACAGAAACATGTTCATGGGTGCCTTTAAATGCTGTACATATGTTACTCTGGGCCAAAGCATGTGGAACTGACAGCTTGAATAGATAAACACATGAAGCTTCTTAGTCGAGCTTCAAAGCTGGAATTTTGGATGCTTCATACCCTGCAGTATTAATGTAGACACACAAGAGAACTGGAATATAAAACAGGAAAATAGCAGCACCGTTGTTTTACCACAAGGTTAGAATAGTGATGCTATAGAATACTGAGTTCTGATTGGGTAATCGTGGAATTCATCAGTAACCCACAAACATTCAGTGATTAAGTGATATTGAACCGCTCATCCAGCTATTTTACTGATGCTACATAAATGTTTTAGGCGCTAAACTAATAACTAATAAAGTATTTAATCTAAAATTTATGTTTAGTGCCCAATTATTTACTTAATGAACAGTCGGGCATTATTGCAACACGTCACAGATAACATCCGGCTGATCGTACGTTATCACATGTTTTCTGTATAGTCATTCCTGATGGATTTCCATCGTCAACACAGATGATCATTATTACTGAGTTACGTTTTCTTATAAGAATGATCTCTAATGATAATCAGTTGATGAACAGCACATAGCACTAATAATTCTACATGATCAAATAACATCAACTTGTACTTTTCAAGAGAGATATTTAAAAAGCAGAGTATTGCTTTTGATGTTATTTCACATGAAAAAGAATACCTGTAATTTGTCTTCATCAGTCTGTTTGGATGTCCCCGGTTACACAAAGGCTAGCCTGAGGAGGATCAAATCAACTCTACAATTTTCAGAAATGACAGATCCAATTTTATGTACGTCCCTGAAGCATTCCCTAACTGTTGCTGTGTTGACCTCTCACCCGTTCAGCGGTGCTCTCCGCGGTACAGCCGGAGTTGTGTAAGATTGCGCTACAGCCCTTGTAAACCATTTTCTACGTTTGTCAGTGGCATAAATCTAATAAATAAGAACTGACAATATCAAAGCAGCCGAAGAGCCCTAGATCATGTGCGAATGCATCGACAGCCATATGAATTAATTACTCAGATTTGATGCTTATGAGAGCGTTTTGTGTACAAAAGTGGCTTTATAGTCTAGTGTGCTTCACAACATGTATCCTAATACAAACTATTTTGGTTTTGTAACATAGAAACATGCATTTTATGTAAACCCAGCTAACAATGTTAGGTGGTATGAACGTTTCCTTAATGTTTACATTAAGCAAAAAACATTAAAACATTATTTTGAATGTTCTAGAACGTTCAAAACGTACTGCTTTTAGACATTGTATTACCATTGTTGTTTGGTTATTAAAAGGTTATTCAGACATTTTTTTTTTTAATTTTTAAAACATTCCACTTCTTAAGGGTACATTTTTTAATTTTTTTTATAACAATTAAAAAACATCCTACTAATGTTACTGCAAGAACATTTTTGATAACGTTGAGTGAACCTTTAGAGAACGTCAGCCATCTTTCTGAGAACATTCCCTGTTACCTGGGAAGCTGCTTAGAAACAATATGTGTTGTGAAAGGCATTATACAATTAAATGTGAACTGAATTAACGATGCTCTGATAGTTTTTCTCAATGTGTCTTCTCTTCAGTTTTCACTTCCACCTTTTTGCTGCCACCCTTTTTTCTTAAAAAAACCTCCCCTCTTGGTCATGAAGAAGTGATTGCTTTGCTTCTGTTTTGGTCACAGTCACCTCAATCAGCTCACGTTATCGCTGGTTTATTAGGAATTCATCACAGAACACCCACACAACTGTGTTTATTGTTAGTGAAGGAGCACCTGTTCTGTCAATGCTGTTGTTCTTACCAGACCATGACTCTCTCTGAACTCAAATTATTAAACCAAACATCACACAGCACTAACTGGCATCTATACTTGTGTTCACTGTTATAGCCTTTCTTCAGGGTAGAGTGAGTGCTGCATTAGTTACTTGCAGAAGTTTTTTTTGTTCTGTTTACAATTGATCCACGTAATCAGTAACAGAAAACAAAACAACAAAGAAGAAAGTTTCACTTTTGGGACAGTCGACTGCAGCAGGTGAAATAGTGCCCCAGATTGTTGATGGTGAGACTATTTCTCACTTCACTTCCCAAATCTCACGAGACAACATTCTGCAGCAAACACTTGTCAAATGACATGTAATAAAACGAATGGTTTTGCTTGGGGAAAAAAACAGACACCTTTTTGTTTTTATCAAATCCTTAGATTATCATTTGATGTGGTACGATAAAAGAAGCAAAAAATATATCACAGGTTTACACTGAGCAAAATATAATCGTACAAACCAAATATAACTTTTTTTAACAATCTTTGCCCACCAATCGTTCCCAAAACCAGTCCAATCAAAGATTACGTGATCACACGCAGAATATTGTAGGTTATTTTTGCAATTGCACCGATTCACTCATTAAAATAGACGTTTACACTGTTGCTTGTATAACAGATCGCCAGTGCCTGTATATATGGAAAACAGCAGATGAGCAGAGGGGCTGTTTCAGTGTTTCTGAGCACATGTCAGATGGGACATGAGGCACATACAGAAAGAAAACAGAGTGTGATAGCACTGAAGCAAAAATGCAGCAAGAGAATCTGTCAAAGAATCAAAGTGTTGACAAGTTGAAGGGAAGGATTCAAATGCAGCAAACACGCAGTATATCTCAGAAAACAGGGGGGTGGAAAAGCCAAGCATAATCTAATTCAGAGATATTTTTGAACTTCTGCCCACACAAATGTTAAGCGCTGTATGTAGGTATCGCATGGTCCTTCTTGCAGGTCTCAAAGGTTAGAGTCATATCTCAGTTTTGACCTTTTTGGACAGTTTGAACACATTCTTTTGCTTTATGTATAGCATAGTTATTGATAATTCTTTGTTTGTTTGTTTATTTGTTTCAAAGCACTGGCAAAGATTTGTTTAAACAATATATTTACCCTCTAGCAGACGTGACATCCATTCTTTATTTGCTTTGTGGTTAAAATAATTTAGAATATCAATATGTTACGCTTGGTAGTATTGACAACCAACCAACCCCATAATAGTCTTGTATGTAATTTATACACACACACACACACACACACACACACACACACACACACACACACATATACATATGTACATATACATATATATAATAATTTCCATCAAGTTTATACACTTTATACACATTTCAAAAATAAATACCATAATACAGTAACAAGCATTTTTGTGCAGTTTGTCTGTACAAATCTGTACTTTTGTATTTGTGTATATTGTATTTGTTTATTGTGTATTTGGTGTGCATTTTTATAAATTACTTCTAACTATTGTTTGGTCAGACCTTCTTTTCTGACTATAAGTCAACAAATTGTCAGTAAACACAGCAGGTGTCATGATAGACAAACCTGCAGCTTTGTTTAAAAAAACAACTCTCTCACTGTCACAATGTTTGGTGGCTCACACCAAACACAGATGCAAGTGCTGTTTTTTCTAATCAGTCTATCCATTTCCACTGGTTTACTGTGACCCATTTAGGTAGATTTCTGGACCGGTTGCAAACTTGACAACAGCATTATCCACCTGACACGGTAATCAGCCAATCACAATGCATGCCTTCTCTCATGTGACTTCTTGCTTGTGTTTTGCCATTCACAACGAGAACACAATAAGCTCGGAGAATATTTTTCTTTCTTTTTGTATTTTTGTTCTTACAGATTTCTGAGAAGGCACAACCTCTCTTTTCCCCTTGGAGAAAAGGCTCCAAGGTATACAGCTGTTCAAAGCATATTCAGCATTTCAATGCTTGTAACCTAAGAGATGGTATGAGTTGCCTTTTAAAGCATAGTTTCTGTGTGTAAAACAGCCTTTCATGGCCATGTACCAGAGAGCCTGAAGTTCACCATAGTAACCTTATTCAATGTGTTTGTGCTATGAGAAGTGTACAGCAGAGGTAGGAAAGGTCAAAACAATCATCCATTTCACAACCTTTCTTCAACAAGTCGACATTGTGTATTCCATCTCAATCCTGTTGAGGATCTCTTTGTTATCAAGTGTCTCTTCTTGGTCCAAGATTACCAGGTAGTCCTCCGGATACAAGCTTAAATGAATGTACTACCCCTGTGCCCTAGATACTGTCCTTTGACGTACATATTCCATCAGATTGAAGGTAAAGCTGACTCTTATGATTAGTACTTGTTTGAATAATTCCACTTACATGTTATCTTATGTTTCTGTACCTCAATTGGTGGAGTATTGTGTTAGCAGAGTAAAGGTTGTGGGTTCGATACCCAAGGAACACATGTACAGGTAAAATGTATAACTTAAATGTACTGTAAGTCATTTTGGATAAAAGCATCTACCAAATGCACAAATGTAAATATATATGATGGGAAATACATTTAGTTTGTGAACCCTTTTGGAATGGCCTGGATTTCTGCATTGATAACATTTAAAATATGGTCTGAAGTGGCAATTATAGAGAAAAGCTGATTAAGCAAACAAACAGTTGTACTTTTCACATTTCTATTGGAGAAATTGAGTAATCATTCACAGTTCAGGCTGGAAAAAGTACCTCTGTGTTAACAACTTCTCCAGAAGCTAATTGGAGTCAGGTGTTTAAATTAAAGAGATGAGATTGGAAGTGTGGGGCACTTTAAAGGTGCCCTGCCCTTTAAACAAAGGCACACAAAGACTGGCTACTGACAAGACTTGATTGGTTAGGTAATTCCTCAGAGTTCACAAACTTTTTCCTGCAACTGTACTGGAGGCACTCACACAGAGTCTGGCATGACTTTTATAATCATCAGCTAGTCCAGATCCAGCAAACAGGGAAGATTCTCAGAACGTTGGCTAATGTTATCTAAAAGTTCTTTCAAAGTTATCAGAAAAGGTCACGTTAATAGAACATTTTTCGAATGTTATATACCAAACGTAGATAGTGTAACATTTTAAAAGTGCTACAGAATTTAAAAAAATGTTTGAATAACATTTTTATAATCAAGCATCAAGCAATAACGTTAATATACATATCTAGAGTGATAGAGAGTTTTGTGTTAAACACAAAAGACATTTAAATATTTAATACTAATTTAACACTGAAACATAACAGAAAACTTAAAGGAGGTCTCAAAGCTATGACGAATTTGAGCAATCACATTTTCCTCTGGGATTTGTGCCATTATAAACAATAAAGGAATTTCATATGCCAGTTGTGGCCATACATGGCACAGAATTTCATTTACTGCATGCTTTTTTTCTTGTCCAGCAGCACAATTAGTTCAATTGTCATGATCCTGGGCCTTCTCTTCCACAGCGTCTCTCATCGGACACCTTAATATTATTCAGATCTTGCCACTGATATTCATATGGCAATATGAAAGTCAATGATATTTTGGGGAGGAAATTATTACAATTAAAATTCAACAGAAAGGAGGGGAAGATAATGATGACTGAAATAAAAGTTATCTTTCCCAATTACTCCAGGCTTCCTTATCAAGGATAATATGACCAACCAGCTCTCTGGAATACTGATGAGATGTGGCACATTTCTTGGCTACCCTTGCCTTGTCCTTCTCCTGTCTGACAAACACGTAAACAAAGCATGTACAGTGGCTTTCAGATCCCTGCAAATATAGATCCTGATTACCTGATTACCCGGTAAACATTCTTTAAAAGTAATCTTAGAGTTATCAAAAATGTTGTTGCAGTAATGTTAGTAGAACGCTTTGTAATGTTATATATATCAAAAAATAATATTCTTAATTAGTTTTGATAACATTACAGAATTACAAAAAAGCATTTGAATAATGTTCTTGTAACCAAGCAATAATGTTAATGCAACGTCCAAAAAACTGGACGTTTTGAATGTTCCTATAATTTTCAAAACAACATTTTTGTTACTTAATGGAAACATTAGGGAAACGTTCTTGCAACTAAAAACCTTAGCTGGGTGTTGACTTGTTTTGTCAATCAGCTGAAACTCAGCATAAATATGTCAGCATAAACGTATTATTTTTTGTGATTTGTTGTATTTATCAGTAACCTTTTATATCAGAGCGTAGATGTAGCTCACTTGACTGACTCTCAAGTAACATGTAAACGACCTGCAACATTTACCTAGATTTGAATAATTCCTCTGATGGTGTGATATATTTGTTTAAAAAGGCAGCTGCCTCTGTCATCCTCATGCAAATGCGGTTCGTGTTATACCTTACGTGCTACTGTGGCTGTAATCATAAACTTGACCAAAAATAAACTTCAGGTATACTGTAAACACAGACCCACCCTAGGGCATGGCAGTGTAAAAAATGATCTTTATCCCCAAACAAGGGGAAGGGTTACTGGTGGACTACAGGTATGTAAGAATCATATAAAAATGTCGGTGAGTACACAATTACGGCCCTCTGGCAAACAGGGCTTTTTTGGGCCTGCTGCTGATTATCACATTTATCTAGATGTCTGTGAGCACCAGGGGAAGCTAGTCCAGAAGTTTACTACCTGGCAACAACCTCTCCTGGGACATCCCACACCTGCTGGGCCCCAGATGTGCTCCCTCATGTTTTTTAGGGTTCTGGCCTGCAGAGAACTCCCACAGGGTTTTCCCATTACTGCAGAGAGAGAGCAAGAGTGTGTGCTAATATACATCCTCTGAAGCACAGTGGAATACCCAGTGTGATGTGCTGAAATGTTCTTAGATGTTATGCACATTAGCCGAGAGAAATTCGCCTCAGTGTTTATTACGAAACTAATTCATTATCATATGAATTGCGCCTGCTGATGGCGCTGTTTATTTGAATGCCCTACCTGTGCTGTTTCAGCATCAGATTCACTAAAGGAATTATGCAAATCAGAAAGCGATGCAAATGCGCCCACACAATTAGCGCTGAATGCAATTAGCATCGTGTGATCCCCCATCTTGTGGAGGATGCTGGAGATGGTCGTGATCGGGCATATTTTACTGGGACTGCACAGCATCACCTGAACTGCTCTTTAAAAAGCCACAATGTCTTTATTTATAAAATATATATGTCATTGTATTTATAAAGCACTATTTAAAACAACAAATTGTTGATCAAAACTGTTGCTGTACATAACATCAACAAATAACAGTAAAGTAACAAATAACAGACAATTAAACAGATAACATGGCACTACATCAGCAATTAAAAGCTATGCAAACACATAAGACTTACGTTTGATTTAAAATGTTCTGCTATTGTGGCTGTCCTGATCCACCCAGCAGACTAGCTGACAGACCTCTAAGTTGTATTTGTCCAGTTATATAGCTCTTCTATCTCATTTGAAGATCATTTGATTAGTAATTATGGCCATGATCAATAGTAAACGTAAAGATAAAGTTCTAAATAAACGATAAGACAATTTACTGTATATACAGTAAGCCTAATTTGCATAAAAGGAGGCGTGTTTGTGTCAAAAAGAATCACAATGGCTTCATTTGAATAGTCAGGTGTTCGTACTGAAACACTGCATGCAAAATGATGCAACTATTTAGAGAACATGCAACATGGTCTGGCATGCTCTGATGCACACAATAAACTTTTTCTAATAGATTTACAAATATTTTAATAATTCTGGAATTATGAGGTGTGGATTCATTTTTCATCTTTCACGGAAGCTAACTTCGCACACCAGTTAGATAACACCAGTCTTATGTCTAAAATGACTAAACTGTGATATGCATATGGAGCTACAGCTATGCTTCACTGACTGCAGATGGCCGTACAATATTTATTAAATATCCTTTGATTATCATAATAAAAACACACTTTTATTTAGTAAGCCTGAATATCAGTACTCAATGGTGTGGTGTAATATTTAGCATTATGTTCTTATTTACAACAGCTAACATGTCTACGGTGTGCTTGTGTCTAAATGTGCAACTTAAGGCTAGGCTATGCTACATGAGTGTTAAAATCTGAACAGATTTTAAAACACTGGGTATTGCACATAGTGATCACACACTGTTCGACTGTCAAGACGGCTCAAACTATGAAAATACCCTGTCTGAGGGTAAAAGTCAAGAATCTGAAGCCATCATACACAGCAATTTTCGGTGAAATCTGTCAACTCTGAGTGGCCAAAATCTCAGACTCACCCCGACTGCAAGTCAGGGCTAAAGTCATATAATATAGTTCAGACTTTAGAAGTGTACCCAGCTAACAATTTTGAGTTGTAGGAACACTTCCATAACATTTCCATTAAGCTACAAAAACAGTAAATGTTATTTTGGTTCTAGGAACATTCAAAATGTGACGTTTTTTAAACACTGTATTAACATTATTGCTTAGAACGTTATTCAAACATTTTCTATTACTGTAACGTTTATAAAGCATTCCCCTAACAACTCTCCACTCTCCCAAATTTCTCTAACAAATAACAAATCTTCTTTAACAAATCTCTAACAAATTCTAAAATATTTGAGAGAACATCTAGAGAACAATAGCTAACATTCAGAAAGTGTTCCCTGTTACCTGGGTGAAAGCATTTCAAGAAATGGTGAAAGTATAACGTTAATATCAGTAGATCTAAAGGGCTTATTTGTTATCGTTTTATATGCCGTTTTCTATCAGCTAAGATGACAGCAACACTTAACAGCTAAACATATCTGCTATGTTCTTGTTGTAAAAGGGAGTTTTCTGTTTTTGAGTCTCTTAAAACATTACAGCCCCTTTAAGGCATTTGACTCACATCTTACGCCGTTCTGTTCTCTGCGCATATAATCGTCTACACTTGAATGCCGCAGACAGGTTCAGACACACTGAGCCCAAGGTGAAATGATTTCTGAGGAAAATTTGGTGAAAACAGAGCAGGGTGCTGATAACGATCAGAGGAATCGAAGCACTCGTCTGGGATGCTTCCTGCTTGCATCTGTCTCTTGATAGGGACAGGGCTCGCATGGGCTGACGTGTGTTGGTGACTGGCCTAATGCTGGCTCTCTGGAGTTCTGCAAGATGCTAAGAGAAACATCCAGGGCTTGTCATTTGCCGTGAATGTTGCCTACAGCGACCCAGAGGCTCTGCTTGTGTAAGACAGACATCGTGCCCACAGGCCATTTTGATTTTCTGGTATCCCCTCTCATTTATTTTACTGCATGATCTAAAGTCTAACGCGTAATAAGTTATTCTCTTAAGTTTTCCTTGTGTGAAGCTTTGTGCTGGTAAGGGAGGGTTTTCTTTGATTCCCACTATACTATGCGCGAAAGAGAAAAACAAGTCTTTTTGTGTCACAGGCAACTAAATAAAAGTGCAATAACAACTGATCCTTAGAAAGAGCTCTTTTGTTGAAAAGGTCTCTTTTGTTTAATAAAATGATACACACCCATTGGAAAGGATCAGTAATATGTGCATCACGTGATATGTGAGTAGTAACATATTTACATTTAATAAAGAGATTGCCCGGTTACCAGGGTGTTGCTATGAGGTTGCTAGAAGGTTCTGAAGACCCCTAGGTCTCCATAATATTGTGGCTTATGCTCCTCCTTTAATATAAGTCTATGTGATATGTTAGTTTTATTACCTGCCATGACAGTCCCATCACTTAGAAAAGTAACAGCATTCTTTAGCAAGCTACATAAATTGACATCAATACACTGAAGTTTACTACAAGAATAAAACTGTATTTTTCATCCTTTACTCATTTACAAGAATAAATGAGTAAAGAATAAATAGAAACAGTGATGTTTGCCCTATAAACATTGTTTCAAGTAGTCTACTGTCAGACTAATATATATATATATATATATATATATATATATATATATATCTTATACATGGACTACCCAGCTAACAATTTTAGGTTGTAAGAGCATTTCCCTAATGTTTCCGTTTAGTAAAAAAAAAACGTTAAAAATGTTATTTTCAATGTTCTAGGAACATTCAAAACATCCAGTTTTTAGCCGTTGTTGAATGTTTTTGCTTGGTTATAAAAAACATAATGTTTTAAATGTTTACATTTTGTAACATTTTTTAAAGTTCCATTAACAATTTTTATATCATATCAAATATTTTTTGATATAAAACATTGAAAAGCTCTAATAACATTACTGCAAGAACATTTTTGACGACTTTGAGAGAACTTTTACAGAATGTTAGCCAACGTTCTGAGAAGATTTCCTATTAGCTGGGTATACAGTTTATGCATAAAAAATATTGTTGACACTGTTGATACGGAAACAGATACCCTGCAAAGTACACAGGGCCCAGAAACCCTTTGGTGACAGATATGAGTCTGCAGGACTCTCTTACATGTTTTAAAGTCTGTGGTCATGCTACATGTGCACAGAGTTACAATTGTAACAAAAATAAATAAAAAATACTGCATGCTACGATCAAACACACATCTCAGCTGTGAAGCAGGATTGAAGAGGAAGGAGATGAAGAGTCTAAAGTTGCTTTGCTTTTTGAATTCACTGAGTGAATAGCAAGTAAAATACAGTCGAGGCATCTGTCTGTGATTTAAAGCTTGTCAAATTGTAATGAAGCACAACAAAGAAAGAAGGTTCAATAATTAATAAATAGAAGAGTTTAATCAGCACTGAGCTATGAGGAAAATAAAGGAATAATTCAACAAAAATCACAATTATATCATAGTTCGTGAGAACGTCATATACATTATTTTTCTTTTTAAACAATCCTCAGGATGTTTTTTTGCCATACACTGAGAGTTAGTGACCACAGCTGTTGTGTTTAAAAAAGAACAAAAATAACTATCCTTAAAAAACTGTCCTTAAAAATTCTTTGAAACATTCCTCATTTTCACAGACAAAACTTAACAGCACACACTTTTGAAATGACATGAGGGTGAGTAAAATAAGAACTGAAGTTTCATTTCTAGGTAAACTATTTCTTTCACATCTCCAAAGCTCAGGGCTGTGCATGTGAACTCTGGTATATTAATTAGTGGAAACACTTTTTTGTCAGGTTTTGTGACAATATCGCCTTTCATATTTAAATAGCAAAGTGATGTCCGGATTTTCCACTTCATCCCACTTGGAATCCACACGCGTGGCCAACAGGCGACACTAGTAACTACCCTACAGTTTCAGTAGTCTGACAGAAGCTGTATTGTTTTTTAAAATACTGCAGCTCTTCCAGTAATATTTTATTCTGACAATTAGCACTGTATCATGACTCCGGTGTATGTAACTGAAACCAAAACAAAAATGGCATCAATTCATTTGAGTCAGACATTCTAGCGGCTCTTTTATTTTTGTCAAGATTAGCATTTAATTAAAAGTTCTGTTGATCATATTCATGTTTTCAGTTCAGCTATATAAAATGTGTTTTTTTATTTTCATTAGCTCTATTTAGTGCAAATTTATCTGCCCAAATTTGAGGCTGTTGTTGTAATTAAGATTCGTATTGTTATTATGTCAGGTAAATGCTGCTCTGATTATGTAAATTAATGATATAATCATAAATATAATAAGTTGTATAAACAGTCATTATTAATTCAGTCAGATAATCAAAAAGATATTGCCCCCAAAAGTAGCATCAGTGTTGTTAGCTACTTTTTCTTGGCAGTATGTCGTGTAGCTAACTACACTTTCAAAAATGTGGCTTGACTGTAGTTTAACTACCTACAGTTTTAAGTAGCTTGTTGTCTAGAACCCCACAGTTAGAACAAAGCTAATTCTGCCACACTGATTTGGTCTATTATTTCATTGAAAGCGAGAGCAACAGAATCGATGTTGAGTTTTTCAGGACCTTGTTAAGAATCTGAAGCCTGAGCCCAGAAGCAGTGAGGCGTAGTCTCCAATGTGAAGCACTTACTTAATGACTCTTTAAGAAATCCATGGGTTACGCCTCACCATCCCAGCACATTCCCTGTGCATTTGCAGCCTTTCATGGCTTAAAAATGTTATCCTGGGCAGCACTTGGGTTTTTTAAAAGCAAAATGTAGTTTTATGTCACAAGTTATAAGATGGCATGAAGATACATGCGAGATGCTGACACAAGTGTTCCAGATGCGGTTATTTCCTGCACACCGCATGCAGTCTTTGTCGTGGATAACATTGTCCCATGACAAATTTTACAATCACAGATCTAATTCCAAATGAAGCGTCTTGATAACACAGCTCATGTGACTTCCAACTAGTGCACAAGTACTGAAAGTAATGATCTACTGTGGGCAGCGCTTTTGTAAATGTCTTTGATGAATAATCATCTTTTCAATACCGAACGTGTCCGTAGAGCAGCATTTTGTAGTCTAAATCTGAATACTGAACAGGCAGTTTGGCCTTTTTAATTGTAGTGATATATCTGAATTTAGAAGCACTGGTGCACGCCTTATTCATTTGCTGCTCGGTACCCTAGAGCCACTTGAGTGTTTCATTAAATAAATCATCCGAGCGGGATTCCTGTAGCCTCAGTTAATAAAGGAAAAGTGTAACATTGTCAGCTTTAGGATTTCAATGAATATGCTTTACATATTGAACACGCTGCACAAAGCCAAATGTTTATGGCGAGTGTTGTGAAAAATTTCGAAATTTGAACACTCACGGATACAGTTCCTGACAAATACTCCAAACAAGCCTCCGTTTTCCTTTCTTTTTTATGCTTTCTGCTTCATAAATAACTTCAGAAAGGGAGTCGTAATTGCCAGAGTACAGCCCCTTTGGATCATCTTGTGATTTCATAATTTGTTCTGGGGAAATTTTTACAGCACTTCCACATTTCTTTAAGGCACTATTTACCCCTAAGATTCTGCCCACTTTATGAAACTACAAATTTTGTAGTCTAACAGTTTTTGGTTGCAAGAATGTTTCCCTACTGTTTCCAGTCAGTTAAAAAAGTCTTTGCTCTGTCCGTATACAGAGTAAATGCTACATGCATTTATATGTATTCTTCCTACATAAATAATACTCACCCTGTAAAATATTATAAAAAAGAAAAACTTGGGGCAGTGGGAAATCTCTGATGGTATCGTGACAGCTTAAGTCAAGTGGGCTGTGAAAAACTGCCATCTCTAAGAATCTTCTCCCACTGGTAATCTCCAGCATCTCCTCAGACTTCTTCTGAAGCCTCTTCATCCTTTTGTCATTCAGCATTTCTTAAAACAGAATGAAATTTCCTTTCTTTTTACTGAGGCTGTCACACTTTTTTATCCCGCTATCACATGCATTTTGAAAACCGTTTCGTTGAAGAAGTGATACTGGCAAATTCAAGCTGTGCTACACTACGACATACAACTTTCTTAACAAACACTATCACAGTGTGTTACCTAGATAGATCAGTTACTATTGTTTCACTGCACTTGACTCATGTGTAAAATTGGTCTATGGGCTAGTAAACAGATAAATGATAAAGACTGTTGTAAATTTATTTTTAATATTCTTATATTCTCATTAGGAGTTCCTCATTTCTTTTTATTTCATATTTTCCTCTAAACACTCCAGCCTAGAGTCACATACAGGTGCTGTAACCAGATACAATTGCAATAAAGCCACAAGCGATAAATAAAGCTACAAGCCACAAGTGAAAAAAAGTATGCAAAAAAGCAATATGTCACATGAGTAAGATATCAGAAAACTCAACATTAACTGGATGGCCTACTGCATTCACTGAGGTTCTGGGGTGGGCAACAAGCAGATACTTTGCTATTGGCAAGTTCTTCATTGAATTTAGAACATACGGTACTGTGAAAGCAGGATTCTGACTACAGCCACAGTCCCAGCTAACAGTGAACGTCCTCAGAACACTGGCTAATGTTCTCTAAAGGTTCTCTCAAAGTTATTTGTCAGTGGAACGTTTAGAGAAACAACATTTTTTATGTTTTTGTTACTTATGTTTTTGACATAATGTTCTTACAACATAACATTGATAGCTGAGGTGTTACACATATGTGTTTTGGAGTCATTTTTCTATAAACAATGGAGGCCTAAACAAGCTTCTAAGAAATTTCTAACGCATTTCTTCCCACCACTGACGGCTGGTATTTATATTCATATGGAGATTGGTACTCAATATTCATGCAAGGCTCTTGGTGAATTTTTGAGAGGGCTTGTGACCCCTTTCTACAGGTCTGAATTCTCACAACATGCGTCTGAATAATTGGAATTCTATTTGGTGGTAAAAATGATACTGGGTTAATTTCCCAGAAGTCATTCATATCTAGTATACAACATCAAACTGAATCATGTGGGGCTTAAATAAAACATACATATTCTATTTCAATCCTGGTCCACAATAAGCTTCCAAGAGCCACAGTGAAAATGATGCTGAGTGTAATGTTCTGATTTTTTTCAATTTATGCTGGTCTTTCTTCAATCATTAAAGTTGCAAATGTTTACAACTTAGGACTTATAATATATATTTATATATTTAATTTGAGACAGCAAGACCTAAAAGATGACAAAAAACAAACAAAAAATACTAAGCCTGTAGTTTCTCTTTCATCTATTGTCTTTCTACAACACCACTGCATCTAAAAGTAATGCGTTTCTAACATTAAACAGAGCAGTACTTTCTTCAGTCGACTCGGAGCTCACAGAACCACGCTTCACGCTGCCATTCTAATGGAGAATTTTACTTGAAACTTTACAAAAAAAAGAAAAAATGAAAACAGCATGAAAGTGAAAGCTGTTTTGCTTCACAGACCGTCGCTCTCGTGGGTTTACTAAGACATACGCATGCTGCTTTTTTGTCCGTTAAAATCTTGCGTGGGCCTCCATCATTATAGTTGACATCTGTGATGTAAAACAAGCAAATAATTTGCACCACTGTCTCTCTAGTTCGCAGAGAATCAGAGATTAAAGCGCATCCAGCTGGTGGATCCAGGAAAGCAACTTTCTTAATTATTTGATTCTTAGAGAAGTGGGGCTTTTGGCTTAAGCTCGGAGTGTTCGCTGGAGGTGGAGGAGGGCAGTGTGGAGGGTGGCTGCTCTAAGGTGAAGAAAAACACTAACAACAGATGCCATCTAAAGTTTGTACATTTGACTCCCTTGATCTCTAGTCTGAAAGTGTGATTGGCTCATTATTTACTGTGCAGATTGTCTCTGCTGCCTTTCTGTTCTCAGTGCAGAGATGATCAAATGAGCTTTCTTTAGTCTTTTATTGCATTTTGCTCATTATTGTTACACAGACACAATTTTTTTAAGAAACCTCAAAATAATAATAATAATAATAAAGCCAGTTTTCAACTGTCCATCGTTGAATTTAGGGACATTTTCATAAGAACAGGAAAAGTGGGAAATGTAATTTCTTTTTAGATTTGCTTTTATTGAATATTGATGTAGAAACATTGTAAATGGTAAAATAGTATTTTTATTAAAAATACTAGCCAAAAGAGCCTACATGATATAGTGTATAAATGCAATATATTCACTATATGCAAAAACTGGATAATGCAAGATATTTTGGGATCACAGTATGTATATTTAAAATTTAATAACAGATATTAAAAATGACCGTTTTCTGTTTATTATATACATTTATACAGACATTGAAGCAGTCAATATGGGCACAGTTTGCGTATATATATATATATATATATATATATACAACACATCTTGACCTGTATGTCTTTGATCTTCTGTGGAAAATATTTTAAGAAATCAATCAAAAGGGGATTCATCAATTAAAACAATTATTAATGAAAATCATAACCATAAACACGCCTATCAAAATACCAGATTATTTTCATTCTCATTCCCTACGTAAATCTGCAGTATTTTTGTAACTATTTTGTCTGATCAAACTCTCCTAAAAACAATCTTTATTCATTTGCCTATGACCACAGCTGGTGAATTTGTTTCTTAAACAATGTTGCCATACATCAAACTGATCTCTGTATAGAGACTCTGCTCTGAGCAGCCGGGGTGAAGTGTGTTGTTTCATAGGTTATGACTTGCTCCTTAAGGTATCGAACCGGGAACCAGGCATGAGCTGTAACCTTCACTGCATACTTCCTTACACTCGAACTACATGCTTTCATGATCGGACACAAGCTGGTGTTGCTGACTGTTGATAACCACCGTCCTTTCCATCTTCCTGCATGAGCAAGGCCACAATATGCAGCAGGTCACTGACTACATTGTACCTCACAGAGGAGCTTTTGTAAATGCATTTGACTGGGTTTTACAGCACATTTAAAGAGCCACATCTAAAAGTGAAATAGCAAAACCCACTCTGATCAATTTACAAAGAGAAAAGCTGAACAATAAAATATATTTGATACAATTGCCAAGCCTGAAAGAGTATGATAACCAGATCCTGGGCCGTTTTAATAATGCCCGGATGAAATGTCAATAGACATTAGGTAATTTTATCATGAAGGTTTTTATTAGGTTTGTGTAAAAGCCAGTGTGGTTTCAATGCCAAGATTTTATATGAATAAAAGTCCTTGGGGAAAACAGGATAATCTCATTTCTATTTTCATGTGTTAAGCTCCTGCCTTTGGCGTTTTAAAGGCAGCCAATGACAATGAGTCAGTGCTCTGAGTGTTCGTTAACTTTAGCTATTTAAAAGTTCTACTACTTGGATAACTTAAATGGAGAATCATTTAACGAGAAGGTTTTAATTGTGAAGCATTCCGGATATTACACTTTGTACGTATGTAAAGTACAACGGCACACAAATGCTACACCTCACGATGACCTTCTAGAGAATTGCAGAAGGCCTTTTCTTTTCCACCATGACAATGACCCGTGTAAAGCACATAACAGTGGTTTTCAGAGTCTGGTGTGGAAGCACTCAACTGGCCTGCACAAAGCCCAGCCCTGAACCCCATCAACCACCTTTGGCATAATTGCAACACCGACTGTGAGGCAGGACCCATCACCCAACATCAGTGACTGACCTCTCTGATGCTCTTCTGTCTGAATGGGAGCAAATCTCTGAACCCATGTTTCCACATCTAGTCGAAAGCCTTCCCAGAAGAGTGGAAGCTGCTGTAGCACCAAAGGGAGGGATTCCTGCTTTTGAAATTAAAGGCTCAAGAAGACACAAAAGCATCAGTGAGGTCAAGTCCCTGACTCGCTGTTACTCACCCCAAAGGTCTTCACATTAAGGCAAAACAGACAAACACTTCATTTATTTTGTTAAAGCTGCAATCTGTAACTTTTTTGTTTAGAAATAAACAAAAATCACTTATTCACAGATCTTTACACATACTTTACCACAATTCACAATGGCAAGTTTAAAATAATGATTTATAGTTTGAGCTGTCGGTTTAGATTTCCCGGGAAATGTCATTTTGGCTTCATTGACTTTAAAGTAAACTGCAATTTTATGTTTCAAACAGAGATGGCGATAGAGAGGCAAAAGTTACGAATGGCAGCTTTAAATGTTAAGCTTGGTATAGAATCTTTCTATTAAGGTACATGAATAAACATTTGTGGTATGAATCGGTTTCTTAATTGTTTCAATAATTAAATGTAGACATAAAAAGTCTAAATAATGATTGATGCTGCACTTTGAACAGTAGCAGAATCTTCTTCTATGGGCTTTAAATATTTCTATCATAAACATGAAGGCTTATGGGGATGTAATTTTCAATCAATAGCAGATTTAGCTCATTGTTGTAAACAGATGTTTTGTTTGATGTCATCATTACTGTGATTAGTATTCCTGTTGGTGAATCTGTCCTCTGCTTGCTTTAATGTCTTTGTTCTTAATATAGATTGAGAATATATAAGACTATATATAATACAAAAGAATATATAGCAAGCTAGCTCTGAAAGCATAAGATCTCGCCCTCTGAAGCCACACCTCCTCCAACACATGAGTGCTTACATAGTCTGACGGGCCAGTGGGACATCATATCTTTGAATTTGGACCAAATGCAATGACTGGACAAACAGTTTATGGTCCTGCGCTTTCCACAGAAGATTTATATTTATATAAATATGTTTAGACCATTTATTTAGTGGTTGCTATCAGGACTCGAGACTTTTAACAAGCATACCAAAACTGTTTCTGGTAAAACATTGCCTTCCCTGCTTTTAATATAGTGAATAAGGGTTTCCTGTCTCATTGAACCGAGTTGTTTTGTATAATAATAACAGCTTGTTTCTGGCCTAACCACAGACTCCACTCATCACCACAATGGTAACCCCTATTACTTAATTACTTGGAGACAATACATTCACCCCAGTTCTCCAGTTCCAGTGTTTTGAACTTCTTACAGTTTACAGTGATCGCTTGAATGGGGGGCGGATGCATATTTGCATATTCCCAAAACGTATTAAAACCCTTGTGATAAATTGTGTACAATGAAATAACCATTGTAGCATCATGACAAGCATTTAATACTTAAGTATAATATGATTTTCCTGTATTGCATAGATTTTACTTATTGGTTTATGTAATTTTCTTATATGCATAACACTGACTCAAATATCCAACCACTGGAGGATGATTTGTTAGTGAGATGTTTATGGCTATTCATGGCATTATTGATTTATTCATCCGACTCGTTTTCATCTTTTATAAATACAAGTCATACTGGAACCTTGGGGACATGTGATGCATGTTAGACCTGTCTCACTGAAGGAGAGATGTGATGCTGGATTTATGAAAGCAATGATAAGGCACAACAGGCATCAGTTTGGGTTGTAATGCCCAACCATTTGGCCACCCACTGTCAGGTGCCAATGAAAGGCAAAGATGATCTCGTAATAAAGAGGCTGGACCATCATTTCCAGTCAAATCATCTATATGGATGTATTAATATATCAATAAAGTATGTAGCAAATGATCAGCAACATTTAAATCCAATTAAAGCAGTTCATTAATGTTATATGTCAGATACATACAGTTCTAAACATGCAAAAACCCAGCTAACAGGGAACAATCTCAAAATGTTTACGGTAACATTTTGTAAAAGTTCTCAAAACATTCTTGCAGTAAAATTACTAGACTGTTTTCTTAACATTACACAAACACACACACACACACACACACACACAAACCACACACACATACATATATACACAAAGTTTTTAATGCTTTTGTTACGTAATGGAAACGTTAAGAAAACGTTCTTCTAACCAAAAATTGTTAGCTGGGAAAACACCAGTGTGCCATATGTACATTTTAATATAACAACCCTACACAATGTAACAACATGACAGAGGCACACCCATGAAAAGTAAACAGGAAGACTCTGTGAAAATGGCCCATAACTCTATTAGTATCTAACCGGAACTGGAAATTAAATACATGAGAAATCTCTACCATTCTGCTGTCCTCCTGAATACCACTGAATGTTATTCAATCCAACTATCCTCTTCTAATGCTGTTCTACATGATCTGCAGAATCAACTATTTACCCATTACAGCAATGCTCTCACAACTTAACGCTCAGATAAAACAGCTTTTGTTTCGTCTCGTCTCGCATTTTCGTCTTCATTTCTTTTTTGTTCTTTCTAACAGGCCTTTCAACATTAATCCGTTGCTTTTGTAGTGCTAGAGGAACAGCAATGAAGATGATGATGAAGAAGTGAAAGAAGACAAGCAATACAAAAAAAGAAGACAGAATATAGAGAGCAACAATGACAACAGTTCTCTTGGGCACCCACTCATTTCTTGAGTGCTTTGTTTGCATGGCAAAGTTTCTATGGCAACACAAGATCCATGTCCAAGTGCCTTTAGCCTCAAGTTATGTGCGACTGAAACAATGTTTAGGAAAAAAAGAAACATATTTATATAATTCAAGTCTTAATGTAAATTTGACACTGTAAAGTTTATAACGTAAGGTTTACATTCTTTACATAGTGAAGGACTCTGTCATTTCTATTGTAATTTAACTTGCACAGAGAGAATGATCAGTGCACAGGTGTAGTCAAACCATGGCACCTCCAGACCAGAAGAGCAGATCAGCATTAAGTGCTTTGCCAAAGGGCAAACTAGCAGCGGTCACAGGAAGGGCCTCGAGCGTAATTTAAACCAGAACCTTCCAGGGCACAGTATACAGCTGTTCCCACTGAGCCACCTGCCCCCAAAATACATGGGACTTGAAAACATATAAAAGTCGATTAACTGTAATGCCACTGACAGATGATTGACAGGGAGGGTTCGCTGTCCAGTGAGGAATCCATCCTCCTATATAAAGCCCAGCCTCATCTCCTCAACACTCCTGTTCAGATGTGCCCTATTTCACCCCTAAGCCTATGTGTTGCAGGATATGAGGTTGTGAATTTGTGATACATGGCCTATAAACCTCAGTTTAAGATGTAATAGCAGATTCAACTACTCGCTGGTCATCATTGCCCAGGCCTGCCTATTGCCAAGTGTAGCCAGAAGGGCTCAACATAATGCAGCTGCCAAAATGTGATGAGAAGCACCTGATCCTTATTAGGCCTCAATTCAGGTTGTGCTTTTCTACCCAAATGTTGGGTTGAACCCGCTGGATCATGTTTTACTCGTATTAGCTAGTTTCAGTGTAGTCTTAACCTGGCAAAGAAGCACACATTTAGACAGACAGTCAAAACCTCACACATGTGATATTTGTAAGTGAAAAGTTAATTAATGGATGCAGCAGGTGTAATGCTTTCTTCATTGTAACGGGAGCGATTTACTTCCGACATGTCGCTCGGATGTGGCGCAGTGGTGCGTTTAGTAACATGAGCGATACATGCCGCTAAATCACAGCAGGTGCCAGACAATCCTTTATAAGTTCACATATGACAAACATGTTAAGAGTGTGAAGTTTTCAACAGTGTTTACAAATATAACAGTGAGAAAACAACGTGCGGATGTCATTTGTCTTCATTATCTGCGACTGCTGAAGGATCTGATGTTTTAATGTTTTCATTATATATGTTAGATTAGCGGGTATTACATTTTAATGTAATGATATTTTGCAGTCAATTATTTGTGTAAATGGCCCAAAGGAGAGCAAGTTTTCCAGGAATATCCAGGGCTGCAAAAATTGCAAAGGTCACCATCTGTCGAAAGTAATGCTTTCATTAGGAGGTGATTTTTTTCATTAGGAGGCGTCTGATTTTGGCCACCATTTTGCTGTCCGCGCTCTTTGATTGCTTACTGTTACATGGTCACCGACTCCTGATTCAGTGGCATTGTGATGAATCTCTAGAAGTTCTGGCAGGGTCAGAAATATTGTGTGGTGGGTGTGCAGACAGACAACTCCTGCAGATAGACCAATGACGGCAATCAGAATGATTGGGAATAAAGTATGGATTTGATTTGTTTTTCGTAAAGTATGGCATGAAAACTGTTGTTGGCTTTAACCTGGAGTTCTCACTGGGATTGTACTGTATGGTCAGACAAACAACTTTCATAGGGCAGTGAAATTTCAGTGCTGGTGGGGGCAAAAAAGATGCTGATGTTGTATTCATGTTAATTCCGGTTTCATTGTTAGCTGGTGAATAAGAGCCAGACTTACGTAAACGACACGTCACTTTTCAAACGTTTTCATAAATACATGATGGAACACAGCTGTGAAACTTTATAGAAAAGATGATTCTTCTAGCACCACATAGAGATGTTTATTTGAAAAGTACATTTATGGTTTTTTTTAAGTTCAATATATGTATTTTAATTTTATTACAACTATTGAGGAGAGCTGGATGCAGGGGTAGCAAGTAATATCATGTTTTTGTTAAAAAGAAAATGAAGTGAAGCATTTGTAATAAGGACATTTTCTACTGATCATCTCCAGTTAATTTCCGAATGGATATTTTGTTATTTTAGAAATGTAATGACAGGTAAGGAATGTGTTGTCCTGTGCTTTGAGATTCAGTAAGTTATGACTAAACTGCTATTTGATTACTGTCTTTCAACACTGGATGCTTTCATTACATTTCTGATTTTGCACTGGCACTTCTGCCTCTCGCCTCCGCAGTCTACCCGTCTTCTCACTCTGCATCTTTACATGCGGCATCAGCTTGCTGTTATTATCACAATCAGCGCGTGTCTTGTTTTCTATCGGCAACGCATGAGAATTGACAATCAGCTTTCAAGTGTGTGATATGTTGTTTCCCTTAATTGTGATTCCTATGTAAATAGATTCATGTTACTTCAGTGCATTAAAATGTGTGACTGCATAAACGCACACTTTTCTTCACATATACAGTGACACATGTCTACATGTACCATAGAGCATCCCACAAAATGTATTTTTCTCCTTGGTGTCATCAGTTTAAGAAAGGTCCGTTGCCTAATGACAGCATTTTAGCATAGCAGGGTTTTTTAATGAGTTTCTTGCTTGCAGATATTTCTTGATTTGTCGTGGCACCTTGAAGAATTTCTGAATGTGTTATAATGTTTCATATCAGGGCTTAAAAATCAATGGTGCATATACTGGCCATTTAAAACTGGCCCTCATTAAACCTTTGTATAGCTTAGACTACTGGTTGGTAAAAGGAATAAAAAAAAAGAAAAATTAAGTTCTCTCTAAAGACTTGTGTGTCTGCTAGAGCAGGTTTTGCAACACAATCTTGATCACCTTGGTTATGTCTGAATTATCCTAGCATACTGAATTATTATTAGCATCAAACATGAGGTGACAAACTTTGCCACATTTTGTATTAATTAAAAAATGAGAGGTGTCTGAGAGGTGTAACAGATGTGTTTTAGCTATGGCAATTACCGCAGCTCGCAACTGCCTAGTGATAAATAGCCGTTCTGTTTGTTGAGTTTGTATCCATGTGTGTCCCCTAGGTGACAGCTTTATGTGTCTGGGTGATCTGCTTTGCTTTGGAGAATGCGAATCTGTTGTTTTCATTCGAGACAAAAACCAAGCCTCGGTTACTATTTACATGGAAATAGTAATGGTAATGCTAGTCACAAAGGGTTCTTTGTTTGAGCCTTAAATGACTGTATGAGTGAGAGGTTTCTATGAATATTTATGCATTCAGTGAATTAATTTTTTTTAATTTTCACCAATTAATACGGTAGGGTTTTGTTCTTTTCCATGTGCAGAGAACCTGTGTTTTATCCTCTTGTTCGTGGTTCAGACGCAAGATAATTAAGGACAATCTTTTCAGAGCGCAGTAATGTTACCTGTGGCACCCATTTACAGGCAGTGTCGATTTTCCTTGATGATCACCTTTACCTCAGAGCCCGGAGAAAGCGCCGGAACGCTTGGATCAGAACATCTCACGCCAAGTAATAGCTCTTTAATGACACTGGAGGCTGTACAGACTGATGTAATTAGAAACAGCACATTCGCTGAAAATGAAATTAAACATTATCACATCATAGCTGACACAGTCCATCAAGTACCCTGAGATTATCAGAAGCTTCACAAATGACATCCATGTACGTATAGGGAAAAATAAATGGCTGTCATGTTGTCTTTGTTGATGTTTTAATTGTTCATTTCACATTCCTCTGCAAAATCCGCAGAGTTAATTCCTTTATTCATAACGTGATAAAAGGATCGTTTACCCACTCGTTCGTATCCCTTTAATTTTTAGATTGATTTAGCCACGCAGCTGTTGCCGGTAAGAGCACTTGTTGCAATTTTTGATACGTGTCGTACTACAGACTGAAAGCACAGGAGCTTTGCTGTACCTGTTGTTCCATCATTAAATGCCAATCTGTCCCAGCTCAAGTGGAGCAGAAGTTGTCAATATCACCTTGTGCACCATATAGAGTTTAAGCTCAGATTTGCTGGTAGCCATCAGCAGATGAACTGGCCCTCCAAGGACTAGCTCATCATCCGCGGCTAAGGCACTGAGGCAGAGAGGGAACGAGATTTCTGATTGCTTTCAAAAGAGCTGTTCTATCATTAAATGTTGGGAATCAGAATTCCGAAGTGAGGGAATTAATTTTACACTGGCCAGTATTAGGAATTGTTATTTTTTACTATGTTCTTGTAATATAGGTTTAGTGTTGCAATTGTGTGCGCGATTTTTTTGGGGGCACAAAGTAGTTTATTTTTAACAGTTTATAGAGGGAAATTTGCTAGAATGAGTTGTGCCCATTGATAGGGCTGTTTATTGGACACATCGCCTGTGTTGTTTTACCAGCCGATTCATTAAAAGATTGCAGTTTGCACGGTGCCATTTCTTGCAGGTCAAAATGTACACAAACATCTCTTTTTATATCAACTTCTAACTTTCCACAAGAAGTAATAATGCAGCGTTAATTGCACCAGGCAATAATATAATAAGCCCAATTTGCAAAGAATTGAGGTATGTTGAGTTGAAGAAAAGGACAATTCATTGAAATATGGCCCAGTGCTAATTCGACACATTTAGCACCTGGTTAAACTGGATTGTAAGTAGTGGACAAGATTAAAGGTTATTGCACTACAATATGTTCTGAAAGTGCCTTTACAGTCTAAACTTTACAGTCTGTGTGAATGCAACAAATAAGCATTATAAGCTGAGTTGTCAAATTGGGAGTGTCAAAAATCTCTCACTGTGAGAAAAAGTCTTGTAAAGTGTTATATTGTATTATAGTTTATGTAATCGGACCAAACGTTAGATGAACATTCATATGACTTGGTCTTCATTGGTTAAGACGTCCTCAATCAGAGAGCTGATTTCATTAGCATAAGGCTTTATCTAGGGGTAACCAGCGATGTATTATATGCATATTCAATTAGACCGATAAAAGTCAAAAGCGCATCGTGGGGTAGCTGGTGGTAAATGTGCCGTGGGGCTCTGCTGGTCACAAATTTTTGCAGCCCTGCTTACATGACAGGGATGATTCCCAGCAATGAACATCATGGTGAATTTTTGTCCCCTAAATCTCAAGACATCTCCTCCAGGACATATTAATATAATAACCCATATTCATTTAGCTAATCAGAGCATGCATGCACATTAGCCTGGAAAGGCAAATGGTGCTATTCAACTGCATTCAGCATGAAGCTGAGGATGAGTTATTCCTCTTTTTGGCTTCTTGCACTGCACGCTCATGGGACACACAGGCTCTTTTTACTTTGATAAAGTGCTGATAATGGTAGTTTTATGGTCAATTACATTTCCAACAAACACAGATGCCTAAAGTAATGTTTTAAGGTGACTAAAATGCAAAGACACATCATTTTTTGCTTACTCAAATAAAATAAATGAGTTGGGATGTTGTGCATTAATTTTTCATTACTGATGCAGGAACTTCACAAGATCGCATTATGTTTCTGTACAGTTTTCTGTCCTGTATTGTCAGATGGTGTAAACAATGTGTGAATTGACATTAATCAAACCGTGAGATCCAGAACTGCTTTTACACCCACTATCCAGCTAACGGAACGTTCTCAGGACATAAACAAAGTTCTGTAAAAGTTCTCCCAAAGTTCTCCAATAATTGTCTTGCAGTAACCCTTGAAGAATGTTTTTAAGGTTTTATATTATATTTTAAAAATTATTAAGTTATTCTTAAGTTGTTAGTGAGACACTTTAAAAAGTTACAGAACATTGTATTGTTAATACAATGTCTAAAAAACTGGATGTTTTTGAACATCCCTAGAACATTCAACATAACATTTTTAATATTTTTGTTTTGCTTAATGGAAATGTTAAGGAAATTGTTAGCTGGATAGTAACTGCCTTATTCTGTAGAGATGGCATTAACATAGACTTTCTTGCTTTTTCTGTTGCACTGTGCCAATATTTATAAGGTACAACAGATCCTCATAAAAAAAATCCACAATAAAGTCAGGGCAGGCGGATTTCTTCCAGAAGGTTTTTTTTTGTTATGCTTGTTAACAATCTTTTCACATCCTGATAGCAATCACAAAGTAAAGTGGGCTAAATAATTGTATTTATAACAATATATATCTTTTGTGGAAAGGGCAGGATCATAAAATGTTTGTCCAATTATTGCATTAATGATGGCTTGTCCTACTTGTCTGTCAAACTTGTGTTGTTTTGGAGGAGACGTGGCGTTGGAGAGCGCTCTGAAGGGAGGCTTGCCATTGCTAGCCTCTCCCAGATTCTCTTCCCTACCTTTAAATACACATATTCAGTTTTTAGTTGGAGCTCCTATATTTAGATTTCAGATTTCCAGTGGTAAACATAGGGTACATTTTAGTTTGATTCATTGTAAGGCTGCCTGTATATGAACCTCAAAACACCATGATCTTTTCTTACCCCTTAAAGTGTTACCACACATAATTTCACAACAATGCCAAGACAAACATGGAGTTTGACAAGCAGGAAAGGCTGGCTCTACTTGCTTTGTCTGTTGTATTTCACACTGAGCAGCGTAACATGAAAAATGTGTGATGCACAGCATCAACATGAAGACAGCTGAAGTGTCATGAGTGTTGTGAGTTATATTTTCTCAGTCAAGATTCAATGAGCTCACATTGGTTTCTCCCATAACATCTAATGCGATGTCCACCAAAGCTGTGTGAATGCTTATTTTATAGTGTTGTTTTACAAAATCACCCATATTAATGCCGAAGCAGTGCGTAGCAGGAGCACAGCAGGGCTGTGATAGATTTAGCGCTTTGCATGTCTTTTCTGCACTGCTTATGTTGAATTAAGGTTACAGCGCATTGTTGATAGACAAAATGAATATGAGTTGACATGCAAAAGTAGCATTTTCATCGTAGAAGCATTTCAGTGTGTAGAGTCTAGTGTAGTGTGTTTATATGAATTAGAGCTCTTGTGCAAAACAAAAAGTCATATCATCGGGAGATGCAAAATGACATGAAAGGAAATTAAACTATTTACAGTAGACCAATAGTAAAATGAGTCTCTCAAGATATAGACTGTAAGCTGAAGCGTTTCTCCTGAACCTATTTATCAGCACAACCTTGTAGTATTAACACAATCTGTAGTTATGAAGCAAAGCGTGAGGTAAACTGCTTAGCCATTATGTATAAAAGATCAGTGCAAGTCTGAGCAGTAAAAGCAGCACTGTCAGGTGTAATGTTAGGAAAACCTACACAGGCTTATTTTTGTTAAAGGAAGAGGAGACATTTCATATTGTTTGTATTCTTACCAGTTTGTGGTATTTTGGGTATTTTGGCACAGATTCCTCTGTCACTTGGTAGATACGAAACAGGTTGTGTCGATAGACACATTTGACATGCCCTCATACCAAACTATAATTATTATTATGAATACAGTGTGTGTGTGTGTGTGTGTGTGTATGGAGGGATTGATAGATAGATATAAAATAACATGAAATACAATAGTAGCAATAATATTTATTTACATAAACACACACAAAATAATTGTGTATTATGCACAGTCACTTACATATGTAATTATACTTTAATGTTTACTTTGCAGTATAAAATATGACCACGGCCATAAAATAACTATTAAAAACAATGGTCAGACATTATTATTACCCAGTGGCTGTAAACTGTTAAGCTCTCTAGACCCTTTTAACACCACACTCTTTTACAGCTATCCATAAAAATAAACAAAGTCCAACATACATATACTTATATACACAACGTTAATTTTTTGCTCAACAGTACCAGCATTCTCCAGAGTGGCTTTCCGTTTCCCTCTTGAGAATATGCATTAGCTATACCGAGCAATTACATCACATAGCACATCCCACGAGTATAAAAAACAGCTGGAGTGGCTGCCGTAAACACAGGGCTGCAAATTACTTAAGTAATTATACTTCATTACTGTAATACCAAAAACTCACACTGCTTGTGCGAAAGTGTAAGTCTGAGCTCCACCCCTCAGCGCCTTCAGAATTACTAGTGAATCCCCTAACGGTGCCATTTAATAGGGACTTCATATTGTCAGGCTCATCAGCCAATCAGATTGTTTTATTCGTACCTGTGGGCGTTGTCTTTTAGACATGTAATTGAATGCCTTCTAGCTGGCCTTATGTTATGCAATCACCCACTGAGTGATGTACATGAGGAAAAAGAGCTCCATATAGATTTAAAAGCCTGAGATGTTTTTTAATGACATGAATCACATCGAAAGGCCTAGATTTAAAATGCAAAGACCCCTGCTGGAAAATACATGTTAATATGACAACACGTGTCTGCAGTCTCTCCGGAGCTAAATGCGAAGATGACCAGCGTCAAATCAAATCTGTATATTCAATTAGTTTAAGAATCACAATAACAAACCAGACAATGTTGAAGGTTATGTGTCAAATTGTGTAAATGAATACACTAGGCATGCAGGAGTCAGGTGCGGAATATAAATTTGTTTACGATTTGTTTAGGCCTCTGCAGACGAAAGAGCAGGCACTACCTCAGGTTGACCTAAAACAACAAAAGAAAGTATCGCATTGCCTTCAGGCTAGTCTGTTCTTAGATAATTAAAATTCACTAAATAGAGAACTTTGGTTCCCACTTCTCAACAAGATTGTCACAATCTGGATCATCAGTTTAGCATTTAACTCGACATTTGCTAGTGCAATACTGCATTTATTAAGAGCGTACAAAACATCCTAATATCATCGCAATGCTAGCTTTATCTAACCCCCCACCATTTAAAAAAACCCATACAATAATAAATACACTGCCAAGCACCATTGTCACTGTTTTATTGTATCGCAGTCTGTGACATTTGTTGAAGGAAATATGCTAAAGACTTATGTGATAATTACTATTAATACTATCAGGAAACGGCCAGCATGTTAGTTAATTAGCATCAGTGTAATGCATTGTTAGGAGGTGAACTTTTCTGTCAAATATCACGTTTGGTAATCACACATCAAATTGAGTGGATAAGACTTGTGTTTGCGCTGCTGTCTGTTTGTGTTGACTATCACTTCAACACGTTTGAGAATTGGCGCTTTTGTTCTTGCAGCCAGGTAACAATGAAGCCAGGCGGAAGAGAGGGAGGGTGAATCAAGCTCCTTACGTTTCTAAGAAAAAAGACAAGACCCATCAGTGTGAGACTGGGGATGAGCGCAGTCACAGGTGAGACTTGTTTTGTTTGACAGATTCATTTCTTCCCAGTCAACAGAACTGTACGAGTCTTGTCAGGAACCAGCAGGAATTAAAGGCAGGCCGATTTCTGGTGTTAAACTGCGTTACAGCGACACAAAACAAGCAATAAAAAGATCCCTTTTCATTTATGTTCTCCATCAAAAAATGCTTGCATTATAAGAGTCACCTGTTGTCTGCTGGCTTTACCTCAGCAGAGTCTTTCACAGTCTGTATAATCTGTTTTTAATTGCAGGGGTGGGTGCTGTTATCCTCTTTGTGGTTCTTCTTAGCTTAATACGGCTCAGTCTTTATTTGAATCGAACGATGCTGAAGGCATCAGAGTCTTTTGGTAAGAGGATATTACTGCGTACATGATAACAAGATTGAGTCATGTTAACACTGTTTATTGTAATCTACTTGCAAGTACAGTTATCTGGAGTGTCATCAACAAATATGATCTGAGCTGCAGCTGTTGATTCTTACAAATTGACTCAAAAAGAAGAATCAATTATGGTTACCCATATGGCTCTGCAGCTTTTCCACACACAAAGAGCTTAATTACTTGTGGATTTGTTAATAAACAAATACTTGAGCCCCCTTCGGAGTGACGACCACTGCTTTATCAGCATACAACGACACATCCTTGACTAAATACTGGCAGGTTTAAGAGCAAATAAACTGTAAATTCTCATTTCAGTCTCTTCCAAATAATGATATTATGTTTTTGTGTGAAACACTGGAGCAGACTTACATGCACATTTGAAATATATATAAATATATATATATATATATTTAACATTTATGTATATATAAATATAACAATATTTATATATATCTCATTTCTATGTATATATATATATATATATATATATATATATATATATATATATATATTATGTGTCATATATTATTACAGTATATTATATTTATATATAAATACAGATTAGATTATAGATTGTATAAACTCAAATGTGCCATTCTGCTATGTGTGTGTGTGTATATATATATATGTATATATATATATATATATATATATATATATATATATGATATGTGACTCATATAAAGCTGATGTATGAAAGAGTCTTGATTTTGATGTACTGTAATATTAATGCACAAGCAGGCAGATATCCACGATCAGTGTTATTCTGGGCACAATCTACTGACTGCAGTGCAGGCATTATGTAATATAGCATAACAATTGTTTTGCTAACTCACCTTGTTGCACCCAAACTTTCTTTGTTACACAGGGCACCTTTCTATACACACACCGCACCAATCAAAGTAAACGTTAAGCCAGATAGCACTATTTTCAATCCATGTTCACACCAAGGGAAATCTGATTTAGTCTGCAAGCAAGATTGATCCTATATCTGAGCTCTTCCACCAACACACTGAGAAAAGATGTCTGATAGGTTTTCACTTCAAGGCTGCTTCTACTTCTTCAGGCCCAAGAATCTTGTTATTTCCAAAGCCCTCATGCTGCCCTAATTGGCCCCAGTCATTGTCTTGTTAGATAGACATGGCCCAGGCTGATATTTTGGCTCCTCTGAGGGCCACTCATTTTTGCAATACCTCCTTGTTCTTCACAAGATGTCCACTTTGCAGGGAAAGGTTCGTTCTACTCTTGAGTATCATCGACAGAAACTCTTGTCCTTGAAATCAAGGGATCCTTCGAGTGCATGAAGGATCAAAGAACAAGGCATTTTAGCCTATTTCTGAACTATACAGTAAATATAACATGTTAAAATTGATGTTATAAACTCTTGATGTTAAGTCCCATAATTTAAATTTACAGCTGCAGTCTGTAACTTTTGCCTCTCTGTCGCCACCTCTGTTTAAAACATAAAATTGCAGGTTCCTTGATGTGCTTTTCTTTACATTGTGTTGAAGTTGAATGAAGCCAAACAGACATTTCCTGGGAAATTGTAAACTTATTTTAAATTAAATTATTAGGCCTACCGTTCGAGGTGAGGAGGTCATTTTAAACGCTGATCTGTTATGTACTTGCTTAATAACTAATGTTTGTTCATTTTTAACCCAAAAGAATTACAATTGCAGCTTTTAGTTTTGCACTTTTGACGTAAAAGCATGCCACAGTCCAGTGGTGTGGTTTCAAGTGATGTCTGTATCTACAGTAGAGACGCTGTGAAGCTAGCCAGTAATAACAATCACACCTTCATCTTATCTTTCGCAATATCCTGTTGAGCAAATAAGATTGCGTAATTGACATTCTTAGATGCAATATCAGGAGGTTATTGAAATAGGGGAATCGGCTGATATTTAATTGCTTTCCAAATGCGATACTTAACAGGTCTTTAAAGACTGTTTTGTACGTGCGTGCACGTTTTGCGTTCAGAGGTTTGCAAGTTTGTTGCTGCCTGCACACAAAGATCTTTTAGCAGTCAAAGGACCACAGGGATGAAAAGACGCCATCTCTGTGGGAAAACAGAAAAACATCGGCAGCTTTCTTTCCTTGTTACCAAACTATGGCATCCTTTTTGTAGTCTTTGCTTAAGGGTCGATGCGGCTTTCAACTGTGCATCGTTCCCCCTCCTGTCACCCATGTGGTTTTGTTTTGTTGTGCGTTTCCATGGTGTTGCAGTATATACTATGGGGAGCCAGAACGGCACTGACTTGTATGTGGAGGGCTTGCCTTCATAGACCCCTTCCAAAAGTGTTGCTCAGGTTCCTGGCAGGGTGTGGGAGAGGAGAGGCAGGGAGGCTGGTATCTACCTGACTTCACCACTGAATGTACTCCTATATTTTGTTCTTTTTCACTTTCTCAGCCCAAACAATTTTCTTTGTATTTCTTTTCTCTGTCAGAAGACAAATTAAGGTTCCTGATGCACCTGTAATACCCTGTAAACTTCAGGACAGCATGTACCTACCGGAGGGTTCAGGGTAACTCCACCATAACACAGACAAAAGTGACGTTTCCCCCCATACTGCCAGATAAGTGTGGCTGTATATTGGGGTGGAATATTGTTTTGCAATCAAAAAAGTAAATAAAAAATAACAAAAAAACACTTTCAGAATAAAATTGCAATTGCATATTAGTGTCACATTAAAATACATTAGTTATAAAACAAATTAGTTTTAAAAGCCATGACATTACGAGATTAAAGTAGTCATTTTTTGGAAAAGTCTACTTCTGATGTAGCAAAATAGCATTTCTGTGCCAAAGTATATGCTTTATACTATTCTTTGTCTGGACATACAGCAGTCACATGCTATTTATTTACAAATGTGGCAGATGCTTTTATTGTAACAATGTACATTGTATTTAGCTTATGGATTTTATCAGGTTATGCATTCTCTGGGAATCAAACCCAGTCCTGTATTTGAGCAACAGGAATCCTATTTGTAGTAAGTCCGGAAAAAGACTTGACTGCGTCCTCCTTTTTCTTGCAGCTTTATTATTCTTCAGCTGGTCTGGAAGCCCAAGTAACATGTTTCTTATAACCCCAGATGACACTTCTTCAGGCAGTTCTTCTAGCACCTTCTGAACTCATATAAGATGCTCTCAGAATAGACAAATACATCATCCTGCTAGGCTGTTGCACAGTGTTGATAGGGGAAACATCCATCAAGCACCAGAACCCATTGCTAGGGGTCCCTGAACTAGCTGATCACCTAACTAAGTTTTGGCTTCTTGTTGCTTCCCAGTCTCAGCCATGACCCAGGGACTCCTCAAGGCTGAGAAGGCAGATCCCAGCAGGTTGGATTTAGCTCAAATTTTATGTAAATAATGTTGACAATGCTGCACAGTTGGGATGGTGGGCTTGAGTGTGCAGCTACAGGAAATTTGCAGTTAGCATTGAAATCTGTTTCATTACTATGCAACTGGAAAACAGGAATAGCAGGTCTTACTTCTGGGTCCACCAAATGCTTTTGGGAACATCTTCTGAGTTTTAATTAAAGAGGTAATCTGTAGTTTATTTTGCTAATAATGAACAAAAAACAGTTTTAGGCAAGTACATGACATATCAATGTTCAAAACAGTCTATTTGACTATTAACTGTAAGTTTATAGTAATAATTCATAATTGGAGTTCCTATTTCCTGGAAAATGTCAGTTTAATTTGAAAAAGAATATAGAGTAAGTAGAGAGCAATTTTATGTTTCAAACAGAGATGGCAACTGAGGCAAAAGTTACAGATTGCAGCGTTAATGGTGATAGAGGTGTGTAGCTATTTCACACGTAGAGGTTTGTACAGCATAAATGTTTGAGACCACTTTTTTGAGAGAAAGAAGTCCTCCAGAACCAATATACTATACATTCGTGACCCCTGGTGGTCTCAGACAGCGGCCCTATAAGACCTTCCTGATTCTTTCAAATAGATCTTTGGGTTCTAACAGTGACACCAGATGGCTGGATGAGAACGGGTGAGCTCTATGCATGCTTGTTGCTTTGTTTAAGCCTGCGGTTTTAAGAGATCAGGGAGAGGGGATTCTCACTGTTGATCAGGCAAGACAGTTGCAGGGCTTTTCCAGGTGCTCCAGGTCAATCAGTCTGTGTTGGAAGGCAGAGAAATGTTATTGGCCTTCTTACTTTTTACTCACAAACCTGTTGTGCTGGCACCCTTTAATATTTTTTTGCTCATGGGTTGAAACCACTTTGAGCTTTGTGTTTATTTTCTTGCCTGTCACCCACATGGTTTTGTTTGTTTCGTGCTTTGCCATGCTGTTTGAAGACCAGAGCTGTTCCAAGTTATGTACAGAGTGCTTGCTGGATGTTTGGAGGTCTGTCAATTGATTACAAATCATGATCAATTTATATCCGTGATCTGCTGATTAATTCTTTTGATGTTGTTCACCAAAACCAATTGGCCCAGCTAACAATTTTAGATTATAAGATAATTTCCTATTAAGTAACAAAACAACCATTTTTTTAGACAGTGTGTTAACATTATTGCTTGGTTATCAGAATGTTACTTGGATATTTTTAAGTTCTGTACGGTTTTTAAAACACTTTTAAAACATTTTTGCTATACATGATATACAACATTAAAAACGCTCTACTAACGTGACTGCAAAAATGTTTCTGATAACTTTGAGAGAACATTTAGAGAATGTTAGCTAGGGTTCTGAGAATGTTCCCTGTTAGCTGGGGCAGAACTTTAAAAAATGATACTTTCTTGCTGAGACTTTGAGTATCATATGAGTTTGGAATGATATTGAGTGAATGATGAAGGATTTTCTCTTTTAGATGAACTATCACTTTAAGAATGTGTATGGTCTTTTATTTCATTTCATGAAATATCTATGAAACATGAATGCATTCACTGTCTCTATGTTATAGACTTGGATACAAATGGTCAGGGGATATTGTTTGTTAGGTAGCACTGTGCTGACCTTGGAGTTAGAACAGAGAGTGTACAACAGTGTCTCTGTGGTTTAAAAAGAGTAAATATATTCTGCTAATGTGCAGATGGAAGAGTCCAGCAATCCTTGAGACTGCATTCATGAGACACACAATTCAAAAACCTTATCGTCACGTTGTGTCACGTTGACTGGCACACTGTACACAAGACAACTTGTGAATAAAAACACTTTTATAACTGCAGAAATTGACCATCTACATATACTGTAGTCTTTCAGCACCCATATTATCTACTTTATCCGTTGCTTTTTGGAATTTCACACCAGTGTTTTTGATGCACATTTGGAGCTGAATAAATATGTTGTAGTACGTGGTTTAACTTTTCCTTTGACAGAACAAGGTTTTTGTCTTTTGTTGCTTTGGAGAACAAAATGGCTGTCAGAGTCTTATCTTTGTTGATAAGACTCATCTTTGATGATAAGAGCTATATTTGTTATACAGTGTCCCAGGTGGATTGTAAAGAATGCAAAAAATAGGACACACTATAATGACTCTTAGTCCATTTGTAATAATGGCCAAATAAGAGAGAGTGAAAAGTTTGAGAAACAATCCTGGGGTTATGGGGTTATAATCGCTGTGTCACATGTATTGACCAGGTGAAACCATGCAATTTCTGACAATACAGGTGCAATCAGTGAGAGCGCTTTCAACAGAATGCAGTTATATATAATGCAACACTTTACTGAAGAGATAACAGATATCAGTAAAATCATTGATATCTGTAAATCATTGTGCAAACATGCCTTGCACAGAATAGAAATGCAAACTTCCCATCAGCCATTGCTGTGACTGACAATCATTTAGTTAAATCACTCGAGAGCAGCAAAAAATCAGGTCAAAGATTTTTATATAATTTGACTAAATCAATCTGGATACCAAGTCATTTTTAAGGGTTACAAAAGATATATGAACGTTGTTTGTTCACAATAACAGTAAGCTGGCTAAATATATATATATATATATATATCCACAGACAGAGAGAGACAAAAAAATCTGTTTAATATTCTGGCAAAAGCAACATGCTTAGGGAAGAGTTATTTATCATACAAAGACTTCATCCATGTTGTCCATGGCTTGTGATGCCCCTTGTACAATAGCTGGCACGCGAACAGATTTTGCGGTGCTCTTGGTAGGAGGTGGTGAACATTGTTGTGCTGTGCTTGTTTCTTTACAACCGCATGACACCTCATAGGGTGAGTGTGTTTGGCAGCTTGCCTTGCCCCAAGAGCTACGTTAGTCTAGTAAAAACTGTAAGTCAACCAAAGCTTGTTTTTAAATGTGCATATTTATTCTTTTACCCAATAGCCTCTGGGTTCACTGTGGCAATATGCGATACCTTTTTTTATTTGCAGATTGTTTTCGTAGCTGGCATGATGCAGAAAATTAGGTATATAATATTGCGCATTCTATTAAACTGTAATTTTCTTATTCACCTAGAATTTGGTATTGCAAAAACATTCCGTTTTGTCTCAGGGGACTTGAGGCAAAACTCACAGTTTGTGTGATCCTGGAAAATTGGTGAATCTTCGTTTTTTTAATCTTATAAAGGCTGACACACAAACATCCTATGATGGCTTGCATAGATAGTGATATCCTGAATGTAGGGTCACATTGTTCACCAGAGCCTGAATAATGAAAGGTTCTTACTGTTGCCAGGGACGGCTGCATTGCCCTTATAAACAATTAATTGTATGACTGGTTATTGAGTATTACGTTTAATGCAATTCTAAGAAATTATGTATTAAGCCAAACTTACTCTGACTAAAAGGAGAGAGTGCAGGGCTTTTGGAGGGGGAAAGAGATGTCTTTAAAAGCTATAAATAAAGTCCATTTCAAGAAATGGGCCATCACAGATATGATTCATTCTTTCAGTGTCATAGAAAGGCACAATACAGTTGAGTCCATATAAATATGCATGTATAAAAGTCTATGAAGTCCAAATAATTCTCTTACCGTTAGCATTATCTCAATGCTTTTACCATATACCACACATTGACCATACAATTTTATCAGCCTGTGTAAAGAGTTTAAGTAAAGTGTATTAAGTAAATAAAGTCGTCAATACCTTGCGTTCATCACTTACACTTATGGACAAGGTTCCTCTGTAAATGCAGATTTGTTTAAAAGGAAACTTTTCTACCTGATAGTACTGGCATAGGAAGAATAGTTACCTTGACTTTTTATTCCTTAACTTCACCTTCATAAATTAGCTGAAAAACGTGTTTGTGTATCTTGTTCAATGAGAGGACTACTGTAAATTGGAATAAGTCTTATCCGTCTTTAAACTGCTTCCCTGGTTGCTCTTTGTCAACAAGTCTGACATTGCACACCTTGAAAATGTTTGACCTCCATGGTAGTAATTAAGCCGCTGGCCTTCTTGTAATTGGCTTTAACAAAACCAAGTAAACACTATTTTATCCTACAACCTTCTAGGTTTGGTTTTCATAGGTGCAAAATCCATTGCGGTATTATTTTGCATATTGACTTAAATGAGAACGGATATAGATGACAAAAAATGGTGCTGCAGTCTTTTCTTTCTTTGCATTGACTATAGGCAGGTTATTTTTCCAGGTCTCCATTTTTGTCAGGAGTCGTCAAATGGATATATTGGAGGGCATGAGGAGAGACGGCTCATGTCCACTGGGTGAGGGTGTCAGTGCTAAACGTGTTTGGACTAAGAAAGCTTTTTTCCCTGTTGAGACGGCCGTAAAAAAATCCCCATAGCTCATGTTTATTTAATTAAGACTTGAGCCCCTAAAGGAAGTGAATTTTAAAAGGTTGGGGTGGGATCTTTGAAGTGCACTATTTTTTACACACAGGCACGCATAAGTGTTTCCGTGGGGTTTTTAAACATTTCTGTAACCACAAAAGTTTAGTCCAGGCATGGATTTTCACTTAAGGTAAACTGATGTTCACAGATAGTAAATAGTAAATAAATGTGCTCAAGCTAATCTGAAAAGGTAACATTAACTGGGGACTGCTTGGACAGTTTTTGTTTATTTTTTGATCATTGTGAGATAGAGCATTGACCGCACTAAAATGTTGTCATCATTTATCCATTTATTATAGATTTAAACATTACCAATATGTCATTTGTTTTAGTCTAAGCTGCAATCCATAACTGTCGCCTCTCTACCGCTATCTCTGTTTAAAACATAAAATTGCAGGTTACCTTACATATTTTTCATTACATATGTTAATAACTGATTTTTGTCCATTTTTAACCCCCAGTTATGAGATGCAGCTTTAAGATGTGTTTGGTGTTTGGATAACTGTGCACACGCAATGTGTGAGATATTAAGAATCTTTTTTCTTAATAAAAAAGATTTTATTCTATAGCATTTGCACGAGAAAAACATAAAGTATAATTCTCTGCCTCTGTATTTTAAATTCATTGTAAAGTCATACAGTGCCAGATAATTCAAAAGAAAAAAGTACATCTGAGCAGAACTCTCCTGGATTCACAAATACTGAAAATACATATTTAATATGGCAACACAGATGCAAAGCTCATTGCATTTACAGTAGATTTACTTTAAATATTTCAATGTGTGACAATAAATGTCAACATCTTTGAAGAGTTGTAATGTAGAGCAACAACATCTTGGGGAGAAAATCATAGCAGCATATCAATAATATTTATTTTTCCTGTATCAAACAGCAGGTTTATACTCTAAAGCAGCTGTATTGCCTGTTTTGCAATCGTCTTACCTATGAGTAAAGGACGGCTTTATCACGGACTGCCAATAAGGGCAGTTTAGCACTTTTTGTCTCCAAGGCCATTGGAAGAAGTATAACTGAGAAATCAGCAGGCCTCCTTCACTTCTCACAAAGTCATTCGCTTACATACTGCTTTCCCACACCAATCACAAGCTTAACAGCTTAGCTGTATTTGTACTTGAAGATTGTATGTCTGGTGGCACCCTCCTCTTATCCTGGCAGGGGCTGTTCAGGAAAATGGCAAACTTTCAGTCTGGCAAGCAGAGGGTATTGAATTATTTGTGCTATTATTTTGTCTTTGAAGTCGAGTGAATACAGATGTTATGCTAGAGGACTATTCTAGAATGTAATCTAACAGAGGACAGTCAGGCTGTACTTTAGGCTATTTCCCCATTCACATACAGTTAGGCTCAGGACTGGTGATTTCTCAGTCTCAAATCTTGTAAAATATTTCTCCCCCGTTCCAGTTCTTTACTAGCGTCTTTCAGCCAATGCATCTGAAGTGAATGATAAACATGAAAGCCGATCGATTTTTACACGTCCCCCTTTGTGACTGTCAAGAGCATCTAGGAAATGACTGCGAACAAGAGTAAGACAGCAAATTGAGAATGTTTATTTGTTACTGAACTACAGGTGTGCAGGAATGATCGTGAAATGTCACACAATAATAGTTTAAAGGCACAGTTCCTCCAAAAACAAAGATTTCTATTATTTACTTACCCTCATGTCTTTCTAAATCTGTATGACTGGTTGTCTTCTGTGAAACACATAAGGAAATGATTTAATAACTATCCAGTTGGGTACATTTAATGTGGTGAAAGTGATTTCATTTAGTGATGCTAGCTGAACAGAAGTCTCAGCCTGAAATAAATATAAATTCAAATCAAGGTAATATTGACAGTAATGTAAACAAATATGTCTTAATAGGTCTTTTACGTTATTCCTGTAATGTTACGACTTCATTCTCCATTCGTAGAATTTATTTTAACGTGGCTCTAAAACGCTGTCTTAATTGCCATGCTATTTAAGTCGTTGTATAAAATTAAATTAACTCTTTGAATTAATGCATGCAAGTGTTGTGGCCTGAGCTCTCATTAGATCAATTCAAAGCTCTTGCAGCATGACTGAAGTGTGAGGTTATCAATTAGTCAGGAAATTACTGTAGATCTCGTTAACAACAACAGATACATAACTAATGATGTTCTCATCCCTGCAGTCATGTTTTAGAAGTTCTGCTCATACCTCAATAGATCCTTCACATAATAAGAACTGATCTCCAAACAGTTACATGTGGGGGTCTGCTGAAGTACTGCAAGGGGTCTTTTAATTATTGTTCTCAAATTAATCAAAGTCTGTATTAAACAAAAATACAGTAATAAACTGACTTCAACCAAAGCTTACGTCACATATGTTATCGTGGGAAGAGCAATAAAATGTTTATATTTAATAAAATGAAAATGCAGTGTAGAAGCATATGATTCTGTACATCAGTGACGATTATTTTAATGACTTTGCATCAAGTATTTACAAAATAGTTCTCCATGCATTAAATTATAGACCAGGCTTAAAATGCAACACTCATTCTTACTGTATACAATATATAATGGGGATCCATTTGTCTACCCAGCAACAATTTTAGGTTCTAAGAACGTTTTCCTAACATTTTCATTAAGTAACAAAGACATTAAAAATGTTATTTGAAATGTTATAGGAATGTTTAAAACCTCTAGAATTTTAGACGTTGTATTAAGTTGTATTTTACTTACAACTAAAGAATAACGTTTTTATATGTATAACGTTAAAAAAACATTCTGCTAACATTACATTTTTGATGTGTAGCAAAATAATCCATCAAAACATTTAAAGGTATTTGCTGCCAGAGTGATGCCTTTACAAAAGCTTAATTCATGTAACTTGTCATTCAGAATCCAAGAATCTTTAAAATGAACTCCCAATACCTTCGATTTAAGGTCTCCTGCTTTGATGATCACGTTAAGTATCTGAGATAAAAAACTGGTTCAGGGTCTTACTGCGGTGACCTGGGAACCAGTGAGGTCACAGTCCCGCTTCATCCCCACTGTGCCTGTGAGCAAGACACTTAACCCCACGTTGCTCTGGTGGTCCGTCTCTTCAATTACTGCAGAGTAACTCACTGTGGATGAAAATGCATTTGCTAAAATGCCAAGTGCTGAGTAACTGATTTTAGATTAATTTACCTAATGAAAAACAAGAGCATCAACATGTTATTTATTACTGAAGCCCCCTTTATTACTAAAGTATTTACAGCATGTGTCAGCATGTGTCCAATCATATCTCGTTGCAGGATTCTGCTTATGAAAATATTTGTAATATTGTTAGATACTTGAAATACCAGGTGCAAATGAAGATCAAATAAAAGTCTTTCAATGACACAAGGCCCGCGTAACTGAATGAGATCTGGCAGGCGCCAATCTGTGTTGCCGTAGCTTCGGTCTGGACTCTGTGCCCTCACAGGTGAGCCCAGTTAATCAACCTCAGCTGGAGGTGCTTCATTAATGAATTCAATGGCAGGCCTTCAGACTTGTAAATTGCTGTGTTTTTAATGTCGACGCACCTCTCTGTTGGCCTGAAACAATTTAGTGAGAGCAGCACACCCACAGCTACTTGTCTTTGGAGACTTTGCTGTTGTAGAACTGATGCAATACAATATCAGTGTGTTTACACTTGAGCAATAAGGTGTGATAGACTATGTGGACCAGCTGACCAATCAGGATCGAGTATTTCTATATTCATTTGTAAATATGGTCACAGCTGAAAGATGTTGTTAAGTATGACACACAATGTTGTTGTCACACATTAGTGATAAATTATGGATTTGTATTGTAACAAAACAACCATATATTTGTGAAAAGAATGACTTCATTCAAAGCATCACTTGGTTGGATTTGCTTATTGCCAACTGTGTATTTAAGATTAAATGTTAAATATGTTTACTACTTAGAATCATCAGGTTTTTTCAAGCATAGGTTAAAGAGTCAAAGTCTTTGATAACTTTGAGAGAACTTTTAGAAAACGTTAGCCAGTGTTCTGAAAAAAATGCTATTCTGCTGTTTTTGTAATTGGATAGATGTAAATGTATATGCACGTGCCGATATTTCAAAATTTAGTCTGACCTGAATGAATGTTAACTATGAGATTTAAAAAATTCAAAGCAGTAAATAATCTGCACAGATGCACGTCTCATTTTCTGAGGGGCAGTGAATTATTTAGCGTAATCTGGCGAAGCATGGCTGTGCATCATGTTTTAATGCGATACATCAGGGAACTATTCTCTCCATGCATTCCTGCTTTCCGCATAAGGGGACGTCGGCAGTCAATCATGGGATTTATGACTGGTGGGAAAGAAAAGAAAGGTTGTAAAATGATGGCAAGTTTTTCACTATGGTCATGAAATGTGCATGTAATCAGATCTTGTTTATGCTAAAATATGCACTGCATAACAATCAATGCTTGACTGTGCTGGATTTTTCAAACACAGAATACTTGGAAAAGAATTTAATAATATTGCACGTTTGACCCATGTATTTTTTGACCTTCAACAAGTCAACAGTTTATTCTGGTGCTGTTAAACAAGTTTATCCTCCAGTCACAACCATCAGGTTCACTGTTCCAGTTTTTTTTTTTTTTTTTTTTTTTAGATTTTCAAAGTTTCTTCAGCTGCCGTGGCCTTATGGGTAGCAGGGCATCCACAGGCTGCCCACTTCAGATTCTCAGCAGATGCAGTATGTCGCAATATCGCTCTTCTTCTCTGTTGTTCTCAGACGTCTTACTCATTTGACATGCTGGAACGTGGAGCAGGAGAAGGTGAGAGACGGGATCATAGGACAGGGTGCTCATGGTTGTTCTTGTGAGTTACAGACAGAATGGTAACTCAACACAGTAAGATATCGCCTTTGGGCTCATTAGCATGAACAGCTGGTGGGTTAATGAACAGAAAACGGCACATCAATGGGGTTTCCGTAACACCCCCAGAGATGTATATGAAGACTTTCAGACAGAGGAAGAAATAATGGCACTGCTTCATTAGCTTTATTTTATGCCTGCGTGACTTTTGAACATCAATATTACGTGTACATGATTTTCCAATCAGGCAGAATTGTCGCATTAGTATGTTGCAGCCTGCGCTTTGTTAAAGTAAATCAAGTGTTTTGTCGTCATCCATGTTTTGCTTTTCATTAAATATTGAATATCCCAGCTAACAGGGAACGTTCTCAGAACATTGTCTGGCATTCTTTAAAAGTTCTCTCAAAAAAACATTACTGCATGTTTTTGCAGTAATTTTAGTAAAATGTTTTTCATTATATATCATATATATCATATATATATTGTTAGTCGAATGTTTTAAAAATGTTACAGAATTAGAAAATGTTTAAATGATGTTATTATAAAGCAATTACATCTAAAAAACTGGACATTTTAAACATTCCTAAAACATTCAAAATACATTTTTAATGTTTTTGGTACTTAATAGAAGGACGTTTTAAACATTCTTACAACCTAAAATTGTTAGCTGGGATGTTGCACAAGTTTCAGTAAAAAAACATAAAACCATGACTGTTACTTTTATTTGGAGAATTAAATTATCTGTACCTAATTTTTTAAATTATTTTCTTTGGCAGCTACAAGGACAGTGTTGTACAGGCAGAGGAATAAACTACAGAGAGTTATGTTACTTCTATACAGAAGGATATGCTAGAGATCCTTAGTGCCATTTGGTAAGATGATGAAAAATCCTTCCCTGTACTCTGCAGCACTTTTCCAATTACTCTTCTTCACACACTAGAAATCTTGGCTGTCACTCAGGGTGACTCGGTTCTGACTGTAATCCCTGTGTCCGGCTCTTACTGGGCCTTTTTGATTAGCCAATTAAACTGTGGTCTTCCTGACATTTTAAGACCAATCGTATTTATTTCTATTTTAAACATGCCCAGGCTCCCAATCAGACACTTGGGGAAGGCACAACTTGTTAATATGATAAAAAATGAAACCACAAACAACCTTTTTTTGGTTGAGATCAAATGCCGTAAAAGAACAATTAGGCATTAAGCTTTTAAATTGGAATCTTAATTATCTTAATTCACTAGCGGTATGTACCTTAAATCTTAAAGCGTTATCGTGAGTGTCTGAAAACGTTATCTGAATCATTTGTTGTTTTCACTCGTTATTTGAGCTTTCTTCTAATTGAACTAAGATTGATTCAGCAGAATGTACAACAGTCTGCTTCCACAACTTAAATGTCCGTCAAGTCTCAGCCGAATAACTCTTGAGATAGCTGCTTGCCGCTCAGATGAGTAACAAGTTGGGTAGTCTTCCATACAATACTAAAATGAACAGCACTGCACATTTGGTGCAGTAATTGACAGCTATCTCCCTTTCTCGCTCGCTCTGGTTGATAGTCTCAGTAATGCGGTTGGATCAAATATATAAGTTATAATTTGACTGAAAGAACACGCTCTCGTACATGGATTGACTGACACGACATGACACAGCTGTTAGGAAACACAAAGACAATGTTTTGTTGAGTTCACCACCATGACTGAGTCAAAAGAACATTCAGGTCAATTCTGCTTGTCTGTTGTTGTTTGATTTCACGTTCTTTAAAGCCATTCGAAGAGCAGGTCTTTCTAAAACCGCACATCACCGCAGCCCAAGTGCTTCCCGTTTTAGCCAGCCATGACACACATGGCCATCTCTAAACTGTTCGGCCGTGCTTCAGCGAGCAGCGGTGAAGTGGGAATGCAGACACAGCTCAGATACTCAGCCAAAGCCCCAATCTCACCTGGGAAAAGGTCAGTGTTGAAGTGTAGAGGAGGAGAGGTGGAACCCTCGCTCCCTCAACCCAGAAACAGGAAACAATTTTCATTTCACCTACATTTGGCCAATCAAAAAGAGTCTGGAGCTATAGAGTCCATGATACCCCCACATTGGGCATTAATGCAGATGGGCACTGTGATGGACAGAAATGAATGAGTGGATCTCACCAAATAGTAAATTGTTTTGAGTTGCAGAGCGTGTTTGTCATTCTTATCGTGTCCAGGGTTCAGGGAGAGGTGTCGAGGGCAAACGAAGGGCAGATGTGCATGTATGCAACGGGGGCTTGTCATGTTTTCATTACCCTGACAGATGACACGTCGTCTCTAGGATTGTTTGGTAATACGAAGCAAATCACCTGTATTATTAGATTACTGGACACATCCTCTTTCAGATATTGAAGTTGTATGAAACATCTGTGTCACCGAGACGCAGATGCTGATTCTCTGCTTGGATAGAACGAGACACAAAAAGCAGATATGAATGATTTGGAAAATACATGGAGTACCGGATAAGCGGTGCATTGTCTGTCTGTTTCTGAAAATGGCAACGCTTCAAATGGTGTTTGTTAATTTATAAGATTTACAGACTTTTAGCTCACGAGAAAACTCAGAGCTCAGCATCTGTGGGGTAGGAAAATAATGGACGATATGATTGTTTGCCCAATGTGGGCCAAGACTTACTAAGCTCTCATGGAGTCTGCCAGCACAGAAGCAACCATTGAATTTATAATTAACTTGTGAGAAAATGTGGTCATTTTTCTATTAGAAGAGACATCTTGTCAATTACAATCCTGACAAAGATAGTCGCAGCACTTCCTGTTGGAGGAAAAGGTCAATAGCCAGGCATAATGAAAAATTGACTTAAAGCAGGAGAGAGAGCTTTGACTTTATTCTGATGGGGAACTGAATGTGATTTTTTTCCCCCTTCCATATCATTTTCTCTCCTATTTGAAAGTGTTATACAATCAGCTCTTAATAAAGTACTGTTGTGGAGGCCAGTCTATCAAGACTAAGAAGTGCAAAAATTGAGATTTAATGGAGAAATGACAGGAGCTGTGGCCTTATAAGTGACATTTATAAGTAAAGACAGCCGTGGGACTAATGGGCTCTGAAATTTTCAGGACAGTCGGCTCCCGACTCTATAACGGAGCGGATGTAACTCTTACAACTTAATGAATGAAATGTGAATTAAATGGGTTTTTTATGTATGGAGATTTTTACTGTTGTATCCTAAATCAGCCTAATTAATAATAACATGTGGACTGCAGCTGCTCTATTTTGCGATTATCACCCCACTAGTCTGGTAAAAATGTTTAGAAACACTAAACTGTTGTGTAATGAGTAAAATATAGCTGCTTTAGCACCAATTAGCTGCACTGATGGGCAAGTTGCGAAAAGATGTAAATAAAAGTGTTAACATCGTAACAATACGGAATGAAAATGTGGAACGTTTTGTGATGGCTGCTTACGTTGAGAAAAATACTGTAAAAATACCAGTCACGGCAGCTATACAAGGAGGAAAACCTTTAAATTACACTGAGAGGTTGTCAGTACAAAACAAAAGTAATCAGACATGTTGAAACAGTGCACTTGTGACTCGGGCTAATTATTTAAATGCTGTTAACAATACGCATTCGCTTTTGGGGATTTTCTTATTTTCGTTTGATGCTTTTCTCGAAGGTAGGAATTTTCTTCATGCTTTATTAGTTACTTAGCAACCTGTTCCCTCCATCTGACAAAATCAGAGATGCACAAATGAGCAAAAGGAAGCTATTGTGTAACAGTCACAGTCGCAACACCCAGCGTGGAGCCAGGATAAACTGGGCGGGCTCCAAAATGCGCACATCATTGCTGCCGTTGTGTTGGGCGCAATTCTGAGCAGGCCGGGGCAGAGTGAATATCGTTTTCAGCACTATTGTGTGCTGACTGCATTTCTCTTTTGACTGCATTGCATTTCTTTTAATGTTCAGCAGCACCTGCTAATGCGCAGGCTTGCGTCGAGGCTTTTGCGTGGCCACTGGGTCAGCAAATGCATGTCGTGGTCCTCCGTTATCAGTGCAAACAGGAAAAAAGAAAGAATGTTGGGATCTCGCATTTGCAACTGGCGCTTAAAGATGCTAACGGCAAAGCAAGCACACTGCATGGCATTAGTGTCTACAAATGTTAGACAAGGTTGTTGGAGTTTGGCACCATTCCCGCCGCATTATGTGCAGAGGGCTACATGTATAATGCTATGTGAAGTGTACAGCATAGTCGTCTAAGTGCTTTTGACAGGTCCCAGCAGGTGAAAGTTTAGAGAGCTGTGGGTATAGAGATTTTAGCTGGTTTAATGACGACGGCAGCATGTTTCTGAGGTGTATGAGAATGCAAATGTTCGCATTTCTCCTTAGAGCTTTATTATGATGTTGACTCATCAAAGAAAGTGAATACCCAGACTGAGTCTGATTAAAATTCAGCCATAGGAACTATGTGGGCCACAGTATAGTATGATTCAATATTAATTAGCAGTCACACGTACAGTCATTTACTGCGTTCTGTGTGTACATACAATGAAATATATAAATATGTGTGTGTGTATTTGTGCGTATGTGAGAATGTTTGTACGTACATATTTACCATATGTATACTGTGTGTGTGTGTGTGTGTGTGTATGTATACATACAATGGTACATATATATAGTAACATAATCGTACATATGTATATATTAATGTAAATGTATATTACAAATATATTATATACACACTATCAGTATAATAAGATGTCCATCAGGCTGCAAATGAATAGGCTGTAATGGCAGACACTATAAGCCTCACATCATTGTTTTATAATGTCAAAGAAATAACAGGCTTACAACTGAAATCACCTTGAGATTAAAAATTTATGACTTACAGTTTTATCACCTACATTACTGTCATGTCTACATACCCCTTTTAGCTTCATCCATATTTGTGGTTTTTCAGCAGTAAAACTGGACCTGGTCCCCTGGTGTACAAGTTATAGACAACATTCTGCATTTTGAGCCTGCTGTCATTGTACTGGCTGAATTTTGAAGGTGCATTGCATGAAGCTGGACTGCATGTTCTGTCACCTCACCCGGTTTTATGTTGTAAAGTTGAAAGGTAAAGTTAAGTCCTTAGGGATGAAATGCCACCCTCATAAATGGACCAGAATGCCCTCAGAGCATGTTGTAAGTGTCATTATTGCTCTTAAATAATTCATTGAATATAATTAATGTTTCTTTTTTTATAACTGAGTAGAATTAAAAAATTAGCATACACCCCCACCCCACCTCCCAAAATGTCTATATATACCTAAACATGCTTTATCAGCACAATATTTATAGGCCACAGTATTTTTAATAGGAGCATCATCCCCTCCCATCCTGTAAATATATACTGTCATTTTTTCTGTGGCCGTGTCTCATATATGGGGCTGATTTCTTATAGCAGAAGACTCTGGGTCACCATGCCTGTGTAGATGTGTCTGCATGGGGAGGACATGGAAATGCTGCTCACAATGACCTGCCATTCATGCTAAACATCTCACACTGTAAACATGCAGAGCTTGAATGTTTACCACACAGGTTATAAACTTTCATATTTGTTCGGTCCAGCTGCATGCCTCCAGGCATTTAATCCGACTATAAGGATCCACATAATGTTCCCTCTGAATCAGAAATGAAAAGACATACTGGCTAAGAATCACACACATCTCAGCGTCTCCACTTGACATTTCGCTGGTCTCCGTTGCTCTTTTTTTCTGATCGCTTCAGCTGCCAATCATCTCTCGCTGTATGTATCGAAATCCTAGCGCTGGTCAGCAGACGTTCTCTATGTAAATCTGCGCCACTTAGAAAGTCATTAACTTTTACAAAGGTGGCAGGGTTCAATTTTTCTGGTGGCTGGAAATTTCAGTTGAGTGGGCCACAGTGTGTGGGTCTGTCCTCAAAGCTTCTTCAAATGAAAAGAGCAGGCGGCTTGCTAAATTATTCAAAATGAAATAAGAGGCTCTGCCACAGTACAGTACATATCAGACAGGAGAGAAAAGGAGATACTTTTCAACAAGAGGGACTGCATCCATTTTGTGCATATTTCAGTCTGTTGCAAAACCAATGAATTGCTGGCATATAATGTTCTGGCTTCTAATGCATGTGGATATTTATCGGCACCGTGACAGCTACACTCTAAGGAAGCATAAATCCAGAAATCATAAAAATGTGTCACGGCTTGTCAACAAGCATTTTGTTTAATTGTATTTGAAACGTATTTGAAAAACTTTATTTATTCCATCGAAGATTAAAGCAGTTACATTGATAATAACTGTTCTTTTATCCAGGCTTAATTAAGCCAGATAACGGAATCCCAATCTAATCTCAGCTGTGATTTTCCTTGTAGAGTGTTTTGCTACAGTTGGTAGGCTCACGTTTTTGTTGTGCATCGTCTGTGCGATTTCAGCGGCACAATGGAACAAATAGCAGCTAAACAATGAGGCAGTCTATTGATTTTCTTGTCATTTGCTCTGTTTTTTATAATCTCGATCACCATTAACAAGTACAAAGAGAGTGCCATCTGCATCTGGTCTGAATGAGAGCCAGCTGCTGTGAATACAAGAGAAAGTGGGAGAGAGAGACAAAGAGAGGAGTGCAGAACAATAAGGATGGTAATCCTTTAGAATCTATACTGTGCAGTTACCTGGCCAAGAATGGGATATTGGTTCCCTTGTAAAAGCACTCTCTGTTGGGAACAGCATTTCTATGTCAATATCAAGGCTGTTGTTTTAGTTTAATTAAGACATCTTGTTCAAAAGAGCAGTTTCCATTTGCAAATAATGAGGAATTTTGGCAAGCTATCGGGCTGAAGTTTGTTCTTGCGCGTATTGTGGTTTGTTTGTGTGCACATCTACTGTGTATTTGTGTTTTGTTTGTGTATGTGTGAACAAGTGAACGGCTTTTGTTCACAAGAATGTTGTGTTCTTCTGGCAGTTAATAACTACTTTGATCAGTTTTGGGGATTTTCGTACTTATCTTCATTTCTGTTATTTTATTTGAATTTTCAATCATAAATTAATTAGCAAATGCTGCCGCAGATTCCCATTAATATGTTTAATGCTGCAACATAATCAGTTAACAATAAGAAAATAAGCTTTCTTCACCAGCAAAGAAATTGTATAATGGATACAGTTTGTGCTGGGGTTTGGGGTAGAGTTAGGTGTTATTAAAATCAATCATATATGGCATAATACACTTGATGAGAACATTCACTGTTGCATAGGTTATAGCTATACAGCACAATTGTATTCATCATATTTTCTGGCATTGCGGCATGTGAAACGTTTGATGGTTGAATAAAACAATATAAATCAGAATATTAGTGCAAATGAAAAGTAATGTTTAGGATCATTTATGCTTATTTGCTGCCTGCTCAGAACAGGTTCTCATTTTTCGCCTTACCCCGCCGAAATGTGAAATAACTGCAGGCTGTGACCGTGCACTGATAGGCCTTGTTTGTTTTACTCTTATTTATACACTGCCATGAATGTGGGTGTCTGCGGAAGTTGCCTTTTTTGCCTCCTTTGAGACAAAGAAGTATTTGTTAAATCAGAGGCAATCATTTTCAACATGCCTCTGATTGCATGTCAATTGCGCTGAATGCAGCATACAGATAAAAGACTTGCGGCTGATGCCACTGGGGCCTTACCTAGCAGTCATCAGCCTCTCTGAGAGGCAGAAACACATGCAGACGTGACCATCATCGCAAACTCAATGTGACTCGACAAGAGGGTTCGGATAGTCTTTCACTGTACTAGTTTAACATAAACGCAGTGCAATTCTTACATTTTAATTAGAAATGGACCAACTAAATAACACTTATGCTTTAAAGTTGCCATAAAATCAAAATATATTTTCAAAAAATAAGAAAAGTATTGCAGTGTTTATTGTAAATGATTTATCCGTGCACGTCAGTGTTTTTTAAAAATGCATGCACCCTCGTTGTCCTTAATCCAAATCGGAAAATGTACTTCTGTGACAGTGCTCCTTATTGGATGATGTCAGTCAGACAGCTTGGGCAGAGCCAGAACTGTTAACCACTCCCCTCCAACAGTTTGTGGTGTTTTCAGTCCATTAGCTCCAAGTCCTTCTATATGCTAGTGTACTCAATTCATTTCTCAAATCATGGTCAGGGTTGTGTAACTGTAGCTTATAAAGAAAAAAGAAGACAAGCTTTTCGATATGCCCTACCCACACTTCCTGTTTCAGCAGGAAATATATCAAAGCAGGAGAGAAAACTGTGCTTTTCAAGCAAAATCTGAGTTTTTAATTAAGAGGATTTCATAACCTCAAAAAGCTCACAATATTGTCAAAATAACATCTGTAACTTCAGAACTATTCTGGCAGGTGGCTTTAGCGTGAACTCAATTTCCCACCCTAAAAGCTATATCTGCTATCCTACAGACTTTTCCTTTTTGCTAAGGCAGCTCTGGCTTAGTGTAGCGCAAATATAAGTGGACCTGTGATGGAGAAAAGAGCAGCGAAATCAATAAATTAAAGTGCTCTAAGAGCTTTGTAGGTGGAGACATTTCCACTCTCCGAAGTAACATGCAAATACACTTTGAAGACCACAATGCTGGAATAACAATTGCAGTGGCTGGTGTGAAAGAAGATAATCTGTGAAATATCCGTGTCATATGAGCAAAGGTACAACAGAACGCGTATTTCAGATCTGACATTCTGGAAGCTTTGTCATCCATGGTGCCATCAGAGTTTATATCAGTAAAGGCTCATTAAAGCTGCAATCCAACTGGAGAAAGGGATTTTTGCAACATTAATTTTAACACTGCCAATCCAGTAAATAATATTCTATTTACAGCCTTGGCTGCCTGCAAAAAAAGGGTCATTTAGTGTAAATGGCATCTTGCTCCGAGGCTGGCTTTGGAAATTGGGCTCTAAATGGGCAGAGATGTAAAATGCTCTGTTGATGAAACGGAACGCAGAGGTGTTATCATCCAACTTTATCTATTCTTATGATTTATTAGTGTGTGATTTATTATTATTATTATTATTACATGAGGAAGTGTGTGGATTATAGAGATTTATCCCAATATTTTCTGTTCAGGACTGTAGTAACCAAGCTAACGATATTAGGTTGTAAGAACGTTTCCCAGACATTTACATTTCCATTTTCAAAAATGCATGCACCCTCGTTGTCCTTAATCCAAATCGGAAAATGTACTTCTGTGACAGTGCTCCATATTTTCTGTTCGGGACTGTAGTAACCAAGCTGACGATATTAGGTTGTAAGAACGTTTCCCAGACATTTCCATTTCCATTACAGGTAACAAAAATGTTATTTTCAATGTTCTAGGAATGTTCAGAAGTCCAGTTTTTTTTAGACACTGTATTAACATTATTGCTTGGTTATAGGAACATTATTCCAACATCTAACAATATATGTATCAAATGTATTTGATATGATATATAATGTTAAAAAACATTCTACAAACATTACTGCAGTAATGTTTTGATAACTTTGAGAAAACTGTATGAGCCAACGTTATGAGAACGTTCCCTGTTAGCTGGGAAACATTCTGAAAAGAGAAAGTATATACTTTATCCATGCCAGCATGTACCGATCTGCTCTAAATTAATGCTGATTTGGCAGCTGTTTACTTTCTGCGAATAATCTGAAATATCTATCACTTCTACTTTATTTTTGCCTGACTTATACTGCCAATTAATGTTGTTGGATGAGTTAATGGATACATTCTCCGTGTTGACAATTATTGTCATTGATTTGGCAAGGTAATGCATTTGGAAAAAGAGCATTTGTGAGGACATGTAAACAACTGGCAAGCTCTGTTTTAATCAGATTTTTCCCTACCTGTTGTAAATCAATACAACAATTAATGTATTTCAAATAGCAACACACAGAGTGTCCTAAGCTTCAAATTAAAGCAAGGTCAAGTCTATACCTAATGACTTTCTGTTTCAGCAATCCACAAATTTTCATTTCATCCTCAGCATTATTTTGGTCCCGTCTGAATCAATAGCGAAAAGACTATTGTATATATTATTTATATGGCGCTCCAAATTAAATCTGCGGCTTCAGGTGTTTAAAAACTAATTACATTTGGAAAGACATTAGCACCTCCATTGTGTCGACACCGGCCACAGCCCCGAAATAAATGTGAAAAGTTTTGAAAATACTCTGCCTATTTTTCATGAAGCTGCCCTTTCTGCTGCGTTTGCACAGGAAGAGTTAAGCAGGATGAGTGGGCCACACAGGACCAAAACAGTTCAATGAGAAAAGACACAGCAGATGTTAATGATTATAGATTTACGAGCATGGGCTTGCATGTGTAATGAGGTGCTTGAACCATGCGACGCCTCTCTAACATTTCTGTCTCTTTAAGTAGACTGTATGCATTAATAGTCATAAATAGACTTAAGTCAGAATAGTTTGGCCTTGCTTACATACACTCTTAGATAAAAGATGAGTCACAAAACCATTGAAGAACCATTTTTGTCTGTATTGTTCCATAAGAAACCTTTAACACAGTTCCTAGAACCTTTCTGTTTCACAAAGGGTTCTTTGAAGTGGAAAAAGGTTATTTAGACTATAAAAAGGTAGGAAAGAAATTTTAAGAACCTTTGAATGAATGCTTTTTAAGGAACCAAAAATGGTTCTTCTATGGTTCTTTTATGGGATTTCTGTAAAGTGTACTGTAACTGTACCACTAGATTTCAAGAGTGACCACAAAGTATTTGCATTTTGTTTCTTGTGGTAATGCATGCAAGGATGAATAAATCTGTGTTTATCAACACACACAGAGTTTGCATACCTCATTACATTAACATATCTCATCCAGCTCATTTGAGACCATTTACCTTTAAAATTTTACCAAAACCTGTTGTTTACTCAACATTTAAACAAAGTGTGGGCTGGATATCTAAATACTGGGATGGATTCGCTTAAGACTTAAGAAGAAATGCCCACCATCTGGCATGGAAAAGCTACTCATTGGCGTAAGCTTCAGCGGTCCATTTATCTTAGATGGATTGCCTTCAACAGACAGATGTAGATCGGCCAGACTATCTCATTAATTTGATGAAAATTTCACAGCACTGAGGAACTCTGTAGTATACCTGTTTGACTCAGACTAAAATAAACAAAATGACTGCAGAATAAATTAGAAACTAGAAGGGTTTGTTAAGAAAATGTAAGAATATGTATTTTGAAAGAGCCAAACACTCCAGTTGACTTTTAACTACTGTACAGTACGCATTATACGATTTAAAGCTGTTTTACAGCATCATAACCTGGCATAGTTGTGTGTGTGGGCGTGCAGTAGACTCATGTGTGGCCTAAATAATTATTGGTGTTGGAAATGAAGTCTTTTGTACCAGTTGCATCTGCAATTATAGACATTAGCTGCATAACTCTGTGAGCTAAGCCACCGTGGCACATGTTAACTTCTCCCTGCTTAGCGTTAATGTGTTAATGTTATACAGTGCACTATAAATGCGATGACATTTGTATGCTGTTCCAGTTTCAGTGTACCTCCTGCATGGTTGTGCGCCTCTCAGCTGGAAGCATTTGTTTCAGGATGGTTTTTACATTTGTATGGAACCAATAGCTTTGACCTCCTAAAGCATTTGATTCCAATCACAGAATAGGCTCAATTAGTTTGGCTTTTTCCTTGTTTCAAAAAAACGAAGAAAAAACACTGTCATTTCCAATCCATGCATGCGTGATTGCTACATTTGGTGTGTGCAGACATGCAAATTAGATCCACTAGAACAGAAATAATTTCCCCATTCAGTACAAAGATGCTTGCTGAGTCAATGGGAGAGACAGTTTGGTATCACAACATATTAGTGTGTGCTGCTTATTTATCCGAGATGTTTTCCATTGATTTCCAGAACTCAGATCTTATGGCACAATGAGGTATATGGATACTGTTGCCTCCTTAGCTGAGGTTCTGTTATTGATGTATTTATTATTATTACGTTTCACTCATTTTGCATATCTGGATCTGGAGTGAAACCAGATTCAGAGAGTTCTGTTTGACTCTGCTGCGTTTTCTATAATGGTAATGCAGCAAAATCAAACTGTTAATAGGCAAGTCATAACAATGGCCTACCCATTTTTCTGTTCTCACACCAGCAACTCATTAAGCAACAAAACAGGTCATTGATTTTATGGCTTTTCTCAAAGTTTTTATGAGATATAAGTGACCTCTCACTGGATTTGAGTATGCTCCATTAAATCAGAGCAGTTCAAATGATCCCACAAACATTTCAGCATGATTATCAGGAGACCTTATAAACCGCAACCAAGGAAGTGTGTAATTTACCTGGGATAATGTGACATGAACGCTAATCTGTAAATAAAGCTTTTAATTCTGCTGAGAAGCAGAGACCAGCCCCTGCTTGGGCCCTTTCATTGCATCTGTTTACATGTAAGGCCAAATGGTTAGGATTAAACTAACCTTCACTAGTTTTGCAACTCGTAAGAGTCATCTTAAGTACTGTTTTTTTATGATTCACCATCCAGCATGTAAATTGTTCTTGTTATTAAGTGGAACTTCCAGTAAGCACATCATTATGAGAGTTGTCAGGTCAAAAAAGTGCTGATCTAAGCACTAAACATTTATAAACTGCCAATATATCTCGGATTGTGAGTCTTCGACGTGCGAATTGTGCGAAAATGCTGCCAAACGTGGAAATTGCATGTCATCTCATCGAGCCACTGAAAGTTATTAAACATTACTGAATTTAGTAATAAAAATAATAACTGTGACTTTGACAGGATTTTAGAAATATTGATACTCGACTTCATAGAGATGAATGAAAGTGGCCCAAGATAAATGCATTTAATGCGATTTGAACGCAATATGGATCGTTATAATGGGCTCTGCCATTCAATACAACTGTGTTCCTTTGGCTGGAAATGTAACAGATGCACACAGAACAAGATTATAGTGACAAGCATCAGAGCTGTACTGAACGACACCATAGGCCCATATCAATATAGAGAGACACTTGGTGCATTCATAGAACATCTGTTTGCTCAGACACTGAGCATTATGTGGTATTGCAACATGTAATATGTGACTGCTGTGCTACAGGCTAGACTGCTGCCACTGGAGGAAGAATGAGTGAGTGTGAGGAGTTAATTTACAGTAGCATACAGTCACTGCGTTCTGGCTTGTTCATAATAATATTAACAATAATAATAATGTTTATTATTGTTATGATTGTTGTTAATATTATTATTATTAATCATAAAAATCTATTGTTATTATTATGTCAAACCAATATAATTATTAAAAGATTATTGCGTCACTATTGTTATCCAGTTCAAATGCTCTGTAAAGCAGGCCCCTATAAAGTTTTTTTTATGTATTTCTTTATTAACAGAGTACAGTGGCAATGATTAATATCAAATGCATTCATATAGTTCATCAAGTTTCCATTTGTTTGTGATAAACTGTGAAAGATCCATTTGCAAGTAATGAACATGAGCAAAAGTTCTCGTTAATTTAATGTTTTTAACAATGCGTTTGGGAAGTGTTAGAATTCAGTATTATTTATTTCACAATGTTCCTCTGGCTTGATCATTGGCAGTAAATCTTGTTCTGGAAGGACTTCCTTCACTTACTCATCCGTGCCCCTCACATGGGGTGACATGAGGGACATATTCATTTTTGCTGCATCTTCAATGTGATGAGTCTGTTGCATATGGAATTATTAAAGCTGTTCACCTTACACAAGTGTGTCACTTTACCCAGAAGAATAAAGCAGTCAGTGCTCACACAGAGGTTTTGCCTCATCTGTATTCTGCTAAACTGCTTCTCTGTGAGCACCAGTATAGCTTCTGCTGTTCCTGTTAAAGAGAAAAAAGGAAAGAATGAAAAAATCTGTTTCATTATGGAACATAATGTACAGGAAGAAACGTGTGAGTGTGTGTGTGTGTGTGTGTATTGCACTTAGCATGTTCCTTAAAGGGGTTTGCTCACCTCATTTTCTCCCCATCTGTATCTTATCTCAGTCTTGCTGAATAGTCAAAAATGTACAGTACCGTAGTGTTTCAGGGAATCATTATGCGTTCGTTTACTGACCAATGGATTTTCCGAACAGAACATTTGTTCCCTTGGGAAAATGACTTAGGAAGTTCCTCTTTTTAATGAAACTGCATTGAAAAAATTGATGGCGATGCCTTTTGTATTACCACACGTTTTTGAATGTGTTTGACTTTGTAATTTGTAATATGTAAAGGGTAATCTATAGCTAGTCAGGCATCATAAAATAAACCTGATAAGGGGCCCAGGACCTTGACAGAGGTAGTCTCGTACTGTATCACCATGAATGGGTTTGTAAAAATTTGTAATGAAATATACCAACCCAACAAGACAGGACGGTTTTGTTCAGTACTGCACCTGATAGCATTGGCCGTTGATTGGAAAAGGGGAAAAAAGAAACATTTTAAACCTCACATTTGTGTTCCTGTAGCAGTTCTTGTGTTCTCGTAAAGAAGCACAAAAGGTTGTGGGTTCGATTCCCAGGGAACGCACATACTATTTAAATAAATAGCTTAAATGCACTGTAGGTCACTTTGGATAAAAACGTCTGCCAAATGCATACATGTAAATGTAAACATAAAGATTTCAAATGTAAATGTAGATTCCTGTATGATATTATACTATTGCCCAGCCTGAAACTACATAAAGTATTGCAGTCAGTTCCATAAGGCAGGACTTCAGTAGCACTGGCTGTGCACTCATCTCTCATGAAACCCACTGCGGGCTGGACTTTCCCCTTTACAATGGTTGTGCTGCCAAGTCACTTAACAGTAGAACAGTAGTGATTAGTGAATGTAACATTAATGAAGCCCAGAGGAGAAACTTTGGATTAGTTCCCTTTAAATTTCAAAAGGAAATTGGCCTCTTAGAAAAACACTAATTTCTTCTCTTTTGATTTTCCACATCTCTCAAACACATGAAATCACAATGGTATTTTGATTAAGATTGATTTCCACCACAACCAAACATCTCTCTGAAGCCTGTTATATATTCTGAAATCTGTTAACAAACTCTGTTATGTTCTAAATACAATCAATCTTGGCATAATCATTTCAGTCACTGTGAGATATATCGCGCTCGCGATGATCCGCGTTTTAAAAAGTGTGTTGCTGTTTTTCTCCGAAAAGAAGGATTTTATTTGTGTCTGAGGTAATGAGTGTTAGCATCCATTGTTCTGAATAAAAGCTATGATTAATGTGCCATCCAACCAAATGATCAAACTTTGTTTAGCAGCCATGCAACTACAAACAAAACAAAAAGGCGAAACGAAACAGCTATTCAAACCACACACGGCGATTTGGAACTATAAAACAACAGTCAAGCTGCTGTAAATTAATGCTGCTCATTGTACCCCATCAAAAATTTCATTATACGCCCTGAAAATAAACAACACGCACACATTACATCCAGGTTGCAGATTGCAGCCTATTTAGACAACATGCTGGTCTATAAACATTCCCTCCTACATGTAAATAACATTTACGAAGAACACGAGGAAACTCTATGGAGACCTATGAAGTTACAGCAGTGGCGGCCGTGTTGCGGCAGAAAGCTTGGCTTGTGTTGTTTCTAACTTGTCATTATCTTTTGTCAATTACTCGAATTTGTAGCTGCGCTTGATGTACGCCTCTGCTGTCTACTGGGATTAGGTGCTTGACTGGTATTGCCAGTGGCCATGCGGGCTTGCTTTGAGTGGCACAGTAGTTATTCACTGTAACTGGGTAATAACGTATAAATGTTTGTCAGATCTGAGGCTTCTCTTTGGTGTTGCCATTATTTTTTTCTGTCAGAAACGTCACGTCAGATCGGGGCCCGTGTCAAGCATGTCATTCCCCTGAGCAATAAGAACGCAGGAGGCTGAACCTTCCGCAACTGTGTTTTACTCTCTCTTTGTTTCCACTATTTGTCGTGTAGAAGCTCCTAGGCCCCTCCCACTAGTTTATGTGAGGTGGGCTTTGCACTAATCGTGGATTTTCACTATTAACATTAATGTCTTAACGTGTCATGTGTCAGTCATAAATAATTTTGCCCTGGCACATTAGAAAGCACTAGTTATATTTGAAAAATATAACGTTATAATTAAATAAAGAGAAGGCAAAACAACTTTTTGGTTATTAATCTGTTGGCTCTCATCTGGTGTCATTGGCTGACATATTTTTTAACATGCTGTCAATTGGATGCCCTTTATACATCCTTGCACGCATGTTTTTATTTAAATATCCTTTCAGCTTGAAAACCAATAATTAAAATGAAAATATTTGGCAAGTCCTAATTAACCTCTGATGGATGATTATTGCAATCAATAAATGCATATCACTGATTTTATATTAGTCGGCTTTGCTGAGGCTGCAAATTGAAAGTAAGGCAGCGTTTTTTCTGTTGTTTCATTATACTGACAAAAAGGCGTACAGAAACATGAATTGATTCATTTACTTTTGCCAAAGACCATATCTAATATAAATTTGTGTTTTAGAGCAGGCAAAATGTTTTACATTTGATCTTTATTAATCATATAATTATATAAATTCATTGTCATTTGTCTCGGTGAAAATACGCCTCCTTTCTATATAAGCTCAGTTTCGTTTTGCATTAAATTCACATTCAATGTGAACTTTTACTTTTACTCTTTTACTCACATAATACATTATTCTACTATAGTTAGTTGACATGTAGGTGCAGAATTATTTAATTGCTTTTAAAAGAATGCCTTTCGTTCAGGTCCAGAGGGAACATCAAAATAAAATGTAACCTTAGATATAATACAGGATACACCATATTCACAAAGTTCTGCAGTATTGCCCTGCCACAATACTTGTCATTGTGCTTGTGCCACCTGGCAAGCAGGGTAAGCAAAACTGTATTTATGTGTTGTAATGATTACGGCAGCAGTTATTTATTAAAGGATGACCAGTGATGCAGACAGATGTTATAACTTTGCATATATCCAGGTGCAGCACACAGTCACATTTTAATGAGTTGATTTGGGTGCTTGAACTGCAGTGTTAAATGATGCTCTACAGTTCCAGCATTATGTGCTGGGTTGTAATAGTCTACATTCTGTGAAATTTTGCACTCAGAACCGGTCTGGGCCAGTTGTGGCCTACTGGTAACCAGAGAACTGGGCTTATAACCAGAAGGTTGCTGGGTCAACTTTCAATGCTAGGTTGCCCACTTCTCTGGGTTGGCTTAGGACAATATTCAGGTATGGGTCAGCATACTTGGCCAGCACATCACTTCATTCCACTGTAAGATGGACACATGCAGCTGGAAATGACGTTCAGCACTAATTTTGTGGGCACGTTTGCACCGTAACTTAATTTGCATAGTTCCTTAATTTGCATAGTTCCGCAGACAGCACATTGTAAATAATCAATATTATAATCTTATAATCTGTGGGCACAATTTATTTGTGAATTCCAGCCTTTGTCTTTGTTATAGGAAAGTGTGCATTAATAATTCACCATGTTTTAACTATACCGACTTCATTTGTAATATTCTGCATATAGAATTCAGTCCAAAGTACCTAAGGTCGGTGAAAGGTCACTCATTATGCAGCTCTCACCTGAGTTGCGGTCCTGATGTTTACTGGGGTGTGATATCTCTTCAGAGCAGGCCGTCTGAACTGCATTACAGTACAGTGTGATTGAGAATGTGCTGTTCATTGCTGTTTTCTAAGAATGAAATGCTTTAGGACAGTTTAATATGCATCTACTTGTAACTAATTGATTCATCTGGAAACGCACTAATCCGTTTCTCTGTGTTTACACCTTGGTTTACAAGCTTATAATGAACTGGCTACTCTTTAATATTCAATGTAGTATGTTATTCCATGGTTGATGTTTCTCAAAGCATCTGGTCACAAACAATATTAGGAAATATCGCTTTCGACGCAAGAACCGCTGCTGCTTTTCTCTTACAATTTGTCCAGAATGTATGAAGGAATCTAATATTTTACTATAATTACATTGTAGATAAGGACCTTTATAGAGCTATTACAGGAAAAGAACATTGTCAGTATGCTGATTAAGACCAGCTCTGCACCAGCTGACTTGTAATGCTTGTAAATGTGGATATGTATGGTTATAAAGGGGAAAAGTGGCAATAAAGAATGCAAGCTTTTACATGAGGTGTAATACCCAGGGACACTGGATCTTTCTTATTGGGTATTCTAGTCTCTGGTCTTTTCAGTTTTCAGACTGGAATGGTGAACCTCATTTCATGGCAGAAGTTAATAGTGCTGATATCAAAGCAGAGACAAATGAAGGGCTGCGGGAAGGGCTGCTGTTGGCAGGGGAAGGAATCCGTAATTAACCTCTGACCTCCTTTCATCTCCAATGGTTGAGCTTTAGACTGATGGGGCGAAATAGGTTAAAATACTCTTAGCATTATGGGACATGATCTATTTCCTTATTTCCTTTACTTACACTTTTGATTGACCTCTCTCTGTCAGTCTTTCTGTCTGTCTGTCTGTCTCTCTTTCAATTTATCTGTCTTTCTGTCTGTCTGTCTCTCTTTTTCGATATATCTGTCTGTCTTCCTATATATATATATATGTCTGTCTGTCTGTCTTCCTGTATATCTGTCTGTCTGTCTTTCTCTCTCTCTCTCTCTCTATATATATATATATATATATATATATATTGTGTGTGTGTGTGTGTGTGTGTGTTCATGTTCATGTTTCTCTATGTCCAAATGTCCTCACAAGGATGAGGATGGTATGTCACACACACCTACATTGTGAGGACAAGCTAGTGGTCCCCATGAGGGAAATTGATTATTAAACAAATTACATGATGTTTTTTTTGAAAATGTAAAAATGCAAAACGTTTCTGGGAGGGTTAGGTTTAGGGGTAGAGTGAGGGTTATGGAATAGAAATACAGTTTGTACAGTATAAAAGTCAAAAGTATGGAAAGTCCCCACAAAGCATATAAACCTAATGTGTGTGTGTATTGAAATTCAACAACACACCTTTTTGTTTCTTGCTTTTTGTTTTCTCTCCTGTCCTGAATTAGATATTGTATTATAGATATTGTAGACTTCATCTTAGGACATTACAGCACTGCAAATCTGTTCAGTGTCCTACCGCCCTCTGTTCTCTTTGCCAAGAGATCAGGCGCTTGTGATCAGAGGGAATCTGACCAGTCATTTTCCCAGTAATGGCTTAGGTGTGATATGTGGTGACATTGCTGTGCAAGGCTGTTGACACAGTAAGCATCTCCCGGGCTCCTGGGGTAAGGATGTCCTTAGGCCCGATAATTTACTGCGGCACATGGCTGCACATGCTGGCGCAGATGTATAGAAATATTCCCTCCGCTAGCATAACTGGATCAGAGTTATCTTTTATTAATGGCTAGGTCTAACTAGTTCATTTTGCTACATGATTATTAATGGGTGGTATAGGTCAGTGGGTAGAGACCTGCATTATCTGCCTGATGTGGGAAGGAATATGAAAAAGATTATAACAAAATAATACATTTGATTGGCTTATTTCATACTTGGGTAAAGAGTTTTTTTTAATAGCTCTTCAAAAAAAGGATAATCCATGTGTGCATTGATCAAAGGAAAAATACTTTAATAGAAAATATAAAAATATAAATATAAAAATACTTCAATTAAATAGTGGAGAGCAGGGCAAGCTGTCAAATGGGAAAGTTGTCACACGGGCTACATCTCAGCAACTGCTGTATAAGATTTTAAATGTGCAGTTTATTCATTACAATAGCTTTTGGCTAAAACAAAACAATAGCTTGATATTTTTAATTCGTTGCAGTTTCATAAATAGATGAAATAAATGAAAATATGCTTAATGCATTTTGCCAAATTGCCATTAATAGGTTGTTTATTGGCTAGGCTTGTTTCTTTGTTTTTGGCTAGTAACAGTGAAAATAGTTCTTCCTTAACCTAGGCTATGTATGCTCGTAGCTATGTGCTTATACTAAAACTATGTGCTTTCTAAAATAAACCTTCCCTAATACATTTTATTTGGAGTGTGACAATTAGCCCCGTCTTCATAACGTACTTGAATGCATGCTTGTGGGATGTCCCTTTGAACGCTGAACTCGCTGTACTAAAGTATGTATCAGTGTCTCGTACAGCAGATCATATTATTTGTTGATGTTTTATTTCCTTACACACTTCTCTGTGAGAGCAGGAAAGGAAAGAGCAGCCTTAAATAATTTATTACACACTATACAGAGCCCAGGCACTGTTTCCACAGTGGTCTGGACTGATAAAAAGACTACGGCTACAGAAGAGCTATACTTAGAGCCATAGTTATAACTTCACTAAGCGAGGTGAAGGGAAGCGATAGCCTCAAATACTGTATTTTAAGCTACATATTGCAGGGTAATCAGCGCTGCTCCGCACATCCAAATGAGACATGACATTTTCTTGACAGGATTGCTTACTTGTAGCGATTAATTATTTATAATCGGCATACATAAAGTGTGTCAGGCTAGAATGTAATCATTGGAGTCTCATTAGTTTGAAGGGCATTTGGTTGTCACTCATTTTTACAAAACATCCTTATATTTAAGTGAATGTCAGCAGTATCGTAAAGTTTTTTTAATCTTTAAAGACCCCATTAAATCAAAATTTGAATTCTGCAGCTTTAAAAGCTATCTATATGCTCATCTCCTCAAAACGAAAAGAAGATAAAATGAGCTTTTAGTTGATGGATGTGTTTAAAATGTACAGTCTTTCGCTTTCAAAAAATGAACCAAACATATCTGATGACTCATTGTGCACTACATAGTTTTTTATCCAATCAAATGCTCCCTAGAATGAGAACATGTATAGGTACATAAATACCACCCATAGGCGACTAGCAAGTAGCAAAACATTGTTCGTAGCTGTGAAGCTATGTGAGCACTTCAGTAACCTCCTGTTTCGACACAGCAAGGAAAACGACACACCCAAGCAATATAATAGTTCCTTTAAGGATTAGTGTACTTTATAACCCAAGCTTTCCAAAACAGTATCTTGTATATTTTTGAGTTGTCTGTTTGTTTTTGAGTCAGCCTGCCCATCTGCTTAGTAGAAATGTGAAGTATGAAGATTTTAAACCTTAAACATGTTCTCACCCAGCAGCGTAACTCTGTTGTTTTTGACAATCTCTGCATGTGTCTGTGTATCCACCTGACAGAGACACATTGTGCTCTCCCAGGAATTCTGATGGAATTTGTCTTAAAACAAACAGAAGCTGTGGGTTTATCCAGCACACCGTAAAATTTCTTTAAGCAGGAGCAGTTTCCCAAGATGAACCCGAGACTTTTTTCCATGCAGTGTGTTTAATGGAAGACATCCTCAGAAATGATGTTTGCAGATACACAGCTGGGCTGAAATGCATTAAATGTCATTTATAGGCACAGACAAGAGTGACAGCCCCAAGCCATGCTCTGTCCATGTTAATTAAAGTGAAGACAGCTCCTACCCACCGCCACACGTTTGCTCTGAATGCCAAAGAGGACGATAATAGCACATGTAAATCTATGTGGCTAGAAGGTCTTAAGTAGTCATAATACCAGACAGATCGAGTGGGAAAAAATTGTAAGGTCCCCGTCAATTTTGTGGTGGTTATGATCCATTTGCCACACTGCGATGCTTGCAGGTTATAAGCATTAGCGACATCACAATGCACATCCATTCCTAAATGTGGAAAAAAAAACGTAGAAAAAACAAGACAGAGGTTTATCGTCTGAGTTTCGGCTTCTTTTGCAGCCTGCAGTATTGTTGTTTATAAACATTACGCATTGTTTCATTTTTTGTGTTGCGCAGCAGTGACTTGAGCATTTACATTATATTTTACATGTATGCATTTTGCAGATGCTTTGATGTAAAGACATTTACAGTGCATTCAGCCGAATCAGACCCATGACTTTGGTGTTTCTGGCACTGTGGCTTCATCGACTGAGCTACTGGAAAGGTGATATATGTCCAATAATCTTCAAGGTGATAGTCATAAAGGATAAAGGTTAAATAGATAAAGGATATATATATAAAAGACAGCTAACATGAATTATTTACAAAACAAGGGCTTGACCATATTTGGAGTGAGAGATATTGGAATATAGAGACTTGTACAGTAACATACTGTAATCGGATGATATTTCTGTGTCTAACTAAGCATGACTCATGACATAGATGAGCAGATGACACACTGCACTGGATGCTTGCTTGTATACTGCTTAACTATTGATCATTGCTTACATGGCATAGATAATAGTAATATTTGTATAATCATAACAGCTATGCATAATATTTATGAACAATTGTATCATGATTTAAGAACAATGTAAATACAGTTCTGTAGTCACCTTACCAAGATGCTTGAAGATAACACCCAGGACTTTCTCATAGTATGCAAATATCCTCTATTTTAAGCACACAAACAAATAGATAATTAAACTGGATGATCATTTTATGACCCTGGATTTATATTGAAAGCCTGGAGCTGCATGCTGTGAAAATACTTAATAATGAGGCAGCATTTAGGCTAGCATCGTCAGGAAAGCTTCTTCAGCGGAGTGAAAAGTACGATGGAAATCAAACTGGTGAGCAACGTTTCCTAGGTAGACATATTTCAGAGCGCACCGTTTATTCAGTTAGTGCGTTTTGTTAGCTCTGTTGGTCGTTTTGTTAAATAGACAAGGGTCCTAATTAAAACAATATGCTACCACAACATGATTGCCATTTAATTCATCTTGCAGAAGCGTTTGGCCATGTTCCAACAGTGCGTCTTTAAAAGCATCTTTACTTCTACCAGCCGCTTGGCTGGTGTTCAAAATCACACTAGGGAGATGACATCAAATCAAACTTAAAATAATAAATAGGCTTGTGGGTATATGAAATATGGACAGCTGCTCATTTCTATGCATACAATTATCTGTCTGTCTGTCTATCTATCTTGTCTATCTGTCTGCCGATCAGTCTGTCGATCAGTCTGATGATTTGTCTGTCAATTTGTCTATCTGTATGTCTGTCTGCCTGTCTGTCTGCTGAGCTGTCTCTCTGTCCATCCGTCGGTCTGTCTGTGTAATCTGTCTATATATCCATATCTGTCTATTTTATAATGGTCCAGTCAAGTGAAATCAGATTTATGACCCTGTAAAAGCATCCAGGCATTTGTTTTTGGGTACACACAGTAAAAAAGAGTGATTAAACTCAGACACCTTGTCAGATGTGGAACATTAACGAATGGCCTGACGCACTGACAAGTTCAAACATGGTGTTTAAACACTCGCCCAATCAAGCCTTTGGCTTTTCAACATTTGACAGTGTGGTCGTTTCTTTCCTAGAGCGACAAGACATGTTTAAGTCCATTTAAAACAGATGCGCCTTTTAAAAATGCTCACAGCTGTTTTCTGATACCCTAATTCTTATATATAGTTTGTCATTATGGGAAAATCAAATTCTGTCTTTTTAAAAATGTATGCCCTGTTCACCGTCTGGTTCAGTATGCAGTGATTTTATTTGAGCAGGAGCTTTGCGCGGTATACAGAAGGACGTTTGTGAGAAATTACTGCCAGCTAACTAACGTATTATTCCTAACACAATGAAGAACATCCCTGCTGTCAGAATGCAATAATTGAACACCATTTTCTTCTCCTGCATGTAAAAGCAGAGTTCATGTGATCGCACTCGAATCCAATGAAATCCACCTCTTTGACAATTTCCAAGCCATGCTTTCCAGTATTGCATTCGCTTCTATCCACCGAGCAGCAGAAGCCCGATGTTCGGTTTGGAAATATTTGGATTGTTACCACTCAACAAGGGTATTGATTTTGTAGGACTGTATATTCTCCAAGTCAGTGAATGGAAAATATACAGTGGATCAGGTTTTAGAGGTGACTTTTCCACAACCCGTCTAGACAAGAGGACAGGAGTAGCGTTCACCGCTGTCATTCACGTTTCAGATGTGACTGAATTTTTATTTTAGAGTGACTAACTTTGACTTGTCAGTTTCCAGCAAGCTGTCATTATTTCAAATGTGTCTACAGGGTCTCCACAGCTACCTGTTAAAACTCAGACCGGAGTCCTGTATAATTTTCCCATCTTCCCTGCTCCCTCTGTGCTAAATTGCATTGGAAGATGGATTTTTGGCATCCGAGGCTGTCAGGTCTGAACCAGGGAAGGCTTTATGCACTGCTACACCCACTATGAAAGTGAATTCTGTAGGGATGGAGGGGAATCAAAGTCTTGAGTCAAGTGCTGCCACTCCAGTAAGGCTTTGGTCATTTTTCATTGTCAGATTGTTAGACTCCTAACAAGAATCTGGATGCTTTGGGTATTTCTCTGTTGCTGTGTTATGTAAATGCCTCCTGGTTATTTTCCAATGGGACTGGTGTGATCATTAGATTAGGAGTAAGAAAGAACAAACAGGATGGAATTTGTGCCTTCGGAATGGAAAGAAAGCCTTGTAATGCAAGGAAAATGAGTTTTCCTTAAAACATGCATGCCAGGCTAACCCTAAAAAAATGTGTTCGTTAAAGCTGCAATCCGTAACTTTTTTTGGGTTAAAAATGAACAGATATTGAGCAAGCACATGACAGATTAATGTTCAACACAACCTCCTTACCTTACCCCATTTCCCAATGGTAAGTTTATAATAATGATTTATCATTTGAGCTGTTGGGTCCAATTTTGCGAGAAATGTCAGTTTGGTTTCATTTGGCTTTAACATACGAAATGAAAAGTTTATCAAGTAACTTGAAATTTTATGTTTCAAACAGAGATGGAGGTAGAGAGGTGAAACTTACGGACTTCAGCTTTAAGAACTGCAGCAGAGTATGTCATAATAACGTCTGTTTTGTGAGTCATTGAAGATGTTGTGAGAATGTTGTCAGGTAATGGCTGTTTTGAAAGATCATTTGTGTGTTTGGAACGATTGAGAAATATAAGCTCAGCACTGTCCTTTGCAAAGTGCCTAACACACTAGGAGGTATGGATCCCAATATTTTGTAACCTAAGCTATTTTCGTTATAAGGGCATGCATCAGTAAAAATGTTTTCTCCCTTCCCCCAATGTGCTCTCCGAAAGGCTCTTTCAAAGAGACACAGACGTCTTCCTTTGCATGGGTCCACATTCTGTCATTCTCCATGGGAGAAGATTATTCCATTGTGCCGAAAGTTCACGTTCTGTGAACATGAGCTTCCTGTGGATATACCAGATGACATCAGCCAGGAATCTCGGAATTCAGCTTCCAAACTCATGCATGGACCTTGCTACCAACTCTGCTGAGATCTAATATCATTTTTCATTAATTCATCTATATTCCCTACATGCACACCAGATCACGCCGGCATGTTGATACATTTCCATGAGCGCTTCGACAGCATTTCTGTTGCTGTTGAAATTCTCAAACATGTATTTCAGTTTATCAGATCTGTAGCCTTGCTGTTAGCACATATGCTCTAACACATTGAGCCAGAGGTAATATAACACACCTAGAAAGAGCCATGGTGATGCTGGGGGTGATGGGTATTCGAATTTGGCCCGCGTCATCTCACGCAATATGATATTATATTGTAAGAATAATATATATATATGTATATGTACATAAGATGTAATTTATATAGACACATAAATGTATTACAGAGCATGTTTATGTAGTCCAAATGTATTAAGTGTGTGTATATATATATATATATATATATATATATATATATATATATATATATATATATATATATATATATATATATATATATATATATATATATATATATATACATATACATATATATGTATATTTACTATAATACTAATATAATACTAGGCATTAAAGTATAGATGAAGATACGGTTTTGTACTGCTTTAGTTTGAGTACAAGCCTCAGGGCTTGTTTATACATTAAAGGTGATCACTGTGTCCTCTGGCTCAGTCATCACAGCCCATGAAGGTCATGAATTGGCCAAAGACTCCAGCTGAAATCCTCATCCAGAGGCTCTACCTGCTGCAAACAGCTTCAGCAGCTGCCAGCGTGTCAGATGGACGCTGCTCCAGGAGAAGCTCAACAGGGGGAAAAGATGGAGCAATCGATCTCCTCTCCTTCAGATGCACACGATTGCCTCTCCGGCCTCCCTAAGTGGTGCATGTGACGTGATTGAACAATCAGCTGCATTACCCCAGAGAAATATGAACCTCTCTCACACACTTATGAGTCAAACCTCTGGGATAAGACTTTGCTTACCTCTATCAGCACCTGAAAAAGCCACACAGATCACTGGAAACATCTGTTGCAAGACTAACCATGACTGATATGTCGCATTTCTCAGCTGCGGGCATATGTTCACACCTATTTGATGTGCAGAGGAAAACAAACCTCCAAGCAAATAAACCTCCTTTTTTGATTCCGGCAGAGTATCGGTTGTCTTAACAAGAGATTTAAACGGCTAAACTTCTTCAATAGTTAGTAAAAAGTGCACACGCACGGTCAGAAGGGCTGGAGGGTTTGTTTTCATGCATTTTCCAAAGTTGTTAAAGTGTTGCCGAGAATCCCTTAACAATTTAAGACAAATATGCAACTTGTTTTTTAATTAATACCGCAGATGTGCTCCACCTAGAATTAACCAAGCAGGTCACTTGCCCCATAAAAACCGACTGCAGAATACAGTAAAAACAAATCACCGTGTGGTTATAAAAACACACCGTACTAATTAATTACTGTAATTGATGACGAAATTCTGGAAGTCAGCAAGAATCACGCAGGGTTCCAAAATCTAATTAAAGCTTCCATGATTGCTCATGACAAAAGTGTTACATGATCAAGATTATATAACCAGTCAGTTCACATGATGTAAACGGCTGTACACTGCGGCATCTTATTAGCCTGTTGGTTTATAACTTCAGCTGTTTATTTGATTTTCTACAAGTAACTTTCACTTTGGTCTTGATAACATCTGCGCGTAATTAGGCACACAAGGTTGCTGTAATTAAGCAAGCCACTGGAGATAGGACTGATAACATTATTTATAGGTCCGTCACTTCTGCCGAGCTGCCCACCTCACTGGCTGCTTAAAGCAATCCCTCATCATTAAAAGTGTAAGCACAAACAGGCTCAGAATTGAGATGAAGCACACTTATTCTACTCTTCTGTTTTTCTCACTTGTTACCATGTAAACTTATGAAGAGAGTAAAAAGAACCAAAGAAATAGTTTATAATAAGCATTCTCTTTGTGTTTGTTTGAAAATAACTGTGGCATAGTGGTCAATGGAGGTGCATCCGACATGGTGCTCAGGTGGATGATGCATGTTCAAGCCAGGCCTGGGAAAAACAACAGCATGTGATCCCTGAATGTTTTTTGTGAGAACTCTTTGGTAAATTTCAAATGTTGTTGAATGATATTGTTTAATGATATGGAGTCAGCAGGGTCCCAGCTAACAGGGAATGTTTTCAGACTGTTGGCTAACGTTCCCTAAAGGTTCTCCCAAAGGTATCCCAAAATGTTTTTGCACTAACCTTGGCAGAACACTTTTATTGTTAAAAATAATTTATATAAAAAATGTTGTTCTTAAATTGTTAGTGAAATGTTTTGCATGTACAGTAAAATTCAGGCTGATGTTTATTATTGATATTTTGTGCTGTGATTCAAAATAGGTATCAGAGTCAGTTATAGACAGTTATATAGACTCAGTTATTGATTTCATGCATTTTCTGTTTAATTTTAGAAACCTTGCACTTGTGCTTCATTAACGCTCTGATAAGCAATCATTAAAGGTTCATCGTCACCTGCATGTTTTCTCAGACACCCTGTAGCAATCAGTGCTTCATCATTGGCACCCCATACTAAATTCTTTTCAGTATTGATGGGGCAAACACGCCCCCATCCTGAATCCATAAAGACTGCACATAAAAACCATTAAAATACCCAGAATGTGTAGATGACTTTAAAGGAATGCAGACGGCTGAAGCCCGTGTAATTCTCATAAAGAATTTATTCTGAAAGCCGGCAATAAACTTACCATTTGTTTGGCCTTCACTTTTAGTCATTGTGGTGTGTCTGCCCAAAGGGAAATTCACCTGGAGCCAAGTCTGCCTATACCTGGCGGCAAGCCCAGGGCGTAAGACGGTGTAAGCAATACCAACGATGAAAAGAGAAAGACCTTACATCCTGAAAGACAATCAGTGCGTATTACTCAACCCAAACACAGCTAACAGTTTAGGTTGTAAGAGCGTTTTCCTACTGTTCCATTAAGTAATAGTAATGTTAAAAACTTTATTTTGAAAGTTATCTGAACCTTGTGTCCAGTTGTGTATTAACGTTACTGTTTGGCTTTAGGAACATTATTTAAAGTTTTGTAAATTTGTAATGTTTTTAAAACGTTCTAGTAACAACATAAGAATAAAGTTTTTTGATATGATGTATAACATAAAAAAAAAGCTGTACTAACATTATTGCAAGACTACTTTGAGGGAACTTTTAGATCCCATTGCAGCGCACATGAGGAGTATTAGTGTCAGTGCTGGCATATGTTGAAAATGTTGATGCCTTCATTGTGGCAGCCTTTGCATTCTTGCATTTACAGTTGAGCTAAAGCAAACAAAAGTACAGCAGTGTAATAAGCCGCAGACTCACTGTTACGCAGGCAGGGTGCAATATCTTTCATTTTGCTCGTGGAGAAAAGACAACATAAATCAGAGACACTCTCTGAAAGTCATCATCTGGTTTTATGAATTTTTTTGGATGAAATTTCGAAGTACACGCAATACTAATTAGTGTAGACGTCCAGGAAGTTACGGCAGGTTTAAATCAGAATCCCAGAGGAAACGGGTTTGCTTTAGTGTAACATAGCAGCAATTCTTTCATTCACTGTTTCAAAGAGGATTACAGGAAGAGAAGGTCATTAAAACACTAGTGAAGTTTAAGCGTTAAGGTGACTTTACAAAGTTAGTGTGGTGTCTTAAGTTCGACATGTTGTAACTTGGTCTTTAGGGGGTTATTCATATACATGTAACTGTATGGCAACCGTTTGCTTTAATCTAAATTATTTTACATTGCATTTATGGTATGTATAAATGCATATACATACCATAAATGAAATGTAAAATAATTTAGATCTCAACAGTGTCTTAATCTGTGCTTAGACTTGCTAAAATACTAATAAAAGTCATATTTCACAAATACGACGTTATTAATACTATGCTATGCTTATTTATTTAATTGCTGTGTTACCATATATGAACTTGTTATATATATTTCTTTTAAAGAGCTTTAGGAGAACATCTGAGACAATTTAATACTTAAATTAAATTAAATTATTAAATTATTTATATACTTTATATTTTTAATATAGTATTTTAATATACTGTTATTTAATAGTGTTCCTGTAGCTCAGTTGGTAGAGTATTGCATTAGCAGCACAAAAGTTTGTGGGTTTGAACAGGGAACACATGTACTGATTAAATGTTTACCTTGAATGCCCTGCAAGTTGCTTTGGATAAAAGCATCTACCGAATACATAAATGGAATATGGTTAGTATTATAATATAATTATATACTTAAAACTAGGGATGAGCTGTGAGAGAGCAACCTCTGAGAAATAAAAATACTCATGCCATATATATGTCCTATATAGTGCTGGCAACTACAGACCACAGCCGCTGTTTTTAGCAGGGTTACATTCAGTTGATAAATGTGAGCCCCCTACGAAATTCCAAATGCCCCCATAAGTAATTTATTCTGGCACCAGCTTTGCTCTCCAGGCCTTGGTGAAGTCCCGGGCAGTTTTTCTCTTTTTTCTCGCCCCTCATTGGTCATGAAGGATGGGAATCTGTGATAGGCACCGACCTTATCTGGAGACTCTACAGAGAGGGCTTCCCTTTTCTCATTACCTTGACTGGCATTGTGAAATCACACTGGGTGTGCCCTTTCTTTCTGAGCTTATCTATTTGTTTTCACTCATTTTCCTGAAGCGCCGGTAAAGGAAAGTGACAGCACTAAACGAGTGGTCCTGTCTCTCCATCCCATCACATTCTTCTTTGAGAGTGATGTGTGAAACCATCGTGCCAGGGTTCTGACAAGCAAGAAATGATCTTTCACATTCACTTTCACTTCCAGTGTCTATTCGCAACACAACACGTGTTTTGATACAATTACCCTGAACTGAAAGTGCAGATTGAAAAAAAAATAAAATGGCAAAAAATGTATTAAGCCCTTTATTATCATACGCTATGGTCTTTTTTATTGAGCCTGCCAACTTAGCCATCCAAAACCCTTAAATGTCTCCTGTCTATATGAGCATCGTTTCAGGATGAGTGATGCTTGTCGTGCATCGTTCTGAGTTGTTTTCCATGAACTACGCTCTCGAAAACGCAGACAGATCATGAGAAGTTTTGAGCATTTTTAAATCTGAGTGAGTGCCTTGATTTACTCGAAAAATTGGCTAAGGCCAATAGCTACACTGAACCCTCAGAGAACCAAGCATTCATAACGATGATGTGTTATTTTTCGCCAGTAAATGTGTTGTTAGGAGGCCACTGGTTAAAAACTGTTACAGCATTGGACTTTCAAGGTTGCAAAATGTCAACATTAAGTACTGTATACAAGTACGTATGTTTTGACTTGCTCAAAAAGGCTTGCAAGTAAGCTGGAGGGCTGAAATCAGCGCGGCTCTCTGCCTTTCTCCGGTTTCATGATCCTGGTGTATTCCAGCTCACTGACCCCCACTAAAGTACCTGGAAATGTACATTGAGAGGCTTACAGTGCAGGTACATTGACCTCTATAAAAGCCTTTCCAGTGAGCTAAAAGGTTGAAACTTCAGTATGTTCATCTTGGAGCATCAGTCTTACACTCTATAAAGTTTCATTAGGCTGCACAGGCAATCATTCACAGTAGTGTATCTGTTATTTACAGGACAGACCCTGCTGTGTGAATAACACGCAGTTGTTGTTGATTAAAGCTTCAATCTGTAACTTTCGCCTCTCTGTCACTGTTTGAAACATAAAATTGCAGGTGACTTTACATTTTTTTCTTTACGTATTTTAAAGTCGAATGAAGCCAAACCGACATTTCCTGGGAAATCGGACCTGACAGCTCAATTTATAAATCATTATTATAAACTTACCACTGTGAATCGTGGTAAGGAGATTGTGTTGAACACTGATCTGTTATGGCATTGCTCAATAACTGATTTTTGTTTATTTTTTAATCAGCTGTAACACGCCATTGCATTTCTGTGATATTCAGACATTTTAATATATATTCACAATATACAAATGCATTCGATTTCAGTTTGTGTCAATGTGTCAATGCTACTACAGTATGACATTGATGTACTGGGAGATTCAGATGTAAATATTTAGCTAATTAATGTGTCGCTGTAATAATTAAAAGTTTGAGCTGCCGTTATATGTAAGTTTAACCCATATTTAATGAAAAATAGATATTATTTAATCACTTCAAACAGTTGTTGTGCCACAGCATGTTCTTGCTGGTGAGTCAAGCGCTAATATTCTAAGTGTTGGTAAAATACAAAATCATCAGCTATTTTTGATAGGAGATACTGATTAAAGTTGCATAAACAACCCACTCACAATCTTGAGCTCTCAGATGCTGCTGTGTCTCCAACTGTCAGTGGTAATACAACAGCAAACAGTCTCAGACAAAATCCGGACTGCCATAAAGTTCTCAAACAACGCTCATGTTTGTTGATTTCAAACAGGATACTTTGCTTTGGTCTCAGATGGCATTGTGTCATCAAATATGGACTGTGTCTATAAAACAAACATTTTCTAGGCTACAAGAATAATTTACACATTTATTCCTTGGCGATAAACTATTAATGCTTTTCGGTATTTGACAAACAAAACTGTTCAATAATTCATTCCTCACATCATTTCTCATTTCGTTTCATTGCTGAGTTTGTGTTATTTTATGTTTTATGGGATTTGAGGCTGCCGAACACAGAGTCATCATCTAAAGTCAGAGCAGAGACACTTATCAAACAAACCTTAATCAAATAAAATACATCTGATTTGGAGGTAAAGCCTGCAAAGCTTTTATAAATCTACAGCCAAAAAGACAGATTATGGAAAAGGCTTCATATCAGCAGATAAAGTACTCTTCCTTTTAAAGAGGATCAATGTTGCCGTAATCTTTGTTTTGTGTCAATCAGGTGCTGCTGACTCTTCATTTTTGTTTACCGACTAATTGCGATCATTAAGACGCAATTAAAATGCTGATTACGCAATCATTTTTGTTTAGGATGCTACCATTTCATAATGTAAAATTAATGGATCTCAGCTCTGTTGAATTTCACTTAACCTGTGTGTGTGTAATGAATCTGATTGGACGAGAATTGTTCCAAGAGTGTTGGTTAGAACTGCTGAATAAAAGCAATATCACACTCACAGTGGTGCTGTTATTTCTGTATATCAGCACGCCCTTATTATCGAAACGCAGCTGTTCTTATACTGTATATTGCCATAATATTATCAAATGCTCGTGATGTGCATGTTTGAGTGTGTGTCCTGGTATTCACTACGTTATGTGAACCAAATATCCCCACAAGTATAGTAATACTAGTTTTGACCTTTGAAATGTTTACCTTGTGGGGAAGTTTTTGGTCCCCATGAGGAAACATATAAATAATACAGAATGATCTTTTTTAGGTGTAGGGCTGGTGTAAAGGGGATACAATATAAAGTTTGTACAGTATAGTAAACATTATGTCTGTGAAATGTCCCCAATAAACATGAAAATCCAACGTGGGTGTGTGTGTGCATGTAAAATGATGGTGACCATGCCGACTTCCACCAAAATTTCTTAAACATCCTACTCTAAATAATTATTTATATAATCTTGTTTATCTCTTGAAATTATATGTTTCTGTATTCCGTATTGGACAGAATATAAGTGATGAGCCGCAGGGATTTGTCAACAGCCATTGTGAGTATCTTTTCATGAACAGAAGATTTAATTACTCACTTCCAAAGCTTGTTATACATTCATTAGCTCAGGGTCGTCAGTGATTGACAGCAGTGGGCTAGGGTGAGCTCTGATCAGACTGTTAGCTTCATTGCTGGACTCTAGCTGCAGATGACATTGGGCTCGCTGACTGATGAGAAATATTACTGCCAGAACGAAAGCAAAGTGGAAGATAAATGGGTTTAATGCTGCCACTATCGTCACATCTAAGCAGCACATCTATTTATTAATATTTGGTTTGCCGTGGCAACAATCCATCTCTATTTGGGTAATACATATAGGATTGGATCTGTCATTTTGGTTATTTACCCGCATTTGTCTCTCACTTCCCTTGTGGCTCTTGGTGGATGAGGCCAGGCATCTCTGAGGTTACATCCCCTCTAGGTGACAGTGCACTGAAACGCTACCCTGACAGATATTCTGAAGTCTCTCGTGCTCGTGAAGGCAGTCTAGACATACAGTGCGGTTCAAAAGTCTGAGCCTGCACGGAAAATATGAAATCTAATTTCATCCCTGAAATACATACAAAAGTTTAAACAAAGAAACATTTTGCAGTTACTCAAAAAATAACTGGGTTGTTTAGACTTATGGTTGGGTCAAACATGAACAACCCAGCACTGTTGCTTTAGTGTGTAAATTAATGTGTTGGTATTGTTCAATGTGATGAACAATGTATTTTTATAGCATTTATAAGTATCTTATGTTAGATAAAATAGACACACATTGTTTGTTCATGTTAGTTAGTGTTAACAAATTTTAACAGATGCCAGTTTTGCTTGTATGTAAATGTATGTAAATGTATGTAATGTAGTTAACTGACGCTAACAAATTGAACCCTATTGTAAAGCATTACTAAAATTGTTAATTTTTCAAATTACTTTCTTGCTCCAGGTGATAATATATCATGAAATATCATATGAAGTCTCTTGGATCCCACTTTACATGTTAAAGCATTGCCAAATAAACTGTTGCTAATTTTAAGAAACATGCTTACACAAAAATAAAAAGATATTGTTGCGTGAAAACACCCAAGGTGTTGAGCGCGCTTTTGACAACGTGATATTTTTGGACCTCTAATGTAAATGTGGTCTAATTAGTGCTGATATTTGGAAGAATCTTCAAATCTATTTTGCTAATTGCTGGGACGCACATCCAAAGGTCAAGTGTTGACAAACATGAAATGCTTCATTAAAAAAAAAGTTTGCATGGGAAAAACTACTTTGATTTGCCAGTCAAAGGGGGCTGGTGAGATCTATGGTAATGTTCAGTCTTAAGTATGTTAGAGTACCTTGTTTCTGATTAAGCTCTCTAGGGCTTGAGAAGCTGGTTAACATGTAAATGCAGCAATTGTATTCCTATTAAAATTCATACAAAGCTCGATAAGACTGCATGCCGCTCGTCTAGTCACAACACAGCTTTCGTTTATCCCACAAATATGCGATGACTGTGTCCCCATGTGTGATGGTAATTATGATGTTTGAAATAAAAGAAACGTTTATGACAACAAAACGTGAAATTACTGTAATAACTCATAGCGTTTTCTGCGGAAAGCTTGCAGGGAGTGTTTCGTGCTCGTATATAATCCGTAGACTTTCTATATCACTCTTTCCCAAAGACACGCCATACTGATTAAGAAAAGGTTTAACCTTTGCAAAGGTTAAGTGCTGAGGTCACTCACAGCTTGACCGTATTGATAGGCTAATTTGTAAAATATCGATTATGTGTCTGCTTAATAGGACATTAACTTGTAAAAGCGTTATAGGTGACCATGAATTGTCATTGTGTTACTCAGCATGTTTGAGCCGCATGATCAATGTCCTCACAGGAAAGTTCGTTGTGTTCAGATACATAAAATAAAAACGTAATTGGACACTATCATACCAGTTTATGTTGCTGATAATGTATCAGGAAAAAAACACTTTTATAGTTAACACATTATTGCCAATAGTCACAAAAAAACAGCAAAGTTAGTCCCTGTTCTGTCACGCGTCTGTTTTGTTTTATTATAGTGTCGTGTCTTTTATTTAGAAGTCACCTTTTGTAGTACATGTTTCTGGTCTTTGTAGTCTTTAGTGTTACCCAGACGAAATTGTTTCCAGGTGTTCCTTGTTTCCCCTGATTAGTCTCTGTATATACACCCCTTTGTTTGCCGTAGTCTCTTGTCGGTCATTAAATGCATTTAGCGTGTTTTATGTTCTGTGGTTTAACTTAGGAATCATTGTTCATGCTATGAAGTATTTTCACATGTTGGATTTATTAGTCTCACTTTAAGTTGCATATAGGTCCAGGCTCCATATAATGTTTTGGACCACGTGTTACGGTCCAATAACCAGATATGTAATGCTGGACTGTTGGTGTCTCCAGCGGTACCGTGTTTTCATTTATTATTTATGATTAAAGGTGCACTCCATATGTATTCCTCATTAACAGTTTCACACATGAAGAAATGGTACATTTGAGAAATATGTTTGAAGTGATGAAACACACATGAGATGTGGACTGCAGTTAAATGAAAAGCCCTACAGTAAAAAAAACCTTCCCATTTTCAACTTGCCCACCCTAAAAGAAGCCTTTTAGATTTGTTTCTTTTTACAAAATCTACTGATTTCAGCTGATATCATAATCCTCACTCTGTAAGGGCTACCACAGTATTATTATCTTATTTGTCTATTTCTGTATTACTGCAGTGTGACATCGTATGCCCTTCCAAGAATGATGACCTAACAAGCTACTAAACGTGAAGTGATTTTTTTACCAGTGGACTCGTACACTTTGTTGCCGTAAGCGCTCTGTTGGCAAGGTGATAACCAGTGCGTTACTGTATAGGCAGATACTGTAGGACTGGCAATTGCACACAGTCAAGTACACAAAATATGCTTGTGTTTACCTTTCACGCGCACTTTTCCCTCTTCTTCTGTGCAGACTAAGCATGTCGGTTTGACAGCTGAATCATTGTGTATTCTCTTTTTACTTGTTTACTTGTACATTTTTAATATGCTATAAATAAACGTTTGAATATTTATTACTTTAAAGGTGCTCGATTGCAAATCGTTCCAAAATAATATCTTGACAAATCTCTGAGGTTTTATTCCGTTAGCCACCCGTCATCTGTCATACGCCGTTTGTTTCAAAGTCATTGTATCTTTTCACAAATACATGATGTCCTTTATAGTTAAAGACTATAGACAAGAGAAAACACAAGCGGTGACATGCTTTGATATGGCTGGAAGCTGTTTTGGAGCATTGTTTTCTAAAAGAGCTGCATTGTCTGTATGGCAGTTTTATTTTGCTCTCCTTTATCAACTTTATCACTTTCATTTGATATCAGTTTTAATATATCTGATGTGCGCTTCTATAAAAATCAATGATTTATGTATGTACATCTATAGGACGGAGGACATGGCTTTTCAACCCAAAGCTATTCAAATACTAAAACCATCTTCAATGAAATACATTAGCTTCAAATCACCACTGCACTCAAAGGAATTAAGCTGTTAATTAATGACTCAAATTAAGAGCTTTTCTGCTCCGTGGCTCACTCATTAACCAAATTCAGTCATTTGTCCTAAAATTTTAACCTTTAGCATAATCTCAGACAGTATTTAAACTCTTGTTTTAACAGAACTGCAATGCGTTTCTTTGAAAACAAACTATATGTGTTCATGCTGTGGACTCACACATACTTTCAAAAGAAACTACTTCTCAGAAAACAGTTAAAGATAAAAATACATTTGCTTCCTGTTTTCAAAACACTAAATTATGTGTAGAAGATTAGAATCTTAAATGAAACATCTCTGTGAATTAGAATAAAACTTTTCTTCTGCACAAAAACACTTGTCTTGTTTTCTTCTAGTTATACCAACATATCAGCACCATAAAAGCATAATAATATAAGCATTCAAAAAAACAGCCGATCAGTGCCGTCAGTAATAGATTGACTAGTTACATGTTTATGGCACAGGTGATTGGCTAAAAGACTATCCAGAAAAGAGTAAAGAAGGCAGGATGCAAGTCACGTACATCAGTTATAAGATTATATGCATCGGTCGAACAGTCGCCATTAAGTATAAGTATTAAGTATACGACCATCAAGTATCTTACGTTCTTGTTTTTACAGACTGTGGTCCTCAGATACATTTCCATTCTAGTCAGCACAGAGATTAAAAATGCTTATTTGCAGCTGTCGTGACAGGCTGGATTTTAACATATTTTCCCAGTTTTGTTGTTGGTAAAATACACATACACCCTATCACAGCAGCTCCAAATAAGCATTTTTATTGGAAGTTCTATGGGAAGTGACTCTGCCAGGCACAAATACAGCCCTGGTTCACAAGTGAAAAAAACTAAATAAACACAGAGTGAGATCAGATCATCCGAGCAAACTGAATAACTGAAAAAAAACATTTGTCAGAGAAGTGACGAACAGGCCAGTTACAAACCTGACAGGGCTTCATAGTTCTTGGGCTGAAATGGAAGAAAGTGCCTTTGTATCAAAGGTCTCTTTATCACTTCATAGGGAAAGTCAGTTCTTTGAAGAGCTAATGTTAAGCAACATATGGCGTTTACTAGGAGCCATATTACAAATCCACAAACACAGGTTACCACCCCGGAAAACCATTTCTGTTGTCGAGCAGCAGCATCATGTGGTAGCATTATTCCTCGAGGTTGCTTATAGCTGTGCTACATATCATCATCAAGGCTGTTTTGTTTGCTTTCAGCTTTATACAGCCCTTTATTTTCCTGTAGGAAAATATGCGTTGGTCGCATGGTATGCTGGTGTGAGGGGTCAGTTGCTCACCAGTCATATTTTTCCAGTAAACTGATCAGCATTACAGTAAAGATTGTTTATGGATGTATAGCAGGATGTGATTTAAGGGCGGGACAGAGTTTGCTTGTATTTGTGATTTCAATGCAATGGAGTTCTGATCAAAGATCTGAGCCGAAGAGGACTGAAGTGCTGCTTTCTGTAAACACAGACAGAAATCACATAATCACAGATTCATAAGGGGGCTGATCAGGCGATTCGCGGGCTGACGGCTGAGTTAATCGCAGACTGTCAGAGGGGCTGAGATGGAAGTCAGCGGGGCTTAAGCTTCTCTCCCCAGTTGGCGTCTAGAATCACCTACAGTAAACTGCATTAACAATGTGCTATTAAATTGATTTGAAATATAGCAGCGTGCTAATTTTAAATTAAGGTTGTGATTTATTATGAAGTTTTGTTTTACTGGAATCACATTAATGGTGATATTTGCTTGTAACATACTGTAAGTTGTGATACTGAGCGCTTGTTCATTCAGAAAGCGAATGGCTATGCAACAACATTTAGTCTGGTGTTTATTTATGTGATGTGATTCCCCAGCTAACAATTTTATGTTGTAAAAATGTTTACATGTTTAGGTTATGTTTCCCTGAAGTAACAAAATGTTACAAATGTTATTTTGAAAGTTTCAGGAACATTTTAGGAAAGTTTTTAGACATTGTATGTGATTTCTTGGTTGCAAGAACGTTATTCAAACATTGCTCATTCTGTAATGTTGTGTGTAACATTCCACTAACTACTTAAGAATAATGTTGTTGATATATGAAATATAACAGTAAAAAAGCATTCTACTAATGTTACTTTTAGAGAACATTAAAGAACGTTCCCTGTTAGCTGGGTCAGTATTTGAGTTATTTTATTTATGTTCTGTTTATTAATTCAGAAGACCTGTGTTGACCCTTAGACATGCAGTCATTAAAAGCTGAACATCACATGCACTCCAGAGTTCTCTAACAGGGCCTGTATAATGCATTTATCCTCAAAAATGTCCCTGAGTCACATCCACATTGGTCTGTAATATAAGTTTGGTTGTAGTTGAAGGGAAACGTGTATAAAACATAAGTTGATATTCCTGACAAATCTCCTGCTCTTCAAATTAAATTTAGAGGAATATAGACAGACACAGTGGATAAACAATAATGTAAATTTAATATTCTTAAAGAGAGACTCCACAAACCCGTCTTATTGATGTCTGTTGTGACTGTTGGCTGCTATATAGACGGAAAATTATTAAGTGCAGTGCATTGCTATTTATTTATTTACAAAGCAAGTGATGCATGCTATAAACTTACAATATGCAAAGGGCTGTACCTCTCAGATATATAACTTTTCCTGTAATCGTTTGGAGTTGATCAAATGATTGTGCATATGGTTAATGGAGGTCATATGCTGAATATTCCACGAATAATACAGTTATACAATCTACTCTCATTGACTTTAAGTACTTGATGTAGGAAAGACGTAACATCATTTTGTTTCTTCAAGCTCAACTTTTGTGTTTCATTTGTTGATACAAAAAAATACAACAGTACGTTTTTTTGCCCACCTGTTGTTTTTCATGTGCGCCTAATACCTCATTCTACAAGCACTTTGAGTAATAGATGCACCTGCCTGTATTACAGGTGCCATTATCTTTTAATGCAGAAACATAAATTATAATAATTATATTATTATAATTATTACAATTTACATAATTATAAACCATAATATATCACGTAAAATAAACATGTAGATTTGATTTGCGCCTGTCATGTCACTATAGCTTGAGCGGTGTCACGGTGAGCTTAAATAATAAGCAAGATTTACAAGATTTATAACATGCACTCAAAAATGATATGAGAAGATGCTTCATTATTGGTGAATGCCTTCATCTCTCCTGAGAGTGACCTTTTACTGTAGGTCAATGTTTCTGTTTACCTCATCTGTCTTAAAAGCAGCACACGGCACCTAAATCGACTACATAAGAAATCTATATTATGTTCCTTCAGTAGAGGAAAAAGTGAGGCAATGAAATATCTACGATACGATCAAAAAAATTGGGCAAGAATCAATGTCTGTTAATACGTTTCAGCACAGAGGTATTTTATAGTCAGCACAGCGCTAATTCGTTTCTATCTTTCAAACAACCGTAAGGCATGTATAGAGCATCAGGGCTTTCATTACAATATGGCCACAGGCTGTGTGTGGCAGGCGGAAAACAGCTTGCTTATTTATGTTCCTCACCTACAATAAGTGCGTTGAATGCAATGAGGTCGAGAACATTCTCATTGAATTCTTTTCATCACTAAAAATTAAAAATTTAGCACTAGCTGAGCTCGTTATGTGGAAGAAAGCTCAGCGACGCTTCGTGACTGCTAGAGGTAACAAGTCACATAGACACCATATGTCCTTTGAGGTTTAATGAAGCCGTTTTAGTAACAGATGAATTAATTGACACCACTAATTCCATGTCTTACACTGTTTTGATATTGTTGGCAAATAATCACGTGTAATTATCCATATGAGGGGCGGCACAGTGGCCAGCACTGTTGCCTCACAGCTAGAAGGTCCCCAGGTTCAAGTTCTGCCAGAATCTGACTTATAATAAATCTCCTGTTCTGTGAAATAGTATCTTCTTTCCAAACGCCATCTCCCTGTTAACTGGCATGGGATATCTTGCTTAATATGATACCTGTCATCTATCATGTTAAATGACTAAATGTTGCATAGTCTCAAAAGTACACACTGTTTTAATAGGCTGTCTGGATACCTTCTCATAAACCACTGAGGTAGGTATGAGCCTCCGCAGGCAATGACAGGTATTTCCGATTCAAATGGTTCATCAGTTCAGTCAACTTTATATTCACAAATCAATTGCAATCTTAGTATCCCTAATAACATTTACTAATAGGCATCTTATAATGAACAATACATTTGCAATAATACTATGTATTCTGTATTTAATTACATAATTTTGTAATTCAAATTGATTTCTGTTTTCTCTGTTTCTCTTGTCATTATATGTGAAGCTGTTTTGAAACAATGCAACATTGTTAAAAAGTGCTACTTAAATACATTTTTCTGCTGGTTACTCCAGTTTCCACCCACAGTCCAAAGACATGCAGGTTAGGTGAATTGGACATGCTGAATTTATTTTGCACTTCTGGAAAAATAAAAATAATTCAGGACTGATTGCAGGAATATGATGGAGAATTGACTCACACGTACAAATTTTTATTGACCATTTACTGCAGGCACTTTTTCCAGTTGAGTGCTATCACAATTATATTACTAAGACACCAGACAGAAGAGACGCTTCATCCCTCCAACCTCTGCGGGCCCTTCAGAGTTCAATGAGTAGACAAGACGGTCTGATCACAGCCATGTCTGAGGTCTGTCTCTGTTGTCTTTATGATGTCCTGGATCCTTGAAATCTAATGTTTGAATGAGGTTGTCAATCCATGTTCACAGCTTAAAGAAATCAATAAGACATGGGGAGCATGATGAAACTTGGAGAAATTTCTAGACCGCTCTTCATTTGGTGTACGATGAGAAGGTGACATAGTTTTGATATCTATTCTGTAATAAGCATTGTAAAGATTAAAGCATGTATGAATGTTATACAATCACATAAATATTCGGTTAACTAAGTCAGCTACACTAATTATCACTCTAGATAAGTCAGTGCTTGCTAACCAGATGTGCTTAAGACGGTTCCAGGGCTTAATGGGATGTAATTTTATTGATGTTGAAATATTTCCCATCATATATCTAAAACAGGGACAGCTGTAAGTAAGCTCTTCAGAGGTGGATTCCTTTGGAAAGTGTGAACACTGGCTCTGTAGCATTATCAAAACATGCTCTGTTTTAGTTGATCGTTCTGATAGGCCCAGCATGGCAACATTAGCTCAACCAATAGTGTGAGTTTGGGGCAGAGATATATGTTTGCCCATCCAATGGCAGTTCAGGAAACCTGTTAAAGTATTTAATAGTTATTTTACTTTTTCTTGTGGTGAAGAAATTACAACACATCACCTTTAAACCTATAAAACAGAAATTATGATTTAATTTGATAAATTCGCTGTTGGGTTACTCTGAAGAAGGTGATTACTCCAGAAGTGTTAAAGCTGTTAAATAAATGTAGGTGTCTAGTTAAAGTGAGAAACTGTTTTTAACCTAGAATATGGCTTATTGGTTTTGTTTAAAGAGAACCACTGTAATAATTTGAAGAGTAGCATTAACTCACAATTTATATTATGGTACATTTTACTTAAATTATTGAAAAGTTCTAGAATTATCCCATGATACATAAAATATGAAATTCATATATTTTGGCACATGTTGTGAAATAGCAACAACAATATAAGTTTTGAAAACTTTCCTTAAAGTTGACCACTGAACTGTGCTGAATATTGCTGGAGCCCCATCTCTTCAAAATTGTCTCTCTGTTGAAGAACAATAGCAAACTATGTAAGTGGAAAATGTGTCACTTCTACTCATGTCTAACAAGCACATTTATGTGACTACATCCTAACCTCCAGAAAGAATGGCTTAAATGAGACTATAATACTCAGTCCTATCCACTAGTAAGGAAATCATATCTGTCAAAGTGACAAAAATCAACAAGGGAATGAGAGGAGCTTCCTGCTCTGCCTCAGGGAACTCTACTCAACGTGTGCATTCTACGCTTCATGATAAGATGGCTCATTCTCTTCAGATGAGACTTACAAATTAAAATATTGAGATTTCTTCGCAACAGTGTGTCTATAGTATATGCACACGTTATAATTGAAAGGGACGTGGCTTAGCACAGGGGTAAAAGTCAGGATTTTCACAGAATTCATGTTCTTATGTTTTTATGATAAACATAGGTAATGTTTTCCAGAAACATTTTTTGTTATGCTGGTTGAATGTCTCTTCAAATCCTGATAGCAATCATTAAGTGGTGTAAATGTATTTTTGTAAATATATACACATGCACAGGATGCACAGGATCATAAATTGTTCATCCAATCAATGCATTCGGCCTGAATGCAATGACTGGATGTCTTACTTGCCTGTCATACTATGTATGCGTTTATGTTCATGCTTTGAAGGGAGGATGAGATCTTATGCTTTCAAAGCTAAGTTTCTATCGCTGGCCTCTTTAAAATTGCCTACTGAACCTTTAGTTCTTATATAGGGCCAGTATTTGTTAAACTTTAGTGCCATTTTCAGAACCGTATATGGACTCCAATAACTGGTGCATTTCAAAAGCTTTCTCTATGCCACAGTCACACATTCTGAACTAGCAAATGCGCTGTACATCTGGTAGAAGTATTATTAAATTGATCTCGGTGTGTACTACTGGAGGGGAAAAAAACATCCTTAGTGAATTGCATTGTGAAATAATTTTATATTCCATTTTAAACAATGGCACAAAAGATAAGTTAATCAACAAAGTGTCTACCTGTATCCATAAATGGATTTGTGACACATACCCGAGTGTGACGACAGTATCTCAGGGGATTAACTACTTCCTCTGTTTCCCGGCTGATGGTGGAAACGCTACATTTTCTCTGCCACATAAACTATATTTACAATCACAGCTACTCAATTTTTCAACACCTATTCTTATTTTCCTATTAGTTCTTGCCCCAGGAAGTGGCTGTTGAGAAGAACTGCAACTATAAACATTTCTTGCTCACAGAATAGCAACATTCGGTGACCACATGTCGCGTGCAGACACGTGAAAACTGAGAACTACTCAGGTGTTGTATATAATATTATATCATACATTATATATAGACCTAACCAGCGAGTGAGTGATCATATATTCAGCCTCTTCTTTAGTTCTTCCCTTCTTTTAGAGCTCTCACATATTTTCCATCATTAGAGTATCTGTAAGTGAAGCAGAAAGCAGGATTAGAACAGAGGCGCAGATGAGTGAAATATATCTGAAAGATTAATGAAGTGCTGTGAATATAAAATGGGAGGGGACGCTTTCAAATGGTCAAAAATCGGAACATTGTGCTCATCCGAGCACCACTCGGGCTCATCTTAATCTAAAACTTCAGAGTAAGATGTGTGTAATAGAAAATGGATTTAGTGCAATGGAAACCCTTAAAAACCATTGACCCTTTTTACAAAGGCTCCTTGTCTAATTTTAGATACCCATTAACTGGACATGGAAGACATAGATGGGGTTGGACTATGCACAAAAACACGTATTGCATGATAAATGCATGTTCTGTTGACAAGTAAATATGATGCTGTCTGTAAAGAGACCATTCCACTGGGAAAAGTTTTAAATTATCATTTTGTTTGGCCACAATAATTCACACAATAATTCAGAATACACATTTTATTCTGTGTGACTTGGAATATTTAAAACAAGGGACTTTATGCCAGTGTGCTGTTGAGAAACATTTCTATTTTAAATTTAGCTATTTCCAGAAATATATGATACATTTCTATATTTAGATTTTTATCCATCCATACATATAGGCTTTAAGCAGATGCTTCTTCCTACAGAAATGTATATTTTGCCATAATCAGATTGCCATTATAATGACATTATATTCCACATTTATAGTACACTGGAGGAATTTTTCCATGATTAATAACTTTAATAATAATAGTCTGTCCAGTGTATCACAATCAATGTTGAAATCATGATGATTCGTGATGCAAACAGCATTAGGGTCGATTAAGGTAAAGTAAAAAATTGTAAAAATCATTTTATAATAATATTCCTGACCATGTATTTATTCATTGCTCATTTATTCATAAAGCACATCTGGACTGCTTGCACATCTCAATGGTTTTAAACAGGTGTGTCTGATCAGGGCCAGGAAATGTTCAGAATGTTGGCTAATGTTCTCTAAATGTTCTCTCAAAGTTATCAAGAAATGTTCTTGCAGTAACATTAGTAGAACGTTTTTTAACATTATGTACCACAAAAATATTCTTGTTGTTAGTGGAATGTCCCAAAAAAAAGTTACAGAATTGAAAAATGCTTGAATAATGTTCTGATAACCAAGCAGTAATGTTAATACAAAAAAAAAACATACATACAAACTGGACATTTTGAACATTCCTAGAATATTTAAAATAAAAATGTTTACTTAATGGAAATGGTTTGGAAATGTTCTTATAAACTTGTTAGCTGGGTAATTGCTGTGGCTGGACAGTCTTTTGGGTGGCCACCTTTCCTCTGGGCACAATAAATAGGTTGTACTATAAAAGAGCTTGGTGGGCCGTCATCACAGAGCCCGCAACAATATTCCCAGTTGTCCGCCCATGACAATGTCCCTGCTTATGACAAATGGCACTTAGGTAAAAAAAAAAAAGGGAAAAATCTCACACACCGCAGTTGGTTTTGGTTTTGTTGATTATTGTTTCATGCTTTTGGTCAAGACTGTCTTTTATTTTGTATGTTTGTATAGACTTTTATTTTGAAGCTGTTGTCGTGTTCATGTTTCCTGTTCCTGTTAGTGGTGATTGTTCCCAGGGGATGCTTATTTAAATCCAAGTTAACTGTGTTAGTTTTTGTATATACTGATATATATATATATGTATATATATATATATATATATATATATATATATATATATATATATATATGTATATGTATATATATATATATATATATATATATATATATATATATATATATATATATATATATATATATTCTTTTGTTTGCCCTAAGCTGTTTTCACACATGAAGGCTGTTAAACTGCAGTGAAGTTGACAATTTTTTTCCCTGCTATATGTAGCACATCTGCTGTTCACACAGGCAATGGCTTTTTGTCTTTTATCCGTATGGCTGTTTGCACATCATCTCCAAAATGCTGTTAAAACTCAGTGATGTCATTTGTGGGAAATGACCGTTAAACAGCTGTTCTGCTTCACTCATGCATGAGCGCAGTTATGTTTTTCGTAAGAGAATATCTAACTGATTTTCCAGCATTTCAGCAATACAATATACAGAAAAGTCAGAGCTCAACAATGTTGCGACCAGGAACCAATGATGCAACATTTATTTGAACTGTACTTAATTGTCTTGATTCTTTTTATCATGGTAGTCTTACAGCTGTTGCTCTTTCTGAGTTCATATCGTTACAGCTGTGGCTTGCAAAGAAATCCGTATCAACAACGTTTGGTCTTCTGATAAGCCATTTAATCATTTCAATAATTGTGTCATTATCTTACATCACGTCCTTTTAGGAATATTTTTTGAAGTCCTGTCGGATTTAATTTTCGGAACTATGGTTGCAGCTCATACAGTACATCCCAAACATTTGTGAACTCCCACACTCAATATTCAGAAGTCTTTGGCAACACCAGCACTATAGATCCCTCAGGATCTGCCTCTACAGGCTATAAGAAAATCAATCTCCTATAAACTAAAGGAAAGGGCACAATATCCTGTCCTGCACAGACTTTGCAGAAATATAAAAATAAATAAATCCAGTAAAGCTTAATGTATTTGAGAAAGGCTGTCTCACGATTTAAATTGCTCTTCCTGGGGTTAAGGAAGAGAGCTCTACTGTATATATGTTCTCTCCAAGACCACCCTCAGGTTTTGTACTGTACTGTTGTTACAGTATTGACCAGAGATCTTTCAGGTACACGATGCAGGTACACAACATCAATCTGGCCATCTCTTCTGAGGAAGGTGCAGGACCATAAAATGTTCGTCTTATTATTATATTATAATTATAGCATTTCGGGGCAAATGAAATGATTGGATGTCCTACTTGCCTGTCAAACTATGACTTTGCATTGAGTTTATAGATATTGGAGACAGCATCATATACTTTCAAAGCTAGCTTGCTATTGCAAGTGTCTTTGAAATTGCCCATCGTACCTTTAGTGAAGCCGAGCTTTCTGGCAGATGCTAGTGATGTCAATGGCTTGTTGGAGATCTGCATTATATTCACCACAGCTATTTATCTCGGTTATTTCAGGATAAGGTTCTGATGGTCATTAGACAGAGGGCTGACATCATCTTTCACTGCTTAGACTAGCTTAAAACACTCTTGCAGAAACGTCTTTAGAACAATTTGTGGTAAGAAAATATCTATAGGCTTCATTTAAATACCCAACCAGGTTCCTTTTTTCTAAAAAGTAAATTTAATAAGAAACTAAGAAAACTTACAACACTATAGCAGATTTGTTCCCTTAGGTACTAACTACCACATGTAACCATTTTAAGATGAACAGACCTTTAAACTGGGGCAAAATTATTATTGCAATACATAATAAAGGACCATTAACATAGCACATGCACAGGATTTCTGCTGTAATTCTAATAATCCAGCAATGGAAAATCAATGCTAATATGTTTTCATATAATAATAAAACATTGATTTATACTTCTACTCTTTCCTCCTTAAATGGACTTAACCCTCAAATGTCATTATAAAAGCATTAAGGACCGTTATGCATTGCTTGTTACAATAGCCAGATTTGTTCTTAGAAAGTTAACGGCAACTGAGTAATATTTCATTGTCCAACGCGCAGTACATAGAGCAGTATGGCTGAGCCTCTCTACCTGGCTCATTAACACCAGGTTCTGTCTACCCAGCTAACAAGGAACATTCTCAGAACATTGGCTTACGTTCCCTAAAGGTTCTCTCAGAGTTACAAAAAACATTCTTGTTAGCTGGTTAATGACATTCTGTAATTTGTTGTCACTGTATTCTGACATATTTATTACAGTGACCCTATCATGTTGTTCCTCCATTTTACTTGAATGCTTTTTTGTTTGTTTTTTATTTGTTGTTGTTTTTCTTCATACTGTAAGAAAGTGGATCAACCCTCAAGGAGAAAATAAAAACAATACCGTGTTTTATCTGTATGGGTGTAGAAGTAATATCTGTGAAATATGGACGTAAAAAGCTTTTCGTGAGCCCTTATTTATGGTTTTGCTGCACGAGGTGGAGGGATGCAAAATTAGTTGACTTTCCTTATTATATTTTCAAAGCTGTTGTTATTTAGGTAATTGAGCTCAGACAGGTGCAGGCAAACTATGTCAAAACTAATATCAGTCTGCGGCTGTACTCAGCACGGCTCCGTGGAACAAACTGGCTATGGCAGGTTTCCCTCAGTCTGCACTCACTCTTGTTAATTGAACTTTTATTAGCTCACAGTTATTTTAGCCAGAGTGCAGCGGCTTCTTTCAAAAGACACGATGACAAATGCAACACTCTGAGTTACAGTGATTAGATGGCACTAGACTAGTATTACATTTCCACGGTTACCGAGAACATGAGGTCTTCGAGGATGGATGTGACTCTGTGTAGAGGTGATTTGTGATTTATTTTGAAATGAAACTTTATAAACAGCACACAGATTGAAACAGGAATGCATTATGTATGTATAATTAGATGTTTCAAAAGGCTGTAATGATCTAATGCTGTTGATTTATCGAAATGTAGCTACATTATGAACAAAATCTCTGTTCACTCAGCAAGACATTCTCGATGCTCTCTTCAGTACAGTTTTAGAAGGTGTTAAAATATCAGGATTCGAGAGTCTTAGTGGTTTTAAATGCAACGTTGCATTTAAATGCAACTCATGTGGCACACAAAAATAGAAGTTAAAAGCAAATTCTCAGAGGTGTCTTTTCCAAAATCAAGATGAGTGGGAATCAGGGGCCGAGCTCTTAAAAAGCCTGCATGAGTCATGGGATATATCTGAAATCCCAAAATTACATGGCAAACACACAAGTGTCACTTGACCAATCAAAACATGCCATATTTAAATATCCGCAGACAGATTTCAGATTTCAAGCAAATAATTCCTTTAATTTCAGTCTCCAACACTCAAAGCTACCATATGTCCTCAGATAACGTCAGTAATAATGTAGCAAACAATATTATTAACTGTTGAGTTCTAGTTCTTGTGGGAAATTGGTGGTTTCTGGTGACCATCTGATTTGATATGTAGTAAAGAGCATTGCAAACATGTGTGCTAGTGTAAACATCTCCTGTTGTGTTATTGTGATGTCTGTTGTGTTCCAGTGAAGATAAAGACAGCCATATGGGTTTGGATCATGAGGGGGAGTAAATGCTGACAGAATTTACATTTTTGGCAGGAACTTTAACAGTAATAGCAGCATTTATGACAATTCATCTATGATAATTCACTTTATTTCATTATGTTTTTGATTCCCAACATTAACACCCAAGCACATGCTAAACACTGAAAAGATTTCAGCATTTATTATCTCAGAGCAAGAGACGGTTTCCTAACATAGCATCAGTTTTTTTCACGCCAATTTTTTCCTCTGCTTTTGTTTGAAAGATGATCAGGTAGCTTGACCTGTTGACTTGTTATTGATCCAGCGGAGAGGAATGTGTGGTCCTGAGATTGGATCTGAACAGAAAAAATATTTTTTGGTCAGAGAGGCTGCATGAATTTTAACAACAAAAAAATAGCACTGCGAAAGGAATGTAAAATATCACCAAAATAAGGCGACAGGGAGCATAAAATTTGGAAACAGACCCCGACTTTATAAGAAACACTTTGGGAAATAGAGTTAAACAGAGGAGATTAGGAAGAAATTACCCTAGATTCAAAGGCTCATCAGAAGACCCAAACTACCAATAATTGGTGATGGGGTTGTGGAAACGAAAACAGAATGCTAATGCGCTACAGAGTGGGACATAAGAAATATCACACAGCAAGTGTGCTGGTTTATATCAGCATTGCTGTGATTTGCCTGTAGGCAGTTCAGTAATTTACATTTCAGACAAAATATGACCAGTTACTTTGTATATATTTTTTTCGCTGTACTTAGGTAAGTAGGTAGGGCAATTCTTTCAAAGGAATCCAAAGCATCGAGCTTTGTCACCAAGCAACAAAGAGATTAGAACAGAGTATGTCAGTAAAGCAACAGCAATTTTCCCTCCCCACTCAAAGTGTTCGGTAATCACTCCCATTCCGCCTCAGCTCCACTCCAGGTTTTCTATGTTCCACTTCCCGCACACTTCATGGATACTGGTGATGTGATCCTGGAGAAAGCAGTGACGCTTTGACTTTCAAAAAACCTGCTCTTCGCTCCAGGCGAAATCACACAAGTCCTCTTCCTGCTCCACTTCCTCTCTGCACCACTGATGTGGAACACCACAAACACAGACAAATGGAGTGATACAAACATTACAACACCCCAGTGCTGTTATACTAAATATCAGCACACCCTTAGTTTGGTATAAGATACAATTACAGAGCAAGTAATTGTGGCCGAGTAAACCAGAGCTAATATTTATGTGTCATTTGAAACTAATTCATAATTACAAATTTTAAAAAAGCAAACAAACAAAAGTCCTTGTACCTTTTCACCTGCCATCAAAATCAATGAATTCATTTGTAGAGTAGTAAACACTGTAATGTGCACAGAATGTCTACAATCTTTCTATAGATAGTATAGAAGATAATATATTAATAATAATACAGTATTTACTGTTCCTGGGTGTTTTAGTATCACTCTGTTTGTAAGTTCTTTTTGTAAAAGTGATGTTGTGAAAATGTCATCATAAATAAAGACTGGGAATAATTTCTGTGTTCATATTAGTGTTCATACAGGACTAAAACTGAAATCCTTTTAAATAGTGATAGCATAACCAGGAACGTTCTCAAAATGTTGGCTAACATTCTCTAAAAATTCTCTGAGAGTACGAAAACATTTTTGCAGGAACATTAGTAGAACTTTAGGTTATATATCATATGTATCAAAATGTTATTTTGAAATAGTGGAATGTTTTACAAAACATTACAGCTTTAAGAAATGTTTGAATAACATTCTTATAGCTAAGCAAGTGTTAATACTGTAATGTCTAAAAAATTACAATATGTCTAAAAAACTGCACATTTTGAACCTTTTAAAACAACATTTCTAACATTTTTGTTACTTAATGGAAATGTTAGAAAAATATTTTTACAACCTATAATTGTTAGCTGGGTATGCAGACAATTTTCTGTGAAAAGCCACAGTAAATCATTTATATAAAAGCAACACTGTCGTTCAATAAACCAAATGAGCAACATGGCTCATTTGAATAATCTGTGAGTGCTGTTGACCAATGAAATGCAAAGAGCACAGAGCTTTCAGTACCATTTCATGCATGTGAAGAGCAAATGCATGCACTCCTTGGCAGAAGAACGTGAAAGAGTGGGCTAATGTCTGCACTTTTTCCAGCAATGATTCATAATTTACATAGAGCAGGATCAAACTGTTAAAAACAACAACTGAGATGGAGTATCAACAGTATTATGTCGAGAAGTTAAGCACCCAGAGACAAAACAATGAACCATATAGTGAAGCTTGTAATGTTCCCATGAGACTAAATTACTAGCTTTGCTTATTTCCGGTAATAACCATTGTTACAAAAGCCTACAATCTCATGCACCTTTGAAGCTGGTTTGTTTATCAATCCTCAGCTCTTTCTGCTGGCACATTCAGGCAATGCGTTTTAACAGCTCAGTGAAAAACAAGCGAAATCCTTTTTATATCTTATCAAGTGGATTTTATTGGCGTGTATGAGTGGTAGATCACATAAATAAAAAGCAAGTGTTATTAACAATCTACTGTATGTTTTCTTTCTGCTTTATTTTTAATAATCGTATACACAATTTTCTGCAGTACAGCCGAGGTAGCTTCAGCTAACAGGGAACATTGTCAGAACATTCTCACAAAGTTATCAAAAACATTCTTGCAGTAACGTTAGTAGATTGTTCTGTAGCTATATATCATATAAATCAAAAACGTTGTTGATGAAATGTTTTAAAAAGTTTTCTGAAATTCTGAAAATGTTCCTAGAACAAAACAATATTTTTAACATTTTTGTAATGGAAATGTTAGGGAAACGTTCTTGCAATCTAAAATTGTTAGCTGGGCTGTCATTAATTTAAATGACAGTCCAGATGACATTTTTCTCTTTAATGTTAAAATGCTTTCTGTCTTTGTCAAATATGCAAAAACAACTGCAGTACTGGTAAGCAGTTGGCTTATCAAAAAAGTAAAAATACTGGAACATTGTGTCTTTGTTGCGCTTTTATAACATTGGCTTGATTCGTTGAGTGTTCTGTCTCCAACATTTGCTGTATGGCTGGTGTGAGATTGGGGACAGGGCAATCAGTCTGACTAACCAATGGCAGATTGTGGGCATGCACAGGAAGCTGTTGTGGCCTTTGTGGATTTTGAGGCCTAAAATTAGTTTTTTTACAGGGGACCAGTCTCATAGTATACTGGATTACGGGCATATGGCCGGTGGAGAATGGTTTATAATTATTGATCACATTTAAAAGAAAAGTGTTCTTTGTTATAAAACAGTGACTGTGTAATTGACACCTCTGTATAAACTCTTTCAGCTTCCTCTGACCAGTGGGGTGTTCTGCCAATATTTCCACCCTCCCTCCCTTTCACTGCAGTCCCTGTGCACAGTAAGCACTAACTCTATTAGATTTACAGCTCTGAAGTGTACTTAGTCTGCTGTGTCTATCCCTAATGAACATGCTCCTTAATTCGACTACCGAGCTGCTGCTTCAAGACATTTGCTTTCATTATTAGATAGATTAAGCCATGCTTTATTTGTAGCCCTTTACCATTTTCTTTGCAGTTTACACACAATTTTAGATATATCAGCTGCCTTCCAGTCAAACTTTGCGCTTTCCTCTTTACCCTCTTCACACTGAAGTGTTTTAGTGCACTACACTTAAGAATACAAGTATACAAGGATATATCAGGGCCTTTTTATTTACGCATATGGGACCCAAAATCCTTGTGCAGCAAATCACTTCCCGGATGGAAGAGTTTCTTGCCTACAATATCTGACAATATATTTAGATTTCTTTTGGGCCCTCCACAGAGCTTGACACAAATCAGAATGGGCCACAATGAGTCTGTGAGTGCTTATTGAAACGTTTGGAAATAAATCCATTAACAGTCCTTCACTATTCAACAGTGGAATCAAGCAATAATGGTGCCAGTGTTTGGTTTTAAAGAGATTCCTCTGGTTTGTAATCCTGAGTGACTCTCCAATAATTCAATTTCCTTTCTATTTCTGATTTGATTGAATAAACTAATCCATTATTTAATTGCCGTAATTTGTTCTGTCGTTCTGAGCATGCGGGATTGCCACTTGACGCATCTCTTTTATTTTTCTTCTGTGATGAAGTTCTTCAGTAAAATCTGACTAATGCATAAAAACATTGTTAATTTGTTCAAGTATCTTCTCCGGTCTCGCACACAAATGCAACAGTACATTTATTTTTCTTCTCTATGGTCAAACAAATAATAAATAAATGAATACGTTCATAAAAACCAGAGGTAGGAAATGTGACAGCAGCTCATTAATGTTGAATCACTTTGCCATATCCTTGTGGGTTTAACTGTGACCTGTTACTTTTCACATTACATTTGTTCTGCGTAATGCTTTAACGGGGTGATATTATTTATGAAATTCCACCACACAGCCATCCATGCAGCTGTGCGGCTCTGTCGTCAAATTAACACAAGCACACAGGAGTGAACTAAAAAATGCTGGCTGCCAGAAGCAATCAGGCTCACAGACTTGAGATGTGTCAGGTCTATCATGTTAGGATCTCACTCTGAGAGCATCTGGGTGGGTGTGAGCCACCAGGGGCCATGGGGAGAAACGGGGCCCTTGTTGGGGCCTTGGGTCCTTCTGTGTCCTGCTGGACCAGCAGACCTGTCAGTGGCCCTGTGTGATCACCATGAACTGCCCTGACAAGGGTGACCCCAGCTTCTGATCTGGCCCCACAACCTCAGCGCTTGTAGGCTTAATCTGTGAGCACTATAACAGCGGTGAATTTTTTCTCCAGAGGCCATGTGGAGAGGACAGGTCATTACTAAACGTCCTTCAAAGTGTTCCACACAGTCATGGGCACTGGATCTTGCTCGAACTCTGGACCAGTTGAGGTCTGAAGCCCGTGGAGGATTTCGCAAATACTTTTAAGTGAACGAAGGGGAACCGGGTGCCAAGGGCGTGGACTGTGACCCTCAGCAGACCTGATACTCCTGTGCCTCACAAATGAGGTTCTCAAAATGTCCTCGCACTAATTACAACACTTCAACTCTGCCAATTAGATGTCACGCAGTCATGTCACACTCCAGAAACAGTTTGTAATGATGTTTCCTCTGCTCTGTGAAATGAGCTTTACATAATGTAATGTTGCTAGTAATGACATGCACGTTCTATATGAATCTCCTTCTATATTTAAATTGACATCTCGACTCTAATGAGGACGACACAGGATCCATATAACATGTTCTCATTTTTTTAAGGGGAAAAAAATGACCATTCCTCTGTTAATGGTGGATGACTAATTTATTGACAGAATTCATCAATTTCTTGTCTCTTTAAAGTTCGGCTCATCAGCTAGTTCGGCTCATCAGCTAGTTTGTCTCTTTAGGTAGTTCGGCTCTTCAGGTAGTTCAGCTCTTCAGCTAGAAGTTTTTTTTTATCTCCACTGAAATAGTTTTTAAACACTAAATGCCTGAAATTTCATTTATAACATTAATCATGACATAAAAGAGGTAGTTATACATAAAAATGAAATTCTTTTATCACTCATCCTCCATGTTTTTCAAAACCATATGACTTGGAGCGGAACAGCAAATGAGATGTTTTCCATATAGTTAAAGTGAATGGAGATCAATGCTTTCCCTGGTCCATATTCACTCTCATTATATGTAAAGCAATAAACCATGAGAGGAGATGCAACAGTGTTTTTAAAATTGCTGAAATCGCATGACCCCTTGTGGCTTATTGCTTGATAATTGATTTTATAATGATAAAAGTCACCAGAGTTCAAAAAACAATTTGTTATTAACAATTATCAGAATAAACAGCTTTTTGCGCCAAGTCTTAGAGTTAATTATTCTAACTGTAGGCTGTTTGTGGTGGCCAAGCAAAGTGATGCTTTAATATAGAATGTGTGGTCACAAGTATGTTTACTAGTGTTTTACACCAGCTTTGAATCCAGAATACATACAGAGTCAGAATTATGTTAAAAAAAACATTAAAGTTAAGTTTAAATTAAATTAAAGTTCAAGAAGTTTAGATCCGGAGATTTGAAATCATGGTTTTTGGGTGAACTATCCCTTTTATGGAGAGCACACATGACGCGTGGTGTTGTTGAAATTGCGATGCTGTTCCTTTAAATTGAATTATTATTCTGTGCTTTATTTGCCTCAGAGGTATAAAAGCAATTGAAATTATGACTGCAGGCAAAAACTGCACATTCTGGAAGTGCCACAAGCCACTGAAACAAGGAAACATACATAAAATCAAAAGCTTTGTACTGTGACTGTGTTGGCTGGTGATATTTAATTATCAAAGCTTTGCAGCCGCTTGCATGGTGAATTTGGCCTGTATTGATCATACAAAGTCCTGCAGATATAGGCAAAATACCTGCACACAATACAGTATATAAGCTAATATATCAGCTTTTGATGGGGGTTAAAAACGTCATATCAGGATGATCTTGATCGTGTTGATAAATCTGGCTAATTCAGGACACACTAGAAACTTTGCATGCTGTTAGCATAAGTATGAGTTTCTGCTCCCCGCAGAGAGACGATTTACTATCTTTAAACCTGATGGGACTTGCTCTGTCAGTTTATGACAATCAATAAGACAGCACGGTTTGAGATGAGATGCTGGGATTTCATGTCATAATATGTTTAAAATAGACATTCCAGAAATTAAGACAGCATGAAAGCATCATTGTGGATGGGTGCGTATTTCAGTAGCACTGATAAGTGTTTAGGTTTGACTGTTCTGAAACCTTTGAATATGACGGTATCAACAATAGAGAAGAATGAACCACAGGAATTATTGAGCAAAGTTCTCAGTGCACATGCTGAGTTTAGCAATAGACTATTGCCCTCTATTGGTAGGAATTTTGGCTGCATTAAATCCATGCTTTTTGCAGAAGAACTCTTACTAAGATAATGCACAGAGAGTTGAGAGCAGAAACGAAGATGAGATAGTTGGTTTGGCACGTTTCACTGTGCATTGCACAGCAACAAATTGTCTAAAACTTGGCAACACCTTCATATTAATCACTGCTGTCACAGAGTTCACAATCCTTGTAGCCTCAAAATATTTCTGCTAGGGTCTTAAAGTCATTTTACTGTGTGTTTATAATTCTTTATTTGTACAATTAAGAATGTACAACAAAAGTATTTTTTCTGCATTTCATTTGTGTGTTTTTCCCCTATATAATTCTATAATTCTTGTAGGATAATTGTTCATCCTTGTATATATAAGTACTTCAAAGGAAGGTTATGTGATATATGTATAATATATATATATATATATATATATATATATATATATATATATATATATATATATATATATATTTATTTATTTATTTATCTTATATAAGATCTTCTTATTATATAGATCTTCTAGGTGCAGGACCATAAGGACACCATATAGGATGTCCTACTTGCCTGTCAAAGTATGTATTTCCACACCTCCACGCATTATGGAAGGAGGCGTGGCTTTTGAGATTGCTTAGAATGGAGGGTGGGATCTGTATGCTTTTTAAGCTAGCCTTCCCTACCTTTACTACATTAAAGTACAATACAGTTTGTATTGTATATAAATAGCCTGCACAACACATTTGAATACCTTGACACTGTTAAACTCAACCTCCTCACAGTAACAGTGCTGTGCCTTGATCCGTGTTCCTGGGTGGTGCTATTCAGTCAAGGAGGTACTCAAACCTTTGTTCATCTGGGTGGTTTACCGCACTCTCTCTTCTCTCTTGCAATAGTATAGCAGAGCTTTTATCTTAGCATGTGTGTTTCTTGGAAGGCAATATCAAATAGTGGTGATGGTCGGCAGAGACACTGTAGGAGACAGCAGTTATTAGAAAGGTGCCAGTTTCATCCCCTAGCGGGATCCCAATTGTTTGCAGGTTCTTATGTTCTAAACCTTCCTGTCCACTTTTGTTGTGCCCTTTTGTGTCGGTCCAGAGATTCAGCAACAATATATTTTTTTTGCCGTACCCTTCATCCAGCTTTACACAAAGAAGGGTTATTGCTATGTGATTGCATAGAGCAAGCCCATATAATTCTGCTCTTGTGGGATACAAAACACTTCAGCATCTTTCCATCATATCTACAGTAGATGTTCCACACTTGTTGGCGTAAGAGGTTTATATATATATTTTATGATAATGAGATTATAAGGACTGGAAATTCTAAACTTGGAAAAGCTCAGGTTAATTGGAATGGCTCATGATTGGCTGGAGAACCTACAGTATATCTGAATTTCACCAGGATCTCTCTGCTGTGGGAGTTTTATAGGACCAAGGTGGCCTGGGCTCTCCATCCAAAGCTTTTCTTAATGTAGTTTGGAGGGGTAATTGGATAACACAGGTTTATCCTCTGCAAGCACTTTGTATGAGCAATCCAATTTCACATCCTCCTGAAAGGAGAGCCATTATTCCTCACCAAAGGGTGATGCTGTAGTCACCCTTGCACAAAAAGCAGCTGGAGATTTTCCACAAATCCTATCAGTACTTAACCTTGTTACCAGGCAATCTGTATTATTGTCCTATAATTTTAAATTTTGCCCACGCTTCCCAGCGCTATAAGTATCCACAGCAGCTGAAGGGCCAACAACCAACCATATCCAGAAGATCTGTGGTTATATTTGGTTTCCAAAACTCTCTGCCATTGGATTGCTCTCAAAATGGCCATTAGAGTTACACTTCCTAGCAGAACACATTTAGAAGACATTTAATGAAATAGTTTTCTATTACGCTATCTAGCACTGTGTCAAAGTTCTGAGTCGTATTCTGTTTTGTCAGTTCAACAGGAAGTTCATGGGGGAGTTGGGATCTGTTCAGGTATTCATGGTCTGAGAAAAATGTGGACATATATAATTCATGATTTTCTATGACTGACAGGCAAGACTGTCATAGGCTATCCCAAAGGTCCTGTCTGTAGCAAAATGTGTGTTATGAAGCTATTATCCCAGCAAATTACTTACTTAAATGACCTAATGTGCGGGGTCTCTAATGTACTGAGTATGACAATACATTGTGGCTTTCTGGTTTAGGGTCTGTTGTTTGGGTTATTAATAATAGCAGTAACAACTACAACAGTATTTATAATGATAATAGTAAGAAGACAAGAAGAAAAGAAAATAACATTGCAATAATTTGAGTTTAGTACATTGTCAGGCTTGCTCTGGACCCACAGCTCTGACAGCAGAGGCAAACTCTGCACAAATCTATGCAAAAATGAGTCCGATTCATTTCCAGACTGTTATATAGGCCAACAGAGGCATTGTTTCCTTGACACATGATTGCATTGAGAGCATCGACTCTCACAGGCGTAAACTTTTTCAAAGCCAAACATCTCTTCACATCATTCCGTGATAAGTCTACCAGAGCTACTACTGATTTTATGAGTCACTTCACACGAGAAATGCTGTAGTTTAGCTCACATCGAAACAGCCATCTGCTTTATAGAACAGAGGAATTTTCCATTAGGCACTATTTTTCTGCAAAATTAGCTTTGCTAACTAGCAACATTCTTGAAATAATGGTGGTTAAATCAGATGAAAGTGTACTATATAATCAGTTTTACTTTTACTATATATAATAATGCCTAGAGTTTGTTAACCACAGGTCGGTTGCCCTTGTTTTGTACCTTTTATAAAAATCTGGGTTATATAAGGCTCAAATCAATGCTTTCTGGTAACAATCATAAATGGATTGCTTATAAAGACACATTCCAAACCTGTATGACTTTTCTTCTGTGAAGAAGAAAAGTGGTTTTCTGTCCATACAATGAAGTCAATGGGTCCCACAGTTTTTTGGTTACCAGCATACTTGAAAATATCTTCTTTTGTGTTCCTCAGAAGTAAAAAAGTCATACAGGTTTACAACAGTGGGAGTGCACAGAGAGTACACAATTATACATAATTTGCTCATACAGGATTATAGGATGTGTGATATGCATTTTGTCACATATCTGAGATGGACCGGCCACATGTCCAGTGTGTTTCTCTGTCTTCGGCCCGAAATCTTCTAGGATAAGCTTCAGCACTCCCCACAAGCTTATAGTATAAACAATATAGAAAATGGATGGATGGATATTGTAACACACGTCTTTACTGCCCTGCTGCTTCTGAGACTCCTCTAATGATGCTCCACTGTGATGGTCTCATGATGCTTTTGTCGAAACGATGGTGTCTTTGTGGCAGCCAATGATTTCTTGTGTGTGACTGTGCAGTGTGTCCAACCCCACACATTGTCAGGAAGTCCATGCCATAACTGAGCAGCTCAGTAACAAGAATCTTTTCCACCAGCAGTTCTTACTTTGCTTAGAATTGATAAGAAGCCTGCATTCTGTAATTGGAGTAGGCGTCGAGTAGAATGTCAAGGGATCTCTGATATTGCACTAGCAGATCTGTTAACAGTAGAACTTCATAATCTAGACAGGCGTTTTTCAAGCCAACATGATAACAACTAAATGGGACTATTTTCAAACATTCTGTGACTGCTGAAATTTGACACAACCGTATTTAAGGGAAAGTGCTTATGTATAAGTGACAGTTGTGGTGTTTGTTTGAGAGACGAAAATGTGGAAAATCAAAACACAGGTCAGACACAATGATCTTAGATGGTAGAGAACAAGTTAAGGAAGGAGAAAAAAGCAACAAACTCATTGAAAATATTCTGCAATTTTTTTGGTCAAAGGCTTAAGCATTTTTATCCACTTCCATTTTATGCAACTCAATGTTCTTTGCCCAATCTTCAGTCTGAGAAATCTCTGCCTGGCTCAACAAATACATATTTATCTGTCATTTCAGCATGTTTACCCCATTGGTGACTAAAATGGATGATTGTTAGAGAGGAGAAAAAACACAAAAAGCAACTTGACAGTGTTCTTACTGAGATGATACTGAAACAAAACAAAATCAATAGAGGCTACCCTGCTGTTGCTTTGCATACCTTGTTAGATTAGTAATTTGTGTTTAGCAAATTAGAGTTTATCTGATGTCTTACTGATGTCTACTGTGCAAAGGCAACAATCAGTTGTTAAACATCTGAGCTTTAAATATCCAAAGTTGGGGTCAAAATCCCAAAAGGGGCAAGTCATGCACTGGGGAATTACTGGCACTCGGTCACTATTGTGTCCTTGAGCAAGGCACTTAGCCCCAGGCAGTTCCAGGGAAACGGTCCTTGTAATGTATTGTAAGATAAAAAAGAGTCAGCTAAATGGCTAATAGCTGTAACTAACTTGATTTTCAAGTGTTTTGTTAAAGAATTTCAAAGATATTATTTGGTTCTGGGGTGTCGAATAGCGAACTCAAATCCATTAGCACAGACAGTAAGATATCGCCACGGTCAGAAATCAACAACCAGCTAGTTAACGTGATGACTACATTACCTATTCTCGAATCTGTGGTCAATTTTTAAACCTTTTAAAAAGCCTTACAAGTGACAATTTTAAACCCTTAAAAGTGAAAATTTCCAAAATTAAAAGAACAATTTTATAATCACCACTATCCTATCAGCTAGCCAGCAAGCTAGCCAGTATTAAAGTTTTTGAACATGAAGGGGTTATGGTCTTATAAAGAGCCGTTTGGCTTATAGAGTCCACAAAGGCCTGAAGGTTTACTGAAGGTTTGGAAATGTGCAAGCTCACTCACTGAAGAAATGCATGAGAGCTAATAACATACGTATTGTGTCTTTCGGAAAACAAGTTTTGACAGTTTTTTGCTATTTTCTTTACAAAAATGTAACTAAGGGCTTGAATTTGTCATGGGCTTTTGGTATGCAGTTGCATACATCACATAACATCAAAACCTTCACACACTAAGTTAACAGGAAACGTTTAAAAATGTTACAGAATTTAAAAAATGTCTGAATAGCATTCTTGTAACCCAGCTTTCAATGTTTTTGTTACTGAAATCATTAGCAAAATATTCTTACAACCTAGCTACACAGGTGCTGCAGTTAAAGTAGTGACGTCTGTTTAACAAATTCATAACTTATTTTTAATGAATCAATGTCTTTTACAAATTGGAATCAAGATAACTAACTCATGGCTTATTGACTGAAATCTAACTAAATCTTTTGGACTGATTACTGAGTGAATCAGTCACTGAATCGAAAGTCATTACTTCTGTGTTTTACTTGAAAGCACATTCATTCAAATGAGCCAAAAACAGGGAGTGAACTGGTATGAGCAATGGCCACTTTTACAGAGGATTTGTTGACTGATGGGGCAAAAAGACAGTTGTGTCATTAATGATCTGAATCATGACTGCTGGAAGATAAAACGGAGGCGCAGTTAAAAAGAGGAAATCATATATTTTGTGTGGTCATTACCTGTGTGATGTCTCAAGACATTTGGATGATGATAAAATTTGGATTGTTACATCTGTCCGCCGTTAATAGTTCTAATATTAAAGAATTTTTATAGTCATCTTCAAAACTGTTACAGATTTTGTTTGATGTTTGGTTGTCCCTTCTTGGAGTAATACCAATGATTATTGTTTTTCAGGATTTTATTTCTCTATTTCATATTAATATCCTGGTGTCACAGCTCTCTCACAGGAAGGATTGTTTACTGTGGAAAAATTGCTGGTAATTTGGTTCCAATTGAGTCATACCTTGTGTCTTAAAGGGATAGTTCACCCTAAAATGCCTTTGTCATTTTCTCACCCTATTGTTGTTCCCAACCTGTATGATTTTAATTCTTCCTATTTTTTTACTTTGTTTTTCTTTGTTTTTCTTCTGTGTAACACAAAAGGCAGAATGTCTGACTGTCTCAGTCACCATTTACTGTCACGCAATATTTTTCAATACAGTTAAAGTGAATGGTGACTGAGGTTACCACTCACTAACTTCCCGTTTTGTGAAAGTCATGAGGGTTTGAAGCAACTTGAGAGTAAATGATCACAGAATGTTTCAAACCTATAGAAAATATCTATATTCTGTATATATATCTATATCTAACATATTTAATATATCTCTATATATACAGATTATATATCTATAATCTGTATTCACTGCTTTTATAGGATGTTGCTGTTATAAGCAGCAGTTCAGGTGCTGTCCCAGTTTCACCACCATGTTCCATAATTTGTTTTACTGCGTGAGCTATGATGTTTTCATCCGGTTACAATATATCAATATAAAGTCATCTAACCAGATGTTTGAAATTAGTCTAGCAGTTGCTTAGTAAGTCAAGCATTCTCTGATTAGTTAAATGAGCGTGTTCTTCCGTCATTATACACTTCTCACACACATCCACAGGTGTTGCATTACCCGTTTGTTTGAACTGCAAGTGACTAAAGCGCTCCAGTTCTTTTCTGTTGATTTTGCTGATTGAATGATTGTTTAAATTGTCTGTGTTTCCCTAGTGAACATGGAACACCTGCTTGTGATCCATCAGACGAGATCAGTGTGCACGGTTCCACCACAAACAGGTGACATAACCTGGGAATGTTGTGAAAAGTTTAGCTATTTACACCACAGATATTAATGCACAGGTGTCACATTTAGTTGCTCCTAGTATGTCAACAGCGCCAGTTGGCTTTCTGGGTTCATAAATTGCCCAGCTAACAATTTTAGATTGTCAGAACATTTCCCTAACGTTTCCATTAAGGAAAAAAACATTAAAAATGTTGTTTTGAAAGTTTTAGGAATGTTTAAAACATTCAGTTTTTTTGACATTGTATTGATCTGTTAGTGCTTGGTCATAAGAACGATATTCAAAGTTTCTTTTGTTATTCTTAAACATTTGTAAAATAATGTTTTGTTATATATATATATATTATATATACATATATATATATATACATATACATATACATTGGATATGTACATTTAATATAGGGCATATTATCCACTGTAAATACGATACACAGTCCATTTTAAATAGTTCAGTAGTTATATGCAGGTTTTTATTTTTCAGATAACTTGAATTTACAATGTTAGAAATAAGCATATTCACAAAAATAGTGTAAACACAGTACATAAATAGTATAAATACAAATTTCATTAGTCCCACGCAGTGGTGTTTTAATTAGAAATGCAGCGCAATCAGGTTATGATGTTCTGTGATGATGAATGTAATAATTCTGCATTTATATTATCTTGAATATGCAGAATTATCTGGAAGGAAGTGCTGTTGCCTGTCACAGACTGCATCTGTCAGTTCACCTTCATGCGTTTACGGGCGGATGTGACCTTTGCAATACAGACATATTACGGTGATTAGGAACAGCTGTTAATGCGGTATCTATGCATTTGTATCTATGATTTAAATGTTAATACAGATAGAAACAGCAGCAAATCTTTAAAGCTATAAAAATAGATATAAGCATATTTGCAACATGTTTGCCGCTATAAAATACAAGGTATTGCAGGGGTTTCTGTGGCTGAACCAGACATGCTGCTTAAGAATAGAAGCAGAAGCAGTAACAAATCTCTTGGAGCCATAAAAATGTAGTAATAAGCACATTCGCAACAAGTTTGTCTATGAAATGAAGGGTTTTGCAGAGGTTTTTGTATCCAATAAGCAACAGAATTAGCCAGTTAAATCAATTTAAAGTTTTGAATTAGCATGACATTACACTGGACAATAAAGAATTCTTTATTTATTTGTACATTTATTAAAATGTTATGATATTTATATTCATTATATTTTCATGATATTTAGATGTTTATATTCTGTGCTTTAGTTAAGGTACCTGTTTCATATACAGTATGTACAATGTGTAGTCGATTTGGAGAGAACTTTTCAAAAGTCACGTAAGGTTTCAGTGCTGTGGTAAATGTTATTTCTCCTGTGCCATGTTTCTTTTAATACTTCTAGTTCTTGATCCAGATCTTTACTGTCTCTGAATCCCTCGCTAAACATAACAGAATAGGAACATGGAACTAAAACATGCCACAGAACTGGCAGATTCAAATTTAATAGTCCATTGCGTATCCAGATCTGAGTATCTGTTATATCTCTAGAGAATACATTATTCTAGTAATCAAAATGTTGCTTTTAAAAGGATTTGTTATAGGACAGTGGTGGATAAATAAATCAGTGAATGTATGAAAATGGGCAGCCACTAAATAAGACGTAACAAGACCTGAACATTTCAAGACATTTTGAAGACATCTGTGCTCCCCTGTGGATCTGAATGTGTGTTGTTAGGCCTTTTATTTATAGAGTCCGCTGGCCCCGTGGGGGTTGTACCCGTGTAATGCTGTGTTTGTGTGTACCTGCAGCCAAATAACTCACTGTCAGGGCGAGCTACTCACCTCCACCTGAATAACATGAGCACTGTTATACGTTTGCTTTTTGAATGAAAGGATAAAAACTTTTTCGCGTTTTCTCCAGGGACAGACCACACCGCTGAAGACGGAACGCAAAGAAATGCAAAGTGATTTACAAAGACACATTTAAGAGTATAAAAAGTTAATCTGTTAAACAGAAGCCCTGTTAAAGGGACAGTTCACTCAAAAATAAAAATTCTTCCATCATTTACTCACCCCCATGTCATTCCAAACCTGTATGACATTTCTGCTTCTGAGGAACACAAAAGAAGATATTTTGAATATGTTGGTAACCAAACAACTGTAGCACCATTGGTTTCTATTGTATGGACACAAAACCACTGAGACATTTCTCAAAATATCTCATTTTGTGTTCCTCAGAGGGAAAGAATGTCATACTGGTTTGGAATGATATGAGGGAGATGAGTGGAAGAATTTTCATTTTGGGATAAACTATCCCTTCAATCCCCCCCAAAATAATATGTATTTCCCATTTAAATCAGCGGTATTTTCAAAGTTGTACCTCTTATGGTAGTTTTTATTTCTATAATAATTATAATTTATTCCTAATTCTATAAGTGCATAAAGAATTATTTGGTATATAGTACATTTATATATTATATGGTGAAACATGAAGTGGACATCTCACAAAGGTCTGAAGAACTGATGATGTCACTAATTTTGACCTCAAGTTTAAAGTTTGTAAAGAACTCTGTAGGTCACATAGCCTGGAGGCATTATGGGAAACGAAGAGAATCCTTGGAATTTGTTTCAAGAGAAGCCCACAAATACAAGCCGTGGCATGGCAGAGCCTGTCAGGCACTGCGTACAGGCGCTTCTGGAGCAAAGGCCTCAAGATCCGACATCAGAACATATTTCATGCATATTCTTGCCCAATTAATATCAAGCAAAGCTGCACTCTTTTTCATTTCTGGTGAAAACTCAGGGTGGGTATCAATTAGTCTGCTGTTAATTATCTCCTTCGCTTTTGATCTTTACTATGGCTGCTCTGTCAGACACTCATTTATTCATCACTGCTGGTGGAGGAATGGGGCCTTCAGAGATTGTGCAGATTGAAGCACATTAAAAATGGCTTCAGAAGTGTGCAGATTCTTCAGAGAGCACGCATACTGATGCAGCTGTGATTCTGTATGGGCTGTTGTAATGGCTCTGCTCTGTAGTCTTTTCATTAGCTTCATCTTATCATTCAGTTTTAGTTCATGAAGCCAGCGCAGTGGTTAATGATTTTAATACTCTTTAGAACGTTAGAGGATGTAAAAAATGTCTCAAAATGTGGCTATTTCCAATAAAATTGTGACAGTTCATATCACTGTACTAATATTGACATATTTTTATGGGTAGCCACATAAAAAAGCTAAAAATCCCCACAAATAAAACATGCCAAGGCTGTAACGGCTGTCTCCAGGGTCTTTGAAACACAGATTCTCTTTGGTTTGCTTGTATCTAGGGAACATCCACTGTGAATCCCATAATTTCAGGCTGCGTCAAACAATGATTGTATTTAGAGAACATTTCCTGCCTCTTTGACTTTGTGCATGAATTGAAACTCCAGCATATAAAGATACGATGCAATTGGGTAAATTGCTCATTCAAAACAAAGGATAGGTCAAAAAGCACGAGCCAATACAATTTCATAAGAGTTCAAAAAAGGGTCATACTTTCAAATGAAATTACAGAGTATCACCGAAGAGGATTTATCTGGGCAACATCTCATTTTCAGGGTTACAGCCATGCCGCCAGTTCAAAATAAATGCAGATGTCAGACTGATTGGCTAAATATCAATTAGGTTTAATCTTTCAGGTTTCCTTCCCTCCGTTCTTGGATAATTGAATGCATAATATTATAAGTTGAGCAAGAAGTTGGAATGAATTCAGATATTCAGATAATGCATTAATGGTACACTGTCACAAACTTATTTTCACTCTGTTTTTTTTTTAATTAAACAGATGGTTTTAACAAAGAATTTAATGAGAACATAATCACTGCCACACAAATCAGCGTTTTTTTCCTGTGCTCAGAAAGTGGAACAATTTACAATTTGATTGCTTGTCAGAAGGAATTATATCTCTCAGGTAAGTTTGTTATTGGAATTGTGCCAGCCTTTTAATTCAAGTCAATTAATCGAGTTTTTAGGTTAACTCTCTCTTTTTTGGTATGGGTGGGGGGTTAAATACAGTAAAATATGAAGCATGTGTTTGAATTATAGCGCCGCTTGATTAATTTAGTACAAAGAAAACAAAACACCCTGAGATGAAGAACAAAGATTGCTCACTTTTACTGATTGTACTAATACAAAAACATTTCTCTGTTTGTTGAAGTTGTCATGAGTGCACTCCACTCATCAATACATGTCATCGTTGTGCACATTTGAAGTAAAACTCACCACAGTCTCTCCTGGGACGAGGCTAATTAAGTGTTCGAAATCGGCAGCATGGTTCTCCGAGCTTTTATGCTTCTGTCACCCTCCATCCAGTGAATTGGATTGGACATATCCCAAGAACAACCTACAATTGTAGTTCTCCAGCGAAAACAGGTCATTCTGAGTTCACAGGATGTGAAATGATTCTAATTATTAGGCTACGAATGGACGTTGAATACTTAATGGATCCTGCTCACCTCCATGCAATATTGCAAGGCAATGTTTTTCTGAGAGCTCTTTCTTAATAAACACAACAGTGGATATTTTCCAACAGAGGTCAATAAAATAGAAACATATGTGGAGTGTATACAGGAGAACAGTGGGGAAACGATTTACATTCAAGCACGCTTTCTGATATAAAGTAGTTTGATAATCCAGCAGGACTTGCGGCACTGGTGCATTTACTTTTATTTATTTTTGGCACATGTTTAAGCGTAGAGTACATTCAAGAGAAACATTTGGTCTGGATATGTGGTGTGTGTTCTCTGCATTGATCCATGACCTTGACGATAGACTTTGGTCCTCCAGTTGAACTACAGGAACCTGGTAAAAAGCTACTAACTTTTTCAGAGTTTCTAGTGCCTTTTTTAAAAACACTTACAGTAAAAATAAAAATTTAAAACTGCAAGTAGTGCAGTTAAACTTGTGCTAGCTGAGGTACCTGTTTGATTTATCTCTAGACATACAGTGTTCTTGCCATGGATGTCCCAGTTTAATCATAATAATAGCATATAAAATGCATTAAACATACAGTACGGGTGAAATTCTGTTAATCCATTATTGTGTGCGGTCATGCCTGATGTCCCAGCTAACAATTTTAGGTTGTTAGAACGTTTCTCTAACATGTCCATTAGATAACAAAAATGTTAAAAATGTTATTTTGAATGATTTGGGAACATTTAAAACATCATTTTTTTTAGATATTGGACTAATGTTATTTCTTGGTTATAAGAACATTATCCAAACATTTTTTAATTCCGTAAAATTTAAAACATTTTACTAGCAACTTAGAAATAACGTTTTTTTGATACATACTATATAATGTTATAAAACGTTCTACTAACCTTACTACAAGAACGATTTTTGCTAATTTTGACAGCACTTTGTAGAGAACATTAACCAACATTCTGAGAACGTTTCCTGATAGCTGGGCTATGACTTTGCATCAAGGTTTAACCATATGTTATCCAGCTGTATTTTATTACAAATCTCCTGAAATAAGGTTGGAACTGAGACATTTTTAAAAAACCTATTCACTCTGACTTGTCAATGAAAAACATAAAAAGCTTTCATAAAAATTACAGACTTAAGCATTTAGTCTTGAACACAGCATCTCTTCTTCTCCTTCATTAAACTGACATGGGGTTATGAAAACAATTATGCTAACGTTGTCTGCTGCGATCTATAGTTAGCAATCAAGCACCACTGCAGATAATTAAATTCAATTCCAACTGTGATGCGTACGCTGACGGCTTCACCTCCAGGTGATCATCTTTAACTTTAGACACAGATCGCTCAGGCAAAACTACAGTATGCCAAATAATAAGGCCTGCACTTTATTTCAAGCGGTGCTTTATGCATAGCATGAAACAAATGTATCTCATCTCAGGGCCTGAGCGGAAGGAGAAATCTCCGAGCTTGTCTGCTGCAAGTATCTTTGCATGTGCTCCACATATTCTCCTGTCAGTGTGTGTCTGACCGGAGGCAGTGTATCAGAACCATTCAAACATGTGCTACACAGTTAAGAGGTGAGCATGGTGAATTTCACATTACTGTCAGAGTGTTGACGTGGCGTTTATCATATTTCGGAAATTCAGTATTTCAGTCATGTGAGGCTAAAGTCGAGTCTGATGCGCTGAGTGACAGGCTGATGTACAAAACGGAAATTCAAAAGAAGCTCTCCATATTCATGCGCTGATTTAAATTCTGAACCCAATGTTGCTCGCCTCCGAATGCAATTCAATGGTGTCAGTGTGTAGCTTTAGATAAGGAATAAAGGATGTGTAAATATAAAATAAAGAAAAGTGAAAAGCGATTTCACATCTTCCTGTGTTAGCATAATTTGGAGAGAATTCATAAAGCAGTTCTCTTCTTTTGGGAAGCTTAACTGCATCGTTTCTGCTTTGCTGACTTTGAACAATTAATAACTAAGTCACTGGTACTCACTATTACTATTACTCGGTCACTATTATTAACAACTAATCACTAATACCTAAAGGGACATTGAAACTCCATGAGAGCCAATCGGTGTATGTAATATCAGAACCATATTACGTTGACGTTAAAATATTGTAAGATTGATTATTACTCTTCCATAACAATCAGAACTTAAGATACATGAAGGGCTGGTAATAAGATTTTCACAAGAAACCTTCGTCTGGCCTTCAGATTTTCACGTACTACCACCAGATATTTCCCATGATGTCAGGAAAGGGTAATACTTAGCCAAACTAGATGTCCGCAGAAGCCTAGAGGCAGACTGAGTACATTAGCAGTCTAAGCATTCAACGTGTTATGAAAGTGGGTCTACACTATTAGAAACAGTCACTCCTCCAAACCTCCTGTCACAGGAGCAGAGCAAACCACAGAGATGCGTATGCATCAAATTAGACATTTATAGAAATTAAACATGTTTTTAATGTGATTTTAAAATGAGGCACAAGAATTCACATGCTCTAATTGTGAAATAAACAAACTTAAACAGGGGCTTAAGAAAGATATTTTTAAATCAAACTAAACAGATGTACAATGTTTTGGCCTACACAGTGAAAGTGTGTGTTACTGCTATTCTTTTTTTATTAGAAATAGTTATGATACTAAAAATAATAGTAATTTTAATGCAGTGATTTTGAGTTGTGTGGGAACCTCATCTTTACTATTTAATTCTGTGTACATTTAATATTTACATTTATATCGAAGCTGTGCCATTAGAAAGAAGTAACACGCACTCAACAGAAATCTTTTCTATAAAAATATTTTACACTTGCATTAGTTCTCATGATGCTGCTTTAATACAGTATACTTATATATGTTTATTGTTAATTACTTGAATGTTGTTCTTTATAAATATACACAATTAAACGTACAATAAATGTATAAAACAAATGGATTGACCTGTACGGTCGCGTCTTTTATCAATTGCTGTTCTTGTGTCACAAAACACTTGCCACCGATCTCCGGCCTTGTTTCCGATGTTAAGCGGACTCGTGCGGTCCCGTTAGACCTAGTCTTAAAAGTGAATCATTTAATATAAATGCTACTAAAATTATACATATAACAAAAATGACAAAGCCTGACATATCTTTAGACGGTTTCTATTGTCACTTCTTTGTGGGACTTACATGAAAAAGTAATTGCAAAAAAGCAATGCAATCTCTATGATTTAAATGGTGGTCTATTCCTCACACAAAGCTATATTATGGCTTGAGAAGATTGGATATAATATGTGTTGTGTGCATCCGTTTTATATGTTTTTCTTTCTTCATAATTTCACAGCCTCAGTCTTCACTGGATTTGTTTTATGGAAAAGAGCAGACAGCATGTTTTTTATAAGTTCACCTTCTGTGCTCCATGGAAGAAGAAGGAACTCACAAGGGTGAGTAGATGATAACACAATTTGAGTTAACTAGTCATGCACAAACAGTAAAGAACAAATATGAAATAAATTAAACAAGTAGTTAAAACAAATCTAGTCAGTCACTTGAAATATATAAAATGTCAGATTATTCAGTAGTTTCTTAACTTTGGAGGGGAGATGACCACACTGTCCAGGAATTTTAAACGGTCTTCAATTTTATTATGGGCCATGGTGGTGCATAATATAAAAATATCATAACCAGAGGTTGAGTAAGCCTTTCCTGCCAGGCCTTTTTGCATGCATGCATGAGCACACAAAGAAAGTTTTGTTGAGCACCAGCGAATGAATGAAACTTTAAAAGATTAATTGTGTGCAGTTTCAACTCGGTTCAGAAACCGAGTATAAATCAAGTTAAAGCTTCAAACTCTCTATTGCACAGGAAAAAGGGACTTTAGCAGAGACCAGAGTGGAATTTATTGTTAGCAGAGCATGATCAATTTAACCAAAAAGTTTTGCTGGTAGAAGCAAGCTGTGCACATGTCTGCTTACATTTGCTAGTAAATTGACAGGGGATGATGAAAGTAGTATTTGTTAATCCTCTTTTGGAGGATTACACTCAATCTAGTCCCTTGCTAGAGAAAATACATTTTGGTAACTAGTTGTCCAGCCTGTGGAAACTAGTCATGATCCAGTAAGAGCAGATTACTTTATTGCAAACACAGTACTTGTGGTAGCATGCCGTAAGAAAGCATTGAGCTTGTTTTTTATAGGTCTGCCATACGTCCATGAGTAACCATCCCCAAAGGAAAACCAATGCTAGCAATTCTCCAAGACTAATCAAACATCCAAGCTTGTTTCCCCTGAAGAAGGCCAGTTCATCCAAGGATTGTCAATTCACCATTAGGATAAGCAGTACTTGCAATTCTCCAGGCTATGTAGCTGGACTGGATATTCAATTCAATTCCTGTTACCTTTGAGGGAAACCGAATAAAAGCTAAGTCACTGCACAAAAGAACAGAGCTCAGAAAATCACACTGGATTGTAGCTAGATATATGACATCTTTAGGAAGGTCAGAAGTCAAAACTTTATAGAATTTTTCAGGACAAGTTACAATGGCTACAAGTAGAACTCTTATGTCTGCACTGTAGTTATACAATAAAAACAAGCGGTCATTTCCAAGATGGTCAAAGGTTATTTTTAAGAGTGTGTGTGTGTGTTAGTACTTCTGTTGTACTTGTAGAAAGAGTAGCTGCACATGGAGTTCAATATATTGCCATTCAATGGTTAATTATCACAGCACTATAATAATTAACCACAGTTTTTATAATCACAGTTTTTTATTTTATTATGCATTGTGTTGTGTTTTAGGGTTAATGGAAATGGCTGTAAAATTAACAGATAATGTTCGGGAAGAAAATTACCAGTACATTTCTCGCAAGTGAATAGTTAAGTAGTTATGCTGATCATAAGTTTTACAATGTTGACTAGAGCTTTAGAATTAGAGTGTAAATCAGCTTCCTGTATTTTCCACCATCTTTACTTGTATCCAACTGTAATTCTAAACAGATGTAATTCTAAAATGTAAAACTAAACAGATTTGATTGCACATGCAAAAGTATTAGACATTTTTAATTTTCAATGCTGTTCCTAATACCATTACGATTACAGAATTCTTTCTTTCTTTCTTTCTTTCTTTCTTTCTTTCTATTTAGGTTCTGCCGACAGTCTAATTTCAATACATACCATATCAGCCGATCGTGAGTGACCAGGTTTTCAAGACTGTGCCAAGTAGAGTGAATCACTTCCTTCAGCACATGTGTGTGATCTTGCATAATTTCTCCCCAGGACCATTTATAATCTGACAAGCAATAATGAAGGCCGGTAGAATTATAACCCTGAAAGATAAACTTTAATCAAGCTCTGTTACCTTCATTCTATTTGAGCATGCCCCAGCATATCCAACATTGTAAGCATCATGTTAAAAGTAAATAGCAAATGTGAAGGCATTTACGATGGGCCATTTAAATGTGAAGGGCAGGCTAATATCATTACCACTGAGACTGTCAGCAGTGACCTCTAATCCATCCACGCTCTATTTACTCCAATTATGGAAAAGATCTCTAATTAAAAACTCCAAAACTAAAATCTCCTGTTTGTTCTTGTTTAGAACTAGTGAAGATGTTTAAACACGATGATGAACTAGATAAAAGGTGAGGTGTGCTGGGATTTCAACACACTTTGTGATAAATGTGGTATATATTTGTACTTTGTATCGCGTTTGAAAAGTGGAGGTTTGAAAAAGCTCATTGATTTTGTTAGTAGTTGTTCAGTGAACCCATCGCTGAGAATTACTTTATTAATTGTTATAATGCAATTTCAGTTATTCACATTCAGTAAATGTTTTGCGCGTCAATACAAACAGCGTTATGTCGGCACTCCTGACTAAGTTAGACTGTAATGCGCTGATTGAATTATGAATTATTTCATCAATATTGATTATTCTTATTCTTGGGTTTGCTAATTAATCATATTTGCCTTTATGCTCCTGGATAACCCCAAACTGAATGAAAGTTCAGTATCTAAATTATTTCAGCGCGTGATGAATGTCTGATGAAGGTTTTCAGGGTTGCAGGCTGATTATTAGCTGTAGGGTAAGATTAAAGGGAAACTGCAACCTTGCTGACAGTCTGGTTATCTCTGTTCGACTAAATGAAAATCATGGCCTGAATCCATCCAAGAAGATTAGGAAAATGTGACTGCATTACTGATGTCATTTTGCATTTCTACTGGTTTTGGAGTCATTTGACTGACCCTCGCCAAAGGCTTACGTGGACAATATTTGCCAATGGTACACAACTTTCAGAGATGTGCCTCACCAGGTGGACGTCAGAGTGAAACTAATTAAAACGGAGCACAACAATATTTTTAAGACTGTTGAGCTGTGTTATTTTAATACAAAGACCTAATTTTACAATTTAAGGAAAGATTAACTTTACTGTTGTTGTTTCGTAGCTGTTTATCTGAACAGAAACTAATCTGCCTTTATTGTCAGTTGTTAAGCTCATTCTGGGAGCTGTGTGTTCAGAGTTTCACCATGTTTACAGTCTGGATGTGCACTGAATCTCTCTTTCATTTCTCTGCACTTTGTTCCAATTATTATTCCGGTTATGCGCTTTGTTTTATCTGCGAGGCACGTTTGTAGACAGGGATGTGTCAGCGAGTTATTCAAATCAAATCAAAGGTAAATCAAACTGCGATCGCTGGATTGACTGTACATACATTGATGTGTGTTGTTTAATGCAATGATTAAATAATGCGCTTTTGCTTTCAGGACACATGCAACCGCCGACAAAAGAGCCAGTCATCTGCTCACTGCCATGGTGCAAAGACATTGCTTTAAATAGTCTAATTAACTTAACTGGCCACATAATTGTAGTGCCTGCTCAAGCATGCTTTTTTACAGAACAATGCACATCTAATGACAAACCAATGCCAATTGCGAGTAGTTAAACCCTCTTAGGGCCAGGATAGTCATTAACATGAAAACATGGAACTCACTGGAGAGAGACACAGTCGGTTCGGAAATAAATAAATAACAATATCTCGTACAGTGATAAGATAAACAAATCCTTTGTCTAAATGGGTCAAAGGCAGTGTGTGTCTAGCAGCCAATAAATCACAACTTGTTCCCAGTCCCTGTTGTCCAAGAAACGCTGTGTGGCTGTGTGCTTAACTCATCTTGTTTTTCATGATGTATAGTTGAGAGCTCAGTCCACATGCTGGAGACAGTCCTGCAGTCTGTTTCCTTCACTCTCAACAGTTCCAGTGAGCGTGGCCATGACCTCCACCTGCTTATTACACTTCTAGTTCAGCTGAGGTTCAGAGTTTTGTTGGAACCAATCAGCCCAGCCATCCAGAGTTTAACACACCCGTTAACTGTAGCCTCATGTAAAATAGAAATTGATTGAGTTAAGCAGAAGGAAAAAGTGTTCCAGGTAACAGGGAACGTTCTGAGAATATTGGCTAACATTCTCTAAAAAGTTATCTTAAAGTTATCAAAAATGTTCTTGCAGTAACATTAATAGAACTGTTTGTAACATTGTCATATATATAAAAAAAATAATTAGTAAGTTGTTAGTGGCACGTTAAAACGAAAGTTTAAATAATATTCCTAGAAACAAGCAATCACATTCATACAACGTCAATAAAAGCTGGAAAGTTTTGAATGTTCCTAGAACTTTTAAAATAGCATTTTTAATGTTTTTCTTAGTTAATGAAAATGTTAGGGAAACATTCTTGTAAGCTAAAATTGTTAGCTGGGATTTGGATGACAGTATTATCTTAGTACATGGATTTTGTGGTATCGTGTGTTATGAAGAAAAGTGGAGAGTGTCTGCAGTAGAAAAAATTAATATGGGAGAAGATATGTTTTAGTTTGTCCTTCAGGTGTGTTTTTTTGTTTGGGTTATAGAACTTTCATCATGTGATGTTTTTGGCATGTATTTCAAATCTCTTTCTTTCTGAAAGTTGAAAGCGTAGACTAGCCTTTGTTGTAGAATTGGTCTGGAATTTCAAGACTTCTGTAATGATGGATGACATGCTTTATCTCAACCGGCACGTTGCCTGTATGCTCTGTCCATGCATAGAAAACAAGATTTATGAATGATACAATCAGATAAACCAGCTCCATTCAGTATATTCAAGGCCATTTCTAGTCAATTTCTGTTTTTTTTTTTAATATTACTTTTCACACGTAGGCCACCTTCAGAAAAGCTCCATTGTGACACTCTAGAGTTGGCTAACTGTTGACGCAAACTGTCAGCTTTGCCCTTCCTGTCATTTCAAATAACAAAATGGTCCAATGTAGCACCTAATTTGGCCACTCATTCACCTCGAATGAGAACAGATGTCAGGCAAATGATGATGACAGCGATATGATGTGTTGTATCATGGCTTTTGTATTGATTATGTTTGCCCGACAGGCCATGGAAATGAACGGCTAGATGGCACGCTAGCTGATATTCGAGTCACATAAAATTTAGTGGTGTGTATGAATCCAGACATTTTTAATTTAACATTTTTGGGCTATTTTGGCAGATATTAACCTTGCTGTGAAAATGTAGCATTATTATTATATGAACCACTGACATCGTGTTAAAAAATTCAACCGAATATTTGTCTTGTCCCGAGCTGAGCTGGTTTAAGCTGCATCTGTATAGCTGTGCTCCAGTGGAACCTGTATGCTCCAAAGAATAAGATTAAATGTCAAAAGCCGTTGAGCAGGCTATAGTTTATGCGGCGACTTACAATTTTTCATTCTCGAACCAGTAAACTTTTGGTAGCTCGCACTTATAAAGCGATCTTCCTGATCAAATGCCTTTCGACATGGGTAAACGTTTTTTCCTCTTGTGTAAAAATAAAAGGTAACGAGGATGCATTTTCTCACATTCTCATTAGTGTGCACCCTGTAGCAATAGTCAAACATACAGGTTATTTGAAACACACTTCATTTGATCAATCCCAATTTGTGTGTTTCAGCATGGAAGAATAAAGAAATCTCCATTTTATGTTAATATTATGGAGAAAAAAATGCTGATGTATCTGCAAAGGCAACTTTGCAATTCCCGTAACGGTGGGGGTCTGAAATAATGGCTTTGTGTTCGTTCTGCACTTCATCTGCAGGCTGTTAGATCGACAGATCGAAGAAATGCCATTGGACGGTTCATACTTATTATGCTCAAATGGGTTTGGGATTGAGACCCCGGCTGTTTTCTCAATTTGCAGCCTTAAGGCAGTGATTTAAGCAGATAAAAAGCTAAATATGGAAGTATAAAAGCACCCTTCAATCTGTCATTCATATGACCTTGACTTTCAGAGGACAGCCAGACAAAATGAATCCACCACAGACTTTCAGTGCTAATGTGAAGATAATATACTATAATTGATTTAAGGCTTATATGGAGGCACTTAGCACTGGATGATCTAACTGACTTGTTTAATGATGAAGTCATCATCACCATCATCGTTATTGTGGAAAAATGCCGGATCCTTCTGTAATCAAAGTATTTATTCAATCCTGTCTCCGTGGCTGATGTAACCTTTTGAAAGTTCTAAAGAACACATAAAGAGTCTTTTACACATTATTTTTCATGCAGATTATGGGTGAGGAAATTGTAAGAAGAATATAAAACTGCTTCAACATAAACTCATGAAGATCTTGTGTTTTCGTTAATGATGTCAAGCGACTGGCGCCAAAGTTTTATTTGTGTATGTGCAGCCGAAATGCAAATGTCATACTCTTTGAAGTTAAGACATTTAGAAGGAAAAACAGAGCTCTGCTTAATACACAGCATACATATTTTACATTATTCTATTTGCTTTGTCAGCTCAAGGATGTTGCTCACAGAATAAGCCTCTTTTGTAGCACATCCTTTTTTCATTTTAATTTTTTTCAGACTAACGGAGATGCCGAGCGTCCTTGTGGCTCGTGGTGTCTTAAGCATTTGATATGTGTGACTAGGAAAGCATGGCTGATCCTCTGTTACTGAGGCAATTCAAAGCATACACGTGGTCTTTGGGGGAAAGGGCAAGACATGGAAAAAAGAGAGAAAAAATTGGGAGAGATAAGAGGCTGAGAGGCTGGCGCCGGAATCTGAAGGGCAAGAGGAACTGAGAGAAAGGCTGTCAAAAATGAATGCTGCTACCGTGAGGTGCCTGTTACAATGTGACATGCTTTAAATTATCCATATCAGTTTAAATGATTGACAAGCTAATTTGCTATATTGTCCCGAGGGGTTCTAACCTTCCATTCCCCTCATCAGTATGCAATTAGTGTTTAGAATGTATTTATTTTCAGTATCTGTAGCATATGGATATAAAGTCTGATAATTGAATTATTAGTAACAAGTTGGGTCAACGGGTGGGTGCATGGCTGTTGTTGCACTGCGTTACTGATATATATAGTCCGGGGTTAGTTGTCACTGGGAAGTAGTCACAAGGGCTGTATCTGAAAGTCCAGTTGTGAAGATGTGTTGTCTTCTAGCATGTGTTTTGGTATGTTGGTTTCAGTGACTTACATTTAAAACCTCGTAAATGAATTAAAATGTTACAGCCTGCACTGACATGAGTTAAATGATCAGTTAAATGTTTCTGTTAACATTAGTAGAACGTGTTTTAACATTATATATCATGTATCAACAATATTATTCTTAAGTTGTTATTTGAACATTTGTAAAACCTATGGATACTTCTTATACTCTCTTATAACCTTAAAACATCTAAATAATCTGACAATTTCTAGAACTTTCAAAACATTAAAAAAAAATTATTACATAACGGAAACATTCTTACAACCTTAAACATAAACAACCCAAAAATTGCATACCCCTTTAAATGTTTTGTGCCAGTCTTTTGTCTCTTTACACATTTACACCAAATCTACTGCACACCCTTGACATGTTCTATATAGAGTTACTTTTCTAAATTAAATCTCAAAATCAGTCTTCTCAATCTTAACAGCATATCTTGAAAGCCATTAATCTACAGTATAAGCGATTTGTTGCTCTTAATGAGTAAACCATTTCCAATTATCCTTGAGGTGATAACTATGCAAAAGTTGCACGCTTGTAAATCAGACAAGCCTCCAAGTTTACTCTCTGAGGCGAACCTAATGACATTTATTTTCTTTACAAAACGAGTCGAGCTGTGCATTGTGCTCGGTTCTGCTTCTTTGAGAGAAAATTCTTAATGCTGTTAAATGAAATAATAAAATATTATGAATTATCAGCAACTTAATATCCTCCCTTGTTATGTGTCTTACCCTTCCGCTCGCTGTAATTCAGTCCCTCCTCAAACACAAACTGGGTATTTTTGTCTCTTAAGTAGCCATTTACAGTCGGATAAGTTGACAACGGTGCTATTGCTTCCTTTGTAGCGTTAGTTCTCAATTAATGAATTATTCACCAAGCTGAATTTGCACTATGTTGCATCATTAAAATATATTAATAAGAAATAAAATTCCCTGAAGTGGAAATAATGCACATAAATGTTTAAGAACGTTCGGCACTTGTTGAGGTGTCGTACTTTCGTTTCTTTTCCATTCGCAGAGGGTTTAGCTGTGTCTCTCTCTGAGATTCATTGCTAAAATATTTAAATAATGCAGGCAATAGAGCCTTTCTTTCAGATTGTCAAACCATGTTCCTGTCAGAAGCTTGAGAACTTTGGACAATGTGCTTACTGACAGGGCTGACATTTTTATTCTCTATCGACTGACAGAAACCTATTGTTACTGACTCTTTCAAATAGTTAATTTACATCACCCTTGTCAATGGGATATGTTTGGGATTTCCCTTTTGTCTGAGGAGGGTGTCACTGTTGTTTGCGTTTCTTGTAATCAGCCTGGACCTTTGGGACTGTCACGTTGATGCGGTTCACATACATCAGCTTAGTTTCGATACACAGAAATTGTAACAAACCTCTTGTATGCCAGCAGCAAAATACTGCCGTATATTTGGTTGACGCAGTACGATGAGAAAATTAAATGCGCACTCAACAATCCAGTGTCCTCTCTACGAGTATTATGCATTATTAACTGAGAACGCCTTCAGCTGAAAGCTTATTTTTGTTCGTTTTCACTGGTCTTTTTGAAGAATCTACGTAGATTCAATCTGTCATAATTCTAGCTTTGTACATCCACACTTAGCTGAGGAATTCTAGGCCCGGTTGCCTGACCAAAGTTCATAAGGGTGGAAATAAGGTAAAGAAGACTGTTTGAGAAGGGGTAATGGAAAACCTTTTATTTAACACATTCATTTTTAAAGTGATAGATTTCAACTCCACTCTGTAGCAGTAGTCTGCTTGAGAGCTACTACTTCGATAATGCTTTTTCCAGAGATGACTTATTTATCTTGGGAGAAGGTGCAAGAAGTCCTGGAGAGGCCAAGCTGGATTTGCATGTCCATACACTCTAAAAACATAAAGGTTCATAAACAGCTTTGTCAGGCAGCACGGTTCCAGAAAGAACCTGTTACATCCATGGAACCTTCCCATTGCACAAAAGTTTTTTTTTGTAGTGGAAAATGGGTATTTACACTATAAAACGGCAGAAGAAAATACATTTTTAAAGAAACTTTCAGTGAAAGGCCCTTTTGGGAACCAAAATTTTCTTTCCTTTATGGCATTGCAGTGAAAAAACCATTGGCAACTTTATTTTTAAAAATATATACATGGAGAAAAGTAATAGCTCTTTTAGGGGACGTTCTAACATGTCAGGCAGAGACTGTTTATGTTATGATTGCATCTCACAGATTCTGTGTTCAACCTCTTTGAAAGTATATGACAAGAAACATCATTTACTGTATGCTTTTGTACCGCTGCAAACCTGGCATCTAACAAGATGCACTCTCAGATGTGGACAGTACGGTACAGGCCGCAAAGCTCACTTTTTCCCTGGGTTTCCACTACAGTCCAATTAGAGAAAAGGGGAATTGTGTTCAAGCCATGAAGTGCCATGAAAGCAGCCATTACCAGACACCACAACTGCTTTATTGACCGAGATGCTTACCTCTGCGTAGGCCATTATTAAATTTCAATTGTCCCCTACGGTGCATTAAGGCTCTCTGTAAAGCTATCTACAATGCAGAATGCATCTGGAAACTTTGATCTATATTTTCTTCCATTTTGACATGTTACCGGTCAATCGTAACTCCGCTCATCCTATTTATTCTGTTTTGGGGGTTGCATATACTGTAAGAGCATTTTCGGTTCCACAGAAGTCCTGCACGTAAATTGACAATGGTTTCAGTCTAAAAAGAGATATAAATTGTTTTAATATTTTTGTCTTTGAAAAGGCAACTAAATTGCTGTATGCTTTCACTGGAAAAGAATAAACATTTTGTGCATATAGTGTGGTTGTGGATGCACCCACACTTTATCACTCACATTAAAGATTAAGACCTCTAAGGTAATTTGCTTTGATACCTTCACCAATGCTTTCAAGACAAGAAATTGATTCGGCCTCTGAAAATGTATCACCTTGCAAATTACATGACTCTTTGGGCCATATTTATCAAATCAATTCTGTGGACAGCATCCACGACTCCTGCGGAATGTGTCACTTTGCTTCCAATCCATCCCAATGCTGTCAGGCCAAATGATCCTAAAGTTAGCTTAGCCAGGCGTGAAACCAGACATTTTCTACTCTTGCGTATTAATAATCCATTACAGGAAGCTGCCATTATCAAAACCAACCAAACGCAAATACAGGAAAACGCGATCAGTTACCGTCACTCTAAAACAACATGCTACAGGGCAACTAATAATGTCTTACATTAGCTGAAGAAAATCATTTAAAATGTCTTGCTGCGTTTTGAATATCAGTGCTCAAATTTTAAGAGGAAGGCAGCCCAATCAAGGTTAATATTTAATTATGATGAGTAAATATTAATGTCTGTGGGATGACTGCGCAGTAGAGGGGAAATAAGAGGAATGATGGCTGCTCACCATGGCATAATTCTTACTAAGATAAGATCCTCATTAACACTGACTGATCTGTCTGAAACCTGCTTTTCATGGTGCCATAGATTTAAAAAAACATTCCTGATGTTTCTCAGAACATTGGCTTTTTCACGTCAAGGTTTTCCACGTTACATTAAGAATAAAAAATGCTTGAATAACGTTCTTATAACCAACATTTAAAAACTGGACATTTGTAATGTTCCAGGAACTTTCAAAATAAAATTGTTTTTTGTTACTTCATGCAAATGTTAGGAAAACGTTTTTACAACCTAAAATTGTTAGATGGGTAGCTATGATAAATATGGGACATTTGATGAGACGTATCTTTGTAACCAAAGCTACAGAGTTATTTGATTATTTGTAAATATTTCTAAGCATAATATTAAATAAGTAAGGTCATGTTTATACAAGCTAAGGTGGATTTAATACAAATATCAGCAACGTAGCAGTGTATTTCACTGACACTGCCCCAAACCTGTATTTTTCCTTTTTAATCAAAACAAATTGCTGTGTGAAACTCTCTTTTTCCACTGCTTAGGTGTGACATAAAGTTGGTTAAAGGGAAGTCTCTGGTGAATTTAAAATTGAATGCAATATTCAGTGGAGAACATGCCTTAGAGGAACCATGTTGTTATCGTAACAAGTCTGTCAGTGGTAGAGAGCTTGCATGAAGAGATAAAAGGTCTATTGTGTGGAAAAAACAACCTTTGTTTAGACTCGGGGATATTCCCTGACTTTACATTCAGCTGTCTACCTTCAAGCTAAAACAAATATTGCAACAAACTGGGTGGAATGGAGTTGGGGGGAATGAATTAATTGAGGCCCAACATTGTCACTTGAGTTGTTTTTCCACTGACCGCCGCACATGTGAGGAGAAAGACAGAAGCTGATTAAATTTGATAGGAGGCAAGGAAGAGGAATGTGTACACAAAGGCAGGCGAGAAAATTATCTGCAGGAGACGTGTCGGCGTAGAAAATCGTGTTGGCTCGTAATGATTTTGCGTATTGTAATCAGGAAAATACAGGGATTTCAGTGAAGGGGTTTACCTCGCGCACAGAGGAGAGCAGAAAGGGTTAACTACCTAATATACTTAACACAGATTCAAAATAAAATGGGTGTGATGCAATTTCAAGCAAAATATGTCCAAAATATGGTGTTTTTTAATTCATTTTATTGGTTTGAAACCGCTCGCAAGCACAAGCTTTACGCTTGATGTTAAATTTCTAACAGCCATTGGTCCAAGATGATGTAATATATGGGTGTGGCCTGGGAGATGTGGCCCCACCTACGTTTTCCAGTTCATTTCTTGACTCAGTCCATCACATTTAAATGCTACTCGGGCGACATCCGAATGTTGCAGACAGCATACAATTACTCGGCTGTTTTGGTAAAACAAGGACTTTCTTCCCATGAATATGGGCCTTTAGAATTTTATTCTGGCCCTGTTGCATTTAAATATTTGCATGGAGTGTGAATCATTCGACGCGATGATATTTCCCTGTCAGAGATAGAGAATTCTCAAGCTTCAGACTGTCATCGTACAGGGATTCAAATAAGCTTCTGCTCTCTCTTTGTGCAGATTAGATGTCAGTTAACTTCCACTCCGCCCTTTGTGCTGTACTAAAACCCACGGGGGGCCACTGTTGCGTGATTTACAGGTAATAAAACCAGTCAGAGATGACAGCTAGAGACAGGCTGCTACCACAGACTTGTATCAAATGAGAACAGTCAATACATCTCTGTGATAATATGAATTATTCCCTTTATGTGTCATAAAGTAGCTGCCTTGAGCTATTTAACGCCTGCCAGGCAGGAAATCATGAACTTTGGCATTTGATGTATAATAGATATTAAAGAGACAAATATGTATAGATGGGTCTGAATTTACAGTGCACTTACCCATAAAAATGTTTGGAATAAATATCCTGACATTACCGGATTAAAGATTGAAATTGCAAAATTGGATGTCAGTTTGTAACAGCAGCATGCCTTAATATTTCGAGCTCATCTTGTCTAATACTTTAAAAATGAAGGAGATAAATTAATAAAGCTTGATCTTCATTGTACATGGGTGTCCAGACACTACGCCTGATCCAAAATGCTTCGTGACATTATGATGGATTACACGAGAAACCTGCTAGTTAATGCTTGTGTTTATATTATGCGCATCAGTCGTACCTGTTTCACAGAACCTCTAAACATAACGTTGCTATGCAAATTTACAATGTTTCTTATGCAGCCATAGCCGTATTAAAAAATAACTTGTAATATATTGCACATAAAGTGGCATGAATATGTTGAGTAGGAAGATCCACTTAACAACTGGCATCATCAGATTTTCCACTCCTGTGTTCTTGCCAGACGATTAAACCAGGATCCTGTGGTGCCCTTCAAACCAGGATCAGAATGCGTGGCTACTCGGTGGGCGCACATCCTGGGCTTTAATTGCGTATAACATGTCAGATCTTTCAGGGGCTGAGTTTGCATAATTACATTATTATGCTATATAGTTGCATGACCTTCAAGTATATATGGCTACTAACAAGAAGGGCCAGCACTGTCTAATCAGTGTCAACTTGAGTTTAGGAGACTGCAAGCTAACTGGCGTTATATAAAACGGCTTAAGATGGTCCAGGCTGACCGTGCAAGTTCATCATGCAAACACATGTTATCATATTAATCCACATTAGTCATTGAATAGCTCTTGTTTAAGATATAAGGATTATATGTAATGGTTTGGAGAGGGCTGCTTTATCCAGTCAGTTATTATGCTGTGGACAAAAGCATGGCTATGAGAGACTCGGTTGTGTTATTTTGTAGGTCTTCCATCTCTAAACTCTGAATTTTTTGCAAATGTAATATTCTGGGCAGAAGCACTTTGAATGTTCAGATTGGTGTGAATACAAGCACAGGAGCTCATGCAATGCATGCATACATAAACAAATAGCACCATCTTCTGAATATTGAAAACAGTTGCATCTCTGCTTTAGAGTGGGACCTCCCACTGCAGTGTGAATTTATTTTACACAGCTTTGTGCTTGAGTCATGGTAAACATTTAGCATGTTAAAGTGAAAGCCTGCATTGTTAGCAAACCAGTGTTAGTATAAACAAACAGATGGTTTTAATAAGCATAAATACCATCTTTTTCATTCTATAATTGCGGGGGTCATTCAAGATGAGGTAAAACTACTTATTTTCTCAATTGTATGCCTTTCCCTTCACAAATACAGTACTGTGACAATATACAGACATGCATAAAGGTCGTCTTTCATAACAGCGAAGGAACCGTATTCCACAAAACTCTCCGTGTATGAAACTGGTGTATTTTCTTTCCCCTTGGGCTGTTTCACTCGCACAAACATTTTAATCTCATAAAATATTGACAGTTTACAGGGAGTGTTGGACAGATAAGAATAATTTCTTTTTAATTGAGTTGAAGACCTGATGACTAGTAGGTCATGGTTATCTAGCTCTTTCTGAGGCAACAGTTGATAGTATCTCTGTTTCTCTTTTAATCAAAAGTGCCACGGGCGAGTCATGATGGGTTGACACACTTGAGCTGTCAAACTCTCTCTCTTTCTCTCTCTCTTTTCTCGTCTTCCTGATGTCTGGGCTGTCCAGTTGGGAGGGGCAAGGTAGGGACGCAGCCCCTCCTGGCGTCCACCTTCCCCCTCCCCGAATCCAAGAGGGATGAAACGCATGTTGTTTCTGATAAACCACTGTGATCAATCTCACGGATGCACGGCGAATCAGTGGAGCGAGAGCCTTTGAAAATCAAGCCTTGTCCCAGTTGTGCCAGCCAATGATTATGTGGTCAGTGATGCCAAAGGCAAGCTGAAACATCAAGGCATTAGAAGCTGCAGCCTGTCAGTTCTCTGCACTTATTAAACATAAACAAGAAGTTCAGTCAACTCTCAATGATGTCCCAACGAGACCGAGATTCTGTAATAAGTTGTTGTATTAAAAGACTGTCAATTTGCTTGATGAGTGTAGCTTTTATTTCTGTGTTGATGTATTTGAAGTTTGGGTGGGACATCAGATGGCTCATCCTCCTATTTGTAAGCAGCCAATAGGCTTTAGTTGCATCATAGCCATGAGCCTTTATTTGCTACTTGCTAGTTGGTTTCTGCAGGTTGCAATAATCTGCGTAATGCAGTACGAGTCACTTAAAGGTAGGAAAGGCAATTTCAGAGAGGCTAGCAATAACAAACGAGCTTCTCAAAAGATTCTGCCCTCCGTTCAGACTGCTCTCCAAAGCCACGCCCCCTCCAATAGTGCGCAGAGGTATGCAAATACAGAGTTTGACAAGCAAGTAGGACATCATGTCATTGCATTCGAACCAATTGGAATGATCTTTTATGTTCCTGTGCCTTCCACAAAAGAGATATAAATACATGTTACCACTTAGTGATTGCTATCAAGATGTGAAGAGACTTTCAACCAGCATAACAAAAAATGTTTCTGGAAATGATCGCCTACCCTGCCTTTAAGTTTGACTTAGGGTGGTTATTGATTATCATAGTATTATTTTTATCCTGTGAGACATACATACAGTACAGCCCATTGAGCAGACCACATATCTGTCCCTCATAGCTTCATTTGCATTTGCAAAAACAATAAATATGGTTTCTATTGTGACTAACGTCCATGGACACAATTACTTAATTACAGGGATCTGTAAATGTTCTGATGCATTAAGGAAATGATAATAAACTTGCTATGTAATATCCCGGATTGATGGGCAGTGTTCATATTCAAGCCAAATAATCACCTCAGGAGAAGATGAGCTGATTTACACTCACGTTTCAACAGTTTCATGTCATTTCGCACATAAAAGTCATTTGGAGCACGGCGATTATTTGCTGTGAGGCGGATCTGTTCTGTTCGCCAGCCGCTGTTGTGCCTCCTGGTTTTCATTCACTCATTCCCTGCAATAAAATATCAGTCAAATACTTTTCCACTCGGATGGACTAATTTCAGGTCCTTGAATGACTTTTCGTTGAGCTCCATTAACTTTTACTGCGGACAACCTCAAGGAGGTTCTTGCGTAGGGCTGCTGCAGTGTCAGAGAAATCCACAGATTGGAAGTGTGTTCGAGAGGCGCAGGCTTAGCCCAGACTCTGTCCACAGAAGTGTGTTCTTCATCTTAAAATTCATGGATGTTATTAATGACCGTGATGAAGCACGTTGAGAATTATTGATTAGCACTGATATGCACTGAATCACCAGCGTTAAGAGCAGAGAGCTGAACTTCTGAGATCATCCAGGTCAACCTTTTTGCTGATTCGCCTGCTACTAAAGTGAAATAAAAAACTCTCCTTGTTTGCATTTTTAATGTTTTTTTTTTTAATTAAACCCTTAAGGGGGTGCTTTTAATAAGTTTATGCAATGGAAGAATAGAACTGGTGAAATGAAGTTTGAAACAGTAGATAAAATTCACTTTGTATTCCTGTGTTTGAATTTACATTTCCCCAACAGGAGCAACATTTGGTGCAAAATGAAAATTCAATATTGAATATTACCACACTGCTGTTAACATTTCATGTGAACATCCTACATTTGAATGTGTTATAATTGTACATAATTTAATGTCATTTTAATTGATCATAGTAATTAAATCACAAATTGATGCGGATTCATTTATTAAAATAAGTAATTGCACATATCGATATTTTGTTGAGAAGGGCACTTAAGATAATTCAAAGACGTTATTGTGACAGACACAGAAAGCATTGAAAAGGCATTACTTTTTTCCCCATGTACATCACTGGCCTGTAGTCCACAACATCCATTTTGCAACCAAGTTAGTCAGTCTGAGACACACTTACTGTAAGACTGTTTGTATACGCAGTGGAACTTTCCATCTGTGCTGCTTCTCAATTGTTGATCTATGTACAGTTGAGTCAGACTGACATTGTGTCGTGTCTCGCTGTTTTTCAGTCTCTCTATGAGTGGCCTGTTTTTAAAACTCTGAGAGGTTCTGCTCACTTCTCTGCTGCCTGTTCTCTGTGAATTTATTTGTGAGGCACAGAGGCTGTAGTAGAAGGTGAGATGAACTCACAAAAGCATGCCTTTAAATTTGTATTCAAAACAAGAAGTTGGTATTATGAAATGGGTCCGAGGGCATGATTGAACTTTGTTGTTTTTGCAAGCAGTTAATTGTTTTATAATTAGCAAATGTTTCAATTGAAATAAATTCAAACATCAGGATGCAATTGTCTAAAACGATCAAGCAGACAGGTGAGCAAAAATGATAACTGAAATCTAATGAGAAATTAATATAAGGGGTTGAAGAATAAATGCTAAAATATTCACATTCAACATTCATTTGTATAGTGCATTTTAATCTTTAGTCTAATGCATCATCCATTCACACCTACCATCTCTGTATCCCTGTCACACAGATGGCCAATTCAAAAGCCAGTGCAAGATTTATGCCTTCATATTCAATAATGATTTCTTAGGTAATTAATTTTTTATAAATAGCAAAGTACATGAGGATGCATTCATGTCAGGTTGGCCTCAGCAGTCTACTAGTGCTAAACCATAACTAGTCTTCTGTAAGTAGCTGTGCACTGGTCCAGTGCAGGCAAGCTGTAGCTCATCTGATCATGACATGCTACTGGTCAGTGTGATATCGGGGGAGGCTATTTTATTGTCATGGTGACAAACCACACACTTAGCACCAGAACTTAGAGAGGTTGGTGTGACAAGGGTGGCAAATTGCCTTTCAACAACCCTGGCATGTCACCAGGGGTTGTTTGGTAGGACTGAAATGTTAGGATAGAAATGTTTCCGGCTGTGTCCCAATTCAAAAGATTTTTCACTCAGGTCATTGGTCGATTGATTAGATAATGTTAATTAACATCAGACTATCAGAGCTCAGAGCTGTGCGGGATGTGACTTGATAAAGCCATGCTAGCTGCTTTAATTAGAGTCATCTACCATAGAATCGATATGAGCGACCCGGCAGCACTAATGTTCTGCTGTATTGATTTTAAATAACCATAAAATGAGACCTGATCACTACAGATTAATAAATAATGTTGGGATGTTCTAAATGTAATCAGGTGAATTTTGTGCTTGTCATGTATACATTCACAGATGCCCTTGTGGGTCCGATTAATACAAGAGAAATGAAAGGAGTCGAAAGAAATGAAGCCTTTCGTGATTTCTTTCTTTCTTTTGGTTTTCTTTGTTTTCATGCCGTTATTGGCAGAATTTTAAAAGTTGTCTTACAAACTGAAGAACAATAAAAATGGCATAAGAAAATGAGTTTCATAATTCTGTTTGTTTGTGTCTTAAATGTGTCAATTTGTGGCAATATAATCTTACTGTATCACGCCTGGTCAAGCACAGTATTAATACTGCATAAAAGTACTTTTTTTACATAAAAGTAAAAAAATAAAAGAAAGTACGCTGACCAAAATAAACTTACAGCCAAGCAGAAGTCTTAAACACATCATATAGATATGGTAAACTAATAGAGCTCTATTGATGTTTATTTTTCTGATATTATTTAGCCACGTATGAGTGAGACTAACTGATCTTCACTTAGCTTCTATAGAACAGCACACTGTTCATTTTCTTACTGTAAAGCTTTAAACTTCAATCAATCTTTTCTTTAGCATCAAATAATTCAGTGCCTCAGATTCTCTCCTTGGAATCCATTTCAGGTTTAGAGCTTCAGTTAACAGAATATTAACTTAAACGTAGATCTTTTTTTAGACTTTACCAACAGGTTATCTTTTTAATTGCTTTCTGTTTTTCCTGTATAATTACCTGAATATTATGTGATTGTGGAGATTAGGTCAAGCCATACAAAATGGGTGAACCCGCTAACAGGGAATGTTCTCAGAACATTGGCTAATGTTCTCTCAACAATATCAAGAACGCTCTTGCATTAATGTTAGTAGAGCTTTTTTAATGATATACATCATATCAAAAATGTTATTTTCAAGTTGTTTGTGGAACGTTTTAAGTTAAAGAATTTAAAAAATTGCAAATAGCGTGAAGGCTAAAAGCTGGATGTTTTGAATGTTTGTAAAACATTTGAAATAACAACAATAGCAAAGTAAAGGGAAACGTTCTTACAACCTAAGATTGCTAGCTGGGAAATTGACTGAAAATGTAAACAATGTTGTACCGTGTATGGCTACATCCATTAATGACGCAAACAAGTGATTTACAGCCATCAGTTCATCTGTCCTCATACTGAAGTGTAGAAGAAAGTGAGCTGAATATCTGATTTAAACCTGTTCCTGCCAGGCGCCTGCACTGGTTGTAAATCTGGGGATTAAATTACAAAGCACACTGGGCACTAATTGAAGTTTTACATGTACACGGTATCAATATTGATTTAAGGTCTCAGATGTATTAATAGAAGGAAATCAACTCTAAAACAAAAGATTGTCGCCAGGTCCAGAAACCTGATCTCGCGACCGATGCGAAGGAACGTAAAAGGCAGTATCCCGACAAGCAGGAATGTTACCAGAGCAGACCAAAAAAATCAATTTAGTGGAGACAATGCTAGACCCAGGTCCTTTATTTACATCTCAATTACTTTTCCGTTTTGCCACCGGGGGCTCGGGATGGGGTGGGACAGAGGTGAAACTTGTACTGCTCACTTGGGGAACAAGAATGGCATTTTCTAGTCTTACTTTTGTAAAAGATGAATTTGTTGGCTTTAATTTGTCAGGGAAAATGAAAGAGTGAGCTTTCTGCTTTAATCGTTGCATTCCCAGAGGAAAGACTGGGGGTTCACATTTTCAAAGGCAGATTCAAAGACAGATCCAAACGGGTGGCGTGTGCTACAGGATGGAGTTGGCACACCACACTGTTCGGGCAGAAACCATGAAATCCGGTTAGTATTGTTATTTATTGTCTACATCACACTCTACTTCATTTCCAATTGGTATTTGAAAGTTAGCAGTGCTTGTAAAATTTCTCATGCATTTAACATGCTGTTCCAACCTGGACTCATCCATCTAGGGTATTTTCACAGATGACCTGAAACGTTAGGCTGTATGTGAAATCAATAGTTTAATTTTAGATTTCAGATATGGGCTTAATGTAAACAGGCTGCTTTTAAAGAGCGAATATCATGCTCAAACATCAGTCTAACAGAGATTTAATATTGATCATTAGAGACAGCTTTATATGTGCATTTAATTGTGCGCGCATATCATAAATCCAACAAGCAATGCATTTTAATTCATTATTTTTGCTCATCGAGCCAAAGGCGTTTTAAATAGGTGGTGTTAGGCCTCATTAACATATCAGGCCAGTTCAGATCTAAATCAGGCACTTCACCTTTTTCAGAAGGACAGAAGCAGTGGACATGCAGTGCATTGTAGTGCAGCCATAGATGCATCAATGTATCATATTGCAGACGAACTGATGAATGCATTGTTGTGTATAGTCTTTCCACTCTGGCACTCATATTTCATGTATATGCATGTGTGTGTCTGTCCTGCAATACGAAAACACATCAGTTTTAATAGTTTGTATCAAACATCCATGCATTTATGGCTGCACAGTAAAGATCATTTTATCCTCACGTTACAATTTTTGCCTAGAGAAAACAGTTTAAATCGAAAACTGGCTTTAAAGTGCATGGGTACAGCTTAAAAATAACACACAATCACACAAAAGAATAACATCATACTGTTTATTGACGTTTTTTACATTTAAATGAGAATCAGGGCCTGTTATGTGTCGCGTTTCGTCTCCTGCAAATAAGAGATCAAAATTGTTTTGATATTCGGCACAAAAAAACTCCTGTTTACTAATGTTACCAAACAAATCAGCTCTAAAACCAGCTGTTACCTGATGTAGATGCAGTCCTCTATCGTGCTTCAGCAGCAAACTTTGATGCACATGAAAAATGCGCCTCTTAACAAGCATAGCATCGCTCGCATACAGGCGGCGAGAAAACATCAAGGAGACTTCTATGAAAGCCAATGATTCTCGACTTGTGGCGAAACTGGTTCCAAACAGCATGAAACTAAGCTTACAGGCAAACAAGATGAGACACGGTTAGAATCCATCACAGGGACACGCAAATAGAGTTCGGCTCTCACGCCCGCATACATATGTACGCTTACACGTTTTCTCGTACACACACACACACTCATGCGTGCTCACACAAACACCCACTTTAAATGAGCTCGCCTCGGGGTCCCTACGTGACACCCTGAACTTTTATTTGCATCCTTTGCTGGCTTTAAAACGTATAACATTTAGGTCAGAGCAAACAAAGTAAATCTATCTTAGCTGTGCCGGCGTTGATGGATGACCTGAATTGGTGAAGTGTACCGGCCCTTTGACAGTAGACCGTTATTAAACAGATTGTGGGAGCTTTTCCTTTGTGTGCCATCATGGAGTGACACCTCTGTGTACCATCCATGCCGTTGATAATAAATACTCATAAGCCTAATGATGCCTGATTACTGCAGCAATCTTTGCCTCATTAAGCTGATTAGCTGCAATGCTGTAACACGAGTGTGTCTGTTTTATAATATTCAGGAAGGTAGATACCTTGCAGACAGGGAAAATAATAAATTAGCGAACGCACCTTTAACCTTATAAAGCAATCTGCTGTCTCTCTTCACATGCAAATTGTAAAAAAAAAACATGTCATGTTTGCCTAACGATCGCCTGTAAAACTCTCTCCCTCGGTGGACATTTAAATGCTTGTGTTAAATGTTCCAGCTCTCCTTTGATATCAAGGACGTTCAATCACACAACTGCTGCTTTCCTGTCTGTTGATCCGGTAACATTTTTTTTTTATTTATGACCCCCGTGCTAGAAAAATGTCCTTCAATGTCAAATGGGCCTTGCGAGTCTTCATACAAATCAAAGGAGCAGGCGAAGTCACTGACCCCAATAATTTAGCACTGCTTTGGACATTCAAGACACGGGGAAATGCACCGACCGCCTGGCCAAACACAGCCCAGTCTCCCTTGCTTTATTACAGGTTTCTGACCCACATTGGAGCCTGCTGCTAAGGGGGCGGGGCATTAGGGGTGGGGCATAAAACTGGCAGGGGTTATACCAATGATACCACCATCTGTATTTGAAACAAAACATGCTTCACATTGAGTGAGTGTTTGTACAAGAAAAGTCGTTTCTCTTGGCAATAACACAGAATAGGTAAATAATAAATTTAGGTTTGTCAATTCTTATTTTTTATGGAATACTGCAGTGTTTATTGTGAACGATTTATCTATGTCCATCATTTTCTTACAATTTTCTTTTAAATTCAAGTACTCTTGTGATCTTTAAGCAAAATTAGAAAATGTACTTTTACTCTAGAACTGCAGACCTTCTCTGATGACGTAAGTCTGATGGCTTGGGAGGAGCCAGAGCCATAGCAACTCCACTTCAACGGTTGTCTGGTGCAGGTTTTTTTCCACACCCTCCTAAAGTTTCACTTTAAATTACTCCAGAACAATGAAGTGGGTTGCACTTTCCGGTAAAAATGTGTGATTCCTCAAACAAACAACAGTACAAGCAAGTGTACTGGGGTATCAAAATGGCTATCATTTTGCAAAATGACTTGGTACCATTATTTCTGCTTAACTGCCAGAAATCTGCCTGAGGATTTCCTCTGTGCACTCCCCAATACAAAATACATATTTAAAAACCCTTGAGTTTTTTTTCAAAGTGCAATTTTAATTCCAAACGCATTTTGTTTAAGTTATAAATTACTCTGTTTTTTTATCGCTCTCTCCTATAATTATTCCCAATTTCTCTGTTTATATTTGGTTCTTATTGTGGCATGATATTCAGTGAGTCTGTTGTTGTTTGTGGCCTCCTCTTCTTTTTAGGACACTGTGCGTTGTATTCATTAGAGTTTGGGGATCTGCGCTGGACATGCATAATAGAAAAAAGCCACGAGCGCCTGAGCCGGCATTGATCCAGAGCCCCTTGACTGTGTTTCCCAATAGAGGCAGCACAACTTATTAGAGGAACATGCTGTCTGCCTGCCTGCTCCAGCTGCAGAAAGACATTATAGACACAAAGCTGGCCAGCTGTTTCTCACAAGCTCTATCAGTGACTAATTGAGACCAGTAAACACAGAAAGAGCTAGACCCCAGTAACACTTCATTTACTGTGTCCAAAATACATGACCAATGCAGAAGGTTAATTGCTGGGTTGGTTTCTGAGAGAGTGAGGCCCTGATTACACATAAATACATATTCAGCACCTCAAAGAGGAATAATTACTGAGACCCCTGGAGAGGCCCCGGGGCCCAGATCAGTGGAATTATTTGATTCGTGTAAGCTTAGACGCTTGAAGAGATATATCTATAGATGAAAGTAGCGCCTACCATTCGAATATCATTAGAGCCCAATGTTTTTACACGTCCAGTAATTTTACAAGTTCAAGTAAAGGCAAAGTTTTGTATTAACTTCCAGAGCGTTTATATGACCAGCAATTAGTGGGAAATAGCGGCATGACACAGCTTGAAATAAAAACGATATTTATTTTTAAGTGTGTAGGCACAGTTTAGTGTTAGTTTTAAGTTTTTATTTTCATTGAATAGGCCATTGATCCATTGGCAACTCTTCGCATCCCTGGAGTTTAGCAAGCCAGATCAATGGCTTGACTCAGAGGTTAATACATTGAGCTTCATTGTTGCCACGCAATAATGCACCCTGCATGCTAAGAGATGCCTCTAGGGTTTCACATGTCTGAAAATATGTTCTTAAAGGTGAAGTGTGCTGTTTTATTGATGTTATAATACTTCCTCCCATGCCAGCTAAACATTTAAGTTTAGTAAGCTGTGTAAACACTGCGGCTCTGTGCAGCTTTGCAAATATCCCAGCCAGCCCGAAATATCTGTTGGTTTGACCAATGACAGACAAGGGGTGCTTCTCAATTCTTATTTGTGCATCCTCATTTCCTTTATCTCGCTTTCCTTCCTCACGTCTGAGGTCCACCCGCTTAGGATGCGAGGAACGATGCAAGGATGGTAGGCAGGGACATGAAACACTTCTGCACACACCAAAGTTTCTTCGCTCATGCCTCTTCAGGAAGTTTCCTTGTTCCTTGCCTCCTCGCGGTGCAATAATAGAATTGTGAGAAATGTTTTCAAGATGGCTGACTTCGGGCTGGAGGACAGAGGATCAAGGAAACAAGGAAGCATCAGTTTGATTATTGAGGATCACCCCAGGTGGAGTGCTGAGTGAAGTTAAAAGGGTTATTAATTAATTTTGCTATTCCATTAAGTATAACTAGAAGCATAAAAATGGAAAATAGGAAGTCAACATGTTTTGCACCTCAATGCTAAGATGCATTGTTTACCACACTAACCGGTCATATTTAGTCTTTTTTTTGTTTGTTTTTTTACAGAAGCCGAGCCACTTCAACCTCAAAGTCTGAGCTGATTCATTCACGTCAGGCCAGTGTTTGAGACCAGACAATGCTCCTCATATACCATGCTGTGTTAACAGGGTTGCCATAGTGATGTTTTGACTCTCACAGCTGCAGTTACTCCCTGCACAGACTGACACCTCAGTGCATATCACAGACCCTCAGATAATCGCCTGTGTCTCGTCCCTGCTCCTTTACCCAAACACCTGTGCTTCCAGCGCAGCCCAGATAAACCCCAGTCTCTCTGTATATGACACTGTCACTGACAGTCAAACTAATCTCCTTTCCAAGTTAAAAGAGAATTTAACTTTGTACCTGCTAGAGCGCTGGAGCAATTTAACGCTCCGTCCGATAACTAATGGGAGAAACTCTTTAAACTTCGCAGCTTAGAATAAGCTTGTCAGCTTATCATATTATGCTTGTGAGCTTATAATATTAGCATTAAAATATTCTAAGGATTTTGAAAATAATTTTAAAGGAGAGAACAACCGTTTGACTTTACATGTTCGCGAAAGAGTGGTTAAGAAGGAAAAGGGTGATTTGACAACAATCAGTTTGGCATTACACTAAAATGTGTTTAATGTCTTATGGTTATGATTTGAATTGATGTAAATATGCAGTATCATGGAAGTGCGCTCACTGTTTGCACCCAAATCTCTGCAAACTATGCGCACTAAATTAATATTTTAAAAGAAATGCTGGCTAATGTAAATGGGATGTTGTGGGTTTCACCCTTGGTGGAGAACTGACTTAACAGCTCCTACAGATGCTATTTAACATGTACTACAGTTACTGCAGTTACAGTAAAACATTTACTACAGTTACAGTAACACATAGTACAGTTACTACAGTAACAGTAACACATTACAGTTACAGTAAATCCTTGATTACCTACAGTAATTTATGGAGCTTGTGCAGGTCAAGTAACTCTGCTGACATAGTAAAACAATTCTAAACCATGCAGTGTACTTTCTAACGATTTTTAGTTATTTTATAGCTTGTTTAATCCAAAATTTGTGCATTGCTGAACCTAGTCCCTAGCAATTTTACAACAGACAAACTCATATTACCTAAAAATTAATGCTGCAAAAGAATGTAAGTCGACTTGTTACAGAATTAAATAAAAACGCATATGAATAAAAAGCAGAAAAGCAGTTTGGCTCCGTGATATGTCAGCTGTAGGCGTAGAGTGGAATACAAATGTCTAGTGACCACTAGTGAAGTGCTTCTACTTAACACAGAAAGTTAATTAGTTTTTCATTACAAATGTTTTGCTTTAATGACAGCATGTGCTCCAGCTGGCATGGTCTTAATGGAATAACAGACTAGCATTACCCATCTAAAACCAGTTAAGACCTTTTTCTCATTTGAATTGGTCCAAATAGGTCAGAGCTGTTTTGTATTTTTTTTTTTGCCTTTTGTAGGAGAGTAAACACCAAACTTTTGTTATTGCCTAGGAAATAGGTCATTACTCTGCTGTCTATGAAATTATTTATACAGTGGAGTATCATAAACTGTAGTAGTATAGCTGCATGTAAAACAGTTAAGAGCGATTTGGAACAAAAGGCCTCTTTCATCATTATATTAGCAACATGGCTTTTTTGAAACAGAATGATGTTAAACATGCCTTTCTCACACAGACCTTGAGATCAGACAGTAATTAATGATTCTTATGGCAAGATCCAGCATTAAGCGAAGTGAACAATTTCAGGACTGACAGAGATTATGAAACAAAAATGATTACGGTCATTGTAATAGAACAATAATATCCTGCATACTAAAGTATTAATGTGCTAGATTAAAATAGGTCCATCCATTAGAGCACTGATTTTTCATTTAATCTTTATGGGAAGGAAATAAGATTCATAATCCTTTGATTTGCTAGGAAATGGGAAGCAGAGGAATATCTTTTAATAACCACAGTCCTCTTGACAGCCAAGCCATGCAGTATGCAGCTGAGAACAGAGAAGAATATAGAACAACTGTTGGTGCTAGAAAAATAGTTGCAGACTGGTTAGACAGCGGGATACAAAGGCACACATAAATACTACATGCTTCAGAAGAAACTTTTAGAAAGATGGTTTTGTTAAAATTATGATAAATGCTCAACAGCAACTTCTACAAAGTTGAGACTTGTTTAGTCTGACACCCAGCTAACGGGGAACAATCTTAGAACGCTGGCTTACATTCTCTAAGTGTTCTGTCAAGTTTCCAAAATGTTCTTGCAGTAATGTTAGTAGAACTTTTACCATTACATATCATATATATATATATTTATATTTGTTATTTAATTGGAAATGTTACAGATACATTCTTACAATCTAAAATTGCTAGCTGGGTATTTGTCCATTTGTTATTGCCAAAGGACACAATGATAACCTGACCTTTATGTGTACTTTTTTGTATTAAGTGTGTTCATTTAAGCATTTTTGTCAATTTTTACTTACTCCTGACTGAATAGGAATACACACAATTAACTACTTTAAGTAATAAGTTCCAGAAACAGGCACAGATAAATGGGACTAATATAAAACAACTTTTGTCCTTAGCTAACATAGCAGGCTAGCAAAAGAATCTTTAATCTACATTTTATTTAGCCCCTTTATCTTTTTTATTACAATGTGCACTGTTTACCAAGCTAGGGAATTACATTGAGTTACACAAATGAGGGTCTGTCAGATATTTTTCTCTCTCATAGCTAATTTGCATTAGTGCAGTAATGAAACGAGTTGTAAAATGTGACGGCCTGAATGTGAAGTGCTGTTGATGACATCATAAATATGCGTCCAGGCCCCTTTTGGAAAAGTCGTAATATACATAAAGTACGTGGCCAGAGTCAAGAATGGTAAAGAAGTTGAAAGGTAAAGTTCTCTAGGAACAAAAATAGAAATTATGGCGGATTTAATGTGTCTGTGTTTTATGTCCAGAATTCCGCATGTGCGCTGTGCCTGAGTCGTTGATTATCAGAAGTGATTTTCACATATTGCATAGCAGTCACTCACACTGAAGCTTCCCAAGATAGTTTCTGGTGTGCCCTGGCATTTCTAAATATTTGAAAGCCGAGGCAGATGTGAAATTGAGAATTGAATGTTTATTTAACGTCTCAGCACTCTATGTACTGGCAGAAATTTCACAGAGACTGAAAGATATCTCATTAAATCAGTGTATGCCAAGTCGGTCCTTCTGGGTGCGTGTGTGTGACTGTTGTCTGTGGGTGGGTGAGTGAATGTGCGATAGAGAGCGAGAATGCATTCTTATGTGCCTGTGGAATGCTGTGCCCACAGTAAACACCTATGTGATTATGCACACAACATGAATTAATGAAATGTCAACTGTGGGCATTAGAAATCTATTCACTTCATACCGTTGTGCTAATAAATTAATTTGAAAGTCCTTTTGCACCTATAAAGTATTAATTAGTGGCCTTGATACATCTGAAAGCAGTTTCCCCAGAAAAGCATGTTTTAAGTTCCAATTATTTGTGAAGTAAGCCTGATTTAATGAACGTTAATTGGATACCTTTCAACGTTCATTTTTTTAGCCAACATTTTTGGCAATTTTACTTCTTACATTAGTTAAAGGTCACATAGTTGTACATATTTTGTACTATTAAAACACCTGTCGCAATTGTGTGTTTAACATGCCTTTGACTGCTGGTTACAGGAGAATTAATCAGTCAAAATGTTCAACTGTACCGTGCCATGTTTTCCAGTACTTCACTTACCAGCTGAATTGAATTCCCTGGCCATTTGTGGTCATTTCTTTCAGTTTTTTTCTAAATCCAGCGGTTACTGCCCCTGTCGACTATAATTTTATCCCTTGATTCTTGAAACTATATTTAGGGTATGTCTTCTTTTAAATACCGTAGGTGGCCGTGTTATATTTTGGCATTCCTAAATTACTAGAATTTATAAATTACGGGTCCCATAAACTGCCAGAGCACCAGTAAATCTATAAACTGACTGACTTGTCAAACTCTGGAGTGTTGTGCAATGACCTCATGGGTGCTAATAACATACTGTACATGGCTCCCATTACACCACATTTCTTGCAGATATAATGAGTTTTACACAATATGGGCAGCATCAGCTCTATCTCTCCTGTCTCGGCTGTAATGTTGACCACACTCACACTATCCTGCAGTTTGTTTTAATAACCATTAGTTGACCAACTTCCTTGACAACCAATACGTGGGCAGCGTTAAGCATCCTGGATGACAAGCACGTCCAAATCCAGATAAAAAATGGATTTGTTGCCTTTACTATGAAGTGTTTCACCAGCTAGAAGTAGTTAGCCAGCATGTGTTTTTTAATTGCACGTTTGCCTCTGTTATTGACAGTGGTACTGACAGTAATCTGTTAATAAATTACATTAGCCCACACACAATGTCTGCGTGCACTTGCCCGTGACCTTCTTAAACCTTCTCTGTCCTTCCTCGCCTCCTCCATTCATATTCACTGCTGAGGACTTCATGACCCACTTGGAGAAAACTCATTCTCCAGCACTCCTGACATTCCCCAGCACATGATCACATCGTCCTCTCTGCTACTAACCTCATTTGAGATCGTCTCGGTTGAGAACATATTCCAGCTTCTATCCAAACAATGTGCAACCACCCTTTCCTGCTTTATATCTAACCTGGATAATAAGTCCTACCAAGTCATCTGGAAAGGCTCAGACTCTTTCCTGAAGAGCCGCAGAGATCAGTACTCAGACTGCTTCTCCACTGGCACCAGATTGCTCAGAACTATCATCCAATCGCACAGCTTCTTTTAGCACTTCTTTGCTGATGGTACTCGAGACTACAGCTTATTCCCCCTCCTGCTTCTACATTGAAAATATCAGAGCCAATCTCTGCATGACTCTTGGTCATATTGAACTGGATGGCTACTCATCACTGTAGACTCATTCTTGACAATCTTGACAGAGCTCTGAATCCTTCTTGGCAAGATCTCGCTTGCCAAATATCTCAGTTGAAGGTCATGCCTCCCTACCTGGAGATAGACTGGTGGTAATGTCACGTAAATAGTAATTCACCTCATATAAAGTTTTTGCAGAGCAATTGCTTTTTCATGTCAAAATTGAAATGTCAACACTTTATTAATAACATTATGATTAGAAATTGAATGTACAAAATAAGCTATTTTAATAGCACATTGAATAGCTGTTTTTCTACTTAAAAATCGTTTCTCTTTGGAGAACTAATTTTTTTTTTGGCAGGTTGAAGTGCTGACTTCATCTCTTTTTGGCTTATTTTAATCAATAACTTCATCTTTACATCTGGCACTGTCAGTTTTATGGGGTTTTGGGGGTCAGTAGATAGCTTGATTAGACATTGAAAACCAGTCATGACTTGGTAACAGTCCCAGGTTCTAACACTGTGTCTAATGTAACATACACACACACACACACACACACACACACACACATATATATATATATACAATAAAATGTACACACAAACACAACACACATACATACATTATACATATGTATACATATACATACACACATACTTTAAGCTGCAACTGTACACCAGTTAATGTACAGTATATGATGATTTGTTTGCTTTCTGTCCTGGTAAATGTCTTAGCATAATGAACTTCAATGTGAGACAGCAGTATAAAGGTAAAGGTATTGGCTAAGAACATTACAGTAATATGTAAGTATACAGTATAGGAGATGGTGTTGATTATAGTCTGTATTGTTTATTGTTGTGCATATTTTCTAAAAGAAATTGCAAGTAGCTTCGAGCATGGAATTACACATTTGTCAACAATTCAGAAAGTGCAGAATTACCCATTTAAACATTTTAAGCATTCTGTCTTATTAATTTAATGTCTTATTAAGTTAATTTATTTGTGCATATTTGCTATTCTCTATTAAAAATCACTAATTAAACAATTATATTTTCCTATGTGTTTTGGTGCCCTAATTGCACAAAGATGCCCTGAGGGGACGGAATAATAAATTGGTGGGTGCGGGGATCAAGGGGCAATAAATTGATAAAGTTATTGATATGTTTTGAACTAAATATCTGGAATTAAAATGTTCCAGAAAAAAGTTTCTACTTTTTCGTTTTGTTCAGAAAAAAAAGCGAGATATATTGAGTTAACAAGATATAAAGACAATAGACCGTCTCTTGTTGTTCTTATCATGATGCTTGAGTCAGATGTGTATTAAAATTGAATTGACAGACAAGTAGCGCAAAAACCAGTGACATTTTAGGAACCTTTGATTTTGTGACAACGGCATTTGCCGGGAGTTTGACTGCTCCTCAGGGGAGATCTTCTGCCAATGCTTTGCATTATGTTCCCGAAGTATTTCTCACTGAGCAAAGGATATGTTTATGCTGTGACAGTATATGCTGCTAGGAGTGTCCCGAAATGTTCTGTATGACCTTTATGGATTTTTTATTCTTTATTTTTACAGAAAATCTTAACAGTCAATCTGACAGTCACAGCACATTGTTAAATTAAACAAAAAACTGACAGGTATGTTTTGTCTAGAGAGGAAGGGATTAACTTGCATTGACTGTTCTGTGTCACAATCATATCCATTTCTTAAAAACAATGTGTATAATTTCTGTAGCACTAACAGCACTGGAAAGAATGGCAGAAGTAATGATGGCTTCCGATATACCCCTTTTCTACCATTGACTGGACAAATCAAAAGTCCCACCCCAAACTCATGCCATTGGTTGAACCGGCGCTGTAATGTCAAACAGATTCAAACAAACAAACAGATTGCTGTGCTATTTGGCACTGACATCGTCGGACTTGCAGGAAAACAGCACGCAACATATATTCTGTAAGACATTATTATATGAAAGACCTTGACATTGAGACTAATTGCTAAATAATTAATGAACTATGGATAATACTCATAGATTTGACATAATAATCTTGTCAAATGAAGTGTCTGTACTACTGACAGAGAAATGTCATGCTCTTTATCTGGTCTGCACATTTCCAGTGTGGCATAACAGTCCCTCATCTGCTCTCCAGCCCAGGTTTAGTCTCTCATTGGGGGCAAATTGCGGCTCAAGGCACCGCTAGCTAGTTACTGTTACTCCTAGGATATCAAAATGTCTGTTAAGTCAGGTGCGAGGCTCAGAGGTGATTAACCACTCATGTGGCAGGTCTGGCTCTTGGAAGCTGGGCAGAACTAACAATATCACTGATCTCTGTGGGCCAATTAGCCCTTTAAGTTCTCATATGAAATACCTTCAAGAAAATATGGAAAATACAAGGTGCCCTGGTGTAAGAGGCCTGGAAGAATATCCAGTTCACGGGACAGTTCATTGTCAAGAAACTTTGTGAAAACTTCAGCGTAGAACCTTATGGGGACAGAAGCAAGGTGTTCATATGTCCCCGGTATTCTTAAATTAATCACCTTGATTTATAAAACATGACACAGTTTATATTCATCCAAGTAATTATTGAGTTCTAAACTTCAATTGACTTTGCTTGTCATACTCTATTGTTGTCTTGATCTTTAAGTAGGTGTGGAAGCTACTGAAACTTATGTGTTAATGAGAGTTTGTAGTCTTTATTCCCAGAGTCTCTCTGTGAAGACAGGACACCTGTTCACTTCCTCCCCTGTGACAGGTTCTCATCAAGTAATAAGTTGGTGGGAAAGTTTATCCAGCTCTTTTCGGCCTTGGATTGCGTGTGTTTGTTCTTTGTGGAATGTGAGTGGGCAACCCTGGCGAATTAGCTAAATCACAGGAGAGAAACAAGCGGAGCGTGTAAATTTACTGGCAGGAGTCATGAAAAAGGACAAAGAAAAGGTTCTTTTCTTCCAGTACAATTGTGCTGGAATGTTTTTGTGAAATGGAGAATCGCACTGTATTGTGGGATGAATGTAGGAGTTGGCCTTGGTTTGTTTGTATTCTCAAACACACTTATATGGTTCACTCACTTTCTTTCAACTGTATCTGACTTTTAAGCCCCTAAAGAATTCGCTTGTGATGAATTTGCCATTAGAAACAACTGAATTCATCTAACAAGAATAATTGAATGGTGAAACCTAACATGGTGTTTATAGAATAAAGGGGGTAATCGACATATTTTGGGGAGCTTCAGGAGAGAAGGGCTTGCTTTACTATTTGAGACGAGCAACATGTTACATCATGCCTTCTGTTTGCAAACAGATCTCAGATGAATACAGTTTACAGCATACTCTGCTGCTAATAACAAGTAGTCAAACCATAGCCCACGATTACTGACATACAAATTGATGGTGTGTATTAAAAGATATAGAGGAGCCGTGGGCTGAAAGGTACCCATGACCATAAATCTATATACTGCCTCTATCAAAGTGTTTTGGTAGAATGGAGAATTGATTCTGTTTCTCGAGGATCCCAAATCTTGTCCCAATTTCAAAAACAAACAAAAATGTTTTCAGATTTTAGGGCACGAGACTTCAACTTAAAGACCCTGTGAAATCGCTTGAAGTGCACAATTTTCTTTCCTGCATTGATTTACTGTGCGTTCCAGGAAGCATAAATGATGCCTTCACAGGGAGAACAATCAGGGCAACTGCGCTGTAAGTTTGTTTCAAACAGAAGTTCCCAAAACACTCACTTCAAAAGTAAGTTCTGAATGATCGTTATTTTTGAGGCCTGAAAGCTAACATAAATGAACTAAAAGCCACACAACTCTCTTTTTTTTACATGATTTTTGGTCTTTTATTAAAACTGCAATTCGTAATTTTTGTTAAAAATTAACAAGTACATGACAGATCAGCGTTCAACACAATCTCCTTACCATACCATAACTTGGTAAGTTTATAATAAAAAATAATACCAACGGTAAGTTTATAATAATGATTTATAATGTCATATATGTCAGAATAGAATATAGAAAGAAAAAATGTTGGTTACTACAACACGTGTTTAGAAACTATAGATGGTGCCGCGTTCGTAGCTTGTTCTTACAGCAGTTGTTTAGAATTTAAACTTGTCATCCATGTTAAGAAAATAACTCTGCAAGTACCCTGCAATTTCATGATTCAAACAGAGATGCCTTCGATTGCCTCCGGTAGAGAGGCAAAAGCAACAGACTGTAGCTTTAAACATTATTATTTTAAATAGTGTTTAATTAACTTAATTTGTTTTATTAACCTTGTTGTTTTGTCATAATAGGTGACCGAAATATGTTTTGCTGTTCATCTGGTTTTTGACTACTATTAAAAATGCCTTATATGGAGAATGACAACTTTGACAGATGTGTGTTGCCTAGCAATACAACCTTTTGTTGAATTAATTTGAAATATTTTTTAGAAAATTACTAAACTTAGGATATGCCAATTAGCTGCAATTCATTCATTTTGTTAGGGAAATTTGGCAATTGTCTTGTCAGTCTCCTACAACCTGTAAATGTGGGCCAGAATATGTATGGTTGCATCTGTGCTGCTCCTCAGAGGGACAAACACGGCATGGCCAAGCTTTGATCAAGTGTGCAGCTATCAGGCTTGTGTCTTTAAGACTCCCATCCTTAAAAGGGATATTCGGCTCCCATACGGAGTGCATTAGCAATTTAGATCCGACAGGGAAAGTATCACTCTGGATTTTGCATCTCAAAGGCATGACTCTGATTTTTAAAACACGCACGAGATGAAATCATTTCAATGAGCAATTTTTATTTCTTTTTGAAGGGAAACGGTAAAATGCAGTTTCATAATATGTATAATAAGACTTAAGAATAAAGAACTTTGAAGAGGAAAACAGACTGCTTGCATACAGTGTTTACCTGTAATTTATTTTTAATTTATGCAACTGAATTAATTTAAAGCTTAAATGTGTACAGGGATATTATTATTATTACTATATATATTATTTAAGATTTATATATTAATATTATACATTTCACTGGTCGTTGTATCCTTCATATAACTACGTATGCGACGAACACAAATCTTGAATCTTAAATATTTGCACAACTGTCTGTCTGGCTGACTGACTAATATATGCATATATCTGTTTGCAAACAGGTTCTTTTTGATCAACCCGGCTTTATTTTATTTGCTGCTTTCAGATGGTCAGTTTGCATCAAGCCACATGCTAAGGTAAATTACAGAACATCATTTGCCATGCAGAATACATAATGTGACCAAATCTGTCTTTGCGGCTGGCGTTCAGTGTGGCCGATCCTCCGTCCAAACCTCATTCATTAATCTAGCATCAATTGGCCACAGGCCTATCACAGATTCCTCCATTACAGGGAAATGCCTCTCATCAAATCTGCAAGCAGAAGTTATATTGATCCTTCTAAATGTTAATGTCCTCTGAGCATGCACATCAACTATGTCACAATAAAACATGTAATATTGTAATGATATTTACCAACAGCTGCTCAGCCGGTCTTGCAATGGGCACAAGTCGCCACCCTTTATGTTTCCTGGCACTGGATCTATTGATTCTCCAGAAAGAAGCAAAAATCAACACAGAATGTCAAGAGACATGTTCCCTAATGGTGTTTTTGATCTAAAAGGGCAATAACAATGCCAACATTGCCCCCTTCAGTGCATGATATATCTTCTCTTCATATAAAAGCACTAACAAGCAGAATGGAATCTCCACTGGCTGAAATAGAAAGACATTGGCTTTTGCAGTATGTTTTAATACTCCAATACTTTCCCAAAACTGGCCTTCAGAGCTGCAGCACAACCTTTTCCAAGAAGAAAAGGAATAATAAGGTTATATATTAAAACTTGTGTCATTAATTCATCGTTTTACTCTACAAATTGTTTTTAAAGATCTTACAGATATGTTGAGCAGTTTCATGGATGTCTGTATGTCTTTCATCAGCTTATATATTTATGATAACATGTTTTCTTTTTTCTCTTTGCAGCAGAGATCAGATACCAGCACTTCAAACTTGTTACAACATCTTTTTTGTTTATTTTGTTGGTGAAATTTTAATGCTAATAGCTGATATTAAAGCCACAGTCTGTAACTTTTGCCTCTCTACCACCATCTCTGTTTGAAACATGAAATTCAGGTTAATTTACATGCTTTTTAAATTATGTATTTTAAAGTCAAATGAAGCCAAACTGACATTTTTTGGGAAATTTGAGCCGACCACTCAAATTTACATCATTACAGTGTTACCTTTGGGGAAGTCAAGTTAAGGAAACTGTTGAACACTGATGTGTCATGTACCTGCACAATAATATATTTTTGTCATTTTTAACCCAAAAAAGTTACAAGCTGTAGCTTTAATGTCTGTTTAATGGCTTGCTAAAAGAGCCATTCTGAGAAAGGCTGGGTGAAAGTGTGACCGTCAATAAACGGTTTCCCTTTGTCATCCAACACATGACAAACCAATGTTTTTAACTCTGAGAACAAGGCTACTCTGTCCAAGAGGCAGGGGGTGTTTGTAAGCGCTGCGGTGCTATGTCGAGATTGTCTCCCATAATTGCTTCGTTAAAAGCATTTGCTTTGTGTATACTAGAGTAATTAAGCAGTTGGAATTTTACATTACACAAGTGAAAATTAACAAAGAGCACATCTGGGTGTCCCTTAGGTTTAGTCATTAAAAAGCCCATTATTTTTTAAATTACTTTTTCAATCTTTCAGCCCCTTTAATCCGGGACTATTTCCCAATAGGCAGCTCCCGTTCCTTGCTTTTGAACGACTCCTGTTGGAAAGTTGAACATTTAGAGATCTGATAGGCCAAACCAGCTGTGTTTCTCCTAGCCAAACCCCATTTCTAAGACAAACAAGGCTTTCATAGTCTGGGAGCTGACTGTCAACAGTGAAAAAAGCTGTGCTGTGCACCATGAATGAGTCATCGACTGCTACACGGTACTCTTACCACCTCACAGCGCTGGTTTGAGTATTACCGTTCAGTGTGCCTCTTAAATGAACCCAGTCTATTTTGCATGCATTAGGCAGCGATCAGCCATCACAGAGCAGCTCGCTCTCATTTGAAAAATGTTGTTAGCCCTTCCAGTTATCAAATACGTGTTTTAGCAGAGTCGAGAAATTTTTAACCACCCATGAATCAGCGTCTGATCTCATCTTACAAAATGTTTATTTCAGGGTGGACTGGCACAGAGCAGGCGGCTGTAGTGGGTCTAGATGATTTGGAACATCCTCTTCAAGATCAAAAACTTGGTGATGCAACAAGTAAGATGAAGTATCAAGGTCCGGAGGAGGCTGGAGGCACCCATCCTTCAGCGCTGGCACTGTGGAGGATGTTTTGTGATCCACAGCTTATTATCAGGGGAAAGTAGCTCTATCTGTTATTGCAGTTGCATTGTCCACACAAAAGTTCCTGAAGTTTGTGCCGCAGTAGCTGATTGGCTGCTTCATGTCATCCAGAGCAGTGTCTTGTGTTCACAACTCAACATCTCAGTGGTAACAATCTACTAGATTTCATGAGTTGAATATGGCTGTTTCTTCAGCTGCTGAAAGTTGTGCTACTTTTGAAATGCCTTTTATGCACAGTTTAGTATATTAGCTGTTACAGACAGACTTTCAATCCTAAACTATTATACAAATATGAAGGTTTAAAACCTGCTAATGTAAATCAAGAAATGTTTTCAGTATTTGTTTTATATATATGTATGACGGTCCCCAAGTTGTTGCCTTATGCCAACAACAAGCAACAAGAAACTTTTCTGGTCCTAATAATGTGTTTTGTCCAAAAGTTAATGTGCTTGTTTGCTTGTTTACCAAGAATGCAACAATGCCAGTGAAAAGCATACTGTAATCAAAAATCAATTCAAAAATCAATTCACAAATGTCATTCCCACCACACAATTCTATCAGACATACATAATGTGATATGTGGTAGAAATGACACTGTGGGGAAACTGTTCATGACTTTCAGAAAGAAAATAATACTAGCAGAATTCTCCTATGATGCTTACACATTGAATATTGTTAGTAGGTAAGTTAAACTTACATTTACATGTATGCAATTAGCATACACTTTTATCCAGAGAGACTTACCGTGCATTAAAGCTATACATTTTTATCAGTATGTGTGTTCCATGGGAATCAAAACCACAACCTCTGTGCTGCTAACAAAATACTCTACCAGTTGATCTACAGGAGCAGTTATGTTAAGTGTTAGAAGTATGCTTTTAGAACGTTTCTTTTGCCCCCCAAATGCCTGTAGTTAAACAAACACCCCGATGGGAATGAAGTGAGCTAACTAGTGCTCTTATTTGTCCTGGGTGGCAAAGCAATAGAGTTAAATGGCATCTTGATGCTGTCATTTCACAGAGCCAAAGCACAAATGAGAGCATTAGTGAGGGTGGAGGGTGAAACATTTAGCCTGGCTAATTGAATGCGGTCGGTGCTCCATTGAGAGTCTGGTGAGCACAGCGTGTTTTGCCTCTGCTGTGTGATGTCAGCACAGAGTGGGACATACATAACACAGGCAATGCAATAGCATGTGAAAAACAGCTCTCACAGCAGGTTACGTGGCTACAGTAGCTGCATGTTCAGGTTGCAAACCTGTTTTTAACGGTAATGTGTTCTGGACTGCACCATCTGTTATTCACAAAAATGTCAAGTCCACCTCCCATCCTCTGGCAGCTCTTATTCATCTCCCCGCTGTCTGGACGCACAATATGAAACGCATCCTGTGTCCAGCTCTTCATTTTGTTCTGGATTCCCTCAACAGCTCTCTCTACCCTGTAACTTAAACAGTTTCCTCCAGCGTGAGTACACGCAAGCAGGGGGGCACGTGTCTGCTAGATCGGGCTCACGGTTCGCACTTCATTTTGCTCTGTTTGTGGAGTATGACAACACTGAAAAAATAAAACAAAGCCATGTAAACTTTATCAAAGTTTTTAATGAAATCAGTAAATATAAATAAAGTGGTTTTAATTTGTATTGTTTTAGACTCTATTAGAGAAATGATTTTGGGGGCGTGGCCATAGACGTTTGCTCATGAATAGATAATTGTGCTAATTATTTATGTATGATTAAAAGACGGTAAATAGCTGCTGCTGGTAATTAATAAGTTATAGTTGTGTTTACAGTTTGGTGGTTTGAAGTCACTGCCATGTAGATTAGCGTTACACCTCAGGTGAACCTTGTTCACACTAAATCATTTCTTGTCGTATTGAACATATGTGCAGTATAAAAGAGCAGATACTGAAGCTCTGTGAGTATTTGAGTAAAGTTCAACTCAATCAAGTCATTCAAGTCATGTTGCTAAATCTGTAAGAGAATGAAACATGAAAACATATGATGGTATATAATGTTTAAAAATGTTCTGCTAACATTACTGCAGGGAATGTGTAGAATGAATGTGATTCGATGTGGTTGGATATACTCACTTAGTATAACTGAGCTGATTTAACAAATAATAGTTTAATAATATATAGCTGAAATGCAGATAAATCGACTTTGCACAGTCACTCAGATGCCAGTGCTTATATTGTCTTAATAACTAATTTTTGGCTGAGGCTATACTGTGCTGATAATTCAGGACCTACATTGTGGATACATTGTGGAGTCTATACTGTTACAAAATCTTAAGGATTAAAAAGCTTTGGTTTTATAATACTGCACGCCAGCCAGAATGTTTATGATATTACAAACAATCCCAAGACTGCACTCATATCAGTGTAGCACAGCATGCCTCTGTATGCCTGGTCAAAACACTGTTTCACTATCATGCATAGGTATAATATAGCAGCCCGAAAATACACGAACAAACAAACAAAAAACAAACAAGGGACCGAAGCAGGAGCATCACACTACCGCAACTACCACAATTTCTAGCTTTCAGCTTCCTGTGCGGCAGGCCGTTCTGTTTAGGTTTTGTTGGGTGGCATGCTTCTCCAGCAGGAGAGCGGTTGTTGTAGGAACAGCTCTTGGGTTCTCCGTTATAGACCTCAGACTACAGAAACAACAGTAGCGGCAGCAATTTCTCTGTGAATCTGCGTTCACACATTTTATCACACTGCCAAACGGCCTCACGCTGGAATCCTCAAATTCAGGTTTAATGGTTGCCATGTCAACAAAAGATTTATGCCTTTATCCCTTCCCCTCAGGGGTTCCTGCCTCAAACAAAATAAATATCACTTAAGAATATGGATGAATATGTAACTAAGCATTAAAGTTGACTGATGCAAAGGAGGCAGCAGAAAATTCAGCAGCATTAGCATTTAATACAGTATGACTGTATTTTATATTTATATAGTATTACTGTGTGTGGGTGTGTACACACACACACACACACACACACACATACATATATATATATTTATTAATAGTTTAATATATAAATATAGTATGTGTGTGTGTAGTATTTTATAGTATTTTACTTTTAACGTTTTGACTGTGATTTGTATTTAAAGTGCCATTGATTTATTTTGCCTGGAAACAGTCAAATTCATTGATTTTATTGTAGTCTTTTGATCGTGTACATAAAGTGTTTTACTACTGATATTTTTTTTTACCACAACAGGATGTTGAATGCTTCATGTTTGCCAGCGACATGTGTATTACAAGCTCATCCCATTCTCACAGCTCCACATGGCAGCAGATTAGAGAGCAAAACAATCTATGGACTGCTCTCCTGTGGTGTGATGAAAGCCACTCATGTTATAGATATTTCCATAAATCAACTCCCGTACACCAAATCAATGCTTTATTTTTTTCACCTGTTACTTTGACATGGGAATTAATCCACACAGTGAATAAGGAAATCTATTTTACCGAATATAGAAGAGATAACATTTAAAGAGTCCATGAAACTTTTTTTATAACACATAAGCGGATATCTACAGCGCTCACAAAGTTTATAAAAAGTTGATCAGGCAGATTTCAAGAGTGATTATCACAAAATTGCATAACATGAATGATTCTTAAGTTATATGTTCCGCTCGGGTCTTTTTGAAATCTGTAAAATCCAAATTTTTAAAAAACAAGAAATTTCAACAAGGACGGTCATCTATTTATTATCTCCAGCAGTTTCCTGTTTTATACATGTCACCTCTTCAGAGTGCATCTTCAAAGTCCAGCATAATGTGCTCTCTCCCTTTAAAAAAATCCTCAAAGACTACAAAATATATTGCATAAAATATTTACAGACTTGTTGGATGTTTCTCTTTCACTCTGAGCTTTGCAGGCGTGTAGGAAAGGCTTTAATCCACCAAGGGTCCTGACAGTGGCTGCTTTCATAAAGAGATGGCACAAGATAAGAGGAAGCTTTGACCAGCTTGCCTTCCCATGATAAATCTTTATCATTTTAGGTGATGGTTTGACCTCAGAGGCATGTGCCAGCAAGGGGTTCTCATTAATACAACTTTAAAATCTCCTGGCTCATTCTTCCTATTTTCTTGACGCCTGTGACCTTTCCAGAATTGCTGTTATCAAACAGGGCCTACCTCGCCTGCCTTTGACTCACGAGAAATGAAAGGTTTCAGCACCGTAGGTTTTGTGTGGCTTGAAAAATGACACATTCTTACTTGTGTGTCAGAGTGCACAGACAGTGAGGTATGAGACCTCGAAGCACGCAATGGGGCTTCGATGGATGATATAAAAACAAGCAATTATACAGAGTTTGGATTGTGGATTTATGAAATGGAATGTTGTGCCAACACTTCCATAATGGTTTTATCAAAAGCATTACATGTAGTAACAATAATACAATGATAAATAGTTAAAATATAACCCGTCATACCCGTGCTACAATGGCACATACTAATCAGATACATTATTATTATTATTATACTGACATGATGAGGACAATCATCAATGATAATAGTCAATAATAATCATAATTATATAATAATAATAATAATAACAATACAATATTGTTACTGATCTTGTGGTGGTAATTTAAAATATATTAATTATTAATAATAGCAATAATGTCATTTACTAAATGTTTCTGACTACAGACAATCACCTTCACAGCTCTATAAACTCTGTCTGTGATGTCAGTATATCATTCAGTCACATTTACATCCTTTACAGCTGCATGGCCTCCCTGCCCACAACACACATCACATACAACTGCATAAATAATTCTACTGGAGGTTTCATAGATGAAAGGTCAGGCAAAGTGAATTCTTCTGCTCATGTCGGTTCTTATTTTGTCATGATGTTTGATGTGTAGAGGGTCGAACTCTTTTGATTTCAGCCCATCATTCCAAGTCATTTTCAAAGACTATCTATCTTCTCTACTTTTCTCAAAATGGTCCTAAACTGCAGCCATCGTTTCCAGGGTATTTGACACCATTTGATCATCTATTTTCTGTCATCTGGGTGGTCCGTATGTTTTCACGTGCCACAGAAACCCACTTTAGCAGAGATGATGGAAATGGAGGGGAAATCATGTAGGTCTTCCTGAGGTTATAAGATTGTGTTATAAAGCCAGCTTTAGTTCAGTTCGGTGTAAAATGGAGAAATATGGAACAGGCCTGCTCCTTTACCGGAAGATCTCACAGGACACAGGATATCTCTGTATCAGGTAAATCACATTTTCAGTAAATGAGAGGATCGTCTTGAATGCATCCTCTCCCAAATAAATTTTAGCCTGATATAGCCCACTTTTGTGTTAATAAACAGAAAGGTATTACCTGAGCAATATGCATTACACATTATTTGGTCAGATACATTTCCACCATATTAATATACACACACATGTACATATACAGTATATATATGTGTGTGTGTGTGTGTATATATAGTGAGATATATGCAGTGAGAAAAAGTTGCTTTACTTTAATGTCTATGTAAGTGAAAGAAAAGTGGAACAGATTGTTGTTTATTCAATTAACATTACACCTGTTATGCCTTCCACAAAGTCTATAAATAATAAAGATAGAAGCAAATATGATTTTCTTTTCTGGCAATCAGTAAGACAGCTCATGCATATTAAATTTTATATTGCTTTAAAAAGTCCTATATCTACATAATGAATTAAAAGATGGTGTACTGTCCAAGAGTGTCAGTTTCATACAATGTAACATTTTAAAATAAAATGCAGATGTGCTCTTTGCATCTACGTACATAATGAATCTTACAGCTGATCAGACGTTTTTGTTTATAAAGACCATATGCAAGTATTTAATTACTTTATGTAAACAATAAAAACATCCAATGTCTAATAATAAGATCTTGTTTATTTTATACAGTGTTTATGAAGCAATAAGTTTGATTCCTGGGTAACACATGAACTGAATTTATAGGACCTTAAAGGCTCTGTTAGTCGTCTTTGGCTAAAAATGTTGGCTAAATGCATAAATGTAAATTAATTTTTAATTTTCTGTTTAAATGCACTCTGACTCCATAAAATGAGTTTATATTAAAGTCAACATCTCAAAGCTCTAAAAAAATCTAAAATACAAACTGAACAGCTACCACTGAACACTGCTTAATTAGGTCATTTTTGTGAACCACACGCTGCTGTTTATCGCAGCGTTTATTTTGGAATTATTGCGACAGAGAACACACAATATGAACACCTCTCAGTGCCTCTGAGTGTCATCTGTGGTAGTTCACACTAGACTGAATGCTTCAGGTAAAAGCTAAACTTGTCCAATAGATGAGGTCGGCAAGAAAGCCACCCCAATTGGAAGGGAAACAAATCCTTGTTACCATAGTTACCTATTCATGAAAATGGGGGGACAAATTTGCTAAATTGTCTTGTTTTTACAATAAAAACCAAAAAACTGAGAAAGCTTAGGCTGAAAGCTATTTTTTGGCACTTCAAAAAAAGCCAAAAACCCAGGACTGAATTTTTATCACCTGCTAGCTGAAAAGGGCTTTGTTTGAAGTGCAAACTTCTCAGCAGGTTTCTTTTATTGGATATTTCTCCCCGTTTTCCTAAAAGGGCTGAACTATGATAGCCAGGATTTGTTTACCCATATGCTAAACCACGCCCCCAGTGTATGATGTCACCAACTCTATTTAAATACAGCATCCCTAGTTCATATACTGAAAAATTAAGTACATTTTCATTCATTTTATGATTAAAAACATGATACAGATAATAACAAATAATAATCAGTACTTGTATTGCAGTCACTCACTAAATCAATACTGGAAATATTGCTAGGGATTATTCAGCAATCTGCAGTATTTAGTAGGGACATGTTCATATTGCACCTATAATCTTCAATCATGATGGGATTATATCACAGAGATGATATCAATAACTTCAGGAAACTATAGCGAGCCACGTGTTGACTTATGTTTAATAAAATGCTATAATATTCAATATTTAGTATAAAACGGTAAGACCTTAGTTTGTACAGTAGTAAGACCATCTGCATTTTAAAGCTACTCATGTAACTCTATTTAGCGCTTTAAAGACTGTATCTTGAAGCAGAAAATTTGGCAAATGGTTTAAGCCCATGAGTGTTTGGGTTAATTGGCTGACCCAGTCCTTCTCAATTAAATGTCTGAAGACAGCTTTTTTGTGCGTAAAAGTGCGTCTCTATTACAGATTGCACCTCCAGAGGGATTGTTTTTGCTAATTGATGGAAAGAGATGTTTCTGCTCGAAGAAAGATGCAAACTTAGTTAGGAGAGAAGGGTCACCTACTGTACTGCCGTTGACATGAAGTGGCAGCTAGCTTAATGCGCACTGACTTGTTCCCAATTAACATCTGAACTTTCTCAACAGTACACCACAGAGAGATGTACGAAAGTTTTGTGCTAGCTCTTGTTTAACTATTGTAGAATGTATTGTTTTGTAGGACTCTTCAACCTGATGTGGAAATGAAACCAGACATGGATTTCATGCTACATATGAAATATCACTTTACATCGAAATATCATTTTTTACATCATTTTGTTATAATAATAACTTTAATCAGTTAGTATAATTAAATTAAATGAAGTTAAATTAAATGCTTTAATAGATACTACAAAAAAAATGTCAGCAAATACTAAATACTAACTTATAGCACAATATAGTTCTGTATGGCCGGTACATTCAGCTGACATTAGCAGGCGTTTATTTTTCAAGCGACTTTTTTGACTCCATGCATCCCAGTATCATGAAAAACTGGGTAATTACCATATGCAATGCAGCTATTGATTTTTGAGCATGAAATGATGTATGTTGCTGTAGCAAATCCAGACATAATTTATTTGCTTGTTCTGATGTTGTAAGCTATTCCTTACAAATAACTACACCGCACCCAGCCAAAAGAGCAACTAGCTGAAAGCTCAGCGTGTTACAGCATCACTCATCTCAAGTCATCAAGTCCAAAGCAAGTCACCAGTAAGTGCTTGAAAGCCAAAGTCAAGTCTTTAAAACTGAGACATGGGTCTGACTCTCTGACTCAAGTTCAATTCACATCTCTGAAAATTAATGTACTAGACCTCTTCAAAAAAGTGCCGTTTGTGCTGAAATTTGAACATTGGCTTTGTCACTTCCAGTCGATTAAAACCAGATTCATATGGTGAAGAATTATATTAATGATTCTCCCTAATTATCCCGTGACTTGTCTGAATTAACACAATTAAGCACCATTTTCAGTGGGACCTCTGTATGAGATACACAAGTCATATTCCAAGACCAATTACATCATTAGTGGCACCAGATGTTCGCGCAGCTGTATTCACACTGACAACAGTACAGAGGGTTAAATTAACTAGAGTAATTGAACAATAAAACTGGGCAGACAGAGTTCTTTGGAATAAATTAAACTCAGATTTCTGAGAGATAATATCTCTGAAAAACAAGAACATATCAGAGGAAAAAGAGGAATTCAGTTTCACTTGTGTTGGTGTACCTAATGTTTATTATATCATGCTTATGGCAAATTGATTATTTAGCTGTTTTCTGTGCAAGTTTATATAAAAAAACAAGTCCCTTGAGATGAGCAAACAATTGTGCACAAATTTCACGTGTGCAAAAACATCACTACGTTTCACATGTGATTCCATGGGTTTCCCATAGGAATTTACATGGGATTCACATAAAAATGTTCTAAAATTGTACATTTTATGTCGGATCACGTATTTTTGCATGTTAAATTCATGTGGACATGTTAAAAACGTGATCAGATGTAAGATGTTTTTACGTGTGATCATGTGTTTTTGCATATATGAAATTCATGTTCCTTTTCTGAAAGGGCATGTTTGTCTATAAAACTGTCTACATATGCGTCAGCAAGCTCTGGAGTAAACACCCTATAGACATATGGTACATTTCCCACTGAGGCTGGAAAATGTTGGAAAAGACAAGTTCCACCAGAGTAGACAGTTTGTTTGCCTTTGATTTGAAGCCCTGTCACTCACACCAGTAAGAGTCAAAATATCATTCAGTTTGATTCCTTCCACTGGTTCCAGCCACTGGTGAGTAATTCTGTGTTTCTTGTCACCCACCAAAGCCAGCTCTTACAAGCTTTTGCCACTTGGCGTGTGTTAATTTTGGATCCCGCTGGCTTAAGTTTTTTTGTGTGTGTTGTAGACATGCCAAAACAAACTGCTCAGTATAAAGTTGAGACGATGCCCCATGGTTATACTTAGATTTGTAAAATTGTTATTGCTTAAATAAGTATGAACTATGACAGTTCCTACCTACATTTTGGCTTATCTTTTGAGGAAACAGTACAAACAACTCTGCAGTTACTCAAACCCCATGGTCAATATGAGGCACTGCATTGCTTTTTGTTGTTCCATGCACACAGCAATGGCCATTATAAAGCAGAACAGCACCTATGAGAGACTTAATTTCCCTGGGCAGTCCTGGCTATCCTTCGCCACATACACTGGCAGCACTGCAGTCACATCATGTTGACTTAGTGAGGAATCTGTTCCCCTCATCCACAACGTTCCTCAGCCGCAAAGAAAATGAAAAGGACAGGGGGAGGTCCACAGGGAATTGCCACATTATTTCTGAATTTGCTGTTAACCTCATATTGTCGATAGCGAGACAGACTCTTCTCTGAAAATAGGGGCTGGGGGATGATTCTGTTATCAAAGACTTTTGTTCGTTGTGCATGTTTCTACTCAGTAAACAGAAATTGAAACAAGTAAGAGGAATTACTCATTATATCCCTCAGAGAATGTATTAAAGACTTTGGGAACGTCTTCCCGCACTCCTTGGTTCACTGTTAAATGCACGTTAATGTTTATTGACACATACTGGTAAACATATTGAGTCATTCATACAGCCCAAATACATCTCAGCTTTTGGTTGTGGTGAATGGTTTAGATCTGGAAATATTTACATTCAGGCAGCATCAGACTTTAAGAAAATTCAGAAGCACGAAATCAATTAAGTGGGCTGCCAGGTAATAAATTCATTTCCAAGAGACAGTGCTAATATGGCTAATCCCCATGCGTCTAATTGTTTTTCACCTGCTAAGCAAATATAAAATGGCAAAAGGAACGTTTTCTCTGTTTCCTCTGACTTCTGGACACCATCTTTTCAAAGATAATGAGTAAAAAATAATTAGATTTTAATCACCCCCTCTGTGTGCATTTTTGCCAGTGTGAACATGTAATTCTGCTTAGAAAATAAGTCAATCAGCTATCAGATGGGTGCTTTTCAAAAAATGTACTAAATTTATTTTAGCTTCTGCCTACAGTAAAAACACATAGCTAGTGATGAAACCGTTGAGAACACAGAAAATGACTGTGAAACTGTGAAAATTACCATAGGCTGCCTCAAAAAGACAGACTCAAATGTATTTCTTTAACAGCCATTCTGTGGTATCCATCCATCTACCAATCCATCCATCCATCCATCCATCCATCATTCAGCAATCTATCATTTATGGCAATATAGATTGATTGTTAAATAAATATTACTGAACACATTAAATAATCTGTCATTAAAACATTTTAAATGTAAAACATACTTCTTACCCTGACGGCAAACATTAAGGTCAAGGAGACAAAGATCAGTATATTCAAGTCAAGTTTCAGCACATTCAGAAATGAATATAAAGAATATGTACTGAATTAAAGCAGTCTGATCACGACATACAACACAAAACATCAACGAGTGTATAAGTCAACTTTATCTCACCTTATGTACATTCTGATCATACAGTAAAGCACAAAATACATTTATTGTATTCATACGATGTAGAAGGTCTAAGCATTTCCCCCCTCTCCTATATCTAAAAACATCAGAGATCGCTTGAGAAACAAACACGTGACACCTGTGCGTTGAAATCTCGTATTATTTAGGTGAAGTATCTATATGTTTAAACACTATACACACGTTTACTCTATATGTTTAAACACTCTATACACACGTTTACTCTATATGTTTAAACACTATACACACGTTTACTCTATATGTTTAAACACTCTATACACATGTTTACTCTATATGTTTAAACACTCTATACACACGTTTACTCTATATGTTTAAACACTCTATACACACACGTTTACTCTATATGTTTAAACACTCTATACACACACGTTTACTCTATATGTTTAAACACTATACACATGTTTACTCTATATGTTTAAACACTCTATACACACACGTTTACTCTATATGTTTAAACACTATACACATGTTTACTCTATATGTTTAAACTCTATACACATGTTTACTCTATATGTTTAAATACTATACACACATGTTTCCTCTATATGTTTAAACTCTATACACATGTTTACTCTATATGTTTAAACTCTATACACATGTTTACTCTATATGTTTAAACACTATACACATGTTTACTCTATATGTTTAAACTCTATACACACGTTTACTCTATATGTTTAAACACTATACACGTTTACTCTATATGTTTAAACACTATACACACGTTTACTCTATATGTTTAAACTCTATACACACGTTTACTCTATATGTTTAAATACTATACACACATGTTTCCTCTATATGTTTAAACTCTATACACATGTTTACTCTATATGTTTAAACTCTATACACATGTTTACTCTATATGTTTAAACACTATACACATGTTTACTCTATATGTTTAAACTCTATACACACGTTTACTCTATATGTTTAAACACTATACACGTTTACTCTATATGTTTAAACACTATACACACGTTTACTCTATATGTTTAAACTCTATACACATGTTTACTCTATATGTTTAAACACTATACACACGTTTACTCTATATGTTTAAACACTCTATACACACACGTTTACTCTATATGTTTAAACACTCTATACACATGTTTACTCTATATGTTTAAACACTATACACATGTTTACTCTATATGTTTAAACTCTATACACATGTTTACTCTATATGTTTAAACTCTATACACATGTTTACTCTATATGTTTAAACACTCTATACACGTTTACTCTATATGTTTAAACACTATACACACATGTTTCCTCTATATGTTTAAACTCTATACACATGTTTCCTCTATATGTTTAAACTCTATACACATGTTTACTCTATATGTTTAAACACTATACACACGTTTCCTCTATATGTTTAAACACTATACACATGTTTACTCTATATGTTTAAACTCTATACACACGTTTACTCTATATGTTTAAACACTATACACACGTTTACTCTATATGTTTAAACACTATACACACGTTTACTCTATATGTTTAAACACTCTATACACATGTTTACTCTATATGTTTAAACACTCTATACACACGTTTACTCTATATGTTTAAACTCTATACACACGTTTACTCTATATGTTTAAACACTATACACACGTTTCCTCTATATGTTTAAACACTCTATACACACGTTTACTCTATATGTTTAAACACTCTATACACACGTTTACTCTATATGTTTAAACTCTATACACACGTTTACTCTATATGTTTAAACACTATACACACGTTTACTCTATATGTTTAAACACTCTATACACACGTTTACTCTATATGTTTAAACACTCTATACACACGTTTACTCTATATGTTTAAACTCTATACACATGTTTACTCTATATGTTTAAACACTATACACATGTTTCCTCTATATGTTTAAACTCTATACACATGTTTACTCTATATGTTTAAACTTTATACACACGTTTACTCTATATGTTTAAACACTATACACATGTTTACTCTATATGTTTAAACACTATACACGTTTACTCTATATGTTTAAACACTATACACATGTTTCCTCTATATGTTTAAACACTATACACATGTTTACTCTATATGTTTAAACACTATACACACGTTTACTCTATATGTTTAAACACTATACACACGTTTACTCTATATGTTTAAACACTATACACACGTTTACTCTATATGTTTAAACTCTATACACACATGTTTACTCTATATGTTTAAACACTATACACACGTTTACTCTATATGTTTAAACACTATACACACGTTTACTCTATATGTTTAAACACTCTATACACATGTTTCCTCTATATGTTTAAACACTATACACATGTTTACTCTATATGTTTAAACACTATACACATGTTTACTCTATATGTTTAAACACTATACACATGTTTACTCTATATGTTTAAACTCTATACACATGTTTACTCTATATGTTTAAACACTATACACATGTTTCCTCTATATGTTTAAACTCTATACACACGTTTACTCTATATGTTTAAACTCTATACACACGTTTACTCTATATGTTTAAACACTATACACACGTTTACTCTATATGTTTAAACACTATACACACGTTTACTCTATATGTTTAAACTCTATACACACATGTTTACTCTATATGTTTAAACTCTATACACACGTTTACTCTATATGTTTAAACTCTATACACACGTTTCCTCTATATGTTTAAACACTATACACACGTTTACTCTATATGTTTAAACACTATACACACGTTTACTCTATATGTTTAAACACTATACACACGTTTACTCTATATGTTTAAACTCTATACACACGTTTACTCTATATGTTTAAACACTATACACACGTTTACTCTATATGTTTAAACTCTATACACACATGTTTACTCTATATGTTTAAACTCTATACACACGTTTACTCTATATGTTTAAACTCTATACACACATGTTTACTCTATATGTTTAAACTCTATACACACGTTTACTCTATATGTTTAAACTCTATACACACGTTTACTCTATATGTTTAAACACTATACACATGTTTACTCTATATGTTTAAACACTATACACATGTTTACTCTATATGTTTAAACTCTATACACGTTTATCCTATATGTTTAAACACTATACACATGTTTACTTCATATGTTTAAACTCTATACACACGTTTACTCTATATGTTTAAACACTATACACACGTTTACTCTATATGTTTAAACACTATACACATGTTTACTCTATATGTTTAAACACTATACACATGTTTACTCTATATGTTTAAACACTCTATACACACGTTTACTCTATATGTTTAAACACTATACACACGTTTACTCTATATGTTTAAACACTATACACGTTTACTCTATATGTTTAAACACTATACACATGTTTCCTCTATATGTTTAAACACTATACACATGTTTACTCTATATGTTTAAACACTATACACACGTTTACTCTATATGTTTAAACACTATACACACGTTTACTCTATATGTTTAAACACTATACACACGTTTACTCTATATGTTTAAACTCTATACACACATGTTTACTCTATATGTTTAAACACTATACACACGTTTACTCTATATGTTTAAACACTATACACACGTTTACTCTATATGTTTAAACACTCTATACACATGTTTCCTCTATATGTTTAAACACTATACACATGTTTACTCTATATGTTTAAACACTATACACATGTTTACTCTATATGTTTAAACACTATACACATGTTTACTCTATATGTTTAAACTCTATACACATGTTTACTCTATATGTTTAAACACTATACACACATGTTTACTCTATATGTTTAAACTCTATACACACGTTTCCTCTATATGTTTAAACTCTATACACACGTTTACTCTATATGTTTAAACACTATACACACGTTTACTCTATATGTTTAAACACTATACACATGTTTACTCTATATGTTTAAACTCTATACACATGTTTACTCTATATGTTTAAACACTATACACACATGTTTACTCTATATGTTTAAACTCTATACACACGTTTCCTCTATATGTTTAAACACTATACACATGTTTACTCTATATGTTTAAACACTATACACACGTTTACTCTATATGTTTAAACACTATACACATGTTTACTCTATATGTTTAAACACTATACACATGTTTACTCTATATGTTTAAACTCTATACACATGTTTACTCTATATGTTTAAACACTATACACACATGTTTACTCTATATGTTTAAACACTATACACATGTTTACTCTATATGTTTAAACACTATACACACATGTTTACTCTATATGTTTAAACTCTATACACACGTTTACTCTATATGTTTAAACACTATACACATGTTTACTCTATATGTTTAAACTCTATACACACGTTTACTCTATATGTTTAAACACTATACACACGTTTACTCTATATGTTTAAACTCTATACACACGTTTACTCTATATGTTTAAACTCTATACACACGTTTACTCTATATGTTTAAACACTATACACACGTTTACTCTATATGTTTAAACACTATACACACGTTTACTCTATATGTTTAAACTCTATACACACGTTTACTCTATATGTTTAAACACTATACACACGTTTACTCTATATGTTTAAACACTATACACACGTTTACTCTATATGTTTAAACTCTATACACACGTTTACTCTATATGTTTAAACTCTATACACACGTTTACTCTATATGTTTAAACACTATACACACGTTTACTCTATATGTTTAAACTCTATACACATGTTTACTCTATATGTTTAAACACTATACACATGTTTACTCTATATGTTTAAACTCTATACACATGTTTACTCTATATGTTTAAACACTATACACACGTTTACTCTATATGTTTAAACACTATACACACGTTTACTCTATATGTTTAAACACTATACACATGTTTACTCTATATGTTTAAACTCTATACACATGTTTACTCTATATGTTTAAACACTATACACACGTTTTACTCTATATGTTTAAACACTATACACATGTTTACTCTATATGTTTAAACACTATACACATGTTTACTCTATATGTTTAAACACTCTATACACATGTTTACTCTATATGTTTAAACACTATACACACGTTTACTCTATATGTTTAAACACTATACACATGTTTACTCTATATGTTTAAACACTATACACATGTTTACTCTATATGTTTAAACACTCTATACACATGTTTACTCTATATGTTTAAACACTATACACAGTTTATCTCTATATGTTTAAACACTATACACATGTTTACTTCATATGTTTAAACACTATACACATGTTTACTCTATATGTTTAAACACTATACACATGTTTACTCTATATGTTTAAACTCTATACACGTTTACTCTATATGTTTAAACACTCTATACACATGTTTCCTCTATATGTTTAAACACTATACACATGTTTACTCTATATGTTTAAACACTATACACATGTTTACTCTATATGTTTAAACACTATACACATGTTTACTCTATATGTTTAAACACTATACACATGTTTACTCTATATGTTTAAACTCTATACACATGTTTACTCTATATGTTTAAACTCTATACACATGTTTACTCTATATGTTTAAACACTCTATACACATGTTTACTCTATATGTTTAAACACTATACACACGTTTACTCTATATGTTTAAACACTATACACATGTTTACTCTATATGTTTAAACACTATACACATGTTTACTCTATATGTTTAAACACTATACACATGTTTACTCTATATGTCACCGGATACGTTTGTGACTTGCATTTATTCCAAAAAAACAGATATGAAGGGAGTTTTGATTGTGAACATTTTGACGCCTGCAAATAATATTACTATACAGTTTTAACCTTTATAAAGACATAGTTTGTAAACGATACTGTTTTCTTTAAAGCATATGCAGTCAATGTAAACCAACTAACCAACCAGCCGAGCGAGGTGTGGGTATTTAAAAGGATCTCCTGAGTCTTCAGGGTTCATTATCAGTGTTTTGTTACTGCAGGTCAGGTGAGACGCACATTAAGATGTGTCGATGCTGATTTACTAGTGGCTTTCTCCTGTTAATTGTTGATCTGAATTTGGGAATTGGTTAAATAGTCTTCATTAATTGAAGAATACATTCGACAGATTGCATTTGTTATTGTCTTTTTTTAATTAGTTGTCAGGGCACACTTAATGTCAGATATATTAATTTGATTTTAGGGTTAAATGTGTTCAAAGGCAGGCATTTTAGCCAGGCTTTATTAAGGTAGCTGAATTCACTTAGAATTAGTCACAGAAATTTATTGGAGTCCATTGCACTTACAAAAGCAATCTTTTGTTGAAATTGAATTAAATGCACTCAGCGATAATGTGTTCCTTTAACTTTTAAATGCGTTTTTATCAAATGGCTTGTGTTTTAGCTATTTCTGTAGAGTCATTGCTATAACAGAAATGGCATAATTGTTTGTCAGATTGTGTCAGCCTCTATTAAATAAATATTTTAGATATTGTCGGCTCCTGTCAAAACTGTTGAGCATTTAACAAGAGATCTTTTACCTGTCCTATTGCTGCAAGCCTACCACGTCTGAAGTGCCAAACGTACTTCTCCATTGTACAGGTGGAGATGCTTGAATACAGGAATTATTGGACCAGGCACAGGAGGAAGATGGCCACTCAGATGAGAGATGACTTTGATGGAAACAGCTGCTGGCTTTCCTGTGGCCCAGATCTCCTTGTGAAGTTCTCCTGCCTCCTGACAAGGAAGACTTTCGACCTTCTGACTAGCACTTTCAGTTGGCACTGTTATCAGCTTAAGACTGGAAATTTGAACCTCTCAGGAGCTGAGTAAAGCAGGTAACTCTCTCTCTTTCCTAGCCAGTCTCACACTCTCTCTCTCTCGCATACATCTGCTTTCTTTGCCCCACCACCCAATTTAGGAGAGTCCTTGGAGCTCAGGAATGGAAGAACTGAACTTATTTCCTTTCAAGGCAGCCTGATGCATTAGTCTACATTCAAGGCACTCAATTTTAAGGTGCCACACTATGCCCTTGTATCTGCATGTTTGATTTGCTTTCTGCTGCCTCCAGATCTCAGAAGTGATATCTAGTGCCTTACTTTCACTGTGAGGATTAACCATTTCATCGTGAAACCGTCACTGCAGGCATCTGAATTTTCAATGACTCAAATTTCCATTCACAGAGGCTATGTAGATGTTTTTGCTTAATGGAATGTTCTTGTGTCTTTAATTCTCAGTTGAGCTGATTTACAATGCAACTAAATACGCTGGTGTCTGGCGGTTTCAAAGGCCGCAATGTGAAAGCTATCATAGAATTACTAGCGGTTTTACATTATCCTGGTATCTTTGTGATGACACTGTTTGAAAGTTACTATTGAAGTTTAATTGGATGTAATTTTTAGTCATTTTTAGTCAAAGGGTAGTAAGTCATTCTATTACACAGATGTGAACGCATATTTATTTTGTGGCTGTAAACAGGGTTTGGTTTGTGCCCCTTTTACTTCTATTATAAGTGCCTAAGTTATTGTTTTTTTTGTGGCAATTAATTTTAAGACAAGTGCTGTTGATTCATCTGAATGATATTCAACTTATGTATTCTTATATATATATATATATATCTAATATATATATATATATATCTATATATATATATATCATGGCAGTAAATATAGGTAATAATGGGTCATATTTTTATCAGTTTCTCTTGGTTATGGTCCGATTGGATTGGATTGCTGATTTTAATGAATCACTTGAGATTTCTCTACTGTTTGGATCTTTGGACTCAGATTTTCTGGTCCAGTTGCTGAAGCACATTTCACACAGAAATGTCAAGGTGCAATACAGAGTGATATGGAAAACAGGTCACACCTATTAAAATAGGGAAGGAGTCAAATTGTATCTGCAGCACTAGTATCCAGAGCAGCTTTCTTTGTGCAAAGCTCATTTGGTGGACTTGCTCATTGGGTCAGTAGCTTGAGGTTACAGAATTTATTCACTCTGACTTTTCCTGTCAGAGGCGCAAGGTGGGGGGGCGTTCACACAGGGCAGAGCAGGATCGCAAAACTCCAGTTTTCACTAGACCGTGGCAGGGGAGTGTGCTTTCATAAAGCTGCATTTGACGCTCAGCCCCGCACCTGCTCCATTCCCGGGTATTGACTCCCTGAATTAACATATTAATTGTTTACTTGCATCCTCGTTGTTGGTTTTTACGAGCGTTGCCGGAGAGACGAGCGGCGCCCGTCCGCGTCCTCGCCGGCGCTTGTTTGGGTGGCTAATCAGAGCAGCTTTGGAACTTTACAAGAAGTCATTAGCAGTCAAGACTATTGTGTAGACGTCCTGATTTCAAAGGTGCTCCACAACAGCTTGTGTGGTGAGGACTGATTGAACCGGAGCACTTGAAAGGGGAAGAGAGACGTCAGGTTTGCCGCATCCTGTCGCGGCCCATCTGCCTCCTCCTCTGCTCCCGCAGCCGCCTCCTTTGTAAAGAAGGAGGGTTTTGAACATCAAAGCCGCGGCTTGCTACCTAGGAGACGGAAACAATTAGTAAGGGATTTGGTGAGAGGTACGCTGCGGAGTTCACAGTCGCTAAACTAAAGATGGGCCTAGCGGAGGGTTCGCAAGAGCGAACAGCAGAAGGTTTTCTGGAATATTCTGAAGTGCAAAGGTAGAATATTACACACCCCTAAGCCAACACGGGGCATATAATTGCTCTTAAATCCTTTCCGTATGCTACACATTCAAGCATTTTTATGAGTCCCTGCTTACGCCTCCCACAGATAACAACATATCTTGATTGAGATCTAATTATCCTGTTTCCAGTGGGGATTTTAAATTAGTGTTTTAAACATAGCGCCTCCTTGGAATTAAGCTGTGACACTAGTGCATTGGTCTGGATCTGGTGACGGATGCCACAGGTATATGAGTTTCTCATTATCTTTTATATATTAGGATATCCCCAGAGCTACCTTGCTGAAGGCCATGGCAACCTTCAAGGGAAACAGCTTGTTATATAGTCCCCTTTGGCTGATAAAGTTCTGTTGAATGATTCAAGAGGAAATTTTCAACAGTTCTTATATGATTTTTGTGTGTTTGCCTCTGTCTCAGGCAATTAGTCTCTTTTCCTTGTTTATATGTAAGTTGGAGGGCACACACAAGTGTCAGCCTGCAGTATTAATACACAGATAAATCACAGGCTGTATTTTGCATTTCGTTTGATTGTTTTGCGTAGTTAATGCATGCAACACAGTTTTTTTCTATGTTTAACGTTACATTTATTTTGTGGTTATAGAAAACGGCACCACAGAGATAACTACAGATATGTAGACCACGCAGGAGGGGAAAAGCATCAACATTATTAATTTTAGGGGGAAATGAGGGCCGCAGATTAGAAATGGAACTGAATAATTAAATCTAATTAGGTGCCAAAATGAAATAATAGAGAAGAGAGCAATAAATGCAACTCTCCTCCCCCTAAATTATCATGCATTTTATTCACGTGATATAATTTATTGCCCTTAATTCCTTAAAGCTTTTCAAAGGATATTAAGTGCAGGCCGGGAGACGGTGTTCAAGCCGACAGATTTCAGCATGAAAGTATCAAGTAGTGCATTAGATGGGATTAGAACCCTCAATCACTCACTGGACTGCAATTTAATATAGGGAATGTCAGCTTCCCCCCTCCCCTAGCACTATTAAACAAGCTTGTCTATCTCTTTCAATTAGCCTGTGAGAGACTGGCTCCGCCCCCTCCTCTGAGATCTGTTAAATGTGTTTATGACAACATAGCAGCACTAAAACAACAGCAAGTGGAGTACATTATACTGTCTCTCTGAGAAGGCCCGGCCCCGGCATCATACCTTCAGCATTCAGATTACATGGTTAATTAGGGGGATTTTAAACTCCACATGGAATCAGAATTGGAGTTTGTGTGGCTTTAGTTCATGTGTTTTAGCCTCGAGATCAGCTATATGTTAGCACAACTTTTACATTGAAATTGTACAGTCTTTCTCTTAAGAGAAAACTGACCAAAAATATTGCTGATGCATTTTGCAGTGACAAAATTACTGTGCAGTAAAACTCTTTCTGGCATGAAAACGTCCACTCCCGGTAATATCCTTGGCCCCTGACTAGCAATAGCAAGTATCAAATCATGGTTTATATCTGTGGTGTGAACTAAAGACAAAAGGTTATCACAGTTCTTAAAAACGTTCTTGCAGTAACATTAGTACAATATTTTTCTAACGTTGTATCATATAGCAAATCAAAACATTATTCAAAATTTATAAAGTAGTTAATGGAACATTTTAAAAACATTTCAGAATTTAAGAAATGTTTGCATAAAATTCTTATAACCAAGCAATAATGTTCACACAATGTTTTAAAAACTGGATTTGAGTGTTCCTAAGACTTTTGAAATAGTGTTTTTAACGTTTTGGTTACTTTATGGAAAAGTTAAAGAAACATTCTTACAATCTACAATTGTTAGCTGGGTTAGTCAACAAACTAAAAAAATGCTTTCGTCACACCATTTCATGGGGTCTTTAACGATTTCTTCTGCAATCTTCTCTAAGAAATAATGTGAGAGAGGTTTAAGGTTTCAGGGGTCATTCTCTCATGATGTGCAACCTTGGAGAGTCAAGCAACAAAGAGAGCATTGAGACCTTAAGGGGTGGGGGTGTGCAGACAGATCAATTCGGAGACAAGCCGTGTGACTAGGTCAGTGTGAGGCCACTTCAAAGGGTGTGAATGCACAGCTCTAGCAGGGACGCAGAGGGTTCGAGACCCTGACGAGAGGATTTAGTCATTCCGAGGCTGATGTGGAAAGCACTAAGAAGTACTGTCGGCTCAGAACAATGTCACACCATGACCTCCAGTGAAGATGTGATGGTGCCTCCTTTCTGTCTGTCTGTCTGTTTTTCAAGGGGGGGGGAGTAGCAGTCCTGGCTTACTTTGGTAACCCATTGAAGATGAGATTGAGGTGAAAACATGTCCTATATTTATATGATGTGCTAGTTTAATAGTACAATTTTAGTATAAAATACAAGGGCACCTGTGTTTAAATTTAGGTCGATTCAGCAAAACTGTGGCTGACAGTAACAGCCAGTGAACAATAGCTTTGATATTCTGATATTTATTATGTTGTTTTTTGTGGTAAAAATGTCTTGGGAAAGCACACGGGCATGGGTAGACGATGGCAGAGTTGACATGAATGGCGATTTCTTGAATGTTTTACACCAAAGCTTTAAGCAATAATTCCTAATGTTCTATGTACTGATGCAAATGCTTTTACTTTTCAAGTTGCATTCAAAATCCATTTGGCTCAAGAATCGGAGGGGACACGTGCCCGCCAATGCAAATGAAGTGAGGCGATTTATAGACACAACACTGGTAAATGACAATGATAATACGAAAGTTAATTTGCTACTGATGTCCAGTAAATTTGAGCAGGTGTCTTAATATGCAGCATGTGTTTACTCTTGCAATATATTAGATGATTTGTATGACATTTATGGGGGTAGTGAGACTCAGAGGAGACATTGTGATCTGCCTAGTGAGCCTGCATTCCCCAAATATCCATTTGGGGCTTGTTTTACACTATTTGGGATTTTACAGCCCATCACCCAGGATTTTTCTCATCTGTGAGCATTAACTGCCTTACATACATAGCAATAAAATCCCCAACAAATGTGCCCAGGGACGGACGATTGCATAAGTTAGCATAAAATATTCTGAACTATACCTCTGTGCGGGAATTGTGATAATGTCAGCTTCTTCTAATCTATATGGCGAGTCACAGGTTTAAGAGAATATGTTTCTCTGCATGTGCATGACACCGCCGAGATTTGAAGTCGCCTTGCAGACTGTTTTTAAATTAGCAATTCAGATGGATGATTGTTAAAAGCAGTATCTACTTGCTCGGGGTTTGTTGCAGCGATTTGTTACGTGTCATTACATCCCATTGAAAAAAGTTGTCTAACATATGACCCAGCTAACAATTGTAGATTGTGAGAACGTTTCCATAATGTTTCCATTAAGTAACAAAAACCTAAAAAATTATTTTGAAAGTTACAGGAACATTCAAAGCTTCCAGTTTTTAGCCGTTGTGTTAATGTTATTGTAATTAAACATTTTTTAATTCTTTTAAAATGTTCTACTAATTACTTAAGAATAACATTTTTGATATGATACAACAATAAAGAAACATTCTAATAATGCTGCTGAAGGAATGCTTTTGATAACTTTAGCCAACATTCTGATAATGTTAGCTGAGATGCCCATTGCTTGGTAATGAATAAATATTCATATGGTAATAAATAAATATTCTGTGAGTAAAGTTCAATGGAAAGGACAAACTAAAGGATGTTATTTGGCCAATACACCCTTACAATCTTCCCAACAATGACATCGTAACCTGTTTTCCTACATCTGTGGATTGCTAACCCGATGTGTCTTGACTGATAGATGGTTAATTTAGCCGCAGCGGACAGCTTGACTATCTCTTATTTAGAATTTATAGTTTGAAGCTCTGTGCTGCAATGCTGCCCTCCAGTGTATATACCCACCACCCCCCTCCCTGCAGGCCACGTCTACCTTTAGGATATCCATCCCAATACCTTCTTTTTGTTAAGATGTCAAATGTGCATCTATTTAAAGCGTTTTCAAGTATGCCCTCACAAGCGTTTACTAAGACCTGAGGGCATCCGTTTTTATCATGCTTTACACAACGTTTTTGCGCAAACACAATATAAAATGCATCACCAGGAGTCCACAGGGCGAGCAGATGTATAATGTATGTGTGTTGGCATCTGACTCAGCATGCCAATGATTTTTGTTGCCTTGGATATGTGCCTGGCACCTGTCCAGGTCTGCACCTTCCCCGCGACTCCTCAAAGTGTATTTATATCGTTTTTGTGCTTGGCAGGAGCTTCTCCTCACCGTCGGCTTGTGGCAGTCTCAAGGTGGATCATGATTATGATTGCATGAGACATTATTGCCTTGTTGTGTGACGGCCATTATACAGATCTCTGGGGACGACATGCACGGGTTCACGGGGATCTATACATCGCTATCTGCAGGGTTCAATGCTGAAGCGGCAATCAAGCTGAGTAGTTGAGCTGTTTGTTCATAGCTCCTTTCTGTTGCCTACTGTTGTCAACCCCGTTTTTTTTAGATTGCCGTGCTATTTAGTTGCCCATTGTTGACAGTTTAAGTGAGAGCTCCACTTATTTCCCATCACTGTAACCACTTACATAGACAAGTGCTTTTGTTGTTATTTTGTGAAATGCCAATAATAAGGCAAGCTGACAAGTTGTAGTTATTTGTAGAAAATGTTGGAGGGTAGACCGAGATGACCTAGAAGAATTTTGTTGCTCAGCGGTTGCTCTTTCATGGCTCAGGAGATTTAATGGAGTTCTCGGTTCCGTTTCTTTCAAGTGTCAACGTTGTCTCTGAGGTTTCTCGTCTGAATTGGTTAGGAGACATAAAAATAGACAAAAAGGAGACAGCTGTTGGCATGCAGTTGAAACATAGCTCAGGTAATTTGGTCTTTGATCAAGAGTCAAGAATTTGATGAGCACAGTTTATATTAAAATCTTTCTCTTTTGATTGCAGACTTTGGAATCTTGGCAAAACCGTTCGCACATGAATGAGATCTCTTCTAAAATCTGAGGGGGGGGTGCAGGAGAAATTTCTAGGCAAAACTGTATTTGTCTTTCCTTTAATCTCATTGTGTCTAGGAGAGACTTTATTAAAGTGAAAAGATAGTAAAGTGATGTCGTTTGTTTTTATTTCTCTTTGCTGTGGATATGCACAACTCTGTTTACCTCATTCGCTGCTGATGACATACCCGCATGTATGTGACGAAGGCGGATATGAATCTTTCTGCTAAACAGCACATTGAACACGATCAATAAGCCAGCCTTTAAGGCAGAATATGCAATTTCACCGCGTATGTAGCGTGTCCTGAGGCCCCCTTTTTCCCTTTTCATCTCCAGATGTGAGTTTATATTGAGAACATCTTTTAGACTTCACCATTTAGCCTTGCTGACTCCTGGCAGGGTTTATGGAGGATGAGCCTTGCTTCTGTCTCACACTGTAAACGCCAGTGTAAATACACCCCCACATTTCTCACGGCTGCTGGGCAGGGGCTGTAAAACGCTCAGATGGATAGAGCAATATCAACTCCTCCCCTGAGTTAGAGGGCAAACTTCTATAGGAGGGGCCCTGCCGGAGTGCGTCCTCCCTCTGACACGGCGTTGAAAATAAACTTCAGAGAAATAAAAACCTCATCGATGCTGCCATCGATGACTCCTCTTTTATCACCAGAGCCCCAACCAAGAACAATTAACAGCTCACCATGGGTCCAGTCCGGAACTGAATCACCCTGTATGCACGCCCCCCCTCCAGGCCAGTGCTAATGCATCTCCCATTGTGCACACTTCTATAAATTACCAACGGTACGAGCAGGCAGTTACAAATAAAGGTGATTTAGCTCAAAGAGATGCTGAAAGATGGCTCTCATTAGCCCGGAGAGGAAACGCAGGCCCGAGCCTAACGGAGAGGAATTCCTGCCCATTAGTACAATGGCAGTGTGTGTATTGATAGGTTTTTAATAAGACGCTGCATTAATGGTTATCATGACTGAGTGGGTTTATGGTAATAAGGATGGGCAGCAGAAGGGGGGCACAAGAGGGTTCAAATGGGTTTTTGTCAGATTCGGCTGAAGTCTTCCGCAGACATGCCAAACTTCCCAATGTCTTAGAGTTCCACACTGCTGAAATGACCCCAATGCAGGGTCTAATGAAATAAGTAGTGTCGTGATAGAGCCTGTGTCTGTAATAACAGCCGACTTCAATGAAGATGGAAGTGTCAGTGATGAATCGGAAGAACGGACAGCATTCATGTGTGGGAATCCTCATTTCCTCTCAGTAATGTGAGGGACTTATTTTCCATGGCACCCATTTTTAACCCTACAGTACTCGTGCCTGTAGATGTTCTAATTGTGTTATTAGCTGCAAGTTAAGTAAATGAAGACGATTTAATCAGTCCTCTTTTTTCCTCTCTATCTCTCCCCTGTGTCCCTGAGATCTTTCTATTAACAGAATTGTTAAGGGATCAATTTAGGGTTTTTTAAATAGGCTGACAACTCTATTGTCTCAATGACAAAGATACTGAAGAGTAACCTTGTAAGAACACAAACTTCTCAACCTCTCATGTAGTAACCACCTGCAGGTCAGTTATCAGGTGCTAAATGCACTAAAATGGTGCTGCAGCTTTTTTTTTAAGAAAGTTGTTGTCTTTTAAATGTAACCATGCCCTTTAACATGTTAATAAAGCTTATTATAGGTCATGCCTGGTGCAGTTTATGTTGCGCTGTTATAGTTTGCAGAAACATGGCAGTAAAATATTTTATTTTCAACACATTTTGTATACATGTTTTTTTTAAGTTTGTGGCAGCAGTTATTCATCAACTGATGATCAAATGATTCCTCCATCTGCGTACATTTGTAAATATTTACCTTCACACATGGTTCTGAAGTACTTAGTGTTCATACTAAGCCAAGTGTAGAGCACTCATTAGATCACACATACAGGTACTCGCATACAGTCTCCAGTGTTAAGAGCAGATGACATGAAGAGCATGTGTTTATGTTTGAAGATGACTGAGAGAGCAAAAGAATTGAGGTTTGGGAATTTTCTCTTGATGTTAATTTAAATACTTGTGCTGAGTTGAAATAGATGGTTTCAATATCAATAAAAAAGACACACTGTAAGTCTAGTAAATCCATATGTTTATATATAATTTTTCATATATAATTCAGTAATAATTCATATATAATCTTTTACTGAATTATAAAAATGTTCAAATATAGAGAGGATGAAACATTACTGTGAAACAAGAAATTGCGTTCATGGAATTTGTCACAGAACTATAGTTCCAATGTATGTTCTACTGGAGGCGGAATGGAGTTTTTCCAATTTTCTTGCAGAACTAGGTAAATCATAGGTTCATAACTGAAGCTTTTCTTCATAACCGTATTCGTTCATATAAATTTATGCATATAGGCGATGTGTCCAATTCTCTGTCTGGCCAATCAGAGTGTTTGGGATTTGTTAATGAATGCACTTTCATCATAATGATCCTAATGAGAAACGCAACCCATCTCCTCTCTTTACAGACGGGGCTCGTGTTCGTCTCGCTGAAATTCTACTTTATTTTGACAAGCGCTCGGAAGAGCCTCAAACGCCTTTAGCATACCAATGCCGAGATCTATCGTGACCTGACCGCAAGGACCTTCAGAAACAGCCCGAGTCTCATGAAGGAGAGATTTCATTAATGGTGCCGTTTCCCATCTGGGTTTTGAACCTCTGTTTGTTATCAAACAAATGGGAAGCGAACATGAATGTGAGGAGCCCGGGGACTCCACATGGAAAAGAGCGGGAAATTGGTTCTTGTTCCACAGCGTCCGCATGCTGCACTCCTTCACATAGAGATGCATTTTAAGCAGAATGTCATGTGTGATCTACCTCCATACTCACCTATGTAACTCCTGTTGAGACTCCAGATGTGCAATATCGCGTCCCTCATATTCTCAACGTATAGCTTGTTTCGAGCACGTCCATGAAAAGCACATGCAAAAAGCCTGGTGACTGTACAGCAGCCCATGGGCGGGCTAAATATTGATCTAATACTTTTTCCATTTCGTGTTGATTACAGAAAATACCTGGAGCAACAGCCGGGTCTATTTTCTTGGCCTCATTGTTATGCCAGCTTTCTGTTTGATCAAAGTATGGATGGGCTAAAGGCATTTTAGAGCATGCAGATTACATTTGGCTGAATGAAGTGCATCTGTTCTTTGGAGCTGACCTAGATGGGCCATACTTGCCCTTTTCCTTTGCGGAAATCATAATATATATTTCAGCTGAAATCATAACGCTGAAATGTATTTCTTTTGTTCCTGTTTCAGCAGGTTTATATATATCTTCTTGAAAGGCTTCCAAGGTTTTTTTTGAAAAGCACCTAATTGCAAGCAATTTTGACAAATCCACAAAAGAAGAGATAGCGTTCTTTTATTTTCAATCTGCTCTATATATAGGCGCATAATCCTATCACATCAGAAAGCTTACTTTCATTTACTGTAAAAGTGCACGCCTGTCAGCACTACACACGCTGAGAAAGTCGAGTCCAAAATGAGCCGAACCAATCAGTTGAGAAATCTTTTCTTTCGCTCTCTCACTTTCTCTCTTTCTATCAGACGTGGACGACTGATAACCAACCTCCTACTCACCCTCCACTCCTGTGTGTCTGCAGTGTGGCGATAAGCAAATCAATATCCTGTCACTTCTCATTTTTACCCTCCCAATTCTGCTTTCTGCACCTCGCACAAGGTGACAAGGCCCGCTCTGTGGTCCGACGGAGCAATCTCGGCACTTTTTTGCGGAATATTCACCATCTTGTGATGCCAGACGAGGTTACGAGTCCACCGGGCAACAGTGGTGGATGGAGTTGTAGCGGAATGTGTGAATCACATGATCTCAGTTAGCTTACACATCACTGGTGGAGAAGATGGGTTCAGTCAAGCTGCACCATCACTCCTTCGGCCAACATGTGCTTTATCTGCACACAGTGTGTCAGTGGCAACAAGATACACCTGAAATAATAGAATGAAGTCATGTATGCCATTGATGTCGTGTGAGGAGTTAAAGGTCACATTAAGGGTGGGGTAATTGTATAGCAGGAGGGCAATTATAATGCCCCAAATTCCTTTAATTACAATCTCCATGCACAACACATGCTCAGTAAAATTGTATTTTTTTTCTGTCTGAGATGATATCAGATCTTGAGATGAGAAATCTATCAGATGAGAAATTTCAACAACAGTAAAAGTTTAAAGTACAACAGTTTTTTTTTTTTTTTGGATGTCAAATATTTTCTTCTGTCTCATATTTTGATGCCTTTGAAAGTGAACTTCTATCAATTTGATCTCTAGGTTCTTGGTTAAAAGTCGGCTGGATTGACAGATGCTAACACTGTTGCTGGTAGCTACCGTATAATATTTGATCTCGGTTGTGAGGCCAGCGGCAATTGCAAACTTGATATAAAATAAAAATGTGTAACTTTGATGAAAATAACGTTTATATCGTATTTCAGTTCAGTCTAGTTTGTGACTTTTAGGCTGATGATTTTAGTTAAGTAAAATGGCAAATGGAAATCTGATGATGATGAAATACTTCTCACTGTAAATGTTTTATTAGTACTATTACTGTCAGGGCTTATGTGTATTTCTTATACCAAATGATGTCAGAAATGTGTTAAAAAGAAAAATGCAGCCAAAGGAGTTTTTACAATTGTCCCCAGTTACCTCTAATCCTTCAGTCAATCCAGAACAATCATTCAGTCATTTATCTACACATTTCTTCAGTCTTTCATTTGGGATTTATGACTTTCACACTATGATTGGCCTAAAAATGGATCTGAAGAAAAGGGATCAGATCCAAATGAATGCGCATATTTTGGAATCACCAGTTCTGTACTGAATTATCTGTCCAAATAAAAGGTCATCTGTCAAATAATTGCACCAGATTCCCTGTCAAACTTGCCATGAAACTTTGGTGTGGCTCAGACACTGTGAGCTCTTGACTGATGGGGAACTGTGATGCAACTTCACTGTAACACTTAGTTTCATGTTGCACATAATGTAGTCACATAATCACAAATAATATAACGCTGTGATCTTCATCATAACCAGATGTGCATTGTTCTTTCATGATGTCATGACAGGATGTTATATCCTAACTTTATTAACATTGCCTTCTGTCATTTATAATATTATAATGGATTATGAAACAGGGTCATACAAGTGAACGTAGATTGCAACACCATGGGGAACCTACAACGAACACATTTTTTTTTCTATTTTCAGTCTTAAAAGGCTTGTACATACCCCAGAATAGTATCCTAGTATTTATGTATATATACGTGTGTGTGTGTGCCCTCCTGTGTACCTCAGATTGCTTTATATACAATATATGCCATTTAACACTGAGTTGCTTAAACTGCTTTGACGTTAGGTTAATTTTCCTCCTGCCACATCTAACGTGATATTTCACACAATAGTAATGATTTTGACATGGCATATAATCCAGTAACTTGTGTCAATATCATCTTTTGAGTATTTAAATTGTTTTGGTTTTGTAATTCAACAGTTTTTATAGATTAAAATTGCACCCTTGATTTTATATCTATATAATGTAACCAATGTCTGTGCGAAATAATTTTTCCTTGATAATTGATAAATGTTATGGATATTTAAGAATTTGTAGAATTTAATTCTGGTTTGAAAAATGTTATAAATCACGTACAGGAGGCACCAGTCATCTCAGTAGCCTAATAACATTAGTGTACAGAACCCATTACCCGTGTGAAAGGCAGATTAGCTGTTATGTGTAATCGTCCAAATATAGGCCAGTACTAATCATAATGTAACACACCTAGTTCACTTGGCTATCAGCTGAACAAATGGTAAAGATAGTAAGCCTGAATTGAAGGATCACTATTTTCTTCTGGTGTGACGTTGATAACATTGTTACAGCTTCACGAGAACATTTAGATAAGTCTAGCCTCTTACACAGAGTGCCTTTACTAACACAGATAGAGAAAGCTTGTTTCTCTCAAGAGAAGTCCATAGATCACAGCCAATACATGAACATTAAGCATGTCAATACAGGGCATCCACAGCTGAGCCCAGTTAATACAAAGAATGATGGAACACTCTCCTCGAGATTTCTCTTATTTGTGTGTATCGATTTTTTAATTTTCACTCTCTTGTACAATACGTGTACACACTACCTTGTATACAACCTAGAAAAGCCAGTAAATAAATAATGTATAGACACATCTGATTTAAAGAGATTGCAGTAAACTGCAGTTTGCATCGTTGTTTCCTTCCTTGTATGATACAGCATATTTAATCCAGAAAACGTTTTTTTTTAAACCTTTCGTTTTCAGATGTGTCATTTCAAAAATCTGACTTCTGTTTCTCTACCAGTAGTAGACAGGGCAGTGTCGTAAGTATTTCAAAAATTGTTCACAGATAGCTATCACTCAATCATATATTCAGCTAAAAATAATCGTATAAGATAATGTACGTATTCATGGCCCTGGTTCCTTGCATGCAACAGACTGAAATCATTTGTTTAAATATGCAATGCCTCAGGCCATGTCAGGAAATGGTATTTTCCACTTTCCTAACATATGTGAGGCCTGCCAAAGATCTTAGCATGAAGCGATGCATTGTGGGTACATTTTGTAGCGCCTGAACCCAGTGAATGAACTGTGGGATCTTGGGAGGAAATGTCACTCCTTGCAATGTCTCAAATTCTTAACTTGAAAATGTCACTCATGTAGTGGGTCTAATGAAAAATGGATGGCCCTGACCACCACCTGCACATTAATAAGCCCTTTCCAATCTGTTCCTGCCGATTATTGCTTATCTCTACACTGGCACAAACCTATTGGCCGCTGTAGGTAAATAAACCCACTGCATCTACACAGCGGCAAATATAAGGCAGATATGCTTGATCTGCATTCGTATAAAACAAAACCTTAAACAAATCTAAATTGACAGCTGTGTCCAATTCGATACTCTGAAAATACCCATGACGGCCCTGTCTGTGCCAGTCAATTGCCAAGCAGCTCTGTAATTTGCAGGCTTTCGGACTTTAAATTATAAGTATCTGGTTAGACTGCACGGTACCTGCATGCCAAAAATATCAATTTTAATTATTCTTTGCCTGTTAGCTCTTAACTAGCTGCCTGTTTTTTTTAATTATCACAAACTCATTAAATGTGCTTTGTTATAAGTTTTATTGGTATGTTAGTGTTTATCAAAATATTAAAGCTAATTAAATGTTACATACTGTATGTTCTATAGCTCAGATTTTTGTTATATTACAGCCACAATCTATAGTATAGTCACTCTCAGCCTATAGAACAGTCTTATCTTGCACAGGGTCTTCTGCTGTGGTTCTCATAGACTGACATATCTGTGCTGGAGTCAAGGATTGTCTTTACTTTTGTTTGCCTGTGACCACAGGGTCTGATATCTCATTAATTGCTTCAACCTTTCAAATCGTTTGAATAATGCAATTGTTTCTTTTGTTCACTAACTAATTGTACCCGTGGGGGAAAGTTAAGTATTAACATTGCATGAACAGTTGCTTTCATTCCATTTCACTCAGCATATACCTTGAAGGAGAGTCAAATCAAATCAAAAGAAGTCTGTAGTTACTTAGGAGGGAAATAGCAGGATTTCACTGAATTCCTTTGAACATCCTGCTGAAGTGTCAGAATTATAGACATTATGAATTCTAATTAAAGTGGAGTCAGCCATTTAACCCTTTGATGGGCACAACCAAAAAACAAAAACAAGACAAACACACACACACATTTATTTTTTGATTTTTATACAAAAATGATTTATTTTCTTACTTAAAATAAAAAATTTAATTTAAAGAGAAAAGGCTCCCCCAAAAGGCTTTAAGTTCTTGGTGGGTTAGTAAAAAGGAAGTAAAATAATATTGTAACTACAAATGTACTATACCAAATAGTCCAATTAAAGGATTAATAAGATAAAATTATTGTTGACTGTATTGTAAAATGTTGGTATACCATAGATGATTAATCTGTTAAACTATTGTCTAATTCACACTGATCACGTGTTGATGTTAGCCATTATCACTATCTTTAATTATTGCTGAAAATCTTTAATTACTTGTAGATGGCTTGTGGGGGTCGGGCATTTCTGAATTTTGCTTTCTCATAAGATTGTGTTTGGAGTTTCTGTATAATCTAAAGTTCCTCGCTGATCTGCATGATGAGGAAATTAAAGACTCACTTCATCTGCATTCCGTCGGATCATCTGTGTTTATCCTGGAAAATTCTGGGTATTGCTAATCAGCGGTTTAAACACTATTGCTTAGCTTTCAGCCTGGAAATGATTTAATGCATTGCTTTATCTGCCATCACCTTGGCAGCAGAGAAATGTGTGTTTGCTCAGTCAGCCTACGTTTGATTTATCGTCCATGGTACAATATAATTTACAGACACACTTCAGGATTCTTCTGCCATTATGAGTTGAGCCAGAAGCCTCTGGGTCATTGAAGGAGATCTTTTCTTTCTCAGAGATGCTTAGAATTTCAGCCTCTTAAATCACGTCTTTTACGCTGTAATACTCTTTGGAATTTTGCTCAATTCTAATCGAGGATCTTGCATTGAACAAGTTGTTGTGATTTATTACAAATAAACTCCATTGAGTAGAATAGAACCGGGTTCAGCAGAGGTCGTCTGTCTTAATTGAGAAGTACAAACAATACACTTTCTTTCTTTAAGTAGGTGCAGAGTATTAGAATGAAAAAATCTGTAAACGCTGTTAAGGACCTATAAGCACTGACAAAAGTCAAGCGAAGAATAGCATGGGAGAAATCAATTTCTTATTTTGGCATTATCTAAATTTAATTAGCTCATTCATTTTTAAGACAAAATAAGCACTGGATGTCATTTATATCGATCTTCATCATGCTTTTCAATGAAACCCAGACCACACCGAAAGTATGCAATTGTTTTGTAATTGATATAACCTTGTACGTGGACAAAGCACATATTCGTTTATTCACAAGCCCACACGTTTTCTCACTCCTCCGCCACTGTATGCTAACATCCAAATGGGTACACAAGCAAGCACACGTTCACCTCACTCTCATATCGCAGTTCACTGCACATCTATAAATAGGCTGTAGGGCACCGCACAACCTCAATATGCTACTCCCATACACTTCCACTACAATTATCCCAAGGTGCGTTTCAGTTAAGCAGAAAAGTACAGGGAATCAACACGTCACTTCATTCAGCAATGGGCAACAGCACAAAAAAAATATCAAATGGTTTTTAGAAATCACTAGAAATCAGAGTGTTTCTTTCCCCCTCTGAAAGATGGTTATATCTAACTGATGCATGAATACCCAGCTTTTACTTTCAGTAGAACAGAATCATTTTTCTATTCATGGCATAACACATACATCTGCAAGCAACCCCGGCCTCCATTTTGCTGTTGTTGGCATGTTCTATTTTTTTGTACAGCAAACACATTGTGCCACATTCAGAATTCTGCTTGAAGGCAATTTCCCCCCCCCTTTGTTAAAAATGTATGCCTGTTAAACGTCTTGCATCTTTTTTTATGTAGATATTTCTTTTTCCTGTACATGTGGGAGTGCTGAGAGAAGATCAGAGCTTTATTTTATTTGCTAGCCTAAGACTTCTATTGAATGTGGAATCGGCAGGCAACATCTTGACTGGGCCGGGGGGGCGGGGAAGGGGGTCAAGTTTGAGAGAGCCAGACTCAAAAACTGTTAGAGCTTTTCTGAGAGAGAACAGCTTTGATATTTCCTCATAGGTTGACGGTGACCTTCCCTTGCTGCTGATGAACTTGGGAACAGAGACTTAACGTGGTTGAATTCTTCCGCGAGCTGATACTTTTCGCCTTGTGTTCTGCTAACCGATATGAAAACGACTGCAGTCTGTATGTGGCCAGAGGGATTAACTCTTGGAGATCTAATACAAACACAAAACACACAGACAAATGCACAAATAAAAACACACAAGAGATCAGGATAAAGACGAAAGGACAAACTGTGGACGTTTTCGTGAAGCGTGTTTACAATGCACACAGAACAAAGCAGTGGTAAATAACCTTCTCAGTGCTGAGACGGGGAAACTTTACATACTAGATTAATTTCTCTATGTGCGGGTGGGCAGGACTATATAATGTTCAATGTCCAGTATACTGACTTTTGAACATGTTTGATATTGTTTGATATTATTCTCATATATATGAGCATGTTAATTTAATCAGTGTTGCAAGATAAAAGTCCTGGCATATTCCTTGTGTCTAATGCATGTGCAATTTACATTTTAGATTAAATGTGAATAAATAATTATTATTAATGGATGTTTTCTACATAGCATCATTAAATGAGTACAAACTACCTGTATGTAATATGTATTTATTATTTACTGGCTCAGCTTTTAACACATTGATATCACTAATTTGTTATGTTAACAAGCAGTAAGTGTACTCACTTAGGTACTGCAGTATAAAAGCTGCTTACTGAGTTCACATATCCAGTATACTGGACATCAAATTTTCACTCTGAATTGCTGTATGAAAGATCTCTAGGCAAGTAAATACCTAGCTAACAAAAACGTTTAAAATGTTATTTGATTGTTCTAGGAATGTTCATAACGCAATGGCTAATGTCAATACAAGTTAATCCTGTAACATTTTTGTTAACGGTTCCACTAACTTAAAAAGTGTTTTTAATATGTTACATATAACGTTAAAAAAAGTCCTACTAATGTTACTGCAAGAACATTTTATGATAATTAAATATTTAACTTGTAATGCTGAAGTTAAAGGACTGTTTATCATTGTTATGCCTTTTAATCATACCTTCCGTTTTTTTTCCAGCATTATGAATCGTTTCTGTGCACAGTAAGTTCATGGATTTGACCTTGGCTAGCACCTCATGGTCCACATGTGCAGCTGGGCTCTGTGAACGTCTCTCCTCAAATTCCTTTTCATAGAGCAAGATTTTAGCCCTTGAAATGTTTCTGATGTGAAGTTTGATGGATTGAGGAGTGTACTGCTATGATAAGATCAGCCAGTGGAAAGCCAATTTAATGGCAATATCCAACAGCAGGATCCTTTGAAGTAAAGTAATGTTACAAATAAACTCAGGTGGCAGGCCATCACTGTCAAGATTCACCCCTGAGGTATTTCACCAGCTTCTCCTCCAAACTGACTGTAAGGAGGGAGATAATTATTTATTTATCTACCCATCCATCCATTCGCTCTCTCTATATATATATTTCTATAGTCCATGAGCTACCCACCTCAGATGCAGTTTAGTGAACCCAAATGTCTCCAGGCTCAGTAATTTGACCTTTTACACCTTACTTACAGCAATATACCTTCTCATAGCGAAGACGGCGAGGCAGGTCGGATGGAATTTGTTGCCGGCTGAGCACGGCCCCCTGGTTTTTGTTACGTAGGTCTAATAAGCTCTGACGTTTAGTCGTAAATCAATGAATAAAGCGTTAATGAGGAGAGAACCACGAGGTGTGATTTTAGATGGAGTGGTGTCATAAAGATAATAACTGGGTGTGTGCACACTAAACGAATATCAGTCTGAGAGAAAAGAGGTGGATTTTTTTGGCTCGTCTACCAGACACAGGAAAATTACATCTTTGATGCTTTTGGTCTTTTGCGAAGTGGATCTTTTCAAACGAACAGTGTATCTGGCTTTTCTTCAGCTAATTAAGACTTATAAAGGAAAAGTGTCTGTCGCCTTCGATTCAATGGGTGTTCACAGTGTGAGTGAGATTGCATTTGACTCGTTCTCTGAAGGGACACCAAGCTAATACTGAAAATAAGACAACATGCTTGTGATTCACTGCTTCATCTGGATTCTTTGTGTTTTGATTTTGTTTACACTGCACAGGTGTCATGAACTTAAATAAACCCGAATTAATTCCCTCTGGTGTAACTTTAGAGACCTGCGGAAGCTACAGTGTTCTAACGTTTGATTAGACTTTCGCTTTTGCAGTTTGAAAACCTCAGACTGACAGATGTATTTGATTTGTGGGTATTAAAGGTGATTGAGGTTAATTTTTCTTATTCAATGTACAGCTAGATGAAGGGAATTCATGGAGATCTTTTGATATAAATGTACACTGACATTTATCACCTGTACCTCAATTCCCATTGTCCCCTTCTGCAGGATGTATTGAATGGTTTGTGGAGTGCAGTGAAAAGGCTGTGGACCACTAGTTTTACTCCCTGTCCGACCTCGAGGTTATTGTGGGTTCTAGCCTGGCATCAGTCATCTAAAGCCATGAAAAGATGGTTTGGCTCTCATCTGTTGAAGATATCGATATTGTGTGTGTGTGTGTGGCGCTGGAGTGCCTTTTGAGATGAATGCTGCTTTGTTAGCGTGAACCAAAATCGTGGTAAAGATTTGTTTTTCTTTTTTCTCTTTACAGGCCTAATGATGATTTATTTAGCCTTTGAACTTCAACTAAATAACTTATTTTTTCCCAGGAAACATAAATCAAGCGAGTTCTCCCCCATTCCTTTGCCGGAAATTGTGCAAAAGAGGTCAGTTATTCATATTTTCTCTGTCGGTTTTAATAGGCTATTAATGAAGATACATGCTGGATCCTGTGGTTAATAAGACAAGTGTCAGGTTCTTCTTTCCTGCAGAAGATATAGTGAAGAACCACTGACCGTCCCGCTGTTTCCCTGACACCGCTCATCAAAAAGGGGTGGGGGGGTGGTGCGGAGCGGAGCGGAGAGGGAAAGGGAGGGGAAGGAAGACGACGGGGAGAAGGGGGGGTGTCAAGACAGAATTACTCCTCATTACTGAACCGGACGAGCCAGTAAATCACGGCTCTCCATGCCAGCAACTTTCTCCCATCATCACTCAAAACAGCTCCGTTAGAAGCTGCTCATGCCTGCTGACCTATTAAACCGCAGTGCCGCATCCTCACGAAACGCGTTTGAGTAGTAGGCACGTGTGATAAAACACACTTCAGATGCCGCAATCAATTCCTTAGTACTTTGGGTTGAAAAAGCCCCAGTGCCGTCTAGGTAAGAGGGCAGTGCTGCGGAGGCAGGTGTGTGTCAAAACATTCGTAAGCGAAGCCTCTGGTTGGGATTTTTAGCATTAGAACAGTAAGAGGGAATCGGTTTGATTTGTCCTGCCCTAACCTTGGGTAATCGGGTGATGTCTCACCACTACATTTACAAATAGCATGTTGCAACACCTTGACACCCGTCACGCTCCCTGGTGAAAAATGACGTCTCGCTCCATTATGTTCTTACCGCGCAGACTGCTCGTCCCATTAGACGCCGCTGCATGTCGCGCCGTGTTACTGCAAGCTCCATTGGCCTTTATTTCACCATCAGCCAGATGAAACGGTTGATATTAACAATCTGTTTCTTGATGTATGCCTCTCTCTGATATCATCCGGCGTAGCTACAGCACCCATTAGTAATTGTGTTACGTTTCAGATGGTATTTAATGAAGAGAGGCCTCCCGACAGGTAATTTCACTCTTCACTTTCATTTGATATTTACAAGTCTGGATGAATGTTACCCCGCTTGCTTAGCGTCCTTATTTACCAACATGTTGCCAATTACACTTCGATCCACCTGAATGACCTCACGAACTGAGGGAGGGGATGGAAATGCGACCAAGGGAGGTGTGGCGTCCAAGCCATCTGCTTCTTTGCTGGCAACCGAGAATGATGTCTGGCTCGCCTAGACTAGACTAATATATGACACGGCAAGCCTAAACCCCAACAAAAGGATTAATCTAAGCTTTTGTTTCTCCTGCTTTCGCTATTATCTCTGACTGCTGAGTAAAGATAGAGAGAGAGAGAGAGAGAGAGAGAGAGAGAGAGAGAGAGAGAGGGAGAAACTACGGTATCCTGAGGGGGTTATGGAAATTTTAGGGTGGTCAATTTAATGTTACTTACAAAAAACTATTTTTAATATAACAAAACTTGAAAAATGTTTATAATACGAAATTTTGGAACCTTTGGGCCAATTCAGGGTTGTGGTAGCACCTTCATGTTTTTGCCTTCAAGTCAAAAGTTTAACAGCTGTAGCTATGCTGACTTTGTTGCCAATTTTCTGAGTATAATAACTGTTGGTAGTTCAAGTTCTGCTGACATTGTGAAAATCAAATTAAATCATTAAGGATAGTCTGATCCCAGAAACTTCAGAATGGCCACAGCAGTAGCAGCTTTGGGTATGATCCTCACCTTAATTAATTCCTTCCCTTAATTATACACACAAGTTGATAATTATATACTTAATCACACACACACATTCATCCAGACTTTCCGTCCCACCCACCTCTAGACATCCAGACCCTCCCACCTCAGTAATAACTTCTGAGATCCAAATCCTGTCCAAATCAATGCACAAAATGACAAACACCCCGTGTTAACAATTACAACTCGGATGTCATTTAGAAAATGAATCCTGTCCGAATAGCACTAAAGACCATTGACCCAAAAGTCACTGAAAACACTATCTGCCATGTAGTTCAACAAGCACAAATAAATTACGCCTGAATTTGATTTGCCTCTGTTCTCAGCTTCTGCCTCCCAGGCCAACATGAGCTGAACAGAAGAACAAATAATCAGCTGCACCCCAGGAAATCCTGCCAGAGAGAGAATTTTTTGGGGGGACTTTTGACAGTTGCTAAAAAGTCCTGCAGATAATGACATTACCATGCTTGATTTTCCCCGCACCATCGCGGCGGTGAATGGATCTCTGCACAGTGCAGGGGCCGTGTACAGTGTGTGGGGATGACACCGAAGCAATTAAACAAGTAAGTGCAAGTGGGCCACACGCGGACCGATGCCAGCGGCCCTCTCTCTCCCGCTGTGGTCAGATGAGAGAGATCTGTGAAGCTCAGATAGGTCACACGGATCAGGCTGGATTTGCAGGCCGGGTCTCCAGTCTCTCTCCATGGGTTCTTGCGTGGGTATTCTCAGGAGTCAAGGCTACTAGCCTCAGTCTTTCACTTTTTCTGGTGGACTAAAGGCTTTAGCGGCTAGCGCTGGAGAAACTGGAACACTCGTCTGAAGCACCACTCGACATATATGTGTGGCTTCAGCAGAAGCATCTGGGTTTTTGAAAGATTCACAACAGGAGTTTGGCCAGCACAAACAGGAGGTTTCGAGGAAACTTTAGTTTAGGAGTTATGGATACAGGCAGAATTCAACTCACTGGGGTATGACCTTTGCTGACAGCATAGCAGCTATTGTATTCTTATCTTGGTCACCTTGGCCAGGGCAAGCTGAGGCTTCCAGCACAGATAATAAAACGTCTCCCAATACCTGCTTTTTCAAATCCATTCCGTGCCACGGAATACTATCGATTGGGAGTTCATCACCCTGATGTATTGATTGTATGTTTTAAAAGTATCCCTGAATAGATGGTGCTGGCGTTTCTTGTTTCAGCAAGTCGTTTAACTCTGTCTTTATGCATGAGCAAGCCGTGTATTGATGTAAATCAGAGATAGGGAGTAAATGTGAGGGTGGAATATCGCGCACATTGACAAACGCACTGGGCTCTGGGGAAAACAGCATGTGGTAGGAAAACACCTGCAGAACACCAGCGCAACCAGTTGAGTGTTAGGTTACACCCTGAGGTAAAAGTGCATGTGCTTGTGTTTTCTCTATATGATGATAGACAAATACATACATATATATTTATATATACATATATACATTATATTTATATATGCATATACATCTTGATGAAGTGTGGATATAGGGTGGAAAAGGGCAACATTTGTTAACGTATGCAAATACCTTTAATAGGACAAGATATTTTTAACTTAAATACACATAATGGTGTAAAAAGTTTCTTTATATTTTATTCCTTTTTGTGTTTTAAACCCTTCCACATTTAGTTTTGGGGAAACCATTGATTTAACCACATACAACAAAACTGGCCAGTCTTTTGTCTCAGAATATGTGATCATTTTAAAATGTTAGATTACATTTTTTATTAAACTTTAGACATTGCATGTAGTGGCCTAATGGGTCAAAAACGTTTCTGTGCCTATTGATAAACAAGTGTTAAGTGCTGTGGTGTTTGTGTTTTGTTGTTATTTTGTGTTGTGGGAGACAGTTAAGTCAAAATGGCCTTTCCCTTGACTGCTTTTTAAGTCATATTAGGTCGCAATAGATCTTTCTATACTTTTATCCATTATAATATATTGCAAAATCTGCCACTGTACAGTGCCCTTTAGTGAGTTCCCAGAATTCTCTGGGGCTGTACTGTATACTTGGATGTGTCAAGCAAAGTAAGTTGGTAAAAAGTAAATAGTTCATAATGATAACAATAAAAGTTTGCAGTTCTGTTCATTTTTGCTTGATGTTGTTTTATTGTAGTAGTTTGTGGTTTGTGATTGTTTTAAGCAAACTTGGCCATGTGTTCTTCTTTGAATGAGCAATTAAGAGCTTTTTACTGCCCGTTAATGCACCATTAAAGAATTTTACTGTACAAAAGTTCTTGTGAGACTCCTTTCTAGATTTTTTTTTGACCCCTGTGCTACAATATGTACAGTTGCGGTAAATCATGCCATGCGCATGTTGTGCCGCAGTATCAGTGCAGTTCAGCCTCAATACACTGCAACATTGTGGCAGCAACATTCAATTTCACTTGAAAGATGTAGCTTCCCTCATTTTAATGCAGCGATTCAAATTCATCCTATTCTCCTTCTCATGTTCATTGAAAGTCAGTGCTGTTTCAGAGGTGTGCTAATGCAGGCAAACTGTGTGGAGGACCAATATAAAATAAGGCAGCCGTCCACTTTTCTGCATTGTGTTGAAAGATATAAACTCTCCCCAAGACTTCATTTGTTCTAGCAGCCATTAATCCATCGCCAGGCATCTTCCATCCCAGGGCTTAGTGACCTCTTTTTCCTCCTTCCTGGTTGGAGATAGGGAACGCAACGGGGGGCATAGGATCTCCCGGAATACCAATTGGCCTCACCGGAGGGGGGCGGAGCCCAGGATCTTGATTATGGATTTTGTTTGAAATCTGTCTGAATGTGCACATTGGAGTTTGTGTGTGTGTATAGGTGTTTGTATGTGTCCAGCAAATAAATTGATTGATCAGTTAACCAGTTGATCGATAGGTAGATCTGGGGCTAGTTGTCACGCTTTTTCCTCAGGGTTTGTTTTTGAAAGTCAGTTTCTGTATAGGGACATGCTGTTTGATGTATAGATAAGAGGTTTTAGAATAGATTAGAAGATAAATAGAAGATAACGAAAATATTGTTTTGTAATTAACAAAGTGCATACAATTTATTTAACATCTGACATTAATGAAAAATATTCTTATAAGAACATTGTTCAGGCTTCAGGGTAAAATCCACCTTCATATTATGGATGACCTATGCCTAAACGTATACTAGTGTGATTTTATTATGTTCATTATATTTTGTTCACTATATTACGTTCACTATATGTCTTATTATGTACTTTAACCACAACCATATAATTGGATTTAATTTGACTTTTAAAAGCTTACAGTGACCGAGATATAGCTCCTGTGATCTTCATGGGACAACTAGCCCCAGACTCCCTATATCTTATTTTTTTATACTACTGACAGCACAATGACATATTAAAGTAACTAGAATCTTGCTAATGTAGTTTTATGGTAGTTTTTTATATAAAACACTTGAACCAATAAAACTACCATTTCATTGAAATTCAACAATCATGATCTAATTTCCTATTAATTTGTTGCCCCATTCATGTTTTGTTAGGAGTAACTGATTTAATAGATCACAGTTTAAGGCATTTTGCAGTGAAAGACCAGGTAAATGGCTTGAATGTGTGTAGCAACACAATCCAGAAATGACACACATACCAAATAATAAAATCGATAGAGAGAATATGCAAGTAATTATCAGAACATCCTCCGAGCATCTGAGGTTTCTCTCTTGACTTTACTGTGAGTGCTGACAGAGCTGCTGTTACTATGCACACAGAGTCATGAGTACAGTATTGGGGTTGTTATGTTGAGGGGAGGGTGTATTGGCTGTAATGCAGTGGTCCAGTCTGATAAAACTATGCTAGCGTTGCACGGCCACAAGGGCAGTGGTCAAGCTAGGGGACGGAGCTGAAGGATCAATTCAGATCAGTGTAGCTTCCCAGTTGGTCAGCAGGCACAGATTTTTCTCTCTGTCCCTCACTCACTGCGGAAAGCTGCCAGGCCACCCTCCTTCAAAACGGCAACAGTGCCCCCTGCTGGCAAATCACACAGCCAGATCCGGACCTGCCACCCGTGAGAAATTACAACCCACCCGTTTTTTTTAGTGGTCATCCTTTTTATTGATTAATTCGTCCTCTTCCTCGAGAAAAAAGTCATTTTTTTGTGGTTGAAGTTTGACTTACCTTTGCTTGCCGTCTCAAGACAATCTGGGTGACACAAGGGATTGAATCACTGCCACTTCTAGCTCGTTATTCACATACCAAGCCTTCACGAGTGCAGCACATTCAATATGAGATAGTGCTTCTGGGAGAGATGTGCAGTATGGCTGTCCAGGGAGGCGGGTAATTATCTGTTATGATCACCAGAAACGACAGCGGTCGACGGGACAGCCTCTGTTATTTTGAGCATGGAGTGATGATTAAAGTGGGTGGGAGGGGTCTGCTTCACTTGCGTCTCTTAAAAAAAAAAAGGAAATGATTTGCTGACCAGGGAATTGGAGTGACACATGGATGGATCTTAAGGAGTGTATCACTTGACAGCTTCACGTCATGATTGGTCCAAGCATCTGGACTGGAGACATCACGAGGGGGAGGAGGGATTGAAATATGGCACCCCCATGGTTGGATAGAAAATGTGAAATAAAGAGATCACTTGGAGTCTAGTTAGGGCCGCTGTGCTCATACACCATTATACGTATAAATGCATTTCTAATAAACACAAAAGTTGCTTTCTTTTAACTGGCTGATTATGATGGCAACAGATAATGTAACAGATGCATTCATCTAAATTATTCGCAGTATGCAGCAGCATTTTGCCGTTTAATTAATTGGAGTTCAAAGAGCGTGTGACCACAATAACATGCAGAACTACAATGAATCAAAAAGCTCTTTAACTCACCATTTCTCTGACTGAGACACCATTTTTCATCTGACTGCAGAAACTGAAAAGCCAAGCACATATGCAGCGTAGCCATCACATATTTGTCCCTCTTTCTTTCCCTAGACGACTGCTAATTATTGTTACCATTCTAAAATTCATTGTGTGGCATTTTTAATTAGACTACAAAATGTCAGCATCTCTCTCAAAAAAGATTAATGGGATTTGGATAATTTTGTGTCCCCTAGTTCCCTGGAATCTGTCCTAATTCCAACAGCAGTTCATAATGTGTTTGATTGTGAAGTAGGTTTTGCCTTTGAATGCTTCTTTGGCTTGCTGTTTCTCTGCTCTCTGCGGGCCTGTGCTTCTAAATAGCAGTTGTGATGCATAAAGACATAAATAAGCAAAATGCATCATGGGATTGTGGGGGGGTGCTGTGACTACAACATTCTAATAGGACAAAACTACATAGCGGTGAAGCGCCCTGTGCTGATACAAGCAAAACCAAAGGGAAATGTGATGGAGGGTGATGATTTTATCTTTATCTTGTATTTGTGGCGACCGCAAGAGGCAGCTGTCGTTTTTTTTTTAATAAACGTTTGTCCCGCAAGTATTTGTATGATAATACAACCGTCAGTGGTGACACACAGACACACACAAAACCCACTTCCACTGATGCTAATAGTGACTGGCATTTTAAGCATGCGTCGTTGACTGTCGATAAATCCAGCATGTAGTCAGGATAGCAGGCTCATCCCTCAATGTAATGGTGGTTGCTGGGTGGGCGCAGTCACATCTACAGCCCCGCAGAATGCCGAGCGAGTGTCTGGGGCTCTGTGGAGGTTTACAGCTAGCCCTGGCCATAATCAGGCCTGCTGATGGAGGTGATGAACAGCTTCCTTTAATAGGTTTTATGAGTTCACCGCCGGCTTGCCTCTGCTGCTGGCATTTATCTCTCTGTCCCTAGAGCCCACAAACACTTCTAAATTAATAAGCAGACGTAGAGCTGACCGGCAGACGGGCTGAGAGTACGGACAATGCCCACGCGTCACAGCGTGCGTGTGTGTGTGCGAGCACACCCCTCCTTGTGCACACATGTGCTCCGGACTCCCCTCGCGCTCCAGGTGTTGGGGCTCGGCAGACAGAGGGAAGATGAAAAGCCTATGGAGGCAGCATGTGGCCATGCATTTTTATGGGATACCCTCCCAGCACCCTGATACCATGGTTGGCCCTCTGCCTGTGGCAATGGCAATCTGAGCCTGGCCCTCCCAACAGAGCAACAGCAGTGTGCATGTGTAGAGCAGCAATACAAACAAGCAGCCATCACCCTGTGCAAAAAACATTGAGAACGTATTCAGTCCATCTTCCTCCCTCAAATTAGTTTAATTTACACCATCTGAAACTTCCGTGCACACGAATGCTAATAAGTATTAGCTGAAATCACAATAAATGCTGCAGCTCAGAGCTGTAAATCCAGGGTTTCCAACCTTTAGGGGTCTGTGAAGTTTTTGCAGGGGGTCCCTGGACTAAGACTATTTATATTAATTTATAAAATATTGGATTTTCTTTTAAAAATTGTTTTAAAAAAATATTCTGATCTGTTAGAATTATAGGAGGTAATAATGTTTTATATTATTTAGTTTAGTTATAAAGTAACTTTCTTTTTTTAAATAATAGGCCCCTGGAGTCTGGATGTGCGACCCCTGGGGTCTGTAAAGGTTGAAAACCCTGCTATAATTTGGAGATAAAAGTAAAAACAGATCACAAAGGAGAAGTTCTGAAATATTTATTTTTTCATTGTGTTTGTTTACTTCTTTCAGAAAGACTGAACATCACCGACACCTAGCATACACCTGCACAGCAAATATTTCCATTCGTCTTGGTGCACATCTGTTGAGGTGGAGCACAAAATATTTATTTATTGACAGCAATTAAAACTTCAGAAACGCAAATACTTCAATAAGAATATACATTTAAAATAGGAACCATACGTAAGCATTTTCAGCCATGAAAGCTTGTTCGCTTCAATGCCAAATTATACAAAGCACTCAGAAAAAAGCTTGAGAGACCCAACCTTTGTCACATACAAAATATTTTCTCTCCTTATTCAGGGGTAAAAAAAGGGAAAAATGCTCTTTTTCTCATCATACACTTGTTCTTTTCTTCTCTCCATGCAATGAATGTGATTTCGACTTTTGAGTTTCTTTTCAGGGACTTGGTCCTAGAAACAGGACTGCATTTGGATGAGAGGCACAGTCTTGGAATCGATTAGCTTCACTTGCCTCTGTGCCTGAGCAAAGTGTTGTGGGGGCATAGCTTAGCGGCTGGGGAGTCCTGATTGTGTGGCATTTGTCGAATTCACCAGGGAAGTGCATACTGTGTTATTTGGGAATATGGATTTAGGCACAGTTGGAAACGGTCTATATCTCTGAGATGGGAATAAATTGGAGCAAAGTGTGGCCATTGAAATGCATACAGAGGGAACAGAAAATTTACAGTGTGCTAGCTGTTTACCCACTGCTATCTGTCGCTGGGCATTATGAGGAAATCGTTTAAGTGTCACAATACTCCACCATGTAGACCGTCTGTCCTGAAGTATTACCCCATCCTCTGAAAACGAGATATGGAAGCATGCGGACAATAGATTAGAGGATTCTCAAATGGTTGGGTACTAAATATATTATTGAGTGAATCCGTTTTAGATGAGGCACTTTTAGGGAAATGCTTTCCTTTTAAAGTGATCTAATTTGAATTTGGGAGTCTTTGCTTAATTAAGTAGCCTGGAAAGCAAAACAACATCTCAGCGGAAGATGATTAACTTCAAATGGGACACGGGCATCAATTACATGCTTTTAAAATGAGTAGACCACAGCTCAAGCTCACCCTGTGAAAGAAGAGACCCAAATATAGCTCCAACATATCTGATTAAAGTGATACAAAAACTGTTAATAACCATACTGACAGCTTGGCAGGCCGCCACCTGCGCTTCCAAAGAAAGTTACTGTACCTCTTGACATATAAAAAGTCTTTTCACCCATAGCTGATAAAGTCAGTTTTACCTCACGCTTACCTCACGTCTACAGTATTACTGTGATAAAAGGTTTGAAATAACGGTAGATGTTGTAGATATGCTGTATATCTCTATAAACAGATATAAACTGATATCGCAGCTAACAATTGCAGGTTGTAAGAACATTTCTATTAAGTAACAAAAATGTTAAAAACTTTAGTAGTATTAACTAGGAACATTCAGAATGTCTAGTTTTTTAGATGTTGCATTAATGTTATTGCTTGGTTAAAAGCGTTTTTAAACATTTTCAATTGTGACCCTGTTTGTAAAACAAGGTTAATGTTTCATCATCTAATTCTGAGATCAGGAGCATCAACGTTTGATTTCAATCATTAATTTCACTGATTTCAATCTGTGACATGATCTTACTCAGTCAGAATTGAAGATTCTGTGGATGTTACCGAAATAAGTTTGAGATAACTTTTAGAGAATGTTAGTAACATTCTGAGAACATTCCCTGTTACCTGGGATGTCTTCAATGCTAAAACAGTACCAGACATTTATCTTTACAAATGTCCAAGACTTTGTTCCTTTTAACTTTGCATACGGCTCTAACCGGAACTGTCTTGCTTTAATAATCCTCGAGGGCTTTTATGGAACGTCACTCTCTCGCCTGACCATCGCCGGGTGGTTTTTGTGAGCCGTGTGGCAGGGCCCATTGTAGGCCGCTCAGGCGGAGCGGGATGTGGTAAAGATTTGTCATGTGGCTACAACAAAACTTACACACGGAGCTTAGAATGATTTATAGGGCTTATTTCTGAAAGTGGTAAAGTGAAATTAATCATGATCCCACCTGACGCCGCTGCTCAGCTGTGATAAATGACAAGCTGTCAGCCCAAGACAGCGTGCCATCCATGAAGTGGCCGCTGATGCGCTCCCTTCTCAGATAGACTGACCTGAAGTGTAGCCCCTGCCAGATGCCCCACTGGATGCCTGCATCGGGGTGGAGCGGGTGCGGCCGCGTCCCTCCGGCTGCCTGCGCAGATGTGCCCTAATGAGCAGAGCTCAGGCTGGTATCGGACAGGCCGGCAAAGAAGTTCAGCGCACTGTCAGCATGAGATCTTCATTGCTTTGACAGCTACACTGAGTTTCTCTACTGCATTTACAATTAGAAAAAGAAAAAAAATTGTAAAGACATAAAGTCTAAGGGAGTTTTAGTTTTCCACTTTTTTTGAAGTGAAAGTCGTGTTTTTCATTTTTTTTAAATGTGATACTCAAAGCAAGACGTCATAAGATGCCCGTTTAATAGGAAACATCCAAAATGGTCGATCTTCCAGGGCACAAAACCTACATTTTCTTGCTCATTAATATCGGCAATGAGTCGTAAAGCTGTGGTGTTTGTGTTTTTCTGAATGTTCACCGTAAGTCAGTAAGTTTATTGCTTCAGCAGTAATGTAGACATTAGTGTTCTTTAATTGAAAATCTATGTTTTCCTTGTGTTTTTCAAAAGTTGCTCAAGTGAAAAATGCCTGTAAAAGCCATTTAAACCCACCAACAGCCTTTGTTTTCCCCTCTGCCATGAAAATAAATAATTTTTGCCCTTGACAACAGTGTAATTAATAGTGATGTTTAGCAGGTCCATTTCAACGTACCCTCTTAATCTAATTTTGTTTCCACTCTACGATTTGTAAATTACTGCAGAATGACGCACCATTTACCACTGTCCTTCTGTGCGACAAAGGTAATTTTTCTTCCTACATAAACTCTCTCTCTCTCTCTCTCTCTCTCTCTCTCTCTCTCTCTCTCTCTCTCTGTCTGTCTCTCTTTTAACCTCTCCATCTTTTTTCTTCTTGTTCTGTTTACCACAGAATCTTTTGAATGTTGCAAAGCTCCCACTACTGAACTGCATTGCTTTTACACTTTATATGCAGTTATACTGTCCCCCAGAAATGTAAAGGTTAATGTAAAGTCAGGCGGTAATTTATTCCAAAAAAATCTTGTTTTTTTTTGTATTTTGGATATTTCTTTGAATAATGACCAGCAAACTCTACACCATTCCAGTGAGGTGTATTCGAGCAGTTTAGAGGTTTAGGGCTTTGTGGTTGGACATAAAAGATTGTCTAAAAGTGTGGTTGCCTTGTTTTCCAGTAAAAATCTAAAAATCCTTAAAATAAAAAGAATTAACTTGAAAGTAAATTTGCCCAAGACAAAAATAGCCTATTTCAACGGGCAGTTCAGAAAAACGTTCTTGGAAATCTTAATATTATTTTTGCCTGTGAAATAAATGGATCTTGTTTTAAGGATGTTTAGATATAAAACACAAATTCTGATTAAGAAAATAATTTAAGTTTTCAGTGTCTGTGTTGTACTTCCCTTTATAGAGCTGTTCAAGACCCCTTGTTGTAACACTGTCAGTTGTAAAAATTCCATTTATGTTGTAGTCACAGCTACGGTTATGGTTGTTCTGCACACAGTGCTGTACACTATGAATGCAGAGTACTGAAAAGCACAGTAAAGTACAGTTATGGCTGTGAAAGTGTGTTCAATTCCGTGACACCAGTAATTTACTGTAAATCACACAGATTCATTTTAACAGATGTGAGCCTCGATTTTCTATTGGCGTTAAACACACACCTTGGCATAAAACTTCACTACAGAAAATAGGTATTGTATTTAAAGCCACTTTTCTTCAAATACTGTAGCTTATATTCGGAAAGTATGAGGAGTTAAGTTTGTTGTTCAAAATTGCTAGGTGTCATGATAATGGGGGACTAAAGCAACTGTTCTTATAACTTATGTGTTTGAAAACAGTATAGACTGCAATGGAAACAACCAGGTGAGGTTTAAAAAAACTACCGGGTGTGTTGCGTTGTGGGTAAAAATCACTGAAGTGATGTCTAAACAAAAATTCATGGGTATCGTGATCTCCCAGACCTAGCAGCATCTTTTCGCTGTGCTGGAAAGGCTGTCATTTTGTACGTCGTAAGTGACAAATGCACCCTGACAAAACCTACACCACGTAAAAGAAAATACAATTAGAAGCCCCAGTGGACAGTTCACGCGTCAATTTATCCTGAGCTGCTGTGTGACAGGACTGGGCAGTGCCACTCGATATACGTCTGCTGGATGGCTGTGACTTATTTCGGCATGTCTTTCTTATCTGAGCGTTAAAAGCTATCCGTCTTCCAGTGTGATCTTGGCCGACTGTCTTCCATCTCCTGCCATCAGCGGGAACCGTTACAGAGCGTGTAGCTGCCTGTTGAACTAAATTAGTCTCGGTAATAAACAATCATTTATGTAGGGCAAGCGACAGGGCGGCCAGATCGCAAGCGAACGCCATGCAGGCACGCCGGATGATGGAGGCGGTGTTGACAGATTCCATTGGCTTTCTCGTGTTATCAAACACAGCAATGCCATCAAATCAATTTATTCGAGAACAATCTCTCAAGAGATACAGAGGCACGACTGGGGCACAGAAAAAAGCCGGCGAGTGGGAAATGTGGCTCAATAGGACCCCGGTGCTGCCAAGTCACTCATTGATTATCTCAACAGAGATGTAAAACAAGCTCCTGTGGTTGTGTGTCCATTGTAAATGACAGCCCTGGGAACGGTTTGTTGTCTTCTGCTGCCATGATTGGGTTTCAGGGCGTCTGAGCCAGTGGACAGAGCTCCTTGCTATTTGGGGAAGTGTTTTGAAAGAGTAACGACTCTGACAGGTCAAAAAGACAGGAGGGCGAGGGTTCGACACCATAGCAAGGCGGAGTCCAGCAATGCCTCTTTTTGGGCTGCTCGGCAGCCAGAAGACGAATCCTGAATGAATGAGCTAAAAGTGAGCAAGATATGTCAGGCTAAGATGAAAGGACTGAATCGCTCAGTCATGGAAGTTTTTTCTTTACTGTGTGACAAGAGGGAAGAAAGCAGCCCCATCAAAATTTCCTTTATTATGGTCCAGCCTGCCTAGTAATATCACCAACAGAGTGGATCCTTGACTGTCTGAAAAGAACAAAAATCAAAGACTTTAAAGCTCAAAGGTCACAGCGAATCGAGGGCATCATATTTTGCACCACGGTTGGCAAACCTCTCACGTAGACTAGCTTTATTTTTCATCAATACCTTTATCTAGAGGAGAAACATGAATTTTGTTTTGAAGCACCGTCTGAACTGAAGATATGAAAGAAGCGGCAGGACTTCTTCAGGCGAGGCCAAGGTGGAACCTCTCAGGATGTGAGTACTAAGCTATAGACTAATTGCTCGCTGTCACTTCGTTTGGTTTAATAACTTACCATCACATTACATCTGTGTAATACATCTGACTGATTCAAAGGGATTTATCTTGCATTAACAGGCTGTTTTACATATCCCCAAGCACTCCCCCCACCCTACTCACAGGAGGCCTCTGATTCCAGCCCCTCAGCTGTCTACTTATATGACTCTATGGAAGATGGGGTGGCTACGGGGAGCCTGCGCCAATGGCAGATAAAACTCCCTGCGCAAGCTCCAGAACCTCCTACAGTGGCTTAAAATTGTCACAGCGATTGCCTGCAGAAATGTGCCATCTTGGATGAGGCACATCATGGGCGCTTTTAGCACAATCTCTGTTCACGCTTCGTTGGAACGAGAGCTTTAAAGTTCGTTTTTGAAGCCATTTACGGAACCCTCTGCGTGTGTGGTGCTAATGGAGAAAAAATACTATCAGGTTTATATCTCAAACGGCGGCGTGGTACATGTCACCATCGTCTCGGCCCACCTCGCATCATGACTCAGGACGAGCAATTATTGTGAATCTGAACGAATCTGCTAGCCATGAATCTGAACGGATGTTCTGGCACTAGTAGGCAGCCACAGCAAGTAGCAGTGTCTTCTCCCTGGTTTTCTCCTAATCACTCCCTTGCTTGCTTTTATTTCATGCCCTATTTTAGCCCAGACACCTCAGCACTGTCATTGCAGGTCTGTAGCTTTGGACAGCCAGGCTCAGTGAAGCTCACAGGAGTAGGCATGCGTGAAGAGTTTGCCAGCTTTTCACAGAGGGGGAGCCAGGAGATAATAATGGTTGGAATGCAGGAGCCATGCGTGTCGTGCGAAAGAATAATTGCTGCTCTTTCAACAGCGCACCCCTAATTGGCCTCGCTGTGGTCGGAGAAACTTCAAGTCGGAGAGGGCTGGTGCGCATGGCTTGTAGAGCCCAGACGTTGTTGCCCAGGGAGCTGTATCTGAAGAACACTCCTCCCCCCCCCCTTCCTCCAGCTATGGATATTTCAGAGCCGCTCTCAGCTTTTCAGACCACTCAGCTTTCTCAGCTTTCCTCTGTCCCTCCCACCCTCCAGAGCTCATTCACTCCCCCAGCAGTGACCAGCCGGGGAGAAATGACCCCTCATTAAAGCTGTGTCATTAGGAACGGACGATTCCGACAACTGTCTAATCTCATCAGAAAGTGAGACCGCAGGCTCAGTAAATTTGCTGAGGTTTCGCAGAGGAAATATCGAAGGAATACCTGTAACCCGGCAGTGACATTAAAAACTTTCTCTTTTCTCATCAGCTGGTTAGACATCATTTGCCTTGCAGCCAACAGGATGCTCAAAGCTTATTAGCGTAGGATACAGCAGACTGAGCGCTCTGCAAATGACTGCTTATACTCCTCCTTTCTACTGCCTGACAGAGCCGTGATTACGTTACGTCGGTGTGATGTAACAGACAGGCCTGTGTGTTAGACTCACAGCTGGATTTCTGATCTTCGGTGTGTGCTGGTCTCTGAGCACCATGCCCATCACGCTAGGCTAAATGTTCGATATGAAGGGAACAGATTATGTAGGATCACTATCTAGCCATATCCCTTTCAAATCCCTCTCATCACGCCTATCAAGTCTCAGACATCATACAATTCCCATTAGTCTTATCTTCACTGTTCTTAAAGGCTGTTTTTTCCTAGATGCGCTATGCTGCTTTTTCATAGGCTGCTTATATGCAATTGCCTTCTTTATACAAAAGCAATTAATTTAAGCATTGCATGTTTTTTTCAATGTAACTTTGTTTTGGCTAGCCTTTTGTAATGGGCTGCATGTACATACTGCATGTTTTCTTTGTGATGTGTAGCAAGGATCTCTCAGGAGCTATTGGTATCGTTGTGTTTGTTTTGATATAAAGGTCTTGAATGTACTTCTGGGTGGAACTCCAGCAGAGCCTTGGCAGACTGTGTTTGAAGCTTGTTGGACAAATCCTTTGGTTTTTACTTTGTCCTTGTGGTACCTACTCCAATAACACCACCACAGGCAAGAGAGAGGCACAGCAAATATTGTGTGCTGTGGGAACAGTCATTTGTTTGGCAGCAATCCTGTGTCTTTCCTCCAGGAGCTCTGGAGTCTGGCATCAAATAAGGTTAAAATCACCATGGCTTGAGAATGATATATAAAGATGGATGGATGGTAAGATGAAAGAAAGAAAAAGAACACAATAGAAAGAAAGAAATGGCGATAGAAAGGTGAAAGAAAGCAAAAAAGAAAAAGCAATAGAATGAAAGCAAGAAAGAAATGTGATAGAAAGCAAAAGGAAAGCAAACGGCACAAAAAAGAAAAAAGTGAAAAGAGGGCAAAAAAAGTGAAAGAAAGAAAGAAAGAAAGAAAAAAGAAAGAAAGGGCAAAACAGTGAAAGAGAAAGAAAGAGAGAGAGAAATAAAAATAATGAATGGTAGGAAGTAAACAAAGGTATCCGCTTGTAGTACCCGAATACCAATAAAAATTGCAAAAGTAAATTTCAGATTCATCAAATTCATAGTTATATCAGTGGCTTTATGAGACCAGTGAAGTATATTGGTGCAGAATCCAAACGGATGAGGGTGTGAAAATAAAGTCTCAGCTCTCATAGTTAGAGGGAGGGAGACAGTATGCCATAAGCAGGATGTTCTGGGTTTGATGCTGTATGTGTGTGTGAAATTTACACTTTCAGCTTCAAGAGCTCTGCTTATTTTCACATTGATTCTGCTCGAAGGTGATGCCAGAGTAAAAAGCAAGCAGAAGATTCTAAGTTTTATACAGAAGCAACATCATGATGAATCGTAATTGATCTTATCAGTGAATGAGTTGCAGCCACTCTTGGAGCTAATCTCCAGGGCTATTCCTCAGCCGCTGTCTTCAGTGTAATCTTTCTCACGCATCCACTAAACATCTGGCTTGTAGAGAAGAGAAACAAATCATTTCTGTTTTTGAACACGCAAGCCACAGCGTTTCAGCTTCAGTGATTTCCTTATCAAAGAGATCCTAACTATATCCAATGACATTCTCAGCTGCCTGTGCCATTTATTTATTTATTTGATATGATTTATTTATCTTTATCCTATGGCAACAAATACGCTAACCCTACAAATTGTGTTATCTTGCTGTTAGAGTATATCACCGTCTCTAAGCCCTGAACCTTGTACTGGTGACAATATATAACAGATTGTACTCGATTTAAGTCAAATGTAAAGCGTAGCAATGATGAATATGTATACGCTAACTTTATATTATTCACTTCATCTCATTGGTTAACTTGTATTTTTCCTTGTTCTGAACAGATTCCCAAGACATTTTCTACCTCCTGGGAAAGAGGCTGATTGTTATTCCGTCATATTCTCTCTCTGGGCGGAGTGTTTTACAATGCACTCAAATTAGATTAAGTAGGATTCAGTGGAGGATGATATACAACTGTATTGTTATGAAATCAATCACCACGATATCCTTGCTAATGTTGCTTTATAAGAGATGCCAGGTGAGGCTTTACATGAGAGAGATGGATTCCTTGGCAACAAGGCCTGAAGAAGTAAGCATTGTCCTAAAGTGTAAACTAATACTATGCAACCAGATTCATCATGTTGGAAATAACTGCTTATGAATAATATCCGTTGCGGTATGCATTGCCATGTGAAGAATTAATGCTATTAAGTGAGTTATTTAAAGCATAAAGGCGTGTGCTTTGTGTTCAAATAAAGGGGCTTTAAGATTGTCCAGACAAGAGCAGCGCAAAATCGTAAAGGTCTGAAATTTACAGTGGTTTGAAAGGTCACTGTCTGAGTCTTGCGGGCAGCTGGGAGTTGTAAACGACCCGTCTTATCAAATGTTAATGCTGCCAGACCCACATTGCTACAGGGACAAGAGGGAATATGTCTTTGAGGTCTTTAGGTCCCACAGAAACAAGTAATTCAATTTGCATGCAAAAATCTAGTGCTAATTGCATCTTGCCTCGCATAGGATTGCATTGGAGTTTCTTTGTCATTTGGGCTGCGGGTGAGAGAGTGTAAGATCTCGGCAGGAAGTGTATTTTGGTGTCACTGTCGACACTGTGACAGCTTTTATGAGATGGAAGCTCAAGGCCCCGATGATTTTACATGAGGAAATGGTCTCTTTCTGGGAAAGGCTCAAGGTTCAAGTTGATCTAGCCAGTTCAGGTCACAGATATGAAGACTGAAATCTCGTGCTGTACATTAGAACTGTCCAGATAGTGCTGTACAATATGCAGATCGTCCATATATGTGTATAATATAATTATAATAATTATAATAAAAGTGTTTTGATATATATATTTGGGTATGAGGTATATTGTGCAAAAATGTGCATCTAATCTAAAATTAATTTGCAGAACTGAACAGGATCACAGTACAAAAGCATTACAGCAAAAGGCTTCTTCATTTTTGGGTAGTCACCCACTGTTAAAGTGATAGTGTGCCAAGAAATGGCAAGTGATAATCTGTTAAATCCTCTTTGCCTGTGTTGCTCCTACTGATAATTCAACACAGGAGCGTGTAGAAACCGAGGAGCAGCCAACCAGAACTCTTCCGAGTGCTAATTATGTGCTGTCTCAAGCAGGCAATTTTAGGAAGCAGAAATAAGCACGAATGTAAATTTGATTGTCCTTGAAGTTCACAATGAGAGTTGTTACGGTCTAGTATTAATGCAGACATCCTGCATGAACGCACTGTAAACTCTCCATGCACCACGGTTTATATTTATGCATGTCCCCACATGTAAAGAATAGTAATTGTATCAATGTTAATTATACATGGAGAGGAGGTTGTCCAAACAAAATTGAGGCACGCAATACAGACTGCCAGAGACTGTTTGAAATCCACAGGCATTTCAGCCTGCTGTTGCTACACAATTGCCCTAAATGCAATGCAGTATTTTTCCCTTCAAACAAGAAGACTGCACCAATCGGAGGACAAAAGACACCCGGCTGATTTTGCAGGTCACACTGCCCCCTGTTGACGGTAAAGTGGATGTGCATGCGTAAATGGAGTTTGGAACGGCTGCAATACATATGATTTCAAAAAACAACCTAGTCTAAACTAAAACAGAGAGATTTCGTGATAGATAACAGGTGTTATACGAAATGCATTAGCCACAAATGTCGCCAACACGGGGGCAGACCTAAAGAAAATGTCAGGCGTGTTGTCCAGTGAAGAAAAAAATCGATTATTTCAAATACATGGTTATAATTTTGACTTCTTTGACAGTAACCTTCCCTCCAGACAAGGCCATAGCCTTTAAAATATTTATCAAGGTTCTCACAAAAGAAATGACACGCAGGTTCCTCCTGCATTAGGAAAGTGGAAGGTAAATCGTTGCAGTAGACGGGTATGGATTTCCTGTCAGGGTTGCGGTGTAATGGCATAGCCTAAGAGAGTCGCTTCTACAATGTGCACTATGTAGATGAGCCCTCTCTGTAATTGAAAGAGAGATAATGTAAGAAGCCAGAAAGCACTTTGCCAACGGGATTTTTGGGGCAAGACAGGAAACCAACAGGGAATGTTTTCAGAATGCTGGCTACTGTTCTGTAAAAGTTCTCTCACAGTTATCAAAAAGTTCTTGAACCTTTTTTATTAGTTAGTAGAACGTTTTGTTTTGTAATGTTATATATCATATCAGAAAAATTAAGTGGAACATTTTAAAAACATTACAGAATTAAAAAGTTTGGATAACCAAAAGACAAGGGTAGTACATTTAAAAACTAGACGTTTGGAAGCTCCTAGAACTTTTAAAATAACACTTTTAACATTCTGGCTATCTAATGGAAACATTAAGGTAATGTTCTTATAACCTAAAATTGTTAGCTGGGGAGACATAGAAATGTTTTTAGGATAAGTCCTGATGTGTAAAACCAGAAGTGAGAAAGACGAAGCAAGCGCATGCTTTGGCACGGCACAGGGCGTGTTAATATCGACGCATCTGACTTTGTTTGCTAGGATCAACTCCTTTCTCCAATTGATGCTGTCCGGGAAAATAAATGATCCACAAGTGCAGGCGCAGCGGGGTGTCAAAGTTAACTTGGTGTAGTTGGGAGATGTTTCAAATTGTATTCTCAAAGGTCAGGCTCTCCTTTCTCACAGCCCTGCCTGTCACCTTAGCTTTGTGCATGGAATCCTTCTATTGATCTGCCTGTACGGAACACGTCCTCCAAAGAAAGACTTTCAGATCGCAGAATGGGAGCACACTGGGCCCACTCGGGGGTGTAGTGGAGAGCACTTGATTGGGGTGGAGCACTGGAGCCGAGGGTAAAAGGGCATTATGTGCCTTATGAGCAATAAAATGATTGCAAACCGGAGGTGAAGGCTTCCTTTTCTGTCTTCCATTCTGTGAAGCTGAAAGCCAAGAGCCACAGTCCCACTATTTTAGTCCAAGGCCAAATCGCCAGGCCGCCGCACGGGCACTCTCTCTACAATACGCCAAACTGGCACTGATTTGATGGCTCTATGTTTCATCTAAGGCACCGTGTCCGCAAAAGCCTGTGTGTGCTTTCTGTTGCACAAACCTGATTCAAGACACTTTTCAAAACGGCAAATGGAACGGCACAATAGAGAGCTCCACTCACTGTAATTTGACAGAGGTTTGAAGTGTTTCACTTTTTTTCCCTCTTCTCCCTTGACCTTTTCAAAGTGTAATGGCGTTAGCACGGAAACATATTTTTCTCGGAGTGATGTATTGAAAGATCTGTTAAGCAGATAAATGTCAAGTTTATTTGGCAAAGCTTATCAATAAAGAAGGCATTGATCTCAGGTCTTCATTTTGCTCGTTTTATCTTCTGGTGGTCTGATTAATCATGCCACGGGAATTCATGTTTCTACTATGGATCATTTCGTTCTCTCTGTTTGGAGATGTAAATAGCCTCTGCTTTTGTGTTGAATTAGCGCCACTGGGTTGGCGGTTTGCAGAAGGATTAATGTCAGAGCGCGCTTGAATTAGCAATCAATCGCTCTGCTGTCGTGTAGGACACGTAACAGCTGAAGATTTGCTAATAGATGAAAACCGGATCTCATTAATTTTCTACAGCATGGAAACAGCCTGTTGCAAAAATAGAACGAGAAAGAAGTCGTCAGAATGGAGAAATACACTACAAGAGAGTTCAGTGAGATTACTGAAGTAGACTGCCACCATCTGAGAAATTAAACATGTGGGCTGCAAGCCTACATCTTCTGTTCTATTTAAGGATGAGAACATTTGCCTGCTAACACACTTCCGGTAGCCATTCATATCTGCTGGTTTGCACACATTACAAAAATCTAATTATATTTTTGTTATATTGTTTACTGTAGGTAATAGTTAGGAAGAAAAATGAGAAGTGAAATTTTAGTGCTTTTCTTTGACTGTATAAATTAGACATAGAAATGAGATTCTATTGCACGCCTTTTATAGTGCTGCTAAGAATCAAAGTAGTTTTCCCCAAGGACATACAAAATAATCTAATAGGATTTGCATGTACAAATTAAGGAATACATTATGATTATCTTGCGTTATTACAATAATTACTCTTCCTTATATTTAGCCTTAGAAAAGTTACAGCAATGTGAGGTAAATCACGTACAGTATTAGGAAATATTGAAATTACTGGTCAAAATATTTATCTCTGCAGAATAGCCAGTTGTGTAGGTGGAAGTTTAAAGTTTAGTTTTTCTCAGTTCAGCTTACAGAGAACAATTTCAAAACATTGGCTAATGCTTTTAAAGGTCTCTCAAAGTTATCAAAAACATTCCTGCAGTAATGTTAGCAGAACATTTATCAGTCATAAATCAAATGTTATTCTTAAGTTGTTAGTGTAAAATAAATCACCGAATTTTAAATCTGTCTTAAATCTAAATAATGTTCATACAATGTTTAAAAAAACTGGGCAATTTGTATTATGCATTTAGTGCAATACACATTTAAAAGATTTCTTAACATAAACCTTAATATATTGTAGATTTACTTTATTTTGTGGAATAACAGAATGGCTAGTACATCAAGCTAAATATTACCTTTTGTGTTCCTTCTGCTCAACACATACCTTCTGTATATCTCACCTCTCACATTTACAGCGCAGGAGAGACAGGTACAAAGAGTGCAGTACCACATGAATCCAATAGGGGGAGAGAAAGGACTTTGTTTAACGAGCTGTGACCTACTTTACTGTCTGGAACATAATGTTCTCTCACATGAGGTCAGACAATAAAGCAGTCAAGTTCGCAGTCAAAGGCCGAGACAAGTGTTTAATCACATTCTTCAAGTTTCTCTCTGATTTTGTCAAGGTGAAAAAAAAACTGTTGCCTGTTCAAACAGTGCCCGGTACATGACCTGGTAAACATGTAGTACTACACCTTCTTTTCACACGGTTACGTGTTTTGTGGTGAGTGTTCAGTTATGATGGAGACAGATTGTAAACAGTGGTGTTATGTTGAGGATCTGAGATGTTTACAGACATGTTCTTGTGACTCTCGAACTGTTGACTGATTATGTAGGTCTGTCTGTAGAGAACATAGTGGTTGGTCAAGTGACGTGGCTGCAAACGCATCTTCTGCTTTACACTTGTCCCCTTATGTGCTAAAATAAGCTGTGGCCAAGCTAACAGGGAACATTCTCAGAATGTTGGCTAACGTTATCTCTAAGCTATCAAAGTTCATGCAGTAATGCTAGTTGAACATTTTCTCAATGCTATCATATAACAAAAATGTTATACTTAAGTTGTTAGTGAAACGTTTTAAAAACATTACATAATTGAAAAACTTTCAGTAATGTTCTCAAAACCAAGCAATAATGTTAATACAGTCTTAAAAAAATGGACACTATGAATGTTCAAAGAACATTCAAAATAACACTTTTAACGTTTTTGTTACTTAATGGAAACATTAAGAAAATGTTCTTAAAACTCTGCAGTTGTTAGCTGGGGATCAGTCCAGTGAGCCCTTTGTGAGAGGACGACTGTTTCCACAACAATAGATTTATGATTATTATGGATGAAGCCTACGTGCATCATGTGGTCCAAACCATCATCTGATATGTTGCGACGCATGCGTCCCCCATTATCCTGCGTGCATCAGGGATGCACCAGTGCTATCAGACGTCTGACCATATGTAAACAAAGGGTTGGTTTACAGAGAGAAGAAAAGGAAAACCCATTGAGGACAGCTTATCAAACCCCAAAAAACTAGCTCAAACTAGTTCTGGATGCATCTTTCAGATTACCACTGTAGAGCTCCCTGCATGTTGATTATGTAACTACAGATGCACAGAATTAAAAATCAATAAAAAAATGTAAATAAATAAACATGCACTATCAAACTTATTTGTACAGTGAAACAATTTATGTCAACAAATGCAGCAGCACTTGCAGGGGAAGTAGCATTTTTACGCGCCCACATCTGCGCTCGCCACTTTGCGTGCAACTTTTTCAAAACGAAAGTACCAGTGTTCAGAACATTTTGTCCTCCTCTTTGTGTCTGTCAGGGAAGTAACTTGCCACCATCAAAATAACACTGTTGTCTGCTTGTGTTTTTTTGGAGGGTTTTACATAAATGCAGAAGCTGAAAAAAACTGCCACACAGATAAATGACTGAGTTGTATTACTTTATCTAGTAATAAGAATTCCAGTGTGTATTGCATTTACTGGGAACATTGTGAAATATGGCAATAATTCAACAGGCTGAGAAAAGCATTATCTCTGCATGCCAAAGTAAACAGCACAACATGTAGTGACATATAAAACAATGAATTGTGTATATTTGTATTACTACGTTGCATGTTAGTTGTGAGATATTAATTCTTTAAGTATATTTCAAATCAAATTAAAACAAAAATTGCATGCAACATAACTGCTATTAATTCCTGGACCCAGCTAACAGGGAACCTTCTCAGAATGTTGGCTAATGTTCTGGCAAAGCTTTCTCAGTTATCAATAAAGTTCTTGCAGTAACATTAGTAGAATGTTTTTTAATGTTATATATCAGAAATCAAACGTTATTCTTAAGTAGTTAGTGGAATGTTTAAAATGATACAGAATTAAAAAAATCTTTGAAAAGCATTCTTATAACCAAGACTAAAAATTATAACCAATGTCTAAAAAAAACTGGATGTTTTGAACATTTCTAGAACGTTCCAAATAACATTTTTAATTTTTTGGTTACCTAATGGAAATGTAAGTGAAAACCTTTTTAGAGCCTAAATTTGTTAGCTGGGTACATCTTACCCTTGTGCGTGAATGTTTATGTAAAAGAGTAATCTTAGCTATATAGTCTAATATGTGTAAAAGGTGTATTATTTATGGTTAGATATGGAAATCTTTGTTTTCAGTAAAGTCCGGGGCTGTGGTGATGTTTCATAACTGACCTAGAAGCTGTGTCAAGGTCACTGCGTGAGCAAAACATCAAGTGACACGCGGGGAAGTAAAGCCTCATGAGTATTTTGAGACGTGTAGCTGGAGATTTTCATAGCACATGAAGTGTACATGTATATGTTTGTGTGTCTGAGGTCAAAAGGACAAAAAACTTCCATTTTACAGTGGATTTTCAGGTTAATTTTCTTAAATGCTTGAACCATATGTGCACACCATTCCTATGGCCATTGAGTTGTAGTGTTTTTCTACCTGCCCTGTGTTCACAGGTGTTTACAGGTTTGTTACGAAATAGAGTCATAAACTCAGAGCTCAGGTTTGCAGTTGAGTGAGACCAAACATCAGACTGAAGTTTTTGAAAACTGGTTATTTGTGAGGCGTTTTTCCATCACGTAACGTAACACAACAGTCAGTCAGTCTGCACATGAAGTTCTGCAAACAAATTAATATAATTGCTGTCGCGAGCCGGAGATGTGAGAATTGATGTTAAACTACAGTATTACATCACACAAACTAGAATAATCAGATTCAAAGACAATATAAATGCATGCATGCACACACACACACGGTTGCGATCATTTTCATATTAAAGTATTGATATTTATAGTACTGCATGTACTGACCTCTAAACCTAACCTTCACACAAACCAATTGAAATGAGTTAGATTTATAACAAAACATGATTTTTGATTTATGATCCTTGTAGGGAGAATCATTAGAACTTCAGATATCCTCAAAAGTCTGTTTTCAACACACACACACACATTAAACTGTTGCAGACTACAATACTGGTAGATCTATAAAAGTGAACAATTGTGTTTATATTGCAACTAGATCCAGTGGAAAAACAATCACACAGGACAGACTCGGCGTAATACTGCTGTTGTCATCAGAAACACCTGTTTCTGAATGTTCTCATCATCAGGAGAGTCTGATCGAAGGTCGTCTGCAGACAGATTCTGCACATTTTTCTTTGTTTTGCCCCAGACACACACCACTATGACTGTCTGAGTTTTACCACAGACACAAACCGTTTTAAACACAAACATAAAGGTCTTTATCAGAGCACATTAACCTGAAAGCACTAGAACACTCAACACTTGTTTTAGGAATTCATTCCAAAATGTTTATGAACATTGTGACTTTTTAACAGAACTACTGTTTAAACGTTACAGAATTAAAAAAATATTTACATATATCTATCATGTATATTGTTATATATATTGATACATTCTTATATCCAATCAATCAAAAATTTCGAAATAACATTTTTAATGTTTGCTACTTAATGGAAACATTATAGAAATGTTCTTAGAGTCTAAAGTTGTTAGCTGGGTCGATAGTTGAAAACGATCATGTTTCACTTGATTGGCTCATCTTCCAGTGGACAGCAGCTTGAAGGTAGCATGCTAGTCTTTCTTGCAGAGCAGTCCTGATTTATCAGGGCTATTGGTTATAACTCATTGCACCCTGGAAAAATCACATTGTCGGGCACATTTTTGTGTCGCGACTTACCAAGAACTTTAAATTCACATGTGTGCATTTGGCGTATGATTTTATTTAAATCTAGAGAATGTTACTGTATGCAAGAGTTGTAAATCTTGTCTTTGACTAATCTCATAGCTGCTCTTTAGAATTCCATTATAAGTCCTTTTATTTATTGGAACATTTGGATCACTGTCACAAATCCAAAACAGATTTGTTTTGTTAATGTTGCGTGTTGAAAACACAATGTGTTCGTTATCATTGTGTACAATTAACCACCTCACCTCAAAGCTAGTTTACAAAGAGTGTGTACAGTTTGTTCTTAAGGGTATAATGAAGATATACGAGAGGAAAATACTTTGTAACGCAGGGAGAGATATGTTTGCATGACCTATAATTAAACCTCACAAACACAGCACACTGTGGAGGCCATGCTTAAGTGTACCGGAGAGGCAGAGGTCTCTGGATTTGTTTTTAGGACAGCTTACATGTCCTGACATTACCTCCAGCCTGGTGAATCAGATGTGAAGAAAGACATTTACTGTTTGTGCAGACAGACGGGTCTGGTTTTGCAGTGTGATTTTGATAGGCATAGGCTTGTGCTACTCCAAAGTACACAGAGATCTTTAAACCAAAGGTCATGTGACCTACATGATATGAAAAGTTGTATAATGTCAGAAACCTTTTGCTAACCTTTCATACAGACTTAAAGCTTGAGAAAAGGCAGTTTCGGCGCCTCCTGTAATCTCACTTGATGATCTATGCCCAAAAGCTTATGGTACATTTATTATGACGCTTTTACATTCATCAGATTTTACATCGGTGTTTATTTACATGGGCTGTTGCACAGGAACACATTTATTTTCTAAAACGATGCATGCTTTGAAATATGAAGCTTGTGATGTTTTGTTATGCACAGTATTACACAACATTTGGTCACAGAATTGTGTAATATTGTGTGTGTTTAATCAAGGAGGACAGAATTAAATTTTTTGTGGTTTTTTTTTTCAATTTTACAGGGCTAAAAAGCTTCCTCTGCAACTTTTTCGTATGGCCGCCCAGTACACTCCTTTCCTGGACGTTATTCCATAATGCTTGAATCATTCCCATCAAAATTATCAAAGTCACTTTTTCCATGGAAATGAACCAGTTTAGCATTGCATAAAGTTTGATGAGTGTTTCCTTAGTGAGGATTAAAGGTAATTTCCTGTCATTTTACTAGATAAAAACTTTCCAATTTCCACAAGAGGAATGCCATTATTATGCTTAGTTATTACTTATTCCATTAAGTCCCTAAAAAGACATAATTTAACATAGAAACAAACTCGATGCTCCAAAACAAATGACCCTCATTTCATTCCAGACTTGCATAACCTTTTCTCGAAACACAAGGATACGTTTTGGAAAATGTTGACTCTGTTGTATTTTTGTACAATGAAAGTAAATGGGGACTGAGGCTGTCAGCCAGTAACATGGGGCAAAATAAGATCCGTGGAAGAATGGGGTCATATGGGTTTGGAATACAACGAGGGTGGGAAAATGATGGTAAATTTGTCATTTTGGGTGAACTGTCTCTTTAAGTTCTGCTTGCTCCTCGAGCCCTTTTTGGACCTCTTAAGTGTGTTCTGATCAGATGTAATAAGGATTGTGTGTATTTCAGCTTGTACAATGGTGTCAGCTAGAGGTGAAAGCCAGAAAGCGTTTGGCTTTGTCGTCACGCACGTATGACACGTATGTGGAACAGTAGCACTAATATCTGTATTTACTATCAAAACAGATACAAAACTCTATAACAGAAGCAGCACGCAACCAGACCTGGTGCTCGGCCATTCTTAAAGCCAAATACAATGTCAGTACAATGACTGTCAGTACAATCCTGATAATCATAAACAACAGTTCATTTTAAACCAAAAAAGTTCTTCATTACTGGCATTGGTAGTTGTAAATATTTTTGCAAAAGGTTTTAATTTTGTGTGTGTAAAGGTTAAGTGCTTAATATCATTAGACTTGTAAACAGTGCGCTAATCTATTGTTTACTAGAAACTGAGCTTACTGAAGGCCACAGGAAGTGTTTTTTTTTTTTTTTTTGTAAACGGAAACAGTTTAACTCTCCAGCAAAGAAAAGGAGAGGAAAACATTGATATCAAAGGATGTCCTGTGAATGCATCTGTCTGTATGCTGTGATTCAAGACTTTCTAGGCAGGCAAACTGCAAATAAAAGGGTCATGTGAGCCTTTGTGCCTGGGACTACAGTACCGCCAGTCAGCCCTAGGGGGCGCAGAGTGTACTTTTTTCCCAACTGTTTGGGCTGTTTTCCATCAGCTCTTTGCTGAAGAGTTTCTGTTTAGGAAGTCTCCCACAATTCATTGCCACTCTACGGTAAAACAGAAGGTTAAGTGGGGTCAGTAAACCAGGGCATGTCACAAACAGCACCCATAGCTATATTACATAATTCAGTACTCAGTTAATTAGGCCAAATAGGCTTATTTAAGAATCAAAAGCAGTCAATCTTATAATTCGCTCTGACCCCTGACATTTTTCAAAGAGCTTTCCTATCTTTCCAAATTATTGTTGCAGTCTAAAATTTAGTGATGTATACACTTTTACAATGTCTTTTGTTTGTATTATTTGAGTACTAAACTGGCAAAGCCATTATATATGCTGATCAATTTTCACAAAAGTATTAATCTGCATTTGTAGGTGCATTTACATTTATTATCATGTATGAGTTAACAAGAATAAACAAGAATTTGGTTTTTGAGGTTTACAGAAGACAGCGTCACACCCAAGGCTTACTTGGGTGTATTTATCACATAACCCAGCTAACAGTTTTAGGTTGTAAGAATGTCCCTAGCATTTCCAAGTAACAAAAATGTTCAATGTTATTTTGAAAATTCTAGGAACATTCAAAATATCCAGATTTACATTTATGCATTTGGCAGACGACTTACAGTACATTCAAGTTATACATTTTTTGTCATGTGTTTGTCACCCTGTAACATTTTAAAAACGTTCCACTAACAACTTAATAGTAATGTTTTTGATATAAATGATATATAACATGAATATATAAATGAAAATTCTACTAATATTACTTTAAGAATATTTTTGAGAGCTTTGAGAGAACTTTTAGAAAACATTCTGAGAACATTTCCTGTTAGCTGGAAAGAGGCTTGCCAGTGGTTGTACAATCCTGTGCCTTTGTTTTTGTGTGTTTGTTTGTTTGTCATCGTTTTACAGTAAAGAGAACTTAAATGATCCATACCCTCCTGAGGGATACACTCTTACACATTTCCCCTCGACTTCCCCACAGTCCTGCAGACGAAACACATTATTTACACACATTTAGCTAAAGGTGTATTGAATGTACAAGGGGTGACAGTGATTTACAATAAATCTATTTTTGAGCCTTGACAACGCTGATCCCCTGAAACCATCTCTAAATATTGTCCAACATGATTACAAATAAAGTTTGACAGGAAATGTCATCACCCTGTTAAGTTAGGGGCGTTGAGGCAATAGCTTCCATCAGATATAGAGGAAGTTGCGGTTGCAAAGCAGTTACCTCAAGGTTTTCAGATGTTCTGTCTTAGGCAGCATGGGAAACTCTTACGATGGTCATGTGATGCACTTCTGCATTCTGTGGAGGTATAAAAGCAAACGAGATAAAATTAAACTGACACTACTGACTGAGGCAGTTGCTGTGGTGATGTGTAAGTGTGAAACCGTTTAATGTAATGCTAAACGCACAAGGCAATATTTCTCAATCTGTTCTCTTCACGATAGGGAGAAACTATTTTTACAATGTTTTGGATCAGAAACAGTCGCTTAGTATAGGACTTCATACATATTGTCTTATTTTAGTCAAGTGAAAATTTTTTTTTAATTTTGGTATGATGGACATTTATACCACAATTACAAGGTTTAATATAGTCGATAAATGGTAAACTTAGAGTTCCTTGGACACTGTTTGGTCAAATAAGAGGCTTACATACTGCCAAAGCAAAACAAGGTCTCCCATTAGTCTAACAAAAGCCAAAACAGTAGAATTTAATGTGTTACCAGTATTTACATTTTAATTGGGTACAGAATGTTCCTTGAACTCTCTGAGCGAAACAAGTATGGACTTCCGATAGTAATTTAAGAATAACTTTGCCAAACCACAGAAATTGGAGAGCAGCAAACTTGTAGGCTTGTCTGGAATGTTCCAGAAGATGTCCAACATTTGGGACAGCGGCCTTGAGTCGGGCAGATGGCAAGAATTCCCACAACACAAAAGAATAGATGGATTGAAAAACACTTCCACTTTAGTCTTTGTTGAGATGTTTATGAAAACAAGTGCCTGTATACACTGTGTGATGATGAGCGTGATTTGGGTTTTCTGTAATATGATTCTATTGAAAAGGTCAGGTGACTTTATTATTGTTTCTGTTCAGAGTGAATCTATGTATATAACTGCTTAAAACAGGAAGTTCATCTCTAACTTTACATCTTTAAAAACAGTAGCCAGAAATTGTCATTTTTTTGAAAATCTACAATCTGTTGCACAGCTGTAAGAAAACAGGATGAATGAAACATTTGGATATTTATACTGGGAGCAAGTACAGTTACTTTAACTGCATGTTTTATTTTTATTATGAAAACATTAGCCAACTCACAAAGCAGCTTTAACTGTAGCTCTTCATCACACATCAGTCTTTAAGACACTAAGACACCACTTTGTAAATGTCACACACCTCAACAAATAACAATTGTGTTCGAACTTAAGTTGTTTAAAAGTGCCCAGAGCAAAGTCAGACCGTAAATAATAAAAGTGACTGTTTAATTGACTGTTAAATGCTCTGTATACTCCCTTTGGAATGCAGCTCAGTAGACCTGTTGAGGCACAAAATGACATCGCTGTGGTTTCACCGCCACTTCACCTGGGCAGCTCAACTCGCACGAGAGAGAGAGAGAGAGAGAGAGAGAGAGAGAGAGAGAGAGGTAGACAGTGTGCTACATGTCATAGTTTTTCACAGAGGCAGGATTGATTGCTCTTTTTTTGGCTGAGACAGTATGTAATGATTATTGTCTGCAAACGTAAAATATGTAATACTTCGTCCATTGACCATCTCTTATACTTTTGGATAGGATATTCAGATCCTACAGAGCATTTTATCTGGCAAAATTCAGTTTTCCCAGAAAAGAAAGACTGCACATTTTAAACCCGTTTTTCTGAAAGTTAATTTGATCTACTTTTAGGAGTATACTAGCTTATAGATGACTTAAAAGCTAAAAGACTTGGACAATTTTGATTTTTTGAGGTCAAAAGCTAAAGTGAAATGAGGTTATTTCAAAGTTCCCTTACAAGACTTAAGTATTATTTTTCTATAGTTTACACCAAAAAACCTTGGTTACTATAGTTAAACCATAGTAGCCACAAATTAACCATAGTTTTGCTACAGCAACCATAGTTTAACCACATTATTTGTAATAAAACTGTGGTGATATAAATATGAATCAATGTGCCAAAAATGGGTTGAGCTGTAGTATGTAGTGTGCTGACTAGAATTAGTGATGAGCAGTTAAGTAGGAGTTATAGTTATAAGTAAATACTGTAATACATTGTACATTTTGGGCCACTTTGCAGCAGATATTGTTGAATTGCTGTACGATAACAGTAAGTTAGGAAAGTAAATTTGTTTCTTTCAAAAGTTCAAAGTTAGGAAAAAAGTTTGTATTGTAAATGTTACTTTATGAAATGTAGGTTTCCTGCATGCATCACTCGTGTGTGGGTCCACACCTCTCTACACGTGAGAGGCGGAACATTTTGCCCCAGTACCTGCTGTTTTCTGAGCCTAGCGCTTGTTTTGTAAATGTTCCCATTGGAGGAGCAAAGACCAGGAGCAGAGAGGGGACGCTGTCAGAAAGCATTGTGAATGGATCAATGGTTTGTTCCAGACGCACTGGGCCCTCCGTCTGGCCTGGGGTCTTAATCCTGGTGTAAGAGTCAATTAGGATTAAGTCCCGGGGTATTCACACTGAGGAACGGGTTCAGTAACTCAGCAGTGCTGTGATGACACATGCTGTGCCGGTATAACCCTCACTGCTCGTCACCCCACGTGCGTGATACTAAACAGTAGTGTACCCTTTCAAGTACACCTGTTACCCCTGTGGGTGTTTCCCATCCGGGCTCTGTTTCCCATTAAAGGGGGAAGGAAGGGCCACGCCGCCCCCACCAAGCGGCTGCCGTCAGCGGATAAGGTCTGGTCATCAGTCTGGAAAAACTCCTTCCTGTCCCCCCCTCTCCCCTTATTGGCATGCCAGCATGGTGCTGCTAATCTTGTCAGTATTCGGCCCAGCTCTGGAATGATCATACACTGGCAGGCCCAAACTGCCACACATGCATGGAAACCTGCCCGGGTACAGCAGGAGTCCAACCACAGTGATCAGTGATCAGTAGTGTGTGGTTTTGTTATTACCACAATCCCAGCTAAAAAGGTCAGATTGTAAGAATGTTTCCATAAAGTATCAAAAATATTAAAAATGTTATTTTGAATGTCCTAGGAACATTGAAAATGTCCAGTTTTTTAGATGTTGTATAATGTTATTGCTTGGTTTTAACAGCTATTCAAACCTTTTGTTTAATTCTCACATTTTTAAAACATTCCACTAATAACTTAAGAATAATGTTTTTGAGAATACATGGTATATAATATTAAAAAAAAGTTACACTACTTAATAATAAATACTACACTGCTATTGTTACTGCGAGAACGCTTTTGATAACTTTGAGAAAATTAAGCCAACAAAAAAAGTTAGCCAACAATCCAGTTGATTTGTGCTGTTGTCATTTGTTGAATTTTTGTCTGTGTTTTTGCATTAAAAGATGAACAAATCATATGGAAGATCCTCATAACCAGGCATATGCAGAAGCACATTGTAGTCCAGCACACTGTTTGCAATTCAGTACTGGCTGTATTGCAGTGGTGGAGTGATCCTGTCCAGTCCCAGCATAGTATGCTAGATTATGGAAGACTGTTACATCTCTTCTCAATCAAGATACATTTTCTTTAAAAAAGTTGTAGCCCTAGCATGCATTAAGTAACTAGGTCAATGTACTTGACCACCTGTAAGGGTTGTGCCTCTGTTTCAGGAAGTGAACGGGATGGGTGTCAGATACTGGTTTCCTTCACAGAGGAAGGCTCCCTTTATTTTGCTTTGAGTAAATAAGATGCTGTAAGGAGTTCAGCCCAGTCTTGTTTCCTCAGGAGAGTGGATTTATGTGTTTTTAAAGACAAACATTGAAATAAATTTATTTTATATGTGCCTGCAAAAGGTGTTACCAACATAAAAGTAAGCCTGAAAAGTGCTTTCTTAATGAGTAAATCAATATTTGAATACTACAAACAAATACCAGTTTCAAAATAGTCTTACAATAGCAAATAAAACCACAGACAGATTGGTTGTGATATTGGCTGTTTGCCTAGTGAGACGTTCTACAGCTGCATTCAATTGATTTGAAATCGAAAAAAACAGAGCCTTTGACACAGATAGGATGCAAGCTAGTACCCGGCCTGATCAGTTGACATGTACTATCACATTTTCACCAGCAGGAGCACTCTTGTCTATTATGTAACTGGACTGCAGCAGTCTTGTGTTGAACTGGGATGTTATTTAGCAGGATGTGTGGTTTAGGGTATTGCACGTAGCATCAAACTTTCATCTGTGTGCCAAATATCTCACAAATGTGAAAAACTTGGTAAAAAAGACTAAATTCACATGCACCCAGTAAGCAGTCTGCAAACTACAGCACTTTTCACAGAGAGTTAGTTTGATCAACAGTTAATGTTGGATTGGAGAGGCCACATGTTATATAACATGCCACTGAACAACTGTCAGATCTGGATTAAAACAATGACAGCTGAAATAACCTGTAAGATTTTTGCATTATTACTTTATGGTTAATTAGTGGTTAGTTGGCAGCGATGACTGTGTAATTGCTTGTGCCACACTTGGGCGCCATTTCAGTTATGTGTTTTATGTAACACCTGCCATTGTTCATTGAAACATGGAAGGGAATCCCTGGCATGCTTCCAAACTGAGAAATTCAGCAGTGTGTGAATCTGAAATGATGGCAGATAGTGAAACATACAAAGACATAGCCTATCAATCATGAGTTAGCATTTAATAAAGTGTCTGTTTTGAAGCAGTATTACCATGTGTTGTGTAAGAATTCTTTTGTGTCAGATGTCATCGAGTCTTTGAATGTGGATTTGTTAAAATGAAGCAGTCGTCTGTATTCACTTCCATTTCATTGTATTATGGTAAATCATAAAAGCATAATTCACCCTCATTTCTTTTGAAGCCTGTATGTTGTACTTTCCTAAATGGAACATAAGAGTTATTGATAGAGAACGTTTTAAACTGTTGGTCTCTATACAGTGAAAGTGGATGGTGAATGTGAATACTTCTGCTATTGTGGTGCTTGACAGGCCCTGGTCTCCATCCACTTTCATTGTAAGACCAGCTGAACCTAAACTTTGTGTAAAACATCTTGTTTGGTGTTCCAGAGATGTAAGTCACAAGTGTTTTTGTTTTACTTTTCTTATGAAGGTGACAAAATTTTCATTTTTTCATTTTTATGCATTAAGAATTCGGATTTAGAAACCGTTCATTGTTCAGTAAATCTTTTTTTGGTATTCTGATAAGGAACAGTTCTCACAGATTATGGCCCTAGATATAGTGGAAGGCTTCAGAGTCCACACCGACAGTATCTGTTGTCAGAAACAACTGTGTATTTATAAATAACTCCAAGCACACACGCAAGTGTGTATCAAATATATATATATATATATATTGTATTTATTTACTAGCTGAGTGTTGCACAGCAACTACAGATAATGTAGTCTTTGTTGATTCAGATATGACAATAGATTAAAATGTCAGAGCACAGCCTCTCCAATCAGGCAAGATAATGCAGCCTTATAATGACTCATCATACATGATGTAACTTGGTCAGCACCCACTCTGTTATATTACTGTTAGTTTTGTGTGTGTCCATAAATGGACACTGAAAAGTACATCCAGCTGACAATTATAGGTTGTAAGAATGTTTCCCTAACGTTTCCATTAACAAAAACATTATAAATTTTATTTTTAAAGCTCTAGGAACATTCAAAACGTTCATTTTTAAGATGCATTAACATTATTGGTTGGTTAAAAGAACATTATTCAAACATTTAATTTTGTAATGTTTTTAAAACTTTTCACTAACAACTTAAAGATAATGTTACTGATATACATGCTATTTAATGTTAAAAACATTCTACTAACGTTACTGCAAAGAACATTTTTCATGACTTTGAGACAACAAAAGCTTTTCTCACTCTGAACTTGTAAACGAGAATGTTTTGCTCCTAATTTTGGCTCGAGATCCTGTTGATGTACTTTGACACTTCTGGCCTGACTGCAGCTTTACCTGCGCTGGCCTGACGTGTGGAGTGAAGCAACTCCACAGTCCTTGTTTTCAAAGCAGCAGGTTCGAGTAAGCAGCGCTGATGCTTTCATACACAGATCAGAGAACCAGGCGAGATGCCAGGGAACAAATTTCAAAAGACAGATTGCTGTAACCCAGTTATTTGGGGCATTAAATATTGATGGATCGATGCTTTCTACGACATCTAAATGTTTGCAAGTACAAGCAATGGTGTAATGGAAAACGTCCTGGTCATTGAGAAAACATGTTGTTGATATGTTACCATTACACTGATAAATCTCTACACTTACTCATCTTATTTAAAGTGAATTTTGGACGTCAGTCCCTGTGTATCATGCCTATTAAACTAGGTGGATTCTGAGCAGGCACGTCATGGACAATCAGAGCTGTTGATAATGGCTCGCTCTCATTAGCAGATTACAGATTAGATTTGACAACGCAACACCGTCCAGCAGCTGTCTTGAGGTCTGTATTTCCAGAACCTGTGCCCAGTATGTCTGGCCTTCAAGGAATAAATAGCAACCCCCCCAAAAAGCATCCACACCTGAGGTTTTTCTTAACCCGATTTTAAAGCACCTAGAATTATGACACATTTTAGGCGCCACTACATTATGACTCATATCACACTCACTGGGATGGTACATAAATGATACATATTTATATCTATTGAGGCAAACCCAGTGCCAGTGAGATTATTTCTGTTCTAAAAACCTAGTGACCTGCCTTGCTGTCTACTCCCTACCTAGGCAGCTTACTTTGTTTTAGAACAGAGCTTTTTGTATGCAGTGTTGAAGAGTGAGAGAGCAGCAGTCCGGATGGAGAGGGTGGGGTAGGACAGATTTTCAGGATGCACCGATCAGCTCACAGGAAATAGGGCAGGAGATAAAGCGGCGGGCAGGAGATAAAGCTGCAGACAGCCTATCACTTTCATTTTTGGTTGTTTCAACACAACAAGTGATATTATAGGGTGTCAGGAGACATGAGGAAGTGACATGAAAATCTGGTTTGACACACCTTGAATTACATTTTACAAGGTAGTTCATACCTGGTACTTTGTACCATGATGGATAGTGGATTCTTGAATCTGTTCTTACCATAGCCTCAAGCTTGTGAGAGCCCTCAAGAGACATTTATTTATTCAGCTGTAAAAGAAAGTTACAGTTTAAAGGGTGTTTTATAATAAGAATGACCAAAGTCATGAAATATGTTCAAGTTAGCAGGTCAGAGAAGAGCCTTTTGCATAAGCAGTCTTGCGCTAAAGCATTCAGACTGGACAACAGTTTAGTAAGTGACATGACCTGCAAAGGAATATGACAAATTTTGTTGTCAACATGTACAGAATAAAAACAAATGAGCAAAAACACATATTTTATGCGTAATTATAATATGTCATTTTAATATTGCATGTATTCAGTTCAGCTTACATAATGCCTGCGGCATTTTCTATTGTGATTTTCACAGCACACTGTTGCCAGTGACCGTACTCCGAACTTTCATCTGGCGTGAAGGCAAGCCAAAGATAACTGAAGCGGTTCCTTTGTCTTTGCCAAGACTTTGGGCTTCTCTGAGCCAAAAGGCAATATCTGTGCTTTATTATTGCCAAGCAGCTCTTCTCTGCCATTCCAATAATATCCCAAACAACCAAAATAGTGACTTGGTGAGTTATAATCCCGCTCCACGCAAACACATTTTCCTATTATCAATCACGAGTGATCACTGACTTCTGTAGATTCTGTAGACTGGCCTACAGAGAAGCTACACTTCAAGGTTTCTATTAATCCACTCAAATAACTGGCACTTCAGGCTAGAACACACTAATAGCTTTCCGGTGGTCCGTGTTTGATCATTCATTCTGTCCACTCATTTCTGGGTGCTTTTTATACCCCCATACATTAGTTTGATTTGTTGTCGCAGTCATAGTATTTTCCGCTCAATATTTTTGCCCTAAATATAGAGTTCTGTTACTCATGAGCAGCAAATGAGACACAGTTTTAACATCAAAGCCTGTGTCGTTTCCAGACCCTGAAGTCATCTTTAGGACAGTTGGGGAAAGAAACATTTTAGATGGAAATGATTTCAGGTGGAAATGATTTGTGAAGAAACGGTTGTGCCAGCAGAGCTCAAACTTAGGGTGACGCATTATATTCCAGCAACAGTTTCACCAGCATGAAGTTAATCATAACACTAATGGGTTTAAATGAAACAGCCTGAGATCCGTTTAGTAAATTTTTATCAGTCTGCAAGCTTTGAGGGGGTTTTACCAGTTAAACATACGTTGTGGAAACAGACGTCAAAATGCCATCGTGTTAATGTTTGAACATCCCTGTGGTGTGACCCAAACTTTGACTCACCGTTTCCGAGTAGATCTGTGCGTACTCTAATTTCTGTAAACCTGAAAAAATCTGTTGTTGTTGTTGTTGTTTGTGCTTTCATTGAACCATTCACTTCGTCCTCAGCATAATAATAAAAAGCACATGTGAACCGTGCACGAGATGGAAATACTCTGGCAGGAGATTGAACGCCTCCTGTGTGTTTTGGTTTAATGCTCTAATTTTAGCTAAAGCTGTATTCCAGCTTTAGAGGCCCTAATTTGAAGGAGGTAAAAGTCTCCATTCATCAAGGAATGGGTGTGTCCAGATGGATGGCAATTCCAATGGGAGATGTAGGTCACTGAGCGCCATATGACTACCAGTGTGTTTACACTGGAAAAATCCTGGCTAACCAGGCACCTGAAAATAGGCTAGTCTAATGCGTCAGGACCTAATCGCTTCTGAAAGACTAATATGTCTGCAAGATGTTAGCTGTCTGACCTCTGGCTACTGAGCTTCTAAATAAAACCAGTGACTCTGAGCCACTTGTCGAGCTGATGGTTTTCATTGAGGTCTTTAATTGGCTTAACTGCGTGACAATGATCCTCTTTGATCCTTTGAAATGGTGTCTGTACTGGACAGGTGCTGTAGGTGTGAAACCGTAGGTCACAGCCAGGGGTCGACAGTTTCTGGACAACTACTCCTGTAGACGTTGAACTTTTTACCCAAAATAACTCTTCTTTGTTTCTTTGAAGAGATACAGCAGAGTTAGACACAGCCTGATTATTTCCCCAGTCTGAGGTCCAACAATGATTCTGATAGCACATTTATTCTTTGGAGAACCCATTGAGGCAGGGCTAACTTTCACTGGCACCTAGTTTAACTAGCAACTTTGTTTTGCTGACACCTCACCTGATAAAATATGTAGTGCACATTCAAGTTTCTAGTAGAGTCAAGTATGACGTCAATGAGAATGTTTATCTTGACTGAAAATCTATCCGTTTATGTTTTTGTTTAGGTTTTTCATGAAGTTATGAGCTTACCTAGCACCCTCAGTGACTCGACAAATACTGTATGACGTGGTAATGTTAAATAAATATATATAGTTGTATATGAAATGTATATGACTAAGAGCAATCCGGCATTTATAACTTTGGCTTCCGGATTGAAGACACATTTCTTATCTCTAGCCCATTGTATTGCTTGAAGTATATGCTTTTAGTTGTATAATCTTGTTTGTATTTGTACTATGTATTACAAAACAATATGTTTTGTACTATTTTATTTCTGTAAGTCTTTCACGTCTATAAGTTGTTTTTTATTTGACTCTATTTTTGGTTTCTTTTACTTTTACCGTAATTGCACAGCACTTTGGTACAACGTCTGTTATATGAAGATATTTATTTATTTATTTATTTATTTGCAGATAGATTTGTTTTCTATTTAAACCCCCCCAACTTGCAGTTTCACTACTCAGAGTTGGTTTGTTTCACCTCTATTAAATGTGAAGAACAAAATATTTGATGAGCATAATTGTACTACTGTATAATCAAAGCTTAAGCTCCTCTTACATTCAGTGACATGGAAAGTGTTCCAGATGCCATGTGTGGTTTCTTTGTGTGGAGATCCTTGAATCTTGATCTAAAATTAGCAGGATAAGAGACGAGCATCAGTCTAAGCAAAAGACATGACGCGGCCCTTTCCACATATAATGAGGGGTTCCCTGTCTGCTTACAAAAACAGGCAGCGCTGAATTCTCAGACAAGTGTGTTTTTCTCATTGGAAAACAAAGACCTTGGTAACTGCTCTGACTCATCTCCAGTTGGTTTGCTGATTTCAGTCTCCCCTGAGAGCACTAGAGGGAACAGGGAAGAACCAGATCAGGCCGGTTTGCAACTGTTTTGCAACCATTGTAAGTGAATTGAAGGAGGTACGGCCCATTGACTATATCAGCAGAACAATAATACATGCTTTCTATAGCATGTATATAAAAAACATCATCATGATCTGTGTGACATCCAGTTTTGTAAACCATGTCCGTAATATTATTTTTATTATTATCATTATCAAAATAGGTTTTAAATATGAAACGTTATTAATCAAACCAGAATTGGTAAAGAGGCAAAAATTTAAGAAAGATTTAAATGCATGTCAAGAGATTTGTCTTGTTGAAAAGAAAGCGGCCGTCCCTGTTGACAAACAAGTTTGTTTCCACGACACTCTCGCTATTTTAAGGCCCATTAACTGGGAGGGCTAAGTAAGGAAAAATGGGAAAGTGAGTCATGGGTAGAGGTGCAGAATAGGTTTAAAGATTGACCAAATATAGAATTCATACGCCTCACCTGTTTATTTAGCTTGGCTCTCCGAGAGCCCTGCCCAGGAAGACCATTAAATGGCCCATTGTGAGTGGCTGGAGTTAGAAAAAATGAATGACTTTGCTGTACCAGCATCCCACTCCAATCACATGAGGCAATAACGTCTAAAATATCTTTGAGAACTATGACATAATGTTTTACTTTTGCTCTTCGGTGGTAATGAGGGCGGAGGGAGTTGGTAGCATGACATCTTGAGTAGCCAATAGAGTTCTCGCTCTGTGACTCGTGTTGCCATAGAAACCAGTGGCTGTAACAGTAAAGGCTGATGCAAAACGTTTTCAACAGCGGTTTTGACAGCGGGGCATCGATAAAGGGGAAATACCATCTTTGGCGCCCACGTTGGCAAACATAGGCTCATAATTGTGTCAAAAGTATGTCAGATGTTCAGGAGTGAGATTTTTAGCCTAAAAAGCGAAACGGATTTTGCAAAAACATCAAAAAGTAAACATCTAAGAACCAATAAGGATTGTGTATTCTCTCATAGTTTGTGCTGCACCGTACGCTTGCAAAATTAAGTGACATTGAAAAGCACATGGTAAAAACGTGTCAAATTTACATGCCCTTCCCTCCAAAAGACAACGCTGGCTGCGTCATCACAGTCAACCACTTCCTGCCTTCACTTCCCCCGTCTGTGTTTACACTCACTGTGTATTGCCATGGAGCTGTCCCCTAGACAACCGAGATCAAAACGAAAATGTAGAAAGTAATCTGCTGATTTGACCATGCCATTTAGGAAACTCTTATGCATGTTACTGAGCCGAACTGTGACCTAAATTTCTACTTTAAAACTAAAAAAATAGGCCTTGAAATGCCCCTCCAAGATGATCATTCACATGTTTTAATTGTCAGTATTCTGTTGTCAGTTTTAGCTAAATAAAGGCATCTTTAATGACGTCTGATCTTCTTCCTGGACTAAGTGAGATGTTTCCGCCCACAGTCAGTTGTCCTCTTTTAGATCTCAGATCCTTGGATGTCCATAAACCCTTAATGTCTCATCTGGGTTGTGTGTGGAGTTGGTGGGGGGAGTTGGAGGTGTCAGCTTGTGGCAGACTAATTGTAGGCAGCAGCTTATCCCAAACAATCTGTTGAGAGCCACGTAACCATGACGACACAAGTCCACATTCATTAGGATGTTTATATCTGACCTTCTTAGTGTTGTCCACCCACATTATACATTGTATATGAAAAGTAATAAATTCGAAGCTTGAAAAGCTATAGTGTTGTGCATACACCGCATCCCTGGACTTTGTTACGACATTAGGATCACGTATTAGGAATGTTTTGTAAACCTAAACCTTTTTTTACCAGAAATGACAATCCAATTCCGTCGTGCATAGGCAGGCACATGCAATATCAGGATACGTGGGCGAACGTTACCATAGCTTAAGCTTCATTCATTCAAAACTGAAAGAAACTTTGTGTCAGCTATCGCTTTCTCTTTAATAAAAGCACCCAGTTTTCCTGTAAAGGTTAGGAATTCCCCAAGATCACATGCTTTAGACTGGTTTACACAATGCCGTGACTTTACAGTCATATTTCTTGTGGTCAGAAAATCCCAGTCATGTTACCATGCAGTACTGTTGGAAATACAGTATGACCTTCAATGCATCACAACGTGTCACTTATTGCTGACACAGGACGGGCTCGATTTTGAGCTAATCTATTCCAGGAGGTGTGCCAGGTGACGCGCTACATTGCCTCATATGGTGTGGCATCATGTTAAGACGCATAAGATTGATTTAAAACATTTTTACCTGAGGTGTATCTGCTCTCAGTTTAACAGAGAGGAAGAACAGGTGCTAGCATAAGTTTGTTTCAACCCTTTTGATTAATGGTTAATCTGAAGTCCACAACCCCAAGCTGGCGTGTTTACTCTTGTAGTCATGTCTCTCTCAAATGAATGGTTGATTTTGCCCGTTCAAGGACATGATAATGTATGCTCACTCTATATTTGCCCCCTAAAGCTTTGTTAATGTTACATCGCCTCCGTGACAGTGTGTAACACTGGACATTCATCCATTAACGAATGCAATGAAAGGTGCCAGATATCTTCATTACATTGTCCGGTTTTTAACTTTTAATATGGGTGTTTGTTTTGTGTGGTTTTGTTTGTTTTCTGTTTGTTTTCACAGTGTCGTTTCCATTTGCTTTATATTGTATTCAGTATGGGTTATACAAAACCATCTGCTTCTTACCAAGCTTCTTTGGTTTGGTCTTTGTCTTGTCTTGTTTACCCTGCTCTTTAGGGGAGTTTCTGAACTCGCATTTGCTCTACTACACAGTATTGTTAGTACATGATCTGATGAAGTGCTTATTTCTTCCAAAGCTAGGCAGCCTGCTTAAAAACAGGAAGTGCTTTACACAAGGAGGTTCTGTGCCAAGAAACAATATTGGTTTGCCACACAACTCGTTGCCTGGGTGTATGATCCACAGCTGTGTGTATACAGCATCAGTCACTGTTGTTATCTGTTGCCTGGCAACACATTAGTATATCGTACTACAGGCATTATGACTCAAAGTACATTTTCACAGTTTCATTACAGGCAGACACTTAAGCCTGGGGAAGACCTATATAGCATGCATGATGAACTTTAACATGCCCTACAAATGGTTTTCACACTTTCTCGTAGACCATGAATTATCAGCATTGTTGTAAAGCCATTAAAGCGCTTTGACTTGCACATCTATTTTTTGCCTATAGTTTGAGATCACTGTGTGTAAACGCAGCTAACAATTTGAGGATGTAAGAGTGTTTCCCAAACATTTCCATTAAATAACAAAAATGTTAAAAAGGTTATTTTGAAATTTCTAGGAACATTCAAAATGTTGTTTTTGGACCCTGTACTAATGTTATGGCTTGGTTATAAGAACATTTAAATTCTGTGATGTTTTTAAAATGTTCACCTGACAACTTAAGAATATTTTGAATATATTTAGAATATTTTGGATATATGATATATAACTTAAAAACGTTCTGCTGTCATTATTTTGAAAACTTCGAGAAAACTTTTAGAAAATGTTAGCCAATGTTCTGAGGATGTTCGTTAGCCGGGAATGCTGCAGTTAAGCACATTGGCAGTAAAGAGAGCTTGAACACAGGTGGGTGAACACGCCAAACTCCATTTGCTCCGAACAGACTGCACGTGTTTAAGTGTCTGTGTGCAGCAGACCATGCTGCTCCCTCACTCACAGAAAACAAGACTCTTGTGACACAGATATCAATTAGCATTAGCCAAGACTTCCGGCTTGGAGCAGTTCTTCAGCCCTGATTAATCATATGTCCCCTGGGATGCATGTAGTTAATTCCTTGAGGGTGCCGTGAGTGATTTTATTTTTATGCAACAGCTTGCAGAGTCTGCACTACGTGACAGAAAACACTAAAAAGAGTGTCCTGAGAAATCACACCTGTCTCTGTTTGCTCTAGGCTCTGTAGTCAAAAAAAAAAACCACCACAGGGCACTATTATGTAGCTGATGAGGAGACAGGCTCTGCCTGTCAGTCATTTTGACTGTTTGGGTTTACTAATATTGGGACAGAGGAGCTGGTGGCTAAAGGTTCTAGAGGTTCAGAACTATGCACACTACTCAGGATGTCAGCAGTCAAAATCATTCCAGTGAGCTGACACACTTCGTCTGAGAAGAGGCCTTGATTTCTGACAGTAATTTGTCCAAAAATAGTCTTCATTTACAAATACAGAAGAGCTTCTGTTTTATGTGAATACAATCTTGTTGTCCCAGCTAACAACTGTGCATTGTAAAAACATTTCTCAAACATTTCCATTATGTAACAAAAGCATTAAACATTTTATTTTGAATGTTCTAGGAACATTCTTTTTTAATTCTCTAAAATGTTTTAGAGAGCTTAAGAATAACATTTTTAACATATTGTTAATAAAGTTCTACTAATGTTACTGCAAGGATATTTTTGTGTTAAGAATGAAAATGTTACCAAAATGATATGTTTCTGTAGTTTTATTGTATGTCATAATGCCATAATGTATGTGCATTGCGTTTTCATTTGTTAGCACATTATACAGCAAAGTTGTTGATAAACATCAGCCATGTTTTAATGCGTGACCTCGTGATCGTGAGCACATGCTGCCAGATGCGGCTGAGCTGCATATCTGCTTAGTCAAGAGGTCAAAGTTTGCGAGTGTGGACGTGCAGGACAATTCTGAGAGGGAGTAGTGAACATTCTTGTGTTTCGTGAATCACTCTTACCTGCCCCATTTAAAAACCACACGAGATTACTCACTTATTGCAGTGTGATGTTATATGACAAATAAGACACACCGCAATAGGATTATTAATATAGTGCAAATGAATTCCACTTAAGAGGGTAATCAAATTACTCCTAAGGAATTTGTAATCATTCCAATGGGAGGACAATGTAGATTTTCCCACACTCCACCTTTAACTGCAAAAAGTAGTCAATGAAATCATCCAGGACCAGAAGTAGGATATTAAGGTTTACAATTGACTTACGACTTGTAAAACTCTGCAGTTAAACTTCTACCCAGCGTCTGCTTTTACGTGACATGCATATTATGTCTGTGCTGGAGTTTATATACCCAATGTTCTGTCTCCTGTTAATCTATATGTGTTGTTTTGTTTGTATTGCACTAGATCACAGATCACTGACGCCACTCCTGTCTCGCCTGGTGCTTTGTCGTATTATACTCTAAAACAGTAATTCTTTCATGCCATTACCCTTGACTTGTTTTCATTAGCTGTCAGACTGAGGTAGCAACCTGACACTAGACCCAGTGTGTCTGCAACAAGACACCTGGTATGTCTGCACATGCTCCATAAACAGACCACGTTCATAAGCTGTTTTCATGATGGCTCTGCTTGGATGCAGAAAAAAGCTCCAGGTACACGTCTCCTGGTCTTTGTTGTGGCATCATGCATCGAAAGAAGTTTCTTTGCATGATTTTTCACACTAAGCAGGCTAATGTAATTGATTGTTTGGCTTTGTTTCGTTTAGTTTTTGCTTTTGTTTGGTAAGTGTTTTCTCTCCTTTTAAGGTTTGATTATTGTTAAACACAGGTGCACAGGACTAACAAAACACACAGCATTTATCCATTGTGTATTCTTCTGTTATCTTTCAGCAAAAATGCACAGACATTGTCTGCAACAATAATGGGTAAGCAGGGGGTGTGCATAAAAATAACAAATACATAGCAATTTGTTAAACAAATGTGGCTCTTTTCTAATGTCTTAAGAATGGCTGTCCTCACGGCCTTTTTTAGCACTGGCAGTGTTAAAGTACTTTCAGTTCTCCTGACACCAGCAGGGACCGTCTGTTTATGCCCGTGCTAAGGACCTGTGGGACTTAACTTCCCAACTGGAGTTAATGTCATCTGTTGCTGGGCGTTCCTAACTGTTGAGTACTCTGTACAGCAGGCTTGCCAAATCCTGGTGTAGCCATCTCAAGTCTGAAAGGTCTTAGTTTAGATACTGAATCATACTGGAACAAAACCACTGAGGGAAGATCTCATAGCTGTGGGTGGGTGAACTTACATAAGAAGATAAAGTAGAAAATATAGTACATTAGGACCTGGTTAATCTGATGCCAGCTTTCAAAAATGAGACATCCTTCTACTAAAACTTTATATGCATAGAATTAGTTTCTTGTTGGCTTAAAAACAACATTGAATAATTCATCAGTAAGTTTTTTATGCAAATGTGTGGCAGTCCTTATTCTAATGTAAATGCCCCATACAAACATGCATCCTTTTATAGTGAAGTGATTTCTGGGGCGGCCAGTTAACTCAGTAATGACTTCAGTTTCCCTTTCTCTGACTCTCACCGTTACAGAGTTCTCGCAATGTTGTTGCCATGGTGACAGAGACTTCATGCAAATAAACAGATTGGGGATCTGTTGGACCAGAAGGTTGATGAAAATAGATTTCATCAGGCCCGGCCTGCCTGAAGAGCTGAAACCGCATGGTGGTGGTTGAAGCAGCTTGAGTCTGGCCTCCAGCCGGTCTGAGAGAGCTTTTCTCAAGCCTTACACCCAGAGCGAAGTGGGTCATGTCCTGGCCGCAGAGAGCAATCCTGCTAAGCACAGATGTGCGCGTCACAGGCGGTACGAGGCCCCTGAGGTTTAACACCAAACTGTTGCCTCAGCAAATCCTGAGAAAATGGTGAGAATTTGTGTGTAAACTTCGCCCTGCAGTATAACATTGTAAGTTGGAGATTACTCCACAAAGACTTTAAATCCAACGTAAGATTGAGCGTTCACACAGATGAAGGTTATGTAATAATAAATGTGGAACATTTATTTCCTGAATCTGATAGAGAGCTCTATTTAGGCTTTGAGCAAAGTGGTGAGCAGGTGAAATAATACACAGAGGACAGTGAGGTGGTGGGGTACGATTGTTTTCTTATGTGCACAGCTCGAAGTGACACCAAGAGTCTTCTCCAGATGTACTGATGCTGTTTGGAATATAAAGCAGGTTGAGTCACCTCTCCCATGGACCTTTTATGGGGGAATCTGATGGCCTGCAAGTTCCCACTGCCCAATCAAACTGATAAGAAAAACAAATCAAAACCACCCCGCTGTCAGGTACACATCTGTTGGTTTCCAACAGTGTGAGAAAGATTGTTTTTCATGGCTGTGTTGACCATAATCTCATCAGTGTATCACTGAGAATGTTCGTGCAATAAGACATTTTTAAGACCACAAAACTGTATTGCCCCATAAACCCAGCTTTACATCAGGTGAAATTTTCAAAGAAATCTTTGCTACAGTCATCTGTTTTTACTATAATCATCCAAAACATTAAAGGCAGGGTAGTTGATTCTCTCCAGAAACATTTTTGTTATGCTGGTTGAAAGTCTCTTCACATTCTGATGGCAACCACCCAGTTAAGTGGTCTACATATATTTATATATACATTTATATATTTGTGGATGGTGTATGACTATAGAACATTCATTTAACCATTGCTTTTGGTCCGAATGCAATGATAGGATGTTCTTCTTGCCTGTTAAACTATGTGTTTGTATCATGTTCATGTATAGGGAGGGAGGATGGGATTGTATGCTTTCAATTTGTATGCTAGGTTGCTAGTGTCCAAGAAATAGTCTGCCCTACCTTTACTACTTAAAATATGTCCCATTTGGTTTGTTTGTGCATTTCTAACAGTGCTGCAACTTAGTTAGCTGGTATACGCTTGTGTATCAGCCTTATCACTGTCCTGGGTCAAAGTTCAGATACACCACACTCTACCAGTCACTGTAAAACTCAACTCTGCAGTCTCTATATAACACTATAATACTGAAACTATAACACTGCTAATGGCTTTTAGATCTTCTTTTACTATGTTTCTTATTTAATGTCCCAGGTGCCGAAGCAGATCTTAATGGTGGTGTGTTTCCATGCTTCAGGGCACTGATGGTTGACGCAGAGCTGGGTCATTGTTGATAAATAATGAAAGTCTCATGGTCTTTTGATAAACTCCATACGAGTAGGCCGTGCTTATGCAATAGGAGGTCAACATGTAACTATTTGAGAACATTTAGAGTGGCTACCATGCAGGATGTGACTGCCAACATAAATATGAAAGACAAGTAATTGGCAGTGGCCAAAGAGAGCAGAGTCCAATCAAATAACTTTTGCCCTTTTAGGGTTTTTGTGTTGTCACACCCACACACATTACTGTGTTCCTCACTTTTCAACCTAATTTTAAGCTTTAATTAAAACAAAAATGTAATTTGTGATGGATGGATAAATGGATAAATAGATGGACGGATAAATGGACAGACGGACAGATAGACAGACAGATGGATAGATATTAAAACATTAATTGATTGACTCTATTGAGCCCTAAAGATCCAACATGTTGAGTAATTTAATAAATCCTCATAATCCATGTAGGCGTAATGTAATCTGTTTATTACTGGTGAAGAATCGAGGAATTATTGGCTTTCAAAGGATCGGCAGCCCTTAAGGCGATGTTTTGAATTGTTTGGTGTAAGAGTTTATTTAAATGTTTTTCTTTTTAACTGTATTAGTTGGCAGTACTGACCATGATCCAATAAACTCACATAGCTTTAACAGAAAGCACAGCAGCTTCTCATTTACATTACGATCAGAAGCAGCGCTGCTCTTTCTCTGTGAGGTCTGGCTGCAGACCTACATCTCTGCAGCTATAATCAGGCTGGAATGGAGGAGAAACCCTGACCTACATTTACAACATGTGCATACATTCACTAAAGAACGTCTGTAGAAGAACATCATTGTACACGATTGTGTCACAGCTCTGAGATCAAAGACATCAAAGTTCCTTCTCAGATGCCTGCAGCAAATACCATGAGATGTCTGGACTTTACTGGGCTGTTCTGTCTGGGCAGTGGGTATATAAACATGTTTGCAGCCACATAAACATGCTTGCAGAGGAAATCCTGGCGGGGTTTTTTAAGGTGACACCCTTTTAATTATGCCGCTTTCCTTAAGGTCAACCAGTCGCAACACAGCTGACCAATAACAGTTGAGAGGAAGACATCTGTCCTGTCTTTCCTGAAATTTGTGGCTACTGGTGGGCACTAGGCAGTTTATGCTCTAATTGGCAGGCTGAGGCCTAAAATACATTTTTATGATCCAGTTCTTATGACTAGTGTTAATTTCACAAACATTCAAAAAAAATTTTTGAAGGTGTTCCTGTAGCTCAGTTTATAGAACACTGTGTTGGCAGCACAAAAGGTTGTAGGTTCGATTTCCAGGGATCACACAAACTGATCAAATGTATAGCTTGAATGTGCTGTAAGTCGCTTAAAAGCATTTGTCAAATGCATAAATATGAATGTGAATGTATAAATGAAATGCAGCATTACACTGGCAGGGATTTGCTTTGAAAGATCATACCAAAATATACAGAAATATTACGCAAGCAAGCCGTGGGATCCATTTAACTGAAATGTTAGAACGCCACATCCATAATTGGAAAGGAAAGCAAAGGAAAATGAAAGGAAAGTTTGTCCTAAAAAGAATTTTTTCTAGAAAAAAAATCGCCAAAGTGATGGGTTCTTATTTGGGCTGAATCTGCTTGTGTCTAGGAAAAGCATGTGATATCATTTTCTCTGCATTTTCCAGTGGGGAAAAGGCTGTTATTGTCCTGCCGTTCTGCATGGAAGATGTCTGTATGAGGTTTGCAAATGCAAGAGAAAGCTCCAAACATTTACAGCCATTGGATAAGTCACGCACAATGCTTGACCTTGTTGAACAACAGACCACACAGACAAGCTTTGCGTGCCAGCTATTGTGTTTACCTCCCACTCACAGGCTCTGGCTCGATGAATCCCTCCGTCTGAGATGTTGATGAACAGTGTGATAGTACATTCTATTCCCTTCTTTTCAATCCACTGCGATGAATTTTTGTTTTTTTGCATGCTGACCGTTTCCTCCAAACTAAAACATTCCGGACAGCATTGGACCTTTTGACATTTGCGAGACCGTTTGTGTTTATTTCCAGTTATGTAAATGGGTCTAGTTCTGATGCAAATAACGGGAATTGTTTGTACTGCATAATATAAAATGTAAATAACAGTATCAGAACATTTTCAGTGAGAAGTTTTAACTCAGCAAAACCCTACTGTTTATTAACTATTGACTAAAATGTTGTACAAATGCACCTCATGCAATTCAGACTTTATTTAAAGATAAAGTTCATGCAACATTTTGAGAGTTCATTACTGTGAGTTCATGAAACAGTAATAATGTCCAAAGACAGCAAAGATCTTTTGATTATCACATTTGGCAATACTGACAGCCCGAAACAGAGACTGCTTTGATGGCATCCCTTTTGCATCTGCTGTCATGTGCTCTTTTTCCTATGTGAATAATTACTGTGTGTGCAGGAGCAGGTGCTTTCAGCAGCTCTGTAGTGAACTGTGTGCAGTTGTGAGTCAGTAGATTGTCTGCAGCCCCAGACAGCGCCCTTTCCTCATGCCTGCCTCAGCGGTTATGTAACTCGCCGCCCAACCCTATGCGCTCTTCCTGTTTCTGATTGGCCCCGGATAAACCGCCTATTTGCATATCTTGTCCTAACTGGGTGACTGAACGCATGCCCTGGTGGAACTGCCGGTTTCCCTCCTTGTGCTTTTTTATTTTTCTATTAAGTTTTAGAAAATCTGACCTCAATAATAGAAGCTGCTTGGTTCTATTATCTTGGGGTCAACCTGATGTACCGTTCCAGAGTTCCAGAACACAGAACAAGTTTGTTTCTTTGTCGGAAATACAGGATACAGTGGTCCTGTGAGAAGAAGCTTATGTCAATAAATGCAAAACTACTCAAGTTTCTGTTTGTACTCTGGAGATCATATTATGTATTCATGCTGACTTGTGCATCAGGGCTTTAACAACAAAAGTGTGCTGTTATGTAAAGCACAGGGCTCCAGATTTTTCTAATCAAATCTGAAAGATATTTTACTCTTTTCAGGAGGATCATATATAGACTACGTTAAGCCCAAAATTGCATCGGTTTAAAAGTTGTAGCCTCTAGAATGTAGCTTGATTGCAAATGCACTCAGTTGCAATAAATTCTATGGACCACCAAAGACGCCTGGGAAATATTCGCAGTTTAATCATGCGAGGATAATGAGCTTTAAAATCAAATTAGAAACATATAGATGCCCTTCTGCATAACCACATTATAGGTTTGTAGTTGTAAAGTCAAACGCTAAAAGAACTCAGTAAACATCACACTTCCAAAGCTGTTCTGCCAGCTCTGCAATTCAGGTCGACTTACGGTTGCAGCCTGCATTCTGTAGTCTGTTCTGTATCTGCTTATTATCTTATTTCACTTTGTCCTGTAGTTACATGTACATTCTAAGAGACCTCGATTAAAGTAATTCATGGTGAAATTACCAGACAAAAGCACAATTGCAGTAATTTTACAATAATTAGGATGATGTCATCGGCAGAAATATGACTAGCCTCAGAGATGAGAGAATTAGGTCAGTGTTTTACAACATTAGCAGTGCTACACAAATTTCATGCTACATGTAATTAACCTGCAGTAAGTTTTTTAAATAATCATACAAAAGACATTTACAGTGAATGGAAAACCCAGCTGCTAGCATTGACTCCTGGCTTTACATGAGTGTATTTTTGTGTGACCGTTACAGAATTCCATTCAGCCGTTGCCATTATGTCTTACAGAGTGCCAAATAAACTCAGAAGCTTTAATGTGTATTTTAACATAGCCCAGTCCAGATTCAAAGTCAGATTATATGTAATTAACCTTTGTTTTTCATTTTAGCCATGTCAGTTTGATGATTGTGCCCAAACTATAAATTACTTTTAAAAAATTGGTTTCCAAGTGCTCAGATCCATGGAAACAAACCTCTCTGATGTTTCCTCTTGGAGGGCACATGAAAGCTGTAGGAAGCTGCTTGTTACAGGACCATGGCTGTTGGCTCCAGTATAACAAATGTTGTATTTTACAGAGCTGTTGTTTTGTCTGGCCTATATTCTTTGTGGGCTCTTTGCCCTGCAGCCATTTTCTTCAGCTGAGTGAACCGTGGCTCTTCCTTTCTGCCTCGTTTCTGAGGCCCAGAGGTTATATAAGTCTATGCGCTTTTGTTCTACTAATGGTGCTTATTCTTTCTGGCATCTTATGTACAAAACAAACTCTGTCTTTGTGACACACTACAATGCAATTTAGAACAATCTCACCGTATACAACCATTTTCTTCAACCTGGCTACAAATCTCCTGCCAACTTAGGGCAGTTCTAAACATTCTACACTGCTCTTAAAAAACATCAATACACCTTCTAGAGCAAGAGGCCGGACAAACAAACACTGCACCTCCCCACAAATAGTCAGCAGTTGCCAATGGAAACAGTCCTTGGGACAGTGTTTGAAGAGCGATCGACTGAAAGACTTTTGGCCTTGTGTTTCTAGGAATTGATTTATTGATGTGATAAACCTCATTTTATCCATTCAGTTCAGAAAAGGCTTGAGCTTCATCAGTCCTTCAAAACAGTGCGAGTTCTGGGAGCAAAGGGCATGTGATAGAGTTCTTTGGAGACAAATCAAATTTAGAGAGAAAGCGTGCAGGCCGTCCTCCAACTAGGACAGAATGTACAAGCTAAATACCATGCATTAATAAGCATGCAGATATCATTTTGCACTGGTGATGAATCAGTGCAGCATTTGATTTGTTCTTGGATTTGGTGTCAGCAAAAATCCATGTGTTTTGGCAGATGTGGGGTGGACATTGGTGGGGCCTGAGCATTAATTTTGTGCACCTAAAATCAGCCAACGTGGAGCAAAGATTCAGCGCCTGGTAGATGAGAGGAAAGGAAGGGCTGATACACTGATCCTGTGCTGCATGTGTATGTTTACACCTCCACCCTAATGTCATGTGCTCCTATGTGCACCGAGTCACCTATTCCAAAGAACCTCTACTGAGCTGGAATTCACTAAGTTTATTTAAGTACAGTCTGATCCTGTACATTTATACATTTGTATACATTTGTATACATTTGATGTATACAAAGCAGCTTATGATGTGTATACGTTTTAATGTATTCAAATTTTTTTTTATTAGTTATCAATTAAAATATCAGTTGTACTTCCTCCTTATTCAACAGCTTTGCATTTGTTTTGCAAGAGCAGAACTTTGCGGTGAATGGCTGTACTAGATTACTCAGCTGTAAATATTTATCATTCTGTTCTTTAGTAACACTGTTTGTTCTCTAGAGAGTCTAAGGTATAACTGTACAGCTTTAGCACAGAAGTTTTGACAAAGTTAGGCAGACAGAATGTTGTCAAATGAATGGGTAAAACCAAAACAAATAAAAAAGTATTGGCTTCAATAAATGGCTTCAAAGATGATATCATTATTAATATATGCCTGATAGGATAGCTTTCTTTCTCAGCAGTGTATGACCTGTTAGAGACAGAAAACAGGATATAAAAACACAGAGGCAATAAACCATATCTGATAAAACATGGAATGCAGCAATCTGCTGTATTTCACTGTAACACAGATTTAATGACATTCACTTTATATCATGTATTATATTCTGATTAATTTTACCTGCCATACATTTTTCAAAGGCTGTGTGACCGCAGGTCACTGTCAGAGACTTTGAGAACCCCTGCTGTAGTGTATGTGAGCCGTAATCCTCTTCCACCTGCAGTCTAGCAGATGCTCTGTGCCTTAAAGACGCAGATTTCTGTATTGACTTGCTCACACTTGTATCTAGACCTCCACAGTTAGTCGAGTCTTACTGGCATTGATTCCCTCTTGCTCTGCTTAGCTGGTGATTTACAGTGGAACCCAGCTAGCAATTTTAGGTTATAAGAATGTTTCCCTAATGTTTCCATTAGGTAATAAATATGTATTAATAAAATATATATTGGGATATTAAAAACACCCACTTTTTAGATGTATTGGTGTTACTGTTTGGTTATAAGGACAGTATTCAAACCTTTTTTTAGTCCTTTGACGTTATTAAAACGTTCTATTAACAATTTAAGAATACATGTGATATATGATATATAACAAAGTTCTACTAACGTTACTGCAAGAATGTTTTAGATAACTTTAAAAGAACTTTTAGAGAACATTAGCCAATGTCAGTTGGGAACGGTGTGATAACACTTGTTCTGTTAAACTGTTCAATAACAACTCCCAGTGCAAAACCTCTATCTGCATTTCTAGCATAGTGATGTAAAGTGTAATTCGTCTTTCTCTCCATAACAAGAGTGTAAATCCTCAGTGGACTCATACCTTGTTTATTTTCTAATCTTATCTGAGTACATACTTGCCAGAATGCTGCTCTGATTTAGAAGTGTTCAGCATCTTCAACACCAGCACTGGAGTCACTCCAAATAGTGTAAAACTAAATGATGAGTGGCGAAAACAAACCTGGCTAATGATTAGGCATTACTGCTGCATCAGGGCATTTTTATTTGAGCACAGAGAGATAAATCTTTGATCTTATAAATATAACTTCCCCATTAAATCCAAGAGGCTGGGTCAGAACATCTTACTGGCAGAAGTTCCAAACAGGTCAACAGCCTGGAAACACATTAGAGATGTTTAGGTCAGAGGTTCCATTTTAATGATGTAGACTGTAGATGGCATGGCAGAATGAGGTGTGTGTGAAAGCCCAATATGTGTGTGTTTAAGTCAGGGCTCTTGAGTATTTTTGTCATCGGTGTAGTTTAATGCAACAGCTGAAATTGTTATTTTGCCCCCTTCACAAGCTAACTGTACTTGAGCGTTTTAACCATAAACATTGTCATGCTAAAGAAATTTGCAGAGCATCGTATTTTAATACAGCACATATGCTGAAACCAAATAAAAAAAATTAAAAAACCACATTAAAAGCTCTAATACATGTGGTACTGAACTGCAAAATCACGGCTTGTAACTTTTTTTAGTAAATGTTCCAGGCGCTATGTAAATATTAAAATGAATTAACATCCTTTCTGAGCTACGCTATGGGTGCCAGTGTGTGTATTTTTATTCTTAAAGCCTTTTAAACACGTAGGTTCAAAGTTGTACCAGGCAATAATCTTTTTCATAGTGGGCTATGGCTCATAAAGCATTACCTGTGGCTCTCTGGAAATGAAACAATTCATTGTCAAAGCTTGGCATGCTATATTGGATCTAGTTTGTGTTTGGTTTTCCAAAAATAATTTAAGAAAATTATAAACTAAATAAAGACCCAAATCCCCCTACAAGATTTCAGCTGGTGACATCATGGTAATCGAGTTGTTTGTGTTTCTGGCATGTCATTGCTCATGTTTTTGCTCAAGTGCAGAAGGTCTGGGAATGAGTGAGGCTTTAATTTGTCATGTCCAGTTGTTCTGCCAGGAACTTCCTGAATCCTGTTAAACTAAATCAATCAAGCATTAAACAGTGAGCAAAAGTGTGACTGAAAAGTTGGGACATCTCTCCTGGTCAAGGAGGCAGCGGATGTGTCATTCATTTATAGTTGTTGACTTTAACTATTTATTTAATTTTAAGCTAATTTTATTTTTTTCGTGCAAGAATGACAGTTTTAACCTTTAGACACCTGCCTCATCTAGAACATTCTGTGAAACTTCAAGTCGTCACACATGCCTTACTTAACTACAGTACATGTTTACTGTATTAAATAACATGTTAGTATTTATTGCTGCTTTGCCTACCGGACTAGTAAAATAGATTAGTGATTATTTTTGTCTGTAGTTGTATTTGTGTTTTTATTACCCTGTTACATGTTTTGCAGGAGTCACTATGGTTTGTTTTCTCTCCTGTACAAAACAGTTATCTGCTTTCACAACAACTCTAAACAGCTGTCCTGTAACACATGCGACAGTTGTTCACAAAGAAAGATCATTGTGTTTTTTAGTATCTGACACACTCACTTCGCTACAAGACAAGACGTCTTGCACACGTATGTTATGGTTGGATTTGTTTATTTCTCCACATGCAGCGTATGAGTTTCATACAGTTTCAGCCGTTCAACTGTTTCCATCTTCTGTGTGGATGAGATATGAATATATTTGTCGTGCATACAGGAAAAGGCATGTTGAACCGTTAGTCAGCTAGGACATCTCTCCATCTGCAGTCAATAAACAGGAGAATGAATGTGTTACATAAAGTAAATAAATCCGTGTGGATGTCATATTTTGTGCAAAACCCAGGCAAAGACTTGCAGAGCCTTGAATCCTGTATCTTAGCTGTGTGGGTGTGTGTCAGGTTATGGCTATATTGTGGGATTTTTTTTTTGGAAACCTAAAGGACTGAAAACCTAAAATCAGATACATATTGTGGACCAGGTGTATAGTAAATGTCATTAGCTTGGTATAAAAATAATAGAAGTTCCCACAAGGATAAAGAGTGTGTGTGTGTGTGTGTGTGTGTGTCTTGGTTTTCACTAGGTTATTGGGGCCAAATGTCCCCACTAGTATAGTAACACCAGGATATTTGGACATTTTTAGGTCCCCATGAGAAGACAAGCTGCTAAATTGTAGAGAATGATCTGTTTTGACAATCTAAAATGACAAAGTTTTCTGTGATGGTTAGGTTTGGGGGTAGAGTTAGCGGAGGATGATGGAATATACAGTTTATACAGTATAAAAACCATTATGTCTATAGAATGTCCCCATTAAACATGAAAACCCAACATGTGTGTTGTACACACTCTAGAGCATGTGTGTGAACCACTGTCTTCCCAAACCCTCAGGAACGTCGTAAATTCCCCAGAGAACACTGTGTTCTGCCTCACACAGCCGGTTCAAAATGGTGTGCATTGAACATATGGGACCTGTGTCAAATAATTATATTATTTGATTACATAATGCTACATACACATAAACACAGCGGGTTGTACTGGTTCATCCTGCGTCGACACGTTAGCAGCATGCAATTAGGCAGCACTGACTATGATATTATTTTTTACAACTTTCCGCATTCATTTTAAAAAGGCAACTTGAGACATTGCAGCTAAAGCAAAACAGCTTCAAAAGCCTCAAAATTGCAATTGTTGTTAATTCACTCATGTTGTTTCAAACCAGCCTGACTTTCTTCCAAAGAACACAAAAGGAGATGTTTAGAACGATTGTTACTGACAGCTTCAGTCCCCATTCACTTTCATTGTATTTGAAAAATAAGAAGTCTACATTTTTAAGACATCCTCCTCTTCTACAGAAGAAAAAGTCATAAAGGTGAGGAACAACATGAGGGTGAGTAAATGACAACAGACTTGTCTTTTGTAGGTGAACTATCATTTATATGTCAGCTTATTTGAATACTTATTAACCTTTCCTTGTTTTTTTATTTGTCACGTTCATCTGAGAATGTCCCATTTCACAATACACTTAAGTGATTAGGTTTGCAGAAGTCATAGCCTTACACTCGACTAAAGGAACGCTGTAAAATTCCCACTGAGGGCCTATGAGAGGCATTTCTTCCCTTAAAGGGGTAAACAGGAAGACAAACTGACAGGCAAGTATAGTCCAGAGAGAAGCATTTGACAGGATAACAATCTCCTCTCTGCTAAATTCTATCAATAACATAAACAAACATTTTTACATCCTACAATGCTAACAAATCATTATTTAGTTTATATGTCAAGTCATTTTGTTTTCTTATTGTGTGCTACTGAGTAATTGTAATTTATAACCAAGAAATCTTTTGAAGACGTGCTTGTGTGGGCTACATTTTGGGGCCTTTTATTAAATTCTGTAAGCGTTTAAAGATTTCGTAACCAGAGCTCTGCGACACCGTGTTCTCAGTGTGAAAGGCACATTCTGCAAGGTAACAGGTTAAGCTCAGGCTGAGTTGGTGCATGTAGCTCAGGTAACCGTCCAAGGGAAGCTTAGTTTTGTCCATTACACTAATGCCTTCTTTATTGCTGCAGACATGGGCCAGAAAAGCCTGTGGGTTACATAACTGTCTGAAAAATAACTGTCTGATTGACATGTTGACACTCGCTGTGGCTCCTCCAGGTTTCTTAGACATGCAGACAAGGTAAGGCTTTATTGTAGCGAATGGGTATAACAAGTTCATTATCCTCTCTTTAATAAGAGAGAATGATTTCTCCACTAATCCCCACTGAGATAAACAGATACTGGAAGAAATAAACACAGGGAGTAACATTTGAAATTCTCAAAAAATTCATGAATTTCTCAATAATGACTGTTTCTTCTTTTTACTTATGGTTCATAATGTCATATGTAATATAATATAATATAATATAATATAATATAATATAATATAATATAATATAATATAATATAATATAATATAATATAATATAATATAATATAATATAATATAATATAATATAATGGTCAAAAAGTAGACATTGTGCATGTATTCTTATCTACAGCTTTATTTGTTTAGACAGATTTATCTCTTGGTTATATAAATGTTTTGGTTATAAATGGGGTAGATTGTCTTCAGATAGGTATGATGTATAAGAATGACCTTGTCTTTGTGTCAGTGACGTAGACCTTCATTTTACCTCAGCTCGCAATGTTTTCAAAGCAGCTTCACCCTAAACCAGAGGGCCGCAATTCCCCTAAATAGTATCACGCCTGAAAGCCCACGAGTCCTGAGTTTCCTGAGGCAGGAAGAGGAACTGAATGATCTGTGTGGCCAAAAATAGTTTGGACTTTCTCAAGTTAAGCAGACGTCTGCTAAGTTAAGCTACCCTCAATGATGGAACAATGATGAGAGACGTATCTACACCCAGCAACCAGATCCAAATATTTGATATAATTTGCATCAAAATATATAAAACATGAAAGGATTGTCCATGTGAAGTTACAACATGACCTCTCTGTTAATGTCCATGTTGAAAGACGTCTCAGAACAGCTGCCTCAGTTGTCCTACTTTGATGTTTTGAAAGCTTTTTCACAGACAATAGCAGGGCTCACCTGCGCAGACAGGGTAACTGCACGCTAAGGTCGCTGTTGTTGGGTAGAACAAGCGTCATAAGGAAGGGGGAAAACATCCGGGTTGTGTTTTGGAAACTCTCTTTTAACAATGCTCACCCTAGAGGTAATGTTCACTGCTGTTTACTGCATTGTGTTTCTCAGACCGCAGTACTCAACATAGCCAAACGAATAGCTCAAGCAGACATGAAGTGTTCTGCAATGATGACTTAAGTTCCATATGTCCTTCTTGAGCTGCTTCATTTAAAGCTTCAAGAATATTGTCTTAATATACTGGTTTGTAAAACTCAGTGAGAAAGCTAAAGGCACCCATGGCCAGGAACAGAAAACCCCATAATCTGTTAAGAGGGAAGAAAATAAACCTGGTAAGAACAGTGATACTGCATACATTGGTGATGATGCTAGTTACCTAAGTTCAATACAAATTATGCTGTGTTCGTTTGGTAAGATGTAGTTAAGAATTATGCAACATGGTGACATGGTAATAACTGAGGTAAGCGCAGATGTAACTTGTTTTTAGAAACTTCTAAGCCACTATTTGGTTTTGTTTTTGTATTGTTATGGTGTATGAATATGACCAGGATTGTTTCAGAAACGAATCTTCGAAAAATGTTTAGGCATTCCAAGTAAAATTAGCCTCTAGGATTTGTGGTGATTAAGTGTTCCTCAATTCTTTCTCTTCAGGCATCAGAATTCTCTGAAAATAGGTTTCAGATGATTCATGCAAAAGAGCAGCAAGCTGCGTAACACGCAATATTATGAAATGTTGAATGTTAAGGCGTGGTGTGAAGCGCACAGAAGTTCTTTAGTAGAACCTTTGAGATGATCTAGGGCTTCCAGAATTACATCAACAGAACCTACGCAGTGGATTCCAAGGGACAGAAGAATATTTTAAACCCCTGAAATAATAGTTTTGTTGTCATTATTGAATGAAAATATACAGCAAGCATTCATTGTGTTTAATTTTTTTAAACCTGAATTGACATAACCTGTGCAGACAGACAGACAGATCTCAACACTCATCAACACTTCTGCAGTAGATGGCAAGTGCGCTGTGTGGGAGTGGAGAGCTTATTTATAACAAGAGACATGCTGAGATCACTCCCTGGGGATCAGAGTGCTGATTGGTTGAAAGTCACACTCAGCTCATTCTCAGAGCAGACATTCTGGTATTCACTCATGCTGCTGCATGTGGGTGTGAGCAAGACACATCACAGTGTCCTGCATGCAGGTCAATGCACAACCTGCAGCAACAGTAGCTATTTAACAAACAGTGTGACCAATTCAAGATGTAAAGCAACTGATGAAACAATAAAAGATTATTTTACAGTTGTTTTAATTTTTACACCGTGTACCAAACAGTTCCAAGAACTGACATGACATCATTTGCATGTTATCATTAAATAATTTTACTAGTTTACTATTTTTCAGTAGTCCTTGAGTAATAGTTAACGTGATACCGTGCACCTTTGTTTGTAATAAGCCGTCACTTTGATATCATTTCTTGTATGTCACCCGCAGTATTTGCATGCATAACGGGTATAATTGCTTGCTTTACACAATCACGCAATAACTTTGTGGCTCCTAGGTTCGAGTTGCCTGTTTTTCTGCTCTTTGCATGTCTGCTTGAACTGTTTCACCCATGTGAATTTGAATTTCTTTGAATTTACCCATCTCTCTTGAGGGAGCTACAGAGGTCAGGGTATTTGGTACAACTGGTTTTTTACCAGCATCCCAGATGAGACATTTGACCCAGATTTGACCTGTGTGCTCGCACGCATTCACCAGGATCCAAGTATACAGTTGAAGACACGACACTGTACACTACAGTGGTTTAGATTACTATCTGCGCTTCTCCGAATTCTGATACTCTGTCATTGTAAGCCAAGGTCATTATATGCAGGAAACACGGATGTTGACATGTTTGTTTGGTACATACATGATTTTACAAACACATGAACATGCAGATTCCATAAATATAGCTAAAAAGTCCCACAAATTTGAGGTAACAGATAAAGGTTATGTAACTCGGGCTCCTGACCCCTCCCCCAAACACCAGGATCCATGTAACTCCTGGAAAACAAGCTATGCTTGCTCAATGATCAAGATCTGAATATGAGTCTTTCCTCTTTAATCCTCAACCTCATGCTGGTGCCGTTTGTTCTGCCCCACTTGGTCAGAATAAGATGTTCTGGACTAGCCACATTCTTTACGTGGCTGGTACCACAAAGGCTGTACACCTCTCACACAATCCGCAGTTCACGCTCTCTTCCAAACTCCTGGGGAATGATGGATAGAGTTCCTCTTAAACCTTATGTGGCTAGGAAACATTCCAGCACCCTTAAATAAGAGCGCCGTTCCTTTGACTTCTACAAAGACTCTACTTTGGAAGCCTTTGAAAAGGGCTCAATAAAAACACCCAGATAAAGTTGCAGGATCTTTATTGGCTGCTTTAATACCCTCATCATTTACAACTCATCAAGCTGAGAGAGTAATAAACAAGTTTGTGTGTTTTTGCAACTCACCCATGTTAGAAGAATTGCCCAACATTTGGTGGCACGTTTGACCTCTTGCCACAGCACTGATGTTAGAGAAAAGTTTAGGGTGGAGGTAGTACCCAGATGTGTTTGTGAGGCAACATCCTTATATGGTTGTGAAAGTAACTAATGTTACTTTCCAAATCCTCTTTCTATAGGTGGAGTGTGGTAAACATTTAAGATTCTCACACCCTAGAATCTTGTGTAAACTCAAGAACAAACAGGCTTGCCTTAGAAAACTAGAACTAGAAAAATTCACTTTCATAATACAGTGCACATCTGGACACTTAAACCATACAGATTATTCAACCAAATGGCATTTATTTTAAAAAAGGAGTGACGCATTTCAATAATTTCATATTACAATACAACAGATATACAGTTAAAATTACAACCAATTTGGATATGGGTTGTCAGGCCCTTAAATAGGTCAATTTGATGATCTACACTAATCATACTGTCATACTGTGTTAGGACACGTGTTTGACTTTATTTACCGCATATAATCACATTAAGTTTAGGTGGCTAACAGTAACTGCAAAAATGATGCAGTTAGCTGGGAGAACAGCTGTAGCATAGTTTGGTTGCAAAAGTCCCTTGGTTTTAATGTTCTGTTATTTAGTGTAATGACATTTATAGCTGAGATCAAGTGTGCTTTAAGTGTTCAGAAGTGTCCAGATACATCTTTGATACAAACAGTAGATCTGAAGTTATGGGATATACAATGGACCATGTAAATTCCTAGTTGTACAATGTCATTTTTATGCGTCCTATAGCTGTATTATACTTGACTATATATACTTGACCACAACACTTAGTCTTCTCTTATATTTCATTGCATGGGTAGTGAATATTGTCTTTCTTTTTTCCTTTTTTTCAAAAGCGCCTTTTATCGACTTCACATTCATTTGGCATTTGACGTCAGTCGCTGTGATTATACTTCAATGGAAATGTTTAATTACTTTTTTTGTGTTGAACAGCAGACCGTCACTACATTCCATAAAGCAGAAAACACTGGACTCATTATGTCTTAGGCCAGAAGCTCCAGGTCTATTTATACAGTCAACTTTCTTCTAAAGAACCTTCCCGGAGTGAGCAGTAAACATCGTTCCCATTTGATTCTGCCGCTACAGGATGCACCTGGTATAAAGCGTGCGGCTGTTTGTATAAAGTGCGAATGAGGTAACAACGTCTACACTGCTGATGGCTCACCATCATTTTCCACAACAGGGCATTGGATGCAAGGTTTAGGAAATAAAGTCACTCTATTGAAAAATGGCACAAATGGAGTGTGTTTTTACACGAGAGGACAAACCTCTAGTTTAAGTACAGTTCTCAGTGCACTGTAACTGTGTGCTTGCATGCAAACTCTGGCTTCAACACCAGGTCTTGACATACAAAGCCGCCCACCATACCAAACTGAAACAGATGTTTGAGAGTTGCATAATAGCCGAGATCTAGCAGCTGCTTCAGGCAGTAGAACAAGGACAGAATCAGCAGCAGTCCAGTCGGAACCTTCTGCTGTTTCTCAATGGTGTAAACAACCAATGCCCAAAACAAAAAGGTATTATTAGTTGTAGAATTTAAGACGGTGTTCTGCTCCAACTGTAAATCCTTTTCTCGATATTTTTAGCCAGTTTAATAGCAAGGATGAATGTATGAATTCAGGCAGCATTGTGAATAAGGTTCATGAGTTTTGGCTCTTACTCAGATTAAACCTCAGATCAGGTCATTTAGATTGTGATATTTCTAGAAGTCATTTCCTTTTAAACCTCCACCCATCTCCAGCAAGACCCAGTGGACACGAGAAATCAAAACCTTTTGAATCTTTTATTTTTTATAAATTGCTGCAGTAATTGTAAGATCTGGTCTTACGTGGAAGTCCTACATTAGGGAAGTCTTGAGTTACACTGAGTGTGCCAGTGTTTTGAGATTTTCTTTTCCAAGGGGAGGGAGATGAAGGTTTTGCACGCCAGCTTTGTTTTCTTACTATGGTTGGCCCCAAAGCTTTCTAAATGACTACAGTACAGCAGCCAAATAATAACAGCTGTAGATCTTCTTATCTGCTTAAACTCACACAGTTAACACCTTTTTCTCAAATTTAGAAAAGTAGGTTTTTATATGCTTTTTGACAGTTCAGTGAAAAGTTTAAGCTTTGTATAAATAATCATGCATAGACAGAGCTTATAAGTATTTATATGTGAATAGATGTGATTGCACTATTATTCATAGAAAGACATTTCATTGAATTGCATGCAGTCAGATGTGAACACCTGTAACTGACACCAAGTAAATACCATGTTACTGCCATAAGGGTGTAGATGGCAATAATATAATTACTCTCTCATGCCTCGTAATAACCTGGTATCAAACACTTCACTTAATCTTACAGTATGTCCTAGATATCCTAGGACTTGGTTAGATATCCTACATGTTATAAACATCATTTTAGTCTCTAAGAATGATCTAACTGCAAAGACTAAAGGGGTTTCTAAAATAGTAGAGGACATTCCCTAAAGAACTTGGTCTTTAGCAGTTTATAGAATTGCTTTCAATGTACAGAAAGAAAGAGATATAAGGGCACTTGTTAGTGTAAACATAAGGTTTATTGCAATGTGCATTTTGCATCCACAAATTGTTAAAAAAAAATACCATGGACACAATCAAGCAACAATACCCATGTTTCAAAAAGACTGCTGTCAAAAAACTTCTCCCTGTGAAAAGTTACACATGGTCCTGTTGGCTTGTGAATATTAGGCAAGTCTTTGGTAGTTAGAAAACACAAAGTTCATTAAAAAACACGTGGCCTTCTTCTGTCTCGGTTGGCATAGAAGATCAACAAAACACGTCTGACATACATCAGCAGAACTTTCTCAGCAACATTATCTACTCCTCACCTCCATTTAAGAACATCTCACTTTACATCAGTCACTAATTTACAGAACTATGCAAATGTATACAGATTCTCATTCCCACAAAAAAAATCATTTTACATGTAGCCCATATAAACAAGTTGATTTTGTTCCATTTCAAAACACAAACATACAGCAATCCCCTAAAGCAGCAGGCCCCAACTGCAGAGTTACAAGCAATGCTTTATAAATCATATGGCAGGTGTCACCACTGTGGAAGAGAGGACCACACCAAGGTCCATCTCTACAAGGTCCAAGTTCTACAATAGCTAAGAATGTCCACAGCTAGGGATCATTGACATGGAGGGAATTAATGTGAGTGCACTCTGATAAGGCAGGGATATTGCATGATTCCTGCATAGCTTGTATCAGAGTTGAGAACACTAGGCAGGGCTCATGTGAGACTGTGGGGGCATCTCTTGGAGATGTACATTTCCTTGGCTTGACATGCATAGGCCGAGGATGCTGTGTTTCTGTGGAGGTCCACAGCTAAGATCTGGGCCAGCTCCATCAGACAAACCCCTCTCCTTCTCATCACGAGCAAGAGCAAGGGAAAGCAAGGCTGCAGCCCCAAGCAGAGGGCATGTCAGTCCTGTTGTACAGTAACCTCGGACGTCTACATCACTCTCTCTTGTCCGTATTAGTCCGAAGAGATTGTCGGATATTACAGAACAGACTAGGCCACTGGTACATCGTAATGCTTTCATTTTATCAGGTTTCATCTGTACAGACAGCTTCTTCTAGAAGTTGCGTATCTGGAGGTCCATTTCAGGTGAGAGCTGTGGCTCTGCCCGCCCCATGGCAGAGCCACTTATACAGCAGATCCCATGCTGTTGTACTGGTGGCCCACGTTCTCAGGGGACCCAGGCTCCTGGGTTTCTGGCGGGGGGCTGGAGTCTGATGGCAAGCGTGACTGAAACTTCTCCAGCTGCTCAGGGCTCGCCAGATTCTTCAGCAGGCTGTTCTCACGCTCCAGCTGGTTGTTTTTCTCCGCCAGCTCCTTGATCTGCTCCTTTAAGATCTCCACTTCCTCCCTGACTGCATACATTAAGTGATTCTTTACAAGATCCTGTAAAGAGAAGAGAAGACAGAATTGAGTTTCTACACTCACACCAAAACATATTCAGATCATCAAATGATCCGAATCGGCTGTATCCGCAATCAGTACTATTCACGGACAATGACTACAATGGCACTGGATTATGAAAGCAAAACGGGCTGTTTATAATACAAAGGGCATGCAGTTTTGCATGCTGATCTTTGACTTGTACTGCAGGTGGGCTAACAAAGCACTGCAGGTAGCTCTGGTTACAGCCTACACAGAAACCTGACATTTTACACGACACTTTCATACTCGTTTCAGCACGAATCATCTACAGTAAAGCATCTTCAGCGTTTATAAAGGGCTTGTATTGGAAATGTCATCCATCTTACCATTGCTTGCTCGATCTTGTTGTCAATCGCCACCACGCTTGCGCCAGAGGCACTGCAACAAAGAAAACTCGGTGAGAAAACCGAAGCAGACTCGATGCTTTTTAACGCACAGACGATTTGATCGTCGACTTTTATCATATGCACGTTGTAAACGTATGTTGCACGCCACAAGAACAGGCAAATGTGATATTAAAGCCACCGTGTGGCATCTCCCCAGCCTACTACCGAGCATGCATTGCGTATGGTGCAATGATCCAGTACCACCATTGTGCACAAAATCAGCCGGATAAAAAGCGTCAGATGATGCTCAAATCCTCGGCAAGGGTCGCCTACCTGTTGTCCAGTTTGACCGACACTACATCCCCTCCCAAGAAGGACGAGAAGAAGGAGATGGAGAAGTTGTGCAGCTGGTACACGGCGAGCTCCATGGGCGTTTTGAACATCTCCGTGCTCATGTTGAGGACAAGACCGGTCTGAATAATGCTTCTCGCCACGGTTGCGACTTGTTTAAACACGAGTTTTAAGATCCTGGTTTGGTTTCGTTGCTCTGTTGCAATGCGGACAGAGAAGCCGGACGCTACACAACTGAACTAGGAGCGGTTTCAGAGAAACACTGTCGGCGAGTGATACTATTTCTGCCGCAGAGGGCTTTATATACGGGCGTGATGGCGTCATATGACGCATGAATATATTATGCAAATCAGGCCCGTGGCATAGATTTACTTGCTGCCCTCTCATTGAACTTGTTAAGGGAACACGCAGCATGCAGCAAAAGCCCGAAAACAACAATGCAAACGAGTTGTGAGCATGAGACCTGTGTTGCAACGTTACTTTTTGGTCATTTATACTTTGGTTTTGCCTCTAGTCATGCAATGCATGAACTTTGCTAAATAGGTTCAGGGAAAACTGACTGAGGATTCTGGAAAAGCTCAGTTATTGCATTGCAAATGAGTTCATGAGTAGTTTGTTCGAGTAAAATGAATTAGTCTTTCGGTCTGTGCCTCCAGGTTTTCATAAGTTTACAGTTTTGCAGATGACTACCGGGAAACCACGGTTTTCTTTCTGAAAACTGGGTGGGAATTGTTTTTTTACACCGCAGCATTTTAGATTTTCTCACAGTGCGTTTCCTCACGGTCTAAAGGCAAACTTCAGTGCCTCTAGTGGCCAAACCGGGTATAACAGACAAAAGGTCGACAGTCTAAAGGTTGGGGGTCAAAGTCGCTCATAAACCTGGACATTAGTCAGTGAGCTGGCGTTTGCAAATTTTGCTGACTTAAACAGAAAGTAAAATAGACGAGATATGTTTTTTTGGTTTCAATGTCTGTCAATTGACTTGACATTATTTAAACGGAATAACAAAATGTATGTATGAGACTGAAATGAAGTTCTTCTGCGTATATTTGTGTCTATACATATCAGTAAAACCGATAAAGATATAAATGTTCTGAAGATTTCTGCCCTTTAAATATATAATATACAGTACAATACATATATACATATAGGTATATTTGTTTATGTATATATCTATAATGATTTGATTACTTTAAGCAAGGCTGTTTTCTGAGTGGGGTGTCTTTGAAAGGTGATGACTCTAAGCTGATCCCTCTTATGAGGTTTCACCGAACATAAATTAGTGACTGTAGTGCCGTCACTTTACATTTCACAGAGATTGTAATGTGGCCTATAGGATTTCATAGAAGCCAGATATGGGTCTCCTGGTGAGCTGTAGTCAGGTTATGTATGACGTGATACTCATAGTACAGAGGTAGCAGGAAAAGATATGGAAGTGTCTTCTTAATTTAGGTTGTAAGAATGTTTCCCTAACATTTTCATTAAGTAACAAAAACAATAAAAAATTTAATTTTGAAAGTTCTAGGAACATTCAAAAAGTTTTTCTGACGTTGTATTACCGTGATTGCTTGGTTATAGGAACGTTATTTAAACTTTTTAATTCTGTAACATTTTAAAAATGTTCCTTTAACAACTTAAGAATAACGTTTTGATATATAAGATATATAACATTAAAAAATCATTGTACTAACAGTACTGCAACAACATTTTTGATAACTTTGAAGGGACTTTAGAGAACATTAGTCAACGTTCTGAGAACGTTCCCTGTTAGCTTGGTATGTATCTTGATAAGAATTCTGCAGGTGATGAAGTGTCAACAGAACCTGTTTGTGTCGATCTTTCTGTCCTCTAGATTTAGTCTAAAGTAATATTCTCCATTTATGTGGCTGAATCTTGTTCTCAGTACATGATAAACATGTGACGTACCAAAATGGCAAATGGCAAAAACAGGACTAACAGCCTCAATCACAAACAGAGAGCTGCATACCTTACGTTCTAGGGAAATTAGGAATGGCAATTAAATTTGCATATTTAAAACCTGTTTGGTATCAGAAAAATGCAATTAAATATCATTTATGTTGTTGTGATGCCGTGAGATGAGCAAACAAGCACTCCATTCAGCAGCCACTCCTAACAAAGCCTTGCACATCACAGTAAACACAGATGTGCCATAGTACATGGTGTCTCCTGTCACCATAGCAAGGGCGGAGATGTCCCAGACTCGCTCTAATAAACAAATGCTTTACACTGTTACTGTACACTGTTGACAATTTTGAAGACTGGTCTCAATGTGAATATTATGATGTTAAATACAGAAACACTTAATACTGAGCAGCACTAATTATTTACCCCAAAAGCCTTATGTAACAAGATCTCTTTTACTAAAGCCACACAAAAGTGTTTATTAACTTTAAATTAAGTAAATTAACTTATTAACTGTTTAAAACGTTATTACTGATTAAGTTCTTATGACTGTCTAAAAGCCACACCTGAACCTGACCCAAACTCTTCTTCATAAACTGCATACGCAGGGCACGCCGACAATTACTACAAAACAATGTGTGGAATACATATATATGTATATATATTCAAGCAATCGTGTTTGCATTCCATGAATGGCTGCAGCTTATTAGGTCAACAAATTATTTCTATTTTGCTCAGAAATACGGCAGAGGTTTTGAACAGGAAAGTGACTCACCATACTAATCAAAATATATAAATAACCCCTGTCTATACTATCAACTTCTGTATCCATGGAAATGAATAGAAATCGAGTTATGTAAGTCTTGCAACTTAGCACAGTCATGCAACTTAATATAATGATTTTAACACTTTGCAGAGAAAGACCTGCAGTATTTGACTGTCTATCTGTCTGAGTGGTTAAACAAAACTACTAATTTTCCCTACTCTCACTACACACCTACAGGATTAATCCATCAGCTGTCAGCAGTGAAATACACTCACCACTCCACCATTCTTGCACTTACCGCCTGTCCCTCCTCTTAAACAGATTAGGTGAGTAGAGAGGTGATAAACTCATGGCTGTTGCTCTGTGCAGGTGGAATCCACCAGACAATCGCTTAATTGCAGACGCACCCAAAGATTGTGGGTTTTATCTGGCTTTACGATTCCAGCAGTGTGAATGGTGCTCAAGTGGCACATTCTCTTAGCTGGATGGGAGGGAGATAAATGTACAGGGATGCTTTCTGTTTTTTCTCCTCTAATTCTCCATCTTTCTTGCAGGAATATAAAGTAAAAACCCAGAATTGTAGATGAATTTGCATACCCATGGACTGACAGATTGGGATTGGTTAGTATGATTATTGGAACTTTTATGAAAGTTCTCAGAGGATAACATTTAAAATGATCAACAAAATAATGGTGCTGCAAACTTGCATTGTGGAACCTGTGTTGCAATCTGGAATTTCCAAGCATACTTTATGTACCTCAGATGACAAAATGCAAACAACCCATCTTTATTTTTCCATAACCCTTTATGGAAATTCTTTACTACAATTATGCTTTTTTTATTTTTGAAGATAAATGTTTCAAGCTTCATGCCTGTAACATGATTAACAGACAGCTTTGTTCTGTGTCAGACTGGAGCGATTTAGTGTATGGACATGTTGGTACACGAGATGTCCATTCAGTATGTTATGTAAAACAAGAGCTTAAGAAATATTACTTTAATCCAGTAAATAGGTAGTAATTGTCTGCTGGATTGTGTCATGAAAGCATGGTTTTAGCTGGATAAACATAATTCAGGTCAGTCTATAGAAAATGCTCATGGTTTTGTTGCCAAGAGAGGAGACAAAAAATGAAAATGCATTTTTTTTCACCAAAACTATGTCATGTCCAGATAGCCTTTGATGCATTGCACAGAAATGCTTCACCTATGCAGGAATCATTAGGTAAAACAACATGTCATCCTACACTAAACTGCCAACAAAGACAGGAATTTAGCCTAAAAAACTTCTGAAACAGGACACGTACAGTTCCTCTGCAACACGTTTTATTATATGTTTTTATTATATGTTGATTGCTTATAGTAAACATGCCTTGTTTGCAAACCAGCTTGAGCTAGCTTTGGTTTCAGTGCTGTGTGTATGCAGCGCTTGTGTTCACAAGCACGTTCCCATTAACATGCAATGAAACAAGAAAAATGTGACGCAGAAAAGGTCTTTATAGTGCCCGCTCAAGTAATTTCACGTAGTTTGCAGTTACATGCAGCGGCTGGCTGAGCAATTACGACTGGTCAGCTTTCAGTGGCACTATTATGATAGTACATGTTGGAGCCTCTTATGTAAACCTCTGTTTAAACAGTTATAAAAGCACCTCTAATCATACAGTATGTTATAGCAGGTGTTTGTATTTTTATGGCCCAGGTGTGTCGCAGATCTGACACTGTTTGTTGCTTTGACATCCGCCCAGGCAAGACCCAAATTTACACCACTGTAACCAAAGTGCTTATGGGTTATATAAACATATCTGTGGTTACCCGGTTTCCAATGGACTGGCTCTGCCTGTGCACATGGAAATTCTGCACAGGCTAAAGTAGTGAATAAGTCTGATGATGACAGAAACCTCCCCTGTAATGCACTGAGTTAGCCACTTGAGGCTGTCTTAGACATTTAATGCCCCCTTCCTTCTGGACATCTGTTGGATATTTAGAGATTTATCATACTATCAAATCTACCCATCTGTGCAGATCCTGGATCAGTGAAGTATTGGTGAAGGTACAAGTTATAATCCCATACTAGGGTTTACTGCCTGGAAAGTAACCCTTATCGTCTTATTAATCAGATACTATGAATTTTATTTGCTTTGAATGCAGTCGTACAGGACTCTTTAGCCTGATACAGCAACATTATCTCGACCAATGGCATGAGTTTGGGGAGGTACTATCTGTTTGCCTGACCAATAGGAAATATTAGCTAATAAATATTAATTAGATTATGCTCAAAAGATATTTAACATAATCTTAACAGGTTTAGTAAGTAAATAGTCTATGTGATGTACTGATCCAGAGACTCGATTTGTATTTAAGTCAATACTGAAATGTAAACAGTAACATTATAATTGGAAGTGAGTGAGTTCAACAAATGGATGATAGATTATTCCTTTGTATTAGATACATGTATGTCAGAAGCTGTTTCATTTAGTCCTCTATTTCATGTAATCTCTGCAGCATAGCATTCATATTCAACCTGCACAGTGGGTAATTATGCTATGCAAATTGCATTCAGCACTAATTTTGTGGGCGGGTTTGCAACGTTATCTGATTTGCATAATTACTTAAGTGAATTGTGTGCCAAAACAGCAGCACATGCAAATGAGCAGTACAAGCAGAGTTCCATTCGAAGAAAAGTAATGAAATCCTGTTTATGGACATTCTGTCTTCTGTAAAACGTGTGTCAGGATCGAGGCTCATTTCAAAGTAACCTAAAGCAGAGAATGTGAATAGAATCTTCACTCCAATAAAAATGTCTCTTCAGCACAGCATGTACAATTACTGTATATCAAATTGCTCTAATTAGTCTGTCAGAGCAACAAAAGACAGAAAACCTTCTGATAACATAACTTTTACCATAATTATCATTAGTACCACACTCCATTTTCAAACATCCATTATAGCCTATGCACACATTAGTGAACTGAGCCATGTCTCCACTTATAAAATTGGTAAGGCTAATTTTCTTGTAGGTTCTTAAAAATTGGTACCGCAGAAGATCTAAAGTGGGTCTATGTATAGTGCAGGATCTAAGTATTAAAGAGCTCTGTACGCTATGTACCCATAATTCCTGTGTTAAAGCAGCCCTGCTGTGCAGACAGGAAAGTAGATCATTCCAGATGTGGCTGTACTGATACACACACTCTTAATTAATAATGCATTGTTTTCTGCTGAGAAGTGTCAGAGGGCTTCACTTATGCACGGCTGCTTGCAGGTCATAGTAATCAATACTTCTCAGTTGACTGTGATCTCCCATGGGCTCCACAAAGAGGAAGAGTTATTTCCCTGAGAAAGTGGGCCTTTCGTGTCACAGCAGGCTTGCGTAAACAACTGTGGGCAGTACATTCAGTCATCACCAGTGCAGAATTTCCCCAAATGCAGTGCAGTCATAAAAAATGTATTCTAAGGTTCTCAGAAGTACTCCATTCTGATTGATCAATCAACAATATTCAGGGTAGGGTTGACATTTGGGTCCTGAGCACCTCTGTCAGTGTTTTTGTGGTAATGGCCATCATAACGCAGTGGAAAGTGTCTATTTTTTTGGCACTGTTGACTTTAGGGGGTTTGACGTGAGCCACAGAGATGTTCTCTGGGCAGTATGTGCATTTCCTGGCTTCAAAGTGGCAGCAGTATGTGCAGAGCCCCAGTGTTCTGGCTTCAGTAGATAAGTGGACATGCCAGGAGAGGGGCAGAGCATCGCGCCTCTGATGTCAGAGCTCGATCGGTGCATCCACTCTAATGCAGATCAGCTGGCATCAGCACAATGTGCTAAGCAATTTCTGAGCTTGGCAACGTGCCTCCTGCTAAACTCATTCATTAGTGCATCTCATCTTAATTGAAAACAGAATATGAGAGTGTGGAGTGGGACTAATGTATTTGATCAGGTGCGGTTCAGTGTCTTTCGGTTGGAGAAGTGCCTGTTTGTTTTCTGTGGGGCCAATGAGCCTTGAAAGTGAGAGTAAGTCTATTTACTGTAATGCATAATTTCGGTTATGAATCTTTTTATGATTCACTTACGCTTCGTGGTCAGTGTAATTATTGTGATAAAAGAGCACCATAGATCAACCTTCCGCTCGCAATTTAATGCATTTGCATTCATAAAATCTGTTTTTCACCTTTAGTGAGAACTAATTGTTGTTTATGTGTTTACACAGAAGAAAAATCAAACATTTGCTTTCTTGCGCTGTATAATGTGCATTGAAAGAATTTGTGCTTTATGTCTTATACTGCTGTCGTCGGACGCTTTCCAAAGACAACACAGACACACTGCCTTTGACACAATTGAACCATAAACCTAAGCAAACAATGATGTCTAAATAACTCTAAGGAACAGAGGCAAAGTTCAAAAAGTAGACTGTTATCTCTGCGCATGTTGACAGTACACACGCATGCATTTAAAGCTATACACAAACAGCGAGGATGAAATGAGCCACAGTTTCCGTGGCCCTCAGCATATGTGCAGTTAGAGGCGATTGAGAGAGGATGAACTCCATGTGCTGACTGACAGGCAGAAGATTTAGAGCACCTGCGCTGCTCTGGCTTTCATTTGATGGTTATCAACACGCTCTTCCCGACCTCGTTTCTCCATCTCTGTCATGAATGGATCGTGGCTAGGAAAGGAATTTCCCAGAAATGGGGCGACCCCATTGACCTAGAGCCATAACTGTAATATAACCGTATTTATGTGCTCATGTTTTGCAGTTTTGTACACAAATTCGGGCAATTATACCTGCCGATTGCAAATGTGTTATCTCCGGCTTTGTACTTCCTTAATCTCCTCAACACAAAAGGATTAAATCGTTTAAAGGTATGAAGTGAAAGATGATACACATGCAGGTTACTAAAGCAATGACGTAAAAGCTGCGATCAGAATCAGCCAGCCAGAGAAAAATGCGTAGGTCAACTGAATGCAGCAGAGATCATGGTATCTGATGTACAGGATTTCTACACGTAGGCAGCGTTTGAGCCAACTAACTGTCAGCGTATATCTCCAAAACAATCTAGAAGCCTACAAAGACTTGAGAAAGTTCTCCAAAATATGGTGATATGCTGGCACTCAGCCACCCCTCCAGAAACATGCTATGCTCAGAGAAGTCAGGGGAGGTGACCACACGATACTCTTCGATATACGGCCGTGTGAACTCAGATGATCCCAGATAATCTAACATAAATAATGACATGAACTGTGTGGGCAAACAGCGTATGTTGAAAGAGCACATATGTATGCCAAAGATTTACTCTGTTCTGCATACGGTATTCAAAACAGAACCAATGCCATTGAGAATTTGTCTTTCAGGATATTGTTTAGAGTTTGTAATCACTGTAAAATGTTTCAGTCGGTGAAGAGTCTTTCTCAGTCTAATGCAAATTAAAATGACACAAGCGAGTGTGCTGTTTTTGCACCAACTGTTTTTGTTCTTCACTTTCTGTCTCTCTCTTAGTCATGATTTCATGATTGTTGCATAACGAAAATTTGTTTATTAACATCTTTCTGTTATTTTTTCCTAGTTTGTGATTGGATATGGCAAAACTGTTTTTAGTTTCTACAGCTAAAATGTCTTAAAAGTCCTGTTGCCATGGAATGCCATCAGATGTCAGTATAATATCAAAACCTCCCATGTTTATAGAAAATCTGAATGGTCCTTATTGCTATTTACTTTTTTATAATACCACTTTTCCTTCATTATTTCCAGAGATGCAGACATGGTTTTATGTAACAGCGAGCGTTGCGCGGCTGCCACACCCTGGGCAATGCAGAAGTGCAGAATTTGTTTCAAAACATCAGCTGAAGAAATCGTAACATCTTGTTCTGTTTCGGGATATTTTTAAAGGCATTACCAAATATTGTTTCTGTTACTTTAGCACAGCTGTCAGCATAGCAAGATTATCTCATAGCGTGGTATGACTTGGCAGTTGTTTACCCGTGCACACATGACAGCTCCACCACAGGGCAAAAACACAGCAGGAGTCCTCCAGGACTACAATTAAAGCTATAAAATGACACAGGCGGGACCTCCGTTCAGATAGCAGAGTGCGGTATAGCTGTTATTTCAGAAATGTGCTCATACACCTTTACCTGCCCTAGAAAGCATTCCTTTTGTTGCGGGTTGCACAATCTATGCCAAAATTGAAGGTCAGGCGCTCTTCAGCAATTGTCTACATACTAAGCTCATACTGTCTGCGGTATGTGCTCTGTTTTGCCTCTGCCCCTCCCTCCGCGCTTTGCATGTCTGCAAGTGTTTGCCTGTTGTCTGGCTCAGCGCTATGTATGGCATGAGTTAGGGTGTTATGTTTGGTGTGACATTGACACTGCCTGCCGTGTTTTAGCGTGGTGAGTCATTTTTACCTTGAAAGCTTTTGTTTACCTTACACCCTGTTAGAAGTGTTATTACTGAGCTGCTCTGACCGGTGTGGCATCGCACGTTCCATTGCCAGATTGAACTCTCTTTCATAACCTACTCCACCTTAGATAACATTAATCTTTTACTTTATAACTGTGAGGGGGCTGGAGGGCTCCCCAGCTAACAGGGGATGTTCTCAGAACATTAGCTTATGCTCTCTAAAAGTTCTTTCAACGTTATCAAAAACATATGTATACATTATATTTATATAGAGAGATTTTTTTTAACTAGTTTTGATGTTCCTAGAACTTTCAAAATAAAGTTTTTGTTACTTAATGGAAACATTAGAGAAATGTTCTTACAACCTAAATTTTCTAGTTGGGAAACTGCTCTGACCGGTGTGGCATTGCACATTCCATTGCTAGATTGAACTCTCTTCACTGGCCTACAGCACCTTAGATAACATTAATCTCCTATTTTTTTATTGTGGGGGGCCATGGGGCTGTAAGAACAGACTCTGCGAGTGGCTTACTTCAAACAGCTCTGTGACATAAACATGGTAACCAGGAGGGTCTCAGAAATCCTGCCTAAGTAAACAGACCACAGGATGAGACTCTACGTGACCCCCACATGAGGACAACAAGGAAGCTGGTTAATTCTGACCCTATTATTAAACACTCTGTGATAGAGACTGGCATGGAAGACAAAAGCTGACCACTTTTCAGCTCCTCTAAGAAATGAACAAGTGATCTCACATCAAAAGGAAAGAGAATGAATATTCTTTGCAATGAAATTTAGGACCCAAATTTAAATTTCTGCATGTTTCCACATTTAAACATATGCAGCATAAGTGCATTTATAATGAGGAACACAAAGGGAGATGTTGGAATTACTCACATCCTCAGTCACCATTCATTTTTATTTTGTGGAAAAGGAGCAGTGTCAACATTCTTCAAAGATCTTCTCTTGTGTTCAGTGGATGAATGAAAGTCATTTGGGTTCGAAACTACATGAGAGTGATTAAATAAGGACAGAATTTTAGATTTTTGGGTGTACTAACCCTTTAAGCAGTCTCCACGATACATCTTTGACAGTTTGAAGTGAGCAAAAATATTTCTGTTCCGAATCGTGCCATTAGATAATTTGTCAAGATTTCAACAGACACATGATGAAATCGCAAGTAAAGTTTATCCGGGGGATGTCCTGTGTCTCTCTCAGATCTGAATGACTGTGAGAGAGACAGAGAGCGCACTGAAACAGGGAAATAAAAAATGAGGAAGAGAGAGGTGGGGTGGGAGGGCTTTCACAGCTGTTGTTCTGCAATGTTTCCTCTGATAGTGGACTTGGCAGTACTCCCAGTTCTTTAGGTAAACGACTCCAAACACAATTACCTTCAATGCCTTTTGGTGAAAAAACAAGGTGGCAGTATGCAAAACAAGACTGATTTATTTCCACAAATTAATATGCATAATTAAATGTTTTTTGCATGTTATTTTGTAAATATGTAAGAATTAATTCCACCTTTATCCTCTTATAAAGCTGTCTCTCTTGACATGAGCGTAAATGCTGACATATGGAAAATCATTAGCCTCTTATATCTAGATCAGCTTATGGCGTACACTTTAATCTGTTCTGCACACTGACCCTTTGCTAGCTGCATTTGGCCAGGACGTGGAGAGGAAGGAACTTATTCTAGAATACTAATTGAGGGGAACAAAAGCTCGGATGGGCTTTCACCCATGGTCCTCCAGGTGACCATGGCAACATTTAGAAACCTGAAAGATAACGTCGTCTTAAATTTCAGTGTGCTTTGAATGTCTGTAACAGACATTTGCTCGGTAATACTAGAAAAGCAAGTATTATGCATACAACATGGTAGGTTAATTGAAATTCATATCTAGGCATTGATCAATACGTTTTGTGCCATTTGACTGATGATAATATGCGGATTAATAATTATTATTATTATTATAGGTTCATCACTTATTGTTGCTTAAGGGATTATGTTTGCCTTGCAGAGGATAAAACAGCTTGCATAAAACACTCAAGTCATATCTAGAATATCTAGAGACTTCAGAGTGGGTTCTTTTGACTAGGATCAGTGAGAAACCCTTCAGAACACTCTAGAAACAGTGTAGGAACACCATGGCAACCATCCCCAACACCCTGCCTTCATGAGAGTCAATTATGCCTGGGAACGCCCCACTCACACTGTCTCACATTTCTAAAGAAATGTGTTGTTTCGTAGATTTTTTTATAAAATTAATCTGACTGTTGTATATTAAATATATGGTTTAATTGTTCATTTGAATATTTCTTAAAATCCTTAAGTTCTTAAAATTAATGTTGTTGTTGAAATTATTTACAGTTGTTGAAAATTTGCACGTTAGTGGAGTCAAACTTTCTTGTTAATGATTCTGAGAATGCCAGAGTTTAGATTTGTTTTTGAGTTTCTTGAAAACATAACTGCCCTGTTCACGTTATAGCTACACTGCAGCTCAGTTAATCAGCTTTCAAAATATGTCAGGCAAGCATAGTGGTTATAATCCAGTCTCATAGCAAACCACATTTCTCATACAAGTCTATTCTTTCACTGTCAGGTGTGGTCTGGTGAGGTAGCTGGTGGAAGAAAGTCTGTCTATCTAGAGTGCAAATTTTCCACAGAAGTGCATGTCAGACTTACATAAGCATGCTTGTTTTTCATGCAGCAAAGAATAAACAGCTATGAGTGTGTCTCGCCGTGACAATCCATCATTTGGTTTGTTTCAATGCAAAACAAATCAGTGTGTGTGACCTGCCATTGTGTTTAATGCAACTAAATGACACCCAGTCATTTATTTGTATGTAACGTCAGACAACTTGAAAATGCATAGAAACGCGTATATGTAGCATGCAGTGTTACCCATTGTCTATAAAAATACCACTCAAAGTATGTGAGATAAGCATATGCTTATGTTTTCATTATTAATCTGCCAGAAATTTTTATACAGTATATAGTGACATGCAGTGCATTGAAGTTATACTGTACATATCAGTGTAAGTGTTTCCTGAGATTCAAATTCATGACCTCAGTGTCGTAAGTGCCTTGCTTTAGTGGCTGAGCTACAGGAACTGGAAACCATAACAGGAACTTTCTAAACTGTATACTATATAAGATCCAGCCATATGCTTTAAACATTTCCTCAGTGAGGAACTTGAACTTACTTGCCACAGAAAACCAGAGGTCTGGTGGGTTGTGTGAGAGCCTATGTGAAGACGAGAACATTCTTTACTGTTATCTGACATATGAGCTGCCCAGATCTCTGGCAAGTGACACATGAATTTTGGGCCCAGGGAGATCGCAAATTTGGGCCACAGCTCTGTAGTTAAAGTCCAAAAGAACCGAATTGCCCCTTTGGACAGAGCTGAGAGCAGCATGTTTCACATTCCAGACCCCTGTCTCTTTGATTTTTTGGCAGGGATTTGGAAGTTACATGAGCCTGTCCCAAAGTTCACTGTTCTGTTTACTTATTTTTCTGTTTGCATTTGTTCGCATGCTAACAGCAGACCAGCGCCTAAAGTTGAGTCGCTCCATGACATCTCAGTGGAAAGAATGTTACCACAAACCTGGTAAATGGCACTGGCAATTAGCGCAACCCAAGATGGCAGCTGTGCTAGTCAAATTCAACAGAAATGCTAGTCATGCGACTTTAACATGGCAGACTCTGTAAACAGGCATTGAGCTTGAGATGCATGCAACCATGTGCCATTACTCTATTGCATACGCTCTGGCGTCTATGTTTTATCAGCACTCGTTGTCCAATGGAGATCGCCCAAACCCCCACGATAAAGATTTTGAAAGGAGTAATTAATATCACTTATTTTTGTTTACAGGCCTGAGCGATCTCATCTGATTTACGAGAAATCCAAGGCTAAACTTGCTTGTCATTGCAAAACGAGTGTTGGAGCCAATTTGAATAAAAAGACAGAGCAAAGCAACTGGCATAGACACGTTGAGGAGGGATTTTGGCAAAGGAGCTCTATAAAGTGTTTCCAGAACGCCTCAAATGTTTCCAATAAAAGAGAGGAAGTTTACCTAAGAACCACCTTCGGTTATTCATGCAAATATGGTCTCAAAGTGAGTTCCACTGAAGAAGCAAGCCTGATGAATCATAGTGTTTTCAGCCTTTGTTTCTCCTCTTCTCTAAAAGAATTGAGGACATCGCACCATAAGTGTCACAAAACAAAGCTTTTAAGTCATAATTGTTTAGTCTTAGCTCTGTTTACCTGTTACTTGAGTCAACGTCTCTTCCCATAAATACTCTGTTGAAACCTGACCTTTATAATAGGTAACCTGCGTCTTTGGACTTGGGAAAATGCACTTCTTTTGGTTCTGGAAAGAAATGTTTTTATGTTGTCGCAACAAAAGCGCTCCATGTATGTTATCAGTATAATCAAAGTTAATGCGGGTGGCATCCATACCATAGTCATGACTCCTAATTTGAAAACATAAACTTTATCTGCTAAGATTATTGCTCAGATTCTATTTATATACAGTATGAATGCTAAACATAAGAGTCGTTACACAAGCACTGTCTGTTTGATTTAAAAGATCATAATGGTATTGCAATATTTTATTTTCAACCAAAGCAGTAACGTGTGGCAACTTTATGCACCACAAAACCATCTCAGAACTTTAAATGTTAAAATATGGTCTTAATTCTGTTGCATGAGACTTGGGTTTTAAGAAACCAAGTTCCTATAATTAACCTTCCAAGTTCAACAAACCAAAGTGGAGAGTTGTTTACTCACTGTGGAAGGGCTGTTTTGGATAGAAAATTGGTCACTGCATAGCTGCACGCCAAACATATTTTGCAGCGCTGTACCATGCACATGCCCAACAACATCAGTGCAGGAGTTTCCAAACTCTGTATGTGAATGCTGTGAGATTGTTAACTTTGTTAGTCACTTTGGATAAAAGCGTCTGCCAAATGCATAAATGTGAATGTAGATTCTGTATCGTATGAAGAAGCTTCATTCTGAGCTGTAATAGCAGGCTGATTCATCATACAGTTGTTTAGGAGGACACAATGTTCCAGACCAGCCAAGCCCACGATGAGCCATGGCTTGTCAGGGTTAATCTTGTGGATGTGTGCCATGGATAAACACAGGTCTGATTGGTCAGCTGCAGACCAGCACAGTATCTTTAACCATACTGGAGTTAAATAGAATTAACTGTGCTGTATGTAGATATAGATATATATATAGCAGATATAATGTCCAATGTCTACCTGATCTATCTGTCTGTGTGTGTGTGTTTGACCACATCTTCGTAATAATAGAGGTAGTTTAATACTTAAGCTACATTAAATCTAATTTCATCTCTGCTTTTGCAATGATTTGTGTTTATTTGTATTTGTCAATTATTTCATGTATTATAATTATTAGTGTTACTGAGAGCAATCGTTAATTGGATTGTTTTAATGTTCTGGGTAGCAAGCGGTTTTTGTCATTATTCCTTATAAATTTGACTTGACTCGGTCTTGGTCCTTAAAAAGTCTCTGTTCCAAAAATGTTTCCCCTTATTTACAATTAGCACTGTGTCGGCTATGAAGGTTGAGCCACTATTGTTGGCACATAATTTATCACAAATTTAAGCACAACTCAGTATATATTTCCAGCACCACAGAAACTGAAAATGGTAATCAGAACATGTCGAATCAGAACATATTTGATATCTAATATGTGAGGTGATATTGTGGACCAATGAGCTTTCGCAGAGGGTGGGGCTGACTCTCCTGTAGCTGGTTGCTATATCATGTTGGGTCTGGTTTAATACCAGTAGCTCTGTGGTGCAAAAATTTTGATTGGTGAGTCAGCCCACGCGGGCACCTAGCTGCTGATATAACAAGGGAAAAAGCTGAGAAGGACAGACGGCTGCTGACAGGTTCTCTCATTATCTAAATGGACGTCATTGCCAGGGTGTGAACGGCTAAGACAATACGGGCAAAACCTCACTGCAGTGCTGACCTCTCTATCAACTTATAAACAACTCATGCCAGCCACATCATTCCCAATGAAACTGCTTATAAACCAGCAAGACATATATTAAAGGAATATTAGGGAATGTGAAACACCCGTCATTTTTTAATTAACTATCTATAAATGTATACAATCGTTCTCTTTAATCTTATCTATTCACTCTATTTCATCTGATATACGTAATGTCGTGCTAAAGGAATGGTTTATCCAAATATTAAAATTGTGTCATTACCAAACCTATATGAATCTTTTTCTGCTGTCAAGCTCCAAAATAACACCAAAAGCACCATGATAGAAGAAAGAAAATAGAGGTTGAATTAACAATTACATCAATTTTAATTTTTTGGCAGGGTGACCTATTCCTTTAATTTGAAAGGCAGAGTCCCAGGGTTCTTTGTGAGGCATTGTGCAAGGTTTCACAGCATTGTTAAAAGATTTCACTCTGAGACAGGTACCAAAAATGCCCTTTGATGTTATGAAAATGAATCTCCTGGATGAGACTGAAGTCACTCTAGCCACAGATCTTTCAGAGATGGTGGGATCATTGATTTTCAGCAATAGTCAGCCAATGAGTGTAATTGTTTGTCATTATTTTCCCGAATAGTGAATTTGGCACAATAGAGTGAGATCACATGAAATAACTCTGTCTCACTTTTCACAATGAAGGCTTCGTCTGCCGTAGATTCAATTAAACTGGCCTTGGGGGAAATTAAGGATACAGATGCAGTCCTGCATGTCTGCAATCGAATGCTATTATGTCTGTCTTGGCAGCCACTTCAACATGATCAGACTTTCCCTTCACCTCGAGGTAAACACAACTGAAGCCAAGAAAGAGCTTTAATAAGTCAACAAACCATGACCCCATGAGGCTATTTCATAAGCCACCAAGGCCAATTTATTTCACAAGCAAATGATCTGACCCCTACACTAATATTTTGGGCGGCCACACTCCATAACATGAGTGTTATCTGTCATCACCTTGTGCTTTGTATGTCCTATCCCCAGCTATAACATTAGTAAGTAAGTAAAAGATAGTAAGTAAAAAAAAACTTTCTTACTTTCTAGTAAGTAAAAAAAATGTTTTAAAAATGTTGTTTAATGTTCTAGGAACAGTCGAAATGACCAGTTTAGTTCTGTTCAACGTTTTTTAATTCTGTAACATTTTTAAAATGTTCCACTAACAACTTAAGAGTATCATTTTTGATATATGATATATAATATTAATAAAGTGTTTTGCTAACATTACTGCTTTTTTGATGACTTGAAAACATTAGCCAATGTTCTGAGAATGTTTACTGTTAGCTGGGATCTTACTTGGGGCACCAACACGAATTGTCAGTAGAGCCCCCCATTGTGACCATGTTCTGCTAATGTTACTGCAAGAACGTTTTTGAAAACTTTGAGAGAACTTTTAGAGAATGTTAGCCAATGTTCTGAGAACGTTTCCTTTTAGCTGGGATTCACTTAGGGCACCAACGTGAATTTCCAGTGGAGTCCCTCAGTTGTGTCCATGTGATTCTCAGGGTAATTATTTGGTACATTATATAACAACACAGCATCTCTTTATTTAGCCTGTTTCAACATGTAGCCACTTGTCCCAGGTCATGGACTCTGAGGCCCTCCGGTGCCCTCAATATCCATGTTTGTGTTGTGGCTATAGCATGACTGTAGGGCTCAGTGAATGCCAGTGCTGGGTGGGCTTGTAGACAGTGCCTGTCAGTACCCTGAACCCAGCCTCTGGGAACAGAAGCACCTTATCCCAGACAACAAAGCTCGGGCTGGCCCCCTGCCTCTGGCTCACGGCCAACTGTCCACCGTCCCACTCACAACAATGGTGCTATTCAACCAGTCAATTAAATGGATATTATACACCTCTGTGTGTGTTTGTCTAACTATGACAAGTAAATTACTGAACAAGCCTTTGCCATGAAGACAATTAACCTGTTAAGCCATTATGAAATAGGATCCACCTGTTGCATTTTGTAACAACGTTCCATCCACTGGCTATGGATTCAATACACACAGCTTGTGTTAAGAACTGAGCTTAGATCAGAAGCATCGATGCAAATGACTTTAATTTCCAGGTCGGCGCAGAATTAAATGCATCGCATGTGCTGCATCAAAAGCCCGCATCTCATTCGGATAATTAGCTGAGACATTATCACATTAGTAGGTTTTATGTGTATGACAGGGAAAATTGATGGAACACGATGCATGCCTCTGGGTGGCATGCATTTACTGCGGTTTGCTATTCACTGCCCTTATTAGTATGCCCCCCTAATTAAAAACAGTGGTTTAATGCTCATTTTAAAATGTAGGGTGAGCTATACAAAAATCAAAATTATATCAAAGCATTGCAATCAAATGTCACACTGTCTATGCTTGTTTCATATTCGTGGTTTGGAAGTCAGATCAAATCAATACGTTCGTTGTTGGTGTTCCTATGAAACTACATTAACAGAAGCTCTTCTCATGTTGACACAGCTGGGAGCGGTGAGTATGACTTCAGATTGTGGTGTGATGTATGTAGATGTTTTATAGTGATGACCATGTCAAATAAATAGACTTGTGAGGCCACTGAGAGCTGAAGGCAGATGGGAATCATACTCGAAGCATCCAAGCCTGGGGCTCCTCAAAGTCTTGATTTCTTCACCCTTATACTGCACAATCAGCCTGACTTTCTCAAAACAACTTCAAAAAGGAAGACCACTCAGCCAAAACCACAGGAACCCTCATGACCCCAAGACTTTTATGTAACAGTCTGCTACATGTTCCCTTCCGGAAAATATCCAGCAGGCTTTAGGAGGATCTATGAAAATATGGTTTAATTTGTCCAGAACTTTTTTGTCCTCTATGCGAGGTATTGTAGAACTTGGCTGCACACAGAGGTTAATTGTTAGCGAGAAGTATTTTTTTGGCATATAAGGAGTACTCGTATTGATTTGTGTTGCTTAGGTCTCTGCTCCAACAAGTCTTCTTGAGAAACTTCTTGAGAAAGAACACACATTTAAAAAAAGCATGCCCAGTTCTCGAGCGCTCATGTGGCGAGCATTAGCTTATTATGGGCTTATGCAAACCTCTCTCATTTCACATGTGATGTGCTGAATGCCTTTTATTAGCAGAAGTGACTCCCTCTTCCAGGCTGGCTGGAGACGACGTGTGACCAGATGCTTGATTCTGATTGTTACGTGTGAGACCGCACATTTAGATCCAATTCAGTCATGCATGCTTGAGTTTAAGCTTTAACTGAAACAGACATTCAGTATTCTTGCAAAAAGAATCTCAAAGCAGCAGCCAAAAAATTCACACTTGGGATTATGTTTGAGAACGAACAGTTCTGATTTTGGGTTGTGTTTGTTGGTGGATTTTGATTGGTCAGCTGGAGAGATGTTTGAAAGACGGGGTTGGTCAATACTAGTGGGCTGCTTTTATTGGCTTGATGCCAATTCACACGTTAACTACAAAAAGCTTTAGCCAATAAGGATGGTAGAGGTTTCTCTGTACATTACTTCTGGGAGGAGTGGGTATACTTTAGCATATTTTTCTTAGCCCGCTTTTGTACATGGATTTTGGATGTCATTTTCATCCACCAGGAACCAGTAACACTTTTTAACCCTGAGATATTTCCATTTTTAAATATTCCAAGCTTTTAAAGATTTTTAGTGAAATGTTTTTAAAGATATGTATCACGCATCAGAAGGTTAAAATCCTGAAGATTATTTTTAAAAATATACTCTGTTGCTAAATGTTCATTCGTTGTTCAGCTCAGCATGTCGGGATCTATGCCTTTGCATGCCTGGAAATGTGGATTGCAAGTTTTCATATTAAGTAAATCAACTGATGTTTTAGTAGCATGTCAACGAGTTTGGTGGATGCAATGTTGGCAAACCCTCTGTTACTTTGTGTCCTGAATTCTATTAGCCAGACACACCTTCCTTATCATTGTTGTATCAATAACACCATGTTCCTTTTTCCAGACATCAAGGACCTTTGTGTGAAACGGTCAGTATACAGTCTGTAAAGAACTGAGAAGTGTGAATTATGAAATAGAAGGTCAGAAAGAAAGAAAGATCGCCCCTTGAATGATCAATATTTAAAATATGCACACAAAGTATGTTATCGTACACAGGGAGCGTTCCAACACAAAACTGAATACCCTTTCCGGTCATGGAATGCAAGAACTGGCCAGTGTACAATCAAACAATGGCTATTTGATGGTATAAGCACAGAGAGCTATTGAAACACAGTGTATTTAGTAACTGAGACTGCGAAGTCTCTTTGGGCGATAGGTCGCATGCAAACTTCTGTTTACATCCCATCACTTTGCTCATAATGAAAAGTAATTATGTAAACTGTAACCTTTCAGTGCCGCATATAAAATGAGGACACCTTGATAAAGCAGATTAGATATTAACTGGCACACTATAGATGTGTTAATTCACAGGTAAGCCAGTATGGTTAACATATTATATTACATTACATAATGTTAACAGCTAATGAACAACCTTATCACTTTTTGAGAAGCAAGAGTGAAGGGTCACAAACACACTGCAACGTTTTGGGAGTGGCTGTCACATTCAGAAGTGAATCCTCTAATATATCACTCTGTGTGTACAGAATACAGAAGTCACTCCTGAAATTGTGACAGATGACGTGGAGGTAACCATAGCAACTAGCTAGGGGTACGAGGCTGTATGCAAGAAACACGGATTTTAAGAGTTTTTAAAAGTAAGGACTTAATAATAATCCTTAATAATTTTAAGGATTTTAAGAGTAAGCAGAGGCGTGTTTTTAGTACAACTTTTTTTTTCTTATAAACCAGCACGCTCTTTCTGGGTGTAATGTGTGGCTTACTCCTAATATATCAATGTTGACACTCTCAACTAGTTGTTCAGTGCAGTTCTCTTTACACTCCAGATTTGTGAATTGGACATTTGCATTTCATAGCAAAATGCAGTTTTCATTCCTGTAAATGAACAATTCTGCATGTACAGAGGAAGATTGCATTTCAATACTTGTTTGTCTGTGTTTTGTGTAGTAATGTGAATATTTGTTCTTTGCAGTTATTTAGGACAGTTTCTTGATGAGTTGCTATGGCAACCATCATCTTGATTTCCATTATGTGATATTACTGTTGCGCCATAGCCTTTTCTTTGCTTTCTTTGATTTAATTTACAGTAGATGTTTTCAATATGAATTTAACATCCTAGCAAAAAAACTGCTGACCTAACATGTAGAGCTGGCATGTCTGGATGGCTATCAGCCAGTTTCACTACCTTTATCAAAGATAACAGCTTAAAGAGCAAAGTATGACAGGCCAGCTATAAATATTTAACCCATATCTCGGCGAGGCTGACATAAAATCAAAGATTTTCAAGTCAGTGAAATCTGAAGGGTGGTGTGTTATGATAACATATGGAATGCGTTCTTATCAACTGACCACAAGCGTCAATTAGTTATAGTTTAGTCTTTATTGTAATAACCCTTTAGCTAGCTTCAGCTGTTGTTTCCAGTGGGCTTCCACTCTAATTCTCTTGCAGACTAAACATTTCAAACCCTGTGTGATTTATCAAAACTATCCTGGTGTCTGCACACGTTTACGTTGTGATTGAAGAACATGTTTTCGTGGAAAATACACTGTGAGCTTGATCCTTATTAGACTCTCCTGCCAAATATCTGCTTTGAATGGCTTGCAATTCATTTGTGATGTTTTAATTTACTGTATTAAAGCACATCAGCTTGTTCTGAAATTCAACATTATGTATACATTCCGTCAAACCTTAGTTTGAAGCGAAGTTGTAGCTTCATAAGATCTCTCATTAAATGCTGTTTTGGAAACTGCTCCGACTATTAAATTTAATAAACACATATATTGCCTAGGTAGGAATTTGTTTGCTGCATAGTTTTGCTATGGGGTGAAAAACTATGCCAGCATGGTATTTAAATTGCCCATAGTTTATAAGTCAATATGTGTTTTGCTCCAGCTGTGAGATTTGATTGGTTGAAAATAAAATCCTTGTGTGTTTTCTGAAGAAAGCTACAGTATATATAGAATAAGACTCTAAGAATGTATCTGATGAGTTACATTGAATAGGAACTGAAGGGAGTGTTTTAGAAGTGAGTAGTGTTTTAAAATGGATTGACACAAGATCCTCTTAAGTTTGCGTAAAGGCATGTTCTTCATACCGATCTGCACATTCCTGGAACCATGCTGAGTCTGAGAGCCGCCTAGTTCTTAAATAACAAAGCAAGGGCTGTATTTAAAGCCCTTGCATTGTCTTTAATTATGTTCTTATCGCCATACGACAAGAAGTAAAATAACTGGTGGTTTTTAATGATTGTATAACATTTCTTGGTGTTGGTTTATGACATGCAGGTGCCATTGAGTAATAAATGAATACATCTGATATTTATCGCGTTAAAGCAAATTAAAATAACAACTAACTTGGTTAAATAAAAATGTTACCAAACAAAATCACATAACATGATATTTAAAGTTACAGTAGTAATGAATCATTGGGGAGGTTTTGTAATGGAGCTCAGAAGATCTTGCATAATGAAAACCACAGAATGTTCCTGTTGAACTCAGGCCTCCTAACACTTTAAACTTTGGTCATTAAGTGGCAATCACAGCTCTGACAGACTCAAGATTTTTATGGCTCTAGCAAAATGTGTGTTTGCCAGAGTAGGTGTGTGCATGTGCTTCTTCACATACCTGTGGAAGAACAGCAGAATTGACAGCATGGTTTGGTCAATGTTGCTGTTGCAGATGCCTTCATTGAGCAGGTAGCAGGGGTCTCGAACCACAGACTCCAGCGAGTCCTGTCTCATGATGTTGTTCAGCTTATCTGTGTTGAGGTTCTGAAAGTGAAGCTGGTCTCGCAGCTGTCTGAAGTGGCTGATTGAGGTGGGACTGCCCAGGCTTGTGTGACCAGGTCGGCCTGGCTCTGGCTCGCAGCCATTGGCCAAATCCAGACAGCAGCTGCAGCAGTCCAGGCCGATGGGTGAACGGCACTCCTCGTTTGACATCTGGACGGTAACAGGTGAAGCTCCTTACACACACACACACACACACACACCAGGGAGTAAAGGAGAGCGAGTGTTGGCAGGTTCTCCTCCACCTGCTCTCAGCACACACACCACACCAGAATGTGTGTGTTTCTGATCTTTAGGGTAAACTTCTCACCTCCTTGAGAAGATCACCTTCTGTGAACTTCTGTTTAGGTGTCCCAGGTGCCACGGCAGAGGCTGCTGTGAGTTGATTCTTCTCGACTGTGCGTCTGAGAGCGTGTGTGAGCGTGTGCACTTACATCTGCGGTTTTTATGAGCAGGGTTGCCTATTCGCTCGTAATGATGAAGCAGGAATGTGTTTGAAAGAAAAACCAGAAGCTGTTTTTTTCTTCTCGCTGTCCACTGCCCTGCACTTTTCCCTGCCCCTGTGCGTGCATACTGTGCAGAACGGAGAAAGGAGGTGGAGTGATGGAGGGTGGGGAGAAAGAGGAGGGCTGGACAGGAGGGAGGAGCAACTTCCCTGATTGGTGAACCACTCTCAACGGTTCAGAAACAGGCCCGTCCCATTTTTCCTATTGTGCTGCCACTGTCTGACTTTACATCTCAGTCAGGGGTGGAGCAAAAGTAGAATAGGAATACGGAAGCATAAAGCATACTCTTTAACATGTGCACCTCTGTGCTGCTAGGGGCGGATCCCAGAGCTAGAGCAAACCCATAGTACTTCCCCTGTTTATTTCACAGAATCAAACACAAATGCAGTTTTTTCCCTCATCGGGTTCAGATTTCCTGAGGCTATTAAATTCTGACGTGGCTTGTACTCTTTGCGTGCTGTGGGTACAAAAACTCCTTGTGTGCAGTGTTCCATGTCCAGTGATTCAGTCCTAAAACATACCTATGAATCTTGTCCTGCTCCATTTTTTCTGTCCTTCTCAGGAGAGAGAATCCTGGAATCAGACGCCAGTGTCACTGTTAAAAGACATGAAACGGTGAAATTTTTTTTGACATTCAAATCAATACCAAACACATACTCTTATCATTAGTGAAAGAATAAAGGTCAGTGAAACAATGATCTATCGTATCTATGAAATTCCTCTGGTGAGTTGTTGACTGTTTTTGCAGATCAACAGGTTGTGTAAATAAGATTTCTGTCATGTTGTTTGAAATGATAAAGGAAAAATGTTGACACAGCATGAACACACAGCAGACTCTAAAAATCATTGTTGTGATCAATAAATTCTCAGAAACCACAGAGATCTTCCAAGGTTCCCTTGATATCAGCACCTCTGAGAACATATATATTAAATATGGTTTCATCACATCTTATGAAACAGTAGCTGAACTTTACAGTTTTAACAAAGACACCGTACAATATTACCACTGGTACTTGCAGTGGATGTTCCATATAGTTCTATCTTGTGTTATATATGTAGTCCATAGTTCATCAACACAGTGTATTATGCCTGTTTAATAACGCTTTAAATGCCTCCCATGTCATTTAGCAGAGAATATGTGAATTATGATTGCTTTGAGTGTGTAATGCTGTTGAGGCATGTTAGGGCGTTTAAGGACTTGGTTAGTGTGGGGTCATATGAGTTAACTGTGGCCCTCTGCTGGTGAACTCATGGCTGTGCAGAGAGTAAAAGAGGAAGATGACAGCAGAATATGAAATTATGCTTATGCCATTTTTTTTAAATTTCAGTTTAGATTTTGAAACTGCTTTGTCATAAGGCAGATTGTTTATGAAAACCCAAACTGATATACTCAGCTGAAACAGCCAGCAACAACTTTCATTAAAACTTTAATTGACGTCATTATATAATATAATGCTTGTCAGAATATTGGTTAATTTTTTGGGGGTGGGGGGTGGGGGTTTATGAATTGTAAAAATGAATTGTTTCTTAGCAGGTAACTTAATTTCCAAGTCTTATATTTCTCTGTCTATCCCACTTTTTTCGAACATGGTGAGGGATTCATGTTACAGTGTACTGGAAGAAAAAATCATACGAAAACAATTTGCTGCCATTTTAATATAATAACTCAATAGTTGCTCATTTAAATATAATAATTGTAAAAATCAGATAATAATCTGATAACATAGCCAGCAATGGTATTTTATGCATATATGATACATATTCCGGGTGACTATACGCTTTGATGTATGATAAGTTGGCATACGATACGTTCTCAGTTTAATACCTGAAAACATATGCACACTTACACTGAGCCTGGGGTGAATTACGGGTCATGTGACACAGGTGGGTTACATGTGCAACTGTGTTTGTCAGATGGCTGGAAATATGTAATATAAATGCACTTTTAGAATGATCTTTTAGCCTTACATTGACACTAATGTTCTAGTATGAAACATGCAGAACCACCCAGTACAGTTTGTATTTCAGCTTTGGCTTCTCACTGGTACAGAGTGTGTCAGCAGTGGATTTAGAAATGCATGCTTTGGCAAAGTCAAATGGATGTAACTCAGTCTCATGTTTGATCCAATAAATGCTGACTCTAAAGATAAACATGCATACCACTATCAGGGGTTAACATGCAGGGTTGTGACTGGAGAACAGGCCTTTGCTTGTGGTTATGATGTATTTTCATATCACTGTTTAGATATGAACTATACATCAGTTAAAGCTGTGGGAGACCGAAGCTGATTTCAAAGGTCTCTACACTAGTCATGCAACTTTGTTGTCACGAGAACAGAGATGTAAACATGTTGAAGGTAAAGGAAATTGCTTCATAGCAATCATACACTGATCAATCCAAATCATTTGGAAGAGTTCCAAACACATTTTGTTAAAGGCTGGCAATCCTATTATGTTAACCTATCATATCTTTCCAGAAAACAGGGAACATTGTCAGAAAGTTGGCTAACGTTCTCTCACAGTTCTCAGAAAAGTTCTTACATTAATGTTAGCAGAATGTTTTTAATGTTATGTATCATATATATCAAAAACGTTATTTTTAGGTAGTTAGTGGAATGTTTTAAAAATGTTTTTGTTACTTAATGGAAACGTTTGGGAAACATTCTTACAACCTAAAATTGCTGGCTGGGTTGTCTTTTTAACTTACCTGTTTGCATACGTGTCAGTATGTCACATTACTGGCCAGCAGTCAACTGCTAATTGTCACTTCTAGCTAAAACAACCAAACTGATCTACGTTTTCAGGGTGTAAATGCCACATGATAGATTAAAAGGTTCGTAGGTGACGGGTATTTATCCACTCAGTATCTACTCGACTAGCTTTTTTTTCTCTGCTGTCAGTACCAAAAACATATTTGTTTTGCAAAGTCTTGGTATCTTAATATATTATGCAATTATGCATGTCAAGTACAGTTTATCCTGTTTTAAGGAGGTTTAGATATTTTTACTGAAAAACAAGACAAAAATATTGATTAAGGAAGTTGTTTTTGCAATCCAGTGACTGAATTGACAATATTGCATAACCTTTCATATCATATTGCTCAAATATCTGCAGATAATATTTTAAGGCATTAAATGACTCACCATGGGTATTAATAATCATAAGTGTCTCTGCTGCTATTTCTGTTTATGCTGGCTGAAAGATTAAAGCATTACAGTAAAACTGAAGTTTTGCTGCCATCTTTTGGAGCGAAAGGTTGGTTAATTTTTAGGGATAGTTAACCCTTTGTTAAGAATTTTGTTTGATTGTGTAATCAGGACAGATATCAACACAGCTTCATTGTACAATGTGTCCATCACAAGCAGCCAAAGGTCCAAGAAAAAGCTCCCTATTTAAAGTTCACAGTGTGCACAAAAGAACCAAGTTCTTACTGCAGTATTCTAAAGCCAAATGATGGATGACTTATGGTATATAAAGTACAAGTGTAATGTATGAAAGCAGAGTTTAAATAAAGAAATATGAAACATTGAATATTAAAGAAATTATTCTGGAAACGGAAACTCCATAATATGTCTGTTGCATAACAAATATCATCTTCACTCAGCTTGAAATATCAGTATGACACCTGGTTTCATAAATATAAATGAAGCAATAAATGAATGACTGTTCAGAATATTAACGTTTTGAAACATATTTTAAACTCTGGTAACTGTGTCTGAAATAAGATACAGTTTTCTTTAAAAAAAGTAACAAAAAAGTAATTTTGACACATTTTAAATACGTAGAACTTTATATTACATAACGCAGTAGCAAAACAGCAGTTTAACACTGAGTATAGCTTCTCTGATCAGTGTTACGATCTGTGTTACTAAGCATAACAGTCTACTTAGCTGATTGAGTCTTTGCTTGTGGGGCAGTGAATGATGGATAGTTCTGCTTCAGTATCTTGATTCTGGTTCAGGACTTGCTGAGCTCATAGTTTTCTCAGTCTTGTTCTGACAGACTTTCTGCTATATGAACTAGATGACACTGCGTTTCTGATGAAGATGTGGGTCTGTCAGTAAGCCACCTCAGATAAGATGCAATCAATCACAAAATGTATTTCATCTGGATTTTTTGGCAAATAAAACCTTGATGAAATAAATGATATAAAGAGAGGATAATTATTTGCATAGTAGCAGTTTTTAACCATTTCCCAGCTAACAGGAAACGTCATCAGAACATTGGCTTATGTTCTCTCAAAGTTATAAAAGAGTGTTCAATGTGCAATAACATTTAGAGATTTTTTTTATGTAATATACAACATATAAAACATTCTTACACCTTTTTTTAAATCTGTAATGTTTTTATAACATTCTGCTAACAATTAGAGACATCATGAACATTTCTGGAACATTGAAAAAAACATTTTTTGTTACTTAATGAAAATGTTTGGGAAATATTTTAACAACCTAAAATTGTTAGCTAGGTTAATGTTTTGGTAACTGGCCATTGAAGGAATAAATCACAAGAAATAAACATTCACTGGCCATCATGTCAATCCAAACACAAGGGATGTCAAAAGGACAAATTCTGAGTAAAGTACATGTAGATCTGTACCATACAACAACATCTGCTAAACAGACAACAAAACTTCATCATGAAAGTAGGCTTCTGAAAAATGTTAAAACTTTAAATTATTATGTTATTATGTTTAACAATAAATTATAAAACATTATTGTTTTTGTCGACAACACGCCTGCAGTAATCAAATCAAACACTAGAGGTCTCTCCCCTGATATTAAACACTGTCACATGAGCTCTTTCTCAGGCATGTCACTGCCAAATGTTTCCCAGCTGACAGAAGCACTGTTCATATGTCCTATATTTCAATAACTAATTTTTTTAAGACTGCATAGATGGGCAACACAGAGGCCAGGGGAAATCTAAAATCCCTCTGAACAAAAGAGCAGCACAGTATTCCCATGCAGCAGTGGGTTTGCCTCAGGCCCAAAGTAAGTTATTAATTCTCTTCATTTTGTCATGGAAGGTCTTCTCCAGTAAAGAGGCAAATGTGGACTGAGTCCCTAGAGACATAAAGCATCTGTGCAGATTTGTGTAGTCCACACAAAACAGATCACCACAACATTTTTATTTATTTATTTCCTTGGATACCAGACAGAAATCATTTTTTTCTAAATAACTGTAAAGGCAGGGTAGGTGATCTTTTCCAGAGACCTTTTTTGTTATGCTGGTTTAAAGTCTCTTCACATCCTGATAGCAATCAATAAGTGCAGTGGGCTATACATATTTATGTATTTACATTCTGTGTGTAGTGTACGACCATAAAATGTTCGTCCGATTACTGTATTCAGTCCGAATGCAATGATATGATGTCCTACCTGCCTGTCAAACCATGTATTTGCATACCTCTGTGCACTATAGGAGGATCTTATGCTTTCAAAGCTAGCTTGCTGTTGATAGCCTCTGTGAAACTTCCTACCCTACCTTAAGATGTCATACCTGCATGTGTACTTCAAGTCACTATGTAAGTCATTTATATAAACACTATGGCTCTGTGACACTTTCAAACATTGCTTGGGTGAACCGACTAGCAACAATGGGTCAACCGATGGCACGAGTTTGTCATCAGGACTGCATGTTTACTTGACTAATGGCAAACAGGGTAACTGTTCATGAAACCTTTTTAAAAAATAGTCAAGAATCAATAAAAAAAAATGAATCCACCACATCTAACATTACTGGAGATAAAAATTGATTTATTTGAAACAAGTGCTCTTAGCAAAACAGATTATGCCGCTGTGCTAAATTCTTATGACAGTAAATCAATGTGTTTAGCAAGCATTCTAGTTTTAGCATGAATGTTAATTCACCACAAATAAACAAAGGTCTCTGTCTCAACAGTCCAATTAGATCCCATCGTCCAGCTCATCTAACGGCATACAGACAGCCATATGCTCTGGTTAGAGCAAAGCATACCAATTCCCTCCTGCCTGCTGCTTGTTTTTTTCAAGCTCAGAGAGCACAGCTTGACGACTGTTCAGACATCAGACATGAAGCTCAGAGTTTGAGTGAGACCTTCAACAGAAAGACAGAAGTCTGATTTTAGTTCAGTCTGTGGATGTCCTCCAGGGGAAACCTGCTGTGTCTTCTCAAAGTCATGTTGCTCTCAAACCTTTGACTACGGTCAAGTTCTTGTCAGAGACTTTATGTCAGTCACAAATGATTCTCAGGGACATCCTGAATTATACAATATAATCAATATAAACCTGCCATATCACACCACACACACAGAGTTCATGATTTTAAATGCATCCGACAGGCTTCACAATCAAATATGTTTTTGAGGAGCCTTTTTTCACTTAATTCCAAACAAATTTAAAGGCAGTGTAGACTTTTATGTGAAGTCGCTTCACAGTCTGTAGCAATCACTAAATAAAGTAAAATGGTTAGATATATTTGTAGAATTAAATATGTTCTGTGGAAGGTGCAGGACCATAAATGTTTATCCAATCATTGCATTTGTCCTACTTGTCTGTCAAACTAGGTACTTGCATACCTTCACGCACTGTTGGAGGAGGTGTGGCTTTGGAGAGCTCCCACTCTTAACGAAGGACGGGATCTTATGCTTTCAAAGCTAGCTTGCTATTGTTAGCATCTTTGAAATTGCCTACCCTACTTAAAATTGTTTTATAAAGGTTAAAATGTTAATATATAAATCGGATAGTTCCATTCCTGGATGCTGATTGGTCAACAGTTGTGTTACATTCATGATATATCTCAGCTAAGCCCTCTCCACCCAGCTTCTGTGTGTATCTTTGCAGATAGGGTGTATCACCCTTAGCAGACCATTATTTCTGTTGCATAGCAACATCGCTACAGTTTACATGTGGGGGACTATATCTTCCAGCAGAAGAACAATGCTGGATGAATAATAATCAGCTTGCTTAAGAAAAAAGTAATGTTATTAAAAAGCCATTTTTATTCTGCCCTACAGCTGTGACAACATTCACAATATTGCACAGCCCCAGCTAACAATTTTAGGTTGTTAGAATGTTTTCCTAACATTTCCATTAAGTAACAAAAAAATGTTAATTCTGTAATGTTGTAAAAATGTTCCACTAACTGCTTAAGAACTACATTTTTGATATATGATATTTAATGTTAAGAAAGGTTCTATTTATGTTACTGCAAGAAGGTTTTTATAACTTTGAGAGAACTTTTAGAGAACATTAGTCAATGGTTTGAGAGCATTTCTTGTTAGCTGGGGACCTTCAAACCATGCTCAAAAGCATTTCTTATTTAAATTCTTACGGTAATTGTTATTTTAAGAAAATATTTTTAGTAAACTTAATGGTTTCTTTTATTTGTTGCTTCTGAGCTAAAAGCATTGAAGTTCTTCTGTTCCACAAACATCTCAGGATTTATATGCAGCTATTCAGGGCTCATGAAGAACTTTGGCAGCCATCACACTTTGAAGTCTTCAGTATTTCTTCTGCTCAGAATGTAAGAAATCTTCAGTCATTTCCCTTTGGGCCTCATTATAAATCCAGCTATCATGAATGTGATGGCAGGAGGCAGAGCAACACACAGCTTTTGTTACTGTACGGCACACATGGTCAAACCAGAGCTGCTGTTTCATTTGTTCAATCCTCTGTTGTATCTGTTCCAAGGTTCCCTGCATCACAGAACGCTTCTGTATTTTTCCCACTGAATGAAATGGACTTAGCATTCCTTTGTAGGAAAGAAATCCAAGCCTAGCGTTTTCTAAAAGAAGATGTTGATAGAGACCCAGCTAACAGAGAACATTGTCTAACATTCTCTAAAAGTTCTTACAAAGTTCTTGAATGTTTTTCTAACATTATATATCATATATTATAAACGTTATTCTCATGTGGTTAGTGGAAGATTTTAAAACATTACAGAATTAAAAAAGAGTTTTGTTTTTCCTACCAAGCAACATTGTTAATATAGCATTGTTAATACAAAAATGGATGTTTTAAATGCTCATACAACTTTCAAAGTAACATTTTTAATGTTAAAGTTAACAATTTAATGTTATTTAATGGAAACATTATTAATTGTTAGCAGGGGAGTTGAATGTTTCTTATGCCAAAACATATAATGACTCTTTACTAGTGTTTTAAACATTGACTGTTCTTCATTAACTGACTTCATTTACTGTAGATTATGTCCTAAAGACAAATGAGTTGGGTAAGGAGTACAGGAATGTGTTGTTGTTAATTAGTTGTCAATGATGTGTTTGGCAGAAACTTGTTATGCAAGCACAGAGAAATCTCAACTCTGTGAAATGCTTTGTTATTTGACATCGATAGAATTTCTGTTCTTTGCATCTTGTGTTGTGTTTTTTGAGCTTTTAAAAAGCAGAGTGGGTGGATGAAGAACCTGTGAGAAGCTTAATCATCATCCTCTTTATTCTGACAGTTTAAGCACTTTTGTCAGGGAAAGGCAGGCTGTTATTCTTAAGAACACTTTCTCAAATACAAGTGCACTGTAGAGCACTATACACTGAAACACATTATGGAAACTCTCAATGCACCTTATATGTATGCAAATATACATTGTATAAATAAAATTGGTCCTGTTTTATAGAATTGCCTCTTTAGATTTAATAAAATGAGAACATTTTGGAATAAAAAACAGTTATACATGGGCTGTTGATCTAATGCTACTGTGTGATGTTATGTTACCTTATGTTAATAATGAGATGTTGCTAAAAGAAAGTCCATTGGAGTTATGTTGTAACTTCCACTGTGTCGTCTTCAGATGTTTCTGATAAAATTACTCAGAATAAATAAAAATGCCTAAATCAGACTTGTTGACATAGTAAGAGTTTGAAATAAGCTCTGAGCTCAGATTATTTGGTTTTGGAAGACTTTGATGAGAAATATTTTGCTGTTGATTGTTACTGGGGTCCTTTTTGAAAGACAAATCTGAGAAACAGAAAACTTTATAAGCTGAACCCTATTGAAAAATATTAAATGTTTTATTCGTTGCTTTATTCATTTACTTGAAGATAAACATCCACTCTATTGTTTCTTTGTGGATCTTACATTTTAAAGTACTCTGTCTGTTACTGTTGATGTTTACAGGGCCTTCCTCAATTTACAGTAAACTGCTGGTCTATTTCTGTTACTGTTTTTCCACTTCATTTAGTTACAGACCATCCCCAGCCAAGAGCCCTATATGTTTACTTTCTCCTGACTAAATTACAGGTTTTCATTTCCACAGCAATAACGGCTTCTATTTTTACCTGAGTAAAATAATATATAAACAGAAATTATTTTAAAACATGCATGCCCTGGTATGGAGCAATATTACTAGCCATAACTTTATGTAATAATGTTTATTTAGTGCTGCAGTGCATTCCAAATGTAGCTTTCAGGGTTAGAACTCTTCAGAGATATTTTAAAGACATTTAATATAGACTTAAATATTATACGACTTTAATCTATGTATTTAATTCACAAAGCCAGACTTGTATTCCCAGGACAATAGTTCACTTTTTGTTTCGTTTGTTTTGGTTCAGTGAGAGATACAGATTATCTGGGGAGTCTTGCTGATGGGGAGTATCCTGCAATGCTGGTGTCTCATTGAAAAGGATGTGTTAGCGATTGTTCATTCTGACCTGAGCTGTTGATTCTCTGCTTTCCTTTTTGGAGCCACATGCTAATAATAGCAACACTAACACAACCACTGCGTTTACTTACTGCTTTTCCTTTGTTGCATTTGTACTATATGTGGAAGTTTGTTTAGATATTTGTTGCAAACAAGTGCCTGTTATTGTAATGACTGCTGACTGACAGGGGAAAGAGAGAAGCAGAGCTGTATATACACCCTATATTAAAAGTGTATCATTTAAGATTGTTAGTGATTAAAGTGTACAAGCTATCTTCATTATGTAATTATTTATTTATATTAAAGATTGTTCTTTTACTCTACATTTCTACATTTACGTTTATGCATTTGGTAGAGGCTTTTATCCAAAGCGGCTTACAGTACATTCTAGTTATACAAATTTTTTAATCAGTATGTTTGTTCCTTGGGGATCGAACCCACAACCTAATGCAATGCTCTAGCAGTTGAACTACAGGAATACACAACAGTTAGTTCTGGTTCTTGAATCCGATTGGACTGTGTGTAAATAAACTGATGTATAAAAGCAAAATCATGCAGTTAATGAATATGTGATTGCCTACCATAACATAATCTTTCTGATGTACTGTGTTAATATTAAGATGCTTTCACACAATGAGTGGTAACTCTTAACACAAACAATGAATTAATTGTTTGTTTATTTTATTATTATTATTACTGTTTATTACAGTTACTTATTCTACACACAGCAATGATATGAATTCTAATAAAAATGTTTTGGCATTCACTCAACATCCATAGGCAACAATCCACCTTTTTTTATGCTCAATTTCTCTTTGGTAACGTAATGAAAGAGTTGTTTCCTTTGTACTGCACGGTAATGGTTTGTTTGCAGTTTGTGAGTGAGCGTTTCCTTTGAGGTCTGAGGGCTTCTGCTGCGACTGGTTCCACTGAAAAGCATAACATTGATTACACATTCAACTGAATCTCACACACAAGCAGAAACAGACTCAGTGTAGGACAAATGCATGTAATATATGCAAAGAGGTATAATCAAGTGTGTGTGTGGTCCCCGTTTTCACTGTGTTATAGGGATCAGATGTCCCCACAAGGGTAGTAACACCAGTGCTTTCTGACCTTGTGGGGACATTTCTGAGGTCCCCGTGAGGAAACAAGCTTGTAAATCATACAGAATGACACAAGAAAATGGCAGAAAGTTCTCTATCATTTAGGGGTAGGGTTAGTCCAGTGGGATAAAATACACAGTCTGTACAGTATAAAAACCATTATATCTGTGGAATGTCCCCATAAAACAAGAAAGCCCAGTGTGTGTGTGTGTGTGTGTGTGTGTGTGTGTGTTTACTTAACCATATATTGGGGACAAATTTATACCCAAAAGTCAGCAAAACCTGACAAATCTCAGACTTCTTTTGGGGACATCCTCATCTGTAAAAATGCTATAAAAATATATATTTTTTCAGTTGTAAAAATGAGTTAGAGTGTGGGTTAGGGTTAGGTTATATTATTCATAACTATCTGTGTAAAACAGAAGTCTATGAAATGTCCTCATATAGATTTAGGTAAGTAAATGTGTGTGTGTGTGTGTGGGTGCGTGTGTCTTAAACCTATACATCCACATCTTTTTCAAAGGTTATGTAAAGAGCTGTCAGCTAGAGAGACCAGAGGGGTGTGTGTCTCCACTGGGAGCTAACTTTAGAGAGCCACATGAGGCTGGACCGTGTGTGTATAGTTGCCATGAATCTGACCAGAGGTCAGTTCAAGACAATCCTCTTAGCTCCCCGCTGAGGGTCCTCTCCTTTATTAGCATTAGTGACATTCTAGACAGGAGACGAGCGTTTGAAGAGAGGACAGACGCTCTGAGGGTCAGAGCTGCTGCGTGTGCTCTGCTGTCACATAAGGAGAGCGACCTCGAATTAGGTCAATGTGGAAACTGCTAATGGTGCTGCTAACTCTAGACAGAATTACTTATGACCGCAGTCCTCTGGTATGTGTGAATGGAATACTTAACCATCCTGGACTGACACTGGTGTGGTTATGTGGCACATGTACTGTAGCAGCTGTGTTTCTTACTGTAAATCAAGGCAAAACTGTTCTAATGACAATTGATTCACAGTGTGTTACATTTAAATGTGTGCATTTGGCAGACGGCAAAGAGACTTACAGTGCATTCAGGCTATACATCAATGTGTGTGTTCCCTGGGAATCAAACCCACAACCTTTGTGCTGCTAACGCAATGCTCTACCCACTGTGCTACAGGAACACTCAGTATGTGTGAACTATACTGTGGCTTATGGTTATAAATAAAATAAAGTTTATTGTCTTTTGTTTCAGGACAGTCTTGTTTGTTTTTCATGGCGTCTTTTGTTTTAGTGAGCGACACTTCGAGGACCTTTGGAGAAAACTCTCATCATTTAAAGAAGTATTAGCATACAAATAAAAGTATGTTTACGTGCTGCCGGCTGATATTCGTGAACTGTCAAATGGCACATGGCAGCTTTGATGCTTTTGTGAGGCTGTATTTCTTGCTTTTATTGCTTCATATGGCAAGTGTACCATTCACGAGTGTCAACTGTGATATTAAAAAACAGATAGCAAAAAGAGAGAGAGAAGTATTCTGCTCTTATTAACCCATAAACAAACGCAAGGAGAGAAAAAATGATGTGGCAGGCAATTTCTGAGAAAGTGGGAATGTGTTTGCTTACATACATAGTTGTGTTAGAGTGACAGCATAAACAGTGCATTTCAGCAATGTGTTTTACATTACAGAACGTAAAATATCTATTGTCAGAAAGAGTGCATCTTGCATTAAACCACGGGAAGAACTGAAGAATGTTTTTGTTCTGTCTTGGGTATGTTAACATTTCTTAGATGCTAATAAAACCGGTTTTGTTTTGCAGACAGTATACATACTTATCTCTCTGTTCTTGTTGCGAATCGGTCTCCAAGGCAATTCATTTATAAAAAATCTGTATTCACACATGATTTAAAATGTGACTTATGCCTTTATTTGTACACTTAATCAACATTTACTCCAGCTGTATTTTTATCATAAATCATTTTTTCCTGATAAACCACTCTGTGGAGATTGAAGAGGGTGTTTAGACTGGAGCGGTGAGGCAGAGAGGCCCTGAACATCTGTCTGTCTGAGGAGAAGTTCTTCTAGAGCTTGGCTTCCGACATTATTGGGAGTGAAGCGCAGTGTTCCTCTGACTCAGGCACTCTTTGATGTGATTCTCTTAGGATTTTTCAGAATCAGTGTTCTATAAAAGTTGCTTTATATAGACTGAGGGTTAAATCAGTCTCCAACGAAACTTGTCTGTTGATGAGCTGTATCTTTAGACACTACTTTAAACATCAGACATATGTATTCAGCTAACAGGGAACATTCTTAAAATGTTCTCTAAAAGTAATCAAAAAAACGTAATTACAGTAATGTTAGTAGAACGTTTTTTACACGTTATATATCATATATATCAAAAACGTTACTAGTTGTTAGTAGAATGTTTTAAAAACGTTACAGAATCAAGTTTAAATAATGTCTCATAACCAAGCAACAGCATTAATACAATGTCTAACAAACTGGATGGTTTTAAAGTTTCTAGAACTTTCAAAATAGCATTACCAATTTTGTTACTTAATGGGAACATTAGGAAAACGTTCTTACAACCTAACATTGTTAGCTGGATATACAATTTGTCCGTGCCATCCTGTTCCCCATGGGAAGTGTTTACGGGTGTACTCTTAATACCATGCCCGGAAGCTCCCTGAAGTTTAGTGTATTTTCAGTCTGAAAAGAACTTAGCCTGCAAACTTGTGTTTGTGTACACACCCTGTATACTGTCTGGCCCTGAAGTGCGCGAGGTGACAGAGTTTTATTTTGCTGGTGTCATGATATGCCCATGGGCGAGCCCAGAAACATCAGAGCAGAGTGTTAAGAGCATTCCAGAACAAAGGGTCATGGCACCATGTTTGTACCTGCCTCTGAGAGCACTCACGTGACTTTTTAAAATATCATGCCGTGAGTCTTTCTGGGCAAGATCAGGCTTTCTTTGCCTCTCCCTGGCAGACTAGTCTAAATGCATTTCCCCTTCTTTTAGTGTGCTGAGAGAAGTGACAGCACTAAACAATTGTGTATATTTGGCCCCTGTTTCCTGCTTCTGTCTATTTATAGGGTTTTTGCCTTCTGTGAAGGATTACAGTGCAGACAGGGGGACGTTGGGGGTGGTCGGAGTGGTCAGAGACTAAATTATTTCTCATTATTTGAGCCTGTGAATAAATAATGTTTGTATTGCTATTTTTGTAATGATTTGCTAATATTTGCTCGTTTAGCACATGCCTCAGTAATACTTAGTCTCCTACTGTGTCTAAAATTCCTGTTTTCTGTCGAATGTGCACAAGAATCAACAATTTCCTTTTGAACGTGTGAGTCATTGTTTACTGCTATGGTGATTCCTGTGTAAATACATTTATCCTGCCTCCTTTTAACCCCATCCTCCCCATATACACCCAACAAACATAAAAGTCAAACTCCACCTTTGAAGAACAGACTATATATATACATATACAGTATGTGCAGTATATATGCATATATATGCAACAGTATATGCACATTACAGTATATACACAAAAAGGCAAAAGGCAAGAATTTACAATAATATGTCTGTGACACTCTTCAGAGTCACTTCTTAGGGTTTCTTTAATCTCAAGATTACAAAGAATTTGTAGATGCTCTGATATCAAACTCACAAAGTTTTGCTCATAAAAACTTAAAAACATAAACCTCATAAAAGTTCCACTGTGCCACAAGATTCCCCTACAAAGAGAATGTCAATTTAACACATCAGAAGGGAAGCATCATATAATTGCTTCATATTTTAAACCACTGAAGTCGGCCGACTTCCCAGTTCTTTTATTTCAAAGCCACGTCATACATCTGTGAGAAACACATTTACTGCTCTATCATCATCCGCTGTGCGTTGCATTGTTCGTCCATCTCTGCCATCAGCTACTCATGAATCTGGAGCTCAGAGCTGGGCTTTCTACTGTCAATAGATTATACAACAGCATTTTGTCTAACAGACAAACAATGCAGTTCCTGACAGTAATTATTCATAAAGCAATGAAGTATGGCTTCCACATCTATTGTAGCTTCATTCATCAACAATCAACCGCCAGCAGCAAAGACTTCAGCATAGGCTGAATTCACTATATAGCTGTTTCTGTGTGTGGTATTTTAGCTCAAAAGCCTGTTTTATCCAGCACCCGCCTGCAATACAGCTTAACCAGTCAGCAATGTTTTCCTGCTGCAATTACCGCTGTGCAGTGCCTGGTTGTGGAAAGCAGACTTTTATTTAAAAGAGTGTTTGTGTACATTTCCCTCTGATCATGGCAGTAGTAATTCATCAATGATGGAGAAGAGCATTATAACCGGGCATATATCCAGGTGTGCCGTGTGGCTGAGCGCACGCTCTGCATTTTAAAGAGCCGAATGGACTGCAGTGGTGGAGTGATGCTGTACGGGCCAGTAAAGTTTGCCAGATTGCAGTAGATTGCTGTTACCTTCACAACCTACTGTAGAATCAGTCTGTAAAACAGGAAATTTCCAACACAGTCTCATGACAATTCGTAACTATTTTATGTTTTAGCGATTTGATGGCTAACTTGTATAAATTTGTACAATTTCATTCATATGTTTTCGTACAATCTGCTTTCACCCCAGTTATGGTTAGGGCTATACCTTATGCTTGCTCTCTGTTAAAGACGTATATTTTGTACAAGCACTTTGGATGAATTCATACAAAATCATCGCTTGGTAAAATTGTTACGGTTTCCTAAACTGGTTGGAAATTGCATCCAAATTGCATTCAGCACAGATTTGGCCTGATTTAAATAACTCCTTTAGTGATTCAGGTGTTTCAACAACGCAGATGTTGTGTGCAAATAAACATTATTAGTCGCTGCAATTCTTAGTGGATTCCCTCCTGCAAGTCAGCAATTCGATTTATCCTTTCATTTATTTAATGCTTTAATATTTTTATGGCAGGGTGAAATTAGTTTCAAAGATGATGTCTGGAAGGCATGTTGGATGTAATGGCTGTTTGATAGAAGCTCTCCACAGGGGACTGGTGGACATGCGAAGCTTCATTTCAGAACATATGGTGCTGGGAAGCAATGAGACACTGCAGTATTTCACCAGAGGTAAAATAATTGACAGTTCTGATCATTACAAGCAACAGTTCTGTTTTTGTAGGCACATTTCTGATTTCTTTCAAACAAACAAACAGACAAATACATGCCCCAGTTTTGAGCAGCATTTAAATAATCAGCACCAAAAATAACCACCTCACAGTGTTGATTTCTCCATGTCTCTGCTAATGATTTCTCTTTGTTAATAATGCTTCTAACAGACACTTGAAGCCCCATCACCTCCACAGCGGTATTCCTGTTGGGTCAGAAGTGGTTTCCAGCCATTAAACAGTGACCTTGAAACACAGCAGCCGATCAGTGCCATGATCACCATCACCATCTGTCTGCCTTAACTGTGCCCAAATCTGCTCCCTTCCTGACAATAGAAGTCTTCCCTGATTCTGTCATTCCATTGCAGGGCTGCATGCTGTTTGAACACAGCCTGGTCGGATTTCTTAAATGTGACACTAGACCTGGCCAGATAATCGCTGACCTTTACAGCGATCTCTGTTCTGCCCGCCAGCTATAGCAGATAGCAGCTGCGTAGGTATACCGTCAAGTTAATATTTTCTGTGTTCCTATACAACTTTGAGTACACTAAGTACAGTACACTAACATAAAACTGATGCGGTTTAAAACAAACGTTTGCCTCTCTGTCGCCATCTCTGTTTGTAACATAAAATTACAGGTTACTTTAAGTACATTAAAGTCAAATAAAGCCAAACTGATATTTCCCAGAAACTGGACCCAACAACACAAAAAACAAATTATTATTATAAGCTTACCGTTGCGGAGCAGGTTAAGGCAAGTAGTAAATGCTCAATAGCTGATATTTGTTTACTTTTAACCCAAAAAGTTACAGATTGCAGCTTTAAAGAAGCATTATACATGTTTTCAGACAGAAAAACAAATGTTTGCATCATATATTTTCATTTTGCTGTAATAAAATTATGCTGCCGTCTAGCACTTTACAAGCTTCATATTTCAAAAGAAAGATTTCCCTGTGTGATAAGCAACTCAGCAGCAGGCTGTGAGACATAGACTCATAGCTGCATGAATTTCACTGAAATGGCAACCCACAAATGCACTGATCTGAATCCTAGAGGCTGTCAGTGCCATGTGCTATGCATGGAAATAGTTAATGATAGCTGGGGGGATAGCTGGTTAATACCAGCAGATGCATGTCTGAGAACAGACCCCACAGTGGCACAGAATAACTAGTTTTTGCAGATGCATGTGAGAAAGGTTAGAACGGCCAGCTTCAGCTTGAGCCATGAGCTCATCTGAGGGTCAAGTGGAGAAGGATGCATATCCTTGAAAGTTGTAATACAGCGAGAAGTTCTTGATCTTTTGTTTCCTGGTTTCAATGTTTCTACCAGCTGCATCCACTGTGGTTTCTCATAAACAGAGTGAAACTGCCCACCCAGCATATATTGCAAGCATTCAACAGCATGGTTTCTACTATATAAGTAGCTTATTTTGGCACAATATGAAGTTAAATGATCTGCAGTATTTTCTAATGCTAATACTTTATTTGAAAATTGTATGTTTCTTTTAAATCAACTCCTAGTGATGCGTCAGACAAGCAGTACTACTGTATAAAGCCCTGTGGAAACTATACACTTTTTTAAACAATGCTCCTGTTTAGTGATTGCTCATTTTAGAGATGCACAATACTGTGTGCTCACTTTTTTAATCAGGAAAATTCAGACGGATTCAGAATTCTCTTGCTCTCTGGAGGTTCTATTGAAACTGAGCTGTGGGCTCTTTGATGATGAGATGAGAGAAGCATGACAGATAGAGCTTCAACATTTTTCATTACTTTATGATCAAAACCCAAAGCCCAGGTGGAAACTGTTTCTTACACTTTATCCGGGGGGCCAACCAGGCCTAAATGTGAGCAAAATTAGAAAGTGAAAGTTTGACTTGTGAACTGTAGAGAAATTGTTAGACAATTAAAAAACTCTTTTTTCCTTTCCCTTTTTCTTTAAAATGCCTAAAGTAACATTTAAAGGATACACAACTTTACCTAATGTGATCATGGATTTTAATAGTTTAAGTGGTCTTAAGTTTGCCCGGTGCTATGAAAAAGTTTTTTGGGCCATTAATAAAGAGCAGGGTTATCAGTTACAGAACTTAATTAGGCAGCGTGACCCATCTGTACCCTGCCTCATCAATTATTGCTCTGAACCTGCCCGAGTCCCTCATTATTTAATGAACTATTTATAAAGGTTTAATGATTCACGCTATATAATAAGTGTGATTCATCAGACATCATCTGATCTTTTCTTACTCTGCTCATCTGAAACTACTGTATATGCAGTCAAGGCAAGATTGGGGCATGGAAGATCGTTTCCTTTTTGTCTTTGAAGCTCTAATCTGCAATTTCCCATTCCAAACAGAAGGAAATTAGTTGGTGCGTGAGACAAAACAAAAACTTGAGCGACACAATGTAGAAATAATGAATTGATTTACTGAAGTAATGAAGTGATTTGCTGAAATAACCTTTTGGATTTGTAGCCCTACAGTTAAGAGGCACTTAAGGGGCTTGTTCAATTACAATCTAGAATTGTGATGTGGTTGACAAACCCTGAATAGAGGCCATGAGTTTTGTGGGATTTGAAATATGACCTTTGTTCAGCCAGGATCAGACTGCTGTATGATTAGGACCACAGCTTTATACGATTGCTTTGATAAGTCTGAGAGGCATGTGCCACCAGTGTGACCATTTCATAAACCCAACCCAGGGGATATTTCCTACAGTGAAACAACTGATATGGAGTTCTACTGTCCGGAATTGACCTCATTTGGTTGATTCATGATGGTGAAGGACAAAAAACCCACACACATATTTATATATATATATCTGTGTGTGTATGTGTATAATAAATAATTCACTTGGTTTATTGTACTTGTAGTAACAACTGTCAACCAGCGATCATGCATGAATCATGCATTTCACCCTGAGTGACTTCAACACAAGGACTACAATCAGCAGATAACTGGATCATTAGCTCTGCTGCAGATCCCTCAAGCACAAAACAAGAGTCTCCAAAAAATCTGCTTTTGTCCTTGTGTGGAATCCAAAGGGAAACGGTAGTGAAACTTGATATTCGTCAAACTTGCCTTGCAACAGCTCAGTGATAATGAGCATCCTGGGAAGACTTCACTATCAGCTCATCTGGAATAAATGAGTTTATCAAAAGAGTCCAAGTGGCAATTATATAACAACAACTCTATTTCCAGAGCAGGAGTCAATGCTGCGTATTATAATGCGAGTTGAAGGCACCATTACAATATGTCAGCGAGTATATACCCACAGAAGTCATTTACAGGTCCAGATGTCATTAAACAATAGGGCTGAATTTCTAGTGCTTTTGGGGGCTCATGTTTTATGGGCCACTGTGCCTCATGAGCTGTTCAGTATTTGTCCAATCAGAACTGAAAACTATCTCTAATATCTGGTCCTCGTCTTGTGTGTACACCACAGCTGCAGTTTAGCAGGCTGTATGTTTTCTCCAGTGCCATACAACTGCAAATAGCTGCACTTTTGACACTCTTTGTAAAAAAACAAAAAGCCCAGATCCCACAAAGATTTAATGTTCAGTTATGTATTTTAAAGGAGTTTGGGGAGTTTGGTTTTGCCGCTCAGAGACAAAATGAAATGAAACAAATTTAAATTTAAATTGCGTATAAATATTTTAGCAGAGAACCGTCGGATCGTATAATGCTTAAATGCGTCCTCAATCTCCGAGTGAAAATGGATGTTGAAGAATTTATTACTATAAAACCATGAGAACTTGGAGGCGAGTCATGACAGCCTAACAAAGATCCATCCGCTCCCCGCTGCTCCTCTCCATGAGGGTTCCTAACAGCTGAATGAATTGAGATTTCTTCTGCGAAACAGCCTTCCTCCAGGGCTTTCATTCTGTCTGTTGTCCAAACTCTTTAAAGCCTCCAAATTAGACTTACAATGTCATTTTTGTTTTACACACGTCAGCTGTTTACCGAGCACTTAAAATGCGAGCATTAATCATGTGATGGGGAAATTGTAAGAGCCATTAGATACAAATGCTAATGTGAGCACAGGACACAGCAAATGTGAAGGAATGTTCAGAGATATGAAAAGAAATGATGTTTGGCACGGCTGGCGAAGCCTCAAAGCGTCTCTCTCGTGAAGGGGTTTGTCACTAATGTGCTGAGATAAATAAGGGCATTAAGTGAACTGTGATTGTGAAGTTTTGCTCTCACACTTTCATCATTAAAACTTATCGCAAGCAAAGCTAAGGCCTCACGAGTATTGTTTGTACTTAAAGTGAGAGTTAGCGTCTGATTTTATCGCAGAGGTTCGCCTCAGCTGTGTAGTTTGTTAATTGCTCTCTAGTCATTTATTTTAGCAACTAACACGTGCAACATTTCTCCGCTCTGGTTTGTTATGTAATGGTGAATATTTTCTGAACTCTGGCAGAAACATATGTTCCAAGGAAAGATTTTCCACTTGGAAGTCCATGTGTGGAGGAGGCCCAGTGTTGTCAAATGCCAGAATATGACTTGAGTTCTCTTTGACAGCCCTCAGGCAAAACTCTGTAGTCTTTACAGAAGGAAAGCAGACAGAATAAAGTTAGTTTTGTATATGTATATATAACTACATATCCCATTTCCTGCCGCTTCTTGCCCCGCCCACAGAGCAGTTTTTGCAGAATTGGCGGTTCACAATATGTCACGCCGGTCTTACATAATCTCTAATAAGAAGCAAAGCTTACATAATTACCAAATTATAAAACAGCATTAAAAAAAGTGCATTACATATTATATACTTCACCAGCCTCTTAAGGTTTCTGTGCACTTAATCCCAAATTACATAAACAATCAATCAAGAATATCCTTCTCATAAAATGAGCACAAACACAAATGTTACCTATTGCTGGTCACAGATGTATATATACAGATGTTAAAGTGATTTTTTATTTTATTATATGACATTGTGATAGGAAACTATGTTGCAGAACTGTTAGTTAGTTAGTTAGTTAGTTAAATAAACTCTGACTGTCACCACTGTTTATTAATAACAAAGCAGTTGTTTTGAAGGTGTTATTATTTCATTTCAGTGACAATGTGAGACAAGGGATCTCTCCATCATGGTGAAGTTTATAAGGGTGACCACATACATGAAGTCAATACATCTCTGATTCAATGAAGTCGATATTCATGTGCAGTCTTAGACGGATAACAGTGTTTGTCAATCTCTACCAAACATCTGGTAACATGTCGTTAAGAAGCGGAGCGGAGGCGAAGCGGAGCAGAGGCGAACCGACGACGGTGAAACAGATGCCGGCGAGGGAGGGTCGAGCTACTCCCGTGGGATGATCACGTGTCCGCGGGGAGTAGTTGTGTGTGGAGCCCGTAGAGTCGGAGCTTCACGGTTACAGCACGGCAGCCGTCAACACAGAGCCGACGAGGTCACTGAGAGCGGGCAGAAAATGCCCGTGCGACCGGAACATCTCCACAAAGACCTCCACACCGACCTCCTCCACACCGACACCGACACCGACCTCCTCAAAGTTCCGCACGCATCACTCGCGCTCCGGTAACGCGCAGTCGCGCCGCCGCTGCTGTTTACTATCGCATCCCGACCCCGTCGCTGCAAACCGAGGTACGATCTCCGCTTTCATGCACTTCCACAAGTTTTCACGGTGCGTTTGGACTGTGATTGACTCCGATGTTAGTCGCTGTCGTGTTCACGTTGATATAAAGTAACGCGTTGTCACACATTTGCGTTAGATTGATTACAGCCGCCGTGTGTAGAAATGAAAACACTGCAGGCGTTGTGACTTCAGTGAAATGAATGAATGAATGAATGAATGAATGAAGGATGGGATTTGTTATCGTTTATTCTGTATCTATTTATTGGCATGTTTCTTTGATTGACCCCAGTGGTTACAGTGGTTTTGGTCATTTGTAATGTTTTTAATTGCTGTGGCATGCATTAATAAAGTGCTTGCAGCAATGCAACATTGCAGGCTGGAGTGTGTTAAATCAGGAGCAGCTTTGGTGGATTGTGTGTTTGTTAGTATTATAAACACAGCTGACTTCTCTGTCTTATGGCAGAAACATCAGAAAAGTGTGGAGGTGTGCCTGCCCTTCGCAAAGAGAGAGTCCTGCACGCCTCCGTGCTCAAACCTTCTTCATTCAGGGCTCCAGGTATCTGTTTGTAGCCTGTTAGTTTTCAAGCAACCTTCATCTGTATGTTGAATATAAGTTAGGGTGCTTTGTTCTTCACTGCAGTTGTTTTCTGACCGGGAACGTTCTCAGAACGCTGACTAACATTTGCTAAAAGTTCTCTCAACGTTTATTAGAGAGCGTTCTTACAGTAACTTTAGAAGAACACTTTATTAATGTATATATCATATCGTGTTATCATATTTAAAACGTTATTCTTAAATTGTTAGTGGAATGTTTTTAAAGCGTTACCGAATTTTACAAAATGCTTGAATTATGTTTATATAACCAAGCAAAAGTCTTATGTCTAAAAAACTGGCTAGGCGAATGTTCTTACAGCCTAAAATTGTTAGCTGGGTAAAGATTGCACTTGAAAAGCATAATGTAAACCATTATGTATGAGAAGCACCCAAGCAGATGAATGTCATATCAGTGCTGACAGCACAGCTGGTGACACAGGTGTTGCTCCCCTGTTGATATACAATAAGCTCAATGTTACTATAGGCATGGTCGCTCTGTCAGAACCAAACCAGCTAACAATTTTAGGTTGTAGGAATGTTTCCGTAACATTTCCATCAATAACGAAAACATTGAATGTTCTTTTCATCCAGTTTTTTAGACATTGTATTAACATTATTGCTTGGTTATAAGAATAGTATTCAAACATTTTTTTAATCCTGTAATGTTTTAAAAACGTTCACTAACAACTTAAGAATAACATTTTTGGTATTTATGATATATAACGTTAAAAACGGTCTACTAACATTACTGCAAGTTCATTTTTGACTTTAGAGAACGTTAGCCAACATTCTGAGAACGTTTCCTGTTAGCTGGGATGCTTGTTATTGAGAAAGTGAATTGTTTTAGAATAGCAAGTATCTTTCTGCAGCTCTGTTTAGCTCTGTTAAGACGTGGTGTAAGGATGCCCAGCACCGCAGTTGTAAAAAGGCTCCCGCAATGTTGTTTCAGCCTTGCCTGTGTTTATGCTAAACAGTCCCAGCTTCCTGCCAGTATTGTAGTGCATTCTTAAACTACCAACAAATATCCAATCTGGACATTCTAAGAGTCATTTAAGACAGAAGGAAACCCACTCTTCCATGTGTTACCATATAAAGGCCCCTCCGTCTAAAAGCCTAAAGGAACTTGAACTCTGTTATGGAAACATCAGCTCTGAAGCTGTCCTCCAAGCGTCTTCACTTTAATTCTCCACCTCCTGCTACACCAAGAGGAGGAAAAGTTTTTTGATATTAAGAAGCAGAAGGTAATTTTCCATGGCTGACCTGCTGTGCCAAATGTATTTCTTGAGGCTATGTGCTATTCTTATCTCAAGCGAGGCAGTCTGAGGAAGGTTGCAGAAGAGCTGGAGGGTGTATGAGATATGTCTTCGATTCTCTTCTATGATAACAGGAATCCTGATGGAGATTAGGAGGGAGGTCCATTAATGTTGTTAGCTTCTCATCGGGGGTCTAATATTCAATTAGAGGGTCCTGCGTTCTTGCTGGTAGTTATGTAAATTCTGCCTGAAGGATGAGTCAGTTTCTTATAATAAGAAATTCTGTTGTTTAATGTGTCAGTAAGATAAGATTGGAAAGATGGACACAGTAACGTTAGCAGTGGGAATCAAGGCCTGCTGATACAATATTATATTAAATTATAAAAATCAATTTATAAAAATATCTGGGTCACAATATTATCAAATTGTATTTTGTCTTTTTAATCAGTCTGTGATTATTCAAAACTGTAAATTTAGTTTCTTATTTATCTGCACTGGAATGCTGCTCTTTGTGCAGTTACATTTTTAGCTCGTTCTGAGTGTGGATTTTGGTTGCATGAAAATAATTGAGCGCGTGTGAGATTACAGCATGTGGGCTCTCGCTGATTAACGTTCGCATTGTGGGTTCTGGTTATACTTGGTGTGCCGAGTTGAACTCTTTCTGTTTTCACCCAGTATATTGAGCTCTCACTGAATGATGACTCAATGGAGCTGCCTGTACGGCAGGCCGTCTCATAATGCAACATTCAGGGAGAGCCTTCAAATAATGCAGCACTGTTGAAATGGCTGATAGTGACTAATTTTGTTAGGAGCCTGAGTCAGGACAGGGTGAAGTTTGAGAGCGGTTCTGACCAGACACCACAACCTGTTTTTGTGTCATGAGTCTCTCATGATAAATAAACTAATTCTAAATCTAACTTGTTTAGTTTTTAGTGGCTTAGTTTTTAGTCTTGCTGATGTTTATATTTGTTGTAAAGCATATATATTAGTGAAGGAATGACCATATTGAAGCTGTTACTGGAATTAAAGATTTTATTTGTTTTATCTTATTTTTATTTGATAAACTTTAATATGCAGTTATCCCGCGCCGCCAAATACAATGACAAAAATCAAATACAAATGCTAACTTTCATCTTGTCATTAACTAATGAAAAATGTCATTGTCATAAATGTCATATTAGTGCTGGTATGTCATAAAACTGTCTTCCTGTGTAACTTTAAACGATTTCCTTTTTCTTTCCGAGATGCAGGACATCACTATAAATTTACACAGCCATAAATTGTTTAATTTTCAGTACGATGGCAGTTTATCTCATTTCAAAGGACACGTGGCACAATGTAAGCTGTTATTCGACACGCTTAAAAAGCGTCTTAAATTGTCATTTTCTCCTGCAGCAATAATTAACGTTGCTCTAAGCTCATTAGCTACAATGCACATTAGTGTCACCTAGATGAATGTTCAGACATTCTCCAAGCCAGAAAGATGTCTCTCAGCATCACAACATAATGTCAGTCTGCCTGACCCAAATTACAAATGTTGGAATGAATCCCTTTGGGAATTCTGCAGGAAAACATTTACAGGCCAAGGTCAAGACGTGTCATGAGACTACCCCAAAAAATTTCTTCAAGGTATCTTCGTCCCTTCACTGAGTCGCAAACTTATAGTTCATTGTTGCGTCAGCCTGTGGCTCTACTTAACTATCCCATGGTTCTTTGTTCGTCCAAATAACCCCCTGTATCGACTTTCAAAAGGTTTTAATTTGTTTGCAAGTTAAACAAACTCTATGCAAGTCTTGTCATTCAGTCAATGATAAACACAGCCCTCCCCCATATTAAACAAACGGACTGTTTGCCTGTGCTTCTAACTTGAATATGTAATGATTACTTTGGAACACAGTTGAGTGGATGACACTTTTATGTGAAGCATGGCATCAGTTTCAATTACACATTTAGATATTTCTTCAATATCGAAGTTAAAACTTCTGAATGTCACCATGAAATCAGAATATACTACTCTTATTTTTATGAAATATTGCAGTGTTTTATTAAAAAATATTTAGCCATACGCGTCATTATTTAAAAAAATTCATGTGTCCTCGTAATCTTTAATCAAAGTCTGAAAATGTAACTCCCCTCTGGAATTGCAGACCTTCTCTGACATCGGTATGACGGCCATAGCTGTTAACCACTCCCCCAAAGGTCAATTACTGCGAGTTTTGAAATGCCCGCTTTTCTAAATCCAAGCAATTCCCAGTGGAAAATATAAGCCACGCCCCCCATTTCTCTCATCTACTCTGAATTACACCACAACCGGGTTGGACAGTTGGAACTAACTTCCAGTTGGAACCGACTTCCGGTCCACACAGACTGTAAACAGTACGTAATGTTATTGCTCTTGTTGTTTTGTTTGCTGGGAGTCCAGAATGCAAGTCAGCAGGGTGGGGCTGTCTGGACTCCAGGGGGCACCATGTGTTTGTGTAATGACCTAAAATTTGAAACGAGTGGCTCTCTGAAAGCAGATGACCCCTAAATAGTCCTTGGCTAGCCAGTGCGTTGTAATGTAGAGCGCTCAGATGTCTGGAGCGGATGATATTGTAAATAGCCTGTTATTGTGTCTAGCTCTTGTCTCAAGATACTAATTTCCTTCAGATAGCCACACACTTGTCTCAAGGCACTCATTTTCTTTAGATAGCCACCTTCCTCAGAGTTTATTTGAAGAAAATTGGACCACTTGGGCATTAAAATGAATGTAAAAAATGCCCAGTGCGCCCAGTTCAACTCAATTTACTCTTTTCATCTGCGTTTGCTTCTGTCAGTGTTCTGACAACACTGTGAATTAAGTTATGTACACTTCCTGGGAATCTCTAACTTTAAGCTTGTCAGTTGCTGCGTCCTTTGTTTTCCACCTGTTTCAAAAGTATTAGTATGTTTATATATGAGTAAATATTGCTAATGAATGTTATAGATCTAACAAGCACAGGTCATTTGCCTCCTTCTAATCATGCATATTTTTGCATATTTTTGCATCTCATTCTGTTAAGTACTGTAGCAGTTCTGCCACTCTTGCTTTAGACTGCTGTTTGCCCAAATGCTAATTACATAGATGGAGGGCAGAGCAGTTTGTCATAAATGTATTTCTTGATACAGCAGGTCACCATTTTCATTCGGCACATTTGCATTCTCAAGAAAACATCTATAAGCTAATTGCTTATAGATTCGCTTCTGAGCTGAGATACAAACTGGTGCTTGTTCAGAAAAAAATAACAATTGCTTTGATGCATCACCACAAATCTACTGCAGTTTGTGACCCTCTTCCTCCACCCCTGTCCCGAACATGCACAGGAAATGAACCGTGTGCCCGTCTCTGTTTGTGGGATTGGGAGAGGTTGAAGAGCATGCAAATGCACATAATTAGCCAATGCCAATGCAGCGATTAAACCCCACAAGGTCAGTTATTAATTCTCGAACTTTCGCCTAATTCGCTGGTATTTTCTTCCTTACACCACATGACTGGTTTGTTATAAAGACCTCATTAAGTGATTTGCTTAAAGTCACATTTTATGCCCGGCAACATGAACCAGTGACAGTGAAAGTCATTGTTGTTTGTGACTCATGAAGTGTCAAAGCTTCTGGAGTGTCTGTGTTTTAGCCCTGCAGTTTTGTCATGTCTGTTTTCATTCATGTCCTGGTGGGGCTCTAGGCCACAGCGTGTGGATCACTGCACTGTTATGCTCCCTGTGTAGGCGGATCTCGATGTGCCTTCGGAGTGAATAAAGAGTCACATTGTTGCCACCCGGTCAGGCTGCTGGATTCCAGAGCTCGGGAGAGGAAATCTATCCACATCAGTAACAAAAGGATACTGGCATACCTCTGAAGAAACCAGGAAGGCTTCCTGGGAAAATGTGTTCCCATCTTATCGTTTTTAAATGAAACATGATGCTGGATAACCCGGCATTCATCTGCAACTTTCCTGCCCTGTATATGGGAATTTTCCAGAGTGTGTCTAGTGCTTTACATTCCCACTGAGACAGTTTCAACATTCCATGATTATTTTTTCCACTATGATGTCAGAAGAGCAGTATGTTGACTTTAGCTTAATCATCCAGGTTTATTACGAGGGACCGGAAATTAATGTTTACAAACAGAGTTTTAAAGCTGCACTCCATAACTTTTTCCTGGTTTAAAACAAACAAAAATCAGTTAGTGAGCAAGTACGTGACAGATCAGTGTTCAGCACACGATCTTCTAAACTGACCCTGATTCACCGGTAAGTTTATAATTATGATATATCATCTGAGTGGTCAGGATGGTCTTTAAACTTGTCTTGATTACATGTTTTCTGTTTTATTTGTCATTATATGTGAAGCTGCTTTGAAGCAATGCCATGTTGTTAAACGCTGTTTAAGTAAAAATGTAAAAATAACTCCACAATTACCCTGCAATTTTATGTTTCAGACAGAGATGGCAGTAGAGAGGCCAAAGTTACACATTGCAGTTTTAATTCTTGCTGTTTAGATTCTGGCCGAATCAGCAGTTTGTAGCGTTTATTGCCAATACAAATTGTGACAAATGTGACAAATATCTTATCACTATGAAATGATTGATTACAATGTTACTTTAGTGAAAGTAACCTTTTAGTTAGTCTTTTACTAACATAAGAGATAAGTTAAGAATATTCTTTGTCAAATTAGTGATACGTTTTTGTGAGAACATCTCATCCCGTAGTTCTCATGAGACATTTCTTCAAATAAGAGACACTGTGAACCGAATTCAGTGGCTTGTTGTTACCCTCTGTTCATCTCAGTTCAGTTTGTCCTCCCACAGACTCACTGGCGGAGCATCTTTGAAAAGCCCACAACCTACAATTAACAAGGATAGGCTTAGCACACAGAGACTCTCTCTTGCAATTCCTGAGTATATTGTTCCTGAATAAGCAGCCTGAGATCTGCTCTCCATCAGTAAGACTTTGTTTAGGTAGAAAAGAACATCAAGGGATGGCAATTTGTCACTTCCTCCCGCTGTAATGTATTCAGCGAGCAATAATGACAGCTTTGGTTTCTCTCTCTGGGTCATCAGCCACAGCTGGTGGGCACAGCCTGTGCCATCTGACAGCCAACTCTGCTTCAGTTTCTCATCTGTTATAACCTTGCGTTTTCAGTGTTCTCAACAGCCGTCCACCTCGTCCGCTTTCTCGTCGCCCTTTTTGTCACGTCCTGAACATTTTCTGTGTTCTTTTATCTGGTTTTTGTTGTTACATTGTGTTTTTCTTTGTTCCTTTTTAGAGGCTTTGAAAATGTCACCCTTTCACCCTTTGCTAACTGTCTTTTAAAGCATTACTGTCTAGTCTTACCTCAGCAGCTGTCGCTTTCTGCCATGTTATCAGAGGCTATGCTGTTTCTGATGGGAGTCTATGGATGTCCTTTGTGTTTGGACAGTCTTGAACAGAATTTTGTAGAAGCTTAAAAATATTTACCCCATTTCAAATGTAAATATTTATCACATAGAATTTACATGAATCATTTATGCATTTGGCAGACGCTTTTTTCCAAAGTCACTTACAGTGCATTCAAGCTATACATTTGATCAGTATGTGTGTTCTCTGGAAATCGAACCCACGACCTTTGTGCTGCTAACACAATGCTCTACCGGTTGATCTACAGGAACACGTGAATCACAATCTTGGTGGTAGATTTTGTCTCTGAATATTTTACGCATGTGCTATATTATTTCTAAGCCTAATTAAATTGACCATATGCATGTTTTCAGACATGGCAGCATCACCTTTCAGTTGTGTAGGAATAGGTGCCAGACATGTGGAATAACACATGGGAGGCCAGAAGAACACAGAGTGTTTGCCAGAAGGCAGGCAGGGAGCAGAGCTGTGTGTGACCGGCTGAGGTAAAGAGATAGCCCAGTGACAGGTGGTTGCCCCTCGGTTGAACCACACAGTTCAGTGGCAGGTCTGAGTAACCCACCCCCCACACACACACACAATCATCAGAGCTCAATTTCCACTTCCATCTCACCGGCCAGGCCTGTACCTGTGCCAGAGTCAGTCTCACGAGACCCCCGACACCGGGGCTATCGAATTTCTACCGCGATATGGAATAGCACCTGAGGCACTTAATGTGAGTGCCTGAAAAAGAGAAAGATGATAACCAGAGTGGCAGTTTGTATTTGGAAGTCTGTCTGTATTGCATTTTTTTAAGTAAAATATGGCGTTTTACTTCTATATAAATCGAAATCACCTTTATCAATTTATTTATTTAGAAGAGATGGAAAGTATATCTGGATGGGTGCCACGTATTCGCCATTTTGCTTGTTTGTCAGCCCAACACAGCTCAGACTAATTCATGACAAGACATATTTATCTAAAAAGTCCAAAAACAAATATGCAGGATTAGATTGAGACAGAGAGCCAGTAAAAATGAAAATTTGTACACTGGAGGGATGTCTCAGGACAGTTTGATTCTTCAGAGCATAAAAGCCAGAGACGCTCTGCAAAAAAAACAGTTTTTAAACTGGTTTTGTAAACACTCCCTCATCTGCCATGTGTTATTATGTAAAGCTGGTCGGGCCCCTCAAACAAACAGAGCGATGTTTTGGTAAAGTGACAAAGTGATGTTAGTAAACCATCACAACGTCTTTCCATAAGATAAAGTAGACTGGAGTATTCAGGAAGAAAAAAACTCTTTCAGGAGTTTGTTAGTAAGATAGTAAGATACTGTTTACTCCCCCAAAAAAGGTTTACTGCAGTTATTGTTGTTACAGTAAAACTGTGTCCCACAAAACTGCATTTTAATATGCTGTCTACACCACAATCATTTACTATGAATTACATTTTTACACAGTATATACATTTCTATAATGTAATATATGTAACAGCAACTGGCCCAGCTACTGCAACAACCTGCTGATGCAGGCATGTATATGTTATTCAATATGTTTAAAATACAAGTATCCATAATTAGACACTGTTGCTGCAGTGAATGAACTGCAGGACACTTTGATTACAAAATTGTGTTGACAAATAACCACTTGAGAGAATGTGGACATGTAACTTGAGCTACTCACAGGCACTAGATGGCAGTGTGTATGCACACGCAAACCCTGCAGCATTGTGCTGAGATGCAGTGATCTCACTGAGAAGCATACACAAAATACCATAAGCTATATAGCATCGCATTTAGTACTTCAGGGATGTATTCCCAGAATGTAGACATATACATTGCATATACATACAATGATCATATTTACAATCTGATAATCTACTGCAAGAATTACAGTAAAGCATGTGTCTACGGCTGGCTTTATTTAGCATGTTTTATTAGTAAGATAAGAAAATAGGCATTAAAATAATGTCACAAAATCACAGCGGAACGCCTTTTTTCTTCTAGTGTTATATTATCTATATAATTCATAGCAATATAAATCATAATTCTGTGGGAATAATGTTGTGGTGAAGATCAATATATATGGATGTCTGTTATCGTCCCCCAGCTGCTGTAACTTAAACACTAGGAGGAGAGACATCTGAAGGACGTTTTCATGCCTCACAACTGATTTCATCTGCCACAGTCTTCAGATTTATTACAGCTGTAATAAATTAGTGACTATTTCGAACGTGCATGCGTTTACAACACTCTGATTCACGCTCATTCACAATACTTGTGAATAATGCTTACCATTGTTCACAAGACTCAGCAAAGTGATTGTGTGTGTGTGTTACTCGCTCTCAGACAGGAAGAATGTGATGTATTTTTGTGTTTTTCTGGCAGCTCTTCTCAGCCTCAGCATTTGCATTCTGTAGAGTTGTTTTTGATCCTTTTAAGCAGATTTTGCCTGAGACAAACTGCCTCACAAACATGTTACATGTAATCTTTATTGAAGGGATTACTGTACACAGGAAAGATGCACTCACTGCCTCTTCTCTAAGTGATCCAGTTGATAAAATCAAGAGGAATTGTTTTTCATGGTGTCTTTGATTCAGATATATGACCAGCTGTGCCTGCTGATTTTGACAGCTTTTATCCAACCTAAATTGGTTAGTCAGGCATAAAATTATCTAATTTAATACCAACTGTCTCCAGAGTTTCTAGTGTAAAGTCTGCAGTCAGGTTTTCAGGTTTAAGCATAACAGTCTTACAGATCTTTAACTTACTGACAATTTTTACACATCTAATCCAGCCACAGCTACTCTCTTAAAGGTAGGATAGGCAATTTCAGAGAGGCTGGCAATAGCAAGCTAACTTTGAAATCATAAGAGGAGCCATGCCTCCTTCAACACATGAACTCAATGCAGATACATAGTTAGACAGGCAAGTGGGACATCCTGTCATTGCATTCAGACCAAATGCAATGATTGGACAAACATTATACAGTCCTGCGCCTTCCACAGAAGATAAATATTGATAGAAATATATTTAGACCACTTAGTAATCGCTATCACAGTGTAAGAGACTTTCAACCAGCATAACAAAAAAATGTCTGAAAAAAGGTCTGCCGTGCCTTTAATGGCATTGAAGACACAGGTGATTTATATTCAAAGAGCTGCATGCAGAATTACCAGTTTCAGACTTGGCCAATGTCTCCTCGACTAACAAGGCGGCCCTTCAGTCAAGCGTTAGCATGACACAGTTAGAATTTTCAACTATGCGTTGCTTTGTTCTTTTCTTTGATACTGCCGATGTTAAATTATGGATGAAATTCTAATATCACGCTGTGGTTAAAAGGACCCAGTTTAAAACCTCATATTGGGTGATGAAGTGATAAAGCTACAGTGTCATTTGAATTTAGGAATGGTACAACTCTTGACTTATGAGTAATAGAATCAAACGTTTCTGCTGTTGTTTAAATACACATTATGGGCATGAAAAGGTTGGACGTTAAAGAGAGTAAGAGAGACCGCTTTTGTTAAATGCTCAGAATTACATAAAAGAATGGTTATTTAGACTCATCAGCCCTTACCCTTAATGGGAAGTCAGGGCCAAATGGCACAGAACAGAGAATTGTGCTGTTATGTGGTTCATTGCAACTGGTGAGATTCAGTCACTCACAGAATTGAATTCTCCAAAGCAATCGCATGTGAATTGGATTTACTGCTCTCCATTTTCACTGACCTTTACCTCCTCATGGAGCAATAATGGCAGTATATCGAGAAAAAGAGGTGTTTTATTGAGTGTGGCTGAAGGTAGGACCGGAGAACATGAGGGAAGGAAGTTGTAAGAACGTTTCTCTAACATTTCCATGAAGTAACAAAAATGTTTTTGTTTTGAAAGTTCTAGGAATGTTCAAAATGTCCAGGTTTAAGCTGTTATATAAATGTTATTGCTTGGTTGTTATTATGAACATTATGCAAACACTTTTAATTCTGTAACATTTTTTGAACTAACTTCTTAATAATATTTTTATATATGATGTTGAATGTACTAATGTTACTGCAAGAATTTTTGGAACTTTGAGAAGATGTTAGCCAGCGGTCTGGGAATGTTCCCTGTTAGCTGGAGAGGTTGGTACAATCTTACACTGAGGGCCTTTCATTCTGTTCAGACTGTCCTCTGCTGGTTCACAAGCTCCAACAATGATGTTCTCTGTGACTCAGAGCTGTTTAGCAGGGTGGGAAAACACCCTGTACTTCTGGAGCATGCGCTGACTTCACACCGCACAAAGAGGATATTATTTTGCGCTCTTGCAAGGGCACCAAAAATGGAGTGGAGCTGGCTGACAGACGTTCACCTTGAGCTTTTGTCTGGTGTGTGATGACTGAACATGAGCTGTGTGCTGTTGGGAACCGCACATCTCTGCTTTCGTCTGCATTGTGCTTTTCGCCTGAGAGACAGGACACAGGCACTGAAGCTGACGGGAATCTGTCTAAACCAATAGGACGTGGCTATTTGAGCAGGTGATCTGTGTTTGATCATAGGGAGAACCACTAAACACAACAGCCACAGAGCTGTGGCCTTCAAAGAACTGCATAATGCAAATGTGTTTTGTGTGCAGAGAGAGCTCTGGGTTGCTGCTTTGACTGGCATTGTTAATATATGTTTCCCAAAATTGTAGCAAACTTCTTTTGTAACGTTGGGAAGAGACCAGGACAAGCACTTTTCAAACAGTAACTGTGGGGTTGTTGTCATGTGGTGAACATTCACTACGAACAAAAGAATGTGGTTTCTGAAGCTGGAGAAGTCTTGGTACTGTCACAGTATTTTGTCTCCTGGCGAACAAATTTAGTCAGATTTCTACCAACGTTGTTGTCATAAATCCTGTTGATTTTAAATATATTATTTAGTTTTACTATCTCTAGATGGTAATTGTCAGAGCTGTGGTTAACTGATTGCTGTTTTTGCCACTGGAAGTTTTATAAGGATCTGACGTGATTATGTGTTCTAACTTGTGTAGGATATGCTATCTTGGCTAGTTAATCATTTTGAAAGCATGCTTTGTTTGAAAGATTTTAATTACATTTTAAAAAAAAACATGTAGGAACAAATCTTTCATATTCTAGTTTTTCTATTTGAAATGTTGCCATTTTTCCAAGGATGTGGAATTCCATCAAACCAAAGTAGTGAAATTATTTCTATATCATCTTCACATTTACTTTCTTTGTGATTAAAGAAACTAATATTATGATTTCCAGCCTAAGAGTGTAATGTTTTATTCAGTAAATGAACGCATTCAATATGATGGGGACATCAAAGTGTACTACACAGCAGGAATGACCCAGGTAAAATTCTCCTGCTGGTTATTAAATATACCCATGGCAATTGCAAGCCTTACTGTAGCTTACCGGTGTTAGCACATTTAAAGAAATAGGACACAGTTTAAAAATATCTGCTCCTCAATTCTTGCCTATTTATAAGATCAAATGACATTGCAACTTTGAATCCACTTTTTGGATCTGCTTTGGCTGTGTAAATTCGCACTGAGCCTCTACAGTTCTTTAGTGTAATATGTCGTTTTCAGCAGCGTGTGCCTGCCTAAGGCGGCTTATCTGTACTACCTGTGCAGATTATATCAAGAGACTCCACAAAACTAGACAGAAAAGAAAAGAAAGAATGATTGCAATTATATTCCCCTCAGAAGCAACTTTTCCGAACAAAGAAGCCAAGTCTAGATTTAAGAGCGTTTTAAATGCAAAACAACTCTTGAAAGTGTATTTACACCACTTTATTAAATAAAGCGAGTCAATTGAGGCCAAGGTTCTTTTCCTCTGGCATCTCTCTCTTAATGCAACACACAACAAGTTAATGCCCATGGATGTGAAAAGAGTATTCATAGACAATACAATTGATAGCAATGATAAAAAGGCTCATTCTATTTCTTTTGAAGTTTGGCAGCTCTTATTAAGAGGGTAAATGGACCGCGTGTGTGTGTGCTTGCATGTTTGGGTGTTCTTGTTTTTTTACCAAATGTCCCCACAAGGATGGTAAAAGGCACACACACCTTCATTATGGGCACGAGTCAGTGGCTGCAACGAGGGAAATAATTAAACATACTGAAAAATACTGAAAGGTTTCTGTGAGGGTTAGGTTTAGGGGTAGGGTGAGGGCTAGGGGATAGAATATATAGTTTGTACAGTATAAAAGTGTTTATGGAAAATCCCCTCAAAGATAGCTGTACAGTCCACAGTCAAAAATTGTGTTGTAATGGTGCGGCCCAGCTGGGAGACAGATAAAGACTCTGTTTTGTAGGTGCGTCTTTACATGCAGTCAGTGGCTTTGTTTACTTGTACACAAACAATGCCATTATTATGCATTGTGCTAACAGCATTCAGTGGCTGACTGCCATGTTTTAAAGTGACAGTGCATTAGCATGTCATCTCTGAGTAGCACTAGTGCAAGCACGTTTTATCAGAGTGGAGTAATGCAATTAAACTGTATACTGTTCATGCCTGCATAATGCAATTAATATTGCGGTACTTCGCATATTTTACTACGATTACGTTTTCTACAATTATGAGTGTTCAAGAGTGTTCAAAGTAATCAAGAGTGGTCTACTTATGAACTATGGTCTAGGAGCTAAAGTTTAATCACAGTATTGCACCGCATTATTAATTGCATTATGCTGTTGCATGTAAATATAGCCAGTCAGTTGCATTAATAAAGAGATGTGTTTTATTTGTATTAATGCATAGGTTAATTGACATATCAAAGGCATTGCTGGCCCCCCAGAGTGCCAGTGATCATGAAATATTCACCTCTTGAATAATTTAGCTCTGGCTGTCAATGTTTGTGTTAACAGGAGACCTCCAAGAGACATAACATAACTGGCAGCGTGGGGTTGATGCACTTCCTGCGCTGTATGCGCAGTGCAACACAACTGTGACTCATGAGTACAGTCTGTGTCCCTCCATCAGCATTTTTGGAATAGTTATATTTTGCTTTGAGATTTGATTTCTGGATGGAATCTGTTTATGGAGACCAGGACAAAACTACCAAACATCTTTTTAGCACATCAAAAAGAGCAGAAGCAATTTAGTGTTCTCAGCCTTCTAACAGATAATAAACATATTAATAATGCACAACTTTATGCACAACTTTATGCATTAGCACGTTGCAGCTGGGCATTGCTGTAATCTGCAGTAGCTATAGCAAGAAATATAGGAAATAAAATAATTCAAAATAGAATTGTGTTGCTCGTAAAAAGTGTATACACAAGCCTTGCAGTGTTCCTAGTTGATTACTGCTTTATCTGCTGTAAATGCCAAATAATTATAGAATACAGAAATTACAGAAATAAACAGAGCAAGTAATGTTATTGTGACTAGTGTTTAATTCTGCTTTGTATGTATACATTCTGTATTTATATATATATATATATATATATATATATATATGTATGTATTCTTTGTATATATTCCAGCCATATCTGTTATAAAATTAAAGTGATTTTTTTCCTCTAGAGAACTGTTTTATATTCATTCATAATTAAATTCATTTACATAGCATGTTTTTCCTACTGCACTTTAGAAACAGTTTGAGCCTGTTGGTAGATGACTTAATACATACAACTACTTAAAAGCAGTTAAGTTCACTTAGAGGAGAAACTGTGAAATGCAATATAAGTGAACAGTTTTGAAGCGTTTGATCAAAGTGGCCTGAGGTTTCAGAAAGGAAAGTGTGTCCTGAAGCGTACAGTATGCAATTAACAGCAGACCAGCACGAGAGACCTCTGAACCTTATTAAGGTATAATACTCTAAGGTTTTAATGCTGTCATAGCCCTGCATCGCATTGTACAATTAGCCAACACTTCACACGCAATTACCTGAATCCAGTGAGCAGCTTGACAGGACACGTCAACCTTAATCGAAGGATAGATGCCTTAAATGTTTAACAAACGTGTCTAAACTGTTATCAGCCTCTAATGACCTGCCCTTGTTCTTATAGCCTTAAAGTTAGTTTGCAAAGTTCTGTGTGTCTCTTACTTGGTTTCTTCAAGTTTCCTGAACTGCAAACTCTCAAGCCTCTTTGATCGGGATAAACCTAAACATGGAACTACCTGTGCTGAACACACACTCCTGCAGAGGTCAGTGAGGTCACCGCATGAAAAATTCCCACAATGTTGCAGATACCCTCGGCAGACGGGCAAAAACCTGCAGATAACGTGGGGTGAGGTCATTCCACAGCATTGTGTCCAATTTTCCCATTAGATCAATTTACTTGCCCGGCAGCAGCTACACATGACCTTCATTTCTGCACTTACTGACATGACCTGAACATGCAGGGACGTACGGTGTAAACCTGAACTTTTCTGCCAAATCCAGCCATACAACAGAAAATATAAATCATTATTTGTAGTATATCAGGGTCTTCCAGCTATAAAGCTGCAATCTGTAACTTATATTGTTTAAAAATGAACAAAAAACAGTTATTGAGTCTCCTTACCTTACCCCAGTTCCCCAATGGTAAATTTATAACTTCATAATGTATAATCTGAGTTGGTCAGGTCTGATTTTATGGGAAATGTGCATCTGCAGTTTGTAGCTTGTTCTTATAGCATCTGTTTACCATTTGAACTTGTCATCCACGTTAAGAATATAACTGCAGTAACCTGCAAAGTAACCTGCAATTTTATGTTTCAAACAGAGATGGCGGTAGAGAGGCAAAAGTTATGGATTATGCAGCTTTAAATTAGAAAAGAAACGTTTTCACTATTGGTCTCAAGCCTCTGGAATCTGTTGTAATTGTTGGGAATAATACATAAGTTATTCCACTATCTAAAGCACTTTGTACAAAAATGGCATTTGTGTGTGAAATAGAGCTTTTGACTGAGGTCATAAACATGAAAATGAGCTTTCTGCCCAAACTGAGCCTTGAGGAATATTGAAGACAGCATTTCATTTATTTGGCACAGGTATATCGTGACATGTAATTTATTTCCTCCATGTCTAAGAAATATAACTTGGCCTGCAGGAAGTTTGACGAGAGACGGATAGTGTTAGCAATAAAATTAAAGTGGGCAGTTTAATGGTATACAGGGGGTATTATCTATCCTGGGCCTTCACATCCCGTATACGCAAACCAATGTCAGCAACATTCAGGTTTCATTACTTTACGACTGCCATTTATCTCCGAGTAGTTTGCTGACCCGTACGTTGCTTTTCTGTTTAATAGAAGCAGCTCTAATTTAGCTGGTTTTCTGTGGGGTTGTGTGTCATTTGAGGGTAACTTGAGGAAAATGTTTATATGTGCATTAGGGGTGTCACAATATACATTCATGCATTTGGCAGAGGCTTAAGCAATATACAGTACATTCAAACTATACATTTTGTCAGTGCATATGCTCCTCTGGGAATCAAACCCACAACCTTTGCGCTGCCAACTGAGCTACAGGGTCACACCAGGATTGGCATTGAATATTGATACTGTGTTAACACTACACAGATGATAATATTATTTAGTACAAGTATCAGTCGACACTCCAACACAGTAGGTGGTGCTGTTGTGTCGGTTTGACTTTTTACCCTAAGAGCCACAATGGTGTCGGTGGTCAGTTAGTTAGCCGGTGTCAACACACTAACTAACCACATACTAACTGACATGGAACCTCATAAGTGATTGATTTGTATCTCTGTGTGTCATGCAAACTCTGTGTGTCATGTAAATACTTTTCTGCATGGGAGACTCAACACTGGCATATGTAAAAAAAAAAATACACTTTTTTTCAAATATTTTAATAACATTGGACTATTTCATATGATACGTTTCAGTGCTAAATGAAATAATTTGATTTATGATTTTCCACTATATGCGTATGCGTATGTATATGTATATGTATATGTATATGTATATGTATATATGTATATGTATATGTATATGTATATGTATATGTATATAGTAGTAAACCTGACACAGTGTGATGTGGGATTGAATTATCATCGTAGAGTACTTGATGTTGTCTTTAAATTTGACCAAAACAAGGTATATTTGGAGGCAACATAAATAAAGTGCCTGATGGAACACGGTTTACAATCTATGATTCCTTTAAAAACTGCCTGACCAAAAGCCCAGAACAGATTTCATCAGCCATTTTCTAAAACCAGGCATTGCACATTTAATGTCTTTGAAGTTTACTTATATAGCCCTGTAAATATGTGTGTAGAGTGATGGAATGAATATGTTGAGGTGGTGAGTGTTCCCATTTAAAATACCTTCAGCACAGGAAATGACTCTCATTCCTGGCGGTATTATCAGGAAACGATTTGGTCGGTTTCATGCGAAGCGAGCGGGATGGCTGTGAGGAATCTATAACCTGAAGCTGCTGACAGATTCACTCCGGCCGCCACGCTTCAGTTCCTCGTCAAGAGAAAGCCACTGCGTCACAGGTTCCTAAAGTGCTGACCCTTCTCTTCACCACACCTGCCTGTATTTATACCCTGCTGTTTCCACTAAAACATACAGACATCAGAGGAAGGCCAAATTCAGAGTGGTCACATGACTGAGAGATACACAGTGCAGGGCCCCATGTTTGTCTTTATCGAAGAGTGTTGAATTATATTTATGTTTCATACTCATAATCACATGGTAAGTAAATGCTAATTAAGAAGTTTATTACAGCATTAATGAAGCTCATATTGAATAAGCAGAAAAATACACAAACTCTTGTGCTGTTTTTATTTGGACCAGCCACTTGCCATCAAGCGTTAGTCTTCTTTTATAGCTGTTTATAGATATTTTTCTGTTGGTCTTTCCCATGATTTCATCATCATCAAAGAGGCAACACATTTTTGATGTCTTGTCTGGCAACAAGAGGCACAGATATTTCACATCACCTGATACCTGGATTAACCGTCAGCCTTTGAAGTGACGGGTGTGTAAATGTGCCACTGAAAGCTACTGTCAGAATGAACAAAGATTCAGGACTTAAAGTGGCTTTTGTGGTAATAATATCAAAGCTCTGTTTTACCTTTTCAATGAGGTTCTGTGTGTTAACATGAGGTAATGCAATATTTAACATGAAATAGCAATACTTTTATCACATTTATTAATCCTTGTTAAGGCTAATTTGTACTAAAAAATCTTTAACGTTACAAGTTAATGTAATTCACAATGAATTATGTATGAATTCACAATTGTTGTTCATTGTTACGTTATGATACCTAATGCATTCAGGGCTGCTTTAGCTTTCGGTCAAGAAACATTTGGGTTGAGCTCTGGTCTTCATGTTATAAGCATCTGTGTGTTTACGCAGTGACCTTATGTCAAGTTAAAATGTATTTTAATGTAATGTAAAGTATACCTCCACAGGGAAAGTTGTACCCATCTTGTAAAACCTAATCATTTCTGAGCAACCTACAGGATGGACTATACTAAGGATGTCATTTTTCATGGCTCCAGAGTGTCATTAGTCACATGACATTTATAGCTCAGTTGATTGGCTCAAAAAATTCTGTAAAGCAACAACAGATTTCAAATGACAAGTTTCCAGGGAGTCCTGCACCAGCTGAGCAACAGCCATTGAGATGAATGGAAACGCTATTGGAAATCTCTCCAGGTTTTTTATACCTGCTTGATATATACTGCCATGATATCACAACTGCTTACCATGATATATCTGAGCCCTCCAAGTTTCAGCCAAATGGCCATACTCTAATCCGGCATGCTCATTACACTCTTTAATTTGCTTAGGTTAGAAGGATATGTTTACTTCCACAACAGCCAGCCATTATTTAAGCAGATCTGGAGTATCAGCTGTAGAGAGCAGTACGATCATTAATTCTGCTCAGGGAAGGGATATAAAGCATTGGGGAACAGCTCTTTCTGTCTGTATGAAGTCATTACGGTGCTCAGACTGAATACCTGCTCCATCCGTCTTTCCTGTGATCTTGTGTGGATGCAGGGGGAGATCGAGCAGATACAAATAGATATAACTAGATTCCTTTTGTAATTTGTAACAGCAGGCAGACATCAGAGTGTCCAAACCCGCCTGTTGTTTTCCTCAAGCATTGATTCTCCCCTTAAAAATTTCTCTCTGCCGGCTCACGCTAGCTGCAGCTTTAGAAAATCACAGCGCTCGCAACACAGACCTGAATGCGGCCGATTCCCACCAGCTCTCCGTCTGGAGATTGTTTGTTGATGGGCTGTTGGTAATTCGAGCCACGCTTGGAGAGCGGTCCGTGGTTATAAAAGTCCTATTGAAATGTTGAGAGACCAGAGAGAAGCCGACCTCTCACCCAAAGTGATAAATGAGGGCCGGAACACTCAGCATGCTGGGAGGGCGAGAGGTGCCCAAACAGCCTCAGCCGGGCCATCGCTGGTCCTGTTGTTCTTCATTACATAAGCTCTACATCCAGGGCTCTGCTTTGCATCAGTAAATGGTTTAGGTCACTGAACTGTATTAATCATGAAGAAACATTAAGGGCTTTACTCTATAAAAGCTGGATTCATTATTAGGTGCCATTTGATAGTCTAGACAGGGTGAATAAACATAATAGGCAAATGTGTCCTATTCATTACTCGTGTGGAAATGAAAACGTTCCCTCGTTGTGCCCGGAAATAATATCCCTTATTCGTTTGATGCGTGGCATTCTGTGTGATTTATGCCTGTGTTAAAGAGCGACAAAACAACGAAGACATAATTAAAGTTTAATGATACTTCGATTGAATATTTTATTCTCTCTGCAGAAGCCCTTGCTCGGTGTAATAATTTTCTGCATGATCGTCTTTTTTATGATGAATCATCTCTAGCCACAGTGCACATTATTTTAAGCATCTAGATTCCTCCCCCTGGACGATGTCTGTTTGCAGTTTACTCTAATAGTCAGCTAACATCGGATGTGTTTCTCATTACACATCAGAAAAGCTTGTAGAATCACCTAATCCTGAAAGAACCTGCTGTGTGGATGGAAAATAACATCAATGTGCGTGCTGTTGTCTTGACTCCTTTCCAGCCTGGCCCTCTTCTTTATCCTTTCATAAACACTTAATTTGTTGTCTCACTCATTTGTAGTCAGCTACTGTGTTTGCATTATGTACATAATGCGCAGTGCTGACTTCATTGTCGTTCGTGAAAGGTAGAGTAGGCAAGTTCAAAGCTAGTGATAGCAAGCTAGCTTTGAAAGCATAAGATCCCGCCCTCCCTTCAGAGGGCTCTGTGAAGCCACCCCTCCTCTAATATGCATGAGTGTGATGCAAATACATAGTTTGACAGAGCAGGGTATAGTGGGACATCCTGTCATTGCATTCAGACTGAATACAGTGATTGGATGAACATTTCATGATCCCGCGCCTTCCACAGAAGATATAAAAATATCTATAAATCTATTTAGGCCGCTTTATACTTAGTGATTGCTATCAGGATGTGTGACTTTAAGCAAGCATAACAAAAAAATGTTTCTGGAAAAATTCGCCAGGGTACCCTGCTTTTAAGGCTGAGTTGGACAGTTTTTTTGTTTGTTTGCTTGTTTTATAATAATCCTCAAAAAAAGGAATTAGCTATAAAGTGTTATACAGAAACTAGGCAGCCTACCAATGTAAACAGTTCTGTGCTTTGTCAGTGTACAGAGGGATTGTTCAGTCAGTGGATGCTTTATATATTGGTTTTAGTAAACATCCTAGTATAATGACTCAGCTTCCACTTTTCAGATAGCAGTGCTTGTATAGGTAGCCAGTGTTATCTAGAGTGATCTCTTATCATGTGCAAATGCTTTCTGTTTTTGTCTGCTTTGCAGACTCTAACTCTGCTGAAAAACAACAGCTTAAACTAGGCAAAACTGGGTCTCCTGTCGAGACCGGGTTGGTTAGTTATCTGAGTTTGGACCCTTTTTGGTACTTTAAAGCTGTGGGGCTAGTTAGACCAGTTTAATTGCCCTAAAAACCATCTTAAAATGTCTATTTGGCATGGCAGAGTTAAAATTACAATAGATTTAATTCAGAATCTAATATTGTTAAGAGTATTAAAATACACATTAAATGTTTAAACCTGTAAGTAATATATATATACATATATAGTGTTTTGTTTTTAAGTCACATTTTTTAATTTTTATGTTTTGCTTTAATAGGAGATTGTTTTTTAATATCTTGCACTATGGCACAGTGATCAGTATTTGCTTCCTGTACACAGGCTCGTCTGATTGGTCAGGGCTGTGTTATGGCCCTGACAGGGCTGATAGGGGATTACATTAGCTGTTCATTAGGCCCTCTGAGTGCTCTGGCAGCAGCCTCTGGTCTCAGGTGTGAGACTCAGGTGAACGCTCGGCGTCTGAGGTCTGATTCGCTCTCTGCGGCCCAGCGTGTCCTCCACTCTAATTGCACTTCTTTTCCTCTCTCCGTCTTTCATCCTGTCTTTACCACACACCACAGCTCCTGGCCAGAGCCACGCATCCCTGGCTCTGCTGATATGCGCTAAGTAGGCTGGGGCCCACAGGTGCACACTCACTTTTTGAGCTATTTTTACCTTCCCTCTTATCCACAATGAGGGTATGAAATAGAGACCACTCGCTGTTCACTGTGCATCTGGATTTGGACAACTCAGACACCAACAGGCCCCTCGTCTCTATGAGAATTTGATATCTTGCGTCTTCGCCACGCAGGTTTGGTCCAGACGAAGATTACTGCTGACTGTACTCTGGCAGGAAGTCAGACCTCCCAGAGAGAGAGAGAGGCGCAACACTATATACTGCTGGGCTCTTGTAGCAGGGCCTCCCCTCTGGATCCTGACAGCTCATCTGCCTCCCTGCGGATCACACAGTGTGTTGTGCCCTGCTGTATATGTAAGCATGTGCATTTTTTGTGTTTACAAGACACTGCAGCCTCTCTGTAACAACTCTGTTATGCTTCTTGTTATGCTGGAGAGCTTTTACCCAGCTAACAGGAAACGTTCTCAAAACATTGGTTAACAAAAGTTCTTTCAAAGTTATAAAAAACATTCTTGAAGTAATGTTAGTAGAATGTTTTTAACGCTATATATCATATATCAAAAACGTTTACCTTAAGTTGTCAGTGGAACATTTAAAATGTTATATGCAGTTATGTTAAACGCAATAATGCTAATACAATGTTTAAAAAACTGGACGTTTTGAACATTCCTTTAAAATGACATTTTTAACTTTTTGTTACTTGTTACAATTTTGAAATGTTAGGGAAATGTTCTTACAACCTAAAATTGTTTGCTGGGTACCCCCATGCATCACTTAAGCCTACATCTTTTATTTATATCTATATACATCGTTTTGTCATACAACTTTAGCTTGGTATCCATGTTTAACAAACTGCATAAAGCAATATTTTAAATTGCAGTAGGTTATAGTTATCAGGCCTAAAATCCAAAGGCAAATCACGCTCATCTTTAGCAGGATGAACTGCAGAGGTATGTTGTCTAAGCGGGGTCTGATCTAGGCAGAGAAAGCTGCTTTATGTTACCCTATAAATTGGCTTACCTGAGTTTCTCTACAGGGATCAATAAAGTTTCATCTGATTCTGATTTTAAATTCACTATGGAGCCATGATGAATTGTTGGCTATGTTTCATTTTATAGTGTCACAGCTTTCTGAGTCATCTTGGTCACAGCAGCATTAAACATTTGGTGTGATTCATTAGTAACACAGGAAATTAAGCTGAACTCGGGGCAAAAATGCCACTAAAAGTGCAAAAATGGCCCTCATGTTTAAAAAGCCTTGGTAGTATATTAATTTTTTTATTTTAATTATGTTTAATAATTGATATTTTAGATATTATTCTATTCTACTCCTATGTATTTATGGGGTTAAGACACCTTTAATTGATTCATTTGAAATAATTAGTACAAATAGACCATACGGTATGTTACTGTTTTTATCAAGGTTAAACGTTCATATTAATATTCCATTTTCACTGCATTTGATAATAATGCATAGACCTTTGGCCTTCTGGAAGCAAATAAGATGTTAGAATAGCCTCTTCTCGCAAAACACCCTCTGTATTCCAGCCCTGAAGATAAACTTTTCATTATATTTGAAAGTAATGATGCCCTCTTCCAGGCAAATTGAAGTTAAGCACCAATGATTTAAAAGTGCATTAAGGATTCTCAGGCTGACTCGGCTGATAAACGCTGTCTCAAGCGGTTCTTCAGCTCTCCCCCTGCAGACATTTGTCATGCCCACTGTGCAGGTACCGTCTTCCTCTACCTAACAATGCTTTGTGAGAGCGTTTTTCCCCGACGTTCCTATGGCTGTCAGGGATTCCAGTAAATCAGATCCACCTGTCCAATGTTCTGCCGATTACTTTGAATAACCAAAAGCGCCAGCTGATACATTTTTCTACAACACAATCGTGTGCGGTGGGGGTGCAGCCTTAAGCTCTGTGATGTAGCGCGGATGTGAGCAAAGTACGAGAGCTTGCGCGTAGGTGTTGAGAGATTACCGTACGTCTCGTCCTCTCTGTGTTCTTCTGATCATTATAGTGAAGTTTTATCGTCTGGGCACATCACAGGATGCGGTATGCATTCAGCTTTCTCAGTGGGGATTACGGTGAAGCAACAATTCACAACGCCTTGCATATTATGGAGCAGCTTTGTTGAATATTCAGCGTTTTGGTGTCATCTCCTAAAAGACTATACTTTCAGCTGCCAGCCCTATTAAAACAGTTGGCAGATTGTTGAAGTTTGTGAGGGCTTCACGCCTCCATAATCAATCTGCCCAGCTAACAATTTTAGGTTGCAAGAACATTTTTCTAGCATTTCCATTAAGTAACAAAAACGTTAATACTATTATTTTGAACGTTCTAGGAATGTTCAAAACGTCCAGTTTTTTAGACGTTATTGCTTGCTTAAAGGAACGTTAATCAGACTTTTTTATTCTGTAATGTTTTTAAAACAATACACTAAAAACTTAAGAATAACATTTTGATATATGATATATAATGTTAAAAAACATTCTTTTTGTTTTACAATTCTTTAGAATTTGTAGCAAAATGTCTCTGGTGTGAATTCATAAGGTGAAGGGCATAAAGAATAATCTCTGCATTGTAACTTTACACCCACAAAACTCACTCAGTTTCTGCAAACCAGAGACATGCAAACGTGAGCTTAAGTATGCATAGTGAGATGCTGCGGGTATGAGCAGTACCTTTTCTTTGCTCTGTGATGTGTGTCTGGGAAACCTGAAGCTTGCTGAGGTTGAGACAGATAAAAGTGGGTGCCAGAGTGCGAACCTTCAAAGAGCTCGATGTGGAACTCTCTGGGCTCTTTGAACAGCTGTCCCTAACTGGCTGAGAGGAACCCCATCTTCTCCAAAGCAAGTTTGTGGAAGTGAAACAGTATGTTAAATTTCATCAAAGCACTCGGGCTGAAAAGCTTGTACGGCCCGGGGTGTGTTTTCTTCCGGGCCTTTTTGATGGTTTTGTCACCAGTGCGACTAGACAAACTTAAAGGGAGGGGAAAATAAACCTGCCAAAATTGATTTTGACATCTTTCTGACCCATTGGATATTAAGCCAAAGTGCCGATTTGTCAAGCTGTGTCAGTGCCACAGTGTTAGTGCTGAGTTGGGAATTCTGGATGCAATAAATTCACATTTGTACCAACACAAGATGTCAAAGGAGTGACTCCAGCCATCATTAAACTTTTATACTTTTGCTCCCAAAATGTCAAAGTGATGGATTGCAGCAGCCTATCCTAAGGGTTCAATCAGGCTGATAGTAGCGCCGGTTTTGGTCTCATTCTGGAGCAGCTGAAATGAATTTGAATCTCACATTGTCGACACCCTGATCCATACAAATCCATACTGCCATCTGATTGGCTTGTTATCCAGTCAGGTCATTTTCAGGGAACATTCTCAGAACATAATGTTAATCTAATGTTCTCTAAAAGTTCTCTCAAAGTTATCACAAAGCGTTCTTGCAGTAACATATGATATTTACTGTGGAACAAACGTTTTACTAAATATCAAAGTTGTTAATACAACGTATAAAAAATGGACATTTTGAATGTATTTAATGTTATGTGTAATGTTGTTGTGTAAACATTAGGGAAATGTTCTTACAACTTAAAATTGTTAGCTGGGCAGTGGTTATGAGAATGGGAATTTTAAGCAACACCATTTAGGATTCTTAAAGATTGCACAGAAATTGTTTGTATTGTTCGTCAAGGGTTGTTTAGTTTGTCAGATAGTAGAACTGGTGGGTATAGATTCATCAAACAGCAGCAGTTGTTTGGGGTTTGTTGTGTTGAAGTACTTAATTGTAGCATTTCATGTTTTGGCCTGTTCTCTGATCAACTCCAGCATTAAACTTTTATTCTGTTTCTTTGCTTCTCTTTCTCCACTGAAAGTCTGAAACAGAGCTGTTTTTCTCTGTTTTAATGATCTCAGCGCTAATAGCAGGAAGCCATGAAAGTGCTTTGTTTCTGTTTATGATGAGGCTGTGAGATTGTGCTCTTTTTTCAAGACACAGTAAGAGATCGTTGCTTAAATAAGTTAAAATAGAACTGTTTTATTACAGCAGAAATACAGGCTTTCCACGTCCAATGGCGCTCCTCCAAATGATCAATCTCATCTCCGTTCCAGTGTACAGGGCCAAAATATCTCCAACATGATGTAACATGAGTGTGTACAGTGACTAATGTTTATCTGTCTGAATCTTTAGGACCTACAGGACAGATAAGGAAATGCCACGACTGACTTCCTGAGCATTTACTTACTCTTAACGGGAGAGTTCACCTTGTTTAACCTCATGTCATTCCAAACCTGAGTGCTGTTATTTTTCTTGTGAATCTAAAGGAATTTTCATACAGAGAGAGGTGCACAAAGTGGCAACATCACTAAAAAACACCCCATGAAAGCCGTCTTTACAATTGTATGATATATTTCAAGCTTTCTTAACTGCTTTGTGTGATGTTGTTGACATGTTACTGACATCAAAACCGGTTTGGAACAAGCGTGCCTTTATTAGAATGAATTATTCTGGTGTTGTTCTGGAATTGAATTTAGTTTGCTGAATTTTAATAGTTTGAATAAGTAATACTCCTCTAAAACATTACGGATTCAAGCATGCAAAACATAAAAAAAAAATGAAAAAATCCGCCCCATTAGTTGCTTCTGCTGTAACAGAATGATTTAACAAGTTAGGATTTGTGCGCAGTTTTAAAAGCAGGCGAATTAAATGAGTCTTGATTCTTTCTGGCTAAAGAACGATATTTTTTTTTGTATACTGTGATTTTTACTTAATCATCTCTCATCTCTTCCCCAGAGATCATGCCCACTGGCCACTATTGCTTCTTTCTCTTACAGTGGAGGTAAAGAGGGGCATTGCTCATTAGCCTGATCAGCACTGCCTGTAATTAAATTTAGCCCCAGAACAATGCTCATTCCTTCATACTGTGCCATTTCACCATAAATAAACTTAATATCCGTAATCTGGAGTTCCTCATGAGAGGAGATGTTCGGTGCAGCTGGGTGATAAATGTAATGGACAGTTTCCTGTAGACAGTCTGAAGGAAGCTTTACTCTGCAAATAAGTAACAGTAGCTGAATTTGAAGTTTGAGGTTCTTCATCAAAGAAAGTCTTTGTTTACTGTATTGCTGGAATTAAATATGGCATCAAGCATAATAGTGAAATTTGGCGATGAGTCTCAAGAACCAGTGACATTTGATGATGTCATTGATGTCATCTTATAATGAACAATAAAATTTGCAATAACACCATGTATTCTGTTTTGTACGTTTTATAATTTTTCTGTTTTCTATATTTTTATTTTCATTATTTGTAAAGCTACTTTGAAACAATGCAACATTGTAAAGGAGCGCTATATAAATAAAATTGAATTTCTAAAGTGATGTGAAGTGATGTGCAGGTGTAGTATGGTGACCCATGCTCAGAATTTGTCTTCTGCATTTAACCCATCCAGTGTGCACACACATTGAAGTACTGCAAACCGCGAACACACACCTGGAGCAGTGGGCATTTGAGGGTAAGGTGCCTTGCTCAAGGCCACCTCAGTTGTTTCCTGCCGGCATTGGGATTTGAACCGGAAATCTTACAAGTCAGACTCACTAACCCGGTAAGCCATAACTCCCCTGTGATCCTCTAAAAGGTGCCATATTTGATTTAAAGCTACAGTGAAAGGTGAAACTTTCAAAAGATTGTATGAATTACAGTATTGTTATGAAAGAGCTGGTTGAAATTCTCCTTTTGTGTTCCACAGAAAATAAACCTAACAGCAAAGTTGTTTGATACAACATGAAGTATAGAGGGAAAGCAGAAAATGACAGAGTTTTCATTTCTGAGTGACATGTTCCTTTAAGTCAGCAGTGAAAAGACATTTAAATGAGGCTGAGCCAAACTATGCCTGGCATTTAACCAAGAGGAAGCGCCAGATTGAGCAGTACATCCACAACCCAATCCAACAGATGTAAAAGTGATTTGGAGCTCGGTCATAAGTGAGTTATTAGACCCAAACACCAGCCATCCAGAAGAGCCTGATTCACATTCCAGCCTTTATGAATGTCAGAGGAGACTGACTAAAGCAACGGTGAAACGGTGCAATTAAATGTAGTGTGTGTGTTAATGCCATTTGCCTTAAAGTGCAGTCTCACGAGTGATGCCACCAGCAGTATTTTATGCTTGATTCAGAGTGTTTTGAGGAATGTTTCTCTGTTGCATCTAGTTTCAGACGGACACTGTTGTAGTATGCATACTTTCTGTGTGCTCTTCCGTGTGCTGTTTTATTCTGAGTACATGTGCTGCCTTCATGCTTCACTCACCTCATTTCAGTTTCTCATGCTCCTCTGGAGAAACAAATGGCCTTAGTTGCATTTTTAGAACTGATAAACAACATCGATGCAATCTCCAATCTTATCAGCTTAGGAACACGCATCTTGGGCATGACCCAGTTTTTCGCCATGGGCCAGCATGTTTATGTGCAGTGACTGTTAGGGTGTGCAGATATCTGTTTGCGTTTCCAGTACACTGAATGAATGTGTCTCTAAAAGCTCAGTATCAAAAAAAAAAAGCAGCAATAGATCACATATTAGTGTGTAGTGCTATTTAGATTATAAAATAGGAGAAGAAGCCTGTTTTGGAGGTTAGACGATAACAACGTTGAAACGTTATTGGTTCTAGCAAGTCTCATGGAAACAATGTTGTACTGTCAAACCTGTACAATATTTGATCTATAATTTGATTTGAGAGAGAATAATGACGTGTCGGGTTGTTCATCACATGCAATAAAGCTATAGATTCTCATTTTCTGTTTCACAGAAACAAAATAACAGCATATGAGTTTGGAATGACATGAGGATTTTATTTTTATTGTTTATATATTTGGGATTATGCACAATATACATTAGTCTCATAAGATAAGAGATGCATTGCACCAGATTTATTTCAATAAGAAGTCCCTGGGCAGGTAAATAAGATGGTATAAATAAAATACAAAATTACATACTGTGCATACATACACATACATACACATTCATATATAAATACAGAGAAAAAAGCTACCCTTACAGAAAACACGTGACCCTTACAGAAAACACGTGAATTTGTCATGTCAAACGCATGGAATAACATGAAACATTGTGACATGTAGTCCATGCATGGTGACATATTTTTCCACATTTGATTCTATAGGTTTCGTAAGAGAATTTACATGTGATTCACACAAATATATTCCCAAAAAACATGTTTCATCAGTGAACGTGCCTTTTTGCACATGTAAAAATCTTGTGGCTTTTTTGTAAGGTATGGTTAAAAGACTAACAACCAATTAATGTTGAGAGCATTGCTTTCCTAAAATCCAGTATTTAGAGGGACTGTTTCTTTAGTGGATAAATGTAACTGTTTGTGTTTACAAACATAGAAAGGTTTGACCCCTGCCAGGTTGCTTGGAGCACAGGAAAAATATAATGCTCTTACCGTTTTTTACTGCTGAATCATTTTACACCTTGCGACACATAAACGGAGAATTGTTTAGTTCCCCTGTGGCATAAACTCCGTTGCTTTAGAAACAAGAACACAAAGACTGTATTGAAATACATAGTGCTCTTTCTTTCCTTTATTTCTTTTAAATCATGAGATGCTCATTTGCCCTGCACTGTACTGTCTGCTCTGATAAATTTATTTTAACTCTCATGCTTGTGTGTTTATCTCTGATCTGCGTTGAAACGGGGGAGGAGGGAACGTAATGAGATTAGGCCGAAACATGTTTACCAGTTCTGATTCATATCAGGCCCTGTTTTCTTGAGTGCCAGCCCCCCACCCAATACAAACATGAGTTCAAACGCCCCACTTACCATTAACCAATAAATCTAGAATTACCATCTAAGTCAGTCAGACGGCATCTGGCTGATTCATATCTAGGAGAGATACTGAGTCGTACTTTGAGGTCATGAGTAGGCCGCACGCAGGATGATTTTAAAACCGCTGTGAGTTTTCTCTGTTAATGATCTGTCATTTTAAACAGTGCACTCGTGAAACTCATCTGGCATGCCACAGCAGCAGCTTATTCCCACTGAATCTTTACTGGCCGTTTCCATTCACAGCGCGGTGTGACCGTATTATCACTGGTAATGACCTGCGTGAAGCCTGCCGCTTCAGAGTGAAAGCAGAGGTGCATGAGATTAGTTCTTTATTGATTTGGCCTTAAGAAGATAAGATACACTAACGTGTTTAAAGACACTTAATCCTAAACAACCAGAGGCGCTGCTATTCATCATCACAATGCGTTTTTAATGCACTAAATAGCTACTCCAAACGCATTCATTACCAATGAACCCACTCTAGACAATCCCGAGTGTTTTAAAATTGATAACGGATGCCTTGTTTATAATTGATTAATGATTCAGAATCTGATTCGAGCCAAACTAAGCACTTTTAATTCAGATTGATCGCACTAACTAACATGTTTGATGTGAATGCTGATTAAATAATTCTCTATTTGGGGAAGTGGTGATATATTTTGACGTCATCGCTCCACTGAACACGAACAGGCGCATTGCGACATGACTAAACTAGGTCACTTCCATTATAATCAATAATGCTGTCTGTACTGGAATGCCCAGTATTGTGCTTGCTGTGCACATATGTCATGCAGTATGTGTGAATTGATTGCTCTGAATTTCATTCATGATTTATTTAAATAACTATATATCCAACAGAGCGTTCACAGAACCCGCTCCTGCAGCAATGTTGGTAAAAGGTTTTTTTAACATTACATATCATATATCAAAAACGTTACTCTTAAGTAGTTAGTGGAACGTCTGAAAACAGTACAGAATTAAAATAATGTTTGAATAACTAAGCAACATGGTTAAAACAGTGTCTAAAAACTGGATGTTTTGAACGTTAGAACATTTTTGTTACCTAATGGAAACGTTAGGGAAATGTTCTTACGACCTAAAATTGTTAGCTGGGATAGTCTCTCTACGATGTTTCTAAACTGTTATACTACTGTTTGTTTCAGATCAAAGACTTTTTAGCAATACCGAAGTTATAAAGTTTATAGAACAAACACTTCTTGTTCTGTACTCTGACTGGAGTCAAAGGTGTCGTAAAATGCAAATAAATGCACACCTATGACCACGGTCTAAATTCATGTACTAAATTGCTGTTGCCTAGCAGCCACAACCAGCCTACAATTAGGATAATGACATCAACAAAACCATCAACAAAAAACAGATTGTGATGACACGTGTCGCCATACTTTGCATTAAATTACCCTGGCACAAATCTAGTTAACCCTGCTGGGATGGGTTTTTAATAGAGCCACACAGTCTCTTGTGGTGTATTCTATTAGTAAATGTTTTGCTAGTCTAATTAACCTACTCGCAGTCCATTTTTAATACCAATAGGTTTGCATCGAAATTAAAATGAATATAAATCTGTTCACCCAGTTTACCATTGCTGCAGTCTAGCTCCAAACTCACAGCTGATCCACGATGTTTCGTGGTTAATGCCCATTTTTGCCCAGATGCCCCACAGCTTCCTCAAGTTGACATGGTGTAGTGATGCTGGTTTTTACAGTCTCTGTGCTGCATCCAGGTGCATGTGTGTGGAGGAATATAACACAAGGTTTACTGCAGTAGCCCAGTCATTATTTATTTTACAACTTGTATTACACTTTAATTCTTGTTGCCTTTCACAGGGCCGTATAGGCCCATGTAATCAGACAAGCACGCTTTTCTATCCCCATAAAACAAATCACTGCCTTCTGGAATCATCTGCTCTCAAGCAGTGGGCGATGAGTTAGCCTTTAGCACGCCATTTTAAAGCCACCAGTGATCTGATCCCTTCTGACAGCTAACGACAGAAACTTAGGCTAGTTCCAGACAACATGTGGAGCTAGCCACTCATGCGGAGCAGTATGCTGAGCTTTACATGAGAAATCCCTGCTAACAATTTTAGGTTGTAAGAATGTTTCCGTAATATTTACATCCAGGAACAAAAATGTTAAAAGTGTTATTTTGAACATTCTAGGAACATTGTCCGGGTTTTTTTAGACATTGTGTTTACGATCTACTAACATTACTGCAAGAACGTTTTTGATAACTCAAAGATCTTTTCTGTTCGCTGGGTTTATTTTGAGCCCTGTGTGTGTGTCTTAAATCTATTAAATGGTGTACGGGTGAATTAAATGTAAATTGATCTAAAGACACTAGCGAGTTTTTAGATCAATTTGCCTCAGCAATCACTAATGACTGTAGGCCCTATGACAGATACAAGCCATATATCCCTCATTATTTCATTTGTTAATCATTATTGCCCCAATGTTTTACTTCTGCTTTTATTGGCTGGATTATTTGTTTTACTGCCGTACTGTAAATAACTTTGAAAGCAAATGCAATAATGCTATTACCCACTTTTAATCACAGTCTGTCTCTCAGTTTAATTCTTATGTCAGATTCAAGTAATTTAATTCCATGCCTCCAGTGTTTTTCCACCAAGAGAATTTAAAGAAACAGTACACCCAAAAACGCAAATCCTGTTATGATTTCTCACCTTCATGCCATCCCAAAACGGCATGGCTTTCTTTTGCCAAACACAAAATCAGATACTTTAAAAGAATGTCTGATCTGTTCACATGCATGTACTCAGCAAAACATTAAAGGCAGGATAGACGTTTATTTTTCCAAAAACATTTTTTGTTATGCTGTTTATTAAGTCTCTTAATAGCAGTCACTAACTATAGTGGTCTAAATATATATCTTCCGTGGAAGGCACATGAACATAACATCTTCGACCAATCATTGCATTCGGCCTGAATGACTCATTGGCATATATGTGTTGGAGGAGGCGTGGCTTTGGAGATCCCTCTGAATGGAGGGTGGGAGCTTATGCTTTCAAAACTAGCTTGCGATTGCTAGCCACTCCGAAATTGCCTACCCTACCTTTTATGAATCCCATATTTCCCCACGGGCAAGAAAGTGTGCTAGTTTAAATTCTGTTGTAAGTGTGAGCTGCATTGTTTTGGCACCAGAGACATGGGACTGTAACTCCACTGGATTTCTGAGCTAGCAGCCTAGGCAGCAATTAGCTGTTGTTTGTTTTGCTTTTATGCTTTGAATGTTTGGGCATCACACTCCAGCTAGCTGAAAGTGTCGTGGTAGGACAGACCGGCCTTATCTCAGCGTGATCCTCTCAACAGGGGTCTGCTCATACTTATACTGTGTGGCATTTGTGCTTCTACTGCAGTTTTCTCATGACTTTTTTAGGAGAATCAGGAAATAGATTGTAGAAATCTTGCCTTTGGTCACTAAGTGAAAATAAGTCCGCATTGCTGAGTTGAATGTCAGGATGTTGCTAATAAACTCCAAATGTTAGGTTGTGTATTTAATAAATTCTTGCGATGCATTGTAGCCATTTCCGTTTTCTTTCATTGTGAGGCCAACAGATGCATATTTTTATATTCTTGCAGTTCTCATCTCTAAAAATTGAATCACAATACACGGCAGCATTGAATAACCTCACTGGATTTTAAAGAGGTCGTGACACGAGGAAGCACATTGCCTTTAATCTTTTAATGGACCTGTGTAATGCAAAAACAGGCTGCTGTGTTCTTTTGTGGTTTTAGAGCTGATTTAGGATCAGCCTGTCTTAAACACACACAGCTGTATTCCAGTTTTTAAAAATAAAGTATTATTAAAATATAACTGTTTCTGTTCAGATAACTTTAGGAACAACATAAAAGTGAACCTCAATGAAAATAATAAATAATAATAATAAAGACATGACCCCGTTAAACATCTTCATGAGAAGAAATCATTTATTTTCTATTAATATTTCATAAATAAGGACAAAGCAGATGTTAAAGGTAGGGGCAGAGTTCTGGCCTTGTGAATGAGGTAATGCAGACAGGATGCAGGGGGAGTAATACTGGCATATCTGGCAGTTTGTTTTGGTTAGTCAGTGTGAAAGCATGTGTGAATGATAGTAATGGAGTCTGTGTATTAGAGCTCTACATCTGTGTCAGAAACAATATGTCTTTGTTTGACTGAAAATAACAACATAAACTGCAGAAACAATATAGTCTGTCTTTTATACTTTTACAGCCTTACCCAGAATTCAGCTTGGCTAAGGTGTCATAACTAAGATACATAAAGAAATATGTTTTTTGCATATAGCAAAATACACACCAGCAGGAATTTTTGCCATTTTAAAATGATTCAGTTTTTCATGCTTAACTTCACTGTCCACCATTTTTCCTGCATTTTGGCAGGGAATTTTCACATGATTCATTGCAGAAGCCTGTTGGCGTGTTATGGTCAGAGTTTTACATTCACGTTGTTTCACAATCCATTACCCCACAGTAGTTAAAGTTAGATGTTTATGTAGAAATTTGCATAAATGCCTATGCAGCAAGTGCTTAATTAAACTAGAAAACATTTTAAAGTGGTTTATTGTTATCACTCTCTTCTGCATTGTAAGAGAAGCTACACTATCTGCAGAGCAGAACACAGAACAAGCCTTTTCATAACAAACACTTAACCTTATGTTGAGGGAGACATATACAGAAAAATGCAGCTGAAATAAATCATTGAAACATTTATTGTATATAAAACAAAGTTTAAAGCTTCTATCTTATTGCATATTATTCTATATAGACAGACTCTTGGTAAGCATGTTTATCTGCCTAAATAAATAAGTCAGGCTGTTAAACAAGTTAACACAATATTAGCTTTTAAATTTTAGCTTGAAATATCCATGTACGTTTAACGTGTAAGGCAAGGCACTATGCACTTCTTGTCCAATGTTGTCAGGTTTAAAAAAATTATTTCCTCAAAGGCCGAAGTTTGGTAGTATCCACCGACATCATACATTGAACCTGAGCACAAATAGTTTGGGTAAGTGCTGTATAAATAGTTTATACAATGAAATTTAAAGCTGCAATCTGTAATTTTTGCTTCTCCACCGCCACCTCTGTTAAAGCTTAAAAAGCTTACCATTGTGGATCAGTAAGGAGGCTGTTTTGAACACTGAACTGTTATACACTTGCTTAATAACTGTTTTTTGTTCATATTTAACAACAAAAGTTACAGACTTAAGCTTTAAATGACACCAGAAACAAAAACAGGCAAATGGAAATAGGAGAGTGCCATGGTGCCCCTCTTGGTAGTTCAAGAAACAAACCTGTGGGTAGCTGCACAGCGCTAATCAGAGACATGTTGAAAGTATACTAAAATAGAAACAGACGCGCTCTGTGAAGAGTGGGAAAGTTCTGTCTGTGGCTTTGTGCACATGTTGTGGTTCAGCTTGAACTCTCAGATGAAAGCAGATGGAGGTTTATAAACCAGCCAGAACTCTGCTGCCCATTTGTCTTCAGCTCCTCAGCTTCCTGTGGATTTTTGCTACTTCTGCTGGTAAGACAGAAATATGATCATTACAATGAAATATTCTGTTTTTTACATGGTCAATTCTTATTGGTTGTTTCTTCTTGGAGACTTGCTTTTGATTGGATCAGCTTTACCTAATCCCGCCCCCCCAGTTGAAACATTTCCGAACATTCATCAGTCAAGTCTGTTTGAAAGTTTCATTAACATCTCTGACTTGAAAGCTGATCCGTCTCCCCGTGTTTCTGATGCATGGGGGTGTGTGGCGGCAGCTTGTCATACAGCGTGTCGCCCACCACAGACAGTCAACAGACTGAGTTAAAGAGGGGCGACGATGCGTTTCCCCCCGGATCTTCACGCTGATGCGTTGATGATTATTTGTTATGTAAGCAGCCCTCGTGTGACTCTGCTTCCTGTCAGCCATAAGTTTTACCCTCATTCTTTCACACAGGGCCCTCAGAATGTTGATCAACGACTTGTAATATTTCACCGTCTGAAATAAATTTTTTTAGAAGACAGACAGGAATGTCTCAGAAGCATTCACGGCATTCCAACAGCACAGGCTGAGGCGGCTGGAGTGCCATGCATGAATTCATCATGAAATTAGAGAGACACAATTTTGTTAAAGCCCCTGAAAAAAAATACTGCACTCCAACAAAGCACAAATTGATTTACACTCCACATTATAATCATTTTTCCTTCATCCTGACCGCTGTGGGTTTTGACTTGAAAGCCTCTCAAGGCAGCTCTTTCTAAACGTGTTTTTGTGTTTCATCAGATGGCCGTAGACATCGTTTTCTACATTGCTGTAATGTCTTTGGACATGTCATCTACTCTCCAAAAGAAATAAGCTTTGCAAGTCTGACAGGTTTTCCTCCTGTGATGGGCGTGTCAAGTGGCAGCAGGCGTTCAGAAAACAGCATTGTCTTCTACAACATGACCACAAGCATTTCATCTTCTGCATCTCATTGGGGTTCTCCATTGACTAAGCCACAAACAGTTTACATGTTGGCTGGGTCTGCTATAGGAAATACTGTCATATTAGGGACCAAAACCAAACCATATTTCCTGATTGTTTAAAGCCTTATCCATATATATGCAAGTTACAAAAACTGAATAAAGCCAAATAGTCTATTAGACAACTTTAAAGAGGAAGCTGATGTAAAACAGTAAAGCTGTGCCAAAGCGTCCATCATGCGTCGCAGCTCACAGCAAACATTCTCAGAAGGTTGGCTAACGTTATCTAAAAGTTCTCTCCATCAAAAACAGTCTTTCAGTACTGTTAGTAAAATGTTTTTTTTAACATTACATATCATTATCAAAAATGTTAGTCTTTTAGTCTTTTTGTTATTAGTGGAATGTTTTTAAAACATTACAGAATTAAAACATATTTGATTGACGTCCCTATAACCGAGCAATAATGTTAATACAGCGTCTAAATAGCTGGACGTTTGGAACATTCCTAGAACTTAAAAAACAAAAATGTTCAATGTTTTTGTTACTGGATGGAAACGTTAGGGAAACGTTCCTACCACCTAAAATTGTTAGCTGGGTTAAATCTGTCTGAAGTGCCCTTGATTTGTGAACGCTGCTGTGTGTAAGTGTGTGCTAAATAGCTTTTCAGCAGTGATATTAAACTGTACCTGCACTGTAGCTCTGAGATAGCAGCGGCACAAGCAGAAATTAGTGATTGTTTAGTTTGTATGTTTGGAGTGTGCATCACACTTCAGTAGTGAGTTGTGACTTCAGTAACTCAGTGACCTAGCCATGCATACAGGCTTGACATGTTTTTTGTTAACAAACATTTGCATTTACTATGCATTCTGTTGTCCAAGAACTGCATTCATCTTCACAAACTACACATCATAAAGGTCAAAGGGTTTAACTTTGATATCCGAGCACTATTTCATGAAGAGCAAATGACAGAAATCATAAGGGTACACCATTATATTATGTGCCATTTGTGTTTCTAATGTAAATGATCCATTTCTTTCCAGGAATACGCAGGAACTCAACGACACATGGCAGTGCAGTGAAATGAAGCTCTCGTGGCTTCGTTTTAATATCAGGATGTTGATAAGAGCTCCGGCTTTTCGACTGTGTGTTGTCTAATGTCTTGTGATGCACCGAAGTAACCCTGCTTGGCATTAGAGCATCCTTTATCTCTTTTGTTGTGTGAAGACTGTGTTCAGCACAAGTGTGTGAAATGCAACATCCACTTCAACCTCTTTTGTTAACTGAGACATGCAAATGAGCTTGTGTCTCTTTGCTCTCCCAAATTTCCTCCATGTCTTCCCATGCATACGTTTCCACCCCTCCGTTGAATTCCTGATTTCCTCACACAAGCCTTCTCCTGGATTTGGGCGTACAGATATGACGCGAGGTGTAGCAAATGGGTCATGGCTGCTCATGGGGAACATGCACCAGTCCTATGGTGGTTCGTATAGGGCTTGGGGACGTGTAGAGGACCTCCTCTGGTGATGAATAACGGGGACCTGGCGTTTGCACAGACTGGAAGGGCACCACAGCCGCTCACGGTCTCCATTTGCGCGTCGGCGGAGCTCTTCGCATCGTGCCGGTGGGAGGAGTCGCTTTCCTGCGATTGTCTGGCGGCGCGCTCGCCGCGCTTCATTTCTCCAAAGTTGCGCGTCGAGGCGTAACGCGTCGAGGAGGATCGCGGCCATTCGTGCTCGTTTCCGACGTCCCGATTTCTTCTGTTTCTCCTTTTCTGCTTCCTTTCAAGATGACAGAAGAGAAGAGCGGTCGACATTTAAAGCTGGTACGTGAGCGGCGCGCCGCTCGGCTCCGCCGTAGTTACGGGGAGTTGGGTCGGATGGAGGACGCGGGGTGGCCGAGGAAGCTTCCTTCAACTCGGTTTCTTTTCAGGAGAAGTTGCGGTGACGGGTTAAATGCACCCTGAAGTCAAAGCGGAGAAGTTTCAGATGTAATACAGTAAAGCGGGGCTGTGTCCCAAACCCCGGCGAGGGTGCTTTCTAGATAGTGTGGCTTTCCGGGCGCACGGGTTGCTTAACGTGTAGCCTGTGTAGTGAGTTCACCGTGTCTTAAAGCGCAGTCCCGTAGTGTCTACCTGTTCTCCGTCGTGTTTTGACGCAGTTGTCCGTATGGGGACGTGGTTTGTGAGCCTGGCATCGTAGCACTGTCGTGTCGGTGATGACCTACTGTAAATACAGATGCGCATTCATAATGCAAACAGCCTGCCTGCTTTTATACATTACTGTCAGATGTGATCTGCTTACAGTAAGCTTTTCATTTACCATGCATTATGTGCTGAGAAAAGGACAGATCATGTAAAATAAAATGTGTCCCTTTTGCAGATTAAGAGGGTAGTTTGTTTTTTTTTTTTTAATTTAGAAACTCTGTTGGAACAACCAAGAATATTAGTGTAGAAGCGTATGGGCGGCGTATTAATTTTGAGACTGGTTTGTTGAGTGGTTGTAAGTTTGGACCTCATGTGTATGTCGATATATGGTTCATCTGTGAACAGATTTGACATGATAAACTTTGACGAGCTTTCACTTGTGCCCGTTTTTTTACCACAAGATATACAATTAGTACAGGCCATACGATACGTGCTGGTAGCCTGTCTGTCTAATCTTTAATGTCCTTTTTCAAATCAGAACATAGAAATCCATCAGCAGTAGTTTGGATCCGCTTGATCACATGACCCCAGTTTAATTATTTTCATGCCTCAGCTGTTTTTCATGCCTACACACTGTTTACACTGTTTTTTGCAATACAGAGGCCATTACAGGCATCGCTCTTTTGTCGACGCTTTCATCAAAGCCTGTCGAGTCCTTCAACAGTGAGCAGGTACATGTCGGCTTGTTTTGCTGGCATGCAGAACACCCTGTAGGCAGACCCTGAGTTGAAGGTCATTAAAATGTCATTTAGCAGCTGTCATTTTGAGAACATTATCTGGCAGATTGAACTGATTTGTGCCTCTGTTGAACGCACAACTGTTGGCTCACATTACTTATAATACTAAACCATTTAACATTTATGACCAGAGTGCTTAAAAGGTATCTTTAGTGGCATACGCACAATAACTGTCACGCCCTCCGTGTTGCTGCATATTTATTTTCTATTCAGGACAGGACCTTAGATCGCTGCCAACTAAAGCACAGAAGATTAGCTGTTAAAAAAACATGACTTATATTCCACAGCAACTCTCTGAGCAAAACAAACTGAAAGCGTTGAGCATAAACACTGTTTTGGAAGCACACCATTTTTGCTCTGCTGTGCTTCGATTGCTCTCTCGGCTGAATTACGAATAAGCAAGAGCATAATGAGACAGGACTGGGTGACAAAAGGCTAAAATGGTTTGAACTTAACTATGTTACTTTTATGCCCCCCTTCACCATTTTTGTGGTCTCTAGGGCATGAGCATTATGGACTGTTGTGTGGCCCAAACGGTGCCCATAAGTTGCCATTTTATCATTTTATGCAGTAATTATAATTTTCGTCTGTAACTTCTGGGTGTAAATCGAGTGGCGTTTCAGGTGGAAAGACTTTGTGACTGTTTTGCGAAACATATCACAAGCGTAATTTGACGTAATTCAACCAGATGTGCGGATCTTTCACCTGACATGGCCGATTGTAGATTAATCAACCAGTACTCCGAAGGATAAATGATGTAAAAATGGGATGTCATTGCTCCTAACCAAAGCTCCTAACCAGCAGAGAGAATTAATACCCCGCGTGCATTATGTTCCGTGTATGTCCTTATTTTTAAAACGCATAGCAATTTCTAAATCAGGAATGTAACTGTTTAAACCTCCCTTTGTGGGATCCAGGCAGGCGTGGCTGTTATCGTTTACAAGCCTGCATTGTTCTCAGCATTCCATGAGGAGTTCCTTTAAGTATAGGAATACCAATATAACCACAGTAAACAGACACAAAGACATGTTCGATGTGTATAGCTCACAGTCTTCCTGTCTAAACAGTGACATTTTTAGGCTATGTAACCTTTCTGTTAAGTACTGTAGATGAGTATGCTCTCTTATTATGCCACAATTTATGCGTGAAGGTGAAAATTTCTGTTGCATTAAGTGTGTCGATCAAGTGGTCTGAAATTCAGATCACATAGTGCTCGTTTGGGAGCCTCTAGAAGGTCCGGCTGGGGACCGTGTGTGGATTGATTGGACTGGCTTTAAGAGACCCGTGAAGGGTACGTTTTGCACGGTCCCTAGCAGACGCTGCACTGATTGGACTCACAGACTGGAGGTGTAACACACAGTGCTGTACGATTTAAGGTCATCATGTAGATAATAAAAGTGTTGCATATTGATCACATGCTCTCCGTTACGTTTTATTCAGAGTCTGATGATCTATTTAAGTTTCACAGTATTTCTCACAGTTTCCATACTGTGTATTCAGGAGAAGTGCAGGTGTTAGAGTGGTCCTGCTCATGACCCGTGTTTTTTTATTTGCATGATTCATTTATAGTCAGCTCAGGTGTATCACATGAGGACTTTGGTATGAATGAGTTTCAACACAACAATCTGCTGATTCATTTGAGCTCAGTCTGGCTCCTGTTATTGTGACTAAAGAATTCCAAAATGCCATAGCTTTACCATGTTTTTGATACCATAACATAACTTTGGACATTTAGTATTGGAAGTGTTCCAAGTACGTTGGAGTACCATAAGAAAAATCAGCTCTCCCTATGAAAGTAGGTGATGTGATGCTGTGTTTCTCAAATAAAGGAGGCCGATTAGGGGCCTCAACAAACTTACAAGGGCGCCCTAAGATTTTATACTTTATACTTTTTAAAATCAGACAAAACAAGCATTAAAAATAATCTAAAAAACCTACTGTTTGGTTATTTGTATAACAAATGCGCATCTTTCTAGTTATACCAAGCTCTAGAATATTTTATTGGGTAGAAATTGTGAGTGGGAGGTCCTTCAGATATTGTTAAGTACAACAGAAGGGCATTAAAATCAAAAATGAGATCCACTGTTTTAAATTGTTGTCGAGATACACATGCATAAGCGGCACATTTTTAACATACGGTGTCATGTTCAAAAGTTTAGACCCCTTGTTTTCTGTTCCTTTCTGCTTTAACAGTTTTTGGGTTTTCGGAGAATCTCATCATCTGTGATTGGCCTCTCGTTTCTCCAGCATTGCACTCCAGCTGTAGATTACACTGAGTGCCATTACACGCCTCCAGGAAGCTTCACACTGCCTCTGGTCTTCCTGCTACTCCTTTACTGCCTGTAACCAAGTGCCTTTTTCTGTTTGCATATGTCACATTTCTGAGTGTATCCTGAAAAAAATTATGTTTAATTGGATTTTCTGCCCGTGTTGATCTCCATCCGGCTGTTCCCAGAGGGGAACTCTGAGCTGTGTGATGCTGGACGTGAGATAGACCGTTGACTCTCACAGCTGTCTCTCAGGGTGGGTGTCCATGTTCAGGCTGATCCACAGTAGCCCTTGCTAAACAGCAGCTGAGCAGGAAAAGGGCTTTGGTCTGTTTGGTGACTAAGAGGTCTCCATAGAGACCTAAACCACTAGCACATCTGATTCAATGTAATGGATCGTGGTTGCTTTGTGAAGGGTTAGACCATCTGAAAAGCTTTTATAATACCTTATGAGGTTCATCATTCTCTGTGTTGTCCTTTTGGATTTTTAGGGTGTTATTCGACAAAGTAATTGAATGAGGTAATCAAATTAATCACCAAAACTCAAGTTAACAAGCTGTTATTCATTATGTTACTGCTCCAAGACCTATTGGGTTTTCTTCATAGGAAGGATTTAAAGGTGTCATAGGCTTTAAACCAGATTTTAAGGTACCATTGTATGTATGCATTCAAAGATTATAGAATCAACAGGATGCCGCAGTTCTATTATCATGAATGGGGGAAACTGCAATGCTCAGTTTGGCCACTCTAGTGAAGGAAGTATCGCCCTCTAATAGAAAAAGCCAATCATCAATCGCTAAACAGTAACGTTCTCTGGGGAAGGGGCTCTGTACAGTGTTGCAAAGAAGCTGACAGCCTATAAAAGTTGTTTTCATAGCACAATTTGAGCTTAAGAAACAGAATTTATGGTACGGTTCATGTCAGGTTTAATAGGTCAAAAATATATGTTGTTTTGCTGTGACGTTAACCAGTGATTTCAGAGATATCTGTCTCCCCCATTCTAGCAGATAGGACTGAAATAGCTGCTTAGAGGCATTTGATGCATTGCAAAGAAGCTAGTCCCAGAATGCACAGCGACAAGCCCAATAAAGACAAATCCAAGATGGCAGACCAAGCAAGATTTGCTGATTTAAAATTCACCACACCTCTGTTTCATTCTATACTGAGATGTGTTGATGAAAATAGTTTAATTAGTATAATTAAAATGATGCTGTTTTAGTTGTGTGGTGCACTAATAAGGTTGCTCGCTTAGAAGGTTCCATGAGAGGCAGGATGCTGTCTACGTAGGCAGTAAAGTAGCCTGCTGTGTTTTAGGACATGTCAAAGCCCGCAGCTGCTCCGTCTCTGGGCTGGTGGAGGCAGAGGTGAGCATATGGGACTAATTGGCTGCGCTGGCGTGTAGGTGGAGGCAGGTGAGAGGTCAGGAGTTTCCTGCAGCAGCTGAGGGAGTCTCCCACTGTGGCTGTTAAGAGCCAGCTGCCATGCACATCCATACGCATGCATCTGCCCGCATGCTGTGATCTCACCTGGCACACCGGCCCTTCAGTGACGCCATCCACCCTCGGAGCCTCATCCTCTGAGGATGGTAAAGCACAGGGTGGAGTGCGGCTCAGCACTATGATTATAGACACACATAGACAAAGTACAACTCTTATACAGTGTTGCTTTCATCCTGTAGGAATATACTGAATGCAGTGGTTGACATGGCAAAAAAAATCATACTTTACCCAAGCTGTGAGTTTGAACTGAATGTGTTGAAATAAAAATGACTAAAAGAGACTGTAAATCAAATGAATGTGATGTACTTCTGATTGAAACAGGATGAAAGGAAATAATGTAGGGCGGGACTTGATTGTCCCATCGGGATTCGAATAGGAAGTGTAAAAATGGTAGGCTGTGATGTTATTGGTTAATGTTTTTCAACAAAACATGGCCTAGGTTGCTTTAGTGAAAATTGACCATTTCAGAGAAGGAAAGAAGGTTTTACATTTTGACAAAAAAGGAACTTTTCCTTTTTGTTTATGGATCGTGCACAATAAGTCGAGGGACATTTATGTTTAAAGCAAATGAGGTACATTTTTTATTTCGTGTTGTTTTTACATTAGTAATGCTGCTCAAACACCCGGCAGACTGTGACATGCACCACGGAGACCCCGGTAGTGTCAGGAATCCATATTTCATGGCACGCATCATCTGCTCTTGACTCATTTATGACCAAATAAAACAGCACGCCGCCTTAGAATAAGTTCACATGCATAACCCCTGCTCACCTTCTGTGTGTTTACTTGAAAATTCTCAGCAGAAGGATCTCTTATTTTTAAGCTGCGCTTTGTTGGGAATACAGGTAGGAGGAAGAGAAGGAAAGGAGATCATGACGCACAATAGCCACTCATTCTTCCATCGTGTGAGTGGAGAGCAGGGGACTCCTACGCTCTCCGCCGGTTTGGTAACAGCCCGACTACAGGCAGTGCAGGATTAGAGTGAATTTATGCAATGCATAATCCATGAATGATGAATACAAATGAGCCATATGTTTGTGATATGCTATCTATAGCACGTTTCTGCCAAGCTGTATGTTGGTCGGCTGATTATCTCATTCAGTGTAGAATAAACATATACACAGAGACCGAGATGAATGGTGCTGAATGCTGTGATTTAAGCAGAAAATCACAGATAAGACAGTCCCATAATAATGTTAGTCAGGGTTTCTGACTCAAAAACAGATATAATTGACCCATAGCTCAGTCCTCTTTGATTACTGTTGCTCTCAAAGATAAGCTATAAAGATCTCCCCATAGGAAACAATGAAAGATTTCTGAGAAGAGTTTCCAGAAACATGCCCAGAAAGTGGTTAAACTTGAATTGCACATGCCTGTAGTTAAATGACCTCTGTGATGATCGGCTAACCTTCACATAGTTGGTGTATCAAGCAGGCCGAGTTTGTTGAATACTGAATAGGTGTCGATATGTAAATTTTTGCAGTCATATGGTAATATACTTATAGTTACATCGTAACCATGACAGTTTTTGATTGACAGTTTATATGGATATTTTTGTGGTCATTAACATCACAGCAAAGTTTTTATTTGTAAATGTGTAAGGAAAATACTGTTTCTATGAACTGGCGCCTGTAAAGGTAGGGTAGGCAGTTTGGGAGAGGCTAGTAATAGAAAGGTAGCTTTGAAAACATAAGATCCAGAATTCAGAAACGCCTACATAGTTTGACAAGCAAGCAGGACATCCTATCATTGCATTCACACTGAATATTTTATGGTTCTGCACCTTCCACAGAAGATATATATTTATATAATTATATTTAGACCACTGTACCTAGCAATTGCTATCAGGATGTGAAGAGAATTTCAACAAAACAAAAAATGTTTCTGGAAAAAAATGAAGTGGGTGAAATGAAAGGAAGTTCGACTGCATGGTGCCGACCATCTTTTATAGAAATTGTAAAGCGCGAGAGGATCAGCTTGCACTGGTTAACACTGAACAGACTCAGACTCATAGAAGTGATCTAATATTGACATTTGATCTCTCCTGCAGCCATATTTTTAGCCTTGTTTTCTGATGTCCCTGAATTCTGTGTTAAATGTGTGCCCAGCAGTGTGTTGAATGAACACAGTCGAACGGTTTGAGTATTACTCTACTGTACGCCGAAAAGTCACGTAGAAGCTATGCGTACCCAAACTACAAATTGCGTGGCTTTCTGAGGGGGGTGCGAAATGTAATGACCTGCCTCAACCCAACACAAATGGAAATGCATAAATGAAACAGCAAGACTTTGACATTTCAACAAAAAGAATCAGCAAAACAATCAAAGGCAGCCAAGGAAAACAATGCCTTCTTCCTACCCCCATCCCCAAAGGAAATACCAAACATTACAGCTGCTTATAAATAGAAGCTCCTCACTTTCTTCATCCAAACGCAGGAAGAGTACCACATCTCAGGGGCCTCTGGAAACATGCCAGAATCCAAGCCACATCTGTCCTGCACTTCCTCCAAACGCGTTATACTTTGCCCCTCTCTCTGTTTCTTTGTCTGCCCTCCTTCTGCATGGGTTAGCAACCTTGTAACACCTCACAAACATCTGTTCATTTATTAATAAGGAGAGCGTTCATGTGGGCACTTCACTGGGAAAATGCGCGTGGACATTGACCTGAGTGTTTGCTGAGGGTGTCTGAGGTCCCGGGGACCTTGAGTGATCGTACGGTACCACAAAAGCGTTAAAAGTGCCCCTCGGGCGTGCACACACACATCACAGCACGCATCTCTTTGAGGTTCTAATAGGGATACAGGGAAAATCATTAGCACCAAAATAAAACCTTTGGTAAATGCTGAAATGAAGTTACTCTTACCCAGCAGAGTAATCTGAATATGTAGAGTTCAAGTTCAGGCTAACCTGTTTTGCTTAATAATAAGATGCAAAACAGACGGGCGTGATTTTCATTTTCACTAGAAGCATTTAGATGGGAGGGTTTTGTACGATGGTGTTTATTAAGTCGATTTTGAAAAGTGACCTCCAAGTGTTATTCTGTGTCTGAATGGAAAAGGCCAGCAGGCTGCTCAGAAATCATTTTAGTTTGGAACCTTGTGGAAGGTTTTAAAAGGTTTCATATGCATTCAGGCCGCGCGCTCCTAGAGAACCGACAAACTGCCCATCAGCTAATCAGTTCATTTGATTGGCCATGCAATACTGAGCCAAAAAATGCACTTTCACACACTGTGCCACATTTAAAACTGCTGACGAACTCTGTATAGCTGGATAAAAAATTCATGGGTCAGAAATATCTCAACCGTTATTCATCTGAGAGCCAAACATGCACAGAATTCTAATTTCGTATAACATATACTAGTTAGTATTGTCTATTTATAGCGAGCACTTTGAGAATCATATAATATGTTTATTTGTGGGTTTTGAGAATGTGGGCATATCTGTTTATTTTCCAATCCTTAATGCACAGTTGTTTATGTTTAATGTTGTTTTATTATTTTTAGTAAGCATTGTTTTTTTACAGTCTGAACACACCTCAACATATTTTTGGATTCTCAACCCAGCAAGTTTTGCTAGAGTTTCATTTATGTGCAGCTCAGACTGGTTTCATGCTGTCTGCACAAAATTAGCATAATATTCATGGGAATTTTAGCGTAAATATGCACTGTTAGTGCGGTCGTCAGTTCTTTGCACATTTTTTGGGAACACTTTCTGCTCATCGTGTCAGCAAACTGGAAATGAAACACAATTGAAAATGAATTCTTCGTTTGCGCGTTTGTTTACAGCGTGACTTAACTAAAGGATTTGCAGTATTTTTTGCATGTTTACGCTATCTTAATGCGTGTCATCAGGGTCCAACACTGTGAGACTGAATAAGACCTCGGTAATGTTTGGAGATTCAGTACATCGTCTTTTCCAAAATGCATGAAATAGAAAAAGTATTAAAGACTAGTGAGATAAAAACGATGGAAACATCAGAGAAACCTGTCTTCATCTTCTGTGTTTGAGAATCGATTCTGACTTCATCAAAAACTGAAATCAAAGAGTTTGTTTACTCTGATGTCTGATTTCCGTCATGTTAACTGTCTGAAAGCATCTAATACTCTTCTACTGACTCCAGAGGGACAGTTTGTGAACATTGTCAGGGACACGGTGGTAACAAGGAAAGCAGCATTATCCCCGTTTTCGATTCTCGCCCCTCTCTTTTCCCTGAAGGTACCTGGAGGTTAAGATATGGGGTCAGGAGTTCATGTAAGGAACAGCAAGCCGTTGAATGTTACCAACTCTTTGAATCTCTTTATATTCAGTCTGTTTCTCTATAATCTGGGCTTAATATTTCATAAGGTTTTGTGCAGCATTTTCATCCCATTTTTATTCTCACCAGATCAAATGCACATCAATAATGGAAGTGCTTTAGAGTAGGAGAAAGAGAGAGAGAGAGGGATCATGTGCTCAAGCGGGATAAGACACCTCTCCAGTGTTAGGAAAATGACAAGTCTTTTCTGAGTGTTGACTTCGTTGTGATCCGTCCGTTAGGTGTCGGTTCCATCTTCCAGTGGTGGATAATTAATTTTACAAGCCGAAAGTGTTTTTGTAGTAAAACGGAGGTGTTGACCCCAATTCTATGCTGAAGTTGGAAAACTGTAACGCGAAGTCAGTCACAAAAAGTCATTTTACTTGTCACATTGATAGTTTTAGTAATTATTCCACAGTATCAGTCAGTAAACTCTGTCTGCTGAATGCTGTGAAAACAGGAATTGTCTGTAATTATAATTCTGGAATAGGACAAAGCTTGAAAAGTTTCAGTTCTGAATACTGAAATGTTATAAGATCTAATGAAATTTTATATTTTATCTAAATTTTATCTTTGAACATCCTGGGTACAGTTGGTGACATTGTTAATATCTGAAACTCTAGAGGGGACACATGTGAGATGACGTTTTCTCAGGAGAAAAACCTAAGTAGGAGACTTTCTCTGAGCAGTAGTAGTGAGCAGTATTTCTCTATTTAATCACATTGCTGGCTTGGAGGAACAACACAGAACCACGATCCCATTTGTGATTTCTCTTTTCTGAGGGAGATAAGCAGGACATCTCCACTGCTATTTGTTCTCTCTGCTATCTGGATTCCCTGTCAATTCCATATCTGGGACAAAAGAGGCATTTTCCATCATTTACAGGCCTGCTATTCTCGTGTGGTAGGGCAGCAGATGGGCTCTGACCTGGATCTGTGAACTTCGGACGTGAAGGTTACCCATCTGTGTTTGTGCAGATGCCAGAGTATTGGACCTCTGGTCAGACCCTCTTCTCTGATCCCCTATGAAACTAACCAACACTGCACTGTTTGTGTTCTATGAATAGAATCAGATGTTTGATGGAGCCAGCCCAGTGTTACAGAGAGGATGTGGAAAACACAAATGGAGACGGCTAGCCACACGGGTCACAGTAAAGTGGAAGCTGGACCATGGGTGTGGAAAACCAAAGCTGATTTTTAAATAACTCAGATGATGTGCAAAATGACCTGGTGAAATTACAACAAAAACATCTTTGGTTACCATTGTTGCTCACGGTGGAAATACCCAGCTAACAATTTAGGTAACACAAATATTACAAATGTTATTCTGAAAGTTCAAGGGATATACATACCAGAAATACATGATATATAATGCTTATAAAGTAAGAAAACTTTTGATAACTTTGAGGAAACTTTGACAGAACGTTCTGAGAATGTTCCCTGTTAGCTGGAGTGTTAGTTCTCTGGGATGCACATGTAGAGCGGTTCAGTCATTTCTAGGTCAAACCGGAAGGATAATTTGGCATGAAATGGAGACTCTGGTTAACATTACTTGAAGAGATGTCGATGTTTTGCTCTACAGCATAAATTACATACAGTCATATCACTGGACTCAGACTCAGATGTAATTCAAACATAAGTACAGTTTGAAGTACAGTACTTCACATGCAAATTTTGAAGCTTCTAAAATAGATGCTGTATGTTGTGATAAAATAACATTTGTAAGATTTGTCAAGCGTGTAAACTCAAAGCCTTGTGGTGGTTTATTTAGCAGCTTGTTAAACTTGTTAACACTTAGTTTTAAGAGAATAAAGTGACTGCGACATTTTTGTTTAAGGCATAACTCTCTGAAATGTATGTTGTACAAAAAACGCAAAATCAACACGCAAACCTCTTTTGAGTACATACTTTTCTTGGTCAAAAATCAAAACCTTCTTTTCTAAAAAGCTGTTGAAAGTTCTCAGGGGAACCCGTGGCTCAAAAACATTCTCATTCTCTTGTGGGTTTTAGGTCTGCAGATGGGACAGCTGTTTCAGAACAGAAGAAAACACAACACATAAATGACCATCTATGACTTTGGTTCAACCAGACAGTGATTGTGTGTCCTTATAAAAGCACATTCACTGCAATTATCCAGGTCTGTCCTCTATATAAAGCTGTGACATTAAAAATAAATAAAGTAGCACTTATGGTTTAGGAGGCTGACTTTTTTACTTTTGGTGGGAGCTAGTCAGCTAACAATTTTAGGTTGTAGGAACGTTTCCCTAACATTTCCATTAGTAATAAAAATGTTAAAAACATTATTTTGAAAGTTGTAGGAATGTTGAAAACGTCCAGTTTTGTAGATGTAATGAAACGTTATTCAGACTTTTTAAGTCTGTAGCGTTTTTAAAACATTTTTGATGTATGATATATGTTTTCATTTAATGTTTTTTGATAACTTGGGGAAAACGTTTAGAGAACATTACATCTCTGTTAGCTGGGTAGGCAGCTTTGTGTTGACTCTCCCAGTGTGGTTACAGTGTTTGGTGGAGCTGAAGCCAAGCTGCCCACTCACCACTGAAATCTCACTGTGCCGTTGCTAAAACGGGCCGGCACATACACTTTTTACACCATCCCCCAGGAGGATGAAATAAACCGCCTGTTTAAGAAATACGTCAACCTGTTAAAGACATTTTCAACCTCCAGGCCCAGTTTTAGCACTAGCCTGTACTTCAAAACGCTTATTTAATTAGTAACGCGCCTCAGTTCCACATGAAGCCGTCGGTGGAATAATCTTATAATTTGTAATTAACATCTGTAACCTTTTGTTCTCGTCAGATGTTTGAGGAATTCTCACTGCGTACCAGAGTTATTATAGTTCTGTTTATAATTTTATTGTACTTATATTAATATTTCAAATTGGATTTATTTTTATATTTTTAATTTCTATGTTAATTTTACTTACATTTCTAGCACTTTGTTATGTGCTTTTAGAATTGTATTATTTAATTTAATCTATATAAATGTAATTTATTTTTATTTCACTTCTAATTATTACAGTTAACAATTTTCGTGCCTCACCTTTAACTTAAAGTTTATTGCTAAGGCAACATTTCTAATTTTCATTTAGGTTAAGTGTTTCAAATAATATGTAGGCTTATATTTTATTTAATTTCAGTTAACCAAAGTGTTAATAGGTTTTGTTTTAGTAAACTATAATAACTATGCTGCGTACAGTCTCCTTTAGCTCGGTTCTGACTCACTCACAGCTTTTGTTAATGGTGATGGCTGAGAAAATCAGGATGCCCTACACTGATGTGGGTTTGCGGTACACATCAGACGTGTGTAGAACCTCCGCATGCTGAACTGCACAATAGCTCACCTGTTCGTCTCTGAGCGATAGCTGCAGGTGAAGAGATTATTGCTCAGTGTGGGCGCTCGAAGATGCGTGTCGTATTCGTGCGGCGGCACGATTCAGCAGCTGAATGTGAATAAGAGAACGGTGAATGTTTGCAGCCTGCAGTGGTGAAGAGCCGTGGATTCTGTGCCAGACACTTCACTTTAAACACACCTGCTTGCTTTTATTCACTCCAGCACCCTCATAAATGCTCCCCACAGCTGAAGCAGTAGTGCAGGGTGTTACGCAGGGTAAAGTGTTGCGTTGATGGATCATAAAGAGTTTTGTGATCCTGTGAAATTTAAGGATTGTTTAACTGTTGTGCTTATGACATCCATGGTGATGAAGCTGGTAAACATGTCTTTGTTTCATTTCTTAAGGGTGATTTTCCCATTTGTGTTACACAGTACTATACACTGTGTACCTTAGCTGTGTACAAATAAAGATGCTATTGTGTCCTGTACGGTGGTTGCAAGGGCATTGGTAAGTGGTTGCTAGGGTTTCTAGATGGTTGCTAGGGCATTGCTAAGTGGTTGCTAGGGTGATTTAGGTGGTTGCTAGGACATTGCTGTGGACAAAATTATACAGTGACAAAATGGTTCTTAATAAGAATTCATTTTTTTATTGTTTTTTGTGTCAATGGATTGCATTAACACAAATAGGGAAATTGTCCTTAGGTGATTCTTTGCTGAACACACAGATCCTGTGTGTACAGCGGAGGATTTGTAGCCCTCCCACTCACACAAACCTCCGCTGAGCCTGTCGTCGGGTCACTCGTGACAAATCCAGGGGTGATAAGCTGCGAATGGCTTCCCTGGCACCTGTCCCAACAGCAGCGCTCAGGGAATCCCTGAAGTCCAGTCACTCATTCTTAATTGATGTCTCTCCAGCCACCCGTGAGGTGTGAGGCTGCAGCAGCGCTCCAGTGGTGCTGGGTCCAGTTTAGACTTCCTCTCTGCCCATGACTCCAGCTGCCCGGTTACTCAAGCGATAGAAGAGGCTGCTGGAAACCAGAAACCAGCTGCAGGTTGACAGGAGATAAATGGCTCCATTAATGTGTCTGGGCCGCGGGCGGAGTCTGACCCACTGGCCCACACAGAGCCACAGCAAGCGACTTAGAAACATCAAACAACATACTTTCTGAGACATGGCAGGGAACACTAGCACATAGGGGTATCATCAGTCAATACGTTCCGACTGCAGTGGCCTATATTGTAGTGTAGGTCAGTGTTACGGTAGATATATGATTGATTAAAATACATTTCCTGTACTATAATGTTATAATTGGAATGTGAACAGATGCAATTTGATGATATCAGTGGTGGTAAAATATTGCTGGTATAAAAAAAGGACTGGTGACTTAAAATGACTTAAACTGACTGGTGTAATGTGGAATGTTGAATTTCCTAGTCACACAAATTCCTAACGCAGGGGTTTATATTGGTTTAAGAATTTTACTTTTAAAAATAAAGGTTCTTTACCTGATTTATTAAATAATATTTATTATTAAATATATAATATTTATACTGTTTATTGGTCCATCTAAAATGAAAGGAGCAACAAATAGAGAAGGTTTCGGTTTCACTGAAATGCTGTATGTTCATTGTGTCATTATCAGTGTGTACATGTAATTCAAGGAAGAAAAGTCCTCTGAGACGTATTTAAAGTGAATTGTCCCTATTGTTTAGACAAGGCTAATTTTCTTTGTTCCAGAAATGCCATATTCCTAGTGACGCATGACTGTTGATTTTTCCTTTTTTCTTCTGTCTTAAGAAGTGCAGAAACAGTCCCAGGAGACACAGGGATGGGGCAGTCAAATGCAGCTGCCTTCTTTTAGCTGAGCTTTGCTTAGTATTTGCATTGTACACGGAGTTACCTTGAAAGCATTTGAGAAAACGACAATCTTATGTTTTATTAATGGTTTTTTATTAGCAAATGTAACAGCAGCATTTATACGAGGCACCTAGTCACGGGCTTGCGTTGAGGTAAATACGGCATGTTGGAAAATACGCTCACGTACGATCAAGCGTTAAGTGGCTTTGTTAAATCATTACCATATGCGTCATCTCTTACAGTGGAGACTGCTGTTTTTCAATTCCAGGTCGACATCAAAGGAGAAATAATACCTTAATCAGCCCGAGAACAGATCACATAAAGCAGTCTCTGCTCTGAGAGCGTGTGCATGTGTGCATGAGCACAAGCAGACTCAGATCAGCCGCCATATGGAGCACTTCATCATAATCAGATTATGAGATGTGGGGTCTCTCTTTCAAAGTGGTAAAATGTTTACTTCTCCATGAAAATCTTCTGCAGTCTATCATATCCTTCCTGTTACTCTTACACTCAATTTTTCGTGTACCGTGGCCCCAAAATATATTTGGACACTTAAGCCACACTTAAAAAATGTTTGACTATCTCATTGCATTAGATAGCAAATGTATCAAACCAGTTGGCCTGTGCTAGACTCTTTCACCGAACTAACTGCAGTTTTCTGAGCCATTTGATTACTTTTAAGCAACTGGCCACAAAGTAATTCCTAGTGGCTGTAAGAAGTCAGTTCCTGATCTAATTCAATGACATACTTACATTTGTAAGTTTGCCTTTAAGGGTCAGTTAACCCAAAAATAAATATTCTTCTATAATTTACTCACCTTTATGTCATTCCAAACCTGTATGACTTTTTTTGCTTCTGAGGAACACAAAAGAAGTTATACTGGCGTTATATGTACATTGTTCAGGAAAATTGTTGAAATACAAACTGAAATAAGATTTAAATAAGATTCACATGAGACGTGATGACCATTGCTTACCTGAGGTCAGTCATTTAAGACCTCTCATTCCTCCTGTCTATCGATTCATCAATCTGATCCAATAATTAGGTTTTTATCTAGCGGATGAATTGCATAACACAAAACTACGTGACAAGGTTTCAGTGTATCTGTTCTCCTGCTGATAACCAGCAAGGTGACTGCTGTTGCACAAGTTCACAGGCTTTAATCACTGTTATATCTGCATGTTATTTATTTTTCCAGTAATGACTGTTTGTCAGTGGTCCACCCTAGCTAACGGAACGTTTTCAGGACATTGTATAACAGTCTTTAGGTTTAAGTTCTCTCAAAGTTATCAAAAATGTTCAATACAGTAACAGTGCAGTAACATTAGTTGAACATTTTTAACGTTATATATCCTATATATTAAAAAAAAAAAATTTAACCTGTTAGTGGAATTTTTAACATTTCTAGAATTTTTAAAATAACATTTTGTTTCAAAATGTTTTTGTTACGTAATGGAAACATTAGGGAAACTTCTTACAACCTAAAATTGTTAGCTGGGACTGCAGCTTTAATCACATGCTGACTGTTAGAGGTGCCTGTCGAATGCAAGATCTCAGGATGTTTGGAGATTTAAAGAGTTTTTGGCTTCTCGTAGGAGCTGTCAGATATTTTTAAGCAGTAGTCTTAAGGGCTTCCCTGTCAAAATGGCAGTAAGTTGCCGCTTCAGTAGAGCAGCTTGTCTGGAAGATTCTGACATGCTCAATAGCCATTAAGAGAATGCAAGCTGAAGCGTAATGTGCGAATGATACGATGGTATAGAGGGTGTCACTGTTAGATCAGAGTTGTTGTGAAATGTGATCATAGCCTTTTATTTGAGTCTGAAGTCCCACATTGATTTGTATGTAACATCAGAGATGGAAATCGGTAAAAGACAGAGTGTTTCGGCCCAGTCGATATGAAGTCACATGGCTGAACACAGACAGTGGGAGAGATTAACACAAAAGTGAGAAGTAGTGTAAAATAGAATAAGAATGACGAGAATTTCTGCAGTCTTTCATTAGCAATACTGTTTTATCATTTCATGTTAAGGGCCTTCCCAGCTAACAATTTTAGGTTGTAAGAACATTTCTGTAACATTTCCATTAGGTGACAAAAGCATTAAAATGCTATATAATAAGTTCTAGGAACGTTCAAAATGTCCAGCTATTTAGATGTTGTATTAACGTTATTTCTTCGTTACTAAGAACATTATTCAAACTTTTAATTCTGTAATGCTTTTAAAATGTTACACTAACAATTTAAGAATAATGTTTTTGACGTACAATGTTAAAAAATGTTCTGCTAGCGTTCCTGCAAGAACTTTTTATAACATTGAAATAACATTTAGAGAATGTTAGCTAATGTTATGAGAAGTTTGAGTTCCCTGTTAGCTGGGTTTGTTGATCTGTGTTGTGCCACATGTATTTTGTTTTTTATTTGTGTGCAATCTCACTGTCAAGCGAGATTTTTATTTTAGTCTAGTGAGTATTTGAGGTATGCATTTTATCAGTCCATGCATACCCTGGCAATCGAACCCATGACCCTGACGTTGCTAGCACCAAGCTATACCACATGCTATACCAGCTGAGCTACAGAAGTACTCACACCACATTAAGTCAAATGCACAGTTGAAAACACAATCTTCAAATGAAGGCTGCAAGCACAGGTGCTGTGCTCAGTGATGGCTGTGCTGATTTGAGCCCATTCATATTCAGCAAAGCAGAAACATTCTCTTTATTTAAGCCACAGAGATGTGGCAGGAATGTGTGCTTAACAATTACTGAGCAGGAAAATACTTGTAGAGTGTTTTAGTTCAAGGGCTTTTGCTTTCCTTTAAACAGTTGTAGAGGAAGTGATGCATTATATTAGTTGTGACTTGATGTGCAGAGGAAACATTGCTTGATGACAGTGATTGCTTAGCTGAAGCGTAACCTGTGTGTGTGTGTGTGTGTGTGTGTTCTCTTGTTTTTCTACCATTGTGGGGACCAAATTTTAGGGGATAGGATATACAGTTGCTCTGCTCAAAGGCCAAAACCTCTAATAACATCTCATTGCAGCAGTTTTTCCTGAGACCTGCATTTAAGACCTGTTTTGACACGTATGTTGTTGTTGTAAAACTATTAGCTTAAGCATGCTGACACTATGGAGCTAAAGAGAATGCATCGTTGTTAACAAAGGAATGTGTGTGTGCTCTCATTAACCAAATTGCTTAAAATGAAAGTGATTTTCCACTCAAAAATCCCACAATCATCACTTTAACATGCAGTCGCAAGAAATGCGTTTTTCACATATTCGTTTTTGAGTGGAAAATCTCTTGCTGCTTTTGCTGTGCTGAAGTTGCTTGCCACTAACCCGTAGCTATCCGCTGCACAGGTGACTGACCAGCTTCTGTGGGATTTGATGTCACCTTTAGATTGGTCCAACTGAAGATGGAAACACTGGAGTCGGAGCTGACGTGTCCAATCTGCCTGGAATTGTTTGAGGATCCCCTCCTGCTGCCCTGCGCCCACAGTCTGTGCTTCAACTGTGCCCACCGCATCCTGGTCTCGCACTGCTCCAGCACCAAGCCCCTCGAGTCCATCTCCGCCTTCCAGTGCCCCACCTGCCGCTACGTCATCACGCTCAACCAGCGCGGCCTGGAGGGCTTGAAACGCAATGTGACGCTGCAAAACATCATCGACCGCTTCCAAAAGGCTTCTGTCAGCGGGCCCAACTCCCCCAACGAAAGTCGCCGGCTGCGGCCCTACACCGCCACGCTCGGCGGGAGCGCACGGGGGAGCCCCGCCGGTAGCGCCATGTCTGTAGAGCGCGTCGGCTGCCAGTTCTGCGATCAGGAGCCACCACGGGAGGCGGTGAAGACCTGCGTGACATGCGAGGTCTCGTACTGCGACCGCTGCCTGCGGGCCACGCATCCCAATAAGAAACCCTTCACCAGTCATCGTCTGGTGGAGCCAGTGGCAGACGCTCAACTCCGTGGGCTGGCATGTCTGGAGCATGAGAATGAGAAGGTGAACATGTATTGTGTGGTGGACGACCAACTGATCTGTGCTCTGTGCAAGCTGGTGGGACGACACCGTGAGCATCAGGTCACCTCGCTTAGCGAGCGCTTCGACAAGCTGAAGGTGAGTCCAGTGCAAGTTTCGTTGAGTTATTCACCAAGAAATTAAAATTCAGTCATTATTTACTAACCCTCATGTTGTTCCAAACCTATGTACTGTTTTTTTGGTGAAACAAAGAATAAATACACAACTTTATTTTTTATACCAGCGCAGTTTAAAGAGTCCATGTCTGTTAAGCTTCAAAAAATCATCAAAAATGTTAAAGTAGCCAATATGACTATATGAAAAATATTGTAAAATACCTCTTTTTATTTTTGTTTCACAAAAAATAAAGTTGTATGGTTCTGAAACAACATTACGTTGATAATAATGGCAGATTTTTCATTTCATGGTGAACTAGTCCTTTATACAGCTAATGAAAAGTAAATGTTTTCACCATCTTGTTATTATTGGGTCAGGCTTTCAATCTGGTGCGTCGATATTGGAACAGCGACTTGCTCCATGTTTGACCATTTCCAGTAAAATCCAAAGTCAAATGCCATTTATATTCTCCTGGCTCTTTATACCAACATTCTTCAGTCTCATAAAATCTTTGTTGTCCCACATGATGTATTATAACCATTATTTATGCAAAATTGTTTTTCTCTTTTAGTAAACTAATTTCATTCCATTAGCATCAAACTAACTGCTCATTTTTTGCAGTATTCATAGTGTGTTTTTTCATGCCCTGTCCAGCTGTTCCACTGAGCTGAAGTCATTATCATATTAGATGAGTCTGCAGTCCCTAAAGCCATTCTCTGTTTAGTGCTGAAACACAATGCTGACCTGCTACAAAAAATGTGATTGCTGATTCAGGGCTAAAATACAGAAGCTCACACAGGCTCATTGGAGAACTCCCAACCTGAGTCAAGCTCTTTGTTTAAATACACTCGCACATACACTTACCTATCAGTGTAATTTTTTCCAGCTGTGTAAGATTCAACTACAGCCAAAAAAAACATTTAATCTTAACAGGTTGTTATTTCAACACCATCATAACTTCAGAGAACAATTCTTTATAGGACTTGGAGTTTGCTATGCGGTAGATCAGCTTCCAGATACCACGGTTAGGCCCGCTAGAGTCGAGTTACAGGAGAAGAACAGGTTAAGGCCGCTAGCAGTGTGTGCTAGTTAAGTTCTCATGGGATGGATTTGTTAATATGAGCCTTTACACCACCGTAATCTCAGTGTTATGAATAGACGGCCATTGACTTCTGCGTCAGCATTGTAATAGCAGGCAGAGTGGGCACATGTGATCTGCCTGTGATCTTTCATACCGGCTGATGCCTTTGTTCACACCAGCTTGCATAAAGAAAATTCTGATCATTGACGCTCGGCCCATTTGGTTTTTGAGAAAATGAATGCGGCTTCGCTCAAACTGCCTCGATTGTGCTAGATGAAGCCCATTGTGTGTTGCAGAAAGTCGATACCTGAGAAAGTTGCTCTCCTTTTGTCCAAAGGTCTTCTCGCAGGGAAGCTGCCATTATGCAAAGGTTACGGCATCCACATCGACATTTAATTTCCTCTCGGAATCCCGGTGGAATGAGAGGATTACCTCGAGTTTTGAGTGACTCACTGGAATGTTCTATCCGTAATTACCTCTTTTGCTGAAGATGCTTGTACACATTCCGCACGCTACCTGTAATAGCTTTGCCTCGTTCCAGATCCCCTATATTCATTAAAAGCAGTCGCTCGAGCGCTTTATTTAGGATGCCACGCTTAAAATGTGCTTTAGTGTACTTCTGCGAAATGTCCGTATTGGGGTTTGTGTCTACATTGAGGAAGATTATTTGAATGTTTCCCTGGTGAAGCTTTGAACCTGCCTAACTTTGAACTCCCAATCCACAACCTGAGGAAAGAGAGAGAGAAAGTGCTGTCAGAGCTCAGGGCTTCAAACTTTTAATCTTCTTCGGGCTCAAGTAAAATGAGAAATCCCTGTTTGTGCGCAAGCTTCACGGTGGATGATGATGATTCAAACGGTTCTGTGCGGTTAGATGAGCTCTGCCATTTTCGAGTCAACATTCGCTGAGTCACATATCGCATTTATTGCAAAGCCCAAGCCGCATCAGTAAAGTTGATGGGCAGCTTTGGAAAAGGCTTTTGGGTTCGCTGTAGGTGATTGTCTCAGAAACATTGTCGCTAGTCGCTAATTGTTTGAAGAGCAGATACTCGAGACACTATTTGCTTTACTGCATGAGCTAATGAGCTGCTATTCTTTTACAAACTCATCAAAGCCTCTCCACACACTCTTCAACTCACAGCAGTCGAAACAGGCAAAGACAAACATTATGCTTGGGCCCAAGCTCTCCGCGCTCAGCACGCAACTCCATCCTCTTATTGATCGCACACTAGCTCATCAATAATTTCATTAAGAAACAAAAATGTTATTTTGAATGTTCTAGGAAGTTTTTAGTTTTTTTAAATTTTTTTAGTTTTTTAAAATTTAATTTTTAAAACATTCCACTAACTACCTAAAGAAAAACATTGTTGCTGTATATGGTATATAACGTTTAAAAAAGTTCAACCAACAGTACTGCAAGAACATTTTTTGATAGCTTTGTGAGAGAACTTTGAAATAATGTTATCCAGCGTTCTGAGAGCGTTCCCTGTTAGCTGGGACCCTTCTGCGTTTGAACGTGACTTACACGAGGAACGTTGGACAGCGAAGCCTTCAAAGCATGACAGCACTCTTGCAAACGCGCACGCGGATTAGGTTTTACAGGGCCAAAACACAAAATATGAAAAACGTGGTGATTAAAGGCTTAATTTCTATTTTGGAAAAGTTGCAAGTCGCAGCAGTCAGCTTTGATTAAAGTTCCACACAGTTTGGCGGTTGGGGCTCTTACTCTAAGCTCCTTAGGGAAGCTGTCTATCTTCTTACAGCTATGTGAGCCCAGCTCAGCAGACACCAACTCCACCAATTCTACCCCATTCAGTGAGCATCAGTAGGCCACCGGGGTCATTTTCAAAACGCTCCTTAAGGACTGTTTTAAAGGCCAGAGGAGCAAGTCAGCTGAAAAAGGTGTTTAATATGGAGTGGGCTTTCCTTCTGCAGGACCTCAGACAGATTTGTCCACTGCAGCCACATTCGTTGCATTTTGGCCATCCTTTAGCTCCAGGTGTTCAGAGGAGATAATGCAGAAGAAAGTGTGCCATGCTTATAAATCTAACCACTATGGAGATAACTCTCATTGAGGGGATGAAATATACAGAGTTGATGCTCACTCTTATTGGTGCTGCCATGCCCCTATAGTCAAAGGACAGATTGTGACCCTTAATACCAAAACTTTATTTAATTGAAATTGAGTTTTGAAAGCTGCTTTGTAATGTGTCAGTAGGTTAAACTACTGAGTCTATGGGTGAGGTAGCAGTTTTGCTCTTTAAGGTGACCCCTTTTTAAAATATTTCTATCAGATGATGTACGGCATTTTACCCAATTTTATGATAATGTCAAAGGTATAAAAATATCATTTTTTACCGCTACCAAAAAGAAGTCATAAACTACAGCACGACCATCTGCACGGTGATATGAACCAGTTTTTGAAACCCTTTTATCCACTTCATTGAACTGTCCAAAACAATTGTTTCAACAAGACCCAAATGCGTGATGAGACCTGACATTTAAGACGAACACATTTGGTCATTACCTCAGTTCGCTCAGCTGTAATGCAGCATGCAAATGGTAATGTATTGTAATGTTAATATGTTAATGTAATGTAGCGTTTCATCGCACTATACTGGTGATCAAATAAATAGTTCATCACTACTGTTTCTTGGTAAAGCAAAGCTACTGTAACGCTTCCAAAAAAGCTAGTAAACTAGTAGGTGTGCGCCGCACAAAACTAGTAACCGTTTATTAAAATAAAATGAGCCAGCAGGTGTTTTGGTGATTTTTGTTGCTATTATGCTTTTTTGGAACATGAAATGTCCCCTTTTATTTTCTCTTTCCATCTGTATGGAGATGTGCCAGTGTTCTGCAGCTGTGTGAGAAAGCGAGTGCAGCAAGAGGGTTAGTTGGTCCCGTATGGAGCCATTCAGAGGTGTTCTCTGGAGCCTTTCAGCCTTCTTCTGTGAGCTCTCCTGTGGGTGCATGTGGATACATGGTGCGCCATAGCGTGCTGAGATGCCCACATGTGCATACTGCATGCCCAGCTGACAGGGAACGTTCTCAGAAAGGGTTACAGGCTTACATTCTCTGAAGGTTCTCTTAACGTTATCTAAAATGTTCTTGCAGTAATGTTATTAGTAATTTTTTTATAGTATATATCATATCACAGACCTTATTCTTAGGTATTTAGTAGAACTCTTTATGTTATAACATTTAATGTGTTTGAACAATGTTTTTAAAAACAAGCGATAATGCTAATACAACATCTAAATAAATGAACGTTTTGAATGTTCCTAGAACTTTCAAAATAACATTTGTAATGTTTTTGTTACTTAATAAAAAAATGTTAGGAAAACATTCTTACAACCTAAAATTGTTATTTGGGTGGTGCGTCATGCAGAGAAATATAGTGACATATGAATATAATGAAATACAGTTTTCGTGAATGTAGAGGCTTGTTATTAAAGCTTTGAACCATGCGATCTCCATGCACAATTAATGCAGAAAGGAACTGGAAAGCTTTTAAAGCAGTGTGGTGGAGTCATCCGCCTTACAATGTGAGCCACTTCCTCTCTTCAATCTGGTCTCCAGGTTGAGGAGTTTCTGAAGTGCAGGGGTTTAATGTTGCGTTTTTTGTGTTGTGTTGTGTTGTGTTGTGCAGGGCACCTCATGTATCATCTTCAAGCCACATACATGTTGGAATATATAAGTACAGCTGAGAGAGTGAATTAAAAGCTATAGTGACTTTGGTTTCAAGAGATTATTCCATTCAGTCTTAACCTCTTTTAAAAGGAATAATTTCATTTTCACCCGTCATGGTGTTATATCCTAAGGTCCTAGCTGGCTTAGCGTGCTGTTGTACATTGAAAAAGCCATTCCTAATGTTTTTAAATGTGGTCTGTTCTTAAAGTAAGAATAATATTTATAATAATAATAATAATATTTAAACCTGCTTCAGCCTGGTTTCCTAACCTTGTTTAGCTAGTCTACAAGCTAGTATCTCAGCCTGATTAGCTGACAATTTCCCAAAGCCCTACTAAAAGAAATCCAGACTGGAAAACAGCTAGAAGACCAGCTGTTTTTATTTTTAACAGGATCGACTGCAGATCTCACTGTGGTATAAATTTTTGTTGCTTTTATCCGAGCTTTGATGTGATGACATTTATCTGCATTCTTCTGCCTTAGTTAAGCAACAGTTGTTCTTGTTGCAGTTCCTAATACGTTCCTTACTATGCTGCGCGAGTGATATCTTTTCCAGCCACAATCAGAAATCTGTAAATTACTCAACATCCGCTTTGCTCTGAGCTATTCTGATCCAGTGGTTCACGGGCCTAGGTTACACAGGTCATCTGCTATCTCTGCTAGGGATGCTTGAAACCATTTCCTCCAAGAGCTGGAATGTCAGAGGACAGTCCAAGGTAGGAATTTCCTGTGGATGTTCTCCATCACGCAGTGGTTGCCGTGAACATTCCAGCAAATCTGGCATGTCTGAGGCTTGCTGTTCAGCTGCCAAGAATGCTGCTCCTCTCTTAGGAGAAAACAAGAGCCGGGAGCGTGAGACCACGAGCACGTTCACCATGTTCCTCCAACCCGGAGGAATCCCAAACTTCTTTCTCCTGCCCCAGGACACTTATTGACCATGACAACAGTCCCCCCACCTATTTTTCCCCTTAAGCTTATCTGTGCTGCTGCCAATGAGCCAAAAAGTTAGACAGACCACTAGGATCTTATCACTGGTCACTGGGAATACCAGACAAGAAAGAACAAATAGGTACAGTTCACTCAAAAATCATGTAGTCACCCTTCTGTCGTTCCAAACCTATGACTTACTTTCTTGCATGGAACACTATCAAGATTTTAAAAGCGGAACATTTTCCATACAATAAATTGGACGAAGACCAGCGATAGCTGTAGTCACCATTCACTTCCATTGTTTGGAAATAAGAGGGGGTTTGGAACAACATGAGGGTCACTAAATTATAATGGAATTGTCATTTCAAAGTCATCTTTAAAGATTTTCTTACATTTTTAATGTTACTTCAACATTATACTCTCTATTACTGTTTAAACATTTAGTATACAGACAAAATAGCAGAAAAGAAGGAATATTCATTTTTCTAAGGGATGAAATATACCTTCTCTATGCAACAGACCGAAGAAAAAGCAAAAAATAAGATTCTCCATCTTCACTAGTGTGGAAATATTAAGTTAGCATGGTTGGTCTTTGGAGCAAGTTTGGCTGTGAGTTGTATGCATTTAACGAGTTTAAGAGACTGGAAAACAGACATGGGAGGTCCCTAACTAAATTTCTGGTCTCTGAGATTTTTCTGTCCCCATGCAGCTCACTTTAAGGGGACCTAATGTGTGCGTTTAACACAGAGCCCTGTTTAATGAACTGTTTAAATGATTGTGTCACCTATCAGCTGTCTGTAATGTGCCAGTGTCACAGAGCCAAGGAATCTGCCACGCTGCCACACGCAGGAGAATCCCAGCAGTGAGCGCATTTCCCATCATGCACTCTGTTTATCTCAACGCTAGCGTCAAGCCGCGTGCCGCGCATGCTAATTATTCCAGCAGATAAGAACCGAGGTAAAAATAGTTTGCGCTGTCGACATAATTATACATTTTGAATCACAATGTAATGCAAAATCCTTTCCATATCAATTTGGAAAAGCATGGTGAAGTCAGTGAGATTTCAGTTTTAAAGAGATGTTAGAGGCAGATTTTTAAATCAGTAGCATCTCAGTTATTTTGGATTGTCATTGTATCATTGTGACTGAATAAAAATAGTTTTTCTAGTGTAACGTTTTGAGGAGTATTCTGAATTTATTTATATGTATTGCAGGATCTTCAACGAAAATATAGACAGCTGTTTTATTAAAATGTTTTTGATGGAATTAGTTTTCTTTCTTTACTGTATGTCTGTACAGTTATTTTTCCAGTGGGCATCTATGATATCAAGTGACGTATGTAGAATTTGTTGAGATGGGCGTGTCTACTGCATCAGCACATAAAATGTTATAGGTGATAATTATTCAATATTTATATGTTTTATAGTATTGTTATATGGGATTCCCAGATATGTCCCTATGTTTAATATCAGGCATGAGCAAAAATCTAGGAATACTAAGATACAATTTCAGGAAAAATAACAACACAGCTGCTTCCTGGTCATTTTTTGATTACCCAACATCCCCATATAAAACTAATCCTGCCCAAAATGGGCCTCTTTTGTCAGTGTCATAAAGAAATAGTTCTGCAAGGTATCTTCTGCGTGTAATGGCTTATTTCCTGGATCTCTGTGTATATAATATAGTCCATATATTTGTTCTGATTTGCTGCAGCATGAAGGCATAAAATCTCTTGTACTAAAAGGCATCTTAAAGCTTTGAACTGTATGATAATGGATTTAGCTCATTGTCATTCCAAAGATTCCATGCCTGGATTCCTCACTCTCTCATCTGCCGTTCCATTGTTGTAGCTACCATCTGCACCAGTCCCCAGATATTGTGCAATACAACACACATTCTCAGATTCTGACCAAACAGCTTTACAGCTAATCAAAATGCTAGGCTATCTATTGATCAGGGCCTGGAATTCATTTCGGAAAACCATAATATATCTGCTGGCTTTTGTCTAAGATCCTGTGTAACACCATATACATTGTCAGTGAGCCACATCCCACGCCTGCTGCATAGACAGCTTGGTTGATTATAATCTAATCATTCTTGTTTTGCCTCTCCGCTTACTTGCTGCAGAGACAAAATGTAAAAAATGCTATTTATGTGTTGAATTAACATGTACGTTTCATACTATTAATGTTTAAACGTACACTGCTGTGTATTTTGCAAACAGAACGGTTCATTATTTGTTAAGTGCCACTGCTGTATCTTTAACCAATGAGTTTATTTACGTTTTCGCAGTTCATCTTTAACAGACGTTCAGCGATGTTCGAGAAGGCGTCTCATTACTTGCGCGACGCAGGTCATTGCGTATTCACAGTAAAGCTCATTTAGAGTCCAATGAGCTGCCAGTACTGCACAGAATACACAGAGAATGATGTAGTAGCTCTTATTCAGACTGGAATTACAGTCTAATAGAAAGACAAATAATAATTGATTTCATTTCATTTACATTGACTAATGTGCACCTTTATATGTAAGATGGGATATTCCAGCTAACAGGGAACATTCTCAGAATGTTGGTTAATGTTCTGTAAAAGTTATTTTTTGCAGTAATGTCAGTACAATGTTTTGCATTATATTCAGCATTATATTTATGTATATAAAAAAACGTTATTCTTGATTCTTGAGTAGTTAGTGGAATGTTTTAAAAACGTTACAATGAAAATGTTTGAATAGCATTCTTATTATGAAGCAATAGCGTTAATACAACATCTAAAAAACTACATTTCGAATGTTCCCAGAACTTTCAGAATAGCATTTTTAACTTTTTTGTTATTTAATGGAAACATTAGAAAAACATTCTTACAACCTAAATTTGTTAGCTGGGTATGACACTTCACACAAACAAAGACATATTAATGGCTGCAGTTCTCAGTATTGCTATTTATTTTAGACATATTGGTTTGGTTGTGCTGCAGTGGTCTGGACATCAGGACATTTGGGAGATTCTGCATCTGTCCTATTTTATAGCAGTTCTTTGTTTGCGATTTTAAACCCCGATCGCACAGTTCTGACAGAATATCTCATGAAGTTCCGTGCAGCTCTGAGAGAATCATCTAGAGCAGTTCAAAAGCCCATCAAAGGCATTTTTCACTCTTATGTTGCCAATTAGACACTGCAAACTGTAGTTGGAAGTGGAGATACAGTAGTTTCGCTGTCTGTTGCTGCTATGAGACTACAGCCGCCACTGTTGTGTATCTCAAATGGCCATCGAAATCTCCTGCGGTTCGAAAACTAGGCCGTGGCTTTCCTGTGAACCCTTGAAGAAAGCAGCACTTGTCACTCATGATGTCAGCACTCCTTTTCATCCGCCTTTGAAAACATGTTTACACTTCAGAGAAGTTTTTTCTGTGTGAAGTCATTCGGTATTCTGCAGGCTACTGAGAACAGCCTACAAGAGCAATGACCGCCTGAATTCAAAGTCACCTTCCGGTCTAGCTCGAGTTTGTGGTGAGGTCAGAGACTTACTATGTTAGAGGTGGTTCATTCTAAAATCTTTTTTTCAAAATTGCTGCGATGAATCGAGGTGTCAGTGCAATCCCAGCTAACAATTTTAGGTTGTAAGAACGTTTTCCTAATAAACAAAAACGTTACAAATATTATTTTGAAAGTTTAAGGAATGTTCAAAGCTTCCAGTTTTTTGATCAACATTATTGCTTGGTTACAGAAATGTTATTCAAGCATTTTTCACATTCCATATATATAATATAATATATAATATAATATAACAAAAAATGTACTAACATTACTGTAAGAACGTTTTTTGAGAACTTTTTGATAACTTTTGTAAAATGTTAGCCAACATTCTGAAAGCGTTTCCAGTTAGATGGGATATTTGTGAATTGCTTTATTCTTCGGACATTGCGCATTTGTGCGTGAGATTGAGAGGTAGAGAATAGCAGCTTCTTGTGTGATTGTTAGCAGAGTGATGTTTACAAAACAAACACATGAACAGTGATTCTCACGCACTGTCTGTCTTACAGTAAGTGATATAGTATAGTGATTATTATGGAATTATGTGTTTGTTTAAGGAGAATGACAGACTGTTATGTAATTTAGGGCTGTATTTGCAATTTGTGAAAGATCAGTGCTTGCAAGGTGACCAATCTTTATATAAAGTATTATTAAAATATTACAATGACATCATCACTGGCAGGTAGATTTTTAATGCCGACCAATCAATTTGTGTGTGATGATACATTTCTTAAAAGATGTTTTATATATACCAGATCTGAAGTTACCTAGATTGGTCTCAGAAGCAAATTTTGAATTCTGTATGTTAAACAAATGAACTGCAATATGAGAAGCAGATAAAATATGGGGGATTTCAATAGAGTTGCAAGCACTATAAAAATAACGTTCTTCAGTTTTCCGGAGTCTAAGCCTGCTCTGATTGGCCGTTGGCTATGTTTGTCCTTCGCTCTTTCTCAGCGGTCATAAGACAGTGAGACAGAGCTGGACAATGTGTAGAGGGAGGAGTTGATGTAGGACGACAGCGTGACTCACTCTTCATCCACAGTTGAAGGTTTCAGATGGCAGGTTCATGCACATGTCAGCCCACGTGCTCTTCCTAACGAGGGGGAATTTTACCTATTGTCTCTGGGTGTGTATTTAAGTCTTTTATTCCGGGTAGCACTAATCTATGGATTTATGGATTTGAGATTCACCCACTTAAGAAGGTCACTTTGCTTTTGAGGCTTTCCCCTCGACAGGTCCTTCGCTGCAGGATTTACTCAGGATTTGTGGGAAGTATCAGCCAAAGATGATTGAATTAGTTCAATTAGTTGTTCAGAAGAGTAATAAAATTACAGATGGAAATAAAAGGGGAAGTTCAGACTGGCTTGAACAGAACAATCGTGCCATTGCGGCTGCCAAAACTTCCCACTTACAAATGAGGATACGAGATCTTGTTCACAGTGCTCACAAGGGAGACAAAGTGAATATGCATGACTGATAGGGAAGACTATGCTAAGATGTGCCACTTTTTACTAAAGTTGTCCTTTAGTTAAGTAGAAATTTAGACAGAAGTAAAGTTCCTATGCCCAAATACTTTCCAGAACATATTTTATTAACAGAGATTAGAAAGCAATGTCAATATGACTTCAGATAAAGTGGTCCAACTTGCCACACATTAGGGTAAGATGTGCCATATCAGAGTAAAGGTTCTGGAAATACACAAATGATTTGCATTTAAAGTAAAAATATATACATTTCAATTTAAAAAATACATTACAAATGCAAAATCTGATTCCAAAGTCCTGTTTCACATTTTCATAGACTAGTCAGGAATATTCAGAATATTTGAATGTAGTGAAACAACATTCATATCTGATAGTCCCTACAGCTACCATTTTGGGAAAAAATCTTCGCATAATAATTCAGGGCTAAGCGTCAGAAAAATGTATACTCCGACATGTATATTCAGAATCCATCACTGATCTGAGAAGCAGTCAAAACCTTTGCCACAGACCAAGTAAATCATAATAGCAATAAGTAATCTCTTAGCTCAATTTGTTGAGTCCAAGAAATGTTTTGCCAGAAAGAGAAACAGGCCAGCATTGATGTGAGCTTCCAGGATTGCTCCAGAGAGAGCTTAAAACAGTAATTCATTTTGATTGATGGTTTACTGTCAAATGATTTACAGCATCCAGAATATCTCCAGGGTGTGAGCTGACCGCTAAACAATAAACCATACAATAACATCAACTGTAGATCTGTTGTTGTTGCTCAAGTCTGTGCACAGCTGCAGTAATTTATGATGTTGAATGAGCAGCAGGGATCATGTGTCCCCACCCTCTCTCACCTTGAATTCAAATGTCGCTTGTTTAATGGTGGTGATGTAAGTCATGCAGCTGTGTACACTTGTGTACACTCTACAAAACTGCAGCCCAGTCGTCCCAAGTGAATTTGTAACTGCTTTCCTAAGAACAAGTCGAGGCTCAACCACAGGGCCAATCAGACGGCTCGATTCATCACTGGCGAGCACGGCGTTCCAAGGAAAGTGAATCACTATGTCATTTGAATCCCGGGAAAATCTACAGCAGCTTAATTGTGTAACACAAATGAAAGTAAAGCCATTTACAAGACACGTCACGTGAGTCACACTTTAGCTTTCCAATGCTTGTCCAAATTGATGCCACTTAACTTATTAGCAGATGAGCCAGGGTTTCCACGAATGAATTTTCTAAATAAACCATTTGTTACGCTGTCTGTTAAGGATGGATGTCAGGCTAAAAGTTCATCTTCAGCTTATGATTACAGACGACATGCGGGGTTGGGTTCAGACGCCGTTCAAAGTCAAACAGAGGAGACAATCTCTCAAAAAGAGCAAAAGTTCCTCAGGAGTTTTTCTCCTCTTTTTGCTCTTATAAACAAACCGCATGCTCGTTTTTTGCATCTGAGACCCCTGAATCCTCAGCGGCTTTGGGTTTTTGTGTAACAGCTTCTGCCGTGGTTTGTTGTCATGCAGTTTCATCAGCTTTGCATGTCTTTTACGCTGTGACCTTCTCTTAAGTGACCCTCGCGCCTGCTCCACAACAGCCATTAGCTGTGACCTCGTTGTTCTCCTCTCAAGCAGATGCCAATATCAACCTTCCAGGCACACAGTAAAAAGAGATAATGGTGTAAACTATTGAAAGCTGTTTGCCTCTCTCTGTCTGTCTCAGCTGTCAGACACGCAAGTTTTAAGTATAATGAACGATCTGCATTGCATTTTGGGTAATCCTTACCACACCTTAACACAGCAAAAACATCTCAGAACGTTGGCTAAAATTCTCTAAAAGATATGAAGTTATCCGAAACGTTCTTGCAGTAACATTAGTTGAAGTTATTAGTGGAGCATTTTAAAAACGTTCCAGAATTTTAAAAATGTATGAATAACGTTCATATAACCAACCAAACTTTTTGAATGTTCCTAGAACATTCAAAATTACATTTTTAACGTTTTTGTTACTAATGGAAATGTTATGGAAATGTTCTTACAACCTAATATTGTTAGCGGAGATGTTTCACCCCTTTATCTCAGACATCTGTCTGATAATCAGGAGGTCTGTCAAGCACTTATCAGAGTGGAATGAAGACGATAACCTTCTTCATTCCTGATCTGAACAGTACTAGCATTAATTTTAGCAATGCAAAGACTTGAGGTTGTAGACATGAATCACGGTAGGCGGCATATTTAATTTGACGCAAATGAGAACAAGGCTTTGATGAATAGTACGTGAGTATAGTCTGTTCAATATGTTGTAGTGCTGTATACTGGGGTGTCATACATTTCCACAAATACCCAGCAGCCAAACCACAACACGAGGCCATAAGACAGTTTGACACATTGAATGGAAAGTTCTTTATCCCTCAAAGCCTCGTTTTTTGTTTGTGTCAAATTAAATATGATTAATGTCTCACAGTAACTAGCCTGACTAATGACTGTTGATGAAAGCTGAAGTTTGTTCTCTCAAAATCTGACAGGCACAGAAATCAGTGTCTGTCTAAAGACTCTTTATTTGACTCATGGCAGGGCTTCACACAAGTGTGATGTGGTGCTTTCACCTCCACAAGAAAGAGAGTTGCAGATACCGTCTTGAAAGAGTGATTTCACAGGGTTGCTAGGTAGCAGGAAGGAGGGGTGTACCCAGTGAACCACAAAAACACAAATCTGAACTTAGAACAAAAAAGAACAAGGCTGTTTTGATATATTGCAGAAATAAACTAGTTGCTTAAAGAACCATTCTCGAGAAGATGAAGGAATTTTGAGAAGACGAGAAAGTTTTAAAGTAAGTAAAACAGTAAGATGAATAATAATAATGAATGAAGAAATTATGAAGTATTCAAGATCTGTTCATAAAGTTTTGACAGTTTATCTTGTTGCTTTGTACGCTGTATGAGATCATTAGTGAGGGAAAATCGTGTGTTAAATCAAAAACTTGGATGTAAAGTCTGAGCTGCAATTTTAAAGACAGGATATGTTTGCACAGTTATAACTGGATGCATCTCAGAAGGTCAGTGGCAACAGGGTGAGAGATCAAATTGCTTGAAGTGTGAGCAACACATTACAGCACTTGACTGTTGTGCAGTGGCAATCAAGTAAATCTGATGCTTCAGACCGTAGAGTTAGGTTACTTTAAATGTTTTAGGAGCGTTCCAAACGTCTAGTTTTTTTAGACGTTGTATTAACATTATTGTTTGGCTATAAGAACAATATTCAAACATTTTTTAATTCCTGTAACAATTTTAAAGTTTCGTTGACAACTTTAAAATAACGTTTTAATATATATATTAACATTCTGAGAATATTCCCTGTTAGCTGGGCTGCTTGGTGGGTATAATTAACACAAGCAGATTTTTCTTAAGCTGTTTTGTCTGAACACATTCTCGGTACAGGGATTTTTATTTCTCAGGAGAGCGAGTCGTTCCTCTGACAATTGTCCCTTTAACCTTCAGGCTGGTTAGTCAGTGGAGGAGGATGTCGTCTTCGGTCTCCAGGCTGCTGACTGTCAAATGGTCTATCCGTTCCCAGTGGCTTATGTAGATGTACCCTGCCCCTGTCTTATTAGAGACTGTGCAGTCCAGAAAAGAAAGTTCTCATGAAAAACCACCTGGGCTTTATGACCTCAACCGTACATTGTCATTTAAAGTAAAGAAAAGTCAGGCTAGGCTGTTTGATGTAGGGTCAAAGCCTCAAATGTTCCATCACAGGATTGATTTGGGGTTTTTTTGATGGAGCGAAGGGGGCGTAGTCTACGGTGTTAAAACTTAATGGCATTCCCCAGACAAGCTTCAAACAAGGCTAATGTAGACAGAATTAAATGACTCTGTCTAATTAATTAGCAGAGCGGAGGCTGGTGAGAAACAGCAGTGGCTTCTCATTAGAGCGAGTTTGCGAGTCTCTAGAGAGCGCCGGTATGGAACATTATCCGTCGCGAGTGACGTTTCCCAGCAGGCTTTGGTTGCTGACACAGGCACACACTCAACCGCCTGTTTTAGCGGTGCACGCAAGGCGTTACTGCGTTTCCGCATTGTGTCGGCTTAAAAAACATTAGAGGAAAGGAACTCGAAATAATTAAACACACCCACTTTGAAGTCTGTTTTCTCGCCTCAGGATTTCATTCTTTTTCATGATTTTTTGTTTGTTGTCGCTCTGACCCAGAAGTGTAATGGATGTAGCGCACGGCTATTAAAGAGCGTGACGCCCACAGCGCAAGCATCAGGCGGCAACTCAGCAGATCTTGTATGTTTTCACTTGCTTTGGTATCTAGGTAGCACCTTATCTAAATCCTTTATCTAATGCAGCCAGACTCTGAATCCTTTTGACACATTGCATTACATGTCTAAGTGTAAGGTACTTGAAGCCAGGTCTGGTTATCTTTACTAGAAACATTTTTTGTTATGCTGAAAATGGTATAAATATGTTTAGTTATTTATATATCTTCTCTGGAAGGCGTAGGACCATAAAATATTTGTCCGATCCTTCCATTCGGTCCGAATGTAATGATAGGATGTCCCACTTGTATGGGATTTGTATACATCTGCTATTGAAGGAGGCGTGGCTTTGGAGAGTGCTCTGAAAGGAGGGCGGGATCGTATGCTTTCAAAGCAAGGTTGTTATTGCTAGCCTCTCCATAATTGCCTACCCTACATTTAATGGCGATTTAACACTTGAGCTTATTTTTGGCTTGGTTGGTATGAAAGCTTTTTGGATCACAGTGGTGGAGGGAAGCCATACAGTCTTAGCAAAGCGTGTAAGTTCGAGAAGGTGTATTGTGTTCTTCGCAGCCTAGCGCTCAAAGTCGACTTGCAAGATGGAGAATTACATTGTGAAAATGACATTCAGGACAGTTTTTGATGTTTGTGCTGTTACCTGGTTTAAATAATTCCTTTAGTGATTTAGACTGAAGTGATGTAGATGGCACAAAAAATAAATGCAATTAATTTCTAACTGAATTCCCTATCAGTATTTCAGAGCACCTTCAATTAAATGGTGATTAAAAGCCCTAGATAACAGTAATTCTTGTTCACTTGTAGTCGTTTTGTCATTTAATCTCACTCACTCATTCATTTATTCCTGTCAGTTTGTCCACTCGGTCATTTCACGGTGTCAGTTCCTTTAACGTTTGTGTTTTGTGGATGTGTACAGCAGCACTGCGCTTGTTACATATTAGATATGAGTTTTATGCATCTTTCTCTTCACGCTTTTTGGGCTTCTCTCTCTCTCTTTCTTTCTCTAGTAGTATTCTCTTATCTCTCTCTCTCTCTCTGCACTTCCTCTTGCATGGCTGTGTCTTTGAAGTCTAGTGTCTGCTTTAATGAGTGATCTTCACTCTTATTCTGCCCGCAATAATCCTGCTGTGCCGAGGCCATTACAGTGTCACTCTGCTTTCTTTCTTTCCTTTATTCTTTCGTTCTTTCTTTCCTTTATTCTTTCTTTTTTCTTCCTTTCTACTTCCTTCCTACTGTACATCCTTCCTTCCTTCACTTACTCTTTCGCTCTCTCCAATATTGGGCTCCCAAGTTTGCACACCCCCAGTGTCCCCAGGGAGGTGATACTTGGTTTTGATGTATAAATCATCTTCGACTGTTCACTCTTTAATTAATGACCCCCATCTGTCCTTGCCGGGTGAGTTGGAATTTTAAAACGCTGATACACTAAGCAGGCTCCTCTGCGCCTGACTGACGCAACAAGCCCTCGAGTAAAGCAAGCGATCGGCACAGAGAATAGGCAGTCTGGTATAGACACCCTCACCTACTCTGAGGTGCCTCGACCCGGCAGAGAAAGAGGTAGAGCAAGAGAGAGGCTAAATCCGAGGCGTCGGACAGAACAGGGGCAATAATACTTCCGTCCAACAGCTCAGACGTCACGAAGTGGGCCAAGACCAGTAAGGCACTGTTTATATGTGTGTGTGTTCATAGGCTTTTCAAGTGAGCCCTGCCAGAGTTTCTGAAGCAGTTATGGAGGCATCAAAGACAAGCGCCGCGGTGAGTCACCGGCTGCCTTTTACAATCTGTGTACTGGATGTGTGCGAGACTGGCTTTCAGGCCACAGGCGGGGGGTACAAGACCGGCAGGTGGACAGGGTCAGGCTACATCACACATGCATGAATAGCCAAACAACACCAAAAAGAGAATATAAAGGCTGTGTTCTCGCTTTTGTATGCCGATGTTGTCGTTCCCATCGCTTCTGCTTTTCAGTCTGCCCGGGCTGCTTTTTGTTTCTGCTCATGTCATTAATTTCAGCTGTTCATCTTCATGTCCTTCTCTTCTTCTGTCCGGTTCTGGGGGTCATTGCTTCGTACAGCCGCTCGTGTAGCATGGCGGGCGTTTCTCTTTGATTTGTAGCTACAATTTCTCTTTTTATCTCTCAAACTTGTGTTTGTTGTGAAGCATGTGGAATTCTTTTAACTAATGCAGCTGTTCATCACATACCTTTGTGATGTCATCGAAATTTGAACCAATAATATCTGATGCCCTGATTTTTTTTGTATGTAGCGATGAAAACAGTTGTCATACAATTTTTGACATGAACAAGCGTCACATAATAAATCGTCGTTCATTTCTCATGAGTCTGTCTCTGAATGACCCAAACATACGTGTGCTGATCACAAGACTCAAATTAAACTGCAACTTTTCCAAACCTGTTTCTGTGGGCAGCTTGTTTCTGAGTGGACACTAGAGCCCTTGATTTAGGACACCCTTCCCCCAGCATGAAAGTTTCGGCCCAGCGCACACAGTTTCTTGTTAGTGACGATTAGTGGTCGTGATGTGGAACTAATTTGCTGTTAGTTGCTTGTTTTGAATCTAATCCGTCTTTGTGGTTTCTCTGTGGACTCATTTATCCATGCGCACATACACTAACATTATCATCTCACAGTTTTTCCTTGATTCATGAAAAAGGGAATCTACTACGCACAAAATAAAAATAAAATCTAATGAACTTGTTCTATCTTGATAATATTTCATCAGTATAATGTGAATTTCTTTTACAAATGTAGGAGCCTTCCCACCTAACAATTGAAGATTGTTAAAACATTTCCCAAAAGAAACAACAGAAACGTTAAAGGTGTTATTTGGAATGTCCAGGTTTTTTTTAGACATTGTATTACCGTTATTGCTTTTTTATAAGAAAGTTTTCAGACTTTTTTCATTCTGTAACACTTTTAAACCGTTCTACTAGCTATCAAGAAATAACATTTATGATAACATCAAGCTTTAAAAAAAAATATATATAATCCATATGTTTTATGAATTGAATAATGATTTGATTCTGAAGCTGTACATTGCAAAATGTACAAAATTAAGTGTAGTAAGCATAGAAAGCCTAATGAAATGTACTCTGAAATAAAATGTAATGCATACTACATGTTGTTTAGACTACTTTTAATATCGGACTTTCTCTCATTTTGGAACTTGACAGTAACTTGAACTGTCCTTGAATAAAAAATAACAGTGTAAATGTAAAGTTTCTTTAAAATGTTTTGTGTTTCATAGAAAAAATCACAACATTTGAATTTGGACCATGAGGGTGAATAAATAATAACAGTTTTTATTTTTGGGTTAACTCATTCTTTTATGTAAGAGTATAAAGTTGTGTATTACATCTCTTGACAAGATGAAGAGAAAAACATTGTACGTGTCGAGAAGAAAGAGTGATTCATCCCTTTAAATGTCATGTGCGTTTCTTTCCAACAGCAAACCCTTGAGAATAACTTAACCAATCTGGTGAAGAGGAACAGTGAGCTAGAAAACCAGATGGCCAAACTCATCCAGATTTGCCAACAGGTGGAGGTGAGTCCAGCCAAACGGCTCACATCTTCATCACCATCATCGTTTATTGTGCTACCAAAACATGCATCCTCTAATTTAACCTTAAAAGACAAATGTCCCACTCCTTCTGATGTGTTTTTGTCATTTGTACAAACAAATGTTAATTGTATAATTGTAATTATTCAAATATTAATATAATTTATGTTTATTTGCGTATTTTTTTTTATTGCTGTATAAATTACCTGTACGAGCAGCCATTGCTTGGTGTTTTACTTTTGTAATGACTTCAGGAGTGTGTTGATATCATTTTTTCAATTTGCACACAATTACAAGTGTGAATGCAGACAGGTTAAAGCCATTCTTATGAATAAAAGAGACTGGTACTTTGCCTCTGTTCACTCTGTGAAAATGAGCTCATGGTCAGTAAGAGGGAGAATCTTGAATAGGCTTCATAGATTGTGTGAGTCATGAACTGTAACTGTAAACTGTGGCGTTCCTGCTATACAGTTTAATGGAGATCTGGGCACTTGGTTACATAAGCGAAACTGTGTTCTCTTGTAGGCAGGCTGAAGGGTGTCATTTTCTTTTAATACTTCCTTTCAATTTGCGAAAACAGCTATACATGCAGTAAACCATTTCTTGGTTTGTTTTTCCAAAACATGTAAATAGTGTGGATTGGAAAAGAAAATGATTTAGTTTTCCTGAACATCACACGGTCATTTTTTTATTGTTTGTTGTAATTGTTGCAACAGCTAGTTAATAAAATTGTCCGTTAGCTAGCTAGTTAGTTATTTAGTTAGGTTCTTTGTTAATTTCTTAGTTAGTTTGTCCTGTTTGTGCAGAAAACAGTACCACACATGCTTAGCAGTTCTTTTGACAGTCAATTAGCACTTTTGTTTTAAAATCAGAGCTGATTAAAGGCAAGACAAACCAGGCAGCAGGGATATATTTAGGCCTTTGTATGATGTCACCTTGAACATTAGCTAAGCGAGCTGCTCAGCTTCCAGACTGACTCGAGATCAGCACTGAGACATCAGACACAAGGGAAATGCAAACGTCCTTTTTAATGACTCTGTCAGGATGGTTGTCCTTGCTGTTCCTGAAAAGGAAACAGGTGACAGGGCATTGTTACTTCATTAGCTGAATCAGTCTCGGCCATCCCCAGGAGGACTGAATTTCTAGCATGTAACTAACCTCAGCTAAACCTCACAATAAAAGATCTGCGCATCCCTGCATCCGCCTCGAGCACACGAGAATATAGCTTAGAACTGGCTGAGTGAGATAATATGGATGCTGTAGGCATTTTAAAAACAGTTTTCAGCAGTAATTCCCAAACTACGTATATTATATAAAAGTGAACGACCCCAAGGTGATGAAAATAGTTAACCCGTTTAACTATTTAGCCGAGGTAGTTTTCATCATTCAAACCTCAATAAGTTATTCAGGATTTTAAATAAAAGAGGTTGTTAGAATAGGTTTATTAAATGGCTTGTCAATCAGCAGAAGCCAGAAGTCTCTTTTGAGCCAAGCCTGCTGTGTCATGTTTATTTGAAGGGGTTGTGAATTATTGAGGGTAAAATGAGGCATGATAATGTTAAGTCATTCAGATCTCATGGATATTTCAAATGAAATGTGTTGAAATTTAAATGCTGAGTGTTTGACATGGAAATCCTCAACGCGGAATGTTCTCAAAATGTTCTCTAAAAGTTCTTTCAAAGTTATCAGTAGACGTTCTTGCAGTAATGTCAGTAGAACCTTTTATGAATGTTATATATCATATGTCAAAAGCATTATTCTTTCATTGTTAGTGGGAAATTTTAAGTTACAGAATTTTTAAATAACGTTCTTATAACCAAGCAATAAATGTTAATATTAACGTATAAACATTCAAAACTGGACATTTGCTGCGCACACTGCACACACAGCCTAAAACTGTTAGCTGGGAATGGTCTGAAAGATCTTTGGTCCTTCTGATGAATGAAAGCAAATGTTAATCAGACTGGAGCAGAACTTTAACCTCAGGCATCCATCTGTGTCCTGTTTCTCTTTGATCTGCATTTTTGTAGTCGTGATTTAAAGTCACCCACTCCCACCCAGACAATAAGGGACAGATCATAATGAATCCTCCCACCATTCTCCTGTACTGTATGACCCCTCGGTGATAGAGATATTGCACGAGTGCATCATTTGGACAGAGTAATATTTGTGGAAAATCACATTTGTGTGAAAACATCTGAGAAACATCTCATTCATATACATAATAAATCACAAGCATTGCAAAACGTCTGATGTCAACAGGGAGCATTTTAGAGATGTCTTGCAGACGAGTAAAGAAAATTGCGTCTTCCAGATAAAATGTGCACGTGGAATAAACATCTCAAAACATACATGTACAGTGAGTGGAAAAACAGCACAGATGTTTACATTGCAGGGACTCTTTCTAAACATTATAGGGAACATAGTGTGCAGTACAGTATACAGGCAACGTCTTCTTTGTAGTTTTCTATCAGGTTCCATTAGACGACAGGGAAAAGCGATGGGAATGTTCTAGTAGAGTGCTATTCACTGTATGAATGACTCATGAGGGCTGTTGTCAGGGGAGTGCAGGTGTCCGGGGAAACTTCTGCACCTATAATATACGTTGACCTACCTTCTGTGATCTGCATCACTTCTTTCTTTGAGATTCCGAGCAGGCCTTGCTCTCATCGCCTGGGGCCCTGTGCTTTATTAGCCCTACGGTGCGGAGGGCTGTGTTGTTTGGTTGGTGTTCCACCGAATGGACATGTGTGCAGCAATGTGGTGAGAGCCGCCACGCTGTGATGCATATGTCTCTCTCTCATCCATTTTTAACAGGGCCGCTGGGGCCGCGCGGTGATGAGGCGGACCCCGGAGGAATGCATCGTGCAGCCGTGCTCTAAGAGCACTCGGATCTGCCCCATCTGTCAACATACGGGAAGGATACACAATAATCAGAGCTGCCACAAAAACAGACCTCAAAACACACTTCTGCTCTGTGGCGTCTGTTCAGTATCCGCTAAGATTGTTGTAGGGCCAAATTCACCGCCGGTTGTTTGATTGACAGGCGATCTGACCAGTCATAACACAGATATTATGGCCGACACAAAAATTGTGCAGTGCGGTTAAGTAGATTAACAGAGGTGGACTTGAAGGTAAAAATTGGTGAAAAGGTGCTTGTATGGGACATGCAACCCAGACAAGCAGGTAAATACACCGTTTTATCCGTTCCCACCCTCAGTTATTAACTAACGGTAGCTATTATGACTGACTGCTGAATGGGACACTAAATGCATACTGCTTTTGGTTTTTAATAATTATAATAGTGAATAGAGCTACCCAGTAATTGTGTTGCTCTTAATGTAACTCTAATGTAGCTGTCTTAATCATCAGGTGATGCACTAATTCAGTTTTAGTCTTAATTTTGTTTTTTAAAGCTGCATGTTTTTGTGTAAAAATCTGATTGAGCTGTAACATTGAGTTACTTACACATCCTGAATATATCCATCAGATGCAAATTGCAGACCTTTCTGTCTGCTTCTGCGTGAAATCAACACGTCATTTGTCCAGAAATTATTTATATATTATTTCCCAAGGAGTGCGTGAATAAACAGTGGGAGCGCTTGTCGGGTGTAGCAACAGTAACTAAGGGGGGCAGGTCTTTGCAAAGGGTGAATTTAACCAGTGAACTTCATTACTAATCCTTTTTATAGCAGGGAGTGTCTTTCCCAGCCTGCGGATTAGTGGATTAAAGATGAGGCAGTATGGACAGATAAAGGTCACAAATTGATGAGCCTGGTCAATAATGAGGCTTACTGAGGTAACAGGCCGCTGTGTTTCATAGGCTTAATGACTTGCTAAAATTGGTCCTGCTGTTTCTCAAGCCTTGTACAGTTTGGCAGATCATGTTAGTCGGCAGTATCCCCCACAATCCACTGTAGCACTCAGCCTCCACAAGAAATATGCAAATTGTGTTGTAAATTTAGCATTTAATTTTTGGGTTATTTGTGCCGTTATCTGATTTGCATAATTACTTTCCCTAATCAGACGCAATGTATTCTTGACACACAGTAGAATGTTTAATGGGAAATTTGTATGGGACACAACATCGTTATAAATGAGTCTTTGTAAGGAGCAGTCCTGGTGCAGTCTAGGTGCTTTTACAATTGTGATAGCTTCAAGAATCATCCTTTGTGGGATTCAAACCATTGACGTTGTGGTTGCCAACTTAAATCTTCAAACACTTGTCTTTGTTATAGAATCTGTGTTAAAGAATAGTCTTCCATCATTTATTCACCCTCATGTCATTCCAAACCTATATGACTTTTCTTCTGTGGAAGAAAAGAAGATATTTTGGGAAATGTCTCAGTGGTTTTGTGTCCATACAATAGAAGTCAATGCCACTGGTGTTTGGTTCTTTTGTGTTCTTCAGAAGCAAAAACGTCTCACAGGTTTAAAAGATTTTTTAATTTTGGGTGAACTGTCCCTATAAACCCACAGACCTCATTGAAATCTAAAAACTTCTAGGGCTGAGCTAAATAAAATTTAACAGGCAGTTTTTTGCAGCACCCTAATCTCCAATGTGATGTGATTAAATCCTTCGAAAGTGTCCAATAAACATTAATCTAGTCCGGGACAGTCAAAATGCATCGACAGAAACGCAGCACCACGTGTTTAAAGTGTCAGCATGAATCTGCCACAGCACAGGGCAAATCAGCCCTCAGGGTCTCAGCTGACTTACAGCAGCCAGGTTGAGGCCTGGAGATACAGTGAAGTGAGTAAAGAAAGAGATCATATATCACATCTCTACCAACTGAGTCAAAAAATTCTTGTGACGAGTCCCACTAGAAGCTGCTGGGATGTCCTCGTGTTAAGAGGGCTGATAAGAACACATATCAGCAGCAGGACTGTCTATCACTGCTGAGCACTGTGAGGTAAAGCTGGACAAGAAGAGCTTCTTCACTTCAGATGGTGGAAGTTGTTCAACATAAATCTAATTTAATGCTGGTGAATATTGCTGGCTTTTGTGCTGTTTTAAAAACCATGACAGTATCAAAATGTGATGTGAATTAACCGTCTGTTTGTGTGTGTGTGTGTGTGTGAATACTGACATATACATAAGGACCAATGTGTGCTAAATCTGACAGAATTTGAATAAATAAGTTGGATTCTTGAATTTTAAAATAAATTTTAGTTATAGTATAAATTTAGTATACATTTTCTGTATCTTCAATAAAAGACCCCATTTAGGAAAAGTTAGTGTGTGTATGCTCAAAGGTTTGAAATTTCTAAAAACATTCTCACAAATACAGTGAAACATCAAAAACAAGTGAGGATGTTTTTTTATTCAGTATTGATTGATTTTTTTCTTGTCACTTTTCATATTCCCAAAAACAAAAAACCTTTTCATGTCTTAACAAAAAAATTCAGTTCACAAGTTCCTCACTACTTGAAAGGCTCATAAAGCATCCAAATAATGTATAATCTAATAATACAAATAATCTAATATTGTCAACAGGTGTCGGTGAGGGTCAGGTGAGGGGTGGGAGTTTATTATGGTAATGTTAACTACTGTGTCTATAGGAGGTCTGTACTGATATGCCATCGGTTTGTTAGATCTGAGTAATAGGCTTTGTGCAGGGATTGGACAGTGAAGTGATAAAGCAACATTCAAGCCTTTGATGGGATATCACCTCCTTGTGTAATTACAGGGATGATCTTAGAATCAGAGTAAAAGAAACGACTTGATAAACAGTCTGTAATTTCATCACCGGTCTCACTTTGTAATGACATGGTCCACCTGTCTCCAAACAGGATATGATGTTCGTTTCCTGACCGCCTTTACGTGAACTAAACCAGAGAGGAACTTAGTTAGTCCTCTTGGTTAGTTCCGTTGTATGTCTTGATGAATCTCTCTGCTCTTTTCTGCAGGTGAACACAGCCATGCATGAAGCCAAGCTGGTGGAGGAGTGTGATGAATTGGTGGAGATAATTCGCCAGAGGAAACAGGTCATTGCTGTCAAGATCAAAGAATCCAAGGTACAGTGTCTGTCTGTTTGCTCCAGCGAGACCGATTAGAGGGGCCTGAATTGCAAATTTAAATCAAACTCATATCCTGCACATATAAACACGCTTGGGTCACATTCAGTTCAAACTTCTTACTTTATTTTGTATTTCCACAGATATTTAAAGGAACAGTGCCTGTTTATTAAACATAAATAGAGAAATTCTGAAAAGTGTTGCTGTTTTCTGTACAATGAAAACTCGGGACTGTATAGCTCAAGACAGAACAAGAAAAAAACAACGCATTGCTCACATAGTATGAAAAAGAGCACTTTTAAAAATTATATATTTGTGTTCCACAGAAGAAATAAAACCAGTGAGTTTTAAACAAGTTAAGAGTGTGTAAATGATTTTTCACTTGGTGGTAAAACAGTGTCTTCCACACCACGAGCGATTTTCTGATGTTCTGGCTATATATTTTAAGAAGAGTTCAGACTTTCCCTCCCTTTCAGAAATCTATTTGAATTTGATTCCTGGCAATATGTCACATCAGGCCACAGTTATGGAGTTGGCATTTCTAACACATCTTTCAGAATTTATCACCACCCCTGCTACAGCAAGAGAAGGTCTGTCACAGGTTGTCAGGGACTGTCAGACCCCTCTCTAGGCGGAGAGATTGGTGATGTGCCACCTGAATAGGAGAAGAGAAAAACAAAATAGAAATGTTTTCACCAATTTTTTTCCTTAAATTAAAGACTTCCTTTTTTATCTCTGTTGAGTGAATTTTAAAGTTAAAGCTGCAATCCGTAACTTTCTGGGGTTAAAATATTGAGAAACTACATGACAGGTCAGTGTTGAACATGATCACCTTACCTTACCCTGATTCCCAGCGGTAAGATTATAGTAATGATTTATTACTGAATTTGAGTGGTCCGATTTCCCAGGAAAAGTCAGTTCTGCTTCATTTGACTTTAACATACGTAATAAAAGCATACGTGACTTTAACAAAGTAACCTGCAATTTTATATTTCAAGGAGAGGTGACAGTAGAGAGGTGAAAATTATGGATTGCCATCGAGCAGACTGTAAGGAAAACGATTTTTGAAATTACCCAGGAAGAAGACTCAGCTTGGCTGGTTGGAGTAGGTCCTGGCCATGTGGCTTTACTTACCAAGCTTCCCTTGTGTAATAGGAGCAGAGCCTTGATAATCTTCAGCAGCAAAAACAAAAAACACAAGACCGGTTCTCTAAGTAGAGCTATTCTCCTCTGGGATAGAGCGTAACTGCTACACTCACATCTATAAATAATGCTAAAAAAAACACTCGAATATGCCATGATCACCATTACCAAGACCAAGCCAACAATAAATGTCAACTTTATTGGAATGATAATTTGCCTTCATTGTAAAGAAAAGCAGCATTTTTAGTTTAGTTTTTTGGTGATAACCTAGTGGGTAAGTAATCGTCTTTGAAATGCCAAGTGCATTACAATAAAGGTCGCTTTTAAAAGACGTCGATGTACAATAAATAGTTACAATTACTAATCTGAATAAGCAATTATTCCACTAACTAATAGCTGTTGTTCGTTTGGCTAATTGTAGGCTGCTTTTGGTTGCCAAGCAACATGGACTCTACATCAAATTCTACTGATGTGCTGCCACAGGTGTGCGTTTATTGGCTGTTTTACAATAGCTGCTAACACGGCCCATCCAATCAGAACTGTTTATTTTATGACATGGAATAAGCGTTATGACATCACCTTTCACACTGTTAAAGTCAAATGCTCAGATTTCATACTCCAGTTCATCTCCGTGCAGGGAAGACGTGGCCCATGTAGAGTTTTGGCGACAGCCAGCATGCAGCACTCAGGCACTTTAACTTGACAGTCTGAGCTCACACTCTTGTCATGTGGGGATCTGAGCTGCAGGATACGCCTGTGGTGGTCTGCTGTTTTTGGGTAATGTGATGTGAGAGGCCCAGACAAATGCACTAATCTCCATCAGAGCTGTCTTCTCCAGACCTTCACTGCTGCTCGCGCACACGACAGCCCCGAGTTGACATGCAAAGGCTGTAACATGAGATTATGTCTTCTGCCCTTTTGCAAACATCAGTAATGCCTCTCCATCACAAAATGCTTCTATGTGGAGCATTAAGGGAGGCTTTTGGGATCATAAACCCAGATGCTAAGTGTTTGTAAGATTTGATCTGAGGCTTTGGCTGTTCAAACGGTTTGTTAGTTGTTTTGAATTTGTGTTCTGTTTATTTTTCTGATGCAGTCCAATTTTTTTCAGTGCCGCTCTGAAATTGCAAAACTTTTGGCTGAAAAACAGTTGATCAAAGGAAATCGTTTGAGGATTTGTTGAAATCATTGAGGATTTCTTTAAGAAATGGGGTCAGATATGGATTTTATCTCATGCAATTCACTGAGCTACTGACTAACTTATTTTTTTGCACTTGTTTTGTGATTGATCTGAATGTGTTTGATGGCTTCCTCCTGTCAGACATGTAATTTCTCTGTTTATTAACACTGATGCAGTCTAGATCCTGATTTATGGAGTTAAAAGGCTTATTGTGTGACATCACTGATTTCCTCTTAAAAGAAATCATCTATTTACATGGAAAATGGGGTAATATGATGGAAAACTAATTCATGGGGAATCTGTGGTTAGGAGGGCAGTGTGGCCAAGTCGTATATTACAGTTTAAGTAATTGTATTTTACTGTAATAGCATATATTACGATAAAACTTTTTCACTTTTGCTGGAAGTTTAGCTCAAAAATGTTTAATATTTTACATAACCGTGTTCTGTAGAAAAGCCTATTTTGGTATAATCCAGTGAATTAAATAATATAATATTGACAAATGAAAGGTACTTCATCATATTTAATTATTTTCTGTTATTATATGGAGCTTGATAGACCGAACTTTAAAAAATATGATTATTCATAACAAATTAGTTACATTTGGCATGAATGCAAAACAGCTTGACGTTGATGTAACACTTGCGTTATAAACGAAAGACGCGGAACGCTAAAAATTCTAATTGTTATGCTTGGAATGAAAACAAGAAGAACGGGGGTGGGTTAGAGACAGTAAACACAGAAGTCTGCTTTAAAAAGCCAGACACACAGACTGAAAGAGAACAATACAGTTCTTTAAACATTCAAAGCTATTCCAATGTTAAGCAAATGAGATTCTTGGCACCGAAGCCTGGATTTAGCCATCTCTAGATATGCCAGTTTGTTAACATCTCTGAGTCTGATTTGGGTCACAAATTTTTTGCAGATATCCACTACAGCATGAAGTATGCATTGGTTACACCATTAGGGCACTGTCATTAAACGCGTATACTCAGTGGTTTTAGAGATGACGTTATTGTATTTGTGATTTTATCTATTTGGTGATATTGCAGTCGGTAGTGAACTATAATGAGACTCGTGATTGGTTACTGCATTGTTTCTGTGCCGTAATTATGCAAAGAGCAAACAAAGCAATGGTCTCATTTAACTATGATGATGATCGCCACGCTGGTAATGAGTTTTTGATAAAACGCTCTCTTAGGACTCATCCTTTATCATAACGTCGTATATAAAGTAAACATTTGTAACATTAATAGCTTAGTGGCGATAAGCGTGCCGTACATCCATCGCCGTAAACGTAAACAAGCTCATATTTTACGATGTACGTGTGTGTGGCTTTAGGTCATGAAGCTGAGGAAACTAGCCCAGCAGATTGCGAACTGCAGACAGTGTTTGGAGCGTTCCAGTGCCCTCATCACCCAGGCTGAGCACAGCCTGAAGGAGAATGACCACGCCCGGTTCCTCCAGACGGCCAGAAATGTGGCTGAGAGGTGAGACACGTGCATACATTCCATCTCTGTCTCTGCCAGCAGGTTTTGCCAATGTGAAATCAACTTTTAGCTATGCTGCACATTTCCTGGTGCCGCCCACTCTGTGCACTCCTGTTGCTGGTGGCTTATAGTCAGAATAACCCAAAATGCACCTTCAGGGCTCTGGCTGTTGAGTGCACCTGGGGTTTACTAAACAGGGTCTGTCTGTGTGCAGTAGTCCACGATTATGTCACTGAATGACCAAACTGTGAAATCTCTAGTGCTGTTCTTACTGCTATCCATCAAATCTTTGGCTGTTATAAGCCAGATCAACACCTCACCAAATGGCTTCTTGGCATAACGCAATATTGACTGTGATTATCTCCTGTTTACCTTTATTTCTCATGCATGTCTCTCTCTTGGTGTTGCCAGATGCTCTTTAAATTGTATGTATTAGTCACTATCAAAATGATTGTTTCTATTTCTTCTCTCTGGTGCTCAGAGTTGCCATGGCCACAGCCTCCTCTCAGGTCCTCATCCCAGATGTCAATCTGAATGAGGCCTTTGACAACTTTGCTCTCGATTTCTCCAGAGAAAAGAAAATTCTGGAGGGTCTGGATTACTTGACAGGTAAAACCCAATCGGGAAACTGAAACCGTCTTCCACAAACATTTTCTGTGTGTGTAGTGCAGGTTTAATAAACGTGATGTATCAAAGATAAAGCCAGAGTTACGTCAGCTAGTCTTTTTGTGGAAAGGCTAAATCAATATATCCTGTCCTGACAGCTGTCTTGTTTTGCAGCACCCAACCCTCCCTCTATACGCGAGGAGCTCTGCACGGCCTCTCACGACACCATCACAGTGCACTGGACCTCTGAAGATGAATTCAGCGTCACCTCATACGAGCTTCAGTACACCATCTACACCGGCCAGACCAATTTCATCAGTAAGTCAAAATACTCGTCCTGGTCCTCAAGATCTGCAACTATCGAAAACTCTAGATGCAAAGGATTGTTTTGTTTTCTAACTCTTTAGAAAACCATCTATGTACTGGTGCTTTAAAGAACCCAGAAGCCAGTGTACTGATCTAAAGAACCTATGAAGCATCAAAACATCATAAACTTCTCCATAAATATAGCTAACTCATAACCATATACAGTGGGGGAAAAAATTCCTAAAATCCAAGATGTTATTCCCAGCTAACACTCCCTGAAGAACACTGGATAACATTCTGGCTAAAGTTATCTCTAAGTTATCAAAAAATGTTAGCAGTAACGTTAGTAGAATATTATTCTTAAGTTATTAAAGGAACGCTTAAGAAAGTTACAGAATTAAAGAATATGTTTAATAATGTCCTTATTATCAAGCAATAATGGTAATACAATGTCTAAAAACCTGAACATTTTGACTGTTCCTAAAACTTTCCGTTGTTGTTACTTAATGAAAATGCTATGGAAACATTTATACAACCTACAGTTGTTACCTGGGAAATTATGTAATTTCTATCTTGACTTTTTTAAACAGGTTTTTCAAACACATCCTCGTCTTTCATTGGTCGGCCTTACAGATCGGCCTTACACACACACAACCAATGTTGTTGTGTTGGCTTTGTTAGACTGTTTAAGCTTTGCTGAAAGCGGCACTGTTTACACTTTGTGAGAATTGACCTATATATTGATTACATATACAGTTCATTGGCTTGGCATATTAAGCTTGAATAGAAGAAGTTAAAGTATTTAACAAAACAATTGTAATAGGTAAGAATCTGCACAATGCATGCCCACACTTTATATAAGAGTTTATTATAACAGTGTCTCTGACAGTATTTTTATGTAACAGTCTTTTGTCAGGTGCTTTTCAGAGAGCAGATACAGAATATCTTACATGGTTCCTCTTTGTGTAGTGTTCAACGGCACACTGCCAATATATTTAGCGTTTCTGAACACCTACAAGTTGAACATCCTCCATACCTTCATAAAGGAAAAGAAAGGTAGTGAACTTGCAGATAAAAAAGCACTGAGTCAAGCTTTCAGGATGTGTGGAGAGACTCAGGCCTAGTAAAACTGACAAACAATATGTTCAGGTTTGGAAAGTTAAAGGGGTTGTCCACTCAGACATGAAAATTGGCCAATAAATTACTCAGCCTGAAGGCATCCTAGGTGTACATGACTTCTTTTGGCTGAACAGAATTGCTGTTATATTAAATATTCAGGCTCTTCCGAGCTTTAAAATGGCAGTGGATAGCACCTGAGATTTTGAAGCTCCAAAAAGCGCATCCATCCATCATAAAAGTAATCCATACGACTTCAGTTTGTACATAACTGTCTCGTGTGTCTCCCTCTCTCTCTCAGGCTTGTTTCTCAGTGTCTATTCAGGCCATAACAAACACAGTATATTCATTTCAGCCGCTGATAGTTCAGAGACCCATGAACATCTACAGTGCAACCACAGACTCCTTTGAGGATACAAACAAACAGACACAGAAATGGAGAAGAATGCTTTTCTCTCAGACGTTTTTACAGCTCTTTGAATGTGAATGCTTAAGCGCTGCCATTCGTAGATGCGTATACTTCTCTCCCGTGAGGAGAAATGTGAGCGTCTGCTTGCGCATCCGCTCAGCCGTTGGCCAATTGAAAGTGCCTCCAAGAACATGCACTTAGGTCTTCAATCAGGATCTATTAACTGTAGATGGATTTCAATGAAATGTCATTTCAAGCGTCAATCAAGTGTAATTTTGAGGGTTCTTTAAAGGAAAGTGTCTTTGTGTATCATTGTGGGTTTCTTTTAATTTTTGGAGGTCAGTGAAACTGTTGTCTTTGTTTTTTCATACATTTTGCAAAGGCTTTTATAGCAAAAGCATCATATTCTTGTTAGCTGGCCCTAACCAGCTAACAAGAATGTTGGTTAACGTTCACTAAAAGTTCTATTGAAATTATTAAAAAATGTACCTGCAGTAATGCTAGTAGAAACATTTTTTCATTCTTAAGTTGTTAGTGAAATGTTTTAAAAATGTTACAGAATTAAAAAGTTTGCATAATGTTCTTATAATGTTCATGCAACGCTTAAAAATCTGAATGTTTTGAATGTCCATAGAACATTCGTAATATATATTTATAATAATTTAAATACTATTTTTAATGTTTTTGTTACTTAATAGAAACGTTAGAGAAACATTCTTAGAAACTAAAATTGTCAGCTGTGTAGCTGGATAGCATGAATCGCTTTCATGAGAGTCATTTATTGTGAAATGTCAATTTTGCTGTTAGCCAGAGCTGAGCCAATAACGTTTTGCCTTCACTGCCTTTGACATGCCCAATAACAGTCATGTGGTGTGTAAAAATCTATACATTTTCCCCGCAGTGTATTCAGGTCCGATATGTGTAACTACACATCTGCGGTAAATGGACAGCCGACCTTTGGTGACCAATTAAAATGTGCCCACTATGCAGCTGCATCAAACAAATCCCATACTAATAGAAGAAAGTCGTGCAGCAAAAATTGGAAATAAGAATTTGAGAGCTTCTTCCCTCTCGGCCTGGAGTCGAAGCTGGATCGTTGGTTCTGATGAAAGCAGAGCTTAAGTTTGTGTGCGGACTCTTGTTTATCGTCGCCCCTGTGAATGCGAGGGCAACGGCCCAGCGTCAACACTGATGAGATCTGACACAAGCTAATGCTCTTTGCTCCGCTCGCATTGTGACATTGATTGATAGTGATACAAAATGCTCAACCTGCATGCTAACCCGCAGCAAACAGTATGCAAATGCTACTGTCCATGCAGGAAAAACTCGGGCCGCATCACCTATTCTGACGTGCTCACCCCAAGCACAGGGTTGTGTGCTGTGACTCATGGGTAACTATGAAACACAGGAAGATGTGGATGGTATGAGAGCCAGGAGACACGTAGGCAGAACTGACAGTTGTTTCCAGCAGGAAGGAGGCCGCATCAGTTTAAGAATTGGCTGTATTATGGTCATCTGACTCTGTTCATTTGATTTTGTGTTCCCACAAAACAGTCGCCCGTGCTGTACAACCTTGAGACGCCAAGCAAATCTGGTATAATAACAACAACATCACACACAGAATAGTGAAAGAGATGTTGACAGAGAAAGTTATGCAGTCAGTTATGTAACCCTCTCCAATTGACATGTTTGGTTTGGTTATTTCAAGTCAAAATTGTTAACAGCAGCCCAGATAACGTGAGTCTATAATCCTCATATGCAGAAGCATTGAAGGTACAGAATTCAGTCATGGTTTTAAAAACTTGTTGGTTGATCTGGTTTTTGATTTGAAATGTATGTAAACACTCTTGGGGATGCTTATCTGATCCTTGATCCTGATTGGTCAATACAGAATTCCAGCCAATGCTAAAATACCTGATATAATAAAAGCTATGATGCAAAACAATTTAACAAGATACTGTGTAGCAATTATCAATTCACAGCACCCTCAGAAATCAGATAAAAACTCTGGATACATATCAGAAGCTTTAATAGATAAGTGTTAGAGAATTATTATGGTAAAAGTACATCTACCAATATAAATGCTTCTTACAATGTGTCATATTATCACAGATGACAGATAAACACAGGTGGGCACATGCACAGTCACGGAAACACACACACACACATAATGGAACCGCCCAACTGGAGCATCAAAGACCGGTTTGGATTTGCCGACAGTATTGGGAGAACCATTTCTGTGTTTTGGCTCTCTTTCATCTGCCTACAGACACACACACACACTCACTCACACACAGTGTAGGATCCGTATTCACACTGCCTTTTTTTTACCCAGTGACACATACCTTCATCTGCCTGTCTTTGAAGTCTCTCTGAATGTCAAACAATAGCAGAGAATCTACAACATAAGCAGCATATTATAGTCAGCTATTCTAATTCCGTTCATCAAACAACAACATCAAACGCCTTTTTGATACGGATGTGGATCAAATGACTTTTTTGTTCACCAGAAAATATTAAAACCACGTACAGATGGTGGAACTTCAGCATGGACGCAGCTGTTTAATAATGTCAGCGCTTGGCTTTGTCTCGTCCTGTGTTCAGATGCTGGACGTTTTGTTTATTTACTTAAGTGCTTAAAAATATAACAAGCAATTCCATAATTCCATAAGAACGCAAAAATGAGATTAACATCTCTTTCATGTCACAGTTGTTTCTGCTAAGAATAATGAGACTAAATGGAGACAAATGGAGATATGGGGTTCTGCTTGTCAGATGTTTCTCCTGAGGGGTGAAATGGCCGTCGTCCATTGGTAAGGCTGTCGGTTTATGTTGGGACTAACAGAGGGGAGAGTTGACACTTGTTTGTGGCACCACTGCACAATTAACACAGTTGTCTGTCAATGACATGATATGAGAATAGCCATATATCGGTTGATTAATCGGCCTGGCTGATATATCACCCTGTCATCACTCAGGACAGCTGTACTAAACTGTTAACATTGTTCTCGTCCTATTTTATCAGCCGTTGGACATTTTAATTGCATTCTTTGAGTCACAAACTCTGTCACTGTATTTATGCAAATCTGTCTGGTTGCCATCTTTTTATTTGCTACATGAAAATGTTTTAATCAGAAGTTGTTGAAGAACATAATTATTCTGTGTATTTTGGGCTATGAAGCGATGTGTTTTGTAGCATTGTGGCTTTAACTGACAGTGTAGGTTTGGACCAATGGTTCACAGTGAGAAAACTGTTTTGCAAATGATCTCAGCTTCTCCTAGACAGCAGCTGGGAATTCATTGAGAGACTTTTAAAAAGTCTTGTGATTCTCCGATTTTTCTACTGGCTAAACTTTTTTAATGTGTTTCTAAAGTTTAAGACGATATCTCAACAGTGTCTCACGCTGTGCTCAGATTTACAGGCATGCTAGAATATCCAGTTAGAACTCAGAGATTATAATACGAATTCAAAACATTTCTTACCAAATTCTTTTCGACCAAATTCTCAGGTGCTATCCACATTTATTTTGCAGCTCTATAGTTGTAGCGCAAGATAATAATTGGCTCGTTCGTATGTTATTATTTTTCCTAAGACTTAAGTAAAATATTACTGAGAACTCTCGAGTTATGAAATAGCAGCTTCTGAGATGGTTGGGGTAACTGTCTTTGCCTGAGGCAAACATCCTGAGTCTGTTCACGATAGCGCCCTCAGAACGTGTGCTATATGTGCTTTTACATCAAACAGAAATAGACACGCCGTGAATAATGAGCATCGTATCCACCGTTCTCTTTGAGAGAACGTGTTCAAACATTTACTCCTACGTGGTGATTATTGCGCTGTTCTCTTCAGTTAATGTGTGCTGGCGTACTCTCCACTAAGAGCAATGGGAAAACAGCCTGAATCTATCATTAATATTATGCACTTTCTCTTCTTCTCTCCTGTCCTGAAGGTCTGTATAACTCAGTGGATAGTTGGATGATCGTGCCCAATATCAAGCAGAATCACTACACAGTCCACGGCCTGCAGAGCGGCACCCGTTACATCTTCTTCGTGAAGGCCATCAACCAGGCAGGCAGCCGGAACAGTGAACCCGCTCGCCTCAAAACCAACAGTAAGTCCAGACCTCTGTGTGTGCAAACATCCAGCTAGTGCTCGATCAATATAGGCTTTTCAATAGCCGATGCCAAAATCTAGAGAGCAGTGTGGAATATAATGTCAACATTTGACACCATGTTGATCTAAAATTCACTCACTACATGTTTCAGACTGTCGGGAAATTTAAAGGGACAGTTCACACAAATATATTTCATCATTTACTCACCTTCATGTCATTCCAAACCTGCATGACTTTGTCCTGGAGCACAAAAGTGTTTTTGTGTTCATACAGTGGCAGTCAATGGGTTTGGTTACCAACATACTTCAGAATATTTTCCTTTGTGTTCCTCGGAAGCAAAAAAAGTCATATAGGTTGGAATGACATGGTTGTGAGTGATTGATGGAAATAATTTAATTTTTGGGTGAACTGTCTTTTTAAAACTGTTTAGATGATTTAACTAACACTTCACTGCTATGCTAATAATTTTAAAACATTGGCCATTTATGAAACACATTTTGAGACAAACATATTTTCATACATATTTTCAAACATATTTACTAATTATATATTTTAATGAGTAAATGCAATATGTATATATATAAATGTTCTAATATTGAATAAGCATCAGCACTTTTGGTTTTAATGGCTGTAACATCCCCAAGTGTATTTCAGAGTTCTATCAGTATAATGGACTTAAGCAGCTTATATCCAGAGATGTAGTGGATAATACATCAGTGTAAACGCAGCAGCTCTGTCATACTCCACCCGCTCAATACCTTTATTGGCGATCCGTCAGCAGCAGGCTGTCAAGCATGTTAATAATGGCATCCATCAGATGGCTTGGTGTCAGGCTGCTGGCTGTTTGTGTGTGTTAAGAGAGAGGTCTGGGAAAGCCAGAGTCACTCCCCTCAGCTGTCAGACATCTCCCAGCCTTCCCACGGTAAAGAACTCAATCAGGAACCGACGCGCTGGCTCACGGCATTCAAATGGGTTATTGCATCAGCGTCTCTCAGCTGCCTTGTGGAGGAGTTTAAGGGTGAAATGCAGGATGTTCTGGAGAAAACAGTCTCCTGTCTGTTGTTCTCCTAGTCTGTTTCTTCTCCTTTCCTTCCTCATGGTTCCTCAAGCTTCTGGACGAATATAGCAGCAGTATCTTTCTCACACACTATTTTCTGTATGTTACCCCTTGCTGCAGAAATAATGCTGGTTTTGAGAGCAGTGCCATTATGTGCCATTTTCACACACAAAGTTGTAGAGTATTAGCCGTATTTGGCAGTGAAAAGCCTGTACTACACAAACATAAGCTAGTGTGTAATACTGTGTACTCATATTTAGACAGCAGATATACTCTAAGTCTGTTAAAATGTTTTTGTGTATTTATGTTTGTTATACAGAGCCAGTGTAGTTTCAGGCACTGGGCAGGTTTCTCTGCTTGCACGGTAACATCAAAAGGCAAAGTAGGAAATCTAATGATCTTGGTTAAGAGAAGATATTTCTTTAAACTCTTGAAGATCAAACGTTTTGGGACTTTTTGTCCATGTTAGCTTTGAGGCCAGCTATATTGTAGTGTATTGGAAAAATAAGGCTTCTGTGGCTCCACTGACAGAGCACGGCAATTTCCAGAATGATCTTGTTCCTGCTTTGATACAGCCTGAAACCAGCTAGCAAGTAGCACATTATATTGTATAGCTGTAGCAAGGCTAAAGCTAAAGGAAAAGGACACGCACTTCAATCCCAGGTAACAATTTTAGGTTGTTTGAACGTTTCCATGAAGCAACAAAAGCGCTAAAATGTTATTTCCAAAGTTCTTAATGTTCAAAATGTCCAGTTTTCAGACATTGTATTAACAATATTGCTTGATTGTAGAATTATTATTTAAACATTTTTAAATTCTGTAACATTTTAAAACATTTTTACAGTAACAACTTAAGATTGATTTAGATGATATATAATGTTGAAAAAACATCCTACTAGTGTTACTGCAAGAACGTTTCTGACGACATTCCCAGATAGCTGGGATATTTATGGGAACATGCAATTCAGTACTGTAGAATTGCTTCAAAACAGGTCAGAAAATGATGTTGTCAAGCTATTTCATGTGGTCTTTAAGAAGGGACATGCCAGATCATCTCATCATGATTTACCCCAGCTGTGCCTTCTGCTCATCTGACTGCTTTAAACACATCATTGACTTTGAGCCAGTTTCTTCTTTTACGTTTTCTCCAGCAAATCGTTCTCGCCATGCTTACTCGACCGCTAAAAGTCCAGACACTTCCCCCCGTCTCCAGAGAAATGCTTCTATTTAAAGACATTTACATAATCAAGCTAACTATTTGATTCAGGAATCCAGTGTGAGAGTGTGCCCGAGAACAGCCAGCCCCCAGTACAGTCCTAGAGCTCCACATTTCTCATTTACACTTCATCTCAGCGCAGCCTTTAGGAGGGACTATAATTAACAAAGGCAGAGAGGCTGCAGAGAGCAATTTTCATGCATAACATTTTCTTCAGTGTCCCATGACTTTTTCAAACCTGAAAGGTTTTTTGTAATTATTGCGTAATTGTAATTAGCAAAAACATAATGTTTTGCCATCTCTCACATTTTGTGTGCAGCCCAGGTACCGCATAAGTTTCTCTTTATTACAAAACACATGTAACATTGTTTGCAACTATGACACTCAAGAAGGCTCTGTCTGCAGCCTGCATTGTTGACTAAATTCTTAATCTTAAAGCTGCAATCCGTAACTTTTTAGTAAAATAAACAAAAATCTGTTACTGAGCAAGTACATAATAGAGCAGTGTTCAAAATGGTCGCCCTACCACGATTGTCAGTTTGGCTTTACAAATAACAAATATTCGTTCTTTATTATACAAATTTTTCTAATACTTCAGTTGGGGCATTGAGAAGTAAAATATCCATAGCAAGGCCCATTCAGTCATTCTGTGTTTCTGTCTCTGGCTTATCAAATAATTTAAAATCAAATCAATATTTCATTGTCTGTTTATCTATTTATTTGATAAGCAGCAATGTAAAAAAAAACATTAGTAAGTCTCCTGCTGATAGCCCTGTCAGGGCTGACTGTACATGTCCCATCTTCATGTATGAAATAAAAAAAATTGCAAACCTCATAGAAAATCAATAGAAAATAAAACCGCTCATATAACACTTAATTTGGCCTCTTGAGTTGCCGATCAACTTTCTGAAGGTTAAGCGTCTCATTTCAGGCCTCTTTTTGTAGTCTGTTCATGGAAAGCGCCAAAGGGAGACCAAGGGAATGCTGAAGGAAAAAACAGCCCTCTGGAAAACTCAATGAATTAATCAGGAACGAATGCAGTGGAGACGTATATGTGTGTGTGCTGTCACACTTCCTCCTTATTTACCAGCCCTGCCACTGTTCCTCCAACCCTCACTCCATCACCAGCATCTACACGAGCGTGAGTCTTAAGAGCATCCAGAGAAGGAATGAGAAGACATCAAATGGCTCTTTGCAGGTTGTGTTGAAATCAAAGTTTGGTTCCTCCAGCTGAACTTTGAATGAGATAGGATGTTCAGAGCCATAGCTGTGATCCATAAACTGAAGTCTAAACACTCTGTTCTACAGATCAAGGCACATCATGAGCTGTTATTCTTATTTATCCGTCTTTTATTCCCCTACTGGAGTCTCTTCTTTTGTTCTCTCTTCTGTTTTGTTCCTTGTATAACATAAGTATTCTTGTATCCAGTCATTTGTTTTTGAGTTGAGTAAATTTTCCCTTCCCTTCCTTTAACAGTTCGCTTTTACACAAATTACAGGCACAAAACCAAAACTCTTCAGGGTGTCTGTACTATATTGTATTATGCCATACATACACAATGTACAAATTACCTATGGAGAAAAATGAAACATTTTAGTAATTGCTTTCTAAAATGTTAAGAATTTGTTTACTAAACGTGTTTCTTTATTTAAAATATCAGTTAAAATGTCACAATCACTTCCCCTAAAATAAAATTGTGTTCTTGGACTGTGAAGCCTCATTTTGAATGACAGCAGCACAGAATAAGACTGTTTGTTGTTTGTGTGTGTGTAAAGTCACACTGTGTTCCTATAGGAGGTCTTTCCTGTTTAATCTGGACTGTCGTGGCTGGTGGCCGCACATAAAGCTAATACCAGAAATATCACATGACAAGCTGCCTCGAGGGCAAATATGTTGACTTGTTGTTGAAAGATCTCGGAATAATATTTACTTGTCCTACAGAGCGCAGGCATCGCTCAAGCTGTCAGCGGTCATTCCTCCCCCACAGAAAGCAAAGCACCAGTCAACAGTGTGACCTCACCACATATACAGTCTGATCTTAAAGACATCCAGCAGACTGTATGACATCACTACAGTTCACTACTGACATATTCACACAACACTATCCAGGACGCTGGAAAGAATGTAAATATGTTCTCTATACCTGCACCTGGAACTCCATTTATCACCAAATTGCTCTCTGAAAATGATCTTGGTTTAAGAACGTTTCCCTAACGTTACCATTAACCAACAAAAATGTTAAAAATGTTATTTGTCAATTTATAGGAACGTTTAAAATGTTATTCAAACTTTTGAATATGTTATTCAGACTTTTTTAAAATGTTAAATGTTAACAAACATTACGTTTTTTAATTCTGTAATGTTTTCAAAACATTACACTAACAATTTTTGATATATTTAATAATTATAAAACATTCTTCTAACATTACTGCAATAACTTTGCGTGAACTTTTAGAGAACGTTCTGAAAACGTCCCTTGTTAGCTGAGTTACCGTTATAAGGAAACAGCGGCAGCTGACGGTGTGCGTTATGTTGTTGTCACTCAACGCATTACACATTTAAGTGCATGATAAATAAACTTCTGGATGTATCTGACACAGGCATCAGTTCCTGACAGCACCTGCCATAAATCTACAAGTTCTTACTCAACACTCTTCATTTTTGTGGTTTTGCTTTCTGAGCTCCACCTTACAAAGCTTGACAGACTCATGCGCTGTAGTTTTACCAGCATTTTATCCACAGATCTTTATCTATTTCTGGCTTGATTTAATTCTGATTTTTAGCTTTGATCATGTTGTTTTGAACCCTTTTGTTTCTATATTTAACCAGATGCATGCTTTAAAATATGATTTTATATGACGATAAAGACCTTCGTCATCTACGCTTTTATGTCTTGTTTTAATTAAAGTTTTTCTAGAGTGAGTGTTACACCATATTTTTTAATTAGTATAAACTTTTGATTTTTGGTTGCACCTCCTGTTTTGTTGGTTGAGCATCTCTTTTCAATACCTTTTGCAAACTATAATATCTTAAGAGGTTCGTCGGTTTTATACTAGCAGGCAGTAAAGGTTTCCCAGCATTCCTGCTTGTTGTAGCCTGTCATGCGTGTACGTGTCTGCATCTGTTTTTTTTTCCAGTGTCCTCAAAGACATGCCATAAACTAGCACGACTGCGCACGAGCATTGAGAATGGCTGCGCTCGCAGCGATAAGCAGTTCAAAGACAAAAGCGTATTAATGTAATTGGCTTCCAGCAGCACAGTGCTAGAACCTTTCATATCTGGGTGCAGTAAAGCACACTCTGGGTTGAGATGATTGGTTTGTGTGAAGGGACAGAGCGTAGCTGATTGTTTTCCTGCCTTGTCCGTTATTACACTGGGGATAGAAAGATTTAGACGTGCCCAAGTTAAATGTCAGCTCTGCGGGGTGCACAGAGGTGACCCCTGCTTTTCAGGAAACGTAAAACTGATATTTGTCTGGCTGAAATTTTTTCCCACATACTCCTCATGCAGTTAGGTGATGAGTCGATAAAAGTCGCAGAGCGGGTGTAAAACAATTATAACTGAAACTGAGCAAATTCTGACACAGGGAAGGTTTCTCCTCAGGTCACAAAACTCATTTCATTGGGTGTTATTAGTGGATCTCACTCTTCTCTGCTCTGTGCTCCTCAGGCCAGCCTTTCAAACTGGACCCCAAAACCGCCCACAAGAAGCTGCGTCTGTCTAATGACTGTCTGACCATGGAGAAAGATGAAAGCTCTCTGAAGAAGAGTCACACTCCGGAGCGCTTTAGCGGAACGGGATCCTACGGAGCTGCCGGCAACGTCTTCATTGACAGCGGATGCCACTATTGGGAGGTTTTACTGGGAGCCTCCACATGGTGAGTGTGATGTTACATACGACTTTATGTCAGGATTTGAATCCATGTCTTCTTGCACACTAAATTACGCGACTAGACTAACGTACCATTATATCTTCATATATTTCATATTTTTAAGTCGTATGTAAGTGGTTTTTCCCGTGGTCATGTCTGATTTCATCCAAGCCACCAAGTTAGCCAAGACCGCTCGCTCATTAAATAGCTTAACAATGCTGCTGTGTCAGTGACAGTGTTCCAAACCTTCTTCTCATTCAGGTACGCTATCGGCGTGGCCTACAAATCAGCCCCCAAAAACGAATGGAGCGGTAAAAACTCATCATCTTGGGTTTTCTCACGCTGCAACAACAACTTCCTGGTGAGGCACAACAACAAGGAGTCCCTGGTGGAGGCATCGCTGCAGCTGCGCAGGGTGGGCGTGCTGCTGGACTACGACAACAACGCGCTGTCATTCTATGATGCCATGAACTCCCAGCACATTTACACTTTTGACGTTTCATTCCTGCTTCCCGTGGCTCCCACCTTCATGATCTGGAATAAGTCCCTGATGATCATGTCCGGGCTGCCCGTGCCTGATTTTGTGGACTGCTCCGAGCAGCAGGAGAGCATTTGTCGCCAGCAGGATTCGCCATATGTGTCTGGTATGAAGAGCTGCCACTGAGCTGATTGTTCTGGGGGCTTCTAGAAGGTTCCGTTCCTCCATCTTACCCCTGCCTCCAGTTTTCCCTTTTTCTTTGCCTGTTTTTCCAAACTGGAGTGAAGTTCAGCTTAGTCTAAGGATGCTAAGTTGTTTCTTATTGATAGTTCCGGTCGCATAAATAAGCATTATGTGACTGCATGTCATTAACTACGAAATTACAGCTGAAAGGGGGAAATAAAATTGTAAATTATTTATGACTAACACTTTGGTTTGCTTTTTTGTCAGTTTAAATGTTTCCCCACAAGCACTTTTTAGAGTCGAATTTGTGGCCCCTATATGTAAAAAGACTTGCTAACTCAAAACAGGGTTGGACTTCCTTTTGGATCGATTATAGTGGATTATTATAGCGGATGAAAGTTTGGTGTTGTTTTTTAAGGGTTTCATTTATTATCTGATGGGTCTATAACACACTCTTTTCATATTCTGGGTGAATAAGACACACTATTATTTACAATTCGTCTGGAGATAATGGCATGATATGTATTTCCTCTGTGATTTGTTCTCACTATCTCAGTTTTTACTTTCGTTGTTGTGAAAAGCATGAGGCACAAACTTCCCCAGATGTTTTTCTTTACATGTATGTTTAATAATTGGTATATATTTCGTAATGTACCACAAAATCTCATCTGTGGATGTGTTACTCCATTCCAACACAGTCATGAACTGAATTTCAAAACCACAGTGAACATAATACACATATTTGTCACAGATCCATTCATTTGAAAATATCTGAAAGAACAAACAACAGTCAGCTTCAAAAATGTTTTCTGTTCACCGGTTGTATGTGTGCAGTGACTCAGTAAGAACATTGTTTCAATTGAGCGTTCAAAGGCAAATATTACTGTATTTTCCTATCATACCGTATTCTCTACCGTGATATTATTTTCTTAACGGCTGTTATGAATCCTACATGATCTTCCACGGTGTGATATTCAGGGCTGTTATAAGGACACCCAGGGCTGGGCTCATAAAGACAATCACTAGTGCAGGCAAAAAACAAGTGTGTGTAGCAAGAGATCTTTGCAATAGCATGTTAAACTTGAGATGCTTGGTTTGCATCTGTCTGAATGCCGTTTCATTGTAAATATATGAATTAGAAAGTATACATACTACTGACAGCACTATCTCCCTGCAGTTTCTTTGTGTCAGTGTCTGCCACTCTACTCATCTGAATGTACATGACTGATTTGCTTTCCTAATACTTTCTGATTAAAAATGGATTTTTCTGATCCATTTTGCAAGGTATTATGTTAGTTTCCTGGTGCATCTGGAGAGCTTAAAGCTGCAATCCATACCTTTTTGGTTACAAATACACAAAAAGCTCATCATCGTTACATTATTGAGCAAGTACATAACAGATCCATTATCCTTGTTCAAATGCTTTTTTTACCACTATTTCCAAGGATAAACTCATAACGATTTATAATTTGAGAGGTTATGTCTGATTTCCTCCAAGAAAATGTCAGTCTGGCTTCAATCTACGTAAAAAAAAGTTGTATGTAAAGTCACCTGCAGTTTTCTGTTTCATACAGAGATGGTGATAGAGAGGCAAAAGATACAGATTGCAGCTTTAATGTCCCTTACAAACAGATAGTAGGGAAGTGGTTTTGCTGATAGTGTTTTTTTATTTGCATGCGCTGTTTGAGTCACTTTAGCTCCTGATTCAATAAAGCAATTGTTTAAATCAGGTAATGATACAAACGCTTTAAAAGTTTAGTGTTGAACACAGTTCGTGCAGTGCAATTCTCCATGCAGGCTGGTTCTGAGTGCCGTAGGTCATGAAGGATGCAGAAGACGGTTGCAGTCTGGCACTGTTTTACTACAAGGGCATTCAGCTCCACCATCCTGCAGAGTTTAGCTCCAAGCCCAATCAAACACACCTGAACAAGCTAATCAAATTCTTCAGGGTTACTTGAAAATTACAGCCAATTGGATTTGATTAGTGTTGGACCTAAACTCTGCTGGATGGCCCTCCAGGAGTGAAACTGAATAGGCCTGCTTTACCGGAGCTGTAGAGCTGTACTAGTACGACTCAGACACCTGAATCGGCTTTTTAAAATGCAGAGCGAGTACTTAACTGTGCAGCGTGTCTGGTTGTAACACACTTCTCTATCATGTGGGCATCTTTTGATGAATTACTGCTGCCATGATCAATAAAAACATACACATAAACGTTTCTTTAATAAAGTTCTGTTTACCGCCTGCAGAAAAGCAGTACAATATTAATAGCGCCGGGCAAATAGCACTGAATTTTGTGAATTTGCATAAAAATGAGTTGTTTGTGCTAAATAGAATGACAATGACTTAATTTAAATATGCATAGTGCCGTGCTGTCAAAGGGAGGGTTTAGCACCTGGTTAAACTGGATTTTAGGTGGTTAGTGAAAATGATAACATTTAAAAGTGGTGCGACTGTTTAGTGAATTCACCCCTTAGTGATCAACTCTGACAAACTTCTGGCAAACATTGACGTAACAACGTGCAACTGTCTGAAAATATTTTTTGTAAGGGATCAGTTCTTCTCTCTCAAACATGTTTTGTTTCTTTAGATTCATTATAAAATATTCCTGTTAAAGGTTTAGGAGCATAATCAAGAAGAATGAGGTTGGATATACAGCTAGGCATGTACAGATAGCCATTTACCTCACTCTTTCCAGCAGTTCTTCCAGCCTCCATCCTCCATCTCAGTTCATGTCTTTTCCCTATTGCTCTGTAAGTTTTAAAGTCTTTGTGAACCGGAAGTTGCAGCCGACTTTAGTGTACTGACAATTCAAAATGAAACAGAAAAATGGAGGTGTGGCTTGTTTTTTCCACTGGGAATTTATTGGCTCTAGAAAAGTAAATGTTTCAAGGCTCACACCAGACTAACCGTTGGAGGGGAGTGGTTAATGGCTCTGGCTCCGCCCAAGCTGTCAGACTGACATCATCAGAGAAGGTCTGTCGTTCCAGAAGGGAGTTACATTTTCAGATTTTGATTAAAGATTACGAGGACACATGAATTTAAAATAAACAATGATGTGCATTTATAATAAACACTGCAATATTACATTAAAATAAGAATAGTATATTTTGATTTCATGGTGACTTCAAAGCTACATGAATGGTAACTCGTGGAGTTGTCAGGTTTTAATTGTAAATGAGTGATTTGTTAATGAAGAGCAATAATTAGCCTTTAACAACAGCAGGCACTGCAGTGTTGAAATTCTTGAGATGGAAATCAGTTTTACTTGATTTTGAGTTTGAAGTTGATAGTTTTGGACTTGTTATGCCTGGACAGTATATAAATCGTCTAAAACAATTCTGACACCCACTTCACCTAATGGATGAAACAGCAGTCAGTACAGGGACGTGTTCTGTCAAACCGTTTTCAGTTTGATTTCAGTGTGAACACACCCTCAGTTGTTCACTTCTGCTCTGTCCCTTCCTCTGAGTCGCTCTTGGGATCATTCAGTCATTATGTTGACAGTTCTCACAATTGTTGCCGCTGTCAGCTTTCTGATTGGTTGGCTGCAGTAACAGCTGATGTCATGAGGTCTTGAGTGCAATCCTGCATGCGAAAACATAGCAAAATGTATCATGGGAAGTCTTCATTTCCATTTATCATTGATGATATCTGCAGGCAAATCTTAAGCAACTGTTTGAGATACACTTTCTTTCAGGTCACTAGCCATGTGAACGTTAAATTTCAGGCTTTTAAGAAGTTAGTGAAGGTGAGGCAAAACTCGCGAGTGTCTCGCAGGAACTGTTGATCGCTGATGTAGACTGACATGCTCAATCCATTTGTTCAAGTACGCTTCATTGGGTCACTGCATGATGATGCGGCCCGGACCGAAGCTCTTCCTGTGATATTTTCTGCTGTTTTATAGAAACTTTTTTAGGGAAAATGTCCAGGAAATTATCATTGTTTTTGGCATATCAGGTTTGCAGTTACCCGTGATTTTCTTTGCATTTAAGAGTGTAGACTGATTAACTAATTACATTTCTGTTTTCAAGCGATTGTTTTTACATTTCTGGGGGATAAAAGAAATTAATGACGACGTATCCTCTTCTTTGATATTTCAGTCTTTATTATGTGCTCAAACAGATGTGTGTTCATCAACATAATGCTCCTGTTTCAATAGATTTAACTTAGCAAGAAAAGAATGTAAATCATAGGAGGAAATATATATTATATAAAATTGTATAATATACAAAAAAAATATATATGAACTATTGTTATTTATGTGAGTCCAAATAAAAGTCTGATCCCAAATGTGTTGTGTTGCATCATTGTCCTAATGTGTGTTGTCTTGCAGGAGGAGGTTAAATAGTAAAATCTTACACCGTTTGTTTGGGAACAGAGGGCAGAGAAGGAAGCCTGTGGCTATGGCAGGCACCCACCGCCCAAAGTCACGTAACAGGGCATTGCTTATGCTCCTCAGCTGTTATATCTGGCACAAGAGAGGATCTGACACTGATGATACAAGGCACAAAGGTTACCAGCCGTCTTTTGCAGTATAAGCCTAAATAATATACAGTGCCTCTAAAAGCCATGCTTAAAACACATAAATGTACTTTAAATGTATTAATGTGGTGTATTCCAGCTAACAGGGAATGTTTTCAGAACGTTGGCTAATGTTCTCTAAAAGTTCTCTCGAAGTTCTAAAAAAACAGTAGCATTACATTACAGTAAAATTAGTAGAACATTTTTTAGCAATATATATTATATACCAAAATTTTATTCTTAAGTTGTTAGTGGAATGTTACAGAATAAAAAAGTTTGGTTAACGTTCCTACAACCACGCAATAATGTTAATAAAATGTCTAGAAAGCCTGGACGTTTTGAATGTTCCTAAATTTCAAAAAAAAAATTTACTTGATGGAAAAATTAGGGAAATGTTCTTACAGCGTAAAATTGTTAGCTGGAATTGCAGTTATACGTTCACAGACAAAATATGGAACACAAACTTTTACAATGTCTTTCTCAGAACATGAGGGTTTAGAAGGTATTTGGACACATTTTGTCATGAGCAACCTCCTGACCAGCTGCTTAAAAGTAAACTCAAAACTGAGGAAGAACAGTTATGAGAAAAGTTCTTAATCTATGCCAAAACATTTGTACAGTGTGTTCAAATACTTTTCATGGTACTTTAAGGTACTTATATGGTACAAGAGAATGTGGTCAATAAAGCAGAAAAACATTTGACAAGTAAAATGATTGTGTATAAGCATTAATTTATATTCAGAAAAGAGTGCCATGAAATTGCCTTTTACAGTCGAGGCATTATTATGATAAATGTTACCCCTAAGGTATAATAGAGGTGAAATTTACCTTTTATTTAACTGTAACAACCGCTTGTGCCTGTTTCCTGCCGTCTAATTGAACGTAGAGTTCTCGCTGCTCTTCTTCAGTATCTCATCAAAGCTTTTTGCACTGGTACAGTCACAGCAGTGATAACGACTCCCCTTTGTAATGACTCTTATCTCACTTCATGTGTGAGCTGGAAAATGAGGCCCAATGGAAAATGAGGCCCGGTCCTCTTTACCACACCACAAGACCTTAAATTGCTCTGCCACTGTGACTCCAAACACTCCAGATATTCAAATATTCAGTATTGGTGACAGTCAATGCAATCATATGTCAGCAGGAAAGATTAAAATGCTGGAGTGGAGGATTCTGACTGACATGGGCCAGATTGCTCTGTTGAACTTGGGATTTGTTAAGCCGGCTTAACAAAGCACACGGCACAACTGCGAGCGGCATAGGCTTGGCTTCGCATTAATCGAGAAATAGATCTTGGGTTAATCTTGTGACATTATTTTGTGTAAAAGCTTTTTTCCTTAGCTTTCAATACTCCAGAATGTCTTGTTTAGGCTTCTAGTAAAATCATGTATTTTTCTGAGAGATACAAAGCCAGGATAACCCTTGTAGGATATGTTTTTATAGTGTCAGGCTCAAAGCATGCTGAAGTTTTACCGTGGTGCTGTTCTTTAAAGATGTAAGGGTGGATACGACCTAATGGAAAATGCACTGAGCGCTCTGAACCAGAAAAGAATTTTAAGGACATGATCTAAGAAGCTGTGGATGTAAAGTTGCTCTTAAAGCCTCAGTAAGCCTTGTCAATCAAGCTCCTCTGTGCCTGTGATAATGAGTCGGTCTTACGTGTTACTGATTGCCTAAATGTAATGTTAATTCCCACTTAGCTTCATCACCTAGTCTGCAGTCGAACACCCTCTAATTACGATCTTAATTACACAAGTAATTAGAGGATCTAGAGCAACTTGTTATATCATTTGTCACCTCGCCCCTTAATGTGATGTAAAACAACAAATTAATTAGATCTGCCTGAAAGTGCATTTTAGCACGGCTCAACCTGTCACGGCATGCAAATCACTCGTGTATGTCACAGTGGCGCTTTGTCAGGGTAAATAAACATCGCAATGAAGCCTTGTGTTGTGTATGTGATTAGGGTGAAAAGATCTCTCGATGACCCTGAAATGACATCTAAGTCTACAGATAAACCAAAACTGTTAAATAGCATAGCGTCTTAAGGCAACACAAAAAACAGCTCAGAAATATCCAAGCTCACCTGACCTTGCACTCTCTAAATCTCCTAATTTGCAAAGTTCTGCTCAAATCCGACAGCGTTTACTTATTGCATGAAGGTGTTACATTAGCAGCATTGCTCTGGACGTTCTGGACCCTTCATGATTGCACACGGTTGATTGTAGTGATCAGTAAAACCCACCAGGCCGCCTCTGATGGCTCTTAAGCACCTGCGACAGCTGCATCTACCTGATGACTCTCTGACACTTTCATAACGTCTCTGAAACAGCCCACTTTAGTCCCATCTGTTCCACAGATAACTGTACCACCTTCATCAGCCCCCCTCCTCCTCCTGCACCGCGCTCCACATTACCAGCTGCTGCCCAATTTGAGACATATTTCTGGAAAATACTCAAATAGATGTGCAGAAATTGAGCTTAATAAAACGTGTACACGGCAGCATATGTGATGTAGAAAGCCAAGCAACCGCATGGCAATGAAAAATGAAAAAGTGGGTCCAATATACATAGAATAAACAACGAATATTTAATCTATTGTTTTAAATATACAATTGCAGGTTTCTTTTGACTTTTCTGATCTGTTATGTTTTTGCTCAACAACTGATTTTTGTTAATTTTTAACCAAAAAGAGTTTTGTTTTTTTGCAGCTTTAAGAACAATTTTACTTCATACAAAGTGCAATTTTATCTGTTGCTCACAAAACACTCATAGACTGTTTATAATGTTTAATGGTTATTTAATATTATAGTTCATCCAAAAAGCTTAAGTCATGTCTTTGGAAACCGATATGACTTTTAATAACATAAGGTTGAGATGAAATAATGACCAAAAATTTTGGTTGAACTGTGTTTTTTTGTAAACAATATATAGCATCTTATCCACAGTAAGTCAAGACAAAATCATTTTTTGCTTGCACATTCAAGATCCACTGCTGTGTAGTGATAGTAAAAAACTTGTCAGCCTTATTTAATACAGTTGCCGGATGCCCTATTTTTCACTTCCTAAATTATTGATCACACTTCTTCACAATATATTAATGTTATATCTTTGCAATCCAGTCTGCAGTAGAAAATGTATCATACTTCAAGGAGGAGCAGTGGAGAGGTACCACCTGTCTTTTAGAAATAACACACCGGGCTGAAGGCGTGGCACCCAGCCAACGGACTGATGAAGCAAAGCTTTAAGTCCAGAGCAATGAGGATCTAAGCAGCCAGTAGATCATTACTTTCCTGGACTCAGTCGAGATTAATCTCACAAGAAGCCATCAATCACCGTAGCCACCCTGAGCCTGAGGGCTTTATGGGCAGTGTCTGACAGAGAATGATGGACCCTGAGTTTCTTTAAAGTTGTGAACCGGAAGTTCTAACTGACTTAAGTGTTGTGACTTAGGCTAATTCAGAGTGAACCTGAGAAATGGAGGCATGGATTGTTTTTTCCAGTGGGAATTGAATTGGCTCTAAAAAAGTAGGCATTTCAAGCTCGCAGTTATTGACCACTGGAGGCAGTGGTTACCCGCCTAAGCCGTCAGACTGATGTCATCAGAGAAGGTCTGCCGTTCCAGAGATGAAGTACACTTTCAGATTTTGATTAAAGATTACAAGGGCACGTGAATTAAAAACAAAGACATGCACGGATAAGTCAATTATAATAAACACTGCAACTGTGCATAAAAAATAAGAAAAATAATATATTATGATTTCATAGTGACTTTAAGATCTCAACACTTAGCATCTCTGGAGATGCAGGACCTGTAAAATGTACTGAGAACTGAGTACATTGCTCAAGTGTGTGGTTGTTGATCTTCACCTGACTGATGCTAGAATTGGATTACAGGTAATATCAGCTAAGGGTGAATGATTGCTTTAGATTGGCGATTTCTCTGTATGTGACACTCTACAGACATTTGGTTCGGGTAACCTCAAACCGCACAGCCTTTACTAATGTGTGACTTTTCTTCCACCAGCATGGTTTGTCTTTTATCGATCAGTTGGTACTAGGTGAGAAGAAAGGTTGCTTGCTGTGATGTTTTTCAGCCCCACAACATTGACTTTCACTTACAGCAAGGAGAGAATCTAACAATTCTGCTTTTAACAAACCCAGTTCCCATGGGATACTCACTCTGGGGATCTGTGTCTGCTTACGAAGCTCCTCTGAGACATTCGGTCACGTAACCACATAAATTCTACCATAGGAAGATATAAAGTCAAGTCAAAATGCTCACCTACAGAAAAATAATGCATCAGGCCCAAGGAGGTCTACAGTTTAATATCTGGAGAGGTCTGTATCTGTTAGCATGGCCCTTCATCTCAATGGCAGTTCTCCAGGTTGCGCAGAACTTCCCAATAATATGAGGTTATATTTGGGCACCTGAGACATAAACTTCAGACAATTAATCTCTTGAGCCATTTCCCGTCTAACAGGAAACATTCTCAGAACATTGGCTAATGTTCTCTAAAAGTTCTCTCAAGTTATCAAAAACATTCTTGCAGTAACATTAGTAGAATGATTTTTAAGTTATACATGCATTCATTTTAAGTAGTTAGTGGAATGTTTAAAAACATTACAGAATTAAATACAAATTTAAATAACATTTCTAAAACCAAGCAATAACGTTAATAACTGGACGTTCTTAGAACAGTCAAAATAACTTTTATTTTAACTTTTGTTACCTAATGAAAACGTTAGGGAAACATTCTTCTAAAGTTGTTTGATGGGTACATGCTGTACAGATGCATGCAGATAGCCTTTGAATCGTGATCCCTTGGCTGGCGGTGTTGGTTGATTTGAATGTCAGCTGATTAATGAATGAAAAAGAGCACCTGAGGTCTTTGATCCAGAAGCACACGCTCTGAGTAAACACCTCTCCAAAAATACCTCTTCATTCTGCTGGGACTGATTTTCCTCTGTCCTGCCTGGTTCTGTCTAACCCTTTGATATTTAATCGAATCAGCCTTTCATGTGCATAAAGAAAGATTAACTGCAGATTTATTCAGGACACAGTGTTTACCTAATTAGTTCAGGCTCTCATAATAAACGCGATGAACAACCTTGACTTGCATGCATCTAGATCTCTCTTCTGAAACTGTCATAGGACTGAAAGCTTTTTTGGAGAAATCAGCTCAAGTGGCTTGAAGCTTATCCAGGCCTTTCAGAAAACAGAGTTTACTGGATTACTGCATGTTTCATTTGGGTAAGAGGTTTGGTTGAGTAAGACAATGCTGAAAACATCGAAAACATGATGAAACAAAAAGGCAAACAAAATACATGCTGTGCAAAAGTCTTAGGAACAAGACGTCCTGCAACAGAAGTATGGCCCACACAGAGATCTGATCTCACCATCATCAGATCAGTCTGGGTTTATCTGAAGAGACAAAATACAACTGAGACAGCCCAAATTCGTAAATTGTATGGCACCGTCTCCAAGATGCTTGGAACAGCTTACCAGGAAACTACAGCACTGTGAAAGGTTTTAGGCATTTGTATAAAAAGATATAAAATAGATTTTAATTGTAAATGAACTACATCAAATCAGTATTTGCCATGACCACATTTTGCCTTTTGTCTTTGGCACACGGTTTGTAAGTTTAGCAAGTAAGTTGTTCCAAGCATCTGGCAGATGTGTTTGTCCTATGTGGATGTCTACCCACATTATCCTATGGAAAAACCGTACAACACATTGATGGACTGTAGGCTCTGGTTGGGGGTGCTAATGCCAGCACACAGCTGGAGGCTTTGCCTCACGTGTCTCCTCACAGAGGGCAGCTGAAGAAGCAGTGGGGCGGCCGCAGGATGCTGTTGTCTTCCTCAAGCTTCATTGGTTCTGCACCAGTCTGTTGTGTTGGTGTGCCGCACCGCATTTCTCTCTAAAGTGAACAGAACAACAGTTTGCGACTGTTGTCTCAGAGGAGTATTAGAGCATTGTGGGTAGGAGTTTGGAACAGACTCATGGGGGGAACGTTTGTGGGATTTTAATGGCCTTACAATGAGCTTGCCATTTCTTCTCGAGTACTGCATGAAATGCCACACCTCTGTGGGATTTTACTGTAGAAAGATTTTGCTCTTTCACAAGGACAGATTTAAGCTTTTAAAACTGTGACCAGACGAAGTAGCTTATAGACGGATATGCGATGCGGATGTGACCTTGCATGACAAAAACATACTTTGACGGTTCCATGATAAAGTCATGGTTTCAGAGGATAATACCATGGTATTGAATGACTCCCGTATTCATGTATCAAGGTGTGATACTTTTAATACCATATATACTACACAGAGGGCAATGTTTAAAGGCAGGGTAGGTGCAGATTTTTTTTGCTGGTTGAAAGTCTCTTCACATCCTGATAGTAATCACTAAGTAGTGATTACTCACTGAATATATTTATGTATCTTCTGGGGAAGGTGCAGGATCCTAAAATGTTCATCCAATCATTGCATTCACTCCTAGTGCAATAATAGGTTTTCCTACTTGCCTGTCAAACTACGTATTTGCATAGCTCCACACACTAATGGAGGAGGTGTGGCTTTCTTATGCTTTCAAAGCTAACTTGCTATTGCTAGCCTGTCCAAAATTGCCTTTCCTGCCTTTAAGTGTTACATCTATTACACTAATATGAAATTAATGATAATTTTCCTGTTTGCTCCTGTTAAAGAAATAGTTTACACAAAAATATTAAATTCTGTTATGTGTTATCATTTACATGTTGTTCGAAAAATGTATGACATTGTTTCTTCTGTGAAACACAAAAGGCCTGACAGCCTCGGTCACCATTCACTTTCATTGTATGTTGAAAGGAAGCAATGACAGTAAATGGTGACTGAGACTGTACATAACGTTCTGCATTTTGTGTTCCTCAGAAGAAAGTCATGCATTTGAAACACAAGAGTGAGATTGAAGACAAGCCTCGGGACTTTGTATTGCTCAGAAAAAACTATTAGTCTTGACTTTATCTTAATGGTAAACATATTTATTGCAACTTTCATGATGTGATCACATTTGTTCTCCAGACAAATAGCTTATGAAGTTTTTCATTGGTTCCCTCTAACTTCTCCTGAGGAAATGTGTTGGGTTGAATATACCGTCATTTTGTTCTATATGATAATCTAAAGAAAAAGAGAGATGAGATTATGCCTGGTGACCTGAGGATAATCCACATACGATGATACATTGAATGTTACACATGTCTAAGCACATTTCGTTCTGTTCATTGCATGTTATGTGCATGTTTTTGTAGTATGGACCCTTGTGTTAGAGACTTTAGATGTTAGAAAATGTTATGTAAATACATATGTTTAATTGATTATCAATGCACTTGCTGCATAAATGATGGATTATTGCAATTTTAAAAATTTTAACAGTATTGTGCCCTAATGTTGCTGTACTGTCTTCTCATATACTGAAAAATACTCTTTCCCTGGGGATGTAGCCAGTGTGCCTGTAATTCTAAGCACCCATTATCTTTTTACTCTTATTGGATTGTGATTGGATGGATTATCTGTAGGTCATAGATCTTAATCCCAGGCAAAAGTTACAGACTGTAGCTTTAAAAATAGAAAACATTTCCTTAAACATTTCCATTTGGGGCAAGCCATGATTCTTTCTAAAATGGGACATTTTAGAAATTTCATTCTAAAATGTCCTGATTTTGAGTTATCTCTCTGTTGTGATGTGAAGATAAAATAGCATTTAAAAGTAATAGAGAAGCAAAAAGTGCTTGACCTGGACTCATGACCTGGAGATGACTTGTGCTTTCCACCAAATGAGACCCTCTTATTTCCCAGACTCCTGCCGTTGGCCTGTGTGCTCCCAAAAAGGACAAGAATCTTTCATGCATTCACAATCAGCTGAAGCAAACAACTCTGTAGCTGACAGACTTCCACCATAAGGAGGAAGGCATGCGACCCACCCCCCCGTCTAACCACTCCAGAACGTTGACTAATTACATCATTTGCACCACAGATTGATTCAAACTAGCTGTGGCAAGTTGGGCTGGATCTCAGATGCAGTTCTGCTGAGAGAGAATCGGAGTTCATCTCTTCACATTTGCGTGCGCAATTAGCCGTTGAAATGGCTTTTAAAGGCTGGGTTTGTGGAGATTAAAGAAGTGTAGGGATGCTGGCATGGATGACGATGTAAAAGGTTATTTGTTAAAAGTGTCTGTCTGCCTCCCCCCTTGAGTTATAATTATGCAAGAGAGGCGCATTTGTGAGGTTGGGCTGAAAAGGTTATGAGCATTCATTTCCTGGCACATTAAAGATGTCTGCCATCATCACCCTTGGTTTTCTCGATAATGGCAAATTAAATGTGAAATAATGAACTTTTTTGCCTTTGTTTGCCTTTTCACTGTTCTGAAACGCCATTGTCCACCGTACGGCATATTTTCACAAAGGTTTATCAATTACAAAATAATAATACCTTGTTCTCAGCTAACAGGGAATGTTCTTAGAACGTTGGCCAGCATTCTCTAAACATTATCTCAGCGTTATCAAAAATGTTCTTGCAGTAACATTTTTAAACATTGTACATCATGTATTAAAAATTTTATTCTCAAGTTAGCTAAAATGTCACAGAATTAAAAATGGAACCAAGCAATATATATATAACCAAGACATAATGTTAATACAACATCTAAAAAACTGAACATTTTGAATGTTCTTAGAATAAACATTTTTAATTTTTTTACTTAGTTTACTACGTTGGGTAAACGTTCTGACGACCTGAAATTGTTAGCGGGTTGCTGGTTTCTATTTACAGGTTGTAGTGGTAGGTTAGAGCACAGCATATTTCCAGATAACAGCCCTGCAAGGAAAAGCACAGTTGTCATCAAAATTCTTCTGCAGATCTTCCATGTAGACATGACTGCTTATCTTCAAATCTCTGCTGTTTCCACACAATTGGGAATCCCGCAATGAGATCCCTGCCAGGGCCCTTTACCAAACCTCCACCGCCCACTGAGAGAAAAGTTTGGATTAATTTACCTCTTCAGACTGCTGTAAAATTGTGTAGGATGTGAAGCAGTTTGTGGGGAAAAATCAGGTTTAGAAATTGTGACATCACTATCTGTGACGCGTAAAGCAGTTTCTGTGTTGGTCACCACGGAGTGGTGTAATATCAAATCCCATTTTCGCGCAGGAAATGCACTTTAATTTAGGCTTTGGTATGAGCCATGTTTTTGTATCCACCAACAAGTCATTCGTAAGTGCAGAGCTCAATATCTACAATTATGTTTAATCACACACACAAATGAGATCACAGCTTTCATCTGTGGTAATGAGCTGCTATGATAACATACCCTTGAGGATCGGACTGCTGTTTTCCTCCACAGACACAAGTTTCTAAGCTTAATGTCAGGCCACCGAATGAGAACTTTACTGTGAATTACGCGCAAATTAAAAAGGTTACTAACAAACAACAGAGGGACTTTAATGTTGGAGAGGTGGCTGAACTTGTAACTGTAGCGTCCCTGATCTGAACTTTTGACTGGTCCATATCATTCTTCAGCTGTAATGTTTTTGATTGTTTGTTTGTTTGTTTGTTTGTCCATTGTCTTCTTTGTTATTGCTACTTGACCGAGGATCGTTTTTGTGAGTTCACAGCAAGATTATGGACTCACAACCACAGTAGCTGAATTTCAATGCGAAAAAAATCCTTTAATACCACAGTATTGCATTTTATTTTTTTTGGGCTCCCAAGAAACTGGATTATAGGATCTGAGGAAATAAAATAGATTTTGCTCCTGTAATCTAGCCTAGGTGGCCTTTAAATGCTTTGTCTAAAAGATAACTGTCATTCAAGGACAAAATCCTATCACTGAAGAAAACCAGAGCTACTGCTAAAACTGTGGAACAATTCATGCAGACAAGACCTAGAATACCAATTTCAATGTTGAGATCCACATAAGCCCTCGTGGTAGATTTTAACCACGTTAATATAGACAAGGGTTTGAGATCTGTGAAAATCTCTGAAATCAATTACATAAAGTTGGAAATTACTTCTTGCCGGTTTCATCTTATGTGTGAAAGGCACACAGACCTCTTTCACCTCTTGTCGTTGGATAATCCGCTCTGGAGCACACTACAAACTCCATAAAGTGCGCTCTGTCGGCACTGATCATTTACAAGGACATCTACAATAGCTCTTATTAAACTGCCCCGTGCAACCTTAAGACTTGGAGGAGATCGAACCAGGACTCACACCTCAAGGTCTCCTTCATGTCAGATAATAAAGTGAAATTATGTGCCATGACACCGCTTTCTAACATGTAATTGCTTTCGACCCGCTTTCATCGTTTGTGATTAACGTGTCATGCAAGGTGAGGAGGCAAGAGGAAATGTGACTGTTCTTCTCTATTAACTTAAGAGTCTGTACAGTACTTTGAAAACTTCCCACTCAGCATTTTCTCAGCTAACAATTTTAGGCTTTAATAACATTCCCCTAAAGTTTCAATTAAGCAACAAAAACATTTAAAATGTTATTTTGAAAGTTCTAGGAACTTCTTAAGTTTTTTAAGACATTGTATTAACAATATTGTTTGGTACTCAGAACGTTATTAAAACTTTTTTAATTCTGTAATGTTTATAAAACATTCCACTAATTACTTAAGTTTTTTATATATATGATATATAACATTAGAAAAATGGTTTACTAACTTTACTGCAAAAAGAACTTTAACAGAACGTTAGACAACATTCTGCAACATTTTAAAGGACTTTCATCTTTTTTAAAATAGCCTTCAGTTTATTCAAAGGCATGCTATGTTATTTGCTTTTGCTTACTGGTTGCAGGTGGAATTAGGAGGGGATTCTTATCCTAGAGAGCGTTTCATTGGACAAAAATGTGTACATGCCCATGAGAGCATGGTGAGTCATGAATATTTTTTGTTCTTTTTTCTTCAAAGATAAAGGCTGTAAATTTCTGTGTATTTCTGCTAAAAGTTTAGTCAACTTTAAAAAGTAGTACATAGATAACCTCAGCCTATAAATAACCTCAAAGCTAACAGACATGAAGTAAAAGCCACATTTGTCTCAGTCCCATTTTGATTTTTAGTGGGTCTTTAAAGCAGGGATCTTATCAAGCTTTAGAAAAGGCTGTGGTTAAAGCGTATGGTTTTTCAAAGCTGTAACCCACAGTAGTAACAAACTCTTGTATACATCTGTGCTGTACAGCTTTATAGTTAGATGCATCGAGTAAAACTGACATGACAAAAGCAGTGTGGACAGCTTTTGTCATAGTTATTTTTATCCCAGCCTCTGCTCAAAATTGTGAGATCAGGTAAAAGTGCCATCAACCTTTTATGTACATGTGGCTTTTACTCCTCCACTGGATGAAACGATTTGCTTTCATGCACTGTCGGTGCTTGATGAGTGAGATGTAATTTCCAGTGCTGTTTTTAGTCCCCATGGTCCAGGGTTAGAATAGGGCTGCTTTTCACAGCGAGATGTTTTGTGATCCGTGCGGTCTCTGGAGAGGTAGCCCAAGCAGGTTACAGTGCAGGATACTGTCACCATCTTCCACATCACTTATCTAATGTCTACTGGTCCCCAGTCAGCCTGTTTCACACGAAACAATAGCGCATCAATATTTCAGACCTCCGACATAAAGAATGAAACAGTCATTAAAGTCAGTCTGCAGGCCCTTATGGTTTATAGTATTCTCTGCTTGGAAGAGGGACAGAACTTTAATGCTGTGAGCATTACACTTTCAGGCACTGTGTTTGATGTTTGTTTTTTCCTTTACTTCCTTCCTATGGTCTGGAGTAAATATATCCAGGTGGGTTCCCAGCTAATAATTTTAGGTTATAAGAATGTTTGCGTAACGTTTCCATTACGTAACAAAAACAATTAAAATGTTATCTAAAAATCATTTCAACGTTATTGCAAAACAACATTAAAGCTGTATTAATATTATTGTTTGTTATAAAAACATTTAAACATTTTTTAATTCTGTAACCTTTCTTTACCATTCCACTAACTACTTAAGAATAACACTTATGATGTATAAGATATATAACTTTAGGAAAACGTTGTATTAACATTACTGCATATATCTGTTAGAGAACTTTAGATCTGTTACAGACCATTAGCCCATGTCCTGAGAGCGTTCACCTTAGGTATAGATTTCCAGTATTGCTGGAACCAATATATTTTCCAGAAAAAATCTCTAAGTAAATAAGAATAGGTAAAAAATGAAAACAAACTGCTTTCAATAGAACACACATGTGAGGAGCTGTACGGCAATCTGTGCTATCTCACAGTGATGTTGGCCAGACATGTGCTGTCTATTAAAGGTCAGAGGAAACATGTTGCCCTGAGTTTCCTCTTATTCACTGTGCACTTCCGTTCTCTTCAGAATATCAGGCTTGTTAAAAAGGATTTTGGCAATGAAAGAAGTTGACAGCCATGAATACTCTCGCCCACCTCATTCCCAGAAAGATTATAACGCGTGACCTGCGTGAAAATGATACAACATAAAATAATTATTTAAAGAAAACAAAGCTTATTTTTATACCACCTAAAAGAAAATGCTAGTAGCCATTTGTGCTGTTAAAATCGTCATTCTGTTAAAATCTCACAGTGATTACTGTAAGTGTCACTTACAGTAATTCACTGTTACTTTATTTTTGAGTAATCTAGCTTTTGAAAAACTCTAGTTACGATGTTTCAAATTATATAAGACAATGGCGACAGCAGTGCTGATTCCAACCCAGGTGATTCTCTATCACGTCTTATTTTCTATGTCAGTATGACTTTGAGATGTGATTAAAGTAATGAATCTAATTTATAATTTAAGGGTCTGTATGTTATGTGCACAAATAGAAACCATGCATCAATAAAATACAATATAACAGAGAGAGATAACTAAAGAAGTTGTCATATCTCTCATTTATTTTCTTGCAATCAGATACATAACTCACACTCATAAACAGAATCTTAATCAGGATCTAACCTCATTTTCAATCATTTACAGATAATAAAAGCAATGAGAAGAGCACATTTGAGCTGAAGGGTTGTGCACTCATGCACAGATCAATCAATAATGCATCAAACTTAGCACAAAGCTCCAAGGAAACCAGTGACAAGCCTTTCCAGTCGCTAGCTTTACTATAGATGAAATATTGACGGGCTTTAGTGAACAGACTATAGAGGCAATTGCTGCTTCTTAAGCAGTCTCAGACCTGCCTGCGACTGTTCTGATCTCATACATTCATCCAAATGCAGAGCGGGATAAATAAGGAAACACTAGACAATCCATCAGGCTTATGGAAATTTTTTAAAGCTCTATCCTGAGTGATGAGCCCTCAGCAAATGTTTTACTCTCTCTCCTGCCAGGACATAACCTGGATAAAGGGATGTGTCTTATGGGATTGAATTTAAATTTTTAATGTTTCAGAGTTTTAGTGGCAACCTTCTCTGTCGTGAGTTTAAGTGAAGTACAGGTTTTTAGGTTTTGTTTTATGGGACTTCATGTAGCTTGAGGGATTATACATCTGTTTATTCCACTCCATCTATAAAAACACAAACTCATTTTTACATCAACAGAACAGCTGGGCTTTCGGGGTCACAGTTTGTTCTTCGCATTCACAAAGAGACCGACTTTTCCATACATACAGCATGGAAGCTTGATCAAATACATCACAGTACACAAAACCTGCACTTTTGGGACTGACACAATTTTCAGTAAGGCTGTCAGAGTAAAAATCAATAAGCTTTTTCATTTATAGAGACAAAATCTAAAGACTATCTATAACCAGAACTATTCTGTGGAAGAACTTGCTTCTTGGCTTGATTCGTGAGATAATTGTTTTCTGTTATGTGATAGTCTATAGTCACTAGTTTCAGTTTTCCTTGTTTTCTTTGATAATTTACTTGATAAGTGAGCCTCAAGACAAACTACAGAGGTTTTCATGTTAATGCTGACATGATAAAATTGAACATACTTTTGCATGGAAGTTTCTCTAGCTGACTAATTTCCTTTTGGAATGATCTGGGCAACAGGAAAACCTGTGTAACAGAAATTCAGCCACAGCCCATAAATTTGCAAGTTCAGCAAATGTGTTCCCAGCTGACAGGGAACGTTCTCCGAAAGTTAGCTAACATTCTCTTAAAGGTATCAAAAAAAGTAACGTTAGCAGAACATTTTTAATGTTAAATATCATATATCAAAAATGTGATTCTTAAGTTGTTAGTGGAACGTTTTAAAAATTTTACAAAATTTACAAAAAAGATAACGTTCTCATAACCAAGCAATAATATTAATAAAGATCTGAAAAAAAAGGATGTTCTAAGAACACTCAAAACAACATTTTTGTTACTTAATGAAAACCTTAGGGTAACATTTTTTCAACCTACAATTGTTAACTGGGTTCTGGTTCTTGTTTCACAGTTTAATAGAGGAGTAACAGCACAGCAGATGTTCACGTGATATTTTCAAGTGCTTTCACATTTACAAGCACTTTTAATGGGTATGTTTAAAATGAATGAGAATATTTTTTTGTAAGTTTGTAAATGAAACAAGCCACTAAGTTAAATTCATTTTAAAAAGTTGTTGACTGGGTATGACTGATACAATGAATTACTGTATTTTAGTGACTCTGGAAGGCAGTAGTTCATAAATTCATCCCTTTGGTGCTACTGATGGTGTTAAGATGGAGCACTATGATACAGTCTGTTGCTGAACTGCTTGATCAAAATACATATTATCTGACCAAAGACTGCCACCTGCTGGTTATACAGAACATTTTCCAAGTGCCTAATGAACTGTTGACCTAGCATCTAATATGCTTAGTGTAGATGTTCCATTTTTTTTGGTCTGTAAGAGCAGGGAATTACATCATAATCCCAATTATTATGAATGTATTTTTAAATATATTACAACATCATACATTTCAATATAATCAATATACTACAATTTTAGCATTTGCTAAGGTTGATCTGCTCACATTATGACAGACCTGTCTGATTTCTAACCCATGAAAAATCTATTTCTCAGAACTTAGCAGATGACTCAGCATGTAGTTTCATGGTCAAGATTGAATATGAGGTAGCAGGTCTCCAGATGATCTGTCCCAATCATGTGCTGGAACTGTGGCTGCAGATCTTCTGGGGTAAGGCCATTGAGAAAGTGCTCACTAATTTCCTCATAAATTGAAGCTCCAACATCTTCTAAATTTCCAGAAAGGAGAACACAAATTTTATACAGAGTTACTCTTAGAATATACACAAATGACTTGTAGTTCAAAAATCATTCACTATCACCTTCAATAAAATGTTATTTATGCATGTTTACCCATGTACTTCTCTCTCAACACTTTCATTGTGACCGAGAAACCATCAGCATCTTGGAGCTCCAGTTCCACATCAAAGCAGTCATTCTCTGAGACATAGTTCATGGCTTCTCTGGCACAGCTGACCACTTCAGCCAGCTCATCATCCTCAGCTTCTTCAAAATCATCCGGATAGTCAGAGACGTCTGCCTCATTTTCAGCTGAAAAGAAACATTATTTCTCCACAACCTCTGTGTCTAACCCTCATGAAGATTATTATTAGTAGTATTATTTTTATTATATTACTCAGGAAACTTACCACTAGATTCCTCAAATGCCTCTTCAACCACATTTGCGAGGCTGGAGGAGACATCTTCCCTCGAAACACACTCAGAGGATGAAAAGCTCTCATGTTCATCAAAGTCCTCTGAATAATCAGACTCTGTTTCTTCATGGGCCACTTCCTCAGCACTGCGTGATGTTTCATCTTCTGTCTCTGTTCCCCGTGTTATGTCAGAGACAGCTAAGACACTGTCTGTTCTGTTTTCCATAGGTGACATTTCATTGTCACCGTCTTCTTTGGTTTGTGGTCTGGATTCACCATTAACCTTCGTCAATTCTTTCTCTTGATGCGCGATGAAGTTTCCCAGATGTTCCTGGACAAAGGTCATGCTGAGTATGCTGCTTGCACTCGGCCTGTTCTCAGGAACCAAGGACAGCATTTTGTCAATTAATGCATGCATGTCCTCCGAATACATGTCAGGGACCTTGATGTATTCCCCTTTTATGATCTTATAAAACAGGCTCAGGAGATTTTTAGCTTCAAAGGCCGGTTTGAGGGCACACAGCTCATACAGCAGACAGCCAGCTGCCCATATGTCAGATTTGGTGCTATATGGAACATCCTGACAGAGTTCAGGACTCAAATAACTGGGCGTTCCCACACACGTAGAGGCCACGTCAAGCGTGTGGTTCATAATCTTCGATATGCCAAAATCCCCAAGCTTGATCACGCCTCTTTTGGTTAGCAGCACGTTGGAAGGCTTTATATCTCTGTGGAGGATTTTTTCAGAGTGTACGTAACCGACCGCCATGATGACCTGCACAAACCAGTCCATCACTTTGCGTTCGGCAAAATATTCCCCACTCTTCTGCTCTTTAATGCAGTCATCAAGCGTTCCTCCATCACAATAATCCATAACAATGCAAATATGGTCACTTGTTGGGTCAAAGAAATTGCTAACCCATGTTATAATATGAGGGTGCTTCAAGCTCCTCAAAATCTCGGCCTCTTGCAACACCACTTCTTCTGTCTTTGTCTTTCGAGAATGGTCCATTTTTATTCTCTTGACAGCATAAAACTTCTTAGTATCAACATGTTTCATCAACAATACAATGCCTGCTCCTCCTCTGCCAAGAGTGAGAACTTTTTCATAGTTCTCCATGTTTTGCCCCAGCAGCTTATTCAGCGTTTCTTTAGTCCCCTGGAGAACTAGATTATGTCCACTTGTCTACTAGACAGGTGACATCTGTCAATGAAACAGCAGCCATGGAGGCACACAGTTGTGTTATATGAGCATCACACAAACGAGCAGATAAAAGTGGCAGATAAAACAACGTTTTCGTGAACGAAGGTCTTTAAAAGCTCGATTACCTTTTGGATCGTGATGCCTTTGGACAATATGAAAGTAAATGATGTATTTTTAATACAAAGCCGTCATACGTATCGTCGGGAACACACAGACGGCAGCCGTGTTGTCGTCGTGTTGCCATGGCAACGTCTGCAGTAAACGCGTTCCCCAATGCAGCTCTTTAAAGTCATACAACCTCTTTGTCTGAATAAAGTAAAGATATGAAATTTAAAGTTAGAAAGTTATGGCATGTTTCACCGATTTGAACATTAAATGTTTTGCTGCATTTTTAATTGTATATTCATAAAGTAGGTTAGAGGGAACGACGCGAGACTGTGAAGTTGTTCGAGAGCGTCCTCGCTGGGCAGATTTGCGCAGAAACGTCGCCACAGACAATGTTCCTGTTACAATCTAAAGGTGTTATTGTTTCACGCATCTGAACTGAAAATATAAACACATAAAGTTTTAATTAATCGAAATAAACATTTCCGGCCGTCATCAGGAATAAAAGCACTGAAGTTAAATTTGAAAACCGTGTATGTCTTTATAATGTATTCGAGTGCATCCTCCCCGCGCGTATCTGCGCAAGGTTACAAAAATAGTACGCAAATGTGTGTTGTTTTCCTGGGCTACGGTTGTTGCTTGTGCATGATTATTGCACAGAAGTGCAAAGAGTGATATTTTGAGAAAATTGTATGCTGAAATACAGATACTGTTTAATTGTAAATCGAACCGCTTGGCAATCCGTGTCAGTTACTAGCTGTAGTGTGCTAGCTAAGAGTCGAGGGGAAACATTAACACGAAGAGACAGAAATGCCACCTAAAGGAAAGGGTGGCAAAGGTGCAAAAGGTAAACCACAAGTGTATAATAAAGAATAAACAATCCGTCTTATGAACCAGATTTACAAACTCGCAGAGTAGTTTTGTCAAAACGAATTGCCTTCCTAAATATTAGCATGTAATGTTAGCAGCTAACGCCTTGTGAACATGGTAGTCCGCTTTATTGAAGCTGGTTTCGTGTTGGTTTACACACTTTATTTTATAAACTGTGGTTCATTTTTACATCACTGTAGATTTTACTAAATGAGCTCAGATGTAAAGGATGTGAATAAGGTGTTTTAATGCATGATTTGCTTTAGGTGGTTGTTTTCAAAGTATAACTTGGCTACTAAAAACATCTGTCATGTATAGTGAGCTTTAGATGCTTAAACTTAACATGCATACATTTCAACAGGGGCTGCTGCTTCTGGCAGTGGGGACAGTGATAAGAAGGAGAAGGCTCAGAAAGGAGGGACTGCAGTGAAGGTACACCACTGTTTACTTTTACTGCCATTTAAGACAACTGTCTATTACCATCTGACAATGTAATGTAGTCAGCTAAATAGCATTTTTTGTTCCCATGTCATTACCTTTTCGGTGTCTTTGAATCCCATGTCAGGTTCGGCATATTCTGTGTGAAAAGCATGGCAAGTGTATGGAAGCAATGGAGAAACTGAAGGCTGGCGTGCGCTTCAGCGAGGTGGCAACTCAATACAGTGAGGACAAAGCCAGACAAGGAGTAAGACATTGTTGACATATAACAGATTCATTTCTATTTGTCTCCAACAGTAAGATTTTAAGGTCAAATGTACATATATGTATAAGGGATGGGAAGGTGTGTACATAATATTAATTTTGGGTAAATTGTATAGAATGTCACAGTGTACAATACTGTTGAAACGGCAGCAGTTTCTTTTAACCACCCATAAACAATGATGTGAATAGAGCTAATCCATATCCTGCAGTTGCAGTGGGTCGTTATTGTTTCTTAACAGCAGATGGCATTCCAGCAGCTGTCCATGCAGGAAAATCTCTTCTAGTAGAAATTCAGTAAAAGAAGCAAATGCATTGTCCTACAAGATTACTATATAATTTTTAAAAATACATATGAAATAACAAGAAGTTTGTATGGTCAATTTATGTTGTAGTGCTATACTGTCCCTAACACTAACCTGTCTTATCTGTGTATTAGAACTAGTTAATAACTAATTAGTTTGGTTTATTAAAATGCTTGCAAGCTTGTATGGCTTAAAGTTTTGCTCTGCTTATGACAGGGTGACCTTGGCTGGATGACAAGAGGATCAATGGTGGGACCATTTCAGGATGCAGCGTTTGCATTACCCGTCAGCACTATGGACAAGCCTGTATACACAGATCCTCCAGTGAAAACAAAGTTTGGTTACCATATCATCATGGTTGAAGGCAAAAAGTGAGCCCTCTGAAATGGCCTGAGCATCTTAATTGTTGTACAATAACGCCATTAGATGAACCTTCAACACACCACAATAAAACGCATTTATAATGCCGCCGATCATTCTGTTTCCTGCTTTCAGAAGCTTTATTATCATTATGTATGTGATATTAAATAAAAACTGCGTTAGTTCCTTATTTCAGCGTTGGGTGTTTTTTGTACAACTGGTGTTGGAGTGTTATATTTGGAGCTAGCCAAAATCCACACACTTTCCACGAAAATATAGCACAGTAGTGTTTTGTACCTACAAAATGAAAAAAATAAATGTTAACATTAGTTCCTGAGTAACATTAGTCTCCTGGACCACCACCCATGTGTAATGGTGTGATCTTATGTCACTGTAAAGAATATTATGTGGAATTGTTTGCTTTCCACGGAGAAACAAAACAAACAACGGCGTTTATTTTGGAAACGGCAATGTTTTATTATTATTACTATTATTGTTGTTAATATTTGAGCCACATCTGCAGTGACCTCAGCAACACTTCACTGCAGGAAGTGGATGGTGCGCCGTCTGTCGTCTGAACGCTCATTGGCTGAAAAATATCGAGTCAGATGACGCAACGTTTCCGGGAGTGACAGCACGCGCTGAAGGTAACTGTCGGTCATTCGGAGCAGCGCCGCGCTTCGTATCTGGATCACAGGAGGTAAGAGACAAAACCAGCATGGTTTCCTAACCAAATACTGTAACTCCACCATAATCTTACTACCTTGGTGATGTTTGATCGAGAGGTTGCATTTCGGTTCTTTGCGATTACTCCCGTAACTTTACACATGGTTCAATAAAGGGAACGCAAGCCGGCTCGCGTTTTGTTGTTATAAGACATCGGATCTGAATGTACGACACGATTATTGATTTATTCTGGACGATTAAAGGCGGTTTTCGTACAGGATATATTGATATTAGGATGAGGGATGGGAGCAGCATGTCTTGGCATCCTCTGACGATGATGCTGCGTTTGACGTTCATATCCGACAAACAACGTCACCACCATCATTATCTACCGCTGCTTTAATAATCTGACTGTACAAATTAAACATACATGATATAAAAATAATAATACTATATAATATAACAGGTCTCATTCATTAAACTGGGTGAGGTCGAACGTCTATGATTAATTCAACGTCATTGTGGACGTCATAGGCACGCGCCTGATATCATCCTCAAAATGGCATATTTTATCAACATTTTATCATTTTATGTTTCCTTTTCACAGCAATTAGCTTAACAAACTTATTGGCGTACTAGGCAAATATTTGTGAAGTCATTGTGATGTACTCATGGCCACACAATAGCAGTAACTTGTGCTGGCTGTGAAAATAAAGTACTTTTGAAGTGCCAGCTGACATTTGTTTAGGTCAGCTAGTCACATGAGGTCAGAGTGTCCTTTAAAAAAAACATGTTAGTTTGCAAGAGATAAATCTAACAACAAGTGCTACACAGATAATGGGATCAGGTTCACGATCCAATCATTTCGTTCCAGAGTGCACGCTGTGTCCACCTGCTGAAGATCTGGTCCGTCAGTGGGGTGAGCTGGGAGGATTGTTGTCATTGGCTGTCTGTGTTCATTGACCTCTCTCGCTGAGATTTAAGGGTTCAGGCTGAGAATTACCTTTGTTCGGGTTTCAGCTCATCAGAACTGATTAACAGTTGCACCAGTCAGCATTAATCTGTTTCTCTTCATGAGATCATTTAAGGCGTAATGTAATTAACTGTGATGAACAGCGTACGTCTTTACGTTATCTGAGGCCTCTTGTTTTGCTTACAAAGGTATGTAACTGTTTCAGTATTGTGCATATTGATTTAATTGTAGGGAGTTTGTATGTAATTAGAAGTGGCCTTTCTGCCCACTGTCAGTTTTGAAAACTGTGAAGAAAGGAGGGTGATGTACAGATTGCTGATGTAATGTCGATATACACATAATACAATTTATTTATGAACAATGCTCATAGAATTGCAGAAATGAATCATACAGGTAGCTGGTAGATTTTGGAATTGAAACGAGGAAATAACATTTTTGCCTTTTAAGCTAATGATCTTAACACACATATACTTTATCTGCAATTTAATTGATAAGATTATCTTTTTACTTTTGGAATACCAGAGACATGTTTGGACAGATTGTGAACAGTCAGATTTGGGTTGTGTCAACATCACATGCTGTTTCACCTGCATTGATCATGCCTGACTACAACAGACCTAAATGTTGAGAGCCTAAACAATTAGAGGGAGATAACTAACTGCCACAGACGGGGGGTTTTGGTTATCTGCTGCGGTTGAGTCACTGTCTGTCTTAGCCACTGCAGTATGTCCTGGGTTAACCTTTAGCTGTGAGCTGTTTGCTCTTTAGATCCACTTTTGCAACAGCCTCTGCAGTTGGTCATGCTTGTCTTCGCTGTCACTGAGGACATGTGCTGTAGAGAATCTAATGTGCTGAACAATGTGTACGCGAACAGTAAGATGCAAAAGTATGTAAATTCCTGTGGTTGTCTTTGGTTACTGGTTTCTGAATGTAGTCTTAACACCGTAGTAGCTTTCTGGTGTGTGTGCCATTCATTTCTACTTCCTCAATTTTAACATGATCACAAGAAACGACAATAGAAACTACCATGTTTTTTTTAAATTAAAAAATAAAATACAAATCAATAAGTGTATCTAGTTTTCTATTGCTACAGTAAATGCTGTGATAATTGTGTAGTTTGATCACATTGTTGGTTTAGCAATCCACCCTGTCTTGAGGCTAATGCAGCCCTGCAGGAAGTTCATGACTTTATAGTGTCTTTAAAATGAAAACCAAAGACACTGTTCACTGGTTTGGAATGTGTCCTTTCCTCGGCTCATGTGACCGGCCTTCTAATGATCTTTGCATGTCTTATTAATGTAACAGAGTGGATACAAACAATTTAGAAATGCACAAATTCACATAAAGCATCAGACCTGCTCTTTCATATGGAAAGTTGTATGTGCATATATGTGGTGTATCTACAGGACTGTACTTTGTGTTTCTCTAAGTCCTGCTTTAATAAATTGATTGTTTCCCTATTTGTGGGTGTCATCCACTTCAGGTTGTGGTTTTGAAGACACTTCCCCCAGTCTTTCTAAACGTTGGCCCCAGGATCTTCAGCTGGACAAAGACCAACACACTCTCTTTATTTCAGGCTTGGCCTGGTCACTTCATCTTCCAATCCCCTTCTCAACAGACATCAGTCTGAACATGGACCTAAGCACTGTTCTGCTGATTCCCATACATGCGCTAGTGTGGCTGTACTCCCTTCTGAGTTTTCTGCCATGGTATTTTCTGACGGGAGCGCAGGAGAAGAAAGCCCGGGCAAAGAGGCTCAAATCCAAGTCTACCACGGGCCAGGCAGATGGGCCTTATCGTTCTGTGGATCGCTTTGATTCTCTGGTAACAGTGGATTTCCCAGGAAAAGACACCCTCGACAAGCTGTTTGACCATGCGGTGCAGCGTTTCGGGAAAGCAGACTGCTTGGGAACTCGTGAAGTTCTGAGTGAAGAAAATGAGACCCAACCTAGTGGGAAACTCTTCAAAAAGGTACATGTACCTAGCGTAAAACATAAGATCTCTAAGGCCGTGTTCACACTGCAAGACAAAGTGTCTAATTCAGGTTATGCACTCCAATCCAATTTATTTAAATGTTCACATGAATTTTTAAATAATTTTAAATAATATCATATGCTGATCTGTGGAATATAGACCGTTGCCACTGTGTACATCAGACACAAATCACATGAATTCTGACCTGACTGTTCACACAGAAGTCACATTGCAACATAACTAAACCAAATCACTGAATAATTTCCACACTAAATTGAAAATAGCAGATTAGTAGGATAATTATTGCTGTTTACACTCTGATTCAAAGGTCTGTCATGTGAGATCTTGTTCCTTTATTTCCTTTATATGATATTGTTGGGAGGACCCAGCTTACAAGGACATTCTTAGAATGTTGGCTAACGTTCTCTGAAAGTTTTTTCAAGGTTATTTAAAAACATTCTTGCAGTAACGTTAGTAGAACTTTTTTTTAAGCATTCTCTTTATTGAATTTTTTCCATAAAGAGAGACAAGTTAGTAGAACTTTTTTAATGTCATATGTCAAAAGTTCGTAAGTTGTTAGTGGAAAAATTTAAAAATGTTACAGAATCGTAAAATATTTGACTAACATTCTTTTAACCAAGCAGTAACATTAATAAAACGTCTAAAAACTGGACGTTTTGAACGTTCCTAGAACTTTCAAAATAACATTTTTGGCGTTTGTTACTTAATGGAAATGTTAGGAAAACAGTCTTACAACCTAAAACTGTAGAAAATTTAATAGAAAATTGTTCTAGTAGAGTAAATATTAAACAGATTTTATTGGTTTTGTCTTGGCAGTTAATTCTTGGTGACTATAAGTGGTTGTCTTATGAAGATCTGGATGTGGAGGTCAGTCAGTTTGGCAGTGGACTGGCAGCACTGGGCCAGCAGCCGAAAAGCACCATTGCCATTTTCTGTGAAACACGGGCGGAGTGGATGATCACAGCTCAGACCTGCTTCAGACGCAATTTCCCATGTAAGGACTCAAATTATTTTAACTCCCGCTTACCACACTCTTATTTTTTTATCCAAAAAAAAAAAAAAAACGTTTGGCTGGCTTTAACCCTTAGTTATTGTTCTGTGATAACTCAGATGTTTTGTGATATTCCAGACCAATGAATTTGTAGCTTTTATTTTCATCATCTTTGGTTAATCTGTGTATTTGATGTGTATAGTGGTCACCTTTTACGCCACTCTTGGAGAAGAGGCAGTGGCTTTCGGATTGAACGAATGTGGCGTTACACACCTGATTACCAGTGTGGAGCTGCTAGAAACCAAACTAAAGGTGAGATCTTTGTTAGAAAATTACCTAGAGAATAAACATTTCTTTGTAGCAGCAAAGAAAGGTGTTACTAACAGTCATTAAAATAGTTTTGTGGCTTTTAGTCCATGTCTGTTAGCTTCGAGGATATCTATATGCTAGTATACTCCAGAAAGTTGACAGAATAAACTTTTAGCAAATATTAACTACACATTTGAAGTGTGCAGTCTCTCCTGTTAAAACCTCCAGTTGCTAGAATGAAAAGATCCCTCCCACTAATTCTACCTGTTAGCAACTAAAGCTAGTAGCAAGTCATGGTTTACAGATATGACGTAAACAATAGCCTGTTGCCCGTTTAAAAAAGGGAGTAGTACTGATAAGTCCCGCTCATAACTTCCTGTTTCAGTAGAAAATGTCAACACAGGCAGGGAAACTGTACTTGTCAGGCCATTCCATGGGGTTTTAAGGGGTCTGTAGAGCCAGCCACAACAAAAAATGAATTATTAACTTGGAAAAACTTTCCCATACAGAGTGTTCTTCCTCAAATCCCCAAACTGAGGCACATCATCCATGTGGACAGGAAGGCTGTGAGCACTGCAGGATATCCACAGAACATACAGATCCATAGCATGCACTCAGTGCAGGAGCTAGGAGCTAAGCCAGAGAACTGTAAGCACACTTTGGTATACTTTTGTTTTGTTCTTTACATTTTATAAGCACCAACCTAAATGCTGACTTTATATTAAACATACTAATTAACCTTGTGAGGTATTTCCTGTAGTATGTCCACAGTTCACGCATTATTGATGTGAATAGGGACTAAGTAGGTCCATCCCAGCTAACAGGAAAACGTTGGCTACAATTCTGTTAAAGTTCTCTCCAAGTTATGAAAAATGTTCTTGCAGTAACATTACTAGAATGTTTGGAATTCAACTTAATGGAAACGTTAGGGAAACGTTTCTAATATTGTTAGCTGGGATTTCTGTCACCAGAAAACAAAACAATGTGCTTCTTGTTACAGTGAGCAGAGAAATAGTGAAGCCGGTTCCATCAGATCTTGCTGTTATTATGTACACCAGTGGCTCCACTGGCAGACCTAAAGGAGTGATGATCATTCACAGCAACCTCATCGCAGGCATGGCAGGCCAGTGTGAGAGGATACCTGGACTGGGGTGTGTATAGTGTTTAATGAAAATTAAATGATGTAAGACTTTTTTAATAACCTGTAGATTTAATTGTAGTTTTTACTAACTGACTGTATGTCACTGAAAGAATTCTGGAGAACCACACCTGTCTGTCTAACAACTCTAGAATTTGCATAGGTTTGTGAGTACCAACATTGAGTTGGCTGACATGTTGGTTGGCTGTTTTTGGAGGGCTGGGTTTGTGAGACAAAAGCATGCCGCTTAATGTTAGAAAAACATCTGAAATCGCTTACAGCACCTTAAATAAATGAGAATAAACAGACAGAGAATTTCCTTTGCTCTGGTGCCGGAGATGCACCAGAGCAGTCTAATAAAGTCTAATAAATATGCCTGCATGTTTCCACAGCCCGAAGGACACATATATTGCTTATCTTCCTTTGGCTCACGTGTTGGAGATGACGGCTGAGATCTCATGTGTGACTTACGGCTGCAGGATTGGCTATTCCTCCCCACAAACACTGTCTGATCAGGTACTGCAATTAAAATCATTACTGAATCAGACAAATAAATCCTGAAATAAGCCCACACCCATTGTGAGGGCTTTACAAAGAATGAAGTAATTAATTGTATTATAGTATTATATGTATTATGTGTTATTGCATTATGTATTATAGTAATTGTACTATTAATTGATTACTACAGATTAAGTGGCTTGTTTTCTCTTGTAGTCAACCAAGATTAAGAAGGGAAGTAAAGGTGACTGCACTGTGCTGAGACCTTCCTTAATGGCTGCTGTACCTGTAGGTTTAACTCCATAATCATCATGTCCCTGAGTTATCATTATTGTCTGCCAAAAATCTAATGTTTTTGTTTTTTCCATCAGGAAATAATGGACCGGATCAATAAGAATGTAATGAGTAAAGTGCAGGAGATGAGCTGTCTGCAGAAAACCTTGTTCAAACTAGCTTACGACTACAAGCTCGGACAGATCAAAAAGGGTTATGATGCACCCCTTTGTAATATGTAAGAGAAGTTCTAAGTGGTCCTTCAGGTCAATGAAAAAGAGCAAATGTGGTGAAATGAAGCATTGTTTCTCTCTTTTCTGATGTGTTTAGGGTATTTAAGAAAGTGAGGGCTCTGCTGGGTGGGAACGTGCGTATGATGCTGTCTGGAGGAGCTCCTCTGTCACCTGCCACCCAGCGTTTCATGAACATCTGTTTTTGCTGTCCTGTTGGACAGGGATATGGTCTTACTGAGACCTGTGGAGCAGGAACTATCACTGAAGGTGAGGAATCCTACCACATCTGTTCTTTCTGATTTATTCAAAGTAACACTCTTGCTACCAGGTGGGACAAATTACTTGGTACAACTGATGACTAGTTTCGTTTGACTTTTTAGAACAGCAAATCCTTTACCATATGAAACTTCACCTGGTCGGGCACCAGGTACCTTTGGTACCTTTCTGACTTTTTGCCCTTGGGACAATTTTCTCTAACACCTTCAAACTAACTGTTAGTAGTAGTTGTGGTAATCTGAACCAACAGAACTAATGACTGCTGTTGCTTTGTTGTGTAGTTGCAGATTACAGCACTGGACGGGTAGGAGCTCCTCTGATCTGCTGTGAATTCAAACTTAAAGACTGGGTGGAAGGTTGGTAAAAATACCTAATGTTAAACTTGATTATCACAGCATGTTCCTGTCACAAGGTCTTACACACCCACACAGTCTCAGAACATCTTATTTTGCACATAATACAGACACAGTAGTTCTGCATAATTCCTAATTAATGTAGTTTTTGGCTAAATATCGTCTTAAGAACATCTTAAACAGAAATGTGTCATACAGATTGTGGATATAGATTATATAGATATAGATTGTGAGATGTTTTTTGTCAGCCTATGTCAAGAATATCTTCAAAATACTACACGCCTTTCCTTTAGGTGGCTACACGAAGAAGGACAAGCCTCATCCACGTGGCGAGATCCTCATCGGTGGTCCTAATGTGACCTTGGGCTACTACAGGATTGATTGTTCCAACAATGAGGACTTCTTTGTGGATGAGAATGGACAGCGATGGTTCTGCACTGGTGATGTGGGAGAGATGCACCCTGATGGCTGTCTTCAGATTGTTGGTATGTTTAGATTTACCATCACCATATAAGTTATTTTTCTTGTGTTAGCTAAAACTTAAACATTGACCAATATCATACAAACCTAAATTAGTTTTATGTATGTTTATGTTGTCTTTCTGTGATGCCTAGATCGCAAGAAGGACCTGGTGAAACTTCAGGCTGGAGAATATGTGTCTTTAGGCAAAGTTGAGTCAGCCTTGAAGAACTGCTCTCTGATTGACAACATCTGTGCGTACGCAAACAGGTTCGTATGCTCATTTTAGCGTTACCAGTGTAAACTGTGACTGAAGCGAACAGTGTTCCTCTTGGAACAACAGATGTACTGTATTCAGACCTCTGTCTTCTCTCTCTGCCCACAGTGATCAGAACTATGTTATCAGCTTTGTTGTTCCGAATCAGAAGAAGCTCACAGCTCTAGCCAATCAGAAGGGCATCGAGGGCACATGGGAAGAGATCTGCAACCATCCGGTGATGGAGAGGGAAGTTCTGAGAGAAATTAAGGAAGTTGCAACTTCAAGTAAGTATAAATCCATGTATTTACAGCAGCAAGGTGAACAGTGTAAAAAGTTAAAAGTATGGAAATTGTATGAAGAACTGTCTTTTGATCTGTTACTTCATCTTTACAGTTAAACTGCAGCGTTTTGAGATACCAGTCATGGTCCATTTGAGTCCAGAACCTTGGACTCCTGAAACAGGCCTGGTGACGGATGCATTCAAACTGAAGAGGAAGGAGCTGAAGAACCACTATCTCAATGACATCGAAAGAATGTATGGCCACAAGTAGAACCTCCATCACAGCCAAAGACATCTCCATCAGACCCTCACCGTGCAGACTTGCTGTAAATCAGTAAATGTTTAAAAAAAAAAAAACTTGCCACAACTTTCACCACTGCCCATTGCTTAGTGATGCGCACAAACCTTTGAAGACAGACCATCCTAATAAACTGTCTGTGTTGTTTTTTTATTCCTGATGACATAAGCAGAGCTATGTGGCTCTGTAGTCTCTTTGCTGTGAAATAGTTTACAATAGCGTTGTAGCGGAGTAGTTTGAGACCTTTTGGGTAAGTCAGTTATTTCGTTTATCCACCATAATATATTCACTAATAGTCTCTTGTAAAAAGGATTTCAACCATACAACAGCAAAATACTGCCTTTACCTGTGCTTTTTCAATATGTGTGAAACGTATTTTTCTTGATTTGCTCTGGACATTTGTTTGCTTAGTTTGATAGACGTTTGCTAGCTAATAAGTCATTGCACTGCATAATTCCGCCTCCTTTTAGAGGCAAGTAATATACATTATACATACAGTGATGTTTCTGTGCCTTCGGATTGGTGACTACTTTCTATGTCGGTTCCTTATTGGTCAAAAAATTCCTGCGCATAATCCAGTTAGAATATTAGGAGCTGGTGGTTTCATAATGGTTATAAATCTTTATTTGCATATGAGATTTTCTTTGTTGTTGTTCAGTAACTGTATCTAGTAGAGCTGCAATATTCCAATTTCTGTTGTTGTACTAATTCACTGTTTCTAGGTAAGTGTCCATGCAACACTCAGGACAAACAAATTGGTTTGTTGCTGTTAATCAGACTGACAACATAAATGAAGGGAACATTTTTAAAGAATATTTACTGTTAAGTCACAGAGGTAAAGGTTGTATTACAGCTGTATCTTTTCCTGTATGGATTTATTATTTTGTCTCATTCTAGTGTTGACTGTTTAAACACGTAATTGTCACAGGCTCTCATATCTCTCAAATTACACTTTCACTGGCTTTTGACGTATTTCTTAACGTCACCTCAGTTTCTTTATACTTTTTCACGAAGTTGGACAATGGTTCAGAATTTGAATTAAGACTTGCCCTCCACAACCATTAGCAGTTAACATATTGTAATGCACTCAATATTGTAATTTATTTGGTTAAGAATATACATTTCAATTACTTCAACCATTCTTTAATTTATTTAGAAAAGGTGTGATTGTATAGACACTGTAATATGTTGGTTTACCAAATGTTTCGTACTTAAGAACATTTTTTTAGTAATGTTTATTTATAATTTTGTCGTTTGCACTATTAGTTTTCAGGGATTTTAGCCATTGTTAAATGAATAGCCATTAAACCAGCAAATTTAGCAGCCACTTCATCCCCTCTAGAATGTTTTTCCACTGCCCTCAGGGCCCATCACCATTAGCAAGATTGTAGAAAGGTCAGATGTTTGCATTTAAGAACTTGTGAATTTGACGAGTGTGTTCTGATGCATATTTATTTGGATTTCTTTTCATTGTGGGTCAATGTCTGTAACATGCTGAGAGAAGTAAAACTGTTTTCTACTCATTGTCAATCACTGTCATACTTTTTATTCATTGTACATACACGAATGTTTACAAAAGCAAAAAAAAAACAACTATACATCAGGTTCGAAATGATAAAATCGAAATTCAGTTTGCCCAGTCTTGAAAGCGGAAACAATCGCTTGCAATCTTCCACACTGGCTGGTCACTGTTAGGGGAGGCCTGGGCAGTTAATAAGAAATTCTGGTTGAAGTATCTCTGTTTGTTACCATCAAATTTCACCGAACCGGCTGTAACCACCAACAAAGTGGTTTGGCCTTGAGTTGCTTGTTCTGTAAAAAATATTTTACATTTCAATGATCTGCAAGGAAGCGTGCTATGAAAATATTCACCTTAAATGTGAATGAGAGCGTAACAGATTGTACAGATGATCTACATACCATGAACAGGCTGGCAGTCAAGAGTGTGCACCTGAAATTCACTGGATGGGAGGGAATCAAAGAAATCACTGAGGGCATCTTGTCCAGTCACAGCATTGCCATTCCACACCAGCGTTGCTTTATCCAGATACAGCCTCGTCAAGTGCTAAAAGCAACAAATAAAGCCTTCAGTTGTCTGCCAATGGATCTTAGGTTCAAATCCAAGAGAAGTATCAAATGTGCATACCCTTCTTTTCTTATCCATACAATCGTAGTAAATATTGACGAACTCTTCAGAGTATCTGCACGACTGATCGACTTGAGTCCGAAAATCCTGACAGACGACACGGGAAACATTTTAACAACACATATTTTGTAGAAACAATTACATGGCTGGTGTTATCGATGTATACACTTACCACGGTTGACGCCATGACACGACAACCACCCGAGCTTCTCCGATCTATTGATTTCTTCCAAATATCATCCAATGGAGGTGAAACGCAGACACCAATCTGTGAAAACAAAGCTTCACTGTGCACAACAATATCTTAAAGTTTTTACGTCAATCGCATGCCGCCTGAAAAAGTGAAGAATGTTATCTTACTGTTTTAAAAATAAACGCGAGCAAAATGCGCTCAAGCCCATGTGTTGTGATCACCACGGCTGTCCCTCTAGAAAACGACGCAGTCGTTATTAGTTCCTATCCTGTAGACTTTTAAATTGTGGTTAACAAAAATGTGAACTAATAAACCATTGGGAAGATACAGTGTACAAATGCAACCATTCAAAATGTAGTAATTCATAGATTGTATTTATAAAGCGGTAATGTTTTATTCAGGCAACATTCTGCGGCTCCTAAGTCTATGGTTTTGTCCAATGAGATTGCAGCTCGTAGATCGGGGCGGATCATTTTTGTTGATTTGTCATACTAGCGCTCCATAGCGATTGAAATGGAGGGAAGCGTATCAAATGTAGAAATATGTAATTTGGCTTACGCTGGAAAGTTTGAAGAACTTAAAAAATGCGTTTTGGCTAACAGCTCGCTAGCGACCAAAACAGACCAGGTGTGTTTAGAAACTGTGCACAGTTAGCATGGTGATTGTCATTGATTCAGATGTTGCTGTCTGATGTTTATAATGTTTCTGTATCATATAGGACTGCAGGACCGCCCTGCACTGGGCTTGCTCTGCTGGACATGTGGAAATAGCGCAGTTTCTGTTGGATCTAGGAGTAGAAGTGGACATCAAGGATGACGTGAGTCAGCATTGTGTTATATTTATGTCCATAAAGTCTGTGTTGCATACGTCGATGTTATAACAATTCGTTTTTTAATGTTGTTTTAGTGATCTAATGGAATTGTTAAACGTCTAGTTTATAAATGACATCAACAACATGGGGTTGAATATGTAATAATAGCACTGTGGATGTTTGTCATTTACTGAGCATCCTCTTGGTGGAGATCCTCACCAAGAGCTTTCTGTGTGGTACATGAACTTTCAGGCATGTTGGACTCCCCTTCATATAGCATCATCGGCTGGAAGAGAGGAAATTGTCAGATCTTTAATAGCCAAAGGAGCTCAGTTGAACTCGGTGAACCAAAATGGCTGTACCCCACTACACTATGCAGCATCTAAAAACCGATATGAGGTACCTCCATTTCCCAGCTTCTCTTTCTATCAGAGCCATCACAAAATATCTTTTTCTATCAGAGAGCAACACAAATATAGTAAACACACACACACACACATATATATATATATATATATATATACATATATATAATATATAAACAACTACATTTGTTTTAACAGATAGCCCAGATTTTGCTGGAAAATGGTGCAGATCCTAACGCAACAGATAAGCTGAAATCCACACCTCTACACAGAGCATCTGCCATAGGCAACTACCGTCTCATTCAGCTTCTTTTAAAACAGAGTGCTTCTACCAACATCCAGGACTCAGAAGGAAATACACCACTGTAAGTGTCACTGCTGTGTTCTGCACAGTGTTTTTTGTGTTTTAATGATCTCAAAGTTATGTCTTCTGTTCTATTCTGAGCTAATTGCCACCTCTGACTGACCTGTTTTACGTTAAATATATGATTATTTTTGACAGTCATCTTGCATGTGACGAGGAGCGAGCAGAGGCAGCAAAACTGCTTGTGGAACATGGTGCCAGTATCTATATTGAGAACAAGGAAAACATGACGCCCCTACAAGTAGCTAAAGGTGGCCTGGGAAATGTGTTAAAAAGGATAGTAGAGGGCTGATGGATACTCAGATGGAACCATCCACTTGACATCAAGTGTGATGAATACTTTACCAAGAATGAATCTTTGAAAGAATAAAAGGCAAGCAAAAGCTTTTTGATGGAAGTCATTAAAGAGAAGTGAAAAATTGTTTCAGTCGCTATTTTCTCTTCGGCAGTTAGAAAGCTCATGATGTCATTTCACTTTTTGTCGAGTTACATGGGTGTCTGACTCTTTTATTGTGTAGTTTAATCATGGTTGCTTTATTTCAGTTGTATTTATCTCACAGATAAGACACTTAAAGCTTGAGTTCTTGTTTTGTTCCCTTGTGTAAAGGTGGCAACCCCATAGTGTATTCTTCCATTGTTCTTTTTTAACAAAGAAAATAAATTGTACTTGAATACACTTAATTGTGTTGTGTGGTCAATAAATCTACAACTACAATCTTAGAAATGTCACATCACTTAGAAGACCCATTTTTAAAATTTATGTCATTCAGGTAGTAGTTTCACATTCATATAGACTCATAAATATGACTGGACCAGTGTCATTTTCCAGCAGTAGTGGTGAAGATAACTTCCACAGACTTGGGTTTACATGGCACTTTACAAGTGCATTTAAACTGTGTCTTCACACACTAAAGATTAAACATTAGCAACATATCATTCTAGAGAAAGGTCTAACAAGATATTCAATAATTTGAACCAAATGTTGAAGTTAAAAGCCTTTTTCCATAAACCCATTTTGCTAGACCGCTATTCAGATTATGAGCTGACTACTGTAGGGGGGTTTTACAAATGAGGAACAAATACAAAAGAGCCATCAGTTTAACCCTCACAGATTCCACATGCGTGAATACCCATGCAGAAGCTGTGCCCATAGAAACTGCAGATTTCCCATTCTGCAGATTTCCCATCGTTTACAAAATTCTACATATGCTCCACGTCTGACTCAGGCCATTATGCCAGCAGTTCATTAACATTTTTCTGTGGAAGGAATGTTTTCTTTTTGCATGAAACTTTAACATATCAGTTTCACTCATGTGGCTGCCCCTACTTGGGGTGTTTCCCCAACATCCTTATCTGTTGTAAAGAAGCCACACAATGTCTTTTAATGACAGAAAATAAGGTTCAGTGACATCTGAATATTAGGTTACATGACAATCAATAGACCGGCCATCTATCCAACTATCCTGCCTCGGACCAAGATAGCTGGGATAGGCTCCAGTGTCCCCGTGACCTTATATATAAGGATAAACAGTATAGAGGATAAATGGATTTAGTAGTAACCTGTTTGAGGACCCTTTTCAGGTCACAGTAATGCTTTAACTTTACTTACACTAAAGTAATAAATTAAATATAAAAATGACATTTTAAATGCACAAATACAGACTAGTGAATGAATTACAGAAGATGACGATAATGTAATGCTGAGGACAGTGAAAGATTATTTTAAAACATAAGAGATGAGTATAATAAACAAAGTGTTTGTAGAGTGGCTTGTTGTGAATATGCAAATGTTAATATATCTCATAGTTTATCTCATTTCTCATGCTCATCCTTTGTCTTGTATATACTAATAAACCAACAATACGTGTTTATTTAACATCAGCATTTTATTGAACATCATTTAGCATCAGCTGATGACCGTGGGTGAGTGGGTGAACTGGGTTTCTGTGACCCAGTTTCTGGGATCCGGTTTCTATGAGAATGGATAAATAGGAACCTTTCTGATAATGTTAATGGGCATAGTGCAAAATGTTGTGGTCGGTTTTGTCGTTAAAGGATATGAAAGCTGTAAAAGTATGTGCAGAAAGCAAAGATTGCTTTCACTTTTGTGATGATATCATAAACTAACATCACTTCCATAATCTTTTGAAAATCAAATTCTGCTAGTGCAAAAGTCTGAGGGCATGGTAGTTGATCTTTTCCAGAACCTTTCTTCAAATGCTGGTTGGAAGTTCACATCCTGATCCTGATAACAATTACTAAGTATACATTATAATGTGGTCTAAATATATATCTAAATATATATCTCGGTATATATCTAAATATATATCTCGGTCCAAATGCAATGATAGGGAGGTATTAAAGTGTATTAAGGAGGTTGCAATGATGTGAAACAACAGGCATATTCTGAGTAATCAAAAATATTTGCTTTAAAGGGCTTGGATGCAAAAACAATTGAGGGCAATATGACTTTTGACGGATGATAGAAGGATTTTGATGGATAGTTTATTATACGTATACGTATAAAAGATACCAGTGCCAAACCACTCCCATGTGTAATATATGTCCTGAAAGTTGGTTTTGTTACTAGAATAAGACCCTCCCCCTTTGAGGGTCTAATTATAATAATAATAATAATAGTTGTTGTTATTATATTATTATTATTATTACATTGTGTCCGGTGTTTCCCATTACAGTCATTGGTCGCGCTTGAATCGTTTTTCATTCTCTCTTACGTCACCAGTACGTGGTGCGGTCGTTAACGCCCATAAATGTTACCGTCCAGCCCGAGCAGAGAACTTGAGCACAGCTTGTAGGTTTTAAAGTACTGAAGTTGACTTCAAGTGACTAACACGTTTTCCCGACCAAAGGTAAGCAGACTTATAAGTCGTTTTTTCGTGCATGGTCGCGGTGATCTTTACTCACCCACGGTCGGCAAGCTAATGCTAACGCTAGCGCGTTGAAGGTAAATAACAGCCAGTTTAAGGTCAGAGTCCGACTGTGTTGTCAGATCTGGTCCGATTTTGTTTCTTTCATCGACTGATCTCCACTAATGCTGTATTTGATCGCTTATGGGGAAAAGAGAAACGTTTTTGCTGATCCGAAGCTAACATAAAATGCGAAAGCGAAACATTTAACCTGCCGCATGTTACCATGAGGTTTATATGAAGATTCTTGTGAGTAAGTCTTTTACTGAATGTTTCTCATATATTTGCTTAAACTTTAACCCTTTCCTACAGTTATCCAGAATCTTAAATGATAAATGTATTATTTAATTAGAAATAAAGTCTATGTTTATAAATAAATGCATTCCCCTCAGATATCAAGAGGGCGCTGCCTTTGTGTTAAATGTTAACCAGAAAACTAAGCTATGTGAATAACAGTTCGTGAAATGTATATAAAGCATAGCTCTTTCTAATAAAGAAAATACACAGAGGAGATTTTACTGTGTTATATGGTTACAGTATTACATTGCAGGGCAGGACATTATTAAACCTAAGGTGTGGTATGAAATGTTATGATGTTAGTAATTGCCACATGTTATGTCATGATTTAGGAATTACATAAGGCGTGTGAAGTATGTGCAGATCACACAGTGTAAAACCATGCTATATACTGATGTATACTATTCTTTGGGCTGACATCTTTGTCACGTCCGTGTCATCGCAGTGATGGGGTGAAAGCAGGTTTAAAACTCAGTCTTTAGCTCCATGAAGGATGCTGTATTTAAATTAAAAGCAGCACATGGTCAGAAGGTTGAGAACATGTGACTGACAACGCCTCTGACTCTTAAAGCCACAGAAACACTAGCTAAACTTTGGTAGATGTTGCGTGCAGGATCTTTGCTTATAAAGACTTTTTTCTTAGTTTTCAGTCCCGTGTGAAGCATCCTATAAGGTCAAGTTTTAGAGTTACTGTGTGTCAGTATTTCTCGGTGAAATGCACTGATGGATTATGGGTAAAACATGCACTGGAATATTCTGCTCAGCCCATCAGGTCCTGTTAGTGCCTCAGTCTGATACTGTGCAGTTGTCACACTATCAGAAATGACAATCGTGGAAATGACACATGGGTGACAGCTCAGGGAAATGCATTATTAATCGATGGGGATTTTTTTCAGATAAGCATGTAAACACGCAGAGCAATATGTTACTATTATTGTCGCTCGTACAGACCAAACTTATTGACCTTATTGGAACACTTATTTCAGAAAATGTAAAAAATCTAGTTTTACCTCATTGTTGGTATTGCAAAGCTACAGGTAAAGTTTTTGTTCCGGGTGTTTTTCTGTATAACTTTGTTTATGTTATTTTTTATTAATGTTTTTTTTTTTTGCACAGATATTTTGTTACTGCAACAATGGCGCACTCTAGCGAAGGCAGAGATATTGAATCTGATAATGCTGCAGGCTTGTCATTACTGGATAATCAGCTGAATTCTTTGCAGCACTTCTGTCATTCCCACGTAAACAGCGCCTCTGATCACAACATAGAATTGCTCCGCACAGGAGCGGTAGTGGATGAAACCGTATATCCCAAGGTGCCACACATGAAGAGCGAAGAAACTCGGCTGAGAACTTTTGTAAACTGGCCTGCGAATTCACCAGTGCAGCCCAGTGACCTGGCAGAGGCGGGCATGTATTATCTTGGGAGGGAAGACAACGCGCAGTGTTTCTGTTGTGGAGGGATGCTGGCTGGATGGGAGCAGGGCGATGATGCCTGGGGTGAACATGGAAAGTATTACCCAAATTGCTTCTTCATCTTGGGTCATGATGTGGGGAATGTTCCTCTTGCGACACCCAGACGCAGAGTCAACGGTCAGGAAGTCTCTCTGGAGACTTTTGAAGGACGACTTGAAACTTTCCGAGGCATACAACACCCTGTAGAACATGAGAGACTGGCCAGGGCTGGCTTCTATAGCACAGGTATTATTAACTGCTGTTATGTGGCTATGTTATTGTTAACTGCTAATTAAAATAATGTTTTTCCATGTTAAAATGCTTAGTCTATTAATATCGCTTCCTTTTTTATATTAAAGAGATGAAAATAAAATGAAAATATCTCCATCATTTACTCATCCTCATGTCATTCCAAACCTATATGACTTTATTCTTCTGTGGAACACAAAGATATCTTGGGAAATGTCACAGTGGCTTTGTGTCCAAACGGAAGTCAAATGGAAGTCAAAGGATGCCATTGTTGTTCGGTTACCAGCACATTTCGTGACCGAAAATATCTTATTTTGCGTTCCTAAGAAGCAAAAAAATCATGCATGAGGATGAGTAAATGATGGAAGAAGTTTCTTTTTTGGGTGAACTGTCCCTTTAAATGCTACTGTCATTTTGATGGTAGAGAAATAGCTTCGATTTGACATTTTGAATTGGAGGGCAGTGAACACAGTTTCGTGGTGTTTGGTTATACAGGGCAACGAGACAAAGTGATTTGCTTTAGGTGTGGAGGAGGGGTGAAAGACTGGCTACCTGAGGAGGATCCATGGGAGGAGCATGCTAAGCACTATCCAGGGTAAGTTACTTTTTATACGTAATTCCGTTCAGTTCACATTTATTTGTGTAGTGCTTTTCACAATACATATTGTTCCAATGCTGCTTTACACAATATAATAAGTTGTACATTGTCAGACAAGTGTGTTATTAGAAGTGATTTTAGAATTTTACAAGTTTGAGATGGTACATACTGTGCAGTTAGCTTATGCATTTAAGCAGAAGACTGATCATCCTAAATCCTCCAGAGGTCGACATCATCTTTACACATTGCTGGCTCATCTGAAGTCATAGGCTTTTGAAATAGATTCTTTCAATTACTCATCCTGACATTGCTGAATCATCTAGTGTGATTTTTGTTTTGCATGGAATGCAATGTCCATACTGCTCATTCTGTCTAAAGAAAGTTTTTAGTAACTGGGGCTGTATAGCTCCAAAAAGGACCAAAGAACTACCAATAGTTTCATAATTATAAATAAAATAAATATATAATTGACCCACAGCTGCAGTTTTGTTCTGGAAGAAAAAGGAAATGAATATGTCAACCAGGTGCAACTCAGATATCCAGGAAGACACCAATCAGTGAGTCCTTACCTTCACTATATATAAATCACTCATGTCACTCACGATTGTCAAATTTATTGGTAGGCTATATTAAAAGAAAACCTTTTGAGCGACGCTCAAAATGTTATTTCAAAATCAATACTTTGCATGTTCTCTTGTTCCAAGCAAGTGTTAAATACCGGAACTTATTTTTTTACAGAGGTCAAGTCAGAATGGCTTTTCAAGTCACGAGGAAGGTAAGGGTTTTGAATTTACAAAACTGAAGCCATAGCTTCAGTTTTTACAGCTGCTGTCTGCACTGTATTTGGAAACATTCTGTCTTCTCCAGACATTTGTTTTTCTCTTTGCCTTCAGCTGCACAGAAACTGATGCAGTCAGAGATTGCACAGAAGGCTGTTGAAATGGGTTTTGACCCCATCAAAGTGGAGAGCACAATTCTACGGAAGTTACGTCAGGATAGTGAAAGTTATACTTCACTGGAGGCCCTTATTGATGACATCACTAACTTAAAAAGTGATTCTGAATTACCGGAAAAGGCTGGCAAGTGCAAGTTTTTTCTTCTTCCTGGTCTGATTTGTATGAAACCTAAAAACCTGACTTGTCTCAATTAAGCTACCCATTGGCCATACATTGGGTTTGGCTGAACCAGAATACCTGCAAATGCAGTACAAGACAGACATTTTTGAAGGCAGATTGTGAACCTGTGAACGTTTTTCTTTGGTGTATCAGGGTGCATTCCTCTGTTTTCATGCTGTTGTTTTAACATTGTGTTTGTTTCGCTCTTTTCAACAGAGGACCCCATGAGAAAACTCGAGAAACTGCAGAGAGAAAAGCTTTGTAAAGTCTGCATGGACAGTGACATCAGCATTGTCTTCATTCCCTGTGCACACCTGGTCACTTGTCAAAAATGCTCAGAGTCTCTGAGTAAGTGTCCCATCTGCTGTGCTGCAATTACACAGAAGATAAAGACCTATAATGCTTAACCTATAAAGGCCAAGAAACCAGAATTCAGATGTCATTTCATACAATGGCACATGAAGGTGTATATGAGTGTATATGTATTCACGTATCCAGAGATGTATAAGAATTTTATGAATAAAATCATATTTTGTATTTTCCATTAACAAATTAAAAAGTTGTAAATTTCCTTGTATTTGTGTTTGACAAATAGGCGAAACACTACATTGTCTAATTTCTAATATATTGTAAGGAAAATATTTTTCTTCTCCCAAAACAACCTTGTCAGAGATTCATTTCCTGTGACATTTTTTAGCTGCTTCACCGATGTACAGATACACAAATTGAGTTTAAATAGCCTTTGTGGGCTATTTTTAATCTTTTCATTGTATTTGATCATTTTACATTCTGTATCATTCAGGTATAATAACGGGATAATTGCTTGAGAATGATGTGTTTAGGGTTAATTAAACTGGCTTTCTGTTCATTGCATATTCCTGCATCATGATTAGGTTGTATAATCATGCAATGACAATAAAAGTTGAATTCATAAAAGATGTTGTTTTTCTGTTCGATCGGAGACTGCCAAGTTACAAACCGACATTGCATATGTGATGCTCCAACCTTTAGTGTTTAATAAAACGTATTTAACCAAACATTGTGCATCCTGATTAACAACACGCACGTATTAATACGAGTATGATTAAGCCAATGAAAGTAATCGGTCCGTCTGAAGTGCGGTGGTTGCTCACTAGTTGTATTTCAAGGGTTCGACCACTAGATGCACGGCTAGATCCCGCTGTAATCCCGCCACTGATCAGCAGGTGGCAGCTCAACACTACCAGTTTCCCTCTTGAGTGATCGGAACAACAAACCGAACGGAGCAAGCGGGGTAAGAGTGTCCAAAACCGCCTCTGACCGCCACTTTCAAACTACATCCATGAAATAGCCGCGAATGCGCACTTTAAATCCGGCGGAGTCCATCTAGACCTTCAAGAAGTCCTGCTAAAGAATCCGGAGACGACCCTGACAACCGGGTAAGTGGTAAAATGGCGGAGAGATTTATAGAAATTAGTGGCTTTAGGGTTATTTGGATGATGTGTTAGCCGAGCTAGCCGAGCCGATACGCGGGGGAGAGGATCGGAAAGAGTCTCCGCTGCGCTTAGATGTTTTATTTGTGTATTAAAACACGCACTCGTGCTTCTTGAGACTGTTCATCTGTTTATTTTGATTTCACGGATGAATTTGTTTGCGTGCTGCGCGTCGTTTCGAAGGTAAATAGTTAGCTAGCGCGCTAACGCTGTGCCCGCACAGTCAGGAACACAAACTGAGAGGCAAGATGGAGGACGAGGACGCGATGTATTTCCCCCCTCTTTCCGAGATGGGAAAGCTAACGTCGCGTCTTTCACGCTCATTTCGACGCGCGTTTTCGATATCAAACGCGCGATCGGGCCGTTTTGACGCATCGCGTGTGAACACGCGGTAGGCGCGCGGTTTGCGTTCATAATGAGTGGAAACGAGAGGAGCCAAAATGGAGAATCCCGAAAACAGCTGTGCTGGATTGACTTCAAGATGGAGATTTCTTCCCCCTTCTGATCGCGCTTTTGCTCGGTCCGTCCGTGCACGGCGCGATTGGGCGACCGTGGCGCGTATTAATCGTTCAACGGAGATCAATGTGCGCCGTGCGTAAAACGCCGCCAGTAATACGGTAATATAGCGGTAAGAAGTAAGGCGAGGAGTTCACCAGCGTCCGCCTGAGCTCGGCACGCAACTGCACGTACCGACTCCATACCCGAGCACATCATGTCTCGCTTTCCAGACTATAAATACGCATCGTTTTTATTAAGATCGAAGGGTGAAGCTCTGAAGTTATATTGGCAGGTCGCGATCCGGCCTTGTTTCATATATAGACAGAGTAACTAGGCGTTTGTTAGCGAGAGAGGCCGGGCCATGCGTGCCAGGATTTATCTGACAGGAGCTGGTGGAGAGATGCACACAGCTGATCGAGTCCGCATGTTAATGTAGAAAAGCATTGGATCAAACGATGGCGCAGTGTTGGTGAGTTTCGGGCTGCAGGCTGTCACTGTCTGGTGTGTGTGTGTGTGTTAGCTCTGGTGCTACTGTCACAATGGCTGTGGATGGAGGCATCATTTGGCGCCACTTTTCCTTCAAACGCGTTGTCGATTAGGACGTCGTCGCGTTTGAATTCCCGCCTCATCGGCGATTATTCTGCAATAAATCGTGACTCCGCGTCGCCATAAATGCTGATTATTGCATCGTCGTACATATTACATAACTGTTCCCACGTTCCCAGCGCACGCTTTGCCCTGGATTTGGTACAGAGGCACGTCTGCAAATTTTCATTTTGCTCTTTTTTTAAAAAAATATATATATACACAATCGACTTATATATAAGAATAAGAATATATAACTCGTCCGATTTGGGTTTTAATCGAGCTGCTCACAGTTTAATATTCGTCACCGTTTCAGTGACGAGATATAAATGTACCTTTACGAAACCACACCTTTTACCGCCATCATGTATTACTTAAAGTTATTGATAATACTATTAGGCTGCATAATGCACTCGAATGTTTGAATTGCATTCAGGTCATTTATTAATAAATGCATAAAAGCACAAATTAAAAGGTTGCGTTTGTAATGTAGGCCAGCCTATAAATGCGTCATTTTTACAGCGTTGGCCGGGTTTCTTCTCCCTGTTGTTCGTGTTTACGTCCACGAATGTTACTGCCGGCCTCTGATTGGATGTTGTAAAAGCGGAGGGCGGATGCGTTACTTCCTAATATGGGCAGAGCGGTAGACGTGTAGCTCCTGCTTTTGGAGATGTTTCCTGGAAACTGTGGAGTCGGGATAGCCAATCAGCTCGCAGCGGGATATGACAGACTCAGCGAGACACGCCCCCTTGTTTTTATTCTGGACCGCGGGTACATCTTGAGCCACAACCTTCAGTTCAAACCTTTATCACTTCAACAGCACTGTGGTTTAGTTTAGTTTAGTTTAGTTTAGATGTTAGTTTAGTTTTTTGGCTTTAAACAAGCCACTAAAGTTGCTTACTATTTAATTAAACACGTTTCGATGGCTTTGTGGGCAGCTTTCTGTGTGTTGTATTTACACAAGTCTCAAGTGACTCTTCATCGAAACCAAACCAGAAATGTGTTTATTTTTTATATTAAACTGATATCAGTCAGCATTATCACTAATAATGGTTAACTGGCTATTGTTATGGTTTGTAGTTTCAAACTAAAAGCATTCAATACCATCTGTGAAGAACACGACAACAGCCGCTGTCTTCAGTAAGAAACTCAAAAAAAAGTTTTGACATTTCTGGGTCACATAGAAACTTTTTAGTAAGCCCTAACGGCATAATGGCATATTTATTTCCTAATCAAATAGATGGAATGTTTTAAAGTCATTTGCCGTCTTTCGTGGTGGAATTTAATTATTAAAAGGATTTAAAAATGTATTAAAAGTTACCACAATTATTAAAAGGCTAGCAGGATGTATTGTGTAGACAAATGATGTGAGACTGACATTTCCTGCAAAATTGGACCTGACAGCACAAATTATAAATCAATATTTTATAATCGTATAATCTTTAATCAGAATATGATAAGGAGACATTTTTTAAATAAATGTTTTATGTACTTCCCCAATAACGCAACCGAAAAAAGTTGCATATTGCAGCTGTAGAGATGTGCTTCCCACAAGGACCACTAATGTAAATTCTTGCTTGAACCCCTGTGCACCCTCATACAGCTTCTCTGATATATTACTCATCTGCTGCAAAGTTTTAAAGGGCTGCTCAGGACAGTGATGTTAGGACGGGTATAGTGCAGAGTGAAAATAGAGAAAATATCATTGCTGTAATTTACATATGAATGAACTGACAGCATTTTCAGACAGGCGGTGCGCAGAGCTGTGGTGCAGCTGTGGTTTGAGACGTCCTCGTGTCAGTCCCTCATGAATTTTTAGTCTATCTCAGTTGCAGTGTACATTGTTTTCCAAAGTACACAAACAAAATACAAATGCATAAAAATGCATCTGGAACTTTAACAAGCCTTTTGGCATTTTTTTTAAGTACAGAGACTTGCCCATCAGTTTGTTTTTAGTTATTCATGTTTTCTTAAGTCCCATGTGGAAAATCTGGTGTGGTTCTTTAGTTAGTGTATTTTTGTGACTATTATCTTAAGCTTATTTGTTTTCTACTATTTGAAGACTTTGGGTATTTAAAATTGAATCTGGAAGAACGTAAACCATGGAGAAGAACATATTTGCAATATGTATTTATTTTCATTATTTCTGTTAAGCAGAAATATATTCTAGAACAGGCTGAGATCATTTGCATTGAAGTAGGTGCAGTAGCCTGCAGCTCTCTCCTGGGTTTCCTTACACTGACTGACAGAGTTTTTAACAGAGAGAGAGAGAGAGAGAGAGAGAGCGCACGAGCGAGTGAGCAGCTCAGGACTGCAGATGTAGAGTCAGAGTGCCCCTTAGTGGCCACTGCTAACTGTATTTATTCTGCCTACCTGTAATCATTGATTTAATGTGATTATAACAGGTATTAACAAAACATTTACAGTTGAAGACATTGTGAAAAGACCAGATTGTAATTAGTGTTATACATGTTTTTGAGTTTGGGCTATTTTGATATTCACAGTTTATATAAACCACTAGATTAAAATATGTGATTGCTAGTTGTATAGCTTCTGTATAATATTTTAAAGCAAGAATTCATGAATAATAGGTATTCATGTTTTTCAGTATTAGTGAAAAACTTTGCCGTGTTGTCGGTATGTAAGAATGTAATGCAGAATGTAAAATTGGTTTTCTTGAATGTAATGAATGTTGCTGCGAGTATTGGAAAAAAAAAAGCTTTTACCCAAGTATTCCTCCTATTTTGTTTATGTTTTAGGTGTATGAGACTTGTCCTGTGTGCATGAAGACAAAACCCTTGACAAGTTGAAGTGGACCAGAAGATGTTAAAGAAATGATAGCTGCACCGGAATTACAAACAGAGTTTCATTACGCTCAGTGAGTTCACTAAAACACATGAATAATGAATACAACCAAGTGTAATTCTGGGCTCATGTTCTCCTTCATTAGGCATTGTGGGAACTCTGTTAACATTGATTGGTTTGTGTTAACAGGGACACTGACACACGATTTTCATCAGACACTGATTTTGATGATCCTGATGGTCGGAATGCCATTTCTGGTAAAGGGAAGGTAAGAGCAGATAATATTTATCATTAAAAAAGTCTTCACGTTTCACATGGTGCCTTTCTACTGATTTAAGAGCTGAAAAATGTCGCAACAATGTTATCTGTTTACAAACAAACATCTTGCATGTCTAGGTTTGTGTTCAATATGTTCTCCAAAACCGTAAATAATTAGTTGCTAATTAAATCAGCGTCTGTGTGTAAGCTGCATTTAATTTAGCTGCTATGAATTATTATTATTTACATTTATGCATTTGGCAGACACTTTTATCCAAAGTGACGTACAGTGCATTATTATTATTTTTATGATTATTATTAGGCATCGACATCCTCTCAGTGGCATATCAGCCTGATACTTGCCTAATATCATTCTTCCGATCTTCTTGATTGCAAAAGAATCCATGCATGCAGATGGTGTGATCTATTTACACATTGTTGACCTGTGATGTTGACCTGTTCACTGTGACTCTCCCTCAGGCAAAGAAGGGAAAGAAGGGCCCTGGAGAGAAGGGCAAAGGAGTGGGGAAGGGAGCCGGACGCATGAACGGACACCACCAGGAGAACGGCATGGAAAATGTCATGCTTTTTGAAGTCGTCCGGCTGGGGAAGAGTGCCATGCAGGTCAGTGCACGTATCACAGACTCTCACGCTGTTCTGTGTCTTGCTCTGGCATTCACATCTTAAATTCTCTCCTGTGGGTTTGTGACTTCTGGAGGGATTTGAGCTTTGGCAGGGGAATATGTAGACAGATGTAGCGCTGTGTACTCAAGCAGATTTTGACCTTTTGTTTTTCGGCTCTCGTTCTGCAGTCAGTTGTCGACGACTGGATCGAGTCCTACAAACACGACAGAGATGTTGCTCTCTTGGACTTGATCAATTTCTTCATCCAGTGCTCTGGTTGCAAAGGTTTGAATGTCATTTCTCTTGGGATCGGGTTCGACTTCATAAATAGATAATAAAAAGGTTGTGAGCATGGTGAAAAGATGAAGTATTGTTGGTAGTTACAAGCTTGAGCAAAGTTGCCAATATTTAATGAACAGTCAAAGGGAGTAATATCTAAAATTATATACCCCAGTCAGCGGGGACTGCCAAACTTTGTTATCGGTATCTGTAAAATCCAATATCAGTTGACCTCTATGCTCAAGTTTCCATTTAAATAGCCCAGGAAGAGTTATGTTTTGTAAGTATAACCTAATGCTCTGGTCATTTGACTGGAGTTAATTCTCTTCATAGTATGAGAATGTTCTTGAGTATATTCATTTTCTTGGGTATTTCTGCAGGTGTTGTTACTGGTGAGATGTTCCGGAACATGCAGAACTCCGAGATCATCAGGAAGATGACAGAAGAGTTTGACGAGGTAAAATATCACTGACAACCCCTGGACAGGACTAGTTCCATATGCCATCTATACAGTTTCTTAACTTTTTCTGTGGGTTACAGTTAGAGCCCTGAAAAAGAACACTAGCGTTTTAATGTAAGAACATCTAGGGATGTGTAGGACTGAAGTAGCCTCGGGTTGACATTTTGTGTATCACAAAGCGGTAAGAATGCCGGTGATATTTTTGCAGGACAGCGGAGATTACCCGCTCACCATGGCCGGGCCGCAGTGGAAGAAGTTCAAGTCTAGCTTCTGCGAGTTCATCGGCGTGTTGGTGCGGCAATGTCAGTACAGCATTATCTATGATGAATACATGATGGACACCGTCATCTCACTGCTCACCGGCCTCTCTGACTCTCAAGTCCGAGCCTTCAGACACACCAGCACACTGGCAGGTCAGAACCAGTGGACTGTAGTAGAATTGCCTTGCATCGTTTAGTTTAAGTACTTTTTTGTAATTTCTGATGTTATTCTGTAGCCATGAAGCTGATGACGGCCCTGGTGAATGTAGCACTGAACCTCAGCATTAACATGGACAACACTCAGCGACAGTACGAGGCAGAGAGGAACAAGATGCTCGGCAAGAGGGCCAACGACAGGCTAGAGCTCCTGCTTCAGAAACGCAAGGAGGTGAGTGTCCTCTGAGACTCAACAGAGCCTGTGGAGAGATCAGATCTCTACAGTGATGGACCTGTGGCCAGTGTGAGAGGGTTTAGGACCTGTACTGCATTGTCACTGACTCTTGCCGTTGTTGATCTTGTCTTTTCATGCATTTTGGTGTTCTGTGAAGTATTGACGATTGATTTCTGCTCATTGACGAAGTCTGCTCATTGAGGCTGGTCATTAAGGGGATGTAATTGTGGGGCAGTTGTGGCCTAATGGTTAGAAAGTCAGAATTGTAACCAGAAGGTCACTGGCTTGATTCTCCATGCTGGCAGGAAACAGCTGAGGTGCCCTTAAACAAGACACCTTACCCCCAATTGCTGCCCGGGCGTCGCAGTGCTGCCCAGACACTGCGAGGACTTCGGGTGTTATGTTTTTGTTTAATATTTTTTTTATTGTAGTGCGTTTGTTTGTTACTTCCGATTTTGTTTTGTTTGGTGGTGGGGTGAGCAAAAAATAATGGCAAGGAAAGCACAATGCGCACTACTGGTCCAACCAGTTGAGTTCTGGAGATACTGCATATAAAGTGTCTGTTTAATTTAATGGTGAAAAACACAAGCGTGTATATTATATACACACTTGTGTTTTTCACCATTACAGCTGAAAGGGGCGGAGTTAAATGAAAGCTAGAGAGTCCAGGGATCTGTTCCACTCTTTTCCGTGTGGAGTCACTTCCGTGCGAGTGGCTGCCAGATCACTGCAGTGTTTGCTGCTTTCATTCCAAATGGCTACGCCCGTGTTGGCCAGAAGCCACAGAACACACACACGCAAAACCACTCAGCACGTTTAATCTGCGCTCTATCTTCTACTTAAAGGCTGACTAAATGGAGCAAATTGTTTAAAAAGGGTCAAACTGAATTGAAGTGTTATTGTGGACTGTCAGGTCAGCCACAGTTGTGAATGGCCGTGAGTAGAAAAGCTGTCTTTAACTGGCACTGTAAATGAACTGGGTTATGTAATAACAAGCCATGCTGTGATGCCATCTGTGTGTGTGTATGTGTGTGTGCAAGAGAGGGTTTATTGATGTCTTGATTCAATTGAGTTAAGCCATGTGGATATACACATTACTTGAGTTTTTGTGGGTTAAATACAAGTTAAGCTCTGTTGACAGCATCTGTGGTGTTTTTTTTTTTTTTTTTTTTTTTTTGCCCTTGTCCTTCTGTTTGACAGAAAAACTAAATTGATAATCATGCATTTAGTGTTGGTTGCTCCATATTTACTTGCATTGTAGCTTATTTGCATTGTAAGTTTCAGTTGTTAAGTTTATTTCCAGTTGAAAGTATTTTCTGCATGCTGTCAGTAAACATACTACTAGCTAGTGTGCACTAGCTGTCAAACTACTAGCTAGTGTGCATTTGACACTAGGCAAAATGTAGCCGTTGTTGAAGATTTTTTGGTCACCACATAAATCCCATGGAGATTAATTGTTATTTTTATGTAAGTACTATTTTCCTTGATTGGAATAAATAGAATAAAGAATGAGTCAGTGTGTTCAAACCTTGACTGGTTGTGTGGGTTTGTTTAAAATGAACCTTTTTCTTTACAGCTGCAAGAAAATCAGGATGAAATTGAAAACATGATGAATGCCATTTTCAAGGGTGTCTTTGTTCATCGATACCGGTATGCACGCTCATGGACAGCTGATTTTCTAATAGCAAAACTAAACTCCTAACCAGTTACCTGTCAAATATGTGTAAAATAAATATTCCAGCTGGATGTAACCCAAGTGCATATATGATTTTTTTTTTCCCAGTGATGCGATAGCAGAGATCCGGGCGATCTGCATTGAGGAGATTGGCGTGTGGATGAAGATGTACAGCGATGCTTTCCTTAACGACAGTTATCTTAAATACGTGGGCTGGACCATGCACGACAAAGTGAGGATTCTCTTATTTTCCATGTTCTTTAATTTTTAAAGCTTTTTGGAACTTTGGACTTGGAACACGGTACCCTGTAACTTTCTGGTCTCTCCATCTCAGCAAGGTGAGGTGCGTCTGAAGTGTCTCACAGCGCTGCAGGGTTTGTACTATAACCGTGAGCTCAACGCCAAGCTGGAACTCTTCACCAGCCGCTTCAAGGTGAGAGAACCATCTGGAGCAGCTTCCCTTTCCAAAACACAGAAATAGCTTACAAAAGAGCAGCCTTATGTTTTTAGAAGAATTTGAGGTTTTAAAAGTTGTTTTCAAAGGCAGTTGTTTAAAAAACAGTGTGGCGGGGCTGCATGTTGTCTTTTCCTTCAGGATCGCATTGTGTCCATGACGCTGGACAAGGAATACGACGTCGCAGTGCAAGCAATAAAACTGCTCACGCTGGTGTTACAGTACGTATGACCCAGACTCTAAACGTCCATTAGTAGTTGTGAGAATCGGTGTAATCCGATGCTCATATCATGTTGTTGTTGTTGTTGTTTATTACAGTAGCAGTGATGAAGTTCTGACTGCAGAAGACTGTGAGAGTGTATACCACCTTGTGTACTCAGCACACAGGCCTGTTGCCGTGGCAGCGGGGGAGTTCCTCTTTAAGAAGTGAGTCTTGTGGTTCTGGCTTCATGGTTTGCTTCCTGTAAAGTTGGAAGTGAGGCTTGGCAGCCTGGCACTTGTGATTTATCTCCTGAAACAGAGTGAGATGTGATGAGTCAGAGAAAAGTAAATCAGGGAGTCAAACAAGGACACTAGGAGATGACCATGGAGGTGGAGGCACCTGCTATGCAGACAGAGGCTGGATGGAGCTTAATATACATTGAACATATTTTAAAGTCCTACTATGGGTCCTATTGTGCCTTTCTCCAAGTCTTGATTATCTTTTGGGGTGCACTACAATGTGTTGTATTTAGCTAACCGCCTAGTGTGCGTTGTCTGGAAATGTCACCAAGTTGACACGAAGGAGTGGAGTTTATTCAGATTTTGGGGATCATGACATCACAAACCCAGGAAGGACTGTTTATTGTAGCCCTTTAAAAGTGATTTGGGGTAAAGAAATGATCTCCCTTTGCAGTAAACTTTGAGCTTTGTAACTGTGCAGATATTATGCTCAAACAGCAACATTATACACAAGTTGAAAATGTAAAAACCTACAAAAGGTGTTAACTTTCTGAATGTCATGATGACAGTCAGTCCACTGTAACCATGAATCTAGATTGAAGAGATGAGACTTGTGAATTAACAGATGCTGTGAATATTAGGGCAGACTGTGACTTCCTATTGAAAAGCTGTGGTTTTACACTTTGTTGACAGGCTGTTTAGTCATCGAGACCCAGAAGATGACAGCATGCCCAAGAGACGAGGCAGGCAGAGCATGAACGCCAACCTCATCAAAACCACAGTTTTTTTCTTTCTGGAGAGTGAGGTGAGCCAACATCAGTGTTATACCCAAAGGTCATGCTTTACTTGAAGGATAGATGTGCTATACTGAAAGCATGACGAGTGCATATTTCTGACCTGTGAAAATGTGTCTAATGAAACAGGAAGTTGGGGTTGAACATAGCGAAGGGCCTTTAGAGGGCATTTTAAGCTGACAGATATATGTATATAATTTGCCAGCACATTCTGAAATCAAGTGCAGGCCAGGTTAAGTTTTGTTTATATGCTTTGGTCCTCAGCTTCACGAGCATGCCGCGTACCTAGTGGACAGCTTGTGGGATTGTGCGGCAGAGATCCTGAAGGACTGGGAGTGTATGATCAGTTTACTTCTGGACGAGCCGCTTCCAGGAGAGGAAGGTCTGAGCCAGTGATCACCACCAGAACTTCACAGTCGTGGTGTTCTCACATTCATGATCTGCTCATGCAAAATATGTCGCAAAAACTATTAAGTACCTAATAAGTCATTTGGTCACAGATAGACAGGCCTACAAGTGAAAGTTGTTACTATGCACCAGCAGGAAGGAGTGATTATTCACTGTGTGTGTTTTCCAGCTCTGACAGACAGGCAGGAGACGGCTCTAATAGAGATCATGCTGTGCACCATCCGTCAGGCTGCAGAGTGCCATCCACCTGTGGGCAGAGGCACGGGCAAGAGGGTAAGACCTTATGTCACACACACTCACGGACACACACAGACACGCATATTTTCATGCGTTATGAGCACATTCCATAAGCGTCATGGTTTTCATAGTGTACTAACTGTATATTCTATCCCCCTACACCTTACCCCTAAACCTAACCATTATGGAAAACGTTCTGCTATTTTATATTTTTAAAAAGATTATTCTGTTTGATTTATAAGCTTTCTTCCTCATTGGTGACCTAAAGTGTCCCCACATGGTCAAAATTTAGTGATAATAATATACTTGTGGGTACATTTGGTCCCCATAAGTTAAAGAATACCAGGACCACACACACACACACACAGGCTCTTGACATTGCTGATGCTAATTGTCATGTGATCTCATTTCAGGTTCTGACAGCAAAGGAGAAGAAAACGCAGCTTGATGACCGAACGAGGATGACAGAGCTGTTCGCGATAGCACTGCCAGCCTTACTAGCAAAGGTTAAACACAAATGCTTTCTACATGTTTACAGGTAAAATTAGATCATTGAGATTAATGACACAAAATGACATAAGCTTCTTTTTTGCAGTACTCTGTCGATGCAGAGAAAGTGACAAACCTACTCCAGCTGCCCCAGTACTTTGATCTGGAGATCTACACCACAGGCCGTTTGGAAAAGGTCTGTACCAAGATTACATCTTTTGTATGGTGCAGTGAATGAACGCTGATTATTTACAATAGTTGGATTGTGAGGCATGTGAAAGAAAGCTGGTTGTTTTCTTTGGCAGCACCTGGATGCATTGTTGAGACAAATCAGAGAGATTGTGGAGAAGCACACGGACACAGATGTGCTGGAGGCCTGTTCCAAAACCTACCACTCGCTCTGCAATGAAGAGTTCACCATCTTCAACCGGGTGGATATCGCTCGCAGCCAGCTTCTGGATGAGTTAGTGGACAAGTTCAACAGGCTTCTGGAGGACTTTCTCCAGGAGGTAAAGCAGAATTTCAGAGCAGTGAAAAATATGATCATGCTATGTCTATCCAATGCTGAAAACTTGTAGTTTTGCACATCCTTAGTTCTCTGTACACTGATACTTTCTTTGATGCTTTACACAATGTTGCAGTCATTTCATACGCAGCTTCTGTTCTCACAGGGTGAAGACCCAGATGAAGATGATGCTTACCAAGTTCTGTCCACACTGAAGAGGATCACTGCTTTCCACAAGTAAGTATTTCAGTCTCACCTTTTTGTAGATCATGTAAGTTTCTAAAAGAGATTTACTGTACTTAAAGAGTAACTGTCATTCACCTTTTGTTCTAACCCCGCTCCCTAATTTAATGCTTCAGTGCTCATGACCTCTCCAAATGGGACCTCTTCACCAGCAATTACAAGTTACTAAACACTGGTATTGAAAACGGAGACATGCCTGAGCAGGTATTTGTTATAAGCCTTCAAATAATGCATGTATACAAAGAATTCTTAAAGGGGAAGCTTGTTATTTCTGCACCACTAGCGGTGCCAGACTGACCAACATTAGGTCGTCCAGTGTCATGAGTTTGGATTGTGACTCTGTCCACAAATAATGAAGGAAGGAGGATTGTTTAAAACTTGGAAACTTTTGGGTGCTGCTAATGGCAAAATTACCCCATTTACTTTAGATTCGAATGCAGTTTGTTTTGCATCATGTTTGCTGGGTAACATTACATTCGGTCTGAACTGTTTCAGATTGTCATTCACGCTCTGCAGTGCACACATTATGTGATTCTCTGGCACTTAGCCAAGGTCTCTGAAGGCACTTCTAAAAAGGTAGGTCCCTTTCTTTGCTCACCTGCTGCTTTCATTTGTATGCATTCATTTTTCCTCATATTTGCTGTGGTTTGTTGAATGTCAACAATGCGTTTGTTCTCTATAGGAGGACATGTTGACTCTGAGGAAGCAGATGAGGGCATTTTGTCTCATGTGCCAGCGTTACCTAACAAGTGTCAATACCGCCGTCAAAGAGCAGGTCCGTATTGTACCAGCCAACCACACAGAAAATGACAGGTCTAAAACAGACTAACTGACCATGTGTTCTCCCACAGGCCTTCACCATCCTCTGTGACCTGCTGCTGATCTTCAGCCATCAGATCATCTCGGGGGGCAGAGAAGCTCTGGAGGGCCTAGTATACACCCCTGAGGCTTCCCTGCAGTCTGACCTTCTCAATTTCATTCTGGACCATGTTTTCATTGACCAGGATGAAGACAGCAACAGCACAGGTGGTCTATCACTGCTAATCACTTTTAGCTGGAGTTAACAGGCTTTGTTGAGTGGATTGAGTGCCTCTGGCTGTTTGATGTCGAATAGTAACACAAAGAAAATTGGCTTGAGAAGTGTTTAATTGATTTGGAGGGATTAAAGCCTCTAGCACCACGTAATTGTTTTATGCATTTAGCTTTGATTGAAATAGATTGAGAGGTTTAAAATGAGAGTTGTTTGGACATGTCAACTTGTGGTACCTTTATGTGCCGTCAAGAAGCTGTGTTCCTAAGTAGCCACTAGAGGGCAGAGGTATGCCCTTTTTGTGCAAGCCAGTGTTAATATGTTGTAATTTGTCAACACTAAATAAAACAGTAAACAAACAATAACAAACTGAACCTAAGCTATGTTTCCATTACTCCAAAATTAAATTAAATAATCTCAAATCAGTTTGTTTTGTTTGTAATACATAAAATCTGAAACCTAATAGAAAATGCCACTAGATAGTGAAATCACTAGCCAGTCCTGCAAAATGAAATACTATAACAAAGTTAATATAGTTAAAGCACATAATAACATTAACACAGGTTAGTAGTGTTAAAATATTAAAACAAACGTACTGAACCTAAAAATTAAAACTATAATTCAGAGTTAAAACAAAACTAACGTTTAAAACTGTAACAACTCTGAATTATGCTGCTTGTGATAACATTGTTGAGCAGCTATTTAACATGGTCTTTTTGCTTTGTTTTTGAGCAGATGGGCAGCAGGATGATGAAGCAGGAAAAATCGAAGCTTTGCACAAGAGGAGAAACCTGCTGGCTGCATACTGCAAACTCATTATTTACAATGTAGTTGAGATGAACACTGGTGCAGATATATTCAAGCAGTACATGAGGGTGGGTCTCCTCATCTTTAACCTCTTCATAATTCATTCACATCAACAGATCTCCCTAAAAGGTGTTTCTTCTGTTTTTCTCTTCCAGTATTACAATGACTATGGTGACATCATCAAGGAAACCATGAGTAAGACAAGACAAATCGACAAAATCCAGTGTGCAAAGACACTCATTCTGAGCTTACAGCAGGTCAGTGTCTGATGTTGGAAATCAGATTTCAACAAGTCTTGTCACAGCAATTAACAATAACACCATCTGAAGACATTTTATTTCCAGCATTTACTGTGGATCAACCACAAAGCCAAAGATTTAGGAAAAAATCCTTGACATTGGTATCCAGAAAAGTCACAATCTACTTAAATTGCAATGTTACATGAAACACAACATACTTTTTTAGCTATAATTTTATTCTGTGACAGCTTTAAATTCTTTTAAAAAAAACGTTACAGATTTATGACTTTTAACCTGTTCAGAGTTATGTTTCCAAGACTTAAATTAGGTTTTGCTGTCACTGCAACAATGACATTAAAGTTTTAAGTTAAATGACTGTTCCAACAGCTGTCTAAAAACGATTGCACTGACGGTTCAGCCCTGCTTTCCTCTTTCTTGTATGTTGCATAGATTGTTGACATGTCTTTTCCCTCTGCTGTGTGTAGCTCTTCAATGAAATGCTATCAGATCTGGGTCCCAGCTTTGACCGTTCATCCTCAGCTTTTTGTGGCATTAAAGAGCTCGCTCGCCGTTTCTCTCTGACCTTTGGCCTGGATCAGCTCAAGACCAGAGAGGCTATCGCCATGTTACACAAGTAAACCTCCATACACTTTCTCCTGGTAAAACAACTGACAATCTGTGCTATTACACATCATGCTTATTTACTACATTTTCCTGTGGTTTAAGGGATGGTATTGAGTTTGCCTTCAAAGAGCCCAATCTTCAAGGTGAGGGGTACCCTCCTCTCAACCTGCCGTTTCTGGACATTCTCAGCGAGTTCTCATCCAAACTCATGCGTCAGGACAAACGGACTGTGTAAGCAACCGAGTTTTGCTGATGTACTTATCGTTATAAAACAAATATTTCCGTTTTTAGTTGTGCAACCGCTTTCAAACATTTATATATTTACAATAAAGCACAACCTGTTGTACCTTTTTGCTTACATTTATAAGTCAATTCTGTTCTGTTTATTTGTAGTACATTTTATTTCATAAGGATTATGCATTCAGTGCTACTACCAGCGATATTTATTGTATTCAGAGTACATGTAGCACAGATCTTCAGAGTTTAGCTGCAGCCTACTTCAGCACACTGTCTGGATGTTTCTAGCAGTCCCAAAGACCTTAATTAGCTGGTTTAGGTGTGATTTATTAGGGTTGGAGCAAAACTATGCAGGTTTGTGGACCTTGTTGAAAACTGTTTTCTCTTTCTGTTGGATCTAATGTTGGTTCTGTGTGTCCAGGCACATGTATTTGGAGCGCTTCATGACTTTTCAGATGGCTCTTCAGAGAGAGGACTGCTGGTTGCCACTCATCTCCTACAGGAACTCACTGCAGGCTGGAGGTGATGACGACACCATGTCTGTGATCAGCGGTATCAGCAGCCGTGGATCCTCCGTCAGAAGCAAGAAGGCCAAACCTGCCACCAGCAAGAGGAAACTACCTGAAGGTAACACACACTATTAGTTTAAATGGAGGAAAGTGCAACCCTCAGTTTGGCTGCTCTATCAAATAAAGTCCTGCTTTCTAGTAGAAAGAGCCAATCGTCAATCGCTAAGCACTAACGATTATCTAGGGGAGGGGCTCTGTTCAGAGTGTTGTGAGGTATCTGACCTGAAGTGACCTGCAAAAAAAAAAAAGTTTGAGCTTAAGAGAATATTGGTTCAGTTATTGTCAGATTTAATAATCTGTCTTCCCTCATTCTAATACGACTGAAATAGCTGCCCAGAGGTGTTGCAAAGATGGCCGCAGAGTGCAGAGACTGTCTTAAAGGGATTTTGACCTTAATCGCTGATTCATTTTGTGGATTTTGGCACAGAGGAAAGCAGCAGTAGCAGCAGTGATGTGTGGATGAACCGCGAGCAGAGCATGCAGACCCCTGTCATGATGCCTTCACCCCACCTCACGTCCACCGTCATGAGAGAGCCCAAGCGCCTGCGTCCAGAGGAGAGCTACATGGGGGTCTACACCATGACCCCTGATCAACAGCAGCATGCACACCCCCCGACCCCTCAGCCACAACACCACCAGACACCCATGGACTACAAGTAAGCTGATCAGTGCTCCAGTACCATAGTGAGCTTGAGGTTGGGTGAGGAATGAAGGGATGCAGTGAGGTTTGGTGTTGTTGTGTTTTACAGCACACAGGTCACCTGGATGCTAGCTCAGAGACAGCAGCAAGAGGAGGTGGCCAGGCAGCAGCAGGAGAGAGCCATGAACTACGCCAAATTAAGGAGCAACCTTCAGCATGCCATGTAAGAAAAATACAACCTTCAGCTGCGTTTTCTCCCTGAGCTTTTGTTTTGAAAGAGTCATGTTTTTTTGTTGGCTTTTATAATTGTAAAAATAAAGATTTCTTATCACAGAAGATCAAGGAAAACAGATCAGTTTTCAACACAATCTCCTTACCGCATGTGCATATACACACAACAATGTGTTGTATCATTGTTTACAAATAAATTGCGGCCATTTTTGTGTGCAGTCGTCGAGGGACGGGTCTAATGGAAGATGATGAGGAGCCCATTGTGGAAGATGTGATGATGTCATCAGAAGGCCGGATTGAGGATCTCAATGAAGGCATGGACTTTGACACCATGGACATTGATCTGGTAAAGAGCTAATGACATTTCTTCCATTTAAAAGGAAATATTTATTTATTTCATGCCCTGTTCCTTTATATAATCATTAAATACAGTACATTTATCCTTCCTGTCTGTTCTTGTAGCCCCCATCAAAGAATCGGCGAGAGCGGTCAGAACTGAAGCCCGACTTTTTCGACCCTGCCTCCATCATGGATGAGTCTGTAAGAAGCACACACTTCCTGGGTTATGATGCTTTTCAGCGGTAGTGGGGACTCGTTCACTCCACCTATAAGGACGTGAAAGGAGACCACCACTAGATGGCACTAGCAGGAGTGATTTCAGATTAATTTCAGTTGAATAACCCTTGTGCTAAAGAGAGAGGGAGAGCATAAAATACTTCTAATCAGACCCATCTGGACTGATAAAACTGAATTGAAACGTTTGTTTGGTAACCCTAAACACTGAACTGAATGTGAACATTTTCTCTTTGTAGGTCCTGGGAGTGCCCATGTTTTAAGATTAGAATTGGAGGAGTGTGAAGAGAAGAGACATTTTGTGTGAATTCAGATTGATTCTCTAAAGAGAATTAAATTCAATGGAGTGATTGGCATCCAAATCGGCTCGTACCATTGACACTTACTAAAACAGAAAGGAAAATGGAGCAATTCAAAGTCTTTGCAATCATTGTGTGGGCTTTCCCTGATCGTGCAAAACGCTGAAGGTAGATACTGAACACCACGGAATCTCAGACTGTCCTTAGCCATACATGAGTACATTATATAAATTACTGTGAAATAATTATATATATTTATATTATGTATATATAATTATTTCACAGCAGAGCGTCATTATGTTTGAAGAAACATATTTGAGATCTTTTAGAGTTGTGGTATTTCTTGAATCCGGGGGTGAATGCATCTTTTTTAACTTAAAGACAACTTTGTTATGTATAGCCCTTTTGTAATAGTGAGTAATCTGGTGTAAAGTAGTAATTTATAAGCAGGTTTTTGCTCATCATAGTGAGTATTGATATATTTTATTCTTCCTATCTAATATGTGAAATGGAGGAGAACCTCCAGGTCTTTATATCTAGTATTTAGTTTCCCTTCCCTCCTATCTTATAAATCATGACATAAAATATAAAGCTTAAATCGAAACACCCTCAGCCAGATTTATTACTGCTTTTGGTGCATGTGTAGAAATTGGCGTAGTTTCAGTGACATGATCGGTGTTTGGTTTATGCTAAACACTTCAACCAAACAGTGGCCCCATTGCTCATGAACAGAATTTTGTTCTTGTGCCAACTGCCCTAGTAAATCAGGTTCGTAATCTCCCAGTCACTCTTTGGAAATGCGCAGAAAGGATATAATTTCTTTCATTGAGTCACAAGGCCTATCCAAAGATTAGATCTGCTCGCTTGTCCCTCTAAAATCCAAGATCAAGAAGAGGAAATCTCTCCAGTAGTGCCATTGTGTTGTCTCTGGAAACAAAATAGTTAGTGTAGTATGTCTGGTGATTTTCTTCACCTCGATTAGAGCTATGTAGACATCTACATTTAAATAAAATTATATATAAATATATAAATTGGTGCTGATTTTATAACTGTGCTTTGTTTTTTAACTCCACGTTAGAGTTAAAAGGTTTTGGAAATGTTTAAGAACATGTCTAAACATGAAAGTGTGTAGCCATGCAGCAAGTAAAGTTTTGAAATATTTCATATATTTTTTTCCTCTCTTTTTTTTGTGCGTGTATTGTTTGGATTTTATTTTTCAGTCTTAGGAGGTTTTTGGTTTTCGCCTTGTTTGTTATTGTAAATTAATTTGGTTTTAAATCCATAGATGGAACTATTCCTCTCAGCTCTAAGCTTTTTTCCCCAATATGAAATATTCAAAATGTAACATAATAACATCCTATGAGGTCATAAATGTGACAGCATTGCATTTGGCAGCTTTATGAAGCTTAACTAATACATTAATTTATATTGCAGACATGTGCATTTTGTCTGGGGTATAATTTTGAATCATTCCATGTCTTGGCCTTAAAACATCCTTGTTTTATAAAGTTGAAGGTGGTTGTCAAACAGAAATCTTCCGTGTTTAAACTTTCCCGTGAGGTACATTGGATTTCTTTTGTATCATAAAAGGAGAAGTTTATTTCTGAAATGGCACGAGTGTAATTATTTAAAACGAAGGTTTTGAATTTTTAAAGTACAAGCCCTCGGGCCGGAGCTGTCCTCTGTTCCTCACCACTACATTAAAACTGCTGAATAGATTGTGTAAATATACATGCAATTAAACGTAAAGCTTAATTTTCTAGTGCTTTTTTCCTTGTTAACATTTAAACATATTATCACCTTTCCCTGTTCAGAGATATAAACTCACACATAACCGTTTTCCTGTCCTCTGTTATCCACTGTAATGTTTGATTTGTATCTGTCTGGAGACAGTAAGTTTTTGAATAAAAGTAAACAAATCCTGTATGTGTTTTGTGTGATGTGAATTGTAAGAGTGTATTTTAGATGGTTATGAAACTGTTTGTTACACTGATATGATACTGAAATCTTCTAGCAGAATCATATTGATATTAAAATAATACATAATACACAACTCTGTCATTTAAATAAAGAAACAGTCGAGGATTGTAATACTGTTTGAAAACAACCAATATTAATTTATGGTCATTTATAATATCCAGGTTTTAAGTGTTTAGTTGTCTTCACACCATTGTAAGACATGACGTGCAATACCAAATATGAATTAATACACTTGGTGCATCTCAAAAAGGTCGCTTTCAGCAGTAGTTTCCAGAAAGTCCGAAGCTGTCAGGAGTTTAATACCTTTGTAAATAATAATGCATATTGATGATCGATAAAAAACGGTGATATTGAGAAAAGTGATACTGATTTTGCTGCAAGTTACAGCAGTTTGAATGCTGCGGAACCAGATGCGACGTACACTGCATTCTCGCAGCTGATTGGTCCGTTTTTCTGTTCGTCAAATGTAGTGCAATGTCATTGGCCAGTACATTCGCGTTGCGGTGATTGGGCGGGGTTACCGTTTGAAAATTTCGTGACCGCGCTGTTCAAATCGTCTGAAGTTTTAATTCCGCGCGTTTCACGATTTCTTCATTACGCGTTTAAACTCGATTTCCCGCGTCCGTGCTTTCTTTATCCGCAATGTCTTTCTCAAGAGCACCATTGAAACGATTTAACGAGCAGACGGGTAAGTTTCACGCCTTCGATCGAAGCATTTTAGGGTTGGTAGGAAAAGCTCGCTGAATGAACTGTGCTTGATGCGCAATTGACTTCACAAACACGGCTATTACATTAATCTAAATATAAAGATATAGTACGCTTTATCGTGTATAGTCGTGTTTGCTGTTTTCTTACAGTCGCCAACAATTTGAATCGCTGTGTATTAAATCGCATGTATGTAGTTTAATACGAAATGAAGAGTTTGAGATGTCAGCGGGATTGCTTGGGCCAGCTCTGTTAAATGCATGTTAATTTACAGAAACTTTTCTCAATATAAAGCGCACACCGATCAGCTTTGTTTTCCTCAGGTTGTGCTCCACCGCCGGGCACGTATGATGTGAAGTCTGGCGACCCGAAAGGCGGCGCGTCTTTTCAGAAAGCTGAGCGCTTCAAAGCGCCTCCTAAAAGTGAGTCCTGAGTGATTTAACATGTAACTTTATGGGGTTAAAAATGAACACCATTGATTAAGTATTAGTGTTCAACACAATCTCCTTATTTTTAGTCATGTTTTAAACTGGTTTCTCTTTGATATGCTGATGACCAGAGTTGCATCCACCATCACCTTCAAAAGAGGTACCAATGTCTCCAGTACGAAGAACGATGTCTGTTGATGGTTTGGTAAGAGCTGTTTTTATAGCAATATTGATTATTTGTAGCTGTACGATTTCTCCCATTCATTTTCAGAGCGGTCTGTCCCCTTATTCTGCCTCTAATATTGGACATTGTGAGTCTTTGCATTGCCGCCGTATATATAATTTGAGTTCTTGATTTTTCTCATGCAGGCTGATGGATTCCTGAGTTCTAAAAAGGATAAAATTAACATCTCGCTTGAGACAAAACATCGGATGCTGCTAGAGAAAGAGGTGGATTTCAAAATGCATTTCTCATTAACTTCACCTTTGAAGGGGAACGTGCCTTGCTCAAGGGCACCTCGGTTGTTTGCTGCTGGCAATGGAAATCGAACCAGCAACCTTCTGGTTACAAGTCTGACTCTGTAACCAGTAGGCCACAACTGCCCCCACACTTTGCTGGCTTGAACGAATGAATTTGTGTTGCCTTTTCTCTGAACCTTGACTGTACCTGCCATTGCTGGCCCACAGATCCGTTCTTTGGTGCAGCAGAGAGGAGAGCAGGACCGAAGGCTGCTGACCTTGGAGGAAGAGATAAAGAAGCTGGAGTCAAAATTGCTGGCAGCTCTCAGGGAGAAAACTGGTCTTGCTGCCAATGTGGCTTCTCTCGAGAGGCAGCTGGCAGAGTTAAAGAAAGCCAATGAGTTTCTGAAGAGCAAGGTGAGTGGTCTTTCTGTATCATGGTGATTTACACTTTCATCTGTTTTATTTCATTGCATTCTGCTTCAGAACAACTTATCACACATGTTGTGATGTTGTGTCATAGGTCTCTGCAGATACTACCAAGAAAAAGATCAACGCTCTTAGCATAGAGCTCATTGAGGCCAAAAATAAACTGGATGCCAAAGACAAGGTAAGTCATCTCGGTAACCTAAAACTGTATCCTCTGCAGTTTGTGACAAACCCCCCATATCACAGCCAAATCCATTTTTGAACAGGAGCTGAGCTTCCTTCAGATCAGCTCAGAAGGTAAAGTGAAGGTCTTGGAAACAGATCTGGAAACTGCCAAAACAACTTTTATGGTTCTCCAGGAAAGAAACATGGATCTTGGTATGTTAAATTAGGTTTTTAGATCTCATTTTAAAACCGAAAACTAGTTTAGTGTCTAGTGTACCTATTAGCAATGAGATGTCAGGATTGATGTTAGATCTGATGTCATTCAAATGGTTTGTTTCATGAGAATGAAGGTTCCTGCATGGCGTTTTATCTTTGTTCTACATCTGTTGTTGCATTTTTTTTTTTTTTTTCCCCAAACAGACTTTTGTTGGTCATGCAAACTGAGAGTCCTGCCCCCAAATATGACTTCCTTGTAGTTGCATATAAACTTGGATTGAAGTGTTTTTAAATTGAAAAATTTACACCCTTGATCTTTAAAAAGGCAGTTTCTGCCTGTTGTTAAACAGAGGATCTTTTTCAGAGAGTCTTCATCAAGAGACAAAAGCCCAAAATGAGCAACTTGAAAATGAAATGGATAAGTTACATGGTGAGTTTGCATGTTAAGGTCCGTGTTTACTTTACGTCATTTAAAATGGCTATATGTCCCCACTTCACAATCTTCTTTACATTAAAGCCATAATCCAGGAGCTGAGAGAGGAGATCAAGGTCCTGCAGAGTTACCTAGACTCAGCAAATGAAGAGATTCAGGTATCGGTTTGGTCAACAGAATTCGACTCCTTTAAGCCAGTTGACATTTACTCACCGCTTAGGTTGAATCATCAGTCTTTGAAGTGCTGCTTGGTTTGAGATAAGCTGTCTGTCTCACTCTCCAATGTCAAAGGATTTGAGGATTAAGCTCCAGGACAAATCCACCACGGAACAAAGTGTCTCTGATCCTCAAGAGAACCTCAGGTTAGAGCCGTGTGCAGTTTCATATTGTTGTTGTCATGGTAACGTCATCAATGTTTGTGTCCTCATCTGGCTCTACATGGCCTGTACAGTGATGTAAAACAGAAGTTGGAGGAAAGCACTGGTGAGCTAAAGGTACAGGAGGAAAAGCTGCAGAGGTGTCAGCAAGAGCTCCTGGATTCCCAGAAGGCTCTGAAGGAGAAGGAGAGGGAAATGGAGCAGCACGTGGAGGAGCTGCAGTCGACTCATGTCGCACTGAAAGAGCTGGAGGAGCAGATGCGACGTGGAGCTCAGGATTTGGAGGAGTCTCAGAGCGTGGTACAGCAGCAAGAGCAGGAGCTGGTCCGTGTGAAGGAGGTCCTGAGAAGGACCGAGGAGGAGCTGGATCAGCGCGTGGCGCTCATGGGTGAGCGGTGCTTGGTGCTGGAGGATGAACGAGGTGAGTGACACCTGTTGCTCTGCAAATCCTTCTGCAGAATCCAAACATGAGGAATCCGTGTTTGAAGTTCATTGAACATGGTTTATTTCTATTCAATGTAATGCAGGCTTATTGTTGTATGGCAACAATATGGAGTTAAAGGGTTATAATTCACCCAAACATTAAACTGTACCATCATTTACTCACCGTCATGTCATTCCAAACCTGTATGACTTTTTTCTTCTATGGAACACAAAAGATCTTTTGAGAATTGTCTCAGTGGTTTTGTGTTCATACAATAGAAGTTTGTTGTTTGGTTGCCAGCGTACTTCAAAAACAAAAAAGTCAACACATGTTTGGCATGACGTTAGGGTGATTTAAATGAGGGATGAATTTTGGGTGAACTATGTCTTTGAAGCTATATTTTATGCAGGCCTGCATCCCATGTGTTAGAACTGCAAAGTGTTGTTACTTATTTCACTGTGTGGTGTCATTTCTAAAAGCAGGAGAAAACATGGTTTAATACTAAAGGTCAGAGAGAGAGAGAAACCGTGGTAAAAAAACTAAAAATTAAATTATTATTATTGAACTTTAAGTGTAAAAATAACTATGACTACCCTTAAGAAATGCAGTCTGAAAACAAAAACGTGTTTATAGTGGCTACTTCAGAACTTGTTTAGAACAGTCAAATGCACATTATCTCCTTGTGGATTCTAGTTACTCTAAACTACTGCCATAGTTTATAATGTTTGGATGAATGTTTGCAGCCAGGACACAAGAGGAAGGACTCAGACGAGTGCAGGAGCTGAAGGCAGAGATGAGCTCATTGGAGGAGAGCAGAAAGACTGAGAGGGAGGCACATGAGAAGCTGAAGGAGGAACATTCTGTCCTAACCAAACAACTGGAGGAGGAAAAGGTCTGTAGAGTGTTAACTCTCTGTACACAGCCTTTTTTATGTTGTGAAAACCTATTTAGTATGATTAATAAACACATTCATAATAAATACTCATAGAATTACTGTAGCATAGATTTAGCATTTAAATGCAGATTTAATCAAAATGAGCTTTTTAAAAACTAGGAAAATGGCTTCACCTAAACTGCTACTTTGGGATAGTCATGGTACTCTAATAAAAAAAAAAGTGAAATATTTATAATCGTCAGATGTCTTGATTTAAAACGGTGAGAGCAGGACTCTTAAAGTAAAGAGTGCCTCTCAATAGACTTTAAGCAGGATGTATTGTGTTGTCTGTTCATCATGAAGTCTCTCTGATTGACGTTGTATGGATTAGGCTAATGTCTCTTACGCTCTCCTAATGTGTGTTGCTACAGGCGCACAGCAGCTCCCTGGCTAGCATGCTTAAGAGTCTGAGGGATGAGACTGAGATGGAGAGGAGACAGCTGGGCGAGGAGCTGGAGGACGCGCTTGAGGAGCTTTCAGAGCTGGAGAAGCAGGAAGAGCGCAGCGAGGAGGACATCCAGAACCTCACGCAGAAGACCCATATGTTGGAGCAGGACCTGAAGAATGCCCACCATGAGCTAGAGAAGTGAGAACAGCTGACTTCTAATTAGAGTTGAGATGAATGATGGTGTGTTTAGTTGATAACGAATTGATGTTGCTTTCTCCTCTGACAGGAAGTGTGCTGAGATGCAGGCTTTGGAAGACACCCATGTGATGACAATGAAGAAACTGGAAGAGGAACATCATAGCTGTCTTGCCAAGCTTGGAGGCATGGCCACTGACCTTGAGAGGTAGCCACACATGATAGTTTAAAATGTGTAAATATCTGTAGTTAACACAACCTGATGGTAATTCAGAATGATTGTCTTTCAATCAGCGGATCACAGATGCTGTTAGTTTAAAATAGTCAGTCATTTATTCTTTTAACCGCTTATATAAGGATTATAACTAATCTCTACCTATTTTTCAATAGCACTAGACATTCTTTGGGAAAGCAGAAGGACCAGGCTAAGGCTCAAGTCCATCATCTGGAGGAAGAGATGAAGCAACTTAAGCAGCTGTTGAAGGAGGAGCAGCAGGAACTCACAAACTTCCAGCAAATGCAGGATAAGGAGCGAGAGGAGTCTGCCAGGTCAGTATCCTGCCTCCCAGGTCAGTACCTATCAGGCTAAGAAGAAAAGTGAAGAGCTTGAGAATTGTTTAAGAATTGCACTTACTAACTTTCTTACGAATTTAGTACAGTCTTGCATTGGTGCTGCATATCAATGAACAGCAGTTTGTTTTGTTAAAGCTGCTATCTGTAACTTTTTTAAGTGAGCAAAAGTGACCAAAAATCAGATAAGCAAGTACATAAAAGATCAGTGTTAAAAACAGTTTTCTTACCTCACTCCAATTCCCAACAGTAAGTTAATAATAATGATTCATCATTTGAGCGATTGGGTCTGATTCCAAGGGAAGGGTTTGTCTGTAAACAGAAAGACCCAGCTACTATATTATATGTGCGGGAACTGTAGATGGTGAAGCGCTTGTAGCTTGTTCTTCAGTTGTTAAGAATTTAAACTTGTCATCCGTGTTAAAATACTTTTGCAAGCAACGTGCAATTTTATGTTTCAAATAGAGATGGTGGTAGAGAGGCAAAAGTTACGGATTGCAGTTTTAATTGGGTACAGATCTTAAGTATGGAACACCTACAGTGCCGTTGAGGAGGAGTCTGTAACACATTGTGTTGCTCTGCTACAGGATGCTTTTGGAAGTCCAGACTAAACTGGCTCGGAGAGAGACCGAGTGGAAGCAAGCAGCAGAGGCCCAGCATGAGGAGCTGAGTCGCCTGCAGGCAGAGGTGGAGCAGGAGAGAGGAGACAGACAGCGGGCTCAGGCCCAACTGGAGAGAGAGCAGAAGAGGAGGGAGTCAATGGAGGGCCATTCGGCAAATGCCAGCAGGCTCCAGGGCCATGTGGAGGAGCTGGAGGAGGAGGTTTCCGAGCTGCACAGGCAGGTGAAGGAAGAGAGAGCCAAAGCTGAACGTCTCGCTGAGGAGTGGCAGCAGGAGAGAAGACAGGTGGAGGAGGAGAGACAGAACCTCCACAGAGATCTGGCAGAGGCGCAGCTGCAGAGGTGAGAGGTTCAGACAGACACTCAGCTGACTGTCTGCCCACCAGCGCCCCGCTGTGTTCTTGCACTCTTCTTGTGGATTTAATCAGTGTTGTCATCTGTTCACCCCCAGCACCTGTCATGCTGAGACTGAACACTGGAGAAACTTGTATGAAGAGCTCTATGCTAAAGTTAAACCTTTTCAAGTAAGCAAATGTCGTCTTAAAGGGACAGTTCACCCAAAAATGAAAACTCTTAATTGTTCACCCTCATGTCACTAATGTGACTTTCTGTGGAGGAGAAGAGAAGATTAAGTGAATGATATTTGTCACACAATGACAGTGAATAGGGACAAGGGCTATCAAGCGTCATTAAAGTATTGATTCCTATGAATTGTGGGTAATTTTACAAGTTTTCTGAAAGCGCCTCATAGCTTAGCTTGATCAATTTTTGAAAGGTTATGAGGGTGAGTAAATAGTGCCAGAATTTTTATTTTTGGATGGTCTGTTCCTTTAAATAATTCCTTTGTTGTATTTATTTTTAACAGATGAGGATTGAACGCATTGTTTGTTTTTGTTCTCAGGAACAACTGGACAGGTTTGCAGCCGAGAGAAATGCGTTGCTGAATGAGAAAGGTGCCACACAGGCAGAGCTGAACAAGTTAGCCGATGCCTACGCCAATCTGATGGGCCATCAAAACCAACGACAGAAGATCAAGCACATGGTCAAACTCAAAGAGGAGAACTTGGAGCTCAAACAAGTACAGCTCATGTTTCTTTAAATTGTTACTTGGTTAGTCATGTGTTTATTGGTGGATCGTTGTTCTTGTATCATAGCTGACCATGTCCATGTTTGGTCATGTGTTCTGCAGGAAGTGTCCAAGCTGAGGTCACAGGTTGGAATACAGAAGCAGGAGCTGGATCGGCTCAAATCCAGCCAGACAGCACGTAGATTTGACCCCAGCAAGGCCTTCAAACACGAGCACAAAGAAAACCAGCAGCCCGCCTCAGTTCTTACACACGGTGAGTTAATAAAGAGATTAGTACACCATGGACAGCATAATGCAGTGTCATGAGTAAATGTTGCATCATTAATAGCTATCAAAGTGATTATTCACAAATATAACTTTCCTTTTATTTCCCAGGCAACAAAAAATTGCATTAAACTGTGACCTGTGGAGTGGTTTTGTGGAGGAACTTCTGAAGAGTTTTATTTAACATTTACCACAGTGGATGGTTCAATATGCAGGTGTCTTTGATTTTATGTGTTTTATTTGTGTGTGTGTTGATTTAAGTCTATGTATCACCCCTCTGCTTTCGTCTATCAGTATTCTTTGGTGAAAACGTGCTTATGGACTAGTATTCACTCATGTCCTGTTATCTAATTTTGTTCAACACTGGGTATGTTGTTATCTTAAACTTTCTTTTAAAAAGTTCAGATAATCCACTCTGTTAAAGAAACAACGAGAAATATTTGAAGAAGTGTTCTGTAAATCTGTTTATCTTTGTGTTTATCTTTGTTTTCTCATGTCAGCATAGCTGTACTGTTTGTGATTTTTATTATTTTAATCATTTTATTTTATCCTTTGCTTTTTTTCCTCTCTGTACTGATCTTAATATTAAAACTTCTGGCCTCTTAAAATTTTAAACTTTGCCATTTAAATTTAAGCTTTTTTGAAATAAAAAGCTATTTCACTTTTATCTCGGTTTGCTTCTGTGTTTTTTGGTTTTCTGTAATGACCCTACAGAACTGTAGCAACTGTGTACCCATTTCTCATCAGTTTTAAGTTGTAAATGCTAAATGCAGCAGTAGAGGGCGCCAGAGCACCGTGGGAGAATCAGAACCTGTATCTGTCATTTTATTGGCTATCTAAAGGCCTTTTCCTTTCTATTGCTTGTGTTAGTATTTGTGTGCATGTTCCATCTCGTAGGCACCATTTCACAATACAATTTTCACATAATGGTCATTTATTAGTAAACAATCTTTAATATTCACATAGCACTCATGCTTGGTCTTTAGCTGCAGTAGTTCTCCAGGTTATATATGGTGCAGGGCGTCTGACAGCACCGTTCCACAATCCCTCTCTTCATCACCTTCTCTTTGAATGGACTGGCCTCTGCTCTTTCATTATCCACCAGATTAGAGAGCAAAACTAAGAGAGGACTGAAATTAACTTTACATTTATGCATTTAGGAGACACTTTTATCCTAATTGATTTAACGTGCATTCAAGTTGCACATTTTATCAGTGCGTGTTCCCTGGGATTTGAACCCACAACCTTTGCATTGCTAATGCAATGCTTTACCAAGCAAGCCACAAGAGGAGTTTATTAAAGAGCTACAGGAACATTTAACACTTCATACTGTAATGAGCAAATAGGAATCTGAGCTGTTGAGATCTTAAACGTGTAACGTGTGTAACTGTTTATACAGTGTATATGTACAGAGAATCTTACCCAGCAGAGCCTCCAGATCCCTCTTGCTTCTGTTGGAGTAGAAGCCCTTCGGCCCACACACCAGGTAGAGCATGTCCACCAGGTTGGATCCACACAGGTGCTGTGATGGGGCAGAGATGGATCCAGGCAGGGAGGCCAGCAGCAGAATTATTGCTGCTGCCTGTAGAAGCAGGACCATGAGCAGACGCTTTAGATATAGACATGTAAAATTCCAGCCTGAAATGCTGCAGAAGAAATGACAATAAAATATGCAAATATGTAAAAATAGGAAACAAATTTAAATAGGTTTATATTTTTAATGACCTATGAACTATGTTCTGCACATAAACATTTTAATAGTTCTAATAAATGAATCCTAAGTTTAGTATTTGTAATTTAAAGACAAAAGGCAAAAACCCATAAAAGGACTGAAAGTGTTTGGTTTCCAGCCTACCTTCCCTCAGAGAGCCCCGTCAATCAGAAATTAACTGCACTGGGCTGGAGTTTATATAGCTTACTGTAGTGCCAGGGCTTTTGCTCCTGATGGCATCAGCGGAAAAACAAAAGTTCCTGTGTAATGAGATGACTCCTTATGCATGTCATCTTCCTAAGAAGTATTAGGAACACTATGGGCCACCCGATAATTGTAATGGGCTTTATTAGGTTCAGATTAAAATGCACAGGAGGTCAGGGGTGTATGTCAGTTCAAAAATACAGTATCATCTACTAGTTTATCACACTGAATGATTTATTTATGAGTGTACCATTTCAGATGTGTGGTGACTAACTAAATCATCCGACAGGATGCAGGTCCTTGTGGACAAATGAGAGCAGGAAGTGGTTTTCAGAAGTGTTAGATATGTGAGGAACTGTGATAAAAGAGGGAATTTTGAAAGGAGAGAGACAGGGGAGAGGTCTGAGGGTGGCTGGAAAAGAGGCTCCCGGGGAAAAGGTGTGAAGTTGCAGTTGAAGACCAACAGCATCTTCACCTTTTAAGTTTCTTTAAATGTTAACACTAAGGGACACACAGAGGAGTGCTGTAAGTGAAGCCCCGAGGTAATGCGATGCTATCTTTCAGTTTTCCCTTCTATAAAGAGGTGCCTGTGTATGTCATGCCGCGGTTATCAGGGGACTGTGGATAGAGCTTTAATCAGACTTATAATGAATTTCCATATTACACCAGCAATGCAGGTGCCCTTGAAATGACAATTTAATTGGAGGTTATAGGAATATTCTAAAAGCCCTTTAGTATCGCTCATAATGAAATATGTCCTAATGAACCTATAGAGATCCAGAAGCGATGCACAGATATAGAAATGATGGAAGACAATTATGCATTAACATTTATGGATTTGGCAGGAATCTGATGAAATACTTGTGTTATGACATTACTTTTATGGTATTATAACTTTTGCTACTTTGTATGGTAAAAAATTCAATCTATAAATAACAAAACATATCATATTGTACAGTACAGAAGATGAAAATCTGTATAGCATGTTAGCAGGCCTGACTTATATAAAATCAGCCCTGTCTCCCATTAGCTGACTAATAAGGCCATACAGCTAAATTTAACAAAAAGCCGGGCAAGTAAATTGGGCGACCTGACCATGATTATGTGTTTAAATTTCTGTTTAAGTGAGATGTTATGGCCTGAAACCTGTCCATGTTTCACCGGCGTGAAGAGGAATTAAGGATTTGACAGTGTTTTCGCTAAACTTTGCATCTATAACAAGTGAGTTTTATTTGGAGCTGTCTTATGGGCTGTTAGAAGAAAAGATGAAGTCAGATACATTTTTACAGAAAGAATGTTTCGTCATCCATTCTGACCAGAGCTTATGCTTTGTCTGAACGCACGGTC